>OX387422.1:32265647-33593022 GCA_947563755.1 Lochmaea crataegi | reverse complement strand
AGTTTCGATGATTATCATCTTTCATTTGCAAGTGCGTGAAAGGGATGCAACGAACAAAATTCCCAATTCCAGCCAGAAATAGACAAGAGTTTCACTCATGTTCTTTCTGTTATTTTATATACGTATTATATATTTCATATATTTTAAACAACTCTGATACTTTGATTTGCTTCTAAATATGTACTGTGATGGAATCTCCACAGTACACAAAAATACCGTCTGGGGTGGGCACGTGCCCCCCCTTAAATCCGCCCTTGAACAGTTTTACGGTTTCATTATACTTTGAAAATGCTGGAAGCTTGCATATTTGGTAACACGTTACGACTCTTGCTATCTTGATAGGAATATGATACGGTTAAGACTCTTATACTCTCCGATAGTCAGGCAGCACTGAAATCCTTTGTATGCCCCAGATCAGGTCCAGATTAGTTTGGGTCTGCCTTACTCTTAGCACTGGCAAACCATAATAGGGTAACACTTAATCGGATCCCGGAGCACATGGGTATTGTATGCAATGAAACGACATATACTTACTGTTCAGATTCACTTCACATTAAATTGAACGGAACGTTTGGTGCTAAAAAACCTCGAGTTAGAGTGTCACACACTGTCACATAATAAAGTTGCCATTTATCATGACATCCCCTGGCCCTGCTTGCCATGACATCAAGCCGTCAACATACATCAATCACATTTTGTCAAGTTTCTCAATTTTTAAAAGCGTTTAGTTTAATGTTTATAGTAGAATAACTAAGTTAAATAATATAGTGTTTTTCTAATTAAACGGACTTTCATTTACGACAAACTACGCCAGCGACCTATGGTTTCGAATTGCTGGTAGCCCAGTAAATGAGCTACAACTTTCAGCACCCTTTTAAATGTGGAATATCCACTAAAAGAGAAAGGGTATGAAATAGTATTCACTGGTCCTGTAGCAGCATTTGGTATATCAGAAACGACATCACAGGGGTGTATATCCCGGTGGATTCAACCGAAACTTCAGCGTTCTGGAGCAATGTACCAAAGCAGGGACACGGCGAACTCCTGGTCAAAAAACCCTTAAACGTCGAATAAGAAGCGTGACAGGATTACTGACCGATAACTGTACCCTAAGAAAACAGAGATGCATACAATTGACATATACAGAGATTTGTCGGTTGTGCATGGAAGAGAAGGGAACAGCCTCACACAGTATCTTTGAATGCGAAGCACTGACTTATTGAGATATAAACTCCTAGGACTAGATCAACCAAGGGAGGATTTCTACAAGAAGGATCTAGTGGAAAGTCTGTTAAACCTGATAAGGACAACTAGTTTCTTCACACAAACGGAACAACCAAGAGCACAAAGTACCAAGGACTCGAAACTTTTGACTGGATGTACTGTAATAATCAATCAATCAAGGTCAAGATCAAAATGTGCTCGCAGCATCTAGTCTATGCTAAAGAAACGTATAATAGGTATGTATCATGTTGATACTCCCACGAGTGATATTTCTCTTTGTCTATTTTTAGATCGAGAACACCCGAACGTATCAAGATCACCATTTCGGTTAAAAATTTTGCTCATTATTTATTTTGAATTTTGTTGTTCACTGTCTTCACTTGTGTTTGTTATATTCTGTTTACTGATTAGTACATTATTATAGTGTAACGTGTATTTTTGTACCGATTGTTTTGACAATTTCCTTAGTAATACGCTATAGAAATACTATCCTAATGCCTTTATTTCTTGTCCTTTTGATTTGTACCTTTTTATTTATATTGCCATCTTGTTTATATTTCTCGTCCGAATGATTTTGTTTATGTTAATTTGCTATTGAGTATTTTTGCAAATATACGTGAACAAAATCTTAAATTCATTATAACAGTTCTTGTAAGATGATAATTTTGATAAAAATATGTTACACATAATAAAACCATTGTTGACATATTACGTCTCCATATTAATACTTCCTGTACAATAATAGAAGCTTTAGGTCATTACACAAAAATAAATTGAAGCAGTTTAAATAGATCCATATGAGTTAGTAGAGGTTTGGCGCTTATTCATATGAGTTGACCTTAATATCTTAAATTCTTTATTCATTCACTAACCCTTCATACAGTTAAAGTGAATAATATCACATGCAATTATTATATAAACCAAGCCAGAAAAATTTGATGAATTGGGTTAACTGGTATATAAAAGCTGATAGTGAAAATAGTTAATCGTTTTGTTGATTGAGAATATTACATCTGCAAATAGGAAAAAGGGCATTCACGCAATTACAAAATCTAAATGTTGAAATTAGAGCCACCGGTGCAAAAGTTCCATCTTCCATCGTAATCCAATAGGTATTGCTGACTTAAACCACGGGCTACTAATCGTGCTTTATATTTTTGTGGATGTCCATGTGCAACATTTTGACTAATGACCAAGTTTTATTAATTAATAAAGAATTTATGTATTCTTTTATTGCTTGTTTCCACTGAATTTGATCATCCTTATAATTTATTCCACTATTCGAGTAAGGAATTGTACAATTAAGAGATTGTGCAGACATATAATTATTTTTACAGGGCTCTTCGTTATATGACGTAGAAGGAATATTTTTAATTTTTTTGTTCCGTCTTAACTCAGTATTGGGCATTTTATTTGGCGAATGTAATTATTGAATGCCTTATCTGTTTTGATGGCATATTTATCTAATTAGGAATATATTTACCTGTTTTATATTGTACAGGTACTGTAAGGGTTTCAATTGTTTTTGGTGTTATTTTAGGTATTTTATGTACCATTGATCGGGCCTTTTCTGTAATTGACCTGTTTATACGTTCCGCCATTGCTTTTGTTGCGGTGTATGTGGTACAGTTGAATGATCACTAATTCCTATTTGAACACAATATTCTTTTTTGCGCGATTGATCTTTATTGTTTATTTACAGCATCGGTTATCAGGACGGTAGGTTGTGTTTACTGGTTTCTAAGTCCAACACGTCGGTAAGTGATTTACTTACCGTTCAGACGTCGGTAAGTAAATTACTTACCGACGTCTTAGCCCTACATACATTTAAGTGGTCCTAAATAATATATTACTTCATTCATTACACAAAAGGAACAAAAAAATAAGAAGATTTATATTTTTGTAATAAACAGAACCGAACAGAACAATATAAAAAGTAATAAACTAGCATAAAAACAATTTCACAGAAAGGGCAAAAAAATCAAAAACATTAATTTGAAAAATTAAAATTAAATGTACAATTGGTACATTGGCTGATTTTAATACCGCTTGTACCTGCCATGTTGGTATCGAGGGTATTCATATTCGTATTACTCAGCGTAACTGAAGAAGAAACTGACGAGGCACCGTCGTGTAAAATTTTCTCTGCAAATTCAATTTTATTTTCCAGAGAATTTTCCACATAGCTCTCTGCTACTGTGGAAGATCTCCACCCCCCATGTCTCTTAAGACCTAAGATATCTACACCTTTATTGACCAACAGTGTCGCCGAGGTCCTTCTAAAAGAATGACCAGTATAACTAACGGGGCTCTCTAATTTCAAATATTTAGCAATTTTTGTTGGCCAACTTCCAATCGTCCCTTTTCCTACTACCTGTGTAGTGCATTTTGCGTTACGATAATTTAAAAATAAATTCTTATATTTGGCATGAGGTGGTCGGAGTGAAACATATTTCTTAAATATTTCGAGGTAGTGGATTTCTTCATCTGCCTTGTTGGTTAGTGTAAAAGTCCGTTGTACATTATTTTTCGTATTTGGAATCTTAATAATTATGTATTCTTGATGATCTTCTATATTATCGTCATGTTGTACAATTCCTCCCTTCTGCATGCGCCAGCTATTCCCAACATCAATCCTACCTAAAATTACAAATTTATTTAATTTTTGTTGTCATAATTCTAATAATATAAAATAGATACCTTAAGGATTAGAAATGGGTCATCGGGAGCTTCATTTAAAAAGCTTTTAATCTGCTTTTTGGTAAACACAGCAGCTTTCTTAGGTCTATGTCCAACATTTTTCCTCTTTAGATAGGCAATCAAAGTATGAAATGTTGAAATATCGATAGCATGTTTAAGAAAAATAGTGCTTTTCAACATCGAATATTCTGCCCAAAGACTACCAGGCGATTTCGATGTCTCATTTCGCCGAACAAAATATGTCAACAACACTTTTTCATTAATACTCTTCTCTTCTCCTCACACCAATTCTTAAACGTTTTGTAGACTTTTTCATAGCGATTCCTGGATTTTTCTGGGATTATTGCTTCACATCCTATTTGCCACGCTTTTTCTACTTCAGTATCACTCTCACTCATTTTATATTAGTAAATTAATCGAAAATTAAAGTTAAAAGTATAGACTTCAAAATATAATCTGAAGTTTCACAGTAAATGCATTTGTTTGTTGATAAATAATATCTTGGAAACACTTAGCAACTGCCCAACGATTATTAAATTATATCATTGGCAAGTCGGCAACCGCCTACTTTATACCAAAATGCAAATATATTTTAAACTGATCGAGAAGTATAAATGTTATTTTTCACTTTTCGTTCACTTCGAAGAAATTTAAATTATTTTATTTGAAATTTATTTCAATACGATCGCGCAAAAAATGGTATAAGCATCTCGAACGTTAAGGGTTGTTTACCGGTCGACAGCAATGTTTGGAGGCTGAGCGTAGCGAAGCCTCCAATTTTGCTGGAGTTCTTAATACTTAATATACTATAGATTCATATGAATCGTATTTTGTTCTTGCGTTTTCCATATTTACTGTTTTGAACTCTCAATACTTAGTTTATTACTTAATAAAGAATAAAATCCATGATATTATATTCCGAATCTATTGGTTCTAGGAAAAAACTTGAGCAAAAAAAGTAATTCAAGACATATTTTAAATAATATTTTTATTTCACTAAACTCAATCTCGAACATTTTTTCGCATGAATTTAAAAACACCATGTTTATAATGAAATATTTTTTTCTTCAACCATTAATTATAATTCATTAAAATGATCTTATTGTTTGTAGAGGTTACTAAATTAAAATGAATATCCTCTAATTTTATGAGACGTTCCTCTCCTTGGGAGCTTTCTTAAAAAAATTATATATGGTAAAATTATCAAACTTTAAACGTTTCTTTTTATAATTCTGTATTTCATTTTTTGATGGAGATTTTTGGTATTCACGTTTCATAATCACAAATTTTGTTCTGATGAACAGAGATATGAGATTGACTCTGTCAGAAAGAACGTTTAATCAACCGAAGAAATCCTAGTAAGTTATATAATAATGAAGAAATTACGAGGGACAATGAAGTAGTTGATCCATACAAATTTTGAAATGGTGTAAGTTTAAAATTCTTAAAACTTTAACAATATTTCAAAACAACATGACAACAAAAAAACTAAAACTATTCGCAACATTCTAAACAACAAAAACTAACTTGCGTCTAGCTGGAGCGTTTAATTTTGGAATTTACAAAAATATGTTCAGGTGCCAATGGATCATTCTTTTTTGGAGGTACAATTGCCACATGGGTGCAATCAATACTTCCTGGCATTCCAAAAATGTTGTAAAATCTAAAACTAACTGAGCTAGGTACAAATGCAACTTTTTTATTATTAATAAAAAAACCTGTTTCTTAAACCATTAAGCTCATTCATATTTCTGGGAAATTTTACAAATCTTACAAGAATCTCTGAAGCATTGTATTTCTTTAACATATTTATCTACTCACTGATGACTGGGGCTAAGCAAAAATTGTATTATCTTCTACACTACCCTGGTAACATCCTGTTGCATAGAAATGTAGTGCCACAAGAACCTAGAGAACAGAATAAAAAGTTATCAGAAAATAGTGTATAAGTGATACATAGTTATAGTCTATCTATACGAAGTCAATAATGTACGTGTTGTATACAATGATTTAGAAAAGTATCATGCTTACCTTTTCTTCAAGTAATAGTGCAGAAGAGCCATGTCCCTGCTTTGCCAAAAATGGTTCCAAAAGAACAATTAACTCACGCACTAATTCTTTACTTAATCTAAATGTTTTTATTAATTTCTTGTCGGATAATAATCTGAAACCATCTTGAAATATTCCTCTTCTATCTCGAGGACGTTGATAATTTTCTTGATTTTCCAAATTTTCAATTACCACAATCTAACCTTTTAAACCTGCTATTATTACGGCTAACCCGCGCTAACCTAAAATAATCCTGTCAAATATTTCTTGTCGCGTTCGACATGAAATTGTCGACCGCTTCAAACCACTCTACAAATTGTCTACTAGTTATCTATCGAAAATTTTCGAATGCGACATTCGAGAATAAGGAATTACAATTTTTGTTCGAAAATGTAAAAATCTCGCATGCGACAAAATATGTCATCGTTTGAGAATAGACCCCCTGGCTAGACGCAAGTCAAAAACTTGCAGAGTCGTGGTTTGCACACTGCAGTTTTATCAAATACACGACAGACTTTTTGAGCTTATGTTTTAATTTTTAATTTCGATATCTTTGTTATTTGGATTAAGTTTAACTTAACTTACTATCTTAGAGTGCTATGATTTATTTTTAGAATTTATTTTAATTTTTTAAGAGTATTATGAATTCTTCTTAGACTTTACCTTCCATTTCGAAAAACGATCACATCAAATTTTTTTTTGGTAATTGCATAAATTCCTATGGTCTAATAATTAAAATAACCAAAAAACACTAATAGTATAGTAGCAGCGATAGGTATAGCGATGCAAACGGTTGACGACAAAATCTTCCGTCTGCGGGTTTTAATAGCAAACGGAACCATTGGCGTCAACGTTTGTGTCTATTGCTGCAACTATATCTTCCCCAGTTTTTTTTATTTTGTCACGTATTAATAGCGGCGCGACATACGTATGTAAATACCGTGGTGATATGAGTATTTACAATAAAAGTAAATATGTTTTAGCAATACTTTATTAACAGAAAATATATTACAATTGACATTATAATTATTCTGGCTCATATTGACTTTAGCTAAGATTACTAAATAGATATAAGACATCTTTCGTCTCAAGATAGTTAATAGAGTCTTTGAATTCCGAGGGTAATTTTTTTCTCTAGATGGTATCGTAACACTATTGCTTTGAGATTTGTCTGCATAATCCGAAATGGTAGTATCTTCAGTAATGTTTTTATTGTAAGTGATCGATATCTGTCTGTCTGATCTTTAATAGTCCCTTCTAACCAATTGGGTCCTGCCCACAAATTTTTGTGGTAAACTGGCTGCGTTCTAACCAATTTTTTTCTAGATTCAACTTATTCCGAAATTGTAACAAAATCCTCTGGCATAACGTGAGCAGTGATTTCTTAATTTTCTTGCAATCAGTAATTCTGCGGATGTTTTATTAGTAACAGCATTTGGTAAACAATGTCAACAAAACATTTTTAAACATTTTTCTTGTACTAGTATTTCTGCAAGTCCATTTGATTGGGGATGAATTGGTGGAACGTTTCTTAATTTTATTTCTCTTGAAGTGAATTGACCACCATTACTCGTATCAGCTACCAACTGATTTAGAATACCACGAGTGGTAAAACTGATTCTTAGCTCCTTGATACTTGTGGAAGATGTTAGGACTAATTAACAAGCTCACGTTCCTTTATTTACACTCTTCAAGTATAATCATCCAAAAGATACGAGAGTGGGATGGGACTTTTGACTAGCAGTGTATATTTAAATCAGAAATCACTTGGGTCCGGGTCTGACTCAATGTTTTTGTGCGCGAGTACCAGTACGTTTTCCATACGTAAGCGTTTGGACGAAATTTCATTTCTATTCTACTCGGCTTCAATTCTATGATTTATTTAGAACTTTTGTATTATTGCGAAATGTGGTTTTAGTTATCGAAAAAGTGAAGGCTGTTATTTATTTTGCCGAAACAAAATCTGCGTAATTGTATACAACAGGTCCTTATGGTATTTTGAGTCAATTTTTGCAGAAAACTGTTTAAAATGATTGCAGAATGTATTTTCTGCCAGTTTCAGTCAGCGCACATAAACTCAACTTGTTATTTGGTATTAAATTATATTAAAAAAAAAAAAATTAGTAGCGTAACCTCAAAATACGAAGAGAGAAAAGTATTAGAAAATAAGATTATCCTGACATCTGACAACATCTCGCAAATATAATATGACGTTTTAAAACAGATCATTGGTTAATTTATCGAGAAGAGCAAGGAAAATGATCGAAGAAGGTATACAGTGTTGAAAAAATGGCCGCGTAAATTGAAAAACTGCAACTTTAAATGCCAATAGCAAAGTAACAAGAAGTGTGCGCCAAAAACGGAGTTGTGTTTAGAGATCCTGAGGGTGTACCGAGTACAATATTTTTTGTGAAATCCAAAAGGGCCTGTTGTATACAATGACCAAAATCTGTGGTTCTTGAGAACTTTTTTGAAGAAATTTCAAAAAACAATAACTTACAAATTTAGTTCATAGTCTTCTTTGTACTACAAAGTTTTTAGTTAAGCATATTCTGGTACTTATATTGGTTAAGTAAAGTTTGGATAGGGTTGGTTTAATATGCCAATTTTCAATATTTAAAAATCAATGACTGCCAAATATAACTCTATTTTCAACAAATAAGTACCTACATGCTTATTATAACCAGCTAATGTATACGTAGAAAAAATAAGAGAATCAACAAATCAACTCAAATATGTTATTTTGGGTTGAAAGTTTTGGGTTGAAACCTTAGGTTAGTTTGGTCTATCTTGAAGAGCCGCATTTTCCAAACTAGACTGTGTCATTGGGAAACACTAACTATGGTGATTGAATAAATTTGCATGATTATATAAAAAGCTCAAAACAATCCTCTTATCCTTTCTAAATAATAGTTTTATAATTTTTTCCTCTCCCATATCTTGAGAACCACCAAGTATGATTCCGTCGATTTAGTAAGATTTTTTTGTGGAATTATAGAAAAAAATTTAATGTTGTTGTTCAATGTACCAAAAATACCAATTACTGGTATAACTTGAAATTTTTTTCCAGAATATTAATAGTAGAATTATCGTTTGAGCAAAAAAGTACATCAGTAAACGACGTGAATCGTTACTGAAATAGATAATCATTTGAATATTTCTATTATACTGCTGTCGTGTTCGGGTGTCCTAGACTTCAATTTATCTATTTTTAAATGTTTACAAGCTTGCAGGTCCACAAACTGATTCATGCTGAAGCGGTTGACCTGCACTCATTCAATAAGTAATACTTTAGTTAAAATACTGGGTAGGTACACATTAAGGAATTACGTTGAATTTGATGACGGTATAAAGTAAATACAAGAAAAACATTTTTTTTTATTTTCTTAAACTATTTACAAACTATGTATTTACATTTAACAAATCTAACAAAATACTAAGTTAACCATATTTGTACCACATTTCATAATAAATCGTGCCAAAAGTTGTCGTTTGAAATTTAATTTGAAAAAAATAGTGCCTTCAATAAAAAAAATTACAAAACAGTAAATTGGCCGAAATGAAAGATTAGGTAAGTATTGACTTACAAAGATCTACTTTAGATTTCATATTGGGAGGTTGTCTTGAATACAGATGAAAATGAGAGCGAATTACAGAGAGATAATAAGTTACAGAGATTGTATATTTCGACTTAATTTTTATTTCTTTGGTGTGTATATTAAAAAAATATACGATCATATGTTCCAGTTTTATAGTAAAAACTTAATAAGCAAGTAATATATAATTGTTACATACAAAAACAAAAAATGCTTTATTTTGTTATTGAAAATATCTCTTCTATAATGTAAGTAAAATAATATGAAATATTATTTATCGTACTGTGTATAGAAACCATGGAATAAATTATTTTTTTTCCAAATTGAAGACATTATAAAATCCTCAGACTATTTTCTTTTCAGCCACGCATCGTGACAAGTATTCATATATTTTTTAAATGTAGCACCCTACATATTTTTTCCTCTTTGTATTGTACTTTTATAAATGATTCTGAAAGTATTTAAAAATCGGTCCCTTTTTATTCTAAATAATAAATTTATTCCATACTTTACATACACAAACTAAATTCATATTTTAGTTGGCATTTTTCATTAATGTACCAAACATTATCCATTTGTGGTGTATATAATAGTGGCTCTTAGGAATAATTTAAACAAATAATAATTAAACTCGGACCAGCCGAAACAACACATCTTTTTTTTTAAAATCGCCTGTCATACACACCACGTCTAGTTAGGTACGTAAAGTCAAATTGAACACAACGGTTAAAATTATGTCTAGACAATAAAATTATTAACACATTTTTAACGGAGGGCGTCGATTATAGTGGAAAATAGGCACAATTGGTCCCGAATTTTCGTGCCTAGCCCAGGGAAGAACTATTAACTAATATCCCTAAGGGTAACCGACTATATCTACGTCCACACGAGATACAAGAAAAGGCACTGACATCATCAGTATATCACAAGAAGTGGTCGTTCCAAAATATTATTTACGACCTCATCAGTGGGGAATGGAATGTAATGGGTTAGCTATTTTAGCTCGTGCATATTTTTACTTAATAACAAGTTATTGTGAGGTCCTGATAAGTGTCTTATTAATTCTGGCAGAGATTCAAATGATAATGGACAGAAACAGCAATTAAATCTCCCAGAATTACCATCGTTCGAAGATATAACGTTCCTATGAACACTACACAAATGTTTCAATAAATGTGCTTTTTGTTTAAACATAGCTACACACAATCGACACGCAAAAGGTTTTTCACCTGTATGCACTCGAAGATGAGTTTTTAGATTCCACGACATGCCAAACTGTTTGCCACAATATTCACAACGATACTCCCGAGCTTGAACTGCGGGTAACGATTGTTTACTACTTCCCGTCGCATGCGATGAACTTTCAGCTGCCTCATCATTACTGCTTGTTGAAAACGAGGGCGGAGGTTCTCGAGAATCATCATTTCCTGAAGGAGCGTTCACTTGAGTTTGACACAGAGACCAAGCACCCCATGTATGTTCAAAAGTTTGATACGATTCCGTCACTAAACCTTGATCGGCACTCGGTGGTCTGTCTTTCACGACGACATTATCAATAGCACCAGGAGTATCTGGATGCTGACCTGGTGTTGGAGTATGTGTTCGATCGACTAAATATGGAGGCGCTGACAAAGAGAGGGGATGGTGAGCTGCTAGTAATGGAGGAAGACTCTTATACCTATGATGATGGGATGTGGCTTCTTCAATGTACGAAGGGGAGAAAGGAACAAATGGGGGGTTTTGCGCTGGGGAATTATGAAAACCTGGCCTTCTTTTTCTGTGAGGTGTCACTACATAGTTATCGGGGCTCTGCACCAGTGAGATCAATTTTTGATCCGCTATGGGAGGCTTCAATTGAGATAAATCATCTTGATGTTTAAGGTCTATCGGTTCTATGTACATACTTTTCCGTTTCATCCTGTGGTGATGAAATTGAGAAAGTTCATGAACCTTATGAGCTATTTTTACTGTAGACTGACCAATTTTAAACATATCTGAGTTTTTCTGTTCCGATTTCTGCAAAAAATAAATTGATCAAATTAATTGTGCGATGTGGACCGCAAATTGGTTTACTTACATCTGAATTTTTGTCATAACCATCGTTATTTTTGTCGATATTCGAGTTTTTAGTATTTAATGATAAGTTCACAGGGTTTGAAGATCCATTATTTTCTTCTTCTACATTATTGTCATCTATAGTATCATCGTCCTCATCATCATCTTTGATTTCTCCTTCTTCTTTTTCATCGTCGTCTGCTTCTCTTTTGACTGTGACTGGATCCGAGTTTTCGTTTTCCGGAGCTGTCCAGCTACTGTCATCCTCGGACTGAGTTTTGGCCTCTTCTGAATTAGAAGACTGCCAAACATCCGATTTAATCTGAAGTATCTCGAATAGCTCTCGAATATTGTTCAATTCATTCGACTAAAACATAGAATATATTCTGAATTAACAAAAGCTGTGAACAAACTATACACATATACAGTAAAGCCAGAATAAACAAAGACTACTAATATTGTTGGTTCACAATGCAAGGATTTTCAAACGTTGGTCAAATAAAGATGATAAATAACTAAAAGATTTGTAGAAATAACAAACATTTAAAAATTCGTTTTCCCTAAAATGTGTATTTAAATAGTTATTGAGTATAGTTAAGTTTTAGTTTCTAATACAAAATATTGAAGAGGTATTCATGATAAAAATAAAGCTTCGTTCACAGTATGAAGATCGACCTTGTCTATCGGAGAACACCATTCGACAGGTTCGATTTTTGACTCGTTCACATTGCACTATGACTCAGTATATGTCTGGACGTGTTAACTGACCCCTTTGTCAATAAAAACAAAAACTGCAATCTCAATCAGCTCATCAATGCTTTGAGTTTCTACACCTGATTTAAACTGCTCTAATCTAAAATGTTACAGTTGCAAAGACCATAGAGAAATTTATACTGATATAAATACAATTTTTTTCAATCCACAATATTATTTTTCCTCGTGTGTTGAACATTTCGTAGGTAGGTGGGTTATTTAGCATATATCGTTGGCGTGATGTGAGGAGGTATTCTGTGTACCTTGCCTTTAGTTCTGTCGATGTCGCATTTGGATCATTCTAAAAATGTTAGGAACTTTTTCATGTCCCCTAAATGTTTTAGGAATATTTTGTGTCTACGACTTAGTAGCATGGAGGCTAGATATCTTGTCTCCATTGAAAACTTACATTTTTGGCGTGAGATTAAATTGTTGGCTTTAATTTTAATTTGTTTTTTTGCTAATTAGATCATACTAATATTTATATTTGTTTAAGGTATTTTATTCAAGTAAAATTTGGTGTTTATAATTAAGTACTTATTCACGCTGTTACTGACCATTGTAAACTGTGACCAATTGTTCCATGTTACTGGATAAAATTTGCTTGTTTCTATGAAAATATTAAGTTGTGGTCGCAAGTCGCGTGGAAAAAATAAAAGCGATACCACTTTAGGTGTCGTCTTTGTTACTAGGCGGGAAGAAGGGAAAATCGTGTAGAGAACGGTACACGGAATACGAAATATCGAAAGCGACGTATGGTTATAGAATTCCATAGTACACAGAATCCCAGTACTGGCTGAGAATTGGTGACATTCGGTTGAAATGTCAAAAGTTGTCAAATGCGACTGACAGCTTTGACAATAGGTTCGGTTGCTAGATGACATCAGGTAACCATGCGTTAGTTTACAATGTCCAATGCGTCCGACTTTGAAGAAGTACTAGGTTGTCATGGGTTGAGCGATTTCATCGAAAAGCTTCCTGTTCTTTGGCAATTATATTATGTTTTTCAAAGTACCATGAAAGCATTTTTTCAAAGACCTTACACATGGTACATGTTAATGATATAGGCCTGTGAGCACTGACGATAGCCTCAAGGTCAGTTGTGAGTGAGAAGTGAGACGAAAATAGTTCGCTTGAAATCAAAATTGATGTGCCGCCACTGGCTCGAATACAGTCGGTGCGAATGAAGAGGAGCGGCTAAATATCCTATGAATACTTAGGAATACCAACGTTGCCAATACCTTTTTCAATCATTTTGGTTAGGTTTGGTTAGGTTTGGTTAGGTTTGGTTAGGTTTGGTTAGGTTTGGTTAGGTTTGGTTAGGTTTGGTTAGGTTTGGTTAGGTTTGGTTAGGTTTGGTTAGGTTTGGTTAGGTTTGGTTAGGTTTGGTTAGGTTTGGTTAGGTTTGGTTAGGTTTGGTTAGGTTTGGTTAGGTTTGGTTAGGTTTGGTTAGGTTTGGTTAGGTTTGGTTAGGTTTGGTTAGGTTTGGTTAGGTTTGGTTAGGTTTGGTTAGGTTTGGTTAGGTTTGGTTAGGTTTGGTTAGGTTTGGTTAGGTTTGGTTAGGTTTGGTTAGGTTTGGTTAGGTTTGGTTAGGTTTGGTTAGGTTTGGTTAGGTTTGGTTAGGTTTGGTTAGATTATTATTACGTTTTAAAACAGATCATTGGTTAATTTATCGATAAGGGCAAGGAAAATAATTAAAGAAGGTGTTGGCAACGTTGGTATTCATAGGAACTATATCCTCTCCTTCGATTATTTTCCTTGCCCTTATCGATAAATTAACCAATGATCTGTTTTAAAACGTAATAATAATCTAACCAAACCTAACCAAACCTAACCAAAATAATTGAAAAAGGTATTGGCAACGTTGGTATTCCTAGGTATTCCTAGGATACTTAGCCGCTCCTCGAATGATGTGATATCCTCCAAACTTTTTTAACTGGGGGAGCTTGGATATTTTAGAGTTGGTTTCTTGGAGGCATATGATTTCAGGCTGTTCTTCGGCCACTAGTTGTTGGATTCTTTCTAATCGAGGAAATAATCCATCGCAGTTCCATTGTATTACTTTGAACGTGACTCTTGACTTGGGGTAATAAAGGTAGATGTGAAGATTTTTACGGGAATTCAGAAAGAGCGGTGTTGAATTCATCATAAGTTTGATATTCAGAGGAAACGCTCATATTGTCAGAGCCCTCAGTGTCCATTTGTCGTAAAAATTTTTTTTTAATCTAGTAAGGCTTTTGAGACATCTTTCCATCGTTACGGAATAGAGAAGCGATATGTCATTTAGTAATCCTTGGGTGTTTGAGGTGAAAATAAGAACTTCCATGTGTGTTTTCTAAGAAAGCTGTTGAACTGGGTTTCTGTAAGAGTGAGGTTCAACTGATTTTCTTCGTAAATTGCGCGTATTGCATTTTGAGTGCTGGGTGTTAATTTATGTTAAGAGATTATTGTTTTGGATTTTTTATTTGGGGTTTAGTGGAGGTAGACTGTGACGTAGAATCGGCGGGAGGTGATAGGTCGTATTGGATTAGGGAAGTAGGAGCGTTGGTGCGGGAGCCGGCAGTATGTCCAGCTTGCATAATAAGCATTCTAGTTTGTCAGATCATACATGTCTTATCATGACTAATTAAGAGAGATGTTTGAACTGAGAAGTTTTCATTGTCAGAGATAAGGTGATAAACTCTACTTTCTACTAACTCTACTTTCAATTATGGAGTGGGATATGGTGGGAGATAAATTGGATATAAGGATACGTTTAGCAGGAGTAATAAGTCTTCTGGTAGGAATAATTGTGGAGTTGATAGAAATGCTGTGATGGGCATTTAGAAAATCATTGACGATACCACTCGAGGATAAATAAATACAAATACGGTTATTTGAGATTCGGGACGCAAAGGTGATATTTTTGGAGGTAACGATATTCCCTACAGCTTTTACATACTCGAAAAGAACGGTGTTGGAAATAGCATGCAAGATAATGGCTCGAAGCCTATTTAAGAAAATGGGAGGAGGAGTTTCAGTTAGGGTTGCAGCAGCATAAGAGTTTGTGCTGTTTGTTGTGATAAGGACATTTGATTTTGATTGTTACTGAAGTTAATTTTTGTGAGCGGTCCTGGTTGCCAAAACTACTACACATTAATTTTATTATTGCAACACACTTCATAGTAGGACTCTGTAGATAATATAAAAAGGAGATATCAGTTACCTGTTTATAACGCTACGCCACTAGATAATTTAATTGTCCAGCTGACTAAAGGTAAGTTTATAAAACCATAACACTAATTGTTTGTTAATTATCACAGGTTGATTATTACTTTTACCGTATTATCATAAAAACTAACAGTAATAAAAAAGGAAACACGTAGATAACGTAAAAAGACTGCCAGAGTAGCATTTAACGATGAAACGATATTTACTCATTGGCTGAACTTTTGTCACTATAACGAGATATTTGTAAATAGTTGCATATTGTAAACTTATTAGTGAATTTTGGATTTTTTTAGAAACTGAATTAGGTAATTAATCTCCTGCCCTGATAGAAATGAAATATTCAAAGGATATAATACCTATTTAGTGTGATTAATGCACTCGAGAGACTTTTTAGATGAAATTTATTATTGATGTAGTAACTGGAATATGCTTGGGAAAGTTTACGTGGAATAAGCACAATTTTTAGCATTGGGAAGAGACGATGTATGGAACTTGGATCCATCATTACATTTTAGAATTAAAACGGAAATCCTCTAAGTGAATCATAAAAAAACAAAATAGTTACTTGGAAAAATTCTGGTGAGTATTTTTTTATATACATTATGCCATTAACGTAGTTAAAGTAATTTTTTTCATGAAAAATGTAATAAAGAAAAACTTTTTACCAAGGTAGTGCTGGTCAGTAGTTACGGTAGCAATTCTTCACGAATATTCCACCGTATTTTCCAGTTCTGCCCACCCAATGCCCAAAGATACTCCAAGTGAAACAAAAATTATGGCGTCAACAGTTTGATATACACATATGCAGGGTTGGGATAAAGTGTGGAACCAAATACATATCTTTAAAATAATTAATATACCACAAAGAACATACAGAAGATATCTATAAAACGAAAAGGAAAATATTTATGAAACTTTTTATGTAAGTGCAATGAGTCAAAATACATCTCATGTGACTATTTTGTTAATAATGCTTCGGTTTAACCAGAAATATCCTCAACTTTTTAAATTTAATTGAGACATCCTGTACATTTTTGCAAATTTTGAGAGACCTTGTTATTTCGAATTCGTATATATTGGATTTAAATGGAAATAATCTGACTAATGAGTAACTAGAGCACCTTACATTTTTTCAATCAATTTTATTTATTAAATTAGTGAGAATACCTAATAATAGTTTGATCAAATTCTTTCCAAATGTTCAAAGTATTCGCCGTTCATCTCCTAACAATTAATTCTATTCACAAATTCCTGAATTACTGGTTACAAAACTTCTCCACGGATTAGTTCACATTCATTGATTATTATTTTTTCAATTCTTGCAAATGGTCGCCTCCACGCCAAAATAAACGGATGGGATGGATTGTATATAGAGGATTCATACGGCTCTCCAGATCTTAGTCCGTTAGATTTTTTCTTCGGAGTTCTCTGAAATCACGTGCTTTTGTTAGACGACCAACATCCTTGCAGGAATTGAGGCAAGGGATCATCTATGAATGTGAACTAATCAGTGGAGAAGTATTGGAAAGAGCAAATTGTTAATGTGCTTGTATTTTGTCAGAAGGTGAACTTTGACTTTGAAATTAATTATGATTCTCATTAATCTAACATATAAAATTATTCAGTAATGTAAAGAGCTTTAGTTTCTGATTTTCACAGATTAATTTGACTGAACCCAGTATGTACGAAATTGAAACAACAAGATATATCAAAATTTTTGAAAATATACTGGATATCCCATTTACATTAAAAAAGTTGAGGGTTTTTTCGATTAAAGTACATAACGTCACATTTATTTGCACTTATCTGTAAATGTTTATAAATATCGTCCTTTTCGTTTGAACTATATTTATTTGGTTCCATAATGTATCCCAACCCTGTATGTATAAGATATTGACATAGTATAGAAGTGTTATATTCACTATTAATTGTAAAAAGTTGAAAAGTTATTTGTTCACCTTGATGCAAGCTTGTCCGTTATAAAGGAAATCCAGAAGGTGACGTAGGTGGATACTTTTGATTCCAGGGATAAGTACTACGCTAGGTCCGTGAGCATGGGCACTCTCTCCAAGGATGCGGCGAACTAAAGGACTTGCAGACGCCATTATTAACTTGTGTGCATTCAGTGTTGTCTTGTCATCACATACGAATGTCATATCGGTGTAATTTTCAGAAGCGAAGCAAGTTTTAATTTCATCAACTATGGTAGCATGGTGTTTCCCATAATGCAAGGTTAATAAGCCATGCGAGTCTTGTTCCTCCGAGTACATGGCGAATTTCTTAATTTGGAAGAAGGCAACCTGTAACAAATACACAAACAAATTTAGAAGTAAACAATCACTAATTTTAAGATATAAGCAGTGGGTAATACCTCGGTAACAGATACTGTGGCTGTCTGCCGGTTTAAGACGGCCCCAATGTCTTTGAGGACGTCTAAAAAAGATGATGTCGCTGATTCAATGAAAATTCGCAATTCAACTTTTGACAATTATTTTATATATTTTATGTCTTCTCAAAAACGTCATTCACCGGTATATCGATCTTTTCGTTTCTAAAAGTTATAGGGTGAAAATAAATATAAAAAGGTTTAAAATAGATAATACAAAATAAACAATAAAAACTATAACATTCTCCAGCCCCAAATGAACTCTTCATTTCTTGTTGACATCGAGGACACATAACTTTGAAGTAGGTCGTCTGTAAATACCATTTTTCATCTTCACATCGGTGACTCTAACTTTTCCGTCTTTCCCAGGGAACAAAGCTACAACGATGCCTTTCAGCCACACATTTCTGGGAGATTGATCGTCAACAACTATTACGACATCCCCAACTTCTATGTTTTTCTGATCACTATCCCACTTGGACCTGGTGCGAAGAATAGGCAGATACTCTTTGATCCATCTTCTCCAAAATTTATTACCCAGATCTTGACTGTATCGCCACTGCTTTCTGAAGAAGCTTCCATTGGTAACAAAATTTTTGAGAATATTCGCTTCAGTTGAGTTGTAATGGGGTCCTAGTAAAAAGTGATTTGGGGTCAGAGCTTCTTCTTCTTGTCTTCTTGTCAAATGGGATGTCAGTAAGAGGCCTAGAGTTTACAATACTCTCTACCTCTAATAGTAGAGTGTGTAAAACTTCTTCGTGGAGAACTTGTTCTTTCAAAACTATTCTTAGGCAAGTTTTCACAGAGCGTATTAGCCGCTCCCATACTCCACTCATATGTGAAGCAGTAGGTGGGTTAAAATTCCATTTGATGCCCATAACAGAGAGCCTAATACCAATCTTGTCATGATTAAATTCATTAATGGCTATTTGTAATTCCCTTTCAGCACCTTTAAAATTGGTGCCGTTAGCACTAAATATTTCTGATGGACAACCACTTCGTGCACACATTCTTTGTATGGCCATTATTGTTGAATCAGTGGTAAGGGAATTGGCTATCTCAAGGTGTATAGCCCTGACAGTAAGGCAAGTAAACAATACTCCATAACGTTTTTCCCTCCGTCGCCCAATTTTGACTAAATACGGACCGAAGTAATCGATACCACAAAAAGTAAATGGCTTGACATACGGTGTCGTTCTCTGTATAGGTAAATTTCCCATAATTGGAATTTTAGGAACCGATTTAGGATTTTAAAAATATTGGCATTGTCTTGACACTTTATTTACTAAATAACTTAAACCAATTATCCAATATTGATGCCGTAATTCATTAATTTGCGTTTTTCGGCCCTGATGATTAAATTTATTGTGATAAAATTTAACAAGTAATTCTGAAAAGCGATTTTTAGAAGGTAAAATTACAGGATTTTTTTCAAAACCTGGAATGTCAATATCAACTCTACTCCTCATTCTCATAATACCAGACTCATCTAAAAATGGACATAGTTTAAAAATTTTACTATTCTTAGGTAATGTGCTAATATTTGTCAATAAATCAATTTCAGTTAAAAATTCTGTTGATTGTATAGCTCTCCACCATAATTGTTCTGCATTTATAATTTCTTTAGGATGCAGATATTTACTTTTAGTAGAGTGTTTTTTACAACTATCAATAAATCTTAAAACCCACGCAGTTGATCTAATTAGACGCAACCAAGATGAAAATCTTTCCGAATCAGGCAAAACATTTGTTAAAGATAATGCCAAGTCGGCAACAGTCCCAACAAATGCTTTTTTCATTTCGTTACTTTCTAACACATCATGTATTTTATTTTCTGGCCACAAATTAACCGGTTTATATAAAAATTGCGGTCCCGTTAACCAAGATGAAGTCTTATGTGAATCAGCTCTCGTAGCTTCATCGGCAGAGTTAATCTTGGTGGGTACCCAACGCCAGCTAGTTCTATCCGTGAGTTCTAAAATTTTTTGAATCCTATTAGCTACAAATTGCTTGAATTTATTTTTGTCAGAATTGATCCAAGCAAGAACAATTTGGGAGTCAGTCAAAATTATATCAGTAATTTGTATTTCCAAAGTATTTTTGATGCGATTTACTAAATTACTACTCATAACCGCAGCTTCTAACTCAAGACGAGGTATTGTCATTCCCTTTAATGGGGTAACTTTACTTCTTGCAGATAAAAATGCCACGTCTATGCCCGCAAAACTTTCTATCCTTAGATAAACAACAGATGAATAGGCTTTAAAACTAGCGTCAGAAAATGCATGCAACTGAACAGATGTAGCAAAAGGAATATTAGGCGAATAACAACGTGGTATTCTAATCTTAGTTATATGGTGTATCTCTTCTATCCATTTTTGCCAAGTTTTGTTTAAATTGGACGAAACTTGTTCGTCCCAGTCAATTTTTTCGCGCCAAATATCTTTTAATAATGTTCGACCTTGAATTATTATATTGTCTAAGAACCCTAAAGGATCGAAAACGCTCATAACTATATTAAGTACCTCGCGCTTTGTGGGAGCAGAATTATTAAAGTTTTTAGCAGAACATGTATTTAAATTTAATTTAAAACTGAATTCATCGCTCTCCGGATCCCACTGGATCCCCAAAACTCGTTCAATAGGTAAGCTAGAATCTGAGTTAAAATCTTTTAATTTAGCTTGTCTCATATCAACAGGTAAAGTTAAAAGTATTCTTTTAGAATTTGACACCCAGTTACAAATACGAAAACCACCCTGACTATGAATATAAATAACATCTTTAATTAATTTTAATACTTTATCCTCTGAGTCACAACTATCTAAGTAATCGTCCACATAATGTTTGTTGACTATAGCATGCGAAGCGTTCGGGAATTTTTCTCGAAATTCTAAAGCATTTTTATTTTTAACATTCTGAGCTGACAATGGGGAACAAGTTGCTCCGAACGTCATTACCTGTATTTGGTATACAGAGGGTTCTTTTAATCTGTCGAGTCCACGCCATAAAATGCGTTGTGCTCGTTGGTCTTCATTTATTATTTTCACTTGGTGAAACATTTCTGCTATATCTCCGCAGAAAGCTATTTTCCTTTGTCTAAAGGTCCAGAGCACTTGTACCAAGGGTGTCAACAAATCTGGCCCCGACAATAGCATGTCATTTAAGCTTAGTCCAGGCGACTTTGCTGCGGCATCAAAGACTAATCTCATTTTGCCAGGTTTATTGGGGTTGAAAACTGCGAAATGTGGCAGATACCAGATTTTTCCAGATTCTTGTCGTTGCTCTTCGTTATTTAGTGGTCGCAAATATCCTCTTGATAGGTAATCTTTTATTTTTTGGCGATAAGCCTCTGCAAACTCTGGATCTCTATCCATTTTTCGCTCTTGGCATTTCAACCGACTGATAGCGACAGTTCTGCTTTCAGGCATAATTATATTATCGCTTTTCCACGATAACCCTGTCTCAAAACGATTATCTATTCTACGCGTTTTCTTCTCCATAATCGATAAGGCGTACTTGTCTTCGTTTGACATAAAGTTGTGATTATTTTCAGAAAATGAAGCATTAAGTTTAAAAGATTCTTTGACTAATGAGTACAATAAATCATCTGCAAAATTTTTTTCACAGATATGAAAATTAAAACTTTCTACTTTACCTTTTAACACTTGCCCGTTTATAACCCACCCTAATTTAGTAAAGGTAGCTTTCGGGTCATACCTGGAGTTATCAACATACCTTCTAGGCATTGTTAAATCATAATTAAATCATAATTTTTGGTTGTACATTATTAAATGACTCTATAGGAATATTTACAAGGTACGGCCATTGTCTCATTGTCTCTCTATCTAGAGATTGTATAGGTAGGTTTAAATTTGCAATTGTGCGAACATCCTTCAATTTAAAAACTTTTGCTGCAGGAAATTTACGACTAATTCTAAGCGAGACTTTACGAGAACTGTTGTTGTTCATTTGTCCACTGCATGCATAGAGGTTGCCAAGGTCCCTCCAGTCCAAGTTCATCAGCTATACTACTATCTATTAAAGTAATAGTGGATCCTTCATCTAATAAGGCATATATTAATTTTTTGCCATAAGGGCCTTCCACATATATAGGGATCGTTCTTAAATTGACCTGAGAACCTCGAATCTGATGAATTTGTACCGGTTCTTGAATAGAAGTTTCTTGGTTAGGATTATTGTCTCGTGTTTGATTTTGTATGTCCTTATGTAACAAAGAGTTATGCTCAAACATGCAGTTATTGACCCCACATTTCTTTTTACTAAAACACGAATTCATTCGATGCTTTGATTTAAGACAAGAAATGCATGTTGTTACATAAGTCCAATGATCATTCACAGACATCTCAAGAAATTTTGAACATGTTTCTAAGTTATGTCTTTTATTGTTATAACAAGAGCATTTTTTCTCAGAATGTTCTTTAGCATTTGTCATGAGAACAGTTTCAGATTTCTTCAGTAGCTGTGAGCGATCGTTTTTAAATACGGATGGACAAAGAAGATTGTTAGCTTTTCCAATTTCCTTCAACCACTCTGCAAAATCGACTAACGAAGGATGTTTTACCTTAATTGCATGCAGTGACCATTGTAATTTCAGATTAACAGTTAAATAAAGTACAAGTTCGTCTAAAAAGAGGATTTTTTAGATATGTGTCGTTACCTACATGTTTCATTGTCGTTACAAGATTACATACAACATTTCTGGTTTATAATCTTTAAGAGGAGGAGTATCTTTGATTTGATCAATCATATATTTTATTATATAATCCGGACGTCCGTAATTATTCTGCAATGTTTCTATTATTTCAGTGACGTTCAAATGAGATATAAGTAGCATTTCGACATCTTCTCTGGCATCTTTAAACATTTAAACATTTACGTAACCTAGCTAAATTTTCACTGTCAGAATAATTACATAACAGCCAATCAGAAGGATTGCCGTCGAAAAAAGGCAGTTTTCTGTCAATAACTTGCCTTCGTAGAATGCAAGCCCCTAAATCAGTGTCATTTGAAATTGATTTAACCTTACTGTCGGTCATAACCTGACCAATGCCATCAGCATCCTGAGATAGCCTTACCTTTTTTACCACTTCAGATTGATCGGAAATAACACTTTTTTGATCATTGTCATTCAAAGTATCAAACCATCCGTAAACCTTGTCATTATCAATAGATTCGCTCATCGTGTTGTCTTCATTTAATAGAGAACCTTCTACGTTGTTTATTTCTTCATCTATTTTCAATTTTTCTTTTTTTCTTCAAAATTAACTTCTCTTTACGTTCTAACATTTGCGCTTCCGCCTTTTCTTTTAGTTCTAAAATTTGGGCTTCTGCTTCTAATTCCATTTCCATCTTCCGCCTCTCAGCCAAAGAAGTTGCGCTTTTCCGACTCACTGAATTCTTAGATTGTACTGACCTTTTTTTATGATTTTCAGGTTGTGCATTGCTTTCTTCATCTGCTCTTTCTTTCTTTCTTGTTGATAGTATGTTATCAAGGTGCAGTAACAGATTAGTAATATTTTTGGGAGCAATATAGGAAAGTCCAAAAATTGCAAAACGCTTTTATGTATAATTTATCCAATCTCAGTGTGAAAACCAAAAAGAAATTTCAAAGGACCGATAAGCGGTCTTATGAATTTTTGTGACGTGACCGGAAATGAGAGATATTGGACTTTCAAAACATTGTGGAGCACACTGTATACATATAATTATATATATTGTTTTGTGAACATTTTAATGTGTAAGTATATGTGACTTGAAAAACTGGCAAAATCCTTCAAATTGCAAAATCAGGCTAACTCATGTGTGCACCTCTACGTGACTGAACTTAAAAAATAGAATGGAGGTCCAGAAATACAACATTGTTGCAATCATTCAGAAACTAGGTCAATTTATTTACATCTGTGTCAAAATGCTACAATTATAATAAAAATAATATGTGTAATCCGATTGCCAAAACTTAGTAGGCAGCAGTCATTCGTTTCAGTTTATTCGATATGTCATTTTAATCATTTTATAATTATTATTATTATACCAAGCTCTGTCAGACAAATCTGCAAACTAATAGAAAACGAACTGGTAAATATTTTTCTTCATATCACTGTTAAATATTTATAACTAGATGTCAAAGATATTTAATACTATTATAACGCCTTACAAAGTTTTTGAAACTGTAATTAAGTAAAGTTTTATTAATAATTTGGAAGGAATGAGTAAATCCACTTTAAGCAAACTGCATCCCTAATATTTGGAGTTTTCTACTCAACCACAGTCAGTCGACTAAATACTGGTTTACATATACGAGGTTTGTTAAAAAAGGTGCCTTTATTCTGTGTGTGTAGTTCATCAATATATATACAGGGTGTTTCATTAGGAATCGTCCATACAGTAACTGGAGAAACCTTAGCACGAAATATGAAGATTTAAGCCAAAACACTGAAATAAAATATTCCTTCTAACCGAGATATAGGGTGTTTTATTTTAAATGATTTTAGCCCACAGTTTTGACACCTTCCAATATTTTTTGTTCATAAGTACTTGGCAAAGAGTTTACACATGTTAGGTTAACAAATTTTATCATCAAGGTGGTTAAAGGATCAACGACAATCATGTGAAATAAGCAATAAAACAAAATTGGATATTTTAAACATTACCTTTAAATGCAAATAACTCGAAAACTACTCACTCTATCGCATTGAGACAAAAGGATGATATTTACGTAGAAAGTGACGAATAATCAAAAAAACATGCTGAAACGATTTTTACGACAGTGGCGTAGATTGTGGGGGGATAAAAGAAAGTTTCCATCCCTACCACACGCCTCTGGTAATAGAGGAAAACTTTCTTTTACCACTGTTTAAAGTAACCTAACATTTGTAAACTCTTTGCCAAGTATGGACCAAAAATATTGGAAGGTGTCAAAACTATGGGCTAAAATCATTTAGAATATTTAAAATAAAACACCCTATATCTCGGTTAGTAGGAATATTTTATTGTGTTTTGGCTTAAATCTTCATATTTCGTGCTAAGGTTTCTCCAGTTACTATATGGACAATTCTTAATGAAACACCCTGTATATATCTATATATATATATATATATATATATATATATATATATATATATATATATATATATATATATATATATATATATATATATATATATATATATATATATATATATATATATAATCTTAAAGCCCTTCTGCCACTTGGTGGTGTAGGGCGAGCTGCAGTTACTCTTCCTTCACGAATTTTTTCCATTCTTTCCTATTTTGAGCTAAGTCCTTCGCTTCTTTCCAGCTTCTTCCTCTTTTATCCAGTAATCCAGCTATTACCTTATCCCAAGTTTTCCTTGGTCTGCCCTTTTTTTTTATTTTTTTCAATTTTTACTTTTCATATTCTCTTAACCGGTCTTCCGTCATCCATACGTTGTAAATGTCCCCACCATTGTAGTTGTCTTTCTTCTATAAAATCTAAGGTTGATTGTATTCCCAGGTCTTTTCTTATATCTATGTTTTTCATTTTATCCTCTTTTGTTACACATCTTACTCTTTTTAAATATTTCATCTCTGCCGCCTGAATTTTACTTATTTGTTGTCCTGTTAACACCCATGTTTCGCATCCATATGTAAGTATTGGTCGATATATTGTTTTAAATACTTCTAATTTTGTGTCTTTAGATATTTCTTTTTTATTTATAAATTTGGTATTCATGGCATAGTAAAGTTTGTTAGTTTTAACTATTCTATTGTTAATATCTGCTTCCTGTGTTCCGTTTTCGTCTATAATTGTTCCAAGGTACTGGAAATGTTTAACTTGCTCCATTCTGTCCGTATCTATTCTTACATTTATTTCCTCTTTGTCGTCTCCAATGACCATAACTTTTGTTTTCTTTTTGTTTATTCTCATTCCCATGTCTACCATTACTGTATTCCACACATTTATGTTTTCTTGTAGTTCTTTTTCATTTTTTGCTATTAATATAACATCGTCTGCAAATGCTCCTTCACTGATGTTCACTCTGCACAATTGCAAATGTCCTACACATACTTTTTTACTTAGTTTTGTGCATTTCCTAATGATCTCATTCATGTAAATAATAAATAACAAAGGGCTTAGGCTCCCTCCTTGTCTTAGTTCCATATTTGTAGATACATTTTCTGGTATATTGTTATTTCTTATGACTGCGATCTCATTTTTCTCATAGATATTCTGTATTATTTTTATCATTTTTGTATTCAATCCCCTTTCTGCTAATATTTTCCACATTTTTTCTCTAGGTACTGTATCAAAGGCTTTTTCTAGATCCAGAAAAGCCACGAATAGTTTCTTTTTTTATTGTACTGCTTTTTCTGTCAACTGTTTAATAGTAAATATGTGGTCTTGAGTACTTCTTCCACTTCTGAATCCAATCCGTGACTCCTACAGTGTATTTTCTATTGTCGGTATTTCAGAACTTAGTTGTGAAGCGTAGAATAATATATATTCTTTGATATCTGTTGGTACCTAACACGCTTTAATAAATACGACAATTTTACAGGAAACTGTAATAATTCTATTATCAAGTTGTTTACTAAACAGAAATCGATCATTCTTTTTCCATTATTATTTCTAACATTTTCTCCGTGGTTTCCAATAACTGTTTTATATTCTTCATCTTTCAGACCGAATCTACTGTTAAAATCACCTATGATGTATAATCTTCCTTCAGGTTTTTCTATTATTTCTGTCAATTCATCCCAGAATTTTTCTTATTATCAGCTTTATCATCTTCATTTGGTCCGTACGATATGATTATTGTTCTCTTCTGGTTTTTCCCCGTTTTCATTTCTTTTGTCAGTATCATCTCTGACCACGCTTTCCAGATTTGTATATGTGCTTCTAATTTCTTATGTATTATAAATCTTACTCCTGCTCTTCTTTCTTGTGGCTTTCCGCTGTATATTAATATATTATCTTTTGCTAATTTTTGTATTCCTTGTCCTTTTTTCTTTGTTTATGTTATTCCTAATACATCGATGTCCATTTTTTCAAATTCTTCGCCCAGCTCTATTTCTTTTCCTGTGATGCTTTTTATATTCCATGTCGCTAGTTTCCATATCGAAGTGTTTTTTGTTTTAAAATTTATTTTATTATCCGTTTTACTGTTCGTATTATTATTTTTATTATTATTCATATGTTTGTCACTGTTATTGTAATTGTCTTCGTCATTATCTTTGTCTCTACTAATGTCTTTGTTAATGTTCTTGTTATCATTATTAATATTATTTCGTTGATTATTAATATTTTCATTTTTACTTATTTTTCGAATTTTCAAAATACTATTGCTACCAAACCTGTTATCGTTACTATAATTCTTATAATCAACTATTTTTACAAATACCCTTACAACTAAATTTATGTAGTTCATCAAATGTGAGTAAAATTTATTCTTTCAAAATGCTCGGCCTAGATGAAAGTTCTTGAAAAATAAAAAAAATCTGTATAAATAACATCTAATCTACTTGATAATGTTGATCCAAATCTTCTGAAATACGTTGTGTTAATGTAGCAAATTAGTTTTTTTGGTACTGTAGTACTTTTTAAACAAATAATGAGTAATGTTTTCAGAGGAAACGCTGGCACAATCTGGTCGAGTGGTTATTTTCTACATGGACGAAGTTATCAAAAAATTCTGTATCGGAACATAACAAAAATGATTTGCTGAAATAATCTGTAAATGCATTAACAATATTCTTAACTGGGGCATCAACAGTGTTACCATTGTATATATATATATATATATATATATATATATATATATATATATATATATATATATATATATATATATATATATATATATATATATATATATATATATATATATATATATATATATATATATATATATATATATATATATATATATATATATATTATTCATATTTATTCTTGCCGCAGCTTCATCTTTTAGTGTTTATAAAATCCCAGAATTTTGTTTAATTTCATTTTCTATTGATAGGGTATCATTTTTGTAACTGTGATCAATATCCCTTTTAGTTTTAAGAAGTTTTAATTCATTATAGAAATGCAAATCATTATGTTTTTTGTGAAGACGATGATGGCTTAGCTCAATTTCTCTAATAATAGAACAGGAAAACCTTGAAGAAAATTTTCTCCTCCTGGTGTTAGTAAATTTAGTTCAAAAAAAAGATTTTGTTGACAA
Source organism: Lochmaea crataegi (assembly GCA_947563755.1). NCBI lineage: Eukaryota > Metazoa > Arthropoda > Insecta > Coleoptera > Chrysomelidae > Lochmaea > Lochmaea crataegi. The sequence goes on along the minus strand of OX387422.1, from coordinate 33,564,820 downwards.
TCTGCTATAAAGATAACTAATTCACTTCATAAGTGTAAAGACTGCCAGTTTAAAGTCCAGTTTTTATTATTTAATCGAAAACAACTAATTAGTTTTCTAAATTTTCTTCCCACCACAAGTAAAGTCGAAATAAAATGAAAGCCAACAAGCTAACAAGGACCAAACAATGGAACTAAAGTCTGAAATAAATAATAGCATTCAAGAAATATAAGATCAAGTAGATATTGCTGAAGCCAAAATAAAAAAATTACAAAATAAATTGTTTCACGTTGAACCAGGATATAGACGCAATAATATAATAATTTTTGGTCTAAAAGTAAACAAAAATGATCCACTAAATAAAACTTTAGAATTTATAAATAATACTTGTAACACGAATATACAAAAGAATAGTATATATATTTAGGTACGTTGTTGAGAGCAAAAATAATGGAAAGTCCCATATTGTTCTCGAGTTTATTTTGTATCTAGAAAAACAAAATATCTTCAAAAATACAAATAATTTAAAAAATACTGGTGTATTTATTACCAATGATATGTGCTAGTAAGATAGACAAACACAAAAAGTGTTAAAAGATCATCTTAAAAATGCCAAAAAACTAAACTTTCAAGCAAAGATTTAAGGGAATAAATTGGTCATTGATGGAAAAGTGTTTTCGCTCAAAAAATTAAGAATATTGGAAAAGGAATCTAAAGAAGGAATTAACGATTTGGAGGAAGATACAAAACAATCAGAAGCAACGGAAACGAATATACAGAAATCGGAAGAAAATATTGAAAATCAAAAACGCAAAAGGTGTAAAATTCATTATAGTCCACAATTCGAGCGCAATTTAAGAAGTAAAAAATAAGCATAAGTATTTAGTACTTATCGATATATTGTATTTTTGTTTTTTCCCAAGTATTGTTAGATACTATTTTTTTTCTCATTAATTAATTTGGTTAATATTTTTCAAGTAAATTTTGTAAATCGATTATTAAATATAATCTGTTGTCATCTGTAAATACACGTTCGATCATTAGTAAATTTCAGAAATTTAAAGATACTGTTTCAAACAAATATGACATCATAACTGTTTCGGAAACTTGGTTGAATACAGAAAGTGCAGATCAAATTATATCTTTGCCAGGTTACAAACTTTATAGAAAAGATCGTCTCCAGGGTAGAGGAGGAGGCGTAGCAAAAATAATATTAAATGTAAACTAATTCATAATATACGTGTCTCCTCTGAATAAATATGGATTGAAATCGAGTTTAATCATAAAAAGATAGCCATTAGTTCGCTTTATTCACCTCATGTTCGTGAATATCAATTGTTTATTGATGAACTAGAAAATGTAGTAAGTGAGATTATTCACAAGAACGAATATTTAATGTGTTTAGGCGATCTCAATATAGACAATCTAGAACCAGAAAGTATAGAATGTGAGCAGCTAAAAAAATTCTTAGATTATTTTGATCTAAAACAAATAATAAATGAACCAACTAGATGTAGTGCAACTGGTATGTCGCTACCTGTTCAAATCATTCAGATTTTAGACAACCTTCAGTGCATTCACTTTTTTCTGATCACTGTTTGGTTTCCTGTTCCTGTTCTCTCCATTCAGAAAAATCAAAGATTCAACCTATCATCTATAGGTATAGAGAATTCCGTTCTCTTAGTAACAATAAATGAAATAATCAGTAGAGATTGAAACCAAGTTTATTCTGCTCATACTATAGACGATAAAGTATCAATATTTAAAAATGAGTTAAGAAATATTTTTGACAAACTTGACCCTATCAAAACGGTTAAAATAAAAAAGAGGAACGCTCCTTGGCTAACGGTTAATGATGTCTATGAGAGATAAAGCTTAAAATAAATATAAGAAAACTAAATTGTTAAGTGCTATAAGTTTGTTTCGTAGCTACCCCAGAATCGTCAGCAAGCAGTTGTTTACTGCAATAGGTCTTCTGCATTTTTAAAAATTAATTGTGGAGTGCCTCAAGAGTCTATACTTGGGCCAGTTCTCTTTATAATTTATACACATTTATTTTATAAAAAATTGCAACACTGTTCGTCTCATTTTTATGCGGATGATGCGCAGTTGTATTATTTTATCTTTATTTTAATGAAGAAGATGCGGTTGTGTTAGCATGTGAATGAAGATTTAAAGTCACTAATATCTATATCCAATCAATTTTGTCTATCACTGAATAGTGCTAAATCAGTTGCACTTTTGTTTGGAAAGCCAGTGGCCAGGAAGACGTGCTTAAACTTAATGAACTTAAAAATTGCTGATAATATAATTAATATAAACGATAGTGCACAAAATTTAGGATTGATCATTGACTGATTTACGCTATTCGTCCCATGTAACTTTAATCATTCGTCGCACCTTTGCTAATCTCAAATTAATATACAGCAGCCGAGCAATGCTTACAAAAAAACAAAAATGTTATTATTTGAATCACTTGTGTTATCACAGTTAAATTATGGCGATGAGGTTTTTGGGCCTAGATTATTAAAAAGAGACGCACTAAGATTACAGCGTATTTAGAACTGTTGCATCATGTTTATATGTGGATTAAGAAGAAGAGCACCCACTTCATTCTATTATAAAGATTTGAAGTGGTTTAATTTGGAAGAACGTCGCAAGGTACATGAATGTGTATTATAAAATTTTACATATACAAAAACCTCCGTACTTCTAAAATAAACTTAGATTTAGAGCCGACGTACACAATTTAAACCTGAGACAAGTTGGTCGCTTAACGATGCCTAAACATTCGACTGCCTTATTTGAGGGCTGCTTTTCATTTAATGTAGTTAGGGTTGTACCGATAGTATTTATATATTCATTATTTGACATTACCTATTTAAATTCACTAAAATGTCATTTATTTTCTTTGTCATAAAATTTGTAATTTCTGGTTTCTACACAAAATGTTAATATTAAATCATATTGGATTTGTAATTCTCTTCTTGGTAATGGATTTCTCACTACTTTAATTTTTTTTAAATTTGTCTTCATTTTTTAGTTGTATGCATAGGTATATAGTGTATAGGTATAGTTATTTGGTAACTCGTTGAGTGGAACAGCAAATTCTTGATTTATTCAAGAAATTCGAACTCTGTCATTTAGCAAACTGCTGAGTAACGTCATTAACCTTTTTCTGTATTTCTTTATTTGTATGCACTGTACGTTTGGCCAATAAAAGCATTTATTATTATTAAATTGGCCTTATGAAAGTTGTAACTACTTACGAAATTATTACTTAAAACATTTTTTGTAACACGCCTACCTAATTTCATGGAAATTAAAAAAGCAGGATGATGTAAGTCCTCATTAATAAGATATTCATCAGCCCGTTCCACCAAACAGTATTCCCCAAATAGTACGAGATAAAGTAAATTATTATAATTATTGAAGACAAAATTATATTGTTGTAAGTGAAGCGCATAACAAAAACTATTTGAAACTACAACCTGACGATTTGCATTATTATCTCTAAAGAAAGTAGCATATCTCCCACAAATAAAGTATTATTAAGAAAGCCATCTATAGATTCAAATTCAAAGATGTAAACAAAATCGACAGACGTCGCAGGAGGAACGTAGATATTCACAATATACAAAGATTTACTATTAATTACCACTTTGACAGTAGCTATATCTATACTTGGTGCCAAATTATGGAAGTGAAGAGTATCAAGGTTGATAGCAATAAGTTGGTCAGAATTTTTAGTAAATAGTATAACAGCAGTGTAATATGATAAAGTGATATTAAATCCCAGTGAATCTAATAGTGACACAATAGACCCTTTTAACGAAAGACATCTTGTGGTAGCGGCGACCGTTGTCCACCTATAGATTTATATAGTAATTAATAGAAGCTAACTGTAATTTTGAAAGGAAACTGTACCCACAGAACTGGTAGATTTACAAAATTACGTTAAAAGTGTCACTGTTTACTCGTTCACTATACGAGACCTATATGTGTGTCCTCTTTCTCTCGTCGAGTCCCTAAAAAAAGCGAAGAAATATTCCGTTGCCGTAATCTTAGATACATCTGTCCAAGATCTAAGTTACAGTCTCCTTTTAGAATTACAGTTAGCTTCTATTAATTACTATATAAATCTATAGGTGGACAACGGTCGCCGCTACCACAAGATGTCTTCCGTTAAAACGGTCTATTGCACACTTTTTAGCGCTAATGACATAAACGTCAGATTCACCCCCTCCCTACTGGAGATACTGCTTAAATTTTTTCAAATGGCGTTAGGTATCAAGTCTTACCTCATTTAAAAGGTCTGCTAAATCTCTATTCAATCATTTTCTTTTGCCTTTGATTGCCTTCCATTGTTATTTAATCGTTGTTTCAAAATTGGCTCTCTTTAACTTTTCGTATGCCCCCATATTATGTTGACAATTTAAAAAAAATGATTGAATAGAGATTTACCAGACCTTTTAAATGCGTTATGACTTGATACCTAACGCCATTTGAAAAAATTTAAGGGGTATCTCCAGTAGGGAGGGGGAGAATCAGACGTTTATGACATTAGCGCAAAAAAGTGTCCCCCTCAAGTTAAAAGTTAACGTGTTCAGGCATTTCTTTTTAATATGTCGCATTTCTGAAATATTAAGGGTGGGTCCTTTTCAAAAAAACACAGTGTATACAGTAACTATAATGAAAATAAGAATGGAATGCAAGAGTTGAGGCAATCATTGAATTCAGAAGTGCCTGAATGTGTCAGGGATACGCTAACAAATCTTTCTGCAAAATTGATATTTTATCCTTTTTATGATATTTTAACGTATAATATTTTTTACGAGCTGAAGCCATTGGTGAAAAATCGTACTCCAGTTTATTGTAAAAATTATAGAACTCCAGATCTTCAAATTTCTGAACTTAATAGTCAAAAATTGCTAGATAAGGGAATAAATCTTCTACTTCAGATTATAGCAGTGCAATCTTATCAGTACCTAAAAAGGAAATTAATGGAGAAAAAGCATGAAGACTTTGTATAGATTTCAGACAGTTGAACAAGAAAGTAGTAACAGATACATTTTCGTTAGCATTTTATATCAGTTTGGCAGGTCTAAATGGTTTTCAGTTATCGATGTTATATCAGATTTTCATCACATAAGAAAAGCATTTCTTTATATGAATGATAAAGTTGTAATAGGAATATAGAAAATCATCATTCAAGGAATCTTAATAAGGCATTTAAAACATTTAAATTCAACCTTGAATTAAATCTACAAAAATGTCAATTTTTCAGGCGAAAAGTCACCTATTTAGGTAATAATTTATCTAGTGAGGGAGTCCTACCCGATAAAGTAAAATATTCAGTTATCGAACAGTATTTCAGATCTAAAAACTCAGAAGAATCTAAAAGATTTGTCGGATACTGTAATTATTACATTTTATTCCAAATGTGCTTAGATATATGTATACTTCTTAATAAACTTTCAAGGAAATGTGAAATTCTAGTGGTCTGAAGACTGCGAGAAATAATTCCAAATATTGAAAACAGCAATAAGAAAACCACCCATATTAAAATATCCAGATTTCGATGGGAAATTGAGTTTAACCACAGATGCATCAAATAATGCATGTTCTACAATACTTAGTAAGATAAATAAACCTACAATTATGAAATAATTGTTATATTTTCACAAAAGCGCTCATTTAGTAATACATTTTTCATAAAATTTAAGAGGTCTGTAGATTTTAGATTCTCTAAAAGTATATTACTGTGGTAGAAGTTGAGACAAGCTAAAAAAAGACAAGTACCTATTTTTGTTTGGGCAATTTTGAAATCAGTCAACAATGGTTATTCAATTTTTGTTAAAACTAAAGTTAACATCAGGTTTTCTTCAGTTTTTTTAGATATCGGTCTTCTGCGTACCTAACACAACCTACGTCAGTGGTTCCCAACCTTTTTTCAGTAACGACCCCTTTTGGATTTGCTTAAAAGCTGGCGACCCCCAATAAATAAATATTGATGTTTCATACTTCAATAAATATAAAAAAGACAATTTAGTATTTAGTATTATTTATTTATTTTATTTGGTACAATAGTATAATGCTAATGTGACGACAGTGATTGCATCTGCGTAAAAAGTTTGAAAATCCTTGGTTGAATGCAAGTCAAAGCCAGTCTAATGTCATCCTCAACATTAAGTTTATTTCTGGCCTTTGTTTTAATTTGCAAAAGAGTTGAAAAACCACGTTCACAAAGATAGGTGGAAGCAAATAGTACTAGTACCCGGGGAGAAAACAAGGCGATATTGGGATAAAACCAATAAGCGGCACACCAAAATTCAGTAAGTTTTTTCCTGGAATGGAGCACGAGCTGAAGAATCAATTTTAAGATCTAAAAATGTATCCTGCAATTCATCTGGAATTTCGGCAATATCTAAATGGGTATGGAATGGGTTCCTTACAACTGCGGTTTCTTGCTCAGACACATCAGGAAAGTAGTGATGAATTTCATTTCCCAGAAATTGAAAGTCGTGATTATTTTCCTGCTTTATATCCTCCTCAATTCCTGTTACAGAGGCTTCAACTATGCAGCATTATTTTTCGTCGCCAGTTTACAATCTAACAAACAAATATGCTTGAAGATTATCTCTAAAATACAGAATGTGCAAGTCCTTTCCCTGGAGGTTTAAATTTAATTTGTTTAACTGACCAAAGATGTTCGATAAATAAGCGACTCTGGATCCAAGCTGGGTCAATAAGATGTTGCAAAAAATTCTGCTTTAATTGCATTTCCAAAAAAAACTTTCAGTTCTTCATTTAGCTCAAAGACACGTTCAATAACATTGCCTTTTGACAACCAACGAACTTCAGTATAAAACAGAAGAGTCTCGTGATCTGAATTCATGTCTTTACAGAGTTCTTTGAAAAGACGGGTACTGGAAGCACTCGATTTTATATAATTAAGCATTTGCCTCGGTAGAGTTTTAATAGCAAGAGCAAAACGGTGAATCATGCAGAGCAGACCCTTTGCTTGAGGTGCAAGCTCTCCAATTTTTTTCTGAAAGCCCGACCTACATTCAAGCATGGCTGGTGCTTCATCAGTACAAACTCCACACAAATTCCCCCATTTTAGTTATCAATTTCAAAGAAAGATCGTATTATTTCCATCACATCTTCACTCTTGGTTGTGGTTTTTAAGGCTTTGCAAAACAAAAACTCTTCTTTAGTATTGTCCAAGTGAACATATCTTATGAATAAAAGTAATTGGGAACACGAAGCAACATAATTTGTACCTGCTTTATTCCTGAAAATCGTGACAAGTAGTGTATAATATAGTGAGCGAGTCCCATATCAATCGGATTTTTATTTTAGATCATTTATTAGTACATTAATCAATTGCGCACGAAAGTATCTATACCTACATCGTCGTGGAAGTGGTGACCCCCCAGTTTTTGAGTGGTCCAAACATGTGGTGCTCACACGGTGATAGATTGTGACTGTAGTAGACAGCATTAACTGTATGACGTTCGTGGAGTAAATCAATGAGCAATATCCCTCTGCAATCCCAAGCAGAAAGGCGAGTATTGGCTTCTCCTGGTTCTGCTTCTCCCGGTTTTCCTAACTCCATGCTTGTATGCTTAGACTCACAGATACCAAATCACCCCCTCTGTTCGATATCGTGCCAAAAATCTTTCACACACGGCAAGACGTTTGCTTTCTGGTTTTCATCAAAATTGATTGATTGGGCACTCCCATATATTATATTACGACATGCTGCAAGGTGGCAGTCACCTTCAATCAACTTCTCGCGGATCGCACGAATATTTGGCTAACTTAGCTTATCCGCGGTCGTCGTGCATGGTTCTTGTTTTCCACTCACTCTCAGCCATCGGAAAAAATTTTGTGCCAGCCGTAAAATCTAGAACCAATTAATATTTATATTAGGTACCACTTAAAATTACCTTATAATTTTTTCACGCCGACGTTTATGATTATTAAATAAAATGTTCAACTAAAGCAAGTTGCAGTATTTCTGTCATATAACAGCCTGTTAAAAATAAATGCACTGTTATTAATTGTTTAATATCATGTCTGAGCCGTTATTGGTAATTATTGTGTTCTCAGTAAACCATTTGAAACCCTTTTTTTCAAGCTGTGGGATAGCGTATAAGTCCTAAATTGATGATCACCCATATAACATTCATTGATGGAATAAATAATAGGTATTGGGTTTAGCTTAGCAAAATGAACCATAGATTTAAAAAATATAAGTTTTCTTGTAAAAATCTTTTTATTCTACTCGTGTTTTGATTGACTAATTTGGACAAAAACGATTATTGTGACCTAACTAAAACTAAACTAAAGACATATATCCTCGCGAACATGACAGTGCCAATGAATAGATAGATAGATAGATAGTTTATTCAAAAATAGGAAATCCTAATGTACATAAAAAAGAAAAAATTAAAATCATAATGTAAAAAATAAAATAAAAGATATCGTTATCAACATATTACATATTACAACATATAAAATTACAAATAAAATTTCCAAAATACAATACAATACTACAGTACTCAGTAGAGACAATATAATAATTTTCACTTGAAAGTTTCTTTAATATAACACAATAATGCTGTTTTGAAACTGTTACTATTCAACTGAGTAACTTATTATATTCATCTAGTCCTTTAAATAAAAGTATTTTTGAAGTATTGGCCATACTTTGTCTAAATATGTGTATTTGATTACTACTTCTAGTTGTATATTGATGAATTTCATTATTATACTGAACGAACTTTGCAAAATAGTTAGGTACCAAATTATGCAGTATCTTAAAAATAAATATCATAGCACAATAAAAGAGCATGTTTCTAATATTAAGCCACTGTAGAGATTCAAACATCCATTTAGTTAACGAGTAACAGTTGCATCCAAGAATAATTCTCATAGCTCTATGTTGAAGCTTTTGTAAAATTTGTATTTTATTTAGGTCAAAAGAATACAGTACAGTTGCACAATACCTACTCAAAGTGAGGCCTTATTACCGTATTATACACAGTTATTCTAGTTTTGGCGGTTAAATTTTTTTCCTACGACCTCATAGGAAAGTAACGTATATCGCACTATACAGTACCTCGGAAAGTGGCTTATATCAAACTAGCGTGCGAATTACTTTCCACACATGAGCGGAAAGTAACTTTCCGCACGCATGCAGATAATCAGTCAAATGTATAATTTTTATTAAGATTGACTACTGTCAAGCTGTCAAATATATAATTTTTAATTAGACTTAACTATGTAATATCTAAATTTGAAGCGATCTATTTGAAAAGTGAAATTTTTTTCATGTTCTTGATTGAAAAAAAACTTAGGACGCGGTCGGTGATCGAACCCACGTACTCTTCGTCAGAAGTCCGATGCTGTACCAACTAATCCGAACAAACATTAATAATGAACGGAAAATGTAATCATCTTATAGGTGTTTATTATAATATATAAAAATCAGGCTTTGACAAATTGGGAGAAATGTCAAAAAATTATTCTGATTAGTGAATGTGAAGCGCATTAATTGTGAGGTCAGTTTATATACCTACCTACCTGGAACTACCTACAATAACAACGTATCCCAGACATGCATAACAATATCGTGGATACTGACAATGACATATATACAATAATCAAGAATTAATTGTAATAACCTACCTATAACTAATTAAATTTTTGTTACTAATGATAGTTATTGTTATTTCTTGAAATCAATTATGTTGACTTTAATTGTAACATTTTGTGTATTAATATGTCAGATGTTGATTACACATTATTTGGTGAAATTATCACGTGATCGTAGGAAAAATACTGTACATTACTTGTGCGAAAGTGATTTTTCACACTCGTGTGATTGTCGCACTCGGCTTATGCCTCGTACTACAATATTTCCCACTCGTGTGAAAAATGTCACTTTCCGCACACGTTATGTAATATACTATTGAGACTCTAGAAAAAAAATACATCTTTTTCCAATATCTTCTTATGAATATAGTTAAAGTGGGCATTGAAATTTAAAGAAACATCTAGTATAACACCCAAATATTGACATCTATATTAATACCAATATTATTAATATTTATTTGCTTCTCTTTATAAGCTGTTGTAATAATCATAGCTTTAGTTTTACTAGAATTTAGCTTTAGTTTATTAATTTTACAATACAAAGATATTCTTTGCAGCGAACGATTCATACTGTCAATAGCCTGTTCACTAAAGAAATTTTATACAGGGCGATGTTTTAGGATCTATCAAAACCTTATGAACCTTATGAAAGCCGATTATTGAAGCTGACTAAAGCGGTTGTATTATTAAAAATAAAGCATGAGAAAGGGTGTTACTGGCGATTTACGTTTTTTTATTATTTATGGTTCATTCTGCTAAATTTTTAATTCATAGTAAAATTTGATTTTTTTATTAAAAATTTAGTGATTGTGTCGAGAAAATATAAATACGTCGTTTTTGTTGTCTAATTATACACTTTCTTAAGTTTCGAATAAAGTTTCTAAAAACCATGGTGAAGTTTTTTACATGAACAAAACGAAACCTGATCTTTTTATTAGTTTGAATAAATCAGTGAATTAGGTGGTAGAAGTGTAACGATTTACAAAATATGAAATATAACTTACCGTTAAAAAGTTATGACCAAAATAAATTTCTGCCCATGTAGATTATTAAACAATGGGAGCAAATACTTTTTCATGGTCATTTAATATTCTCTAGTAACGACACATGCAGAGCATTCCGAAGCAATGAATGACCAATTGAAACAAAGATAAAGAGTCAATTACAGTCAACTACACTATACAAAAGTTTAATTAAGAAAGAAATCTGGTAAAAAATATTTTTTTATTTTTACTTCTCCAAACGGTTGCAGCATTTTTGTGAATCGCCTGTGACTTTTTGAATTTTTAATTTTTTCAATGAATTCTTCAAATATTAAAAAATATCTGGCAAAAGAATATCTAATAATAATATTTTTTGGTTTTATTATTGCACCTGAAATTTATACCTCTAGAATATAACACCCCTCTTTAACCCCACCTCCCAAGAGGGGACACTTTTTTAAACAATATTTAGCGGTATAATCATTAATATTTTTCAATGATTGTCCAAATAATCATCAAATTACATTTTTGAATTTGGAATCTGTCGGCTATTGTATTAGCAATTTTTAAATAACTTTGAATTCAATTGAAAATTACTTGAACACAACTAAATATTTTTAAAATATATGTTCAAAATGTTTACCTACAACTTACTGGCAATACAACATTCTATTATGAAACTCTTGCCATACTCGTTAAAGTATTTCCAAGTAAATTAACCTACATTCTTCGATAATTATTTGCTTCATTACCTTAATGTTAACAGGTTGCATAACTACACCTTAGATATTAATTATCCCCATAAAAAAAGAAATTTAATGGCGTAGAAATGTGCGGCAAAATAAAACCTGGATAAACTAAAAGATGAAGCAGTGAAACAAGAATTTGATAAGTAGGAGAGGAAGCAGTAGACATTGGGGAAATTTTTACGCATGTTCCAAATTTTGGCAGAATTATTCAAAGCAATGGGAGAATCCAAGCCTACAAAATTATTTAAATTAGTAAAATATTTTTAATTCTGAAGCAAAAAAACTTTTTGTCTTTGGGGGCGTCCTTTAATTACGTGAGGCATTATTGAGGATTTTATTACCCTCTCCCCCCTTGGTGAGATGTAGTAAGTTTTTTCTCGACCCCCCCCCCCTCCTCTCCTAATCTTACGTGAGATTTTTCAAAATTTGTGTTTTGGGTGAATTTATTAAAAAAAAAACCATTTGCTTGATTACTTTAATTTAAGACTAGCAAATACTAGGTAGTATTTGGGAATATTACCGTAATCTAAAATCACAGTGATAAAATTACTTCATAAATAAACGTTTTTTACTTTAATGTAACTTCACTTTGACGCAATTTTACATCGTTTTCTCCTAGAAAAAAATTACGTGATATTTGCCAAGACCCCCCCTGTCCCTCCAAGTGAGATTTGGTAAGATTGGGCTCGATACCCCCCCCCCCCGAACACCTCATGTAATTAATGGACGCCCCCTTTACAAAAGTCTTTACAAAAAATTTGAACTCAAATGTAGAAAAGAACTGGAATTTTAACTAGTTTGTTTTTAAGAAGAATAAAGAAGGTTCATACTGAATAATTAAATTGCTAGTTTTTAAAGAAAATATTCTGAATTTAATTTACATTAGCTAAATTTCTTTCGATTCGGTTTGATTATTAAAAATTTAAAGTAAGAGACTTTAAACGTGTACTGTATGTTGTGTAGTCATAGTTTTCAACTCCTGTAAGTAATCACCATTTTGAAATTATTTAAATTTCTCTAGGTTATAAGAATTTTTTAGCCTACATTAGAAAACCAATACTTTTTTATAAAATACTTATTTTTTCTGTTTTAAGTAATTGATTTGTAGTGATCTCTTTTTTAATCATAAATATAAAATGAATAAAAAATTGCAAACTTTTATAGTAATTTGAACTAGTCTATGGTATCATGATCGAACAATTTTTTATTATAATTGCTGTTGTCCTAAAGTAGTCAGTAGTGATTAGGCGCGGCTTTGAATTTTAAATATTTGATATTTGTAAGTATGTGATTTTAGAACAGCAATTTTAGCGTTAGTTGAAAAAAACAGACTTGGGGACAGTTTCTTCACCTTCTAATAACAACGTAATGAGTTCATAGACTACAGTGGTAGTGAGCAGGTACACAGTAAGACCTTTATAGGTGACACATGTGTTAAACTACTGAATATAAGTAGGAATCAGCTAAGAATCAGTACAGGGTGTCTACAGGTAAAATATCACCTGCATAAAATAGGGCTATATAAAGAGGGTTTCAGCTGCAGACTTTGTGGCATGGAGACCGAGACGGTAACCCCTATCTTATCTGACTATGAGGCACTGGACTCGAGGAGACAAACAATTTTGGTAGAAGCCAATGTGCCACCTAAAACATATGGCATACATCCAGTGGACCTACATCGTCTACTCAAAGGTACGGGAATAACTGGGTGGGTGGACTAAATGTGGGAGTAGAGTAGAATAAGCCAACAGGCTGCAGTGCTCCCGGCATAAGAACGGCTCCCAAAAAGACAAAAAAGTGAGTTTCATTTGACAAATAACTGAAAATAGTTTTCTAAATAACGAAAAAGTTTGGAATAAATAGATCTTATGGACTCCCATAAATGATTTAAAATAAGATCATATCGACAAATGGTCTAACGCAGAATTTTATTTTCGATTCAAAATACAGAAAATACAAAACATTTAAAAGGAAATATTCGCACCTGCGTAGAAGCACGATGAGAGCATTTTATGGAATTGCAAGATTACACAAGTATTGAGGTGATTGAGATTAAAGACACATAAAAACTTCACTTCAAGGTTGCTCATACCAGCAAAGACTTTTTTTACCTAACCACAAAATTCAAGGCCTATAAGAGCAGTAATATTCGAAAAGAGTTGGCAAGAAAACAGTCTTTTATTGACCTGTCCAGTTGGGCCGAGTATAAAAAACGATTTAAATTGTTTACCGAATAAATGTTTTCACTAAAGTTATTTGTTAAATAGTTATTGGGCGGATTATTAGGAGGAGGAGAAATTGGTCCTCGGACATTTAAAAGTTGATTTTGAAGTACCTACCTAACACTGTACATCAATGTCACAGTTCTTGTATAATCTTCAGCGATTTAGAAGTAACTTGAAGTATTTAGGAATGGTCTTACATACTTTGAAGTTGAGCTTAAGCCATTACTTAGAAGATGTATTTATTATCCATAAAAGAGGTAGCGATTAGAGTGGAGGTTATAAATTGTTTCAATTGAAGCATATGGCAAAATGATTTTTCTCGCATTCTAGTATGCATATAATGTAGAGTTATTTTCTCGGAAATTGTAAAAAAACCATAAATATTTGTTTATACAATTTTATTATGTGCTATGTAAGAATGTATTACTCTTACGTAATATAAACATAATTAGCTAATATAATGGTTTTAGTCAATAGATGTAATTATTTGTCTGAAATTCAAATTTTCCATGTGGAATTATATTCGTTTATACTTACATTATTCATTATATCTGAGTATTATTTTGGTTTAACTAAATGAACATTTTTTATTATCAAAGATGTTCTTATGGTAAAATTTGCAACATAGATTTTATATATTTACATTTTATTGCAAATAAATAAGTTATTTACATTGACGTGGTAATTATTTAAATCTTATACATGTCGTAGGCATAATGCAAATCTAGGATTCTTATAAACTTCCTAGGTATTTTACAAAAAGTTGGTAAAACTGGAGCATACAATGCATTTCTCGTTACGACTACACCAATTCAGAAAAATCAATGAAATGCTGGCAAAATCAGAACAGTATAATGTATATAACGTTGTGATAATTTTTAGGCATTCTAAAATTTGCCAAAAGCAGTGCCGTCAAAACGTGAAAATAAAATAAAAATCCTTAATAATTTCCAAAGTCGCTCGTTTGTTTAGTGAAGTTCATCCAGAATTACCTTCAATTAATCGAAGTACGATTAGCAAAATTGAAACTCGATATCGGGAGTTGGGCCACGTAAGGGATGCTCCTCGACAAAAGCTTTTAAAAGACGACGAAGAAGCCCAGTTGAACATATTGTTGGAAGTTGAAGAAAATCCTGTTACTCCAGCTAGGCAAATAGCTCGCGTTCATGGTGTCAGTCACACAAGCATTTTAAAAATTCTTAAAGAAGCCAAAAAGCACCCATATGAGATGCAAAACCTGCAGGAGCTTAACGAAGATGATCCTGATCGAAGACTCGAATTTTGCGAACGAATTATGGCTTCTATCGATGGTGGACAAATTGCTTTGGAATGAGAGCTGTTTTCTGCTGAGGCTAGCGTTCACATTACATGGGCACGTCAATCGACAGAACTGCCGTTATTGGGCTGACGAAAATCCCCGTTGGATGCGTGAATGCCATACCCAAAGGCCTCAAAAAACAAACGTCTGGGCTGGAATTATTGGGGATCGCATAGTAGGTCCTTTTTTTTTCAATGAAAACGTAACCGGAGAAACATACCTTAATATGCTCCAAAAAGAACTGATTCCTACTTTAGTAAATTTCTTCCCCAATAATTTGGATCCCAACTTATTTGACCAACGGTTGTGGTTTCAACAAGATGGGGCTCCACCACATTTTGCTCAAAATGTACGGACCTATGTATATTAACGAAGTGTTTCCAAATAGGTGGATTGGAAGAAGGGGCCCAATTGAGTGGCCAGCAAGATCAGGGACGAAATTAGGCAAGTAACGCCGGAAGTGTTACAAAATGTTCGGAATGCTGTTTATAATCGATTAGGATATTGTCAGCAACAAAGTGGAGAGCACTTTGAACATTTATTGCATTAAAGTAATTTCAGTAAATATTTCCTTATTTCATTTTTTCCCGACACATTGCTTATAAAAAGTAACAAAAAATATGGACTTTTTTAAATGAAACTAAGTGTCTAATTATTTCCACTATTTAATGAAAAAATTATGAAAACTCTAAGATATGATTATTATCTCTATATTATCATATCTTACAGTTTTCATAATTTCTTCATTAAATAGTGGAATTAATTAGAAACACTTAGTTTCATTTAAAAAAGTAATATGAGTATATGTGGAAACAAAAGATTTGTTATTCAATTACCACAAAACTGCAGTATTTACATAGAAGAGACAGTTGCTATCATAGAAGCTCTTAAAATGTGTAAATAACACGATGGTATTCATTTTTAATAATCACCGATTCTTCAAGTGCCTTGACAAATTTGAAAGATTATATAACTCATGTTCTAATGAACCAATACAATCCTTGAATTTCCCTTAGTTACGACGTATTGATAAGTGAATATACCCCTTGACGACGTGATATAATCGTTTTGGTGTTTCGCCTCCTGCCATATTGTGATCATTTCCATAGTAACGGGCAAGCTCAATGAACTGTACCTTCAATATTAATATTAATCAATAAAAAAAATTAGAATATTATTCGTTATATGTATGTATAATCGTAACGAATACCAACTCGAGCTTAGACAATATTTTTCGATTATTTACCTCTTCACTCGACGTATTTCGCGAAACACCACTCGAGCTGCGCTCTCGTGATGTTTCGCCAAATACGTCTCGTGACTCGGTGAATAATCGAATATTGTCTATGCTCTTGTGATATTATAACCACACCGATTCAACAACAAATTAGGTCAGAACTGTATTATCTACAACAAAATAGTAGTAAAATATCATTACTATGGGTACCGTCACATATATGGGAATACAGGGAAATGAAGAAGCTGACCGCCTAGCTTGTGAATATCCATCTGCCAATTCACCCACATATAGACCACAAACCTACGATCAAAAAGTTAATAGATCAACGATGGCAGTCTAGTTGGCAAAAATCCGATAACAAATTAAAAGAAATAAAACCACAAGTTACTACAGTCCTCTCTACCTCCCATAAAAGAAGAGTTGGTTTCTTCCATTCTAAATAGACTGCGTATCGGACACACACACTTAACGCACCAACACCTAATAGCTTCGTTCCAACTGGCGTTAGAACCGTTTTTGGTATCGTTCGCGCAAGTGCTGTAGTTCTTTCACGTTCCAACTGATTAAAGTATCGTTCTTGGGACTGCTTGGGACGGCATACAATCTGTACCTTCTGGAAGGGGTGATAAAGTTGATGTGTCCATCCCAAATGCGAGTTTGCGCACTATACAGTACTCGAAACGATTCCAGTACGGTTCATAAATGCCAGTTGGAACAAACCTAATGAAAAAGAACTCGCGCCCACCTGTCAAACTTGTCATACGGTCATTACAGTGAAGCAGATCCTACTAGAATGTCCAATATATGACACAGCAAGAAAAAGATTCCATCTAAAAACAAATTTAAGAAGTATACTTTCAACTAATGAAAATGAAGTCATCTACTACTTAAAAGACACTAAACTTAAAATAAAAATTCAAAAAATGATTACTATTTTCCATATTTTCTATATTCACATCTGTTTTTGTATTGTATTGTATTGCATTGTATTGTCTCCCCCGCTAATAACTCATAGAAGTTGATGGGGGGCAAAATAAATGTTTGGAAATAAAAAAAAATGGCATCTACCTTGTACTGATGAGGCACAAATACGTCGAAACCGGTCTACAAGTGATGTTATTCCTTCTAATCGCAAATCAGAATGGTTGGTTCTATCTTAACAGATATACCAACCCCGTTTACTTTAGAAGTGTAATTCAATGTGTGTCGGGGCGTATAGCCCGAGAAGTAGTTGTTGCTTCTTAGTGGACGGTCTGCTCTTTGGAAATTAATTTTTCTAATTTTGTAAAGCGTTATAATAGTATTGAACTATTATTTTTTTTTGACATCTATAATACAGTTGTTACAGTGAACGTAATAGATCTTTTTATAAAGAAAACATAAATGAATAGTTATTACTTCATGATATAAAAAAGATCTATCAGCACCTACCTACCACTCATATGAAACTACAAATAAATACCGGGTGTCCCAGAAGTGACATTATTTTCTCTGCAAATATCTCCGAACTCACGAGAGATACAGAGGTGTGGTTTTCACTGAACAATTTCTTTTTTTTTTCAACAAATGTTGATTTAGTTATGTTATAAAAAAAACTGAGTTAGTTCTTATTTGAATAACTCTTTAACGACTGCTGTTAACTTGTTTTCAATTTTGGTCCGATTCATTTTTTTACTTGAGAAATCAAAAACTGGTCTATTGTATGTTAAATATGAATCAATTTGTCAATATCCAAAAAATATTTCGCGAGGTATTTAAAAAAAATCCTTCAAAAAATAGCATAAAAAAGTGGCATGTTGCATTTCTAAAAATTGGATTACTGGAAAGTAAGAAATACCAAACACGCGATGGGAATTCAGGAAACATTAAAAAAACATAATAGTCGAATCTTCATAAAATGTAACTTGGAACATCTTTTGTAGTTTGTTTTATTTTATGTTCTTTTTGCCGGTAATTGGTTAATTAGTTAAGATAACCGAGGATGTTAATTTTTAAAATTTGGTATCAATTTTTCAGGTTGTCTTGTTATTTTCTCCAAATGTCAGATTTACAATGTTGAAGAATGCATCTTTTTAAAACATCTTGTATAAAATGGAGATTTTAAATGTATTAGTTAGCAGTTTCTTAGTCATTTCTCAAAATCATATATATCTACCAAATGAACGGCTATCTTTGAAATCCAAATGATTTACTCAATTTTTGAATAAACCGCAACAAATTATACATTTTTTAATGAAAAATTAATTATTAAATTCACTTATAAACAATGTATAATTTTTGGTTTTTATTGGCACTTGGTAAGTGATAATTAAAGTAAACAATTAAGAATCATGAACAGGGTCGCCCAAATGCATTACTGGAAGAGATATTGAATGTAGAGGATCCAGGAACGAGTAAAAATCTAGATGTTAGTGCGGCCTACTGGGGACACCACTGAAAAAACTACTTCATGGATGGTGTGGAAACGGGGTCAAATTAAACAATAAATTAGTCGCTATTATAGCAACATTTTAAAATTTAAGATTATATCACTAATATATGTAACAATTTCGGACTATAGAATTATGTAAAATCATTACCATCAAAACCATATTTTAACAGTTTACAAAAAGCTACTTTAACTTTGACCGCTATTTACGGGAATTCAGTGAGGACTAGTTAAAATAGACACATCAAAATAATCTAGGGAACAAGATTTAAATTTGTTATAACGTTTGTAAGAGCCCCGGAATTATCTTGAAATTTTGTGTACATATTTTTGATGTTACCTTATTTGATAACATAAAGTATTTGAGTCGTCAGCAATTTATAAAATGTTGATGTGTTTTTTGTACTGTTGGCAAAAATGTGGTAGCAGTGTTTTCTTGTTGGTATCGGTGTGTACAAAGTTTAAAGTGATTTTTATTATTCGAAATATTTTTTAATTGTCTAAATTTATACAAAATACTTCTCAGTGTATTTACTATATATTGAATGTGTAAATTCCATTTCAAATATGGATCCATTATTACACCTAGGTATTTCATTTTTGTTTTAGGTAAAATAGATAGTGTTCCGGTACCAGTACTTATTTTTAATTCATTAAAAGATGGCGTTCCAGATGAATTGAAACTAAATGGTAGATAGTTGGTTTTTTCAAAGTTAATTGTTAAGAGTTTTGAATCAAAATATTTTTTAATTATAATAAAATCTTTCTCACTTTGATTTTTCAAATCCGACCAGGTATTTGCGGTATAAAATATAGCTGCGTCGTCGGAAAATCCGGTTATAGCTCCTTGGTTTCCCAAAGAAAACAAACCATTAATATAAATATTAAATATTGTTGGACCAAATATAGAACCTTGTGGAATACCGTAATTGATTGTTTCCTAGACACTGCAAATATCATCTACCTTTACAGCCTGTAGTCTACCGGTTAAATAATATTCAAATAAATTTAAATATTTACCTCTGATACCGATATCTTCTGTCTTCCAAAGATTGTGAAAGCAACCGATGGCTCACCATGTCAAAAGATTTGGACAAATCTATAAATATGCACAGACAAGGCTTGCTTTCATTCAGTGATTCAGTAATTTTCAAGGTCAGAATTAAAATGGCATCTTCAGATGATTTTTTTTTCTCTAAACCCAAATTGTTGATTAGAAATGATTTTGTATTTATCTAGAAACGATTGTAGTCGTGTTTTTATTACCTTTTCAAAAACCTTGGAAAATTGTGTTATTGTTGTAGGTCTGTAATTGGATAATTCGGTAATGTCGACTTTTTTAAATAAAAGGATAACAATACTGTTTTTAAAAATAGTGGGGTAACTGCTTCATTTTTATACACCGATTTAAAATAAATACAAAATGCTCTAGTAGGTATGTGGCGCTATTAATTTAATTATTTCGGTTTTTATATTATCACTTCCAACTGCTTTTTTATTCTTAAGATCTCAAATTATGTTGTTTATTTCACAAGAATTTATTGTAGCAAAAATGAAAGAATTTGGATTCCTTATTCTGTTTAAAATCCGGATAAACTTTTATTTTTTCTGCTAAATTTTGTCCCATACCAGCAAAGCGTTTATTAAACCCATTTGCTATATCGTATTTATTACTTACCAAGTCACCAGAGTGGGACTTAATTTTGTCAATTGCTTTTCTCTGTTTCACGTTGTGATTTATTTAATTCACAATTGCCCATAGATTTTTAGAACTATTATTATTTTCAATTTTTTGTTTGTAGTAAATAGATTTAGTTTTGATAATCAGACTGTTAAGTCTATTCCTATATATCTGATATTCTTGTTTCAAATTATTATTATTATTATTGGGGCATTTTTGTAAATTCAAGTACAATTTATTTTTTTTGTTTATAGAATTTAGTAACCCGTTGGTTATCCAAGGTGCAATCTTGTCATGTTTTCTACGTTTTCTACGAGTTTCTGTACAATTTTTAATACTATTTTGAATAATATCAATAAATAAGTTTGTTGCCGTATCTGGTTTGTTTGCATTGTACACAGAAAGCCATGAGATTTGTTGAAATTTTATTAGTATTAATAAATTTGATATATTTGTTGCTCTGATTGTTTTCAACTTCATTATTCAAAATGACCTGTAAGATTGTTGAGAAATGATCGGTAATATTAGTTTTAAGAATAAGAGGTATAATTTTTTCTTCTATCTATACCATGGGTTGAATTCGAGTTGCTTCAAATATGGTAGATCGAAATTCAAATTCATTAAGTACGTTCAAATATTCTATTATATTGTGTTCATTTGGTGTGAGTAAGTCCACGTTAAAGACTCCTAAAAATATACAGATATTGTCGTTACTACAAGTTTCTTCTAAAAATTTGATAAAATTTAAATTAAACCCCTGAATATTGTAAACAGCCATTAACATAGCGGTCTCCATTTTATTTAATTGTATCTGTATTTTGAGTGCCTTAATATTATCAAATATTTCTAATGATGTAGATGAAAATTTAAAAGGTGACCTAATATAGGCTACAACTCCATCATTTTGATTGAAGTCACCCTCATTATATAACATATCATATCCACTGATTTGAAATGAGCTTTTCCAAGTTTCAGTTAAAATTATTCAGTCAAATTCAAAATCATAATTTTGTAATATTTTAAATTCATCAAAATTTTTATTTATACTCCGCATTCATTTGCATTATTTTAAAATCGTTATTTTTTTAATTAACATTTAATATCTGTAAACATTCGTTGGGTGTTCCAATACTGTATGTTTCGATAGGATTAACATCAATGTCCCGTATGTATTGATCCATTTCTAAATAAGTAATACTAAGTGTAAAATAAATGTTTTCTAGCTATAAATGAGATAATTATACATAATTTAAATACTAAAACTAGTAAAAAAAATTTTAAATCAACACTATTTTATTGTTCTGATGTTAATGTTAAAAGATCGAGTCTATTTAGAGAGAATATTTGGTTTTTTAGAAGGAGAATTGGTAATATTGGAATTTTTTTTCTTTCACTTTTAATTTCTTCAAACGTGTTTGTTTCCTTCAATCTCTTCAATCTTCTTGCATTAAATCCTCAGCCTCATAGACTTTACCTTTTACAATCAGTTTGTTGTTTTTAATATGGCAATTATTCCCATTTTCTTGTTTCGCAAGAAATAAATGTCTTCTGAGTAATTTTGAAATTTCTCTCTGTTTTGGAGTTTGATCAGAAACAATACTAATTTTTGTGCCTTTTAACTTGAAGCAGTTACTCAGAACGAATTTTTAAGTCAGAAATGAAGTGAAGTCTACTTTTAATGGACACTCAACAGTGTTTCCCAAGGTATAAAAATTGTTTATTTCTGATGGATTAATGTTAACTTCTAAAAGTGATTTTAACTGACCATAAACAATGTTTTCGATAGACCATTTATTGTCGTTATTTGTTTACCCGAAGATCAAGATACTGTTTTTTTTTTATTTTCTTGTTTTAAAGCTTCAATTTCTTCCTTTGAGATCTTGTTCTCAGTTTCTAATATTTTAAATTTATTGTTTAATTCTTACACTTTTATCACAATTCTAGCTTCTAGGGCTTCGACTTTATTTTTCACCTCACTTCTATTTCTCAAAATTTCGTCTAACAATTGGTTAAGGGTGACACTGCTTTCAGATCCTGACATATTAATTAAATTGTATCGTGTATGGCTAGCTATAGTCAACAACTAAAAAGAGTGGAATGTCGTATGATAGGACGATGAATTGTTGATTGATATTTTACATATCCAGCATTTCTTTAATGTTATTTTAGGATTACAAAGTAGATTCATGGTGATGAATGGCACTATGTGTACAATTTTGAAATTTTATAAATGTACATAGGTACCGGTATAAATATATTAATATTTTTACAGATCTCCTTGAAATACTTGCGAAGACACACACTCTCTCGCTAACTCAGTTCTCAGTTCTAACGCAGTTCCCAATTTCTGCACATTCCACTACTCGCTGGTTACTACAATTGTAATAATTCAAATTATTTTATCAGCAATAACATTAAAATTCAATATATAACACTGTTTACCAAAAATAATATACCCATACCCATAAGTATGTACCCTGGTGGACTCCAGATTATGAAAATGCCATCCGACAATATAATCAATTAATAAGTTTCGAAGAAACAAAATCCAAGAAAACCTTCTTGAACTAAAAAAACTAAATTTAATAAACATGAGTCGCCTAACATACTTATTAAGAAAGCATTCTCGGAAATATTGTAAAGAACTCCATACGATGTAATTCTCTATACGGATGCCTCAAAAACTTCTTTTGGTGTTCCTATCGGTTGCCCTCAACATTTGTATGTAGTGTTCACATTGGTGAGCTGTATAGCATTTTCCAAGCCTCTAAACATATCTTTTCTTTTGTCAAACACGTCGTCGTTTCTACCGATTCCCTTTCTTCTATCCATTCACTTAATACTTTCTTAATACTGATCATCCAATAGTCCAAAACATACATGACATCTATCAAACTCTCTCAGCTCATGATGTAACAGTAACAGTCTGTCTTTTCTGGCTCCCATCTCACATTGGAATTACTGGCAATTAAAATACTGACCACCATACCAAAGAAGCCACCACCTCTTCCATCACCACAACAACGATCCAGCTCCCAAAAGACATCAAACTTGGATTCAAAAAGTCAGTCAAAGAGAGGTACCATTTTTGGCTCAACAGTAAAATAGCTCTGCACGAAATTCAACCTTATATTGGATGTATCTCTCTGGACTTCTTAACCAGGAGAGAGGCAACTATTATTTGAAGATTGGGAATTAAGCACACTAAACTTACTCACGTCTAAGGTCTTCAGAAAACCTTCCTGTCTGCCGTTACTGCAATAATACTTTAAACGTTAAACAAGAACTCACTGACTGCCAGCTATACTTTCAAATCAGATTTCCTAAGAATAAACTTTATATATACACAATTCACATTTTTTTCTTAGAGTTTATTGTGAACAAAATTGAAGTTGTGTGACAAATATAATGAAAGAATGATGGATGTATCAAGTAATCCTCATTTGAAAGGAATACGAGTACCTATTTCCACATGAACCTATAGAAAATCGTCAATAAGGCTAAACCTCTTACATTGAACCGTTGCAATGTTCTTCCAATTTTCCTTATCTTCTCGGGTACCCTTTTCTTCCCGTTGAGTGGACTGAATATTGCGATAGAGAGGATAAATGTTTAGGAAAAACGTTAAAAGGTGCACAACACAATAAATATAGTTTGCTAATATCGAGTACCGAACCGATGAGAGACAGTTATTGCACTAATTATACAGTGCTTCTCAAAAGTCCCATCCCCCCTCTTTTCTTTTGAATGGTGATACTTAGACTGGGTGAAAATGAACTATTGTAAGCTTCTCTACTAGTGGTAACAGGTGACGTAATAGGCATCGGTGACGTCACCAGGCAACTGAAACCAATAATATTATATGGGACCTTATGGCAAGTGACACCTCGTTTGAAAGGTATTTACAATCATACTAATTTTTTTTGGATTTATGATGTTTTTGATGGTTAAAATAAATAAACACTAAAATTTGAGTTTCGCTTTAAATTAATAAAGATTCAAAAGTCCGTTAACTGTCAAAAAAGTTGAAGTTTTTTAATTGACGTTTTTACATGCGATAATATCTTGAATTTTTAGTTTAATTATTGTTTAACGAGACGTTTAAGTACCTAGATAAACAAAATGGTACGAGCTCTAGCTGACAAAGTAACAGCTATCTTAATTATTGGTGAAATTGGAAATAATTTTCATGCGGCGAAACGCATTTTTAATGAGAGATACTCCGATCGCCCTATATCGAGGACTTATTTGAGGGAGCTTTTTCATAAGTTTCAACATACAGGTACTTATTCGTAAATTATAAATATTTTCGAAAGTTAACAATAAATGACAGATGGGCCATTTTTTGCTAACTTACATTACTTATTATAAACAAAGTATTAACATTTTTAAAACTTTGATGGGGCAATCTTGTTTTGTATGTATATAAGAAGAGCTCCACGAAGCGAAATAATTTTACGGCAATTATTCAAACATTTTTTTTAGTTTAGAACGATGAAGGAAGTTTGAAAAATTTTTGTTAATTAACAATCGTTTAGCATATTGAAAAATTTGTTTTTATGAAAAATTCCAACGGGAATCAATTCTTTAAAGTGTTTAGATTATACTATAATTTTCTTAGATTTTTCAATTAATTCTATGTATTTCAAAAAAAAAATTTTAAGTGACGTACTCGCTTCGAGGCATGCGCGCTACCTAACAATGGCGCGCGGAGGGATATTTTCAGCGTTAAATTAAAATTATAAATAATGTAGGTACAGTTCCGGGAGTTGGAACTTTTTTTTACTAAATTTCCCCCTCTTTAAGGATCTTTTTTTCAAATTTCGAAAATATTTATAATTTACGAACAATAAGCTACAAACCAAACAATATTTTTTGAAGGTGTTTAATAGTTTACAACTTTTGGAATTTTGTATGGGCTTATTTAATTATTTGGCACAATGATCTAGACATTATTCCGGATCGAATGAGCTAAACCACATAATTTTAATAAAAGTACATAATTTTAATAAAAGTACATAATTTTAATAAAAGTATGTAGAATTAACACCATTTTAAGCTTATAGACTAGACTATAGGGTACAGAAATAACAGCATTTAGGTATTTATTATTTATAGGTATATGGGTGATTCCATTCTAACTGTGATTTTTTATGTCCTTTATTAATGAAATTTTTGGTGTCATGTGTTCCAGTGTCATGTCCATATCTAGAATTTTTCGACAAATAGTTTATTTTTTTTGTCGCAATAAACGATTCAAACTAATTATCTCATAAATTATAATGTATATGAATGTGTAAAACAATAAATTAAACGATTTTCCCAAATAACTGAAATGACTATCAAACTTATTTTATATCAGTACCGTGGATATGTGAGTCAGTACCGTGGAACGGACAATTTCAAAATTGACGCTTTAAAGTTGCAGCAAAAT
The DNA here is from genome assembly GCA_947563755.1 of Lochmaea crataegi. Taxonomy (NCBI): domain Eukaryota; kingdom Metazoa; phylum Arthropoda; class Insecta; order Coleoptera; family Chrysomelidae; genus Lochmaea; species Lochmaea crataegi. Next base: position 33,539,117 of record OX387422.1, on the reverse strand, counting down.
CCTTTCAGACTTTACAATAAAATAGAGTAAAAATATGCATAAACTAATGAAAAAAGTTTAATTTTAAAATCCAAAAAGTGAATATAAATTTGAGTCTTAACATAAAACGCAGAGGTACTCTAAAACTGTATTTATTCTATACATGCGCAAGGTTGACCTACAAGGTAAAAGCGCCGAAAACCGATATTCACAAATTAGGCCAAGCAATAGGTAAATATTTTTGACAAAAATCTTAGTAGAAAACGAATCGTGCCATCATATAAAAGACATTACGTAGTATAATTTTGATATGTTTTGGACACGCAAAGGTTTTTCAGTAATCTGTTATAAACATTTGAGACGAAAAAAATCTTCATTTTTTATTTTTTTTTATATAACGTAAAAAGTACTGAAGCAATCTTAATGTGATGTATGTATAAATCGTAGGTTATTAAAATACGAACAAAATGAGGGGTGGAGCGAGTTAATCGAATAATTAGAAACCGAGAAAATTGGAAAAAAACCGGAAAAATAGTAATTTTTTTGAAAATTCATAATTTCATCATTTTTCAATTGTAAGAGCTGTAACTTGGTACAAAGGAAGTTCTTCATATGCACTTTATATGTGAGATGAGCAGTCGCCAGGCGGTTTACTTTTATCGCAATTGCAATTGTAATTTTTTGATGCGATAATTTGCAGTGTCTGGATGCGTTATCGATTGTCCAATTTTAAATTTTAAAGCGGTTTTGAAAAATACAGGTATAGAGCCATAAAACTTATATTTTCGATTTGTGATCAAACGCTGCGAAGTAAGTCAAAAACGCTCGGAAATACGGCCGAAAATGATCCGCTGCCGGAGAAACAAGACGCTTGTTCAACAAAGCGAAAAAAAACGGGTAACTGGGAAGCGTATAAAGCTAAACTAGGTACATACAATACAAAAATAAAAGAATCCAAGGAGAAGTCCTGGAGAGAATTCTGTGAGGACATGCAAGGTGTCCCTGACAGCGTCAGAATCAACAGGATCTCCTCAGTGTGCACTTTCTAGGTTCGGTAAAGATAGAGTCAAGCTATGACAACAGGCCGGTTGCCAAAACAAAGGCAACCAAAGAGGACTGGGAACTCATGAATAAGATATTCAGACCCCATCTTATCAGATGGGGTGTAAACTCATTTGACCCCTACAAAACTCCAGGACCGGATGGCATATTCCCCAAGCTTCTGCAAGAGGGACTAGATATCATAATGGGTCCTTTAGTTCTGATACTTCGAAGCAGCCATGCTCTAGGATATATACCAATTGCATGGAGAGAGTCTAAGGTGGTTTTTATTCCTAAACCAGGAAAAGAAACGTACACCCAGGCTAAATCCTACCGACCAATCAGTCTGACATCATTCATGGTGAAAACTATGGAAAAAGTATTACATATGTATTTACAAGAAGGAGCGCTTAAGAGCATCCTTCTACATAGACTACAATGGGCTTATCAAGCAGGGAAATCAGGTGAGGCTGCCCTGCATAATTTGGTCTCAGGTCTCGAAAGGAGCCTGAATCATAAGGAAGTAGCCCTTGCAGCATTTCTAGACATCGAAGGTGCTTTTGACAACACATCGATGTCATCAATTAACAGATTCCTTAAAAACAGAGGGATTAACAGTACCACATGCAAATGGATAGGATCCATGCTTGAGCATAGGAAAATAACAGCACATATGCATGATAAAACATACACCGTTGGGACAACTAAAGGATGTCCTCAAGATGGAGTACTTTCACCACTTTTGTGGAACCTAGTTGTGGATGACTTGATCTGTAGGTTGAATGATCAAGGCATATGGACGCAGGGTTTTGCGGACGACATAGTGATTGTCACCAATGGGAAATTCCCGGAGGTGGTTATGAATGTCCTACAGGAAGCACTGCGAATTGTGGAGGAATGGTGCCTTAAAGAGGACCTTTCAGTTAATCCAAAAAAAAACAAACTAGTTGCTTTCACGAATAGAAGAGTTCTCCCGCAGGGTAGAGTACCGTTGTTCGGAGAAGAGCCAGAAATATGCAAAGAAGTCAAATATCTGGGAGTGACCCTTGATTCCAAACTGAATTGGAAGGCACACCTGTAAAAAATTACTACCAGGGCGACTAGGCTTTTCTGGCAATGCAGAAGAGTTATGGGCAAAATCTGGGGAATACGACCTGAGGTGGTTCACTGGCTCTACACAACTGTGATAAGGCCAACGATCACCTATGGAACAATAGTCTGGTGGAGGAGGACAGAAGTGACCTCTGCAGTTAATATGTTAACTGCAATCCAAAGACAAGCTCTTCTTGGTATTACCGGGGCAATGAACAGCACGGGGACGGCATCAATGGAAACCCTTATTGGACTTCCTCCTCTAGAACTTTTTATAAGGGCGGAGGCAATGATGGCAATTCTTAGGCTGAAATCGGGAGACTTATGGTCCCCGAACAATGTTCGAGAAGGACACACTGATACAACTGGGACATTACTAGACGAACCCATATTTCACATGAGATTTGATAGCATGACACCAGAGAATATATTCACTGAGCGAGTGAATATCATCATCCCATCTAGGGAACAGGTGATGCACCCAGGTAATTCTGGAGAAATCATCTGGTTCACCGATGGCTCCAAAATAAACCATGGCACTGGGGCTGGTATAAAAGGACCTAGAAAGAGAATGTTCTTTAGCCTTGGTCGATATACGACTGTGTTTCAAGCAGAGACGATTGCCGCTATAGCCTGTATTGATGAAAACATCAGAAAAGGATATACCGGAAAAAAAATTGAAATACTCACTGACAGCCAGGCTCTGCTTAAGGCTATCAGTAATCCAACAACTAAGTCTAGACTGGTGAAAAACTGCAAAGAATCCCTCAACAGGCTGGCAAGAGACAACAAAGTGTCTCTAATATGGGTGCCGGCACATGAGGGGATTGCAGGTAATGAAATGGCGGACCAGTTAGCTAAAGAAGGCTCTAAAGGAGACTTCATAGGTCCGGAACCGTTTTGTGGAATCACAAAATATTGCATAAGAGGGTAAATCGGGAACTGGCTAGATAGGGAACACCAATTCAAATGGAGGGTGACACAAGGGCACCTTCATACCAAGAGTTTACTGAACAAAGTAGACAAGGAACTCTCAACCAGGCTACTGAAACCGGGTAAGAGACATTTGAAGACAGTTACCGACCTGGTGACTGGACACTGCACCTTGAGAAAACATCTGTACAATATGGGCAAAGTTAGTGAACCTATGTGCAGAAAATGTGAACTTGATGATGAAACACCTACCCACATACTCTGCTTCTGTGAGGACTTACAAGAACTTAGACGGAAGCACTTTGGAGAGGAATTTATACAACCATCACAACTACTGAAAATCCCTCTAGTCAAACTAGTGGCCTTTATAGAAGACACGAAGCTTCTGGAATGGAAGTAGATAACATGGGAAATGGTACAAAGATTCAGTTCAAGTGCCTGGGCTGATGAGCACAACCCAAATATATGAATGAATGATCCGCTGCAGTAAAGTAACGGAGTAGAAGGGAAGCGGGGATTGAGGAGAGGCATACTATATAGATATACGATCGCACTGGCGAGCGGCGTAACCAGTCATTTTCGACGGTGATCTTGGGCGTTTTTGGTCAACTTCGCATTTTATTACAAATCGAAAATATACGTTTTGTTGCTCTACATGTACACTTTTCAAAATCGGTTTAAAATTTAAAATCGGACAATCAACAACGCATCCAGACACGCTGCAAATTATCGCATTAAAAAATTACAATTGCAATTGCGATAAAAGTAACCGTCGCCTGGCGTCTGATCTTCGCACATAAAAGTGCATATGAAGAACTTCCTTTGTACCAAGTTTCAGCTCTTACAATTGAAAAATGGCAAAAATATGAATTTTCATAAAAATGGTTTTTCTCGCTCGACCCCTCATTTTGTTCGTATTTTAATTACCTACGATTTATCCATACATACCATTGCTTTAGTACTATTTACGTTATATGAAAAAAACAAAAAAGGGTGGTTTTTTTCTTTTTAAATGTTTATAACAAATTACTGAAAAAAATTTGAGTGTCCAAAACATATCAAAATTATACTACGTGATGCCCTTTATATGGCATCATACGTTTTCTACTAGGATTTTTGACAAAAATTACTATACTTGCTTGCGCTCTCTATCGCTTGGCCTAAATATGCGAGTATATGGATGTACGCAGGATGGGAATGTTTATGAATTGGATTCTCAGTGAACCTATGTATAATATATATTTATATATCGCAAAGAAATGTAATCGACCATACCTATATTATTTTAACAAGTAAGACGGAAATACTAAGGAATCTTACTTGGAACAGAGAGATAGTCCACAGTGAGTGTAGTGAAAATTTGAAGTGATCCAGTTCCCTTTCCACTATAAGATTTCGTTCATTAGTTTCGCGCGTCCGTCTATGACAGTGATGTCATTCCTTCACACATTTCTGTACCATTGATTATTTTTTATTTTATTAATTGATTTTTAATCACGTGACAATCTTAAATTCAACTAATTAATAAATTATTAAAACTCGGATTAAGTAATTATTATGAAGTGGTTATAGTTTGGCAAACAGAACAGCGACCATATCATGTGTTTGTTTTTAATTTTAATAGGTAGGTGTTGAGATTTAAATGTAATAACAAGGATTAAATTTGCTCAACACTTTTTTCTAGACAGCAGTGACGCCATACGTACAAAGATTTCTGTACCAGTCTTTATTTTCAACATTATTTATTGGTGTTTCATGAGGCGGCAATATTAAATACAAATAAATGAAATGTTGAATTTACTGTTAGGATCCTTACTTTGTGGAATCTACTCATATTAATGTTATAAATGAAACTAACTGTTTCTAATTAATTCCACTATTTAATTAAAAAATTTATGAAAATTATTAAAGGATATTGATAATTATTTCGATATTGACATATCATCGTCAGAATGACAGAAGTTACATTTTATGTGATACCTACTTGATGTTTAATATATCTGCTGATCTTTACAATTGTTACTTAAGAAGACAATTTATTAGTGGAGAGCTCCCTAGATTTATCTGTTCATTGACAACTTCATATTGTGGGTCTCTTAAGTGTCTTCTTATTTCTAGTTCTTCAAGAAAATCTAGTTCTTGTTTCTTATCACAAATATGCAGTACTTCTAGTTCTGTGTTAGGTGTTAATGAATGTTTTGTGTCAAGAAGGTGTTTTGCGTAATGTGATTTATCTGGCTGTTTTAATCTGTATGCTCGTGAGTGTTCATTGTATCTAATTTCAAAATTTCGAATTGTTTGACCAATATAGACAGCATTACATTCTGGACATTTAAGTTGATATATTCCAGACTTTTTTAATGGGGGTATTTTTGTTTTTACATTCAACAATTTTTTTCTCACATTGTTTTCTGTTTTAAAAGAAATTGCTGTATTTGTTGAACAAGATATTATGTTTGAAATATTATTAGAAATATTACCAGCATATGTGATGGTTTTGTAATTTTGTATTTCCCTAGTTTTTTCAGGAAATATTAATTGTAATGCCACTTTTTCCTCTTTTTTATTAATTAACTTATTTATTATATGTAATGGATAATCGTTGGATGTGGCTATTTGTTTAATTATATTAAAAATCTGTATCAAAATTATATTTGTTCATAGGAACTGAAAATGCTTTATGTATCATTGAATTATATGCTGCTAATTTATGTGACATGGGATGATTGGAACTATATGGTATAGTCACATCAGTATGTGTTGGTTTTCTGTAAATTGAAAAATCAAGTATATTATTGACTCTTTGAATTTTAATATCAAGAAAATTGATTGAGTTATTTTCTTCAACTTCTAATGTAAATTTAATTTTTGGATGTAAATTATTAATATGATTGAACAATATATCTAATTGTCGTTCACTACCTACAAAACAAGCTAATATGTCATCTACATACCTATACCAAAATAATATATTTTTTGAAATGTTACATTCAAAGATTTTTCTTTCTAAACTGTCCATAAAAATGTTTGCTAAAATTGGTGATATAGGGCTTCCCATTGGTTAACCTTCATTTTGAATTATTTTACTTTTGATAATAAGGTATATATTCAAAATGAAGGTTTACCATTGGGAAGCCCTATATCACCAATTTTGGCAAACATTTTCATGGACAGTTTAGAAAGAAAAATCTTTGAATGTAACATTTCAAAAAATATATTATTTTGGTACAGGTATGTAGATGACATATAAGCTTGTTTTGTAGGTAGTGAACGACAATTAGATATATTGTTCAATCATATTAATAATTTACATCCAAAAATTAAATTTACATTAGAAGTTGAAGAAAATAACTCAATCAATTTTCTTGATATTAAAATTAAAAGAGTCAATAATATACTTGATTTTTCAATTTACAGAAAACCAACACATACTGATGTGACTATACCATATAGTTCCAATCATCCCATGTCACATAAATTAGCAGCATATAATTCAATGATACATAGAGCATTTTCAGTTCCTATGAACAAATATAATTTTGATAGAGAAATTAATATAATTAAACAAATAGCCACATCCAACGGTTATCCATTACATATAATAAATAAATTAATTAATGAAAAAGAGGAAAAAGTGGCATTACAATTAATATTTCCTGAAAAAACTAGGGAAATACAAAATTACAAAACCATCACATATGCTGGTAATATTTCTAATAATATTTCAAAGATAATATCTTGTTCAACAAATACAGCAATTTCTTTTAAAACAGAAAACAATGTGAGTAAAAAATTGTTAAATGTAAAAACAAAAATACCCCCATTAAAAAAGTCTGGAATATATAAACTTAAATGTCCAGAATGTAATGCTGTCTATATTGGTCAAACAATTCGAAATTTTGAAATTAGATACAATGAACACTCACGAGCATACAGATTAAAACAGCCAGATAAATCACATTACGCAAAACACCTTCTTGACACAAAACATTCATTAACACCTAACACAGAACTAGAAGTACTGCATATTGGTGATAAGAAACAAGAACTAGATTTCCTTGAAGAACTAGAAATAAGAAGACTCTTAAGAGACCCACAATATGAAGTTGTCAATGAACAGATAAATCTAGGGAGCTCTCCACTAATAAATTGTTTTCTTAAGTAACTATTGTAAAGGTCAGCAGATATAGTTTTCCTTGGTTTCCTATATCATTGCACAGTTATACTGATCTTAAATGGGAAAAAGATATCCAGGATATCCCCATAGGGCTAATAATACTTAAGCTTTAATATTTGTAAAATCATATCTTCTTCTTTTTTCTATTCATATATATTAAGTCAATCACAAGATAGGTCACTTACTATTTCGTCTAGCCAAAATATTAAACATCAAGTAGGTATCACATAAAATGTAACTTCTGTCATTCTGACGATGATATGTCAATATCGAAATAATTATCAATATCCTTTAATAATTTTGATAAATTTTTTAATTAAATAGTGGAATTAATTAGAAACAGTTAGTTTCATTTATAACATTAAATGAAATGTTATTTGATAATAATTTAACATTATTTTATACTTATTTTTATTTGTTTTTCCAACTGGTTTTGTCTTATTTCAAATACATAAATAATTTTTGAAATTCAAAAATATTACCAACCTCAATTGGCAACACTGCACCCAACAGAGCCAATTGGTTAAGTTTCAATTGGGTTAAAATAGATACATAATATTTTACAACTGCAATGCTATGGAAATATACACGAGGATTGAACTAGATTTTTAAATAGACTGAAATAGTGTTTGCATTGTACCTACAGAGCACTTATTTGCTGCTTACGTTAAAAACAAATTCAATAAGTAACTACACTCCCTGTAATTGCATGATGACAATAAGCTTAAATTGGGTTACATATTCGTTTGGATAAAATGTAGATTCTCTGATATAATAATTATACAGTTGATAATTACCGCCACTTTAAATAATATGCTTTCAGAAATACAGATATTAATCAATTTAGTGATATTTGTAATAATTCTGATACAGGTGATGTTTGAAATAAAAAATACAAAACCAATGTTAATAGTAGTTTGTGCAACTAGTGTGGATATGATGGCCATATCGCACGAGGACGAAGTTTGAGCACGACGCCGTAGGCGGAGTGCTCAATCGTCCGAGAGCGATATGGACAATCCACACGAGTCGAACAGTATATTTTTTCTACGACCCACTTAAGAAAAAATCTAGAAAATAAACATTTTATTAAACTATAATATAACTTCAAAATAAAAATTTTTAATAATTTTACTATTATTATTATTTTATTATTATTTAGAAATAAAATTAAAATTTAAAAAAAATTTCCCAACGGGGAATCGAACTCTGATCTACCGCGTGAGAGGCTGGGATACTTAGCACTGGACTACCGATGAATATACTAATCATCTATCTATAACGTCAAATGTATTACATAAAAACTGACGTTTGTCAGGAGTACCCTTAAATATTCAATTTATTCTGTTTCTATACGTTATACGTCTCCTTTGCGGCAAAGCGAATATCTGGTGGAAAATTATTTATTGATTCATCATTGGAATCACTTATTTTTACTAATATTTTTCTTAAAAACTATAGAAATATTTTGACAAGTTGTTTTGACGTTTCTATGAAATTGAAAAAAGATTAGTTGGCGGGTACTAAACGCAAATGCTGATTGGTGGATTTCATATACGTTCTAGGATGTATATGAAATCATATCCGTTCAGTTAACCGGAATGGCCTACATTTACTTTCTGTAAATTGTGCAGAAAATGGATAATATACATGTGGGTGTAGAAAAAGTTACTATTCGATCCATCTGTGTATAGTAGTTGTATTTGGTTGCGAATTGCTAAGTACGGATTTAATACTTAAACTCGGTTTGTCTATGCTGCTATTTTACTTTTTTAGGGTGGATTTGGAGGTTTAAAGGAGTGTACTTTTTTCATAACTCAACGTAGTTTTTAAATTATTGCTATGTTATAAATAGTTTGTGCTGCCCACTAGACAGCAACTTTCTTTGTATTATTTTTAGTCCGCAAATCATTATTTTTATTTAATTAAGAATGCATTCATTGTATTAAAAAAAGACGTTGAAACTTATTTCTTTGGACCTCTAAATAAAATTCAGTTAACGTTTTGTTAACATCCCTAAGATATTGTGAAGTTCTATGTACTTTATAATGAAAGGTAGTTTCTTAATTGGCAGTATTAAATATATGTACATTGTAATAGAATAAGACATCATCAAATCTGAATATCATTAATTGAAGTAGAATGTAAAATATCTCTGACATGTCTATACTGTACAATCTTAGATGTTGCGTGGAAAATATTATCTTCCTCTTCCTTATATTCCCACGCATAACCTACACAGAAAAAAATGCTAATAATATCTACCAAATATGTATAATACATTATACAACGTGTATCATAAAAAAATATGCGATTGTTAATTTTAAACGTGCAAACAGCCTTTGCTGGAAATTTAAGAATCTTTATATTTTATAGAGTTAGCTAGCATAATTATTAGTCATCTATTTATGTTAATTCCCGTATTGGTACAATTGACCACAGTATGTATTCGTTTATTATTTGATACAAATTTGTTTTATTTTTCCAAATATTTCTGTTGCAGTATTTTATCGTTTCCAGAGAATTTCTAAGGTCATCTAAAGTAAAAAGAATTTCTTTTCATGCAAATTTTAGTACACATTAAATCAACTAGGATTGTAAGTACTTATAATGATTTCTCAAATCAAACACCAACACAACTAAACCAACCAGAACTACCAAAGTCTTACATCAGATAAGTAATCAGACTGAAAAATCAGCTCAAGTCAGCCACATATTTTTTATTATTATTATTATTACATATAAACAAGGGCAGAGGGACATGACCTTATTTTACCCAAAAGCAGAAAATTAATTTCCTACTAGCAAATTAATATATAAATTGAAATGAACAAAATAATAAAAAAAGAGAAGATAACAAAACAAAAGTACAATTCGTATTATCATTAAATTAAAAGTTATTGATATATAAGTCGATCCAGTATATTTTTAAATATGTTGGCAGAAGAAGCAGAAATAATGTCAATATCGAGATTATTCCAGGCGTCAACAACTCTATTAGTCAGAAAATTTTGTCTTGATCTGATCACAAAGTTTTCCTTTTTATGTTTTAATTCGTGTCCTCTGTGGTTTAATGGAAATATCACGGAAAGGTTTCCGAAGTTGAATTTTATTATTTTAAATGTTGTGATAAGATCTCCACGGTGACGTCGAAGTTCAAAAGAAGTTAAGTTGGCCATAACAGGCCTCTCTTCATAAGAAGGTCTTCTCAGTCCCAAGGGATGTCGAGTGGCTTTTCTTTGAACACTTTCTAATAAACTTCCATCACGAATGAAGCGGGCCCCGCCTATTCAAGAATGGGTCTTACATATTTACAAAACGATCGAAACGTAACTCTCGAAAAACACTTCCGTATAAGATACAGACTGGTGTTAGCACGTTTGGTTCTTGATAAAATATGGTCGGACCAAGTAAGACTACTGATAATAAAAATTCCTAAGTCATTTTGAGAGAATACGGAGTTTAAAGTTTGACCGTTTATGAAGTACGGCAGAAGTGGGTTGTTTTTACCGAATCGAAGCACAACGCACTTAGCAGCTTTGAGTGGGAGTAACCATTGGCAACACCAGAGCGAGATAGAGTTTAAATCGTCCTGAAGAGATGACTGGTTCGTTGGATTTGAATAATTTTTTAAGTCATCTGCGTAGAAAGATATTATGCTTGAAATTTAAAAAGGAAAATCGCTGGTATAAGCTATAAACAGCAAAGGTCCTGAGTCATCCCACTTTCCACTAATTGTTCTTCTGAGAATGCTTCTCCTTCTCTAACTTTAAATCGCCTACCCGAAAAAAAGTTATCGATCCACAAATACAAGTGCCCTCTTATCCCAAAGTGCTCAAGCTTATGTAGAAGTCTTCGTTTAGGAACCCGATCGAAAGCTTTGGAGAAATCCAAGTATACAACATCGACGAGCTATTGTTTATTAAGCGATAATGTCCAGTCATTGACACAATATAACAGATTAGTTAAGGTTGAGCGGCCTTGGACAAATCCGTGTTGTTGTAGTGGAATAATTTTTTCCTGGAAAAAAATTTGGTTATTTCTTCTGAAATGATAGATTCCATGACCTTACTGACTACTGGCAGCAGACTGATTGGACGATAATTATTTGAATCAAGTTTATTACCTTTTTTGAAAATACGAGTGATGGATGCCAATTTCCAACAAGGGGGTATGGAGCCCTGAATGAAAGAGACTTGCATGATTAAAAACAAGGGTGTTGCGAGTGCACATCTGCTTAATAGGTTTGCGGTCAAACCAGGAGAAGCGTTCTGCGTAGCTGTAGTAAATGTTCCCTCGCCCGATCTACGGTGAACACTACATATTCCAAGGATCAATGAAGTCGAGGACAGTTAAATACTGGAAGGTTCTCAGTAGTGAGTTCTTTAGTAAAAACATCTCAAAAAGTTAACGAAAGCGTTTCGGATGATTCCCTATCAGAAAAACATAGAGACCCGTCAGGTTTTTGAAGTAGGGGTATGGACACTTTTGTTGTCAAAGAGGATCGTATGTATTTGAAAACTTTTTTGCTGTTACCACTAGCAATAATATTTTCTTCAAATTTTTCTCTGACATTTTGGAGAAAAGATTGTAGATTATTAGAAAACTTTCGATGATATTGAAAATCGATAAAAATAACTGTTTGCTTGTATTTACGCCAGAGATGTCGTTTATGTTTTATTTTTCGTGGCGCCACATTATTTGAATAGATGAGGCTTTTTCTTGATGAAGATCCATACTAAATGATGAAATAAAACAATTTAATTTGTTTAAATCTCCATTTTATTTTGAACGGACGTTCAATTTAAAATTAGTGGGGCGTTTCGCTACACTACTGTGTACTACTGTGTAGCGAAACGCGTCACTAATTTTAAATTGAACGTCAGTTCAAAATAAAATGGAGATTTAAACAAATTAAATTGTTTTATTTCGCCATATTATTTATCCAGGGTTTGAGGTTGTTTTTATATGCCTCGGGGTTCGTAGTATGGATGGAAACTATATCGGAAATTATTTGGTGTAGAGCGTTCCACATTGACAAGGGACTTGTTAAATTATTGAAAAATGAGTCATAATCTAATAGATAGTTGATCATTAACTTTAGAAAAGTCAGTGGTCGTATATGTTATGAAATTCTTTTTATTATGTAGTATTTGATTAAACTGAATACTGGCTATAATAACTCTCAGAGCTTCTGGACGAATAGCATCTACCTTGTGCTGATGAGGCGCAATACGCCGAAACCGGTCCACAAGTGATGTTATTCCTTCTAATCGCAAACCAGAAGGGTTGGTTCTATCTTAACAGATATACCAACCTCGTTTACATTAGAAGGGTAATTTAATGTCTGTCGGGGCATATAGCCCGAGAAGTAGTTGTTGCTTCTTAGTGGACGGTCTGCTCTTTGGAAATTAATTTTTCTAATTTTGTAAAGCGTTGAATAGTATTGAACTATTATTTTTTGACGTCTATATATCACGCTTTACTAATATGACAATTATTTACAGGTAAATGTAATTAAGTAAAAATTATATTTGTTCATAGGAACTAAAAATGCTCTATGTATCATTGAATTATATGATGCTAATTTATGTGACATGGGATGATTGGAATTATATGGTATAGTCACATCAGTATGTGTTGGTTTTCTGTAAATTTAAAAATCTAGTAAATTATTGACTCTTTGAATTTTTAGATCAAGAAAATTGATTAAGTTATTTTCTTCAACTTCTAATGTAAATTTAATTTTTGGATGTAAATTATTAATATGATTGAACAATATATTTAATTGTCGTTCACTACCTACAAAACAAGCTAATAATATGTCATATACATACCTATACCAAAATAAGATATTTTTTGAAATGTTACATTCAAAGATTTTTCTTTCTAAACTGTCCATAAAAATGTTTGCTAAAATTGGTGATATAGGGCTTCCCATTGGTAAACTTTCATTTTGAATATATACCTTATTGTCAAAAGTAAAATAGTTCTGATTAATACATACATCAAACAAATTAAGTATACCTGGATTAATAATTTTATGCACTCTTTTTGAGGAATTTTAGAGAACATATTGGTAACATCAAATGAAATGAGCTTATAATTTTCTTGTAAGTTGTATGTTTTTAATTGTTTTATTAGTTCTATTGAATTTTCAATTGAGTATTTAGATATACCTCCATAGCTATTAAGTATATTGTTTAGTTTTTTAGCTAACGTATTATTAGGAGTATTAACGTAAGAAACTACAGGTCTAATTGGTTTCGATACTTTATTCAATTTTACGGTTCCATATAAGGTTTGTTCGTAGAGCAATCACAAACGGTTGAAAACTGGACGACTCACGCGCAGTGAATAAAAACCGTTCACAGAGAGGATCTGCGCATGAGTCGTTCAGGTTCCAACCGTTTGTGATCGCTCTAAGAACAAGCCTATAATTGTGGAGATTGAGGATTTTTATTAATCATGTATTTCTTCTCATAATCATTGAAAACATAGTTTGAACTATTGACATTCTCTCTTACAAAGTTTTTTGTTGGGTCTGCCCTTGGAATTTTGACACACGGATTCTATAAAATTATTCTTCGGATTTCAAAATGACAGTGGCATTTCCGTTGTCAGATTTTGTTATTGTGAGATTATAATCTTCTACTTTCTTTTTAATTGAATTAAAAGTTTTTTTTATTCGGTTATTTAACGTCGGTCTATTTCTGCAACTCAGGCTAATCACCGACGCCGGGAGCACTCTACCCCTAACCGGGAATTTTTGCCGTATCCACTAGTGTTCCAACCAGTGGTAGGGATCTTTATCGAGCCCAACATCCATGGACTCTGGACCTCGGTTTTACGTCTCATCCGAAAGACGGCATATCTACATTATACCTCGTGCTCCGACCATAGCATCTCACCATAGCTCCGCTCACCATAAAAAATAAATACACAATATTAGATCTGTGTGGCAATATCGGAGCGCCGACCATCGCTCCGCGCATAGGACGGAGTTAAGGCCTGGTACATCGCGCCAGGGTGAAAATCGAGCTTAGTATTTTTTAGACCCTCGGCCATGAGTCTTTCTTGAGATCCAATTGGTTGACGATGGCAATTCTCGTAATTTTTGTTTAGTTTATCTCCAAATTCGTTTAAAATATAATCAAAAGTTTCTATTTTCATTCTCATGTAGTCAAAAAAAAACGGACAGGGTCATTTCGTAAATCTTTATATAGATGGTGAGATTCTCCATACGACATGTGTTTTTTGTTTAGGGGATGTATTTTCGTATTTTGTTACCTTTTATATAGGTACAACTTTTTAGCACTACAACTCAGAATAATATCTTCTTCATCTGATGAGAGGATGTCGAGAAATCCATGTTTATGCGACGCTCGTTCACGCCAAACTGGTGCAAAAATGCGATGCTCCGAGCCTCGATGTGACCACTGATGCGCGAGGGTCGAGGGTGCTTTGCTATGGTCGAGGATCGATGATCCCCGTTGTGTCCATACCCTAAGGTGTTTCGCTGCAGGCTGTACGGGCTCTACGACGGTGTTTCCCTAGTGTTCACTATCCAAGTACTAAACTCGCTCGACACTGCTTGACTGTAATTATCGCATAAGAAACGTTCCACTACAGAGCTGGGTCGACGCCCGAATTTAAAGTTGAAATGTTATTTTTTGTTTGACGTTTAAAATTTGAAGGTTTCATTTTTTAATCAAATTTTGTAATTTTTCATAAAGAAAACTATTTGACTGATATTTTAAAGCTATTTCTGATTCTGTAGCTAACATTTGTTTGATATTATTCGTAAATTTTGGTGATATGCTGTACTTTAAGCCTTTATTTAAAAATTCTATTTTACTATTTGTAAAGTTAGTGTCTGAAAGGTTGACTCTCAAACAGCTATAAAAATCTATATCTTTTTGACAAATTGGTCAAAAAATTCAGGGTTTTTTTCAAAAATGTTCTAACACTTTGGTTGTTATTGTATTACTTTTTAATAAAAATATCGTAAGAACAATTTTGGAGGTATTCCGAAATTAATGTATGGCTTTCATACATGACAGATATCGACAATGTTAATTATGCACATTTTAATTGTTATTATCTCGTTTCACAGACGATAAAAAATTTCATATTTTCAGTATGTAACTGAAAACATGAATTAACAACTAAATAACACTTTTATTAACCTTATATTCAAATTTCATTTACTTCTTAAGAAAAGTCGTTTTACGATTGAACTACCTTAAGTCGTATTCAAGTTATTTGCGTTTAAATGGAATGTTAAAAATAACCTAATTTAATTTTATTCCTCATTTCGCACGAGTCAACACTATTTCACTAATTTGGTTATAAAATTTAATAGTTAATTCTATTTGAAATGATTTTATCATATTAATTTTTATCTTCTGTGTGATCCTTGTGTATATTCTTCATTATTATTTTTATTTTTTGTAAAATCAAACCACAATCTCTTTTTATGTTTTTATTTCAACGTTTCGGTAGCGTTTCAGCTACCATTGTCAAGAATAATTAATTTATTTTCAATTTTTGTCCCTATATAAGACAAATTTCAAAATTCACAAAACCGGCTTAAACGGAGCGTCGCAAATTGTTGGTGGACAATGAAAATCACAGTATACTGGGAACTACCTTTAACATAATGCCTCCAACAGTAAACTGCGAGCAGCCCTATAACGTCTTCATTTCGAATAGAGATGACTGGATCCTCCGCAAGGAGCAACTGCTAAGAGCAGGCATCTGTTGGTACACAGATGGCTCCAAAAAACTTGGAGGAAACCAATCCCGCACATAAAACAATAAACATTTTCGCATACAGCCAAGTAGGTTTAAAAGCACTTAGCTCTTATCGAAAAAGACTCTTCTCAAAAGGAAGACTCAAAAAATTGTCTCTGGTCTGGATCCTTGGCCATACTGGTATGGATGGCAATATACAGATACATTCAAACAAAAACGGAACATAGGGATTTTAAGCATTGTATCAGAACTGCTTTTGAACTAGTCGACCAACATCCAGCTTCAACAGATTAAAAACACGATTATTACAATCGTTTATTTGGACACCTATAACATATCGTACAATTTCCACCACTCCCTATTCTCAACTGTGGGCGGTCCTTAATTAGCGTCAGACAGTCAGTCGATCGGTGAGAGTGTTCAAGCCCATAACTTTGTTTCAATTTAAAGAATCCTATTTTGTTTTATTTACGAATTTGTTTTTATTTTGCAAGCCCTTATGACCAAAAGAAATCAAAACATATTATCTTTACTCGAAACATTAATTGTTAAAGAGAATTTAACAAATTAATTTTCGATTTTAACAACATAAAACGTAAGCAGATTGTTTCCATATGTAGCGATGATTACTAACCCCATCAAATAATTATTCAATACTAAATCGCAGGTCGCACTTCGGACACACCTCGCACATAACTAACAAATTTTGGTAGGAGAAGGGGCGGGCTTTTTTACAGTGATTCTAAATCCAGCTGTCCAGATCAATACTTGATATTCATTGAAGTGAACTTATAGAAATGTTTTGTTGGTGGACTATTTAGATCGGCGAATACACTAAACCCCTATGTTCCGTTTTTATTTGAATGTATCTGTAGAGCTGCAGGTGATTTTATCGGACCAGAACCTGCAATTGCCATCTCATTAAGTTCTGCCAAACAAACATTTCATTCAATGGCCTTTATACAAGCTTCAAAGAATGTCTCCAAACAAGTGTTAGAGTATAGCAGACATAACTTACGTTATCTAACAGGCCTTCAAACATGTAACAGTCGTCTGAATAATTTATGGTAAGATCCGACGTGCCGTCTTTATCTAGAAGATGATGGAACAGCAGAGCATATACTTTGTGCCTGACCCGCCGCGGCTCGAATCAGGTATCTGATGTTTGGCAGGGTCTCTCTCTCGCCCTCGGACCTGAAATATCATTCACCAAATAAACTAATCGGCTTTGTGAAGGAGCTGAATTGGTTTGGAAAAATATGAATATGTTTAAGTTAAGCCACAATAGACTCTGGCAAGTCGCAGTGGAGGGTGTAATAGACCCACTCACCACAAACCTAACCTAACCTAATTCAAAGCTATGATTTCTATTATATCCCTACCGCAGGACTATATTCTACAACTATTTAAAATATACTAATATATGTAAACTGTTTGCCAAGTATGTTGTCAAAATTATCACAATGCTTTATTATTTGGTATGTTTGTTAAGATGGTAGTATTTTCTGACATAAAAATGTTATCAGACGATTATTTAAAAATGAATCATTCTATTAAATAATAAGTTTTATTTACAAGCTCATCATTTTCTTGAAAGATAAAAAAATGTTACTCTATTTATTTGTTATCTCATTGTATCAGGATAAAACATTTTTCGCTTCCTGTGAGTAAGGATCAATTGATTGATGAGCATCTTTGCTCTGATGTTCGTTTGATACTCTAGTTGTTTGTTGCATATGTAAATATAGTAGTTGCAAATATTTCTGATTAGTTTAATGTGGAGAATTTTAAGCGTTCATTTTGTTTATAAAGTCAATTGTTTAGAGGCCGTTTTGCCTATTTTTACACAAATTTTCCCGGGAAAAATATGTAGATAGTACAAAACGAAGTTAATCAGGCGATAAAGGAAATTTAAACGGAAAATATTTTTTTTATCTAGAGATTTATGAAATTTTTTGACCTTACATTGTTAAGTTAAACATGATCTTGATTATTTCTAATCGTAGAGAAAGGTTGTATATCACTTAACTTGCTAAATATAGACACTACTACAATTGAGTAAACGGTGTGGGGTATTCTACGGGGTGATTCAGAGGCTAAGTGCGGATTATTTTGACCAAAATATGCGGATAGGACCAAATGGGCCTTAATGAAATATTGCTGTGGTAAAAGATACAAGGCGTTAAATTTGAACTCTGGTAATTTTTTTGTCTAAACTTTTTAGTGATGGTTTGGATTAGAAAACATAAACATCATTTCTACGTAATATTGGTATTCCTTTTTGAACACGATAATTTCAACGAGTGTGTATCTACTGAGCATAGGCGTGCCCACGGGGGGGGGGGGCAGGGTGGGCCATGGCCCACCCTAATCGGTCTAATTCCTCAAAATATCAATATATTAAAAACATTTTATAATTTCAAAATTTTAACGTTCTTCTTTTTAATGCTTTGGATAATGTTCTAAGATCATTGAAATTGAAGTGGGAACAAGTAGTTTTGACGGAGCTTCGACCATGTTTGGAAATATTTCTGGTGTTCAGTCGCGATGCAAGCAAAATAACCCTGATATATTATAATTATGTTCACTGTTACGCACACTGTTTAAATTTAACTCTGGAAGATGCTTGCTGCTCTCACTCGAATAACAAGTTAATATTTGATTTTTTTGGAATTATTCAATGTGTTTATTCGTTTCTCGAAGGTAGTTGCGTAAGACATGCAATTCTAGAGAAAATAGCTAACAGTATAAATATGTCACTCAAGACATTGAAAATCGTTGTCAACAACTAGATGGGCATGCAGATCTAAAGCGGTTTCTGCAGTAAAGGATAATTATGAAATTTTGATATTAGCTCTTCAAGAAATTATTGAAACCTCCAAACAATCTGATGTTAAAATAAAAGCTGTAGGATTACTGGCGCAGTTGAAATCATTTAATTTCTTGATTTGTTTACATATGACTGCTCCTATTCTAGTAATGATACTCAAAGTAAGCAAAGCATTACAAACGGAAAATTTGAATTTACTGTCCGCAATCTATTCTGTGAAGAGTTTACAATCAAGTTTACAAAAATTGAGACTGGATTCTGAAACTTTTTTTAATAAAATGTATGTTGAAGTTGAAAAAATATTAGACAAACATGGTATTACAATTCCGGAAACTAGGAAAAGAAAAATTCCGTGTAAAATAGATCAGATGTGTGATAATCAACATGAATTTGGAAATATGAAAGATTTTGTTAGAATAAACACATTTTATCCATTTTTAGATTCACTTGTCTCCAGAATAGACCAACGTTTTAGTCAAGAAACGACAGACATTCTTAAAAGTGTGAACGAAGTACTATTATTGAATTGTGAGGGCGATTTCACTCCAATTGATTCAATATATTTTGTTATATTACTTATAATTGCGTAATTACTAAATCTTTCAATTAGAAATGGGGCAACGACGTTTTTTTATTTCGCCGATGAGCCTGCAATGGACTTTTGCATTATAGAAAAGGCAGCGTTATTGCTTAATTATAATTTTTAATAGGCATACTCAAATGAATCAAGGGCCCCCCCTAATAAAAAAGTCTGCGCACGCCTATGCTACTGAGTGGACATAAATTTTAAAGTGTCTACTTGATGCAATAAAGAGATGATATCAAAAACATGTTTATGGCTCCTTTTCATTTTGATCGGTTTATGTTTATATAAATATAAATTATGTAAATGTTATAAATGAAACTAACTGTTTCTAATTAATTCCACTATTTAATGAGAAAATTATGAAAATTATGAAAGGATATTGATAATTATTTCGATATTGACATATCATCGTCAGAATGACAGAAGTTACATGATGATATGTCAATATCGAAATAATTATCAATATCCTTTCATAATTTTTGTAATTAAATAGTGGAATTAATTAGAAACAGTTAGTTTCATTTATAACATTAATATAGGTAGATTCCACAAAGTAAGGGTCCAAACAGTAAATTCAAATAAATTATGTACATTTTGAAACTAGCTGAATGACGTAAACCTAAATCCAAAAAGAAAAAACTAAACTAGTTCATCATTTCATAATAAGTACCGAACAATTAACAATTGTATACGAGAATTAAGCAATAACAGATGTTTTCAACGAAGAATCACTTTCACATGCACCTTATTTGTGTAGTATTGTTTATTTTAAAATCGGAATTGTCTACTTACTTCGACATTACTTAGTACCGTTATTATACTATTATGTAGTTTTTAAATTGTTTTCAATATTTCAACGTATTTTCACAGACCACGCACCACGTACAGTGTGACCCACTTAAGATCGCAACACCCAGTTATTGCTTTCAATTGACATTTGATGAAATTCAAATTTTGGTGGTTTGAAAAGGTCGGCAAAGAGACTATTTTTACTAATTAACATTTAATATACGTCAATAGCGTACATTTTTAGGAAGTTTCAAAACGTCGATTTTTTTTGGACTTTTGGTTACCACACCGTAAAGAGTATCCCTTGAAAAAGCAAATGGTAAACTTTGACTAATGTAACTTCACCGGAGTCCTAGATGTACGTCGTCAAAAATAGATAATTTTTATTTTTGAACGTCCCTGTATACCCGCTAATTGACGTTTTATAAACTCCAAATTTTGGTGGTCAGTAAAAGACAATTAGTTGAGTGCTTTCCCATATGAATATTGGGTTTGTGTCAGTAGCGTAAGTCTTTAGGGGTCTTAAAAAATCCGTGTTTTTAAAATAGTAATTGCAATATTTCCGTAGATGTTTGACAAAATACATTAATTTTGGAATAAAAAATAAACAAAAATGTTAATGAAATTTCAAAGACACCACTGTAAAAATAACCAAATATTAAACAAAAACCAACTTAAATAGCGCTTCTACCAAAGTTCCATTAATTTGAATACATTTGTCATATCGTTTATTAGGCATGATGGTAATACCAATCATTGGAAAATATTCATCTTTGACGACCTACATCTCAGACACCGGTGAAGTTACATTGCGCAAAATTTACCTTTAGGTGTTTCAAATCCAATAAAAAAATCGTTAATAATTTTTTTGAATCGACGTTTTGAAGACTCCTGAAAATGTACGCTACTGACGAATATCAAATGTTAATAAGTAAAAATAGTCCATTTGCCGACTTTTTTAAACGACCAAAATTTGAATGTCAATGTCAAATGTGAATTAAAAGCTATAACTGGGTCAATCAACCTCCGCTCTTTGAGGGCGCAAGGCGGCCAAAAAAGATCGATTGGGAGGTCGCCAAGGAAGTTATCCCAGCACCGGCAGTTGATTGGGCAATAAAATCTTTTCAGCCTTTCAAATCTCCTGGTGAGGATGGAATATTTCCAGCTCTGCTGCAAAACGGACTGGAATTACTTTTACCCATCCTCATTAAACTGTATAGAGCTAGTCTGGCGTGGAATTACATACCACCCAGTTGGTTGACGGCTAGGGTGGTATATATACCGAAAGTGGGCCGCACAGACCCACACCCTAAATCGGTCAGACCAATTAGCCTAACATCTTTCCTGCTTAAAGGACTTGAAAAAGCACTGGATTGCTACATCAGGCGGGTAGCTTTATATAATTCCCCCCTGAGCATCCACCAATATGCTTATCAAACTGGCAAATCAACAGATTTAGCATTACACAACCTTGTTGAGAAAATCACACAATCCCTTAACAACAAGGAGATTGCGGTGGCCATATTTCTTGACATTGAAGGAGCATTTGACAATGCACTACCGACCTCCATTGGTTCAGCTTTGACTGAAAACGGCATCAAACCAAACATTACCGGTTGGATACATGCCATGCTCACTAATAGGACAGCCACTACATCTCTTCAGGACGAGACCATTAGCATTAAGGTTTCCAGGGGCTGCCCTCAAGGCGGAGTACTACCTCCCCTACTATGGTCACTCTTGATGGATAACTTGCTTAGCGCTCTCGAAGGAAGAGGGGTAGAACTGCAAGCGTATGCAGACGACCTTGTCATCTTGGCAAGGACCAAGTCAGGAAGGGTAGCATATAATACCCTCCAAAAGACGTTGGATGATGTCTACAGTTGGTGTCAGAGGGAACAGATGTCTGTTAACCCTGGTAAAACTGTAATAGTTCCCTTCATTAGGAAAAGAAAGTTGGAGGATATTCCACCACTTTCCTACAATGGTGAGGTTAGTCCATTTGCAGCGGAAGTAAAATATTTGGGGATTATCCTAGATATGAAACTTACTTGGAACGCTCACTTGGAAAAAGTTTTCCATAAGGCCAGACTATCCTTGTGGACATGTCGTAGGATCTGTGGAAAATCTTGGGGCTTGGGACCCAAACAAATCTATTGGATATATGTGATGATCGTTAGACCAATGATCACATATGGAGCTATTGCCTGGTGGCCAAAAGCTTTACAGCGAACGGCCCTAGCAGAGCTCTCTGGTTTACAGAGACAGGCTTGCCTGGCAATTACTGGTGCTATCAGCTCCACACCGTCAGCAGCCATGGAAATCCTTCTGGATCTACTTCCTCTCCATATATTTTTGGAAAGAGAGGCTAGATGGACAACTTACAGAATTGTGCATATTTCTAAATGCACAAATCAGGCTTATACAGAACGAAGCAGAATGCTAGTGGACACTGAAAGTCACAGTATTCTGGGAATGACCTCTGACATAATGCCTCCAACAGTAAACTACGGCCTGCCTTATACCGTCCTAATTTCAAATAGAGATGAATGGGTCCTCCGAAAAGATGAACTATTAAGAGCAGACAGCTGTTGGTACACAGACGGTTCAAAAACACCCTCAGGCTCTGGTGCAGGTGTATACGGGCGCAGACCTAGGACAGAAATCTCAACCTCTCTAGGATCCTATGCAACCGTATTCCAGGCGGAAATTTACGCCATTGTTTCATGTGTGGAGAGATTGGAGCAAGCCATTCTCATACATAGAACAATAAAAATTTTCTCGGACAGCCAAGCGGCTTTGAAAGCACTTAGCTCTCACCGTGTAACGTCGAAATTGGTTTTAGACTGCCAAAGAAGACTCTCCTCAATCGGAGAACTCAATAAAGTATTGCTGGTCTGGATCCCTGGCCATTCTGGCATGGAAGGAAACGAGAAGGCAGACTCTCTTGCAAGGGAGGGTGCCGTACGTGTTTCTATCGGACCAGAACCAATAATTGGCATCGCAATAAGTTTTGCGAAACAAACACTGAATACCTGGACGGCAAGAAGAGCTTTAGACTTCTGGCATAATTTACCAAGACTGGTTCATTCAAAGGCTTTCATACATCCTTCGAAGAATGTCTCCAAAGTAATGTTAGACTATAGCAGGCATGACCTACGTTGTCTAACAGGTCTTTTAACAGGCCACTGTCATCTGAATCATCATATGCTAAAACTTGGACTGTCGGAAGATCCGACCTGCCGTCTTTGTCTGGAAGATGATGAATCAGCAGATCATATAATTTGTGCCTGCCCCGCCGCGGCTCGAATCAGGTATCTGATGTTTGGCAGGGATTCTCTCTCGCCCTCGGACCTGAAATATCATTCACCAAATAAACTAATTGGCTTTGTTAAGAAGCTGAATTTGTTTGGTGAAATCTGAATAGGTGTGAGCCACAATAGACTCTTGTGAGTCGCAGTGGAGGTCCTTATAGACCCACTCATCAAAAACCTAACCTAACCTAACCTATAACTGGGTGTTGCGTCACAGTGTATATGAAAATAAGTTACAAATGTTAAATGCAAGTTTCAGAGAATTAGTTTATAATAGGTAGAAACCTCCAGAGTAAATCATTTTTGTGTTAAACTTTGGCTTGAATGAAAAATACGGAAAAATAATAATTTTCAAGGACTTTATAAATTTGTATAGTTGATAATGTCAAATATACTATCTAGCACAAATCTGTTGCAAATTATGTTGAAGAAAATAGACTGCAGAACAGCAGTATAATTTGCACGACAAAAAAATACTTTCAAATGGCAAGGGAAGTTTCTACATTATTATTCTCATAGATTATAGAAAACATTATAAATAAAATTAACAACTATATAAAACTAAATCTATCTATCTGTCGGTTGTGCATGGAAGAGGAGCAAACAGCCTCACACATTATCTTCGAATGTGAAGCACTGTCTCATTGGAGATATAGACTCCTAGGACTAGAGTACCCAAGGGAGGATTTCTCCAAGAAGGACCTAGTGGAAAGACTGTTGAGCTTATAAGGGCTACTGGTCTCTTCACATAAACGGTACAACCAAGAGCACAAAAAGCCCTCTGACTGGTGGTGCCGAACCAATCAATCAATCAAACTAAATTAGACAGTCTTGACAAATTAATTTCTTAACCCATACTACGTGGAATATTGAATAAAATCAGAAATTTTACAACAGAAATATGAATAAATTACTCGAATAACCAATGTTATTTGTGAAACCGATCGAATAGCATTGTTTTCTCTATATTATTAAACAATGATAATAGGTTATATTTCTGTTGGGGAATTTGTTATTTATTTAATAATTAAGACAGTTTCGCTTGAGTGACAAACATTCTTATTTGGAAGTAAGAAAAAATTAGAGTTAATATTGCAATAATAGTTCTAATAATGTACATATACCTGTGAATATTGGATATTTTGAAAACTGTATGAGATTAAGAAAGAGAATGAATAGATACATCTTTAAAAACGAAAACGAATAGCAAAGTAAGTCCGTGAATAAGGAAATAAAGTTGTAAAGGTAATGTTAGTGATAAGAGCAGATCAAAATATATAAGAAAAATAATGGAATCAGAAAAAAATTATGATTTAATTTGCAGCACCAACTACATAAGTAATACAGCTGCCATTCATGTGGTTTTTTAATATTATAGTATCTTTTGAAATATTATAAGAGAGGAATTGAAAGTAGAACCTCTACTGGAATTCATAAAAAAGAGGCAACTGATACCAGAGTAGTCAAACAAGTATGGCAGGCAATACCACAGAACAAACGGAAAAGAGGAAGACCGAAAAACACCTGGGATAAAACAATAAAAAAAATCTTAAAAGAGAGAAATCTAGCGTGGAGTGAAGCAAAAATAAAAGCCAAAAACAAGAAAGAATGGTGGAAATTCGTACATGGATAAAAAGAGATTACCTTCCTACACCATACTATATGGTAGAAGGATTTTTGATTATATATATTAAAATATATATTAAATATTATCTATGACAATATTGCTTTTCCACTAGTTCAGCAAAACATGATCGTGACGGTTTTGAAATTGACGGTTTGGTGAGAAATTCATCGTATTCTTTGATCATATCTTGGTTAATGTGCCTAACTAGTGGTTCTTGTTTGCAAAAGTATATTAGGGTTTGCATTTCTCTTAGTAAATGTGGGGGCATGATTGAAGTGTCTGCTTCTAATTCCGCTGGTACTAAGTGTACCCGTAGTTAATCGTAATGCTACATTTTGTATTTTATTCAACACCTTTAATTTTGATGGTCTGGCAGAGCCATACACCATACTAGCGTATTCAATTTTTGAAAAAAATAGGGTTTTGTATATTATATTGAGCAATATTTCTCTGCTCGTAGTGGATAAGTTTGGTTTTCTGGTTTGCTAAAGAGAAGCCTTGTGAATTTGCTTTCTCGTTTAATTTGTGTTTGGAGGTTAACAATTAGTTGGTTCATACTTGAAGTTTGTATGTATATGGTAAGGTCATCGACATACAAGATGCACCCCACACTAGCAGGCAATACTTTTAGTAGACAATTTATCGCAACCGCAAATAAGGTTACACTAAGGACAGATCCTTGAGGTATACCATTTTCAAGGAGGTGTATGGAAGATATATAATGGCTTAAAAAGCTTTTTATTAGGGTAGGTAGTTTTCCTCTTAGTCCCCAATTATAAGGTTGTTTAAGGATAGCATGTCGCCACGTCATATCGTATGCGTATTCCAGATCAAACATGACTGAACATATTG
Organism: Lochmaea crataegi; assembly: GCA_947563755.1. Lineage (NCBI taxonomy): Eukaryota > Metazoa > Arthropoda > Insecta > Coleoptera > Chrysomelidae > Lochmaea > Lochmaea crataegi. The sequence continues at coordinate 33,513,140 of OX387422.1, read as the reverse complement.
TCGCCTGTACATACAGGTCAGTCACTCATCTCTTCTTGATTTTTTATCGATGTTAACTCCTCTAGATCCTCGGTGATCAGAATGGAAGAAAGCAGAAGGTGAGGACAGCGGACTGCTGGACTGGGATCTCGCGGGATCGTCAAACCCTTAGTATATTGATTTTAGAATGTAGTTAGTCCACCCTAAAATCAAAATCAACGCGACGAAACCATTATTGATGAAATGTTATCTGTGGGTCAAATCTCAACGAAGGAAATTAATTAAAAGACCACTTTTAACTGTCAAGTGATACTCAATATTCTTTTCATTTTTAAATACAATCTATAATTTCCAAATTACACAAAACCGCCTTAGAAAATGTAAATAGATTCTAAATATTACTTCAGGTGACATGATAACACAAATGTAACTTTAAGCATGATATATCAACAGAACGTTCAAAGCTAGTTTCATATTATACAAAATGAGAAGCGATTTTTTCATGCCAAGCTCTATAGGGAAGTCCACGAGATGTCATGTGACAATCGCCCTGATGAATCTCATAATAAACAAGCGTTCTTTGCACAACACGTGGTTCTTAATAGTTATTTTGATCGTGATTGAGTTTATTTAATTTTGATTTGGTGCTTTCTTCTACATTATTTTAATTGCTTAGTTATTTTAAAAGCTATATATGACTTTTTATACCTAAAAGAAAGGATCATTAAATCAATACAAAACAACCAAATTATAAATCTAAAATCTATCCAAATAATTGTTGATCCTCAGGGCGACTGTCATTAGTGTCAACTTGTCAGTTGGTGGACATGCCCTATTTGGTTATTGGTTTTGAACTCTTTTTAAATAGATAAGATAGATGAGAACTTTACTATCTTAGATCGAGACGACAAGTCTGGGAATAGATGTAGTTGCTGATGGCGACCGCATAACTCGAATTCGGGAGAAGTCTAGTTGAACAGATCACGTGTAAACTTTATTGATAGCAACTGAAGTTTGAAAATCAGCATTTTGCTAAGGAATGCTATTACATCTAAAAATATATTTGATTGGAGTACTCATAGACCTTGAATAGGTGTTTTAGAAGACATAATAAATGTCAGATTCATCTTGTTTTATGAGTATAACAGTACTATGGTCATTTTTATACGTTATACATACTATTCATAAATAGCAAACATGCCATATTTTTCACTGCTTAAGCCGATATTATAATTCTAATGACATTTTTTATTAATTTTCATGTCACTGATAACGACATTTTATGTAGATCCAACAAGCAAAGTTGAGAGAAAAATGGAAAATCGCCAAGATCCTGGTCCGACTATAATTTGCTGTTCATGTACACTGTGAATTGCCTAACCATGAGCTAATCGTAAGCTGTCACAAGCAATTGCATCATTCACAGCCTAACACAACATAACTTGGTATAGAACAAGCTTTCCATATTTTGTACATTGAACCGTGCAAGTGAGTGTTGTTGTGGATGCTTTTATGTCAATTTTTTTTGTTGATATCCATGCAGCCACATACTTTGTGTTATCTTTAAAGGATATTTATTATGATAATGATTGGGTTTAGTAAAAATTTGATTAAGTAGTTGTAATTTTAATAAAATGTCTATCTGAATCTATGTTGTATTTGTTGTTGACTTCAATTTTACATTTGTATCTTAAGTTAATATCGGTCTACTAGCAAAGGATTGGTCGTTCACGGCATTATTTAAGTACACATTGATGTTAAATTAACAGTTTTATAGTTAAATTTGGTATATTTATAATAATTATTTTTTTATTTATAAGTTGGTAAAATCGACAATTCTTAATTTTCAAAAACACGTTTTTAGTAAAGGTCATCAATTTAGTAAATTATGTATTTAATAAATAGTCTAGACACACCTTTAGTAGATGAGATCAAAGAACAGGAAATTGTGGTGAGAGGTTCGATTTTAAAAAAGAAAATGGGAAAGTCGCTATTGCAAACCAAATGGTTGGCCTTCAGATACTTAGATGTAGGTTACTTCGATTTCAGTAAGCTGAAAGGATAAACTAGAATTTTATTGAGTCCAACAATTTAGCTAATGAATGGCGTTAAGTCATGAGTACTTATGTAAAAGTGAACGATAAAAATCGAAGAATTTGACACTGGAATAAATTTCTGGTCTAACATTTATTTCTATCATAAAACCTTGAGACGTCAAAAGTTGAAAGGATGTGTTATTCTTGCGTTGAATGTATACTACTATTCAAAGCTAATTTGACAAAACCATTTCAACTAAATATTGATGTTTTTAAGCTAGAAATAATGTAAGCATACCTCATAGAGCTCGATGTTACAAGGGACCTTGGAAAAATAACTATTTAACAATGAAACAAGGCTAAACCAATTTACAGAAGCGATGATACATGCGGATATTGTACTTAGATTTCAAACAAGAAATGGACGTCCTATAAAACGAGTAGTTAATAAGATGGGTATAGAATTAGAATTAGTCAAAAATCAGAAAGAATCATGAAAGAACTAAAAACGACCAAAAAAAATTGGGAAAACAAGTAAGTAGAGTAGTATATTTCAATTCAAGTAAAAATTAAAGTTGGGTAGGATTAAAAGGTTAAAAATCGAAAAACTCGTTAAGAAAAACAAGAGCAATAAATAAATGAAAAGCATGAAAGGAGGCCCAGAAAAACACGTTTCGAGCAAGTAGAACAAGAAAGACAAAACAATCAAAAAATAAATTACTTAATTGACAAATAAAAGTAACAATAAAATAATATAGAATAATAAGAATGTGGTCTAATAAAAATAAACTAAAATAATAATTTTAGTAATTCTAAAGATCTTTCTTTTTTGTATACTAATCTCCGTTTAAAGTGTTTACTTGATTAATTTATAAAATAGCTGGATACCTAGTAGAGAAAATATATAATATAAATATCCCATACTTTGTGTTTTTTTAAAGAAAGAGCGAAATCTATGTACATAATCCCTTCCCATTTTTACACCTTTTTGGAAAATTTCATGTGGGATACAAATTATTGGATGTTTATATTATCCTTGATTATATATTTTGTTTGCTATACATCATGTTTATAAATTGACCAAGTAGGTAAAGACTTTAACCGTAATATATTGTAACGGATTGCAAATACAACAGCATTCAAAATAAAGTTTAAATCTATTAAAAAAGAACTTAGCAGCAACTGAATTTGATAAAAAGCATTGATGATTATGAGCTTTAAGGATTGTTATCATAAAATAATATAATAATAAAATACCTATGTATGATTTATTCTAAAGTAACTGAGAACACTTACAGTTTATACTAGGTACAATTGTCAAAACTATCTTTTCATATTTTTTAAATTATTAATTGATGAGAATAGTAAGAAAAAAGGGTGGAAACATATTATTTGGAGTCTTTTCATAAATTACTGAAACAATTCAGTCTAAGAAGTCTAAGAAGTCCTACCTCCAACACTAGAATCGAAAATTCTTATCAACCAAGACTTCAGTTGTGAACCTAAAAAAATAAACAATAGTAACACTTGTAAATAAAAAAGAAACACATAAACTGCAACTAAAGGGTGCAAGGACATATAATAAAAGGTTTTGAATAATTAAAATGCTTTAATTTTCGAAAATAAAAAATAAATCATTTTGACAATGAGAAATTTTTGAAGTGTGATTTCTTTGTCTAGAAGAGGTTTTAAGATGTAAGATTTGTACATTTAATATTATGTTTCATGTAGATTATAATTATATGTGTAAAAAAGGTGTGTGTAAGAAAATCAAAAATATCAAAATAACTTTTGACCATCCTCGTATATCAGTTTTGACACGAATTTTATTAAAAAATTTAACATAGTGACCTGTGACTTGTGTGTTTAATAAAAGTAAAAACACGAGGAGGACGAGTCATTCCAGTTTTTTCACTTGCTCAACAAACTCTAAGCTAAAGTACTTCCAATGTCGATAAAGCAGGGAGTCAACTTACCTTGACTTTTGACAGGAGGACATTTTTGAATTTAAAAGTGTGGTAAAATTTAAAAATCTTCACGTGCTGAGAAAGCAACAAGATTTCTTTTAAAAAAGCTCACCAATTTGTTTATGGACGACAAATTGTTCTTCCTGACGTGAAAAGGAAAGAAAATTAGATTGGAATCCGATGCTATTTCCCTGAGCATCTGAAGAAGAAGGAATAACAAGGAAATATAAGGTACCTAAATTCTTTCTGCCTACAAAATAAAAGAAAAAGAAAGTTAATGATTAAATAATAATAACAATATTATAAAAAGATTTTGCTATAGCTAAGAATAACTCTAGATGGAGACTTAAAGGCCATAATAATAATAAAAAAGACAAACAAAAACAATAAATGCATTTAGATTAAAAAAAGCAATTAAAAATATTTGACATATTAATTATTTACTGTACTGTTTATATTTGTATGTAGTATTATTAAATTATAAACATCTATCTATTTCTTCGCTTATAGACTAAACAAGTTTCTAGTTTTTCTTTATCAATAAATATTTCACTAAAATTAATTTTCACTTACCTTGTTGGTCGATAAGCATTTTCACCATTGATTTTGTATATGATAGCCATTTTTTTTGTAAACTGATTTCTTGAATTTAGCAATTATTTTTACTATTCTTCAAGTGTGGAAGGTGTGGTGATACATCATACATAATTTGCCACTGTTTAGAATTTGTTTCTCAATAACAATATGATATTTCTTCGTATATTTCACTAAGTTGTCTATTATTGAGTAGCCATTTTGAGATATTAAATAAAAGTGCGCAGAGCGTTGACTCCAACACAACTACCGAATCCGACTGAGAAAGATAGTTTCGTGCTCTATCAGAGTAAGTTACAGGGTTGTACTAAGAAAGAAAGGTCAGGTAAATTTAATAAAATTTTAATAGGTGGAATTATATTAAAATAAAAATATCATTAACTGTATTCAATACTTACATATTTTTTTTAAAATAAATATTGGCGCCCAACTATATAATAAAAATCAAATTCAATCAATTTCATAAAAAATAACCCCATTACCCATACACGCAAAAAATAATGAATAACAACATTACCCCACACACATAACAATATACACTGTGTTCATTTGAAAAGGACCCACCCTTAATATTTCAAAATTGGGACATATTAGAAGGAAATGCCGAAACACGTCAACTCTCAACTTGAGGGGGACACTTTTTGGCGCTAATGTCATAAACGTCAGATTCACCCCCTCCCTACTGGAGACACCCCTTACATTCTTTCAAATGGCATTAGGTATCAAGTAACACCTCATTTAAAAGGTCTGGTAAATCTCTATTCAATCATTTTGTTTTGCCTTTGATACCAGCCCTCCATTGTTATTTAATCGTTGTTTGAAATTGGCTCTTTTTCAACTTTTATTGTCTGAATGTTAACGGTGGTCACTTTGAAACATGATTAAATAGCAGTTTTTTTCTTGTTAACAGTTGTATTTTCACTATTTGTAAATTTTTTATTCTTTAAAGAGTCTTTCTATTATTACACAATACAAGGGCATACGAAAAGTTGAAAAAGAGCCAATTTTAAACAACGATTAAGTAACAATGGAAGGCTGGTATCAAAGGCAAAACAAAATGATTGAATAGAGATTTACCAGACCTTTTTATGAGGTGTGACTTGATACCTAATGCCATTTGAAAGAATGTAAGGGGTGTCTCCAGTAGGGAGGGGGTGTATCTGACGTTTATGACATTAGCGCCAAAAAGTGTCCCCCTCAAGTTAAAAGTTGACGTGTTTCGGCATTTCTTTTTAATATGTCCCATTTTTGAAATATTAAGGGTGGGTCCTTTTCAAATGAACACAGTGTATATTAATTGTTTTATTTTCTTCAACCCAAGAACACAAAATAATGAATATAGAATATAATATGTCGTAGGAACAATGATAATTTAGGCTTTCTATAAACTTCCTAGGCATTTTGCAAAAGCTTGCAAAACAGAAGCATAAAATGCATTTTTCATTCTGACTACAGCAATCCAGGCAAATTGATGAAATGCCTGCAAAACAAGAATAGAATATTAGGCATTTTACAATTTGCCAAAAGCAGTGCCGTCAAAACTTGTCTATAAAATGTGGCTGCAGTAAATAGTAGAAAACTAAGAAAAATGTGCTTGTTTTAAAAATATAATGGCATGGAAGTTTTACCGATCTTATTATTTTCAAAGGATTTGTGTCTTCACCGGGTGTCCCAGAAGTTTCTGACTTATTTTCACTGCGAATATCGCCGATAGAGAAATAATTTTTACTGAAGAATATCCTTTGTCCCAAGGTTTAATTTTCGCATTTTATTAAGTGAAAACTCAATGTGTTATAATTTCATATGAACACTTTTACTCTTGGTAAAAATGTATAATTTGTTTATTTAAAAAATGAGTAAAGTAACTAATACTTTAAAATCTCCATTTTATACAAGATGTTTTATAAATACGCATCCTTCAACATTATAAATCCGACATTTGTAGAAAATAACGACAGTCTGAAACATTAATACCAAAATCAACCTCTCTTGAATGAGCGTAACTAATTAACCAAATACCATCAAAAAAACATAAAATTAAACTACAAAAGATTTTCCATTTGTTGTCCATTTTGTGAAGAGATATTCGACTATTGTGTTCTTTTAATGTTTCCTGAATTCGCTGAATACTAGGAGTAGAAGGCTATCATTATTGTTGAGCCCAGATACTTGCACTGCCGAGGCGTTAGCCGAGGCTGTGCAAACTGGGCGAAACATATAATGGGTCTTCTGCTCCGAGTGACATATACTATTTTTTCTTCAGGCGTAAAAATAATACAATTTATAAGTAGAAAAAAATTGAATACATTGTTTATATCTCATCTATTTATTAATACAAATATGAAAAAAACAGTTATGGCTTGCATAAGCATTACCTATTTATTAATAGTAATAGTAAAGGTGCAGTTTTGTATACTGCAGTTATTTGAATTTAGGCCACTGCCACCGCTTTCGGCTTCGACATTCACAATCTTGTCATTGGTGTACATGTTATGATTAGTAAGGTGTTTGTCTATATTTATTATGTTAGAAATATTTTCATTTGAAAGATTTCCTGAATGTAAATCTCTTTTGATTCCAGAGCTCGTACTTGGTTGTTCTTCCCAATGAAGTATTTTTTGTGCAGTTTGTTTCTTGCTGGAAACAGAATCTTCTAAGTACCCTTCAGCAACACTGGTGGATTTCCATCCACCATGTCGTTTTAAAGCGGTAATGTCCCCTCCGTTGTCAACTAAAATAGTTGCTGAAGTCCTATGAAGGCAATGTCCCGAATATTCATGAGGATTTGTTAATTTCAAAAACATAGTAACGTCTTTTGGAACGTTTGAAATTTTATGTATACCCATTATCACACGGTGACATTTACCGTTTTGATATTTAATAAAAAGTCGCTGCAGATCCATATCATCCGGACGAAGTGCCGTATACTGTCTGACCAAGTTCAAATAAAAATCTCCAAGTATAGTAAACGACCGTTGTTTTTTGTTTTTTGTGACTGTGACTCCAAATATTAATATAACCTAAAAACAAACGTTGAAATAAGTAAAAAAAGAATCGGCCGGCGCTGAAAATCGAACCGCATACCTCCGAGACGGAACACAAAAGCTCTACCGTTGAGCTATCGTGGTATAAACGTTTTAAGTTCGAAATACGTTAATTGTTGTCAATTTAAATATTAATCTTCTAAAGGATATTATTGTCAACGATTTAATAAATGTAATAATAAAAAAATTAGAAAGTACCTACCTTTGTTGCTAAATAAACATTATTCGGTGCATCCTAAAGAAATTTATCAAATTGGTCTTTTGTTAATACTTTTGATTTTTTCGGGGTATAATTTTCTCCTTGTCGCTTTAAAAATACAGCTAATTTGGTATAATTTTCCATTTTTACATTATGTTTGATGTTTAATTGAGTTTTAATCATTGAATATTGTGCCCATAGTGTCGAACTTTTAAAATTTTCTTGACAAATACGTAAAATAAGCAAGCATAACATTTTCTGTGTATCTTCGTACAACATTTTCTTTGCACCATTTTATAAATTTTTCATAAGCAAAATCCTCGGCAAAATCATACACTTTTCGTGATTTCGTCGGAATTAGTGTTTCATTAGTGGAATTAGCTATTTCGACTAATTCCGGAGGTGTACATTGAAATTCTTCGTTTTGGGACATTTTTACAATACACTTTTCAAAACTGACAAACATCAAATTAAATAAAAATTAAATGACAGTTCCTGCCAACTTGGTTACAACGCCCATAATAAGACGTTGCTATCGTTTCTCATTATTTTGTTACTAGTACAATAATGAGCGTTCATTATTTTACTAGTAAAAGAATAGGTTATTTCTACGATCTGTGTTGCCGAAAATAATATAGATATTATTATACGCTTGAAGAAAAAAAATATCAACATCGCGTGTTTGATATTTCTTCATTTCCAGTAATCCACTTGGAATGCAGCATGTCACTTTTTTTTTTGCTATTTTTTGAAGGATTTTTCCTCACGAACAAATTGATTCATATTTAGCACACAATAGAGCACTTTTTGTCAGGTAAAATTAATCGGACCAAAATTGGAGACAAACTAATAGCAGCCGTTCAAGCGTTATTCAAATCAGAACTCATTAGTTTGACAGTTCGTTTTGTCAGTCCACCGAAGTTATAGAAATTTCAAATCCTACTTGTTAAACGCATACGTAAGCCCTTAAATTAAAAACCGAATAATAAAGTGCAAGATTCAGCTTTCATATTCAATTCAATCATATAGTGTGCTCCGTCAAAAAATCGAAGATTGTTTATTTCAAGGAGACGGGTTTTTTAAAACAACTAAATCAATTATAGTGAGAAAAAAAATAGGTAAAAAGGAATCTCTTGTTAGTTTGGAGATATTTGCAAAGAAATGAATGTCACTTCTGGGACACTCGGTATTTATTTGTAGTTTCATATTTGTGGTAGGCAATTACTAAAGTTGATAGGTATTTTTCATATCATGAAGTAATAAAAATATGTATTACGCTTTTAGCCAAGGGTGGATTCAGAATTTTTTTCTGGGAGGGGCACAAGGGGCGGACGTGCAAAAAAATCAACAATAACTGTTAGAAATAAACTTGAAGTATCATACTTCAAGTTTATTTCTACAAGTTCAAGTATGTATATGAAGGTTTATGAAAGTGTCAAAACAATAGAAAAATTAAATGTTCAATAAGGACAGTTTTCTTTTATGTTTCCTGCTAAAGATGTCCAGCACTTCATTGGCGTCCATTTTTGCCGCAACGTCTTGATGAATATGCATTAAAGCCAATCCATATTCAAATGCTATTCTGTCATCCTGTTGCGAAGATATGACTTTAATCGGCGTAAGGTGGAGAAATATCGCTCGGCAGTGCTACTTAGTAGTCACTGGAAACGTGCACAGCAATTGACAAAGAGTTCTAATATTTGGCAGCACCGTAGTTCTTTTGTAGGCATCTGCTGGAGATACCGGGATATTTTCTCTCATCTGTTGCCAAATTTTTAGCTCTCCCTTCAAAGTTAACAAACAAGGAAGGTCTTCTTTATATAATTCAGCGCCTTGCAAAACATCCTCTACATCTTCATCGCTGAAGTTATGGGACAGCAACTTTTGCAACTGTGCGATTCTTTGCATGGGAGCACTAGGGAAACTGTATGACATTTCACTTAACATATAATCTAGAAAAGGAATATATACTGAAAGTCGGTAATATTCTTCAGCTGACTGAGTCTGAATGTTCGGCCGATTTGTTTGCCGGCCGGTGATTCTGCGGACCGTGATTTCTGCACCAATTTCATTTGCGATGGCCTCAGTCTGATTGAAAAGTTTTTTGAATGTGTCCGTGCTAGTTTCGCTGATTATCATCTTTCATTTGAAAGTGCGGAAAGGGATGCAACGAACAACATTCGCAATTCCAGCCAGATATAGACAAGAGTTTCACTCATGTCCTTTCTGTTATTTTATTCATATCTTTTAACAACACGTGCCCTCGTGCCCCATCCCCCTTGCTTTTGGCAAATTGTAAAATATATAAAAATAATCAGTTATCACGTGATATACATTACTATTATGTTCTTATTTTGCAGATATTTTACCAATTTTCCGTAATTTTAGTAGTAATAACGAAAAATACATTGTCTGCTCCCGCTTTGCCGCCTTTTTGTGGATACCTAGGAGGTTTATAACAAGCCTAAATAGTTTGCATTATGTCTACGACATATACATATAATCTATTCATATCTCGGAAGGGGGTAGGATGAGGAAATTTTGTCGTAGGAAAGACCCAATTTTATACTGGCAATCACCTCCTGAATTTAAAAACACCCTGTATATAATGAAATGTTTTATTTTCTTCAACCATTAATAATTCATTTTAATTATTTTCTTGGGTATAGAGGTTAGGTACAAAATCAAACAAAACAGCGTCCAATGTTATGTGACGTTCTGCAACTTCTTGGGAGCTTTCTCAAAAAAAAATTATTTTCCATATATATTTTAAATTACCTATATAGGTAATAACGAACAAACAAAACATATCTTTGAATTTATGTATAAGCTGAATCATTATCTGAAATAAAACACATATTTGTGTTACACATTTAACCACAAATATTACTTAGGTTACTCATCAACAGTTTCGTGATTATTGTAAATATTTGCCACTGTTACTGCAGCACTGATATCTCTAACGCAACTACCGTGAGTATCCTTGAATTACAGGAACTTAGCACTTGCACCATTTAGGATTTTTATCATAACTTCAAAATTTTACATTACACGCTTGAAAGTACAATATCAAGAAATGCTTAATGAATTTAGCAATAAAATAATACGCTTCATACAGGGTAGCTAAACTAAATGGATATGTATAACCTTACTTACCGCTTGTCGGCTGCCAAAAGCACCGACAAGCGGTCCTTTGGCATTTTCTTTTTGGTTTTCACACTGAGGCTAGATAAAGTATACTTATCTTGCTTCAACTCGAAACATGTTTATTGAACTCCTTGTAAAAAAACTCAACGACATTTGAAGCTTATAAAATGTTTCGATTTACTGGGTAAGGAGTTTATTTCGCAATTCTATAACCAAATTTGCAGATGTTGGATTTGAAGTTTTAATATAATGACCTTGGAAAAATGTCAAGGTTATATTTTCTGACTAATACTACTTACATACTAATTAACAGAGTATGTTGTTATTGGATAATAAATAGCTTTATTGCCATGACACGTCATGAGAGTAATTGTATAGAACAATTTTAGTTCATAACTCGTGGTTTATTTCACACTGATACTTTTAAAATGGATATTATTTTTCCTCTTTTTTTTTTAACTATATTACTGTCAAATTTAACACTTAGAAGTGTAATTCAATGTCTGTCGGGGCCTATAGCCCGAGAAGTAGTTAAATTTACTGTTTGGACCCTTACTTTGTGGAATCTACTCATATTAATGTTATAAATGAAACTAACCAGTGGAATTAATTAGAAACAGTTAGTTTCATTTAAAACATTAATACGAGAAGTAGTTGTTTCTTCTAAGCGAACGGTCATTGTTTTTGAAAATATTTTCAAAACTTTGTAAGGCGTTAATAGTATAAATCTATTGGTATTGGTAACGCGCTTTACTAAATACGACAATTTACAGGAAACTGTAATAATCTATTAATACTAAGTTCAGCAGGTACATCAGTATCTGTAGAAGTGAATCATGCTGTAGCAGTGAAATAAACATATAAATACCATATACAAAATATTACCCTCATTTTTTTATGAAAACAATATGTTAGTTCTTTGGAAATCAGCATTGAAATGAAATATTAAATGTATTGAAGTAGCTGACGTACTTATATTGAGGTCTTTATAAAATATATTCAACTTATAAAAATATTTTTTGTTTAATATTAAACCTTTGAGAGTATGTGAAAGGGTGTATTTAACCATCTGCTACAATAAATTCATTACAATATTTATTGGTAACTATTTTATCAATAATTCCTATGTATCAATTAGAGATGCACAAGTTTGACTTGTATGTTTGAGATTGACTTGAGTTTGACTTGAAATTAAGTCAAACTCAAGTCAATCTTTCTGACAAATAATTCAAGTCAAATCAAACTGGACAATGGTTAGAGGTTTGAAAATTCAAACTGTTTGTCAAACTAGTTTGAAAGAGTTTGAAAAATTATTTATTTAGTAAATATACCTTAAATTGGTAAAATATTTATGTTAAATATAGTAAGTAGGTACAACAAATACATTTATTTAAAAGAAAAAGAAAATACATTATTTTAAACATTTTTTTCAATCAACTCCAACTTGTCACCTCAAAATTATTCGTGAAAAGTGAAGTTCTTACAAATTAAGTGGAAGCAACAATATATTAGATAGTAACCTCTTCCTGCGATCCTTGTGTGATATTTGCTAACTTGTTGAAGCCACGAATTTAAACACATTAATGTTCTAATAGACTGGTCATTTAATCAGCTTCGTTATTTTGTGACTGTCAAAGAAACTCTCGAAAAATAGCGTTCTATGCAGGCTGGTGTTGCTGGGGTGGCAAGAAAGTCACTCGCCATTTTTGATAAAGTTGGAAATACAGTTTCGTGCCGTTTCCACCACTTTATTATGTCATCGGTACTGTCAGCTCGTGATTCAGCTGCGTATTTGTCGATTTCGTATCTGAATGAATTTTCGTTTCTATTTATTTTTGGAGATGATTGGAAAAGTCCAAACAAGTCTAAATCAAAATCGGTAATTTCATCAGACTTTTTTTCGAACACACTGACTGTACATTCAGTTTGGGTTTGGGGTGACTCTTTGTCAGTGTAAGGAGAATAATAATTTTCTTTATAAATTTCTTGATGGCTTCATCTTTTCAGGATTGTCCCCATGTCGTTAAAGGAAATGTTTCAATTTTATGACGAGGATCCAAAATCAAAACGATACAATACATCCAGTTAGTCCTACTGTAATGGTTAACAATTATATCGCGAACTGCCTGAAGGGCAAGAATTATTTTTGCATCAAGATCGTCTCTATTTTCTTTATTATCTAGTTTATGCGTCCATCGTTCTAGTTTGTCGAGTAGCATATTGATCCCAATGACCACCATAGGAGGGGTAGAATATTTTTCTCCTTCTTAAATTGTAGTGAGTGTTTTAAAACTTTGTAAATACATGTTCTTTCAATAACATTCCATTCTGAATCATGTATTCAAAAAGTTAAAAGAGTATCGGTATTGTCACAAAGAATATTAATCGAACGTTTGAATTGTAACGACCAGGACAGCATTTCCAATGTAGAGTTCCATCTGGTTTTTACATCCAGTTTGGGAATGGTCATGTGTAAATTTAATGAGTCGCAAAATTTTGCGAAGATTAATCTACATTTCGGAGTTTTTAAATTTTTCACAAATTACCTTAACCTTTGCAATTGTTGCAGTATTTTCAAATATTCTACTTTCGTTATCACTAGTATCAGAGTCTTCGTTTTTTTCAGACGTTAACTCAAACACTTTCATTAAAACTCGAGCAGCTAAGTCAAGAATATGTGCAAAACACACGTAATGCTTATTCGCACCATCAAAATTTTCTATTACGTTTCCCAATTCTTTAAAAAAAGTGAAATTACTATTAGTGTTGTCAGTAGAAATACCTTGAATACCTTACAATAACGGCTGAATTCAATATTACACATATTGAATTCAGCCGTTATTTTAAAAAACAAAGTTGCCATTGAAACGCCAGTATGTTGTTCTTTCGTGGGTACAAAATCTAATAAAAAAGAATGTAATGTCCACTTACTATCAATAAAATGAACGGCTAATCCATATTAAACCTTCATCGAATGGGAAGACCATCCATCCATCGTAAACGAAATTTTTGAGTCACAAAGCATTTAAAAGTATATTTACTGAATTTTTCAAAGCATCAAATTTGGAAAATATTCGTGACTTCAACTGGTTTCTTGAAGGGACAATTAAGTTTGGATTAATGTATATAATAGGTGGGTTATATCATCTTCAAAGAAGTTAAATGGCAAACATTTTTTTACAGTGTACCTACTCCACTAATAGATCCATAAATTTATTTTTCTTCTACTTATTTTATTAGAATTGGAAATAAACACGTTGCGCAATATGATATTCAAACTTCAAACTATTTGAAGAAGTTTGATTTCAAGTCAAACCTAAAGATACAGAAACCAAGTCAAGTCAAACTTTTTTACATAAAAAGTTTGATTTTCAAGTCAAGTCAGGTATGTTGAGTAAAATCAAACTAGTTTGACTTGATGCATCTCTAGTATCAATGATAAGGATTTTACAAAACTATCAGTAAAAGATTATAGGTAATTAATTTTAAAATATAATAGTCTGAAATTAATGAGAGATTTCATCAAAGTTTAAATTACGATAATAGCTAAACAGCGAATGCAAAAATCAGCTGAATATTTGCAATCTTAAAGCATAGGAACCTACTGCTTTAATTTCACATTTTTCTGGAGTCCGTAAATGATTACATAAAAAGTTTAACAATTATTTTAATTTAGATTGTGCAGATTTAATAAAAATGTTGTAGTAAATATTCATGAAATTGATGAGTAGTATTAATTGTTCAAGGACTTCCATCACATTAAAAAAACTAAATAATGGCAACGTTAGTGTTATCAAGTAGTCGTTAAAGTGTTACCTATTCTCTTAGCAAATTATGCGAATTATGTGCTTATTTTGTTATCGTTGTTCTCTTTATAATTTGCAAGTTTATTTTTTTACCATATCTTTTTCTTATAATGAGCAGACCTATGAAACATACGATATTGAAAGTACTTTGAAGACATTTATACCTATTCAACTTTTAATAAATGAAAATTTAATATTTTTGTAATTAGCGTTGAGGAAAATCAATAATATATAAATGTTGCTTATATATAAACATACATAATATGATAATTATAACGATTTTGTCAAAACATCTGTACCTATATGCATGATTTGTTGCTTAAGTTTAAATGGGACAACATGTTAATTGTAGTTAAAAATCGTTGTGATTCATACCTAATAAAATTAATTCATTTAAAATTATTTAACGCTTAAGTCATATTTTAATGAACGGTGATGTAATAAAAATAAGAGAAATGAGGGTTACATAATATAAACCAAAAGCAGTTCAGCAACTGCACGAGGCGCGCCGAAACAATGCGCGAATATAATCGCTCACGTAATGGATTTGCGATTGACGAATAGAAGCAACAGGTCGTCTCGATAAGGGAGTCAGCAGCAAAGTGAATAATCAAGGTAAAGTAACTTACCCGGAGAAATAGTTAGTCCTTAAGGGGTTTCTGTGACTGGTAAATCCTGAGGGTGGTCGCGAGCACCGTAAGAGAATACACCACCGTAACACTGAGCCATAGTTTCACCACACTACCACTCTTAAAATCGCCGTAACCGAAGAGTGTGCACCGCGTTCAACCGCGTCTTCTCACTGTCCTGCCTTCGCGTCGAGTGTAGTATATTTTTGGGGCACGAGTTTTCAACACCAGGTTGCGCCACAAATGAAAGTAAAAGTGAACGAGTGCGAGCCTTCACAACTAAGTCGGAGTGCACGGTGTTTATTGAAGCAAGTCTCCTAAAGTCCTCCTGAAATTCAGTCATTTACTGGTACTATCGATATTATAACGCCGTTGTCGTTAAGCTTTATTAGTTATTAACGCCATCACAATTTGTCAGAAAATATTAAGTAATATCAATTTTACTTACAAGATCACTCATATTATAAATAAAATTAATTTCTCCCTTTACTTTCCCCCCTTTCCTTTACGTAATCCCCACCACCGCACACAAGTTTTTTCCTATTGCTAATTCACTCACAACCAATCTTTCTCTAGTACTTTCAAGGTCGTAAAGAGCGAGCTAACCGACGATGAATTAATCAAATTTTTTTCCGCTTCGAGTGTTATTTAAATTTGAGAATAAACGGAAAAGCCGTGCCTGAATTTCGTCACTATAAATTATTATATCAGTTATATCTATTTTAATATTGGTATAACTATTCTTACACGGTGTGAAGTTGTGTTAGTATATTGCATTCAAATACCGTTGTCGATGTTTGTGGTATTGTTTCTGTCCTGTCTGCACGATTTGCAACAAGAGACCAGCATTCCGGCATCATTTGCTTTCACCGACTTCGCCAAGGAGACTCGTCGCAAAACTCTCAAATACGAGCGAACAAGCGGGGCCCGAGAAGGGGCCACAACCGGACTTTCACAATACCCGCATGCCAAGAGGGGGAACTGTTGTATAATGTCGATGCAATAACAGACCTATGCTATGCTGGGAACAGAAAGAAATTTTTAATGCATCTCTCGAATTAAATCTGTATTACGGTCACTCCGCCAATTCATCCAGCGTCTTTATGACTGTTTATTGGTTAGGTTTTCATAATATCTGTTCCCATTTAAGCTTAATCACTTGTAACTAGAATGTACCTACCCTTTTTAATTTATCAGCTAGGCTACTTTAAATAAATATTACTTACAGGTTATGAGAGGTAACATTTTTACACTAAAATTTAAATGTATTCGTATATAGCTCGTTCAGTATTAAAACCGTTGCACGTCATAACAGTACTATGTTGCCAAGCCCTTGAAATAATATGAGAATCTAGTATATTTCAAATGAAGTTAATCAAATATTCTAGGTTAGGTTTAGTTATTGATGGTTATTGCGTGCAAATAAACTTCGACTTATTTCAGTTACATACAGAGATGTTACATATAAAACTTTAATTTGTATGTTAACCGTATAGCACTAAAAAATTCTTATTTTAAAAACTATGGAATTATTTTTAGCACTAAAAAGGTATGTATGGAATAGTTACCACTTTTATTTATATGTTTATACCACACACTTAATTAGTTAGAAGTTATGGAACTATTCTAGTATTTAAAATGCATGTATATATAGTATCAAGGAAAAAATATTATCTAATATAATTTTTAGGTTATAGTTACCTAAGTACATGTTGGCTTCTAGAATGTTGTCACTACAATATGAAAAATTGATGTAAGGTTTACAGACATCCTATAAATAAAAAAGTTCTGATAACCTGGATCTACCCCCTTTTTAAACGTAGGCAATTTTATTTTATATTTTGGTGAAATAAATCTTAAAATTTTTTTAGAAAAGCCGGGATGTGAAGCTTTAGTGTGTAGGTCATTTTCAACAAGGAAAATCATCCTGAGATATATGATCATTGATCATAGCAAAAGAAAATTGTGCAGCAAGCACCACCACAGCTCAGAAAAGGAGAGCAAATCCATTCTATTCTCCGAGTGAAGGTATATGCGAATGATTAACTAAATCGTAGCACTGAAATCAATACATTTTATAATTATCAGTATATTGGTGAATTATTTATCGCTCCATCATCTTCTAATCAATCTAAACTTATATTTACCATTTTGTTTTATCTCTCCAGCATCTACCGCAACTGAAAGTATTGCTAATAAAACGATTGATCAAATGAGACCTTTCAATTCAATAAAAACTATTAAATTAATTCTTTGTAGTTTTCATTAAACTTTGTGATATACACATGTACCTTTAGAAAATGCTGCCTGAATTACTTATTTTGAATATCATGATTAAAATAAAATAATAAATAATGCCACCCCAATTTTTATGGAATTGTTTTATTAAAAAGAAACATTGCAAATTTATAAATTAGTTACTACACCGAAAAGTTTGTAATACTATTTTTTTAAATAAGGTAGAACAATAATTGTCAAATAGAAATCTTTCAAATTTGAGAGGTTCACGGACAAACCAATTCCAACCCGCAACTTCTGGAATGCATCTATCGGCTTGCTTGGCAGTAGCCAGTATTAACTGAATAGGATTTTTAAAAAGATGTTAGGTAATACTTTATTCTGACTATACTGTTCTATCATATCCACAATGTATTTTGTTGGGGGGTTTGTTTCTGAAAAAAACATTTATTGAAAGGGCAGTATTCAAATAACCAATTCTTTTCTTTTCAAATATACCTATATTATTATTTTTGTAAAAATAAAAGTAAAACAGCATTTATTGTCTATTAGGTATAATTTGAAGTAAGAATTTTGAATGTATTAAACTAGTTGTGTAGTCTTCTGAATTCTAACATATAATTTGCTATATCACTGTTCAAATACAGTTTGTATCTACTTACTAGGCTATAATATAAATAAGCTCAGCTTCAACATTTGTTGATTGAATTCTATATTGTGTCATTAACCTAATATTATCGAAAAGCATTGTCCATAATTTATTAAAGGTTCAGAAAGATTCAATAGAAACTAATTGGTTTTCAAACCATTTAAAAACATGTTCTTCATTCATTTTCCCATGATAATAACTCAGCTGAGATTCATATAAAAATATACTTTCTGCTCCATCAATATAACCATTTTCATTCTCAGCATGTAATACAAAAGATCTAGAATAAAAACAATTTTGCATTCTAAAATTTTACATAATCATTGTAACATACCTTTTGACATGAACACAGCCTACAGCACCATTTTGGAAAATTCAAGATTCATTAATAAAAACAAATTCATACCATGGTTTATTTTTGTTGAAAGTTCCATAAGTCCTCTTTGTGGATGTGTATCATATTTTAGTAAACTACTCAGGAACATATTACATTGAATAATGATTGTTGTTCTTCCTTCAATTACTGCAGTAAAATTCTTAAAGTGACATGATTATCTGTAAAAAAATGTCCATGTATAAGTAATTGCCAAGTATGAAGAATAATGTAACAGAATATAATAAATACAGTTAATTGGGTATAATATTAAACTTATACTTACTTGCTTCATAAACGCTTTAAATAGTATCAGGAGTAAATGCATCAACAAATTACTCACAGTTCTTTGCAGTTTTTGTGCCACAACATAACCCCAAAAATGTCAAGACGTCAACTGAACCAGAAATAAACCATTTTAATCGCGGCAACAGCGCGCATTTTTGCCAACATAAAAAGTTTTTATTAAGACTGACGTTAGTTTGAGTTTAATATTTAATTAACCTACGAGCTGTATTTGATATGAAATTAATTACGAAACCTTTCTTTAAACATATATTTATATTCTTTAATGCGATGCGACCTACAAATTTCAATATTTATTGAGTTTAGAGAGGCTTAACATAGTGATTGACAGAGGATTGACAGCAGCAATCGAATGACATGATATAAACGAACGTCTCTTTTTCGACACTTTGATGACGTGCAACAATAGGTAATAGTAATTCATAAAGATTCTGATTTGTTTTACCTTTTTTGAGAACGCACAAATCTATTGATAGCTATGTTTCTAATAATTAAACTAGCCTGATTATACATGCTTTCAATCTTTCGACATTTCCACAGATAACCGAAGCAAATTTAATTTTTAGTAAACTCTGAGATTTGTTAATGGATTCATTGTAAAATTCCTGAATAGCAAATTTACAACCCCTTCATCATCCCTTGCAACTAAAATAACAAAATATCTAGTATGTAGGTTACATTTCCGATTACACGTCGTACCGTGAAACATCCATTTTAAATAGAGCCTGCTATTTTCTCTGAGGAGTAAGTAAATGCGCAACAAGTAGAGTAGGCTGATTGGGGCCAGGAAAATCGTACTGACTCCTATCCTTTCTAACCGTTTTCTATCTCTTAATAATAATAAAACGGTATTCGAAACGTTTAAACAAAATACATATAGATATTATAGGGATTTACCGAAAGGAGATGCTCGTTGAATGAAATTACCAGCAGCTGACGGCGTTCATTACTCGTATACTCGTAATACCACAGTTCCATTGTTAGAATTACGTTATGAGAACGAGGGAAAGTAGTCGTAGTGTAACACTTTCACTATCGTGTAACTTCTGTCTGGACCCCCAGATACTCGATTTGACCTCTAAACCAACATTATACGCATCGATTGATACATTCTCCATAATTATTATTTAACTGATTATTAATAATACTAATACAACTATTTTGTTACAAAAAAAATCATTTTTCGATTCTTTGAAAATAAATTAGTTATTTATATATATATATATATATATATATATATATATATATATATATAGGTCTAACTTTTATTGTGGGGGATGCGGCAATGTGAATAAGTGAACTCTTTTTAGTTTGTTCTGAGCTTTCGGTAATTTATTATCACCATTATCAATAGTAGGGGAGCCCACGATGCTAAATGGGCATTTACTCGAGCATCGTAGAGACCTATTGGGATGCGAAGCTTAGATGATAAAAAGAAAAAAATGTTAAATAATGTAAACCCTTTCATCGGTGGGGGGAGCGTCTATAGATTTTTAAAAATGTAAAAAAAAATTGTTGTATGGACATACTCGAGCGGGTCAGATATTGATACTATCCATGTCCCACGTATTTTTAATAATGTACGTATGTTAATCTGATCGTTTGCATGGTAGGGGTGGTCACACGTAAGGGTTGAAAATGACATAGAAAAAAATTTAATCGAGCGCGTCAGATTTTGTAAGGGGATGTTAAATGAACCTAAAAAAAGCTCTCATTCAATAATCAGACGATTTGAATGTGACGCAAAATTGCGGCCATTATTAGAACGTGCAAAAAAAATTCGCCATTTTGAAATACTCAAGCGCGTCAGATTAAGATATATATGATTCATCTTTATGTCCTAGACGTGCTGTCCCCTAATCTGACGATTATCTGGAGGAATTCGCCTAATCTGACAATTAAAAAAAAATTATTTCGATTTTCTTAAAACATTGAACTTAATTAATTGAAAAGCTCTGGAAATTGCATGCAATTAAAAAAGCGTATGACTTTTAAGAAGAATACATGTATTTATAAGAAAACAATTATGAAAAATTAAATTTTTTTTAATCATCATCTTCATCTGTAGAATCATCTTCCTCTTCAGGCTCGATTTCATACTCACCTGCAAACCAGATCATTTCCAACTTTCCGTCGACATCTTTCCATCCATAGTCCGTTGGTAAAATATCAATAATTTTTGCATTATGGGAATTACTCCACAAGCATGCAATGAATCTTGTGCGTAACACTTGCTGGAGTAGCTCCGATTGACAGGGTGGCAAGTTGCACGCATCGCAATTCCGGATACTCAAGGAGAAGGGTTGTGATTTGTCTTTTACCTTGTACGTATTATTGAAGATGACAATCCTGGCTTGATTGACATCGTCTCACTTTTTCAACCCATACAAGCGACAAGTAAAAGACTGTATGACGTTAAAAGAATCCTGCACATTGTGCTCCTTTGATCCCAAATCCATGTATCCTTTTTGGAAAATTTCTGAATTCATCGGTACAATGCCGGGTTGAAATCGCAACCAGTGAAGGCATGCAAAGCGAAATTTTTGGGCCTAATTTATTATAAAGAGCGGATACATCGATGTATCGACGTGCATTGCCAACTCTAAGATCCATCCAGTCCTCTACTGTTGCTTGCAGGTGTTCCATATTCGCCAACATGATGACCACTATATCAGTATCAGAAGTTCTGATAGTAATAGTAGAATCTTCTTTTCGCAAACCAGAGTGGGGACGGAGTGAGAGAGTAACAGATGGAGAAAAAGTGATAGAGGAATAGAAACGCGGAGTGGGGAATATACGCATCACGCTGCTGCACGCATTAAACTTTATCGATGAATTTTTGTTACTTCGGCTTGTGGAAATCGTCAGAATATTTATTTTTCGTTATCCTTGAATTATTTCCTTCAAAATGAAAAAAAAATTAGCCACGCTCGAGAATGTCAAGATGACGATTTTTTTTACAAGTTTGTAACACTCCCACTTCTTTACGTCACTCAAAAGTTGTCAGATTAGTGGAATATACACTTTTTAGCATGTCATTAACTCACCCTACCTTAATCTGACGCGCTCGAGAATTTCTGATGATCAATTTTTTTTTACTAATCTGATCCTTTTTCCTTGATGGGCGGCCATGTAGATGGGGCTCATATTTGGTGGAGATACTTAACCGGGTAAAAGGTATCCCCCTGTATGTTAATCTGCCGCGCTTTAGTAAATCCCGAAAACCCCGCTTGGGCTCCCCTACTACAAAGAACTACAAAAGATAGGTACATTTATAGATATTTCAAATAGGTACCTATAAATAAATTAAGTTTAAAAGTAAAACATTAATTTCTTACAACTAAGCGAGGTTAATCACAATATCTATATATAATATGGAGAAAAAACATGTTATTAGATATAATTTTCTTTTTCAAAGAAATTAGATAAAAAATAAAACTATCAAAATTGACATTACGACATCGATGTTAATTTTTAGTAGTCATAGAAATGTCTTTAAATATGTTTAGTATATTAGCAAGTGAAATAATAGTTGATAAGTTAATATAAAGGAACAGAATTCTCATCTTCAATATTTGAATTTTTTGTTTTTTTGTCAAAAGATAATAAATAGCTATAAATTGTACTAAGTTTGTGAATGTCAGTTCTTTTATTTAAGCAATTATCTTCTTGAGATATGAATGCCATTTCAAGGAAGTTTTTATAACCTATTATATGATTTGTAGAAAAAACATGTTCAGCTAATGCTGATCTTTCTGGATATAATCTTGCATCGCTCTTATGTAGAGCTATACGTTTAGTTATTTTTTGTGATGTTTCACCTACATATGCAGATTTACATGTAGAGCAAGTCAATCTATATATTACATTAGAAAGATCAGTAAGAGGATCAATTTCTTTCAACTTACTATAAACACAATTAAGTGAGAGAACATTTTTATTTGCATCATAAGCATCAATGAGATATTAGAAACATTTAATAGTTATGACCCTCACATTCAGTTTACAATTGAAACTGAAGATACAGAACAATCCGTTCCTTTCTTAGATACCAGACTTATAAGGAAAAATGATACTATTACAGTTGATTGGTATCGAAAACCCTGTAGTTCTGGTAGATATATCAACTATTTTTCATACCATAAATTTTCAACAAAAATAAATTTGATAAAACAAATGAAAAATAGGGTACTTACTATCTCAGATAGTACGATGCATGATAAAAACTTACATATATTATCTAACCTATTTATTAATAATGGTTATCCTAAAACATAAGTAAGAAAAATTCTGCTTAACACCCCTCATCCCATACATACTGCAATTGAATCAAATTTAGTTATTACGAACTCAGAAAATATAACGAACACAACTATACAACTAACATATTTTTTGCATCTTTACCTTACTTTAGAGAGCTTACACCTAATATTTCCAAAATATTAAAAGAAGTAACTAATATAAAACTTACAAATAAAAATGTTCTATCACCTAATTGTGTTTATAGTAAGTTGAGAGAAATTGATCCTCTTACTGATCTTTCTAATGTAATGTATAGATTGACTTGCTCTACATGTAAATCTGCATATGTAGGTGAAACATCACAAAAAATAACTAAACGTATAGCTCTACATAAGAGCGATGCAAGATTATATCCAGAAAGATCAGCATTAGCTGAACATGTTTTTTCTACAAATCATATAATAGATTATAAAAACTTTGAAATTTTACATAAAGAAAACAACTACTCTAAAAGGATTTTCCTGGAAATGGCATTCATATCTCAAGAGGATAATTGCTTAAATAAAAGAACTGATATTCAAAAACTTAGTACAATTTATAGCTATTTATTATCTTTTGACAAAAAAACAAAAAATTCAAATATTGAAGATGAGAATTCTGTTCCTTTATATTAACTTACCAACTATTATTTCACTTGCTAATATATTAAACATACTTAAAGACATTTCTATGACTACTAAAAATTAACATCGATGTCGTAATGTCAATTTTGATAGTTTTATTTTTTATCTAATTTCTTTGAAAAAGAAAATTATATCTAATAACATGTTTTTTCTCCATTGTATACATATTATATATAGATATTGTGATTAACCTCGCTTAGTTGTAAGTAATTAATGTTTTACTTTTAAACTTAATTTATTTATACCTGTTTGAAATATCTATAAATGTACCTATCTTTTGTAGTTCTTTGATAATGGTGATAATAAATTACCGAAAGCTCAGAACTAACTAAAAAGAGTTCACTTATTCACATTGCCGCATCCCCCACAATAAAAGTTAGACCTAACTAGTATCGGCAACGAACTATTTCCTATATATATATATATATAGCTATTTAAAATAAAATGACAAAGTCATAAGAATTAGGAAATGATAAATCAAATACGGTTTTGTGCCAGGTGTGGTTAAAATAAAATTTTGAAGAACGTGCTGTGGTGATTACATTTTCAGGATTTCCTAGCTATATTGCCTATTAAGGTTGTTTCATCGATTATCCATCGAATTCAGTTCCGGGATTTTTGGTGATTATTGCAGAATTGGTATACCAATAGACCATTCCAGAATGACGTCACTGACAGGTCGGCCATATTGTACTGGAGGGCACATATTCTATTTAGATTTAATTGTTTACTGGTAAACAACTGATAATAGTTACACTTTAATTAACAACTAGCTCTTAAGGTATCTAAAATGCCATCGTTTTGTAGTATTGTTAAGTGTAGAATGCGAGGAGAAAGAGATAGGGTATCTTTTTTGTGACTATTTAGTTGATCTCCCGGATCAACGCCTCGATGCTTGGATTAGTGCTTTAAAACGGGACCCCCTCAGTGAATCACAACTTTAAAATTGGCGAAAGTGTTCACGACATTTTATCGAAGGTTAGTTAGTGTACCTATATCAGTACAAACACACAAGGTTAAACTCCAACTAATGGATTCGGTTGCCATCCAGCACAAAATGACCGACCTGTCAAAGTCATGTGTTCTGGAATGGTCTATGTAATCAACATAACCTAGTATCTTCCTTATCATCTAATGTGGAGCGTTGTCTTTTATAAATGATGAAATTGGTGCCAGAAAAGAATTGAGGGGTTCACATATTCTTCCAAAATATTCTCGAGATAATAATTGACATTCAATCGTACATATAATTCTATGCACCAAAATATAACAGGTCTACCGCTAATGCGCCATGCATGCGTCCTATCCACCTATTTCGCTAAGTGGTCTGAGTATTATGTTGACAAACAGCAAGAGAGAAATTTAGTGATGACCCATCCTTCATAAAGTACATACCTCGGATGGGTATATTGGCTAATATAGGCTATTTCATGAATATACGACTGTTTCGGATTATAGATGATAACAAGGGCTGGGTTGGGCACACTTACAATCATAGACATTCCAAATCCCTTCTTATTGTTTTTGATTATTGTAAATAATGATGTATAGCTATTTCAAACAAATTTCATCAATTGATTTCTAGAAAAGTAACATTGTAGTGAGTAGATATTATATCAATATCGTCTAGTATAGATTGGGATTTGAAACAGATTATGTTTAAACATTGAGACGATTTATATTTAAAGTACTGGTGTCGCTCACAAAAGAATAGAATTTTTGAAAAATTATAACAACTTTAAGAGTATCTAATCTTCATTTGTATATTTAGTCGGTACCTGGATTTTTATTAAAAGCCACATTTCTCTCATGTTTGGAGGTGTCAGTTCTAATACAATATCGCTCTTTAGTTTCCATGTTAATTATGTAATTAATGTAGATTTATAAGAAGTGTCTATGAAACGTTGATAGAAACAAACTGACATGACATTTTGTCGCGACCGCCGAACGTCACAATTTGCAATAAGCTACTTTGATTTTACCACATTTAACAAGGACCAGACATGAAATATTTAAAAACGCATTTCTTCCCTAGGAACTCGCCTATTATAGAAATCGAGGCAAGTAGAAATTGTGTACATAATACCTACGGTTGTTCATTTACGCTGATGTTTTGGAGGACATTTTTCACAAATGATAACTCTAATTCTGCCCAGCTCGGTAATTGTTTTGGACAACGCTCCTTATCATTCAAGGATATGTGAGAAATTGCCTACCATCGCTTGGAAAAAAGCGGAAATAATTCAGTGGCTTTTAGATAAATAAATTACATTTAAAGAGAATATGTTAAAAAAAGAACTGCTGGCAATTGTAAATATACATCAACATCGTTTCCTAAGATATAATATTGACGAAATGGCAAACAACCGGAATATTATAATACTTCGACTTCCTCGTTACCATTTCAAGCTAAACCCTATAGAGTTAATATGGGCTTAGGTGAAAGGATTGGTCGCAAGGAAAAATACCACATATGAAATGATAAATGTCCGTGCACATTTTGAAGAAGCTCTGGAACAAGTTAATGCAGAGAGAAGGCGAAAATGCATAGAACATGTAATCAAAGAAGAGCATCAAATGTGGAAATTAGACAATTTAATGAAACAAACCATAGAGCCAATAGTTATGAGTTCGGACCAGATAAAAATTCATCAAATTTTTCATTTTCTGATAACTAATATTTCGTGTTCGAATAGTATTAATAACCCCGTGTTAAGTTCTATAGTTCTAGTAAATTATAATATAAAAATAATTGATTATTATAAATATTATTATAATTGACGCTGTAATGAACGTATTATTATTGATTGATATTGTATTATATTGCTAGTTTTTGTCGCAATCATGTTTTTCATTTAATATCATACCTACTGACAGCCCTACCTAAAGGTACGGCTATCTGCAATAGGCATGATGACTGATTTAAAAAAAACTGCTCCACAATGTTTGCACGCATAAGCTTTATCCCAAAAAAAATTTGTTGAAAAGATAACGTTTTTAAAATACAATTCA
The DNA here is from genome assembly GCA_947563755.1 of Lochmaea crataegi. Lineage (NCBI taxonomy): Eukaryota > Metazoa > Arthropoda > Insecta > Coleoptera > Chrysomelidae > Lochmaea > Lochmaea crataegi. The sequence goes on along the minus strand of OX387422.1, from coordinate 33,486,236 downwards.
TATTTCGCATCAAAACTTTAGAATATTAATGGCGTCTCTATGACATCACTCATCTCTGTAAATACTTAAAAAATGTTTCACAGTTTGCAAATTAAAAATTTATTTGATTACTAATTTGAATTATTTTGTAAATATCATTTAAACGATGCAAAACCATAAAAGTTCGAACGATATACAAAAGTTTGACGTCACGCGTTGGTGATCGTTGTTTTAGTTAAGATGGCGAATTGTTATATTTTGTATTTATATTTTTACTAAAATAAAATATAATCACAATTGTAATGTAAAAAGAAGTGATTGCTTTAGAATCTTTGTAATCTATACAGTTATTCTTATGTCGTTTTCTGCTTATTGCACTGGTGCGCACCAGTGCTGCACCGATTCGGTGCGACGTTTTCCGCTTACTACGTCTGGGCGAACTTTTTCAGTGTTGACGTTTTCTGCTTACGCCTAAATTGCACTCGGTGCGAACCAAGTGCAACTTTATCGACACTGGCTCGAGGGGTCGTTGCATCAGTTCCAGTGCAGATATGGCGGAGAAAACAACCAATTTGGTTATGTTGTTTGATGAGTTTATGGAGTCTTCTTCATTATCAAGTGAAAGTGAATTAGAATCTTATATAGAAAAAAGGGACAATAAGCCGCGAATTGAGCGTTACGTGGAAGATGTAGTTCACAATTATTCTAATCAACAGGTAATTTATAAATAATTTAAATCGTTTGTATTTCGAATGAAACTAATTAATTTTACAAGTTATATTAAGTATGTATTTCATTTTGGTGTTATTTGAAATTTTAATATTTTATATTCTATCCAATAAATACATTTATATTTTTTTGTTTTAGTTTAAAGCTACATTTCGTCTAGAAAGGTCGAATGTTGAACAATTAGTTCAAGGATTTTGTGATTCCCAATTTTATGTTGGAAATGAAAACCCATTTATCAGAAAAAATACCCTGTGTTCCTCCATAATTATCATTTTGAATATTGTTCAATAAAATATTTTATAATAAATATTTTGATTCATAGGTTTGTTTGAAGGCTAAGTACTGTTACAATTCTGTTGTTAGAGGGCACTGTTTAAACTTGCTTCGAGTGATAATCTCGAAAACCCGTAAAAGTGCATGACGTCATATATTGCACTGGGTGCGCACTGAGTTCACACTTGCACTGAAGAAGGCTACGCCATTACTAACTGTCATCATCCCTATTACAAGCCACCCGAAGATGGGATGTGAATTATAATGTAAATCGTCTTAAAATTCTGGAGTTTTAGTTGCACCCGGGAAGGGTTTTGCATGTTAAATTAGGTTTTATTACTCTCTATCTATTTCAAGCAGACCATAGAAGCACACTTTTTAATGGTTATTCAAAATTTCCCATACAAGCCTCAGTTAGAGGTAGGAGTATGAACAGTTCTTCATACTCTCCCAGTATTATCGAGCTTCCTTTAACATTATTCTAATTTTTCAGTAGAAATTACGACATTGCAAATAATTTACAGTTTGTTTCTTTTTATAGAACTAGTAGTTGTCCTGTTTTTTAGAGCAAATCGTCTACAACAGCCCGATAATAAAAAAATATAATTATATCTATTCACAGGATAATAAGCAAAGAGCATATCAATTCGCAAAGTACTTAAAATCAACATTTTAGAGCAGCAATAATGAAGAAATCCAAGCCCGAAAAGAATCAGAAATAGACTAACCTTATTAATATTTTACTCAAATACGCACTTTAGTTATAAAAAATAGTAGAGGATATTTCAAATTTGTTCTGAGCTTTTAATAAAGTTTACGGATTTTGCAGACTATACTGCGAGTTTTGCAGTTGGAAATAAGGTAGTATTATTAACATTTATAGATCTGATTAACCCTTGTAGCATAGCAAAAGCTTATTAAGCTAAATTAAATCAAAAGTTTAAATATAAACTTTACCCATAAATAAATCCAATATGGTCACGTAATAATTCGTAATGCTTAATTCTGCATAGTGCATCTGTAAAGTATTTAATAATGTCCTTCGATGCTAGATTTCTCCGGAGAGTTCACGTTATAGCAAAATATGAATAGTAAAAAATATGTATTGGCTGCGAGAAAGAAACTCAAAGTTTTGCACAATAAACTGCTCCTCTATTAACAGTTGAAAATCCTTTAGGTCTATGGTTTCCGGTTCAAGAGATGTTCCTTGCAAGATAAAGACAACACGAAAAGGTAATTTTTCCTATTATATCAAATGTAGTAAAAGAACGAATAGATATTGAACAGATGGATCATACAAAGAAGGGAAGTACATTCTATAAAATAATAATTAACGAGACAAACATAAGCTGAGGTTTTTGACACTAAAACTATTTAAAACTCAATCAATTAATTATATAAAAGGTAAACATTTTATTGAAGATATATTTAAAATTGACCAGACCATCGATCGAATAATCATGAGGAATTGAAACAATTTAATAATATGAAATAATGAATTTAGTATCAAACAAATGTAGATCAGAACAGTTTGAGGTTAAATTTCATGAGTAGTTTTTACTTAAAAAAAATCTTGCTTCTCGCGAAAAGATAATTAATAAATTTTATTTACTTTTAAGGTGCGAAATATATATATTAATGGATGCTCACATACTGTTCTTACTTTGTTACTTTATAACGATCACTATGAAAAGTATACAAATAGACACGGCTTCCTTGCTTTCAAAGTTACTATTTCCTTACGGTGCGAGAAAGTGATGCGGGAATTTTCTGTACCGCACACTACACATGCGTAAAAGACAGCAGAGTACTTTATACTGGCTCTCCCACACATCTCCCAGGATGCTGCGTTTGTTGACAGGTAGTTTGACGTTTGCTATTTAAAATATAATTGATTGTGTCATGAATATTATTTTCATGTTCTTAAAAATTAGAGATTAGGTACTTATTAGCTTTTAATTTGAATATTTAATAATGACGTATCCTTTAGTGCACATTATTAGAATAATAATTCGAGATGGAAGGAATTGACAATAATTCAGATTCAGAAGTTGAATAGGTATATGCAAAACTCACCTCCAGAAATTTTAGAAATTGCAATGAATGCAACTTTAAACCTTTTGCCTCAAAAATCAAGAGAAAAGTATGAATACACTTACAAAAAATTTATGGAATGGAGAAAAGATGAGAAAATCTCAATATTTTCTGGAAACAAGAACAATCAAAATCTTATAAGGCGTCAACACTGTGGTCCCTTAAAAATAATGCGGATATTTCAAAATATGTAAAATTGAGAGCATTTCTAAAAAGACAAAATGAGAAATACACACACAAAAAATCATTACCTATTAATACTATAAGTACATTGACACTATTGAAATACGCATTTTAAAATACTTATTTTAACTAATTACAGAACGTTGAATATCTACATATTTTGCGAAACGTATAAGTTCTAGTAGCGTAGAGAGTAGAGGATTTGTTTGGTAAGAAAATGGTCGGGGTTCAAATCCTACGTTACACGTCGGATTTTTTTCTTTTCTTTATAATATATTTAATTCCTATTAATGTTCTTCTTTTCAAAAAAAAAAACAAAAACAAATGGTATCTTAAATTATATAAAATTAATGTGTTTTAAACTTCTAGGCTGTCCTTGCTATCGGATTAATTGGTGCCGGTCGGCGAGAAGAATTGTGGAATGTGGAACATAAAATTAGATGACATAGAAGATCTAAACACTGCCCTATTAGAGTTAAGATTCGCAATACGATAACCAAAATTGACAGAACATTCACAGTAACGGGAGAATTTTATAATAACTAATCTTCGCCCTAATTACGTCATTGGCAGACGTCTTTTTGTGAATTATCAAGGGGGTAAATGCACAAGGCAAGTTGTCGGAATTAATAAAATTGGCAGTATGCCTAAACAAGTGTCAGAATTTTTAAAATTGCCAAACTCCAATCTTTAGACGCTCTTCTGCAACTATTCTAGTTACCGCAGGAGGAGATTTATTGACTCGTAAACGCCATGGTGATGGCGATCAAGTTATGTCACCGAGAGCTATATCGATGTCTCCATCTCAAATAAAATAGAGGTAGCTAATAAAATTGTAATCTCGGTAAAATCATCATCCAACAACTAGCAAGAACAACCTTCCACGTCCTAATATTGTAACTGTTACTGAAAATTTGGTAAAAAATAGAGACACGCCTGGAGTAACACTTCAAAATTGTTCAAATTTTACCATACATTATAATTTCAAGTAAACAAAATGTTTATTACCTTCCCAAAATATATTATTAATCAAATATTACTTATTTTTCTTTGAAAATCCTGATCGTAGAAATAGTATTGTGTGCAACATGTGCGCAAAGTACTTTTCCCACTCGCTTGCTTTGCGAACACGAGCGGCTAGGCTTCAGCGCTCGTGGGAAAAGTATCACTTTGCGCACTTGTTGGACAAACTACTATTGTTTTATAAATTTAGAAGCTTTGTGAATTCGTAAAATAATAATAATTATAAATGCTCTCATTTTGTTTGGTGAAAAATCTCTATTTATCACTTCACATGAGTTAGTGATTTATTATATTTATTAAACAAACCTATTAACAAATAAACTGTGATAAAAAAAACTTATCGTAACATTTTACGTTAGGTTAAATGTGAACTTCCGAATTACTTAAATTTATTCTAAAAAGATTTTTTATTAATGTTACCGGATAAACCAGATTATAGGATAAACTAGTTTTTCCTAGGCCAAACCAGTTTATCCAAAGAGTGATAGGATAAACTAGTTTGTCATAGACTAAACTGATTAGGCCCAAAATCAATGTAATGTTGTGAGGAAAAACTTATTTGTCCTGGTTTACATAAAGTTTCCTCACAAAATTAACGCTTTTACTCCTGTTATCTCCAAATTTCAATGGTGCATGCGACTTGTGAGTTGCCGCTTACATTTTTTTTGGCTTGATTTTTGAGGCTCTGCGCAGCCTTTGTACGTTCTTCTAATATACTTTCTGAAGTTCCATCACTGTCATCGTCTTTATACCTATCTTCAATTATCCTTTTCTTCATTTTCATGTCCATCAACATGTTTTTTTTCATTAAAAAGTTTTCGAAGATCCTTCTCGTCTCCAATGTCTTCTACTAAAGTATATCCATCGGACAAACAGAGCGACCCAAACAACGATAGATGCGTGATCACCATGCGCCTTTGCATCTATTGGCTAAAATAAATATGCCTGCATGCGCTGGCCAATCGGATTCAACTGCAAGCGGCCGGCAGAATTCATTGTCCATACAGAGTTGGAGAGATCACGTGCACTATGCATGATACTGTTTTGGAACACTCCGTTGCTTGGATGGACAGAGTATAGCAAAAAACCAACCCTGGTTTCCGCGACAAACATAAGGCGATTGTTTATTTCCAGAATTAAATAGACGGTTGTTCATAAACTGCACGTACCGTATAATTGTGATCATTTAGTTGTCTGGATGTCGTTCGTCCAAGCACTTGTTTTTTCAACTGACACGTTACTTTGACTGTGTCATGTACGATTTGGAACTCGGACCATAGGCTTGTCACTTCTAAAATTATACGGGTCACAAAATCTCGGCCGTTGTCTGACTGTATAAGGAAAGCATGGAGCCCCAAAAGTTGAAAATCTATCATAAAAATGGTAAGCTACCTCTTCGGCTTTCTTGACTTTCAAAATACGAAGAAAAAACAAATTTTGTTTTCATCTGGTTGAGCCTGGAAGTCAATAAGATCAGCTGTTCATTCCAGAATGCAGAATAAGTTTGGAAACTAATCCTCCTTTCATTTTTTGTTGACACACCACCCACATCAAATAGTTTTCTTTGTTACAAAGGTAACTTTTCCTTTGACAAAACATTAAAATGTATTTCGGATCTCAAAGCCTCTGCCAAAAATATCTCCTCTCTTTTGATGAAACCTTATCCATGATAACGAGAAACAGAAATATATCGCAAATATCAAAATTATTATTATTATTATTATAGACAAGGGCAGAGGGACAGGTCCCTATTGTGCCCAAAAAAAAAGATAATTACATATGTCACCTACTAGTAGGTGAAGAAAAGAAAAATAACTACAATATATACAAATATACCAAAAAAAAAAAAAAAAAGAAACTATAGGTGCTCTAAAAGCGGTCAAGTCTGTTTTTAAACGAGTTAGTTGATGGTGCAGAAACTGTGGATACATCAAGGTTATTCCAGCTGTCGAAAACCCTGTTTGGTAAGAAGTTTTGTCTTGATCTGACGGTAAAGTTTTCTTTTTTTAGTTTAAAAAGGCGGTCATCTGGATTTAAGGTGAACATCATATCAAGATTACCAAAATTAAATTTTAATATTTTAAAAGTGGTAATGAGGTCTCCGCGGTGCCTGCGAAGTTTAAAGGAAGTTAGGTTGGCCATGGAGAGTCTTTCTTCGTAGGAAGGTCTTCGCTGTCCCAGGGACAGTCGAGTGGCTTTTCTTTGAACATTTTCCAAAAGATTTTTATCACGAACTAGGTCAGGGTACCACGTTGGACCGGCGTACTCGAGAATTGGTCGGACATAGATAGTATACAGTTTACAAAACGACTGAAACGAAACACTCGAAAAGCACTTGCGAATGAGATACAGTCTGGTGTTCGAGCGCTTACAGACTGAAGTTATATGATCAGACCAAGTTAGGTTGCTATTTACGATAACTCCGAGGTCGTTATAGGAAAACACAGAATTTAATGGTCGGCCGTCTACGAAGTACGGTAGTAGTGGGTTATTTTTACCGAATCGGAGCACTACATTTTTCGGTGTTCAACGGAAGTAGCCACTGGGAACACCAGATGAAGATGGAGTTTAAGTCCAACTGGAGGGTTTGTTGGTTGGTATATATCTTTGTGTCGTCAGCGTAGAAAGATATTTTGTTAGTTACGTGATAAGAGAGATCGCTGGTGTAAACCGTAAAAAGCAGAGGACCAAGAACAGAACCCTGTGGTACTTCACTTTCCACCAGTCTATCCCTTGAGAAATCTTCGCCAACTCTTACTCTGAAATGTCTGTCTATTAGGAAGTCGTCAATCCAGCTAAGTAAAGAGCCGCGAATGCCGAAGTGTTCCAGCTTGTGTAGAAGTCTGCGCTTGGGAACACGATCAAAGGCTTTGGAGAAGTCCAGATAGACAACATCAACTGGCTGCCGATTGTTAAGGGATGATGTCCAGTCGTTAACACAGTGTAGCAAGTTGGTTAGGGTGGAACGGCCGGAGACAAATCCGTGTTGTTGCGTTGGAATCACATTTTCCAGGAGAAGAAATTTGGTCATCTCCTCTGAAATAATGGCTTCCATGACTTTACTGATTACGGGCAGCAGACTAATCGGGCGGTAGTTGTTGGAATCAAGTTTGTTACCTTTTTTGAATATGGGTGTGATAGAAGCTAATTTCCAACTGGGGGGTATGGAACTTTGGGTAAAGGACGTCTGCATAATTAACGACAGGGACAGGGGTGTTGCAAGCGAGTTTGCGCAGCTTTTTAGGAGTTTTGGACTTAGACCATCTAAACCAGGTGATGCGTTAGTGCGAAGTTTCAGTAGGTGCTGTTTTATACGGTCTGGTGTATATACTACATGTTCTAAAGATGCCTTGAGGCGGGGACAGTTAATTAATGGGAGGTTGTCATTATTGGGTTCTTGAGTGAAAACTTGTGAGAAAGCTAAAGAGAGCGTCTCAGAAGACTCTTTATTAGAAGAGCATACGGTATGGTCTGGTTTTTGAAGTAGAGGAATGGAAACTTTTGATGATAGGGAAGATCGTATATCTTTGAAAACCTTTTTACTGTTACCACTGGCAATGATGTTTTCTTCAAAATTTTGTCTTAAAGTTTTGAGAGATAGTTGTAGAGTATTAGAAAATCTGCGGTGGTTCAGGACGTCACTTGGAAGCTGTGTGCGCTGATATTTACGCCAGAGGCGCCGTTTGTGCTTAATACGTTGTATTGCTGCGTGGTTTATCCAGGGTTTGAGATTGTTTTTATAAATCTCGCGGACAGTAGTATGTGCAGAGATTATCCTGAGAGTAGTATCATGAAATGCGTTCCACCCTAACGAGGGATCGGGTAAATTTGTGAAAATTAAGTCCCAATCAAGTCGGGAAAGCTGTGAATCAACTTCAGAAAAATCAGTAGTAGCATAAGCTGTGATTTTATTTTTGCCCGGTAATGTATGGATAAACTGAACGTGAGCAGTTATGACTGCATGGTCTGATTTTCCAACAGGAGAGCTTATTTCAAGAGATGAGATTAGCTGTTCATCATTAGTGAGTATGAGATCAAGAATGGAAGGTAGGTTATTAATTCTGAATCTTGTGGGTTCTGTAATAAGTTGAGTGTGGTTCGAATTTGCAACAAAGTTTTTAAATGAGTTGTGTGAATTTACAACATCTGATAGTGAAGTTATCGGCCAGGATATTTCTGGGAAGTTAAAATCTCCAGCAATGATGAGATTATCAAGAAGTGATAACTCTTCGAGTTTTTCAAACAATATGTTGTCCATTGCAAGTTGTGTATCAGGGGGGCGATATATGCATACCAGATTAGGAGAAAATAGATTTTTAGATAAATAAATGCATACACCTCCACTGACACGATTTTCTCTATCTTTACGATAAATTGTATAGCCAGTAATGTTAATTAAGGAGTCTGGAGTTGAGGGTTTAAGCCAGGTTTCGGTAATAAAAATAATTTGTGGTTTAAGAAGTTGCACTGTGCATGTGAATTCGCTAAGTTTAGCGTAAAGTGAGTATATAGAGGATATAGAGTAATAGACTACATCAAATTATAGCTAAGGGACAACAGTCAACATACGCGTACAAAACTAAATCCTTGTAATCAACCAGCCCAAGCGGTGCCTTGGATTTAACGAGTTCAGGCTAGGTAGTTAAATCCCAGTTCGCAGTAGTAGGACAAATCAGTGTTTTCTCATAACATTACATTGATTTCAGGTAAATTAATTTATCCTAAAATCGAGTTTGTCCGGCAACATTAACATTTAATATTTAACATGTCACTAAGTATATAAAAATGTTCGCAGCACTCAGATATTTAACATGAGAAATTTCACAATATTTGTGTTTTATTAAAAAGTTATCCATCTGCATGTACTACGAAAATGTAATGATGTGAAGCTCATAAATAAGAAATGGCGTAATATGCGAGCGTTGTATTAAGTAATTGAACGTTTTGTGTTGGTTCGAGTGTCCTCGAGACTGATTTTACCTGTTTGAAACTTTCAAGGTCTCTGCTTTGTAGGGAAGTGAAAGTGGTCTTGCTTGAACTGACACAGCAACATAGACGGTACGATGCCATGCCCGATGTGATACTATACAAGCCACCGCACCGCGGCAAAAGATATAACCACCCCTTCACTACGACGAATTAACTATATAACCTGTTATATACTGTTCGTCTTCTTTCATATATCTACACCTTCCAAAACTAAAATTTTATACCGGTTAAAAAATTCGTTACTACGCCAAATACCAACAAAATGTATACAAACAAATAAAAAATCTACTATTTTCCTTTTGCATTGTTAATGCCTGTACCATAATATACATGTTATGTAGGTATTTCAACAACTCATTACATGGTGCTAAGAAAAATTACTAATTTTAAAAGACAAGAAAATGCAGAATCATAGAAAAATAATACACATATAACCTAATCTTTCTTAGCACGTTGGAAGTTTGAAATTATAGAATCTTTATGAATTACTATTACCTATAGCCCGTTCAGTACAAAAACCGTTGCACGTCATCAAAGTGTCGAAAAAGAGACGTTCGTTTATATCATGTCATTCGATTGCTGCTGTCAATCCTCTGTCAATCACTATGTTAAACCTCTCTAAACTCAATAAATGTTGAAATTTGTAGGTCGCATTGTATTAAAGAATATAAATATATGTTTAAAGAAAGGTTTCGTAATTAATTTCATATCAAATACAGCTCGTAGGTTAATTAAATATTAAACTCAAACTAACGTCAGTCTTAATAGAAACTTTTTATGTTGGCAAAAATGCGCGCTGTTGCCGCGATTAAAATGGTTTATTTCTGGTTCAGTTGACGTCTTGACATTTTTGGGGTTATGTTGTGACAAAAACTGCAAAGAACTGTGAGTAATTTTTCACAAGCAGTAATGAGTTATCAAAGTTAAAGTCACATCCAAAAAAACGTATAAATGAAACTTAATAATACTGCAATAGTTGATGCATCTACTCCTGATACTATTTACAGCGTTTATGAAGCAAGTATGTATAAGTTCAATATTATACCCAATCAACTGTATTTATTATATTCTGTTACATTATTCTTAATACTTGGCAATTATACCTGAACATTTTTTTATAGATAATCATGTCACTTTAGGAATGTTACTACAGTAATTGAAGGAAGAACAATAATTATTCAATGTAGAATGTTCCTGAGTAGTTTACTAAAATATGATACACATCCACACAGAGGACTTATGGAACTTTCAACAAAATAAACCACTGTATAAATTTGTTTTTATTAATGAATCCTGAATTTTCCAAAATGGTGCTGTAGGCTGTTCATGTCAAAAGGTATCAATGATAATGTAAAATTTTAGAATGCAAAATTGTTTTTATTCTAGGTATTTTGTATTACATGCTGAGAATGAAAATGGTTATATTGATGGAGCAGAAAGTATATTTTTATATGAATCTCAGTTGAGTTATTATCATGGGAAAATGAATGAAGAACATGGTTTGAAAACCAATTGCTTACTATTGAATCTTTCTGAACCTATAATAAATTATGAACAATGCTTTTCGATAATATAAGGTTAATGACACAATATAGAATTCAATCAACAAATGTTGAAGCTGAGCTTATTTATATTACAGCCTAGTAAGTAGATACAAACTATATTTGAACAGTGATATAGCAAATTATATGTTAGAATTCAGACGACTACACAACTAGTTTAATACATTCAAAATTCTTACTTCAAATTATACCTAATAGACAATAAATGCTGTTTTACTTTTATTTTTACAAAAATAATAATATAGGTATATTTGAAAAGAAAAGAATTGGTTATTTGAATACTGCCCTTTCAATAAATGTTTTTTTCAGAAACAAACCCCCCAACAAAATACATTGTGGATATGATAGAACAGTATAGTCACAAAGTATTACCTACCATCTTTTTAAAAATCCTATTCAGTTAATACTGGCTACTGCCAAGCAAGCCGATAGATGCATTCCAGAAGTTGCGGGTTGGAATTGGTTTGTCCGTGAACCTCTCAAATTTGAAAGATTTCTATTTGACAATTATTGTTCTACCTTATTTAAAAAAATAGTATTACAAACTTTTCGGTGTAGTAACTAATTTATAAATTTGCAATGTTTCTTTTTAATAAAACAATTCCATAAAAATTGGGGTGGCATTATTTATCATTTTATTTTAATCATGATATTCAAAATAAGTAATTCAGGCAGCATTTTCTAAAGGTACATGTGTATATCATAAAGTTTTATAAAAACTACAAATAATTAATTTAATAGTTTTTACTGAATTGAAAGGTTTCATTCGATCAATTATTTATTAGCAATACTTTCAGTTGCGGTAGATGCTGGAGAGCTGAAACAAAATGGTAAATATAAATTTGGATTGATTAGAAGATGATGGAGTGATAAATAATTCACCAATATACTGATAATTATAATATGTATTGATTTCAGTGCTACGATTTAGTCAATCATTTGCATATACTTTCACTAGGAGAATAGAATGGATTTGCTCTCCTTTTCTGAGCTGTGGTGGTGCTTGCTGCACAATTTTCTTTTGCTATGATCAATGATCATATAAATCAGGGTGATTTTCCTTGTTGAGAATGACCTACACACTAAAGCTTCACATCCCGGCTTTTCTAAAAAAAATTTAAGATTTATTTCAACAAAATATAAAATAAAATTGCCTATCTTTAAAAAGGAGGTAGATCCAGGTTATCAGAACTTTTTTATTTATAATTTGTCTGTAAACCTTACATCAATCTTTCATATTGTAGTGACAACATTTTAGAAGCCAACATGTACTTAGGTAATTGTGACCTAAAAATTATATTAGATAATATTTTTTCCTTGATACTATATATACATGCATTTTAAATACTAGAATATTTCCATAACTTCTAACTAATTAGGTGTGTGGTACAAACATACAAATAAAAGTGTTAACTATTCCATACATACCTTTTTAGTGCTAAAAATAAGGCCATAGTTTTTAAAATAAGAATTTCTTAGTGCTGTACGGTTAACATACAAATTAAAGTTTTATATGTAACATCTCTGTATGTAACTGAAATAAGTCGAAGTTTCTTTGCACGCAATAACCATCAATATCTAAACGTAACCTAGAATATTTGATAAACTTCATTTGACATATACTAGATTCTTATATTATTTCAAGGGCTTGTCAACATAGTACAGTTATGACAGATGTGACGTGCAATGGTTTTAATACTGAACGGGCTATATGTAGGTACACATATTAACACAACCCTGCAGCATTTCGCTCAGTCGAAACAACAGTGACACAACTTAAAAAGTATAGTTTTTCAGGAAACACATTTTAAAATGTTTATTCGATTTTTTATTACCTAAAATGGCAATAAATAGCCTTTTCGCCCAAATTTTAGAATAAATAGAGAGTAACTAGATGCTCTCAATGTTACAAGTTAATTATTGAATCAAATTTAAATTTTGGGCCATATACATACACTTGTGTCACTATTATCCATAAAAAAGTGTTGAAAAATAATCATTTATGGTGTTATAACTCTAAATGTGTCACTGTTCTCTCTAAATAATTATTTGATAAACAATTACCGACAAGATACTTTTTTCCGATTGTGCCAAAAAATGACATTTTATGGTTTAGATATTTGGACGATTATTTCCTTCCTATTAATTTTGACCAATCGCTATCAAGAATTGGTATGTCAAATATAAATTTTAAGTGGAAAAAGTACTCAACAACTGTCAACTTAGCTGTCAGCAGTTTTTCCGGAAAAAAAAATCGAAAAAATTTCATGCAAGTTTGACAAGTTGATAAGTTGACAAGTTTGAAAATTAATAAAAATGTTGTATTAAAATAAAATGTTTATCTAACTCAGGAAATAATCTTGCCAAATATCCCTCGTGCATCTAATTTTTCCTGTGGAAAAATTGGAACACTCGTTTCTAAGTAATCTGTTTTAACAAATAGCATTCGCGTAAGTGGAAAAATCCTCGTCTTCGACTCGGATATTTAAAACCACTCTCGCTCATGCTATTTGTTAAAACAAATTACTTAGAAACTCGTTTTTCCGAATTTTTCCGGAAAAATTAAATGCACTAGGGATATTACCCCCGAATATTTCCCTCATGTATCAAAAATCCCATATGAAGCAGGAATTTTTCGGCGAAAATTGCCCGGTAGAAAATTTCCCTGCAGGTCCGTAACTACAGGTACGAGTGTTAAAATTGCGCATTTGTCATTTTGACATATGCCAAATTTTAAAATTCGTTGAAATGTCGCGATTTGGACAAGTTCTATTCAAGAAACCGAAAGTAAACCCAAAAATACAATACTGAAAATTTCTAACTAACGTACTTTTATTTCTTCTACTCGAGAAATATTCTACCGAATTACACTCGTGCATCAAAATAAACCTGATTATTTTTTTCACTTGTCAAAATCTGACATTTTGGTGGTTTTAACCAATAGCAATACATTATTCTAGCCAATCATTCGGTATTATACTGATAATTCTGCTTCCTCATCGATAATACCTTGTTTACATTGAAACGTCAGTTAAATTTCATTATTTGTTATATCCATAGATACGCAAATAAGGTGACAGGTTTCATTTATTTTTCCGTGCAAAATTAATTGTATTGATTTACTTTATTTATACATTTTAGCCATTTGGATAAAAAATAATCGGATAAAAAATATCGTATGTATTATGGACGAAAAATGTTTTTTCGAACTATGTGGGTTACCGGTCTGGGCTTCGCCTCGCTCGGTAATCCCCCACATCGTCCGAAAAACTTAATTTTTCGTCCTTATAACATAATATCGATAGCTCAGTATGAAAACCTCGTATGTCATAAAATGTAAATGTTACAGAAGACACAAAAAACTGATTTTCTGCGCTATTTTGCCTAGAAAAATTTCATTTTTTTACATGTTTTTGATTTGAACTAATTAGAATCATTATAGAATAGAGTTTTATTTTCATTGTTGTTGGTAATTTATTTATGGGACATACGAGGTTATCATTCTGAACTTTCTGGATATACGTGGTTTTCACGGTTTCGTTTATTGTTATACGTTTTCATTCATACTCTAGGGTCCCTAGGGCTATGTAAATTACGTGGTTTTCACGCATAATATCTGAACACTTGAAGAATGGAGCCGATCTTCCTTGGATGTACAAGGTCTTCACACTAAATCTTGGGAGCAAGTTATATACGTGGTTCCTGTTTTTGTCTGTAGAAAGCAGCACTGTTCAGATAATTTTTTTTAATATACGTGAATTTGTACCTAAGACCACCAAAATGTCATTTTTGAAAAAAAAATGGAAATACTAAGCCATCGATATATTATTTTGTAATGTGACACTATTTTTTAAACAACATTTACCTTCCCCCATGACACTGTGACACTTATGCTACCCACCGCTCATTTACTAAGTACAAAAGTGTGTCGCTGTTTAACAATATTCTTTAATATACAGGGTGTTTCTAAATTCATGTGACAAAATTCAGGAGGTGATTGCTCGTATGAAATTAAGATGGGTCTTTCCTATTACAAAATTTCCTCAGCCCACCCCTTTCCGAGATATCACCCTTAAAAGGTGGTGACTAAAATTGAGTTTTTATTTTTTTTCTAAAATTTCAGTAAAGCTAGAAACGTGAAATTCTGTAATTTTCGTGCACTCGCAAAGGACTAACCACGGGTATTTTTTCAATATTCCTGTTACATTATACGGCGGTGAAATTAGCAACCCTTACTTTATTTCATGCCAAAACTTTTTTTTGAGAAAAAGTTTTATGAAATAAAATTTAACATAAAATCCTTGTTTCGTTTTTTTTTATTCTTAATTTTTTTCCCCAAAACAATAGCTGCAGAGAAAAAAATAAACACCATAATTTATAATTTTTTAAATAAATTGAGTGGAAAACAGTAAAGATGTAAAATGTAATACGATTCATAATAAATGCTGGAAATTACAGAATTTCAAGTTTCTAGCTTTACTGAAATTTTAGAAAAAAAAACTCAATTTTAGTAACCACCTTTTAAGGGTGATAACTCGGAAAGGGATGAGCCGAAGAAATTTTGTTATTGGAAAGACTCATCTTAATTTCATACGAGCACCTCCTGAATTTTGTCGCATGAATATAGAAACACCCTGTATTTTAAACCTAATTGACTCAATACCACAAAACGGATATATTTCTAGTTGTGTCACTACTGTTTCGAATAAGCGATTTGATAAAAAACATTACTTATATGCGATGAAAAAGTTTGATTTTCTTGAAGAACCAAGGAAAATATTTAAAAAATTATCGATCATATGAGGAATTCAAATGTTATAAATCTCACATTTAATTGATTGTTTTATTGTAAGTATTCTTTTTCGTTATTTAACACTCGATTTTCAACTCTTAATTATTAAAGTCTTTAATGCTACTGCTTATCAGATTAATTGCTGCTTATTAATGTGACTTTATATTTATTTAAATCTATTGATAATATTTATTTACGATGATGCTAGGTAATATTTATTCGTTTTTGTTTTGAATGGAATATTGCAATGCTTTTATAAATTTTATTTGGTAACTTTTTCATGTGAGAATATCCTTGCAATATTTTGTTTCTTATGTTGCTTATATACTTCATATTTATTTATATATGTTTTAAGTATGTAATTGCAACCTAAAGAAATTAATAAATGAATATGAGTTGTATCACGAAGTTGATGAACATTACTAACACTTTTTTTGAATAACTTCATTGTGAGTCAAAAAAGCTGTACCTAAATAGCGTTGCATAACACAAATATAAAAATATAAATACGAAACCGTTTTCGCAAGTACGAATATTGGATAAGATTTGTGATCGCAAAACAAAACGAATATATTTGTAATGCATACAATATCCAAAACACATTATGTAATCATTGTATGTTTTCACTCTATAAAATCGCTGTAGAAAAAATGCTGAAAATTGTTTTCTAATCAATTAAGAGAGGACGTAATTCAATAGTAGGACATTACAATTATTTTTCACTAATAAATGCCTGGAATAATGGCGGTGCTAGGTCAAATGTAGACATGTCAGAAAGAAATCGATAAATAGAATAAGACTGGATGAGAATTAAGGATTTTATGGGCAAAACTCCAGCGGAAAAAGGCCAAACATGGGCTTTCTCGATGGACAGCGAGTCCCTGGAGGAACTTCAAAAAATAGTCATGTCCCCCTACTATAACCTAGGGAGAATAAAATTCAGGGTCAAGGGGAGACATAGCCCAAAGCAGGGAAAGAGCTATGAAAAGGGTGTAGCTTCTAATCCGGAGATCGCAGAGGTCCAAGAGGAAGAAGCAGACCATCCTCAAGGAGAGAGCCCTCTCAAAAGGCAAGTAGCACAGGAGAGCGGCACACCCATGGATATGGAAGAAGCCCCAGAGAAGGCAAAAGAGTCGTTCAGTTCACAGAACTGAACACAGGGATCAGGGTTCTGCAGGTGAACCTCCAGCATGCTAAGGCGGCCAGCGCCATTGTTTGTAGGAGGTTCGACAAGGAGGAATTAGATTTAGCTCTCCTGCAGGAACCCTGGCTACACGGCTACACGGAGGCAGGATTGCAGGCCTTCAAATCAATCAAGGTAAGGTACTATACAAAGAAGGCATGAAAAGACCTCGAGCATGTATAGTACATAGCAATAGAGTTAACTGTGTACTAATTCCGGTGCTTTGCACCGCTGATATTGTTACAGCTATCTTGACCACGCCAACGGAGGAAGGAGCCAAGAGCTGGCTAGTATGCTCAGCGTATTTCCCAGGCGAGGAGGTTTGCCCACCACCGCAAATAGGCGAAGTAATCGCATACACGGCCAAGGAAAACCTCCAACTGATTCTTGGATGCGATGCAAATGCACATCACACTATATGGGGAAGCACAGACATCAACGCAAGAGGTGAGTCATTATTAAATTTCATACTAACAAAAAGGTTATTGATAGCTAACGTAGGTAATAAACCAACTTTCGTCACTGCAACTAGAAAAGAGGTGTTAGATATAACACTTTTGACAGAAAAATCAGGTGACAACATAATAAATTGGCACGTGCCCGAGGAGCCCTCATGCTCAGACCACAGGCAGATCAGATTCGATCTAGCTACCCCTCCTCGAATGGAAATAACCTATAGAAAGCCCAGAGAGACAAACTGGGATAGATATCTATTGTCGCTCGGTGATGCTCTCGAAGGTGATAGGATTGAAATAGAGGATGACAAAAGTCTTTCAAGGTCAGTAAATCTAGTAAGCAAGGCAATACTGGCAGCTTACGAGGAGAACTGCTGAAAAAACAAGACAACGTAATAACAAAACAGTCTGGTGGAATAAACACTTGGAAACCCTAAGAAGGGAAGTACGTAGGCTCTTTAATAAAGCAAAAATCAATCAAGACTGGGCCGAATATAAGGCTACGCTCACGCAGTACAACAAAGAGATTAGAAAGGCAAACAGGCAATCGCGGAAGAAGTTCTGTGAGGAGGTTTTAGATACCCCCACATGTTCTAGAACCCACAAGATGCTGGCAAAGGAAGGTACTGTGAATAAAGTAGGGTTCCTGAAAAAGGACGACGATACCTACACAACAACATTTGAGGAAAGTATATCAATGCTAATCAAGGCAAACTTTCCGGCCGTAACAATTCTGAATGACCCTGCAGTGGTGGATAGTTCGCAAAGCAAGCCAAAAAGGCCAAATGCCTCGGACTGGAAACTTGCTACAGAGATAACAAGGCCAAACAGAATAAGGTGGGCCATAAACAAGTTTCAACCTTTTAAATCCCCAGGGGAGGATGGAATCTACCCCATCCTACTCCAAAAGGGACAGGAAATATTAATTCCACATCTATGTAGGATATTCAACACATACCTACGGAGTGGCAAAAGGGCAGAGTCATTTATATACCCAAGGAAGGGAGATTAAATGACATGACGCCCAAATCATACCGTCCAATCAGTCTAGTGTCCTTCCTGCTTAAAACGTTGGAGAGACTAATAGACAGATACATTAGAGTCGAGGTTTTATCAACAAATCCTCTCAACGAGCGACAATACGCGTATCAGCCAGGCAAGTCAACAGACTTAGCACTGGATGATCTCAACAGGCTACTAACAAAATCCCTAGAGGACAAAGAGATAGCCATGACAACTTTTGTAGACATTGAGGGTGCATTCAATAATGCATCTACACTGTCAATTACCAAAGCTCTAGAAAAAAAGGGGGTGCCACTCCTCCTGTGTCGATGGATAAACGCCAGTTTGGAAAAAAGGGTAATCATATCATTCATTGGCGATACCACCGTCACAGCTAGAGCAGGTAGGGGTTGCCCGCAAGGAGGGGTGTTATCACCACTTCTGTGGGCTATCCTAGTAGACGAACTACTGGAGAGGCTGACATCCAGGCATGTATTGCTTAGGGTATGCCGATGATCTCGCGATTATTGTAAAAGGCAAATTCGCAGATACAGTCTCGGAGCAGACACAAACTGCCCTAAACATAATTAACAAATGGTGCCAAGAGGAGGAACTAACTGCAAACCCTCTTAAAACCACGATAGTGGTTTTCACCAAGAAGAAAGTACTGAGAGGACTGAAGTCACCAGTTCTTAATAGGGTGGAAATTCCAATTGCCCAAGAGGCAAAATACTTGGGAGTCATATTTGACCACAAGTTGACATGGAATCAACACCTACAGAAAATATTACAGAAAGGTACGATAGCCCTCAATCTGTGCAGAAGAATGTGCGGAAAGAACTGGGGGTTACAACCAAAAATGATCATATGGCTATATACAAGAGTCATCAGACCCATGATAGCATATGGTTCGGTGGTATGGTGGCCAAAGACTCGGCAGGCTGGGGCGATCCAAAAGCTAAGTGTTATCCAAAGGCGAGCTTGCGTAGCTGCCACGGGAGCTATGAGGACAACCCCAACAGCCGCACTAGAAGTCTTGCTGAACCTGCCGCCACTCCATGTCTACATACAAGGTGAGGCCAGGTCAATCACTAATAGACTGACAAGAGGGCAAGCACCCATTAGTAGGCTACACGGTAAGGTGTATAACGAGCTATACAATGAGTTGGATATCGACCCCATAATGGTGATGCCATCGGACGAGATGATTCCCAAGTATAGCTTCGGAAAGAACTTCAAAACAGTCATAACAGGCAGAGAGGCATTGAAGGAAGGACCTCCTCAGCTCCATGCAGATAAATTCCAAACTTGTTTGGGACTGCTTGGAGACGCTACAAGAGCTGGGCAGTCGTAATAGACTGTCCGTAGCTTGCGTACCAGGCCACTCAGATCACAAGGGCAATGAAGAGGCAGACTCACTAGCCCGAGAAGGGGCACGTTGTTCTCCCATTGACCCAGAACCTTTCTGTGGCATAGCGAAAGCGCTGCAAAAAACAAATAGCAGCACTTGGATAAAAAATCAGTCTCGAGAATGGTGGAACAAGGCGCCAAAAATGAGGCAGGCCAAAGAGTTCATCAAGGAACCCTCGCCAAAATTCACGGAGTATCTACTGAGTCAGAATAGGAAAACAATCAGGATGCTGGTTGGGCTCCTTACAGGGCATTGTAGACTTAACAAACACATGAACAACATCGGATTGGCAGAAACAACCATATGTAGGTTTTGCCAAGAATATGAGGAAACCCCAGTACACATACTGTGCTACTGCGAAGGCCTGGCTAGGCTGAGGTTTTCAAAGATAGGGGAGGAAAAACCAAAACCCTCCCAATATATGGAGGACCTGAGGTACGCCATCCGTCTAGTAATAAGGACGGGTTTAGACAAGGAACTCTAGAATAACAGGAGGGCATACACAATAGATCTGCAAAGGTCGTAGTGGAGAGGCGCTCAGAAGCACTTAAGCCTCATATTTATCTTATCTTAAGGGTTTTATTGTTTATCAAATGTTGACAAAAATTACATAAGCATTCAGAAACGTAAATAAACCAATTTTTCGGCTTTTAGCCTCACTGAATTTTTCAGGATTATGTCATAGTTAACGCTATTTCGGCTTCCTCTGTATGTATTCACTTTCCTATTTGTCGACGAATACAAATATCTAGGTATTATCCTAAACAAAAAATTATTATGGACTAGTGATATCAAGGACACTAAACAAAAATTCGAAAAAGGGATGAATCTTCTTCGAGTAGTTTCCGCAAACAAAAATGGGGAGCTGATTCAAATATTTCCTTTATTTTTTATAAGTCTTATATCCGTTCAATATTTGATTACGGGTGTAAAAATATGCCTATGACCTAATCAAGCTGACTTAGCATAAATGCAAGAACCCCGTTGCATATTAGAAGGCAGTCGAAAAGCTTTTTATTAAATACGGAGCACCTAACACGTCCATGGTTCATAATATTTCAGCAATAAACACCAACAATCTCACTCTTACATACTGGAAATTGAAAACTAGTTCACACTTAGTGGACGCTTTTTTTAATACAAGCAGTAAGTAAAGAAAATCTTATCATCGAGCAAATTAAGTTCCCTTTATTTCAATACAATTATTAATCTTAAGTGACTGTACCTAGCATCATTCACCCCCATTTTTACGAAATTACTAGTCTTAACCAATTAATTTGCAATATAGACGTCAATGTTACTACAATATACGCGAATGGGTCCAAATGTGATGAAGGAACTGACGCAGCATTTTTTGTTTCAAATACTAATTATGTAGAAAGATTAAGAATTTCAAAGTATTGCTCTATTTTTTCAGCAGAAGCTTGTCAATTTCAATGTCAGTAGCGTTAACTTGGTGTACTTTAAACCCTATTCAGACAGGTATTATTATGTGTGACTCCAAGTCAGTTTTGCAGGCTATAGAAGGTTTTCCAATCAATTATTACATACAAAATTAAATTCCAGAAATGAAAAAACTGTTAACTGAATCAAAAACTTCGAACAACGTATTGTATTTATTTGGATAAAAGGGCACTGTGGTTTACAAGGAAATGATATTGTTCACTTGGAAGCCAAGAGGGCCTCCAAAATAACGACTCATACCAAACTTTATGTTTTCTCAAATTGATTATAAGAAACATATTACTTAAAACCAATTGGGAGCATTTAATGTTGCATCCCACTTTACCATCTAATATTATACATATTTCTAATTTTGATGATAGAAAACAAAATGCCTCCATCATCATGTTTTATAAGGAATCATTGTCGTTTTCCGGCTAAACTTTTTAAAATAGTTATTGTTAATTCTCCAGCTTTCTCCTGTAACACTGTTTTACTAGGATATCCTAATCATATTTTCTTTGAATGCATTGAAAACACATAAGCAATTACTGAACTTTACAATTTTCTGATTAATTTCAGTTTTCCTCTTCCTGCAAATGTAACCACTCTTTTAGCAATCACTGATAACTATGTACTTGATGCTATAGTGAATTCCACAAATCAGTCTAAATTATCTATTTAGTCATTGTTTGAAGCTACTCTCGCCACATCTGTAATCAGCAAATTTATTATATATCGCTATTCTGTGACAGTCAACTCAAGTAGGTCTTAATTAATTTAACGTTGAAAATCTTCTCTCAGCAGAAGTTGTACGTACTGACCGAAACTGTGAGCATTATTCTGATTGTAATGTAAAAATTTGGATATACTTCTTCCAAATTATTTTCTAAAATGTACTGGTAAGTTGTTTTGCGTCGTTGGCGGAATTTAGTGAATTGAATTTTAAAAGCTGGAGTTCTTCTTACAGTTCATGAGTCTGTATGTCGCTGTTTTCATCTTCTTGAAGTATTATACCTAAATCATTAGAATGCTTGAGAAGGTCCTCTTTTGGTATAGATGTCAAATAATTGATATAACTGAAACCAAAGAATACACCAACTGACAAGAAGCGAAACTTCGAAAAAAAAAACGAAGCTGCGGAAGCCATATTTAAAATTAGTCGTCATATGTCATGCGATCACATGTAGGCCTCTTGCTTATGGTCTTTTCAGACCCAAATTAGATTAGAGTTTGCTTGTAGGTTGATATTATTTTTTAAATAGGTTTGTTCGCGTTGCATGAACTTTTTGTACTTTTGCACTAAGTTTACACTAACTTGTTCTTGTTACCGGAAATGAGGTAATAACCGCTGTTCGTGCTACAAGTACAGTTACACTTCTGGCAACACTTTTTGTACTTGGTTGTGAGGAAGAGTGAAACGTGTAGGTGTAGAAATTATAACTTTTGTTTTTGTCCAAATTATTTTTTTATTTATTAAGAAAGATTGAAATAATAAGATGGCAGGAAAGTTACGTGGCTTTTTAATGTTGGACCCTTCAGGAAATATAAAGGTGGATTCCGATGGATGAGTAAATATCTTAATTGAAATTAATAGGTACATACCAGCATAATATATGTACGGATGTACTGAAACTGGTGGTAAAAATATTTCATCGTCGAATATATCCATTATTTCTTCTAATTCTCCTAATATTTCATTAAAATTTTCACGAAGATTATTTCCATCGTGCGCCATTATAATTTTATGCACTTGAACGTTCGAGCTGTTTTCTACAAAAATTAAATAAATAGTACTCTTTTAGTACACTCACTGGAATTCAAGTACAAAAAGTGCATCCAATGCGAACAAACCTAATGATCTATTATATTGTTAATGAAAAGTGCAGAAATAGTTACTGATGGAAAAATACCTATATTATACATTCGATAAAACACTTTATGCTATACCTTTTCTATGTGTGATTCGAGTAAAGATGTAAGCATTTATTATGGTTCTCA
Source organism: Lochmaea crataegi (assembly GCA_947563755.1). Taxonomy (NCBI): domain Eukaryota; kingdom Metazoa; phylum Arthropoda; class Insecta; order Coleoptera; family Chrysomelidae; genus Lochmaea; species Lochmaea crataegi. The sequence continues at coordinate 33,463,117 of OX387422.1, read as the reverse complement.
GTATATGTCAGAGTTAGCTGTCACGTTCAAGGACATTTATTTCGACCCCTTCAACATCAAAGGAATTTTGCCGGGCTTCGATTCTTGTCAGTTGGTGTATTTTTTGCTGGAACCAAATCGAACATAATATTAACTGACATTCAACAGATCGTATAGATTTATCAATATGTTCATAACCGACCATTGATTTTTTCTTTGCTATTATTTTTTCTTTAAATATTAGTGACACAACACCCAGGAGACTACTGGATAGAAGAGGGACACTTACGTAATCTGAAGCCTGCGGATATTCTAAAATTCCGTCGGGAAATTGGTCTAAAGGAACTACTAGTGTCTGAAAGTTTCTTTAGGAACTAAGTGGATGAAAGGGGGTACAATAGATTTTTTGGATCTCAATAAATGTCACCCCAGTATATACACATACATTGTGACTCAATTTCGTAAATACTTTTATTTTTAAAACAATCGAGCGTCTTCAACGCTTTTTACGAAAATATATAAGAATAACTACTAGATCTTTCCAATGGTCAGATCTTCTCTTTTTTCGGCTTAGCCTATTTCTTCCAATATTACATTGGAGCTGATACCCCCAAAAGGGTGTTTCAGTCCCTCTCTTTGCTAGTTCATCTGCTATTTCATTTCCTTCTATTCCAGTGTTTCCACAGTAAGATATTGTTCTCGCCTAGTTCATTGAGTTCACCTATGCATTCCCATACCATTTTGGAATTGATTACACAAGAACTCAGTGCTTTAATGGCTGCTTGACTATCCGACATGATGATTTGCCTTCAATATCCTTTATCTGAGCTTCCTCATTCCATTTACATCGTTGTTTAGCTCAAACTGTAGAATAGTGGCATCATTATTTCGGACGTCGGAAAAATATGGTCCATTAATAGCTAGGATGTATCCATCAGGAGCGACTATCAATTCGGGTTTTACCATATGCTGCATTTTATAATAACAGTACGATTGTCTCTTAGTACTCGAAAATTGGAACTTTTTTCTATTGTGGTATACGTATAGTCTATATATACTATAGCTTTGGGAACGGCAGGCTGAGAATTATAAAGGTTGTTGGTAAATTCCGAGACATGTCTTTCTATAAAGTTTTTTCTGGTGATTGCATCAAATCCTATATTATATGGTACAAACCGTTGCATTAAACACAACCGTACCTTATTTATAATCGAACTAGTTGTTTGTGGAGAAGGATAATGATATATTATTTTTTAAAAATTATCTGATAAGCCTTGTCGCATTTTCAGGAGGAAAGTCGTCAAGTGTTTTCTGGTAATAACTATACGATTTCCGCCATGCTCAAATAAATTACAGGTCTCATACAATTCATTGAAATTATTTTTTGGAATCGATGTTAATGATTTGAATTCATCGTCTGTGAAATCATCCATATTTTCATAGTTTCGACCGTGATTCGTGGTTGCAGCTGTTCGAAGGCACTGGAGAAATAGGAACAGATCGTTTATCACGTATGGTCGGTTAAGAGAACGTAATCCACCATGCAACATGTTCAAAAGAAGGCCTCTTCATTGAGATGCTGTCGACATATACGTACATAGTCAGGAACAACTATGTTCGAAATAATAAATATATTAACCCTACATTCAATAGAGAGTCTCCGAATATTATCATTGGCATTACATATCATGCAGGTATGTGATTTAGCCGGGAAAAGTACATTAATCCTGAAATGATTTGGATTATTTTCAATTGCTCTGATTTCTAACAATATACCTTGTGAACAATAGAAACATACCCTGCTATCTTCATCAATATTCAAAGGGGGTCCTCCACGAGCTTCACGTCTCAAAATTGCAAGTTCTTGCAGTAAAATGTTCTCTTCATCATAAAGACGATTCGTTTGTTGTCTATCATAATTTCTGCTACACACAGCAATTTGCTCTATTCGCGAAAGCCATAATAAACAATTGAACATAAACTTAAACATAAACTTGAACATAAACTTAAACATAAACTTAAACATAAACTTAAACATAAACTTAAACATAAACTTGAACAAACAAAAGTATCAATAGTTCATAACACAATTGGTACACTTATAAACTAACACTTTATTTTTGACAGATACGTCTAAATACCAACAATTTGTCGTCACAGACTACTATGAGTTTTCATTGTATCAGGTTTTTCAGTATGAATTGATGTTATTTCGATTGACTGGCTTTTAAAAAAGTCATGAAAATTGAGGGGGGGACTTTTCATGTTCTTATTTTGAGAAATACAGGGTGTTGATGTTTTTAAGTTGAAGATTTTGATGATAATGGGTTACCTGTTGATGACGTAATTTGTATTTATAAATATAAATGGAATGAGGAATTTGTTTGGAGAGGAGGACATTGCAATTGTGGACAGAGGGTATCGAGATTCGGTTCCGTTATTGCAAGAGATTGGTATCAAATGTCTTATGCCTCCTCTTCTTGTGAGAGGACAGACTCAATTGGAAACTCGTGATGCGAATTTTGCACCATATATCACAACTACACGTTGGATAGTGGAGTCTCGTAATGGACATTTAAAGTCAATATTCAAATTCTTCAAAAATACAATTTCGATACACCATGCTGCTAATATAAAGGAATATTATCAGATAGCTGAAGCTCTAATAAATGAATTCCATCCCCCAATAACCATGCCTGGTACATTACAAACAGCGCAGGAAATATTAGATCAATTAGAAGAAATTAATATTATGCAAACAAGAGTTCAAGCTGAAAACCTACATTTGAGGAATGGTCATTTGGATTTACATTATTTGAAACAGCTGACGGGAATTTATCATGTTAACTTGGCAAAACGTTATATTCGCGACAAACTTCAAAGAGAAGAAACAAATATTCTTCAATTCGATGAAATGGTGGAGGAGCCGAACATTTTACGAATGCGAGTTTACTCTAGGTTTCGTAATTCATGTAAATATATGTTGTGGATAGCTTTTACTGTTGAAGATGATATCGAAAATCAACCTTTGGAACTTCACTATTATTGTACTTGTAAGTCGGGAGCTAGAACTTTAGGTACATGTGCTCATGTGGCCAGTGTTTTATGGTTTTTGGGTTATGCCAGATACGAACAGAATGTGAAATATCCATCTACTCTTCTCCTAAATGTAATAAGTGATGCAGCTGAAAGGATAGTACCAGAAAACATAGATCATGGTCCAGATATTGTAGACCTTTGAATTCCTTCAGTAACTTCAGTTAGCTTCGACATGTTTATGTTAATTATTTTTTCCGATATCAAGATCTGCTTATATTTATTTTGTTTGTTTTTACGTATATGTCGATCATGGTATAACGTAAACGAAAATACCGATATACATATATGAAGAAAATAATGATAGGCTTGTCATCATATTGTCGGGGAAAAAAACTGATCGTAGCAAGTTGACAAAACTTTCACATCCGACCAACAAACCCAAAGCAAAGGTAATATGGAAGTATCACAGAAATTCACCGAGGAAATATTTAATTACTGGGAGATTTCCAAAAAAAATCGTTTCTCGGATTTTCTTCCATACATATCTTTTGAATAGCCCTGTATATTATATTTAAATTATATATATTTCAAAATAACTTAATGTCACCTACTAACATGCAATACAAAGTGTATAAAATTGTATTAAATGTAGGATACAGGGTGATCAACTTTCTGACTCGCCCTGTAAAAAATGTTTGCATATCTCATTATTATAAACCAACCAGAACCAAATCCAGCCAGATATTGAAATTCCTGAAAGTTGAATTATATTTCAAGTCAACGTTCCGTTTTTCTAATTTTTGAGTATCCCTGTAGCAAATGAAGCTTTCTCTCATAAGGGACTGATATTTAGTGTAATTTGAACACTATCACAGGAAAAAATTCTCGATACATTGAAGAAAATAAGAAATACATGCTTTTAAAAAAGAACTATTTTCCAACTTCAACACCCTGTATCTCTGAAACTAGTCATAGGATTGAGTTGGGCCCATGGACACTATTGTTCAGAAATTCGTCAACTACAATATACTAACAATTCATGAAATTTCACCGAAGCCCATTTCTCCATAAGCCGGCTGCCTCCTCCTTTGAGTACAATAAATTAATAACTAAATAAAGAGTAATATGTATTATTTTAATAGTATTAAAATAATTTCGTAAATATTAATATTGATAAAATATTTCTACACATTATCCAGACTCTGGCAAAGTAGAGGACTGAAATTAATCTGCAAGCAAATTTTATTTGCCGGGCTACTCAGTAATTTATTGCCCACCAGATTAATGTTAAATTATTTTATTCCTGAAATGTACGGTATTCGAAAGAAACGATTATATTTGTTATTTACCTTAGCTTGTTTTTTTCCCTCTAAATTTTTAATGAATTATAAAATGAATATATCTGTTATTTTAGGAATTCACTGCATGACAAAATTTGATTCATTCTTCCTTTTAGAAACAAGGATATCTCTTGAATATTATGCGTCATCACGATTAAGTGAATAAGCAATAAAAACAGAGGACTAATAATAATAATAATATAACATTGGGATCAAATATGACAAGGAGTGACTCGGTTACATAATCGGATATGGGTCGGTACATCGATAGTCACATGGTTATTGTTAAATACGTCGACGATCGTCGAAATAGTTTAAGTGAACGAGAATGGGATGGGAACAGAACATCCTTGAAACATGGAACATCCGTTCTCATCCGCACTCCCCGTTCCCCGCCCCGTTGCGGAAATCACGATGCTCTTACTTGGTCTACAGGTGAAAAATTGACTAATCACAATTATCTATCGCTGTGCGGGAGAGTGGCGGTGGTAACTACTTCTCTGAGGTGCAGAAAATAATATATTTGTAGGAATTCATTCCAATTAACATGAAAATTTAAATGCATTCAACTAAAACTACTTAATATAGTACAGAGTGATTACAAAAAAAGAATATAACCATTATTAGGAACTTGCATAATTATGTTAATCAAATGCTCAGACCTGCCAAATTTTGTATGAAAACACTATTTTCTAAAATTTTCAGCTCTGTCAATCACCAGACTTTTGAAGGATTTAAGAAGTTAATCTAGTGACGTAGTGACCGTGGAGGCCATTCTATACTTCATTTACTCACAACTCGGTGCCTTGAAAAATTGTTGTTTTAATAAGGAGTGAAAATATACGTTTGTTTCAAATTAAATACTATCAATTACTCCAAGTTTAAGGACAGACACATCCAGAAATTATATGGTCAAACGCCTACCGCAACGGAATTTATCTAAATTTGAGAATGAAATTCGAGGTACACAAACATTACAAAATTATGAAGTTATAGAAAATACTCCCGACGGAAACTGTTTATTCAGATGCGTCAGCCAATTTTTATTCAATAATGAGTCTCATCATTTGGATCTAAGAAAATGTGCTGTAGAATATATTTATGAAAATTGGAACTACATTAAATACTTTATACCACCACCTAATAATTCCCTCAACAAAGATGAGTACTATAATTTGATGTCGAGAAATGGTATTTATGGAACTTCTGCAGAATGCTTAGCCCTTTCCGAGGTACATACTTTAAGATTTGAAATTTTTTATTTGACAACTATTGACAACTCCAAAGAAATTAAGAATTTTCCAACTATAATTGCTAAACAAAATGATTACCCTCCTATTCGAATCCTGTTTTCTGGCAGTCCAGGCTCAGGTCATTTTCGCTTACTATGCCTTAACAAAGAATTTATTGAAAATGCGAATGATGAAAACGAAAATCGTTGTGAAATTTGTTCTAAGTCATTCTTGTCCTCGAAAGGACTAAAAATCCATACTTCTAAAACACATATTAAACATGACCAAGATTCCCCATGTTTGTTTTCAGTTGAAGAAAACAATATTTTGTTTCCAATCTCATCGCAACTAGATCCTGTAACTTTGAAGGAAACAAATTATTGTAATATTTGTAAGAAATCATATAAAGGAACACGAGGTCTCAAGCAACATAAGAAAATTAAACACAAATTATTGCATTTGGGAGAAGATTTTAATAAGGACAATAATTCAATTTTAAATACATTAGGAATTAATTCAAACCATGAAATTCCCAGCTTGGTTAAGTATTTTTCAACCTTAAAGTGTTCTATTACAATACTCAAAATCATTCCAAAAGGAGTTAGAAATACAATTGCGGAAGAACTTTCGTCATTGCTAGACAAATGTGTTACAAGAAATGATTATCATTCATGGGTTTGTCTCTTTCTCTTTTCGTATGCTGTAAAGTCACTTTAACAACTTTAGTTAGAAATAACCTAATTTTATGGCAAAAAAATAAACATCTTCCTACGTTCGAGCTTTTATCCCAATATAAACCAAAAAACAACAAAATTGAAGTAAAATATCAAAATAGAAAGCCGAAGCATGAATTTCTCAATCAAAAAAATATCCGAAGGAGATGTTAAAAATGCTATAAGGATTTTAACATCAAATGACATACTTGCACAAAGTAGTGAAGAAGTACTACAAATTTTAAAATCAAAACATCCAGAACAGGAAAAAGATGAACATTTTCAAGATGAATTTGAGTTTGAATCAGAATGTAACAATGTTTCTACAGATGAATTAAAAAATACAATTTTTTCTTTCAATCCTGGATCTTCAGGAGGTATCGACTCACTCAGACCGCAGCATTTAAAAGATCTTGTAGGTAATCGTCAAAGTATTTTCTCTTCAAAATTATTAGTATCTCTTTCTGCTTTTATAGCTCATATTCTATCTGGCTCTGTGCCTAACGAAATTCGTCCTATATTCTATGGAGCAAATTTATGTGCCTTCAACAAAAAGGATGGTGGAATACGCCCCATTGCTGTGGGTCTGTGTCTCCGCCGCCTAACTGCCAAAATAGTTTGCAAAAGAATTTCCGATTCACTAGGCAACATGTTTCGTCCCCACCAACTAGGTTTTGGTACAAAATGCGGGGCAGAGGCCGCTACCCACTCAATGAGACTTTTTCTTAATTTCCCTCATAAAAACGATAAAGCCATTTTAAAAATCGACTATAAAAATGCGTTTAATATGGTTAATAGAAGTGTAATATTATCAAGTGTTAAAGAATACATCCCAGAATATTTTACTTACATTTCACAATGCTATAGATATAGCTCAACACTTTCTTTCGGTAACCAAGAAATTTTGTCACAAAGGGGAGTTCAGCAAGGGGATCCTCTTGGACCTCCCCTTTTTTGTTTAGCCATTCAACCGATAGTAAAGCTTATGAAATCTGAATTGAATTTATGGTACCTTGATGACGGACTAATTGCGGGAGATCCAAATATCGTTTTAGAGGATTTTAAAAAGATAGTAAACTACAGTGAAAAAATCGGTTTAGACCTAAATTATCAAAAATGTGAAATTGCAATAATTTCAGAAAACCCATCACAAATTATATCGAAATTTTTAAATTTTGCTCCAGAACTGCTACCAACTCCTTTGGAAGATTTTAGTTATCTAGGCTGTCCATTTTTTTCGAAACAAATTACATTAGAAATAGATAAAAAAATTAATTTGATCAAAATATTATCAGAAAATCTTAAATTCTTAGACTCACATATAGCTTACTATTTACTTAAGCAATCTTTTGGCATACCTAGAGTTTCGTACACATTGCGATGTGTCCCTTGCTGGAAATACCCTGAAACTTTGGAAAAATATGACAACATGTTAAAAAACACTATTCAAGAAATTAGTAATTGTGATATAAATTTGAAATCTTGGTTACAGAGCACCTTACCAGTTAAATTGGGTGGTTTGGGAATAAGGGATTTATGTACACTATCAGTGTCAGCTTTTTTGGGTTCGGTGAATGATATAACTTCACTAGCTAATATCATTCTTCCAGATTATATTTTAAATTCAAATGATTCAGATTTTAGTAAATGTTCATCAAAATGGCTTAATCTTTGTAATTTATCAGAAAATACATTTAACAATTTTTGTTCCCTCAAACAACATGATTTAGATTTAAAAATATGCAATGTTCGTTACGCAAATTCATTCAACAGTTGTGTCTCTCTAGCCGACAAAGCACGTTTTTTAGCTCTTCAAGAGCCTGAGAGTAGTTCTTGGATAGGTGCTCTTCCATCCACAACCGTCGGAAACCTTTTAAATAACAACACTTTTAGAATTTCCATTGCTCTGAGACTTGGTCTTCCGAGCACACCTGCGTTTGCGGCGAAATAGCAGATGCTTACGGCTCACATGGGCTAAGCTGCAAAAAAAGCGCAGGTCGTGTTTCGAGGCATAGGGAGATTAATGATATCATTAAGCGAGCTCTAATTTCAGCCGAATTCCCGGCTATTTTGGAGCCGCTTGGTGTTTCTCGGAGCGATGGAAAGCGAGTGGATGGAATGACAATTGTCCCATGGAGAAAGGGAAGAGAGCTGCTCTGGGACGCCACATGCAGTCACTCATTAGCTCTTTCATACATAGAAAAAACATCACAAAATGCAGGAGGGGCCGCATGTATTGGAGAGCAAAAAAACATAGAAAATACAAAGACCTAAAAGACAGATATATTTTTGTTCCATTTGCTGTGGAAACTTTCGGCCCTTGGGGTGATGAAGCAAAGAGCCTGGTCGCTGAAATAGGCACAAAATTACCTGACAAAAGGGCTCGGCGTTTCATCACCCAGAAGATCGGAATTGCCATACAACGTGGAAATGCTGCGTCTGTGCTTGGGACACTTCCGGAAGAGTTGGGTTTGGAAGAGTTTTTTTTTGTTGTGCAGATAAGATTCTGGATATAAAATGAGTGTATGCGAGTCTGCATGTGTTGTTTGGGTGTAATTTTATTTTATTTGATTTTTTCATTTATTTTTTTTTCAGTTTAAGGAATTTTTTTTATATAATATGTTATTAATTGTAAATTGTATATTTTGCTTTTAATCAATAAAATTATCCAGACTGGCTATTTCTTCTGCTTGGAAAAAAATGTAAATATTAATTGATAAGAGATTTAAAAAGTATATAATATTTTTTAACTCAGCTTAACGTTACTTGTGACAACTTTAACCATTAGCACCAGGTATACATTAGCTTCATATAATATGGTCACTGTGGGCCAAATGAAGTTGGAACATGATTTGAACCCTAATAACATTTTTGTTTGTTAATGGATTTTATTGCTTTTGGGATATATGTTCTTGTTTATCGGACGATGCTTGTTGGTTATCAAGTAATAAGTAACCATGCAGTCTGATAAAGTTGTTTTGCGAATAGACATAGGGTGGCCACAAATCCTGCTCGATAAATTCTTTTTTGGAAGCATTTCGATTCTTTTTCGGGCACCCATATTACTTTCTAAGAACCATTTAATCAATATTTTATCATCCAAAGACAGAACCATGTTTACCAAATTGACAATAGATACAATAATTATTTGAAATGTCAAAAATTTAAAAAAGCAGATTCGATGAAAAATCATCGTTTAAAAAAATATTGTCTATAAGTTGCGCCATTCGGTTTTGTAACGAGCTTCAATGCACTCATTTAATGAAATCGTCGTGAGTCCGGTCCTGGTTAAAATTGATCCTCATAATTTTCAAGTGATAACAAGAACATATCATATATCCTAAAAGCAATAAAATCCATTAACAAACAAAAATGTTATTAGGTTTCAAATCATGTTCCAACTTAATTTGGCCCACATTGTAGGTATAGCCATAAAATAATTTTTCAAGCAATAAATAAAAAAGGAACGAATTCAACTTTGTTTAGGTTTGTTTTTTTCTTTTAGGAGCAGGATGGCTATAGGTATTTGACTCGGGCACGTTTAAATCTCTTTTGTAGTTGTAATTCTCAGTTATTGAAATAAAAGATTAAAACAATAATTTCTTGTATTATACACTAATGGCGACATTGAAATCTATTAGAAAAAAAGAATATATACCGGATATACTTACGTGTTAAGCAAACGTAAGTAATAGAACAGTATAAAATGAGAAACAATCATGACACAAAAACTACTCGCAGAACTACTTAAAACGATAGAATTATAAGTATTTCAATGAATGTTTAATTATTGTTGTACTAACCAAAAAGGCAAAAACAAATACTAGCGAGAACTACCTCTTATGATGTTAAAAATCATATCTCGTAGGTTATTAGCTAAGGGAGGAAGGAAGAACACAAAACCACTTAAATAGATAGTCTTTGTAAGCAAAAAGGTATTAAAAGGTGTAGGAAAATTTTTCTCTAAAGCCTCACTCACTCATTCATATATTTGGGTTGTGCTCATCAGCCCAGGCACTTGAACTGAATCTTTGTACCATTTCCCATGTTATCTACTTCCATTCCAGAACCTTCGTGTCTTCTATAAAGGCCAATAGTTTGACTGGAGGGATTTTCAGTAATTGTGACGGTTGTATTAATTCCTCTCCAAAGTGCTTCCGTCTAAGTTCTTGTAAGTTCTCGCAGAAGCAGAGTATGTGAGTAGGTGTTTCTGCACATAGGTTCACTAACTTTGCCCATATTGTACAGATGATTCCTCAAGGTGCAGTAATGTCTCTTACCCAGTTTCAGTAGCCTGGTTGAGAGTTCCTTGTCTACCTTGTTCAGTAAACTCTTTGTATGAAGGTGCCCTTGTGTCACCCTCCATTTGAATTGGTGTTCCCCATCTAGCCAGTTCCCGATTTCCCCTCTTATGCAATCTTGTGTGATTCCACAAATCGGTTCCGGACCTATGAAGTCTCCTTTAGAGCCTTCTTTAGCTAACTGGTCCGCCATTTCATTACCTGCAATCCCCTGTTCGAATCGGTCCAGGACCCAAACAGTGTTGGACTCATCCCCAAGGAGATGCCTACCAACCAAACCCACCTCAAACTCGCCGTTACCCCATCCTCGTAATCACTACCCTAGCATACTTCGAGACGGGCAGCGGTCCCTCGCACACTCTCCGCTCACACCGTCATCTTCTCCCTCCTATCACTCCTGCCTCTCATGCCATATCAAGTCCTTCTCTTCCCCTAACCATGCTCTCTACTCCTCCACTCACCTTCATCCATTCCTCCTCCCCCTCAACATTATCTCCACCATGTTTCCCAGTACACCGCCTCCCCTAGTTTCCTCTCCAACTTCTTCAGCACTTCCTCGTTCCACCAGCATCTAAACACATGCCCCACATCATCCTCCACTTCACACTTCTCGCACACATCAGTCTCTCGTTTCCCAATCTTGTGGAGGTACCCTACTCTTGACCCATGTCCAGTGAGCACTTGTGTCAAGAAGTAGTTCACCTCCCCGAATTTCCGGTCCATCCAATCTCTTCTATTCCCAATCGCTCCTTTTAGCGCGCCCTCATACTCCTCCCACCTTCTCTCCATTTCCTCCTCCATCCATTCCCGTTCCTCCTCTTTGGTCGCACCCCTCCAGCGTTTGTCCACTTCCTGCACATTCTCTCCGTCTTTCTTTCTATCTCCGCCTCTCCCCTTGCCGTACATACCAGACACACATCATCCGCATACACCGTAATCTCACAACCCTCTTCACATACTATCCCACAAACCTCATCAAACACACACTTCCAGAGCGTCGGTCCAAGAACCGAGCCCTGAGGCACTCCAGCCTCCATCTCATATCTCCTCCCTCTGGAGTCTACAATCACACGCCCCGTCAGGTAGTCCTCCACCAGGTTAACCAACCCCTGCTCCACTCCAAGCCTCAGCAACGCGCTCAACACTGCCCGTTTGCTGACACTGTTGAACGCGTTCCCGACGTCGAAGAACACGAGTAGGGCCAATTTCTTCTTCCTCCAGCTGCCCTCCCTAGCTCTTTCCACCAAACCCATCACCTTGCTCAGTGCCGAGATGCAAGATTTCCCCTTCGTGAACCCGTGCTGGTTTACCCTAAAACCCCCATTCCTACCAACTTCCTCCTCAATCCTATCCCTTATTATTCCCTCCATCAATTTACCCATACCACACAGCAGGCTGATAGGCCTATAGTCCCCCGCCCGCTTCGCCTCTCTATCCGCCTTTTTCATTAGTATCACCCTGGCTACCTTCCATCCTTCCGGGAACTCCTTCTCCCTCAGCACCCTGTTGAATAATTCCCAGAAGTACTCCCTATTGTCATCCAACAGCCTCTTCACCATATCACCCCTCAGGCCATCTATCCCTGGGGCTTTTCTCACTTTAATGTTTCTCTTCCAATCCTCTACCTCCCACTTCTCTACCGGCCTTATCCCCCTCATTTTCACTACCCCCCTTGTATCTTGGATTTCCTGAATTCTGCCACCCACTCCTCCTTCTCCCCCTTTGTACAGTTTCTCTATAATCTCCTTCTCCCAATCCTCCTCTAAAACCTCGTTCCTATTTCCCATCCTCTTCACCGCTATCTCATACGCCTTTTCCCATGGATTGTTTTCCAATTCCCCCAGTAACTCTTCCCACTTCCCTCTTTTTTCCCTCTCCACTCTACGCTCCAGTTACTTCTTCTTCTCTTTATATCCCCCTCTTCCCTCTATCCTTCCTCTTCCCCTCAGCATCCGTCTTCGTTCTTTCTTACACTCCCTCCACAGCTCCTCTATTTCCTCATTCCACCAGTAATTGGCCCTCCGCTCACGCCTATTGCCCCTCTTTCCCTCTCTTTTACAGTTTTACAGGCCTGTATCACATTGTACAATTCATCTGCATCATGTCCAAGTCCTCTTCCTATCTCTTCTCTTACTTTCTTCCTCATATTCTCTGCCTCGGCTTTCGTCCACTTCCATTCCCACTCTTCCACTAAATCCTTTCTCTCTTTCCTTATATCCGTCTCCAGATACCTATGTAAGCTCAAGCTTTCCTCATCCTCCAGCACCCCCCAACTAAACACTCTTTCCCACAGCCATTCATCACATGCTGTTATATCAATGAATGATGAACCCCCGTCACCCCTCACGAAGGTGGGCAGTAGTCCATCATTCAGCACCACCAACCCGTTGGATGTTAACACTTCCTCAAGGATCTCCCCTCTCCTGTCCGTTTTCTTCCCCCCCCCCCATATAGTATTCTTCGCATTGAAGTCCCCTGCCACCATTCTCCTTATGATCCTCCTTTTTCCTTTTGACACCAGTCTAGACCTAGTTGTTGGATTACTGATAGCTTTAAGCAGAGCCTGGCTGTCAGTGAGTATTTCAATTTTTTGTCCGGTATATCCTCTTCTGATGTTTTCATCAATACAGGTTAAAGCGGCAATCGTCTCTGCTTGAAACACAGTCGTATATCGACCAAGGCTAAAGAACATTCTCTTTCTAGGTCCTTTTATACCAACCCCAGTGCCATGGTTTGTTTTGGAGCCATCGGTGAACCAGATGATTTCTCCAGAATTACCTGGGTGCATCACCTGTTCCCTAGATGGGATGATGATATTCACTCGCTCAGTGAATATATTCTCTGGTGTCATGCTATCAAAACTCATGTGAAATATGGGTTCGTCTAGTAATGTCCCAGTTGTATCAGTGTGTCCTTCTCGAACATTGTTCGGGAACCATAAGTTTCCCGATTTCAGCCTAAGAATTGCCATCATTGCCTCCGTCCTTATAAAAAGTTCTAGAGGAGGAAGTCGAATAAGGGCTTTCATTGATGCCGTCCGTCTCTAAAGCCTATAGCCTATACAACCAGGGGTGAGAAAGTAGAGTAAAAGAAAAGGCCGGTAAAAATAGAAAAAAATGTAGTCTTTATGCTTTGCTTTTTGGAGTAAGCGTTAAAGCATCTACACAGGTTTGAGAATAATAATTCAAGGAGAAATTTTCTAAGCTTTGGTTCCAGGGGTGGACATGAGGAAATAATATAGGTTTTTTTAGTCATATTTCGTTATTGAGAGAACAATCCAATATACCAGTAAGTAAAAACTTTACATTTGATTTACCAAATAATGACATGAAACATATTTGCATGTGGGTAGAGGTATTTTTTTCTAAAATTACCAGGTTTAATATTGTATATTTTTTATTTACAATAACCGCTTTGCCTCTAGGGTAATTGGCGGCGGAGTTTACAAATAGATACAAATTACTTCATTAAAAAGTTTGCTACAATTTGTGAAAAATGTTTATGAGTTTCAAGAAGGAAATAATGTTATGAGGGTTGGCGGAGTCGTGTGACGACGAACTGGTGCTGAGGTTTATTTCTGTTGTATTGCCATTTTCCTATGTTAGGTTTTACTTGTTGAAGTATAGATGTTTTTCTGTTTCCATTCAGTAACCCAATTGTTAAGTATGTGGTAGCGAAAATAAGGTTTTAAATCTGATGCAGTTGTGTGGTATGTGGACGTGTTTGGTTGGTTTGCTGCGATACGGGAACATTTGTCTGCTGTTTCGTTCCCTTTTATTCCCGTGTGATATGGGACCCATAGGGAAGCAATCTCTTTGTTAAGATGACTCAAGTGTTGTATAGCTCGTGTTGAATGTAGGAAGCAATTGCATTTTTTAACTATGTCTTGGTTAGTAAAGCTACAGCGTTAAATGAGTCGGTAATTATGAGGTGGTGTTTGTCCTGGCGGCTATTACGTATAAGTTTTGTTGCCTCTAGAATTGCGTGAAGTTCGCCTGCGAGAATGCTTGCAGCATCTGGCAGTTTGACAGTTTTTATTTCACTGGGTGCGACCACAGCTGCTGCGACTCCTTCCATGGTTTTAGACGCGTTAGTATGAGAAGAGTTTTGAAAAGATATGGGGGCTGGTATTTTGTTTTCTGTATTGTGAAAGAGATGTGTTCACAAATGGAGTACTTATCAGCCAGGGAGGAGTTAGTTGGAAAATTGAAGATCAGTTAATTACAGATGGATATATGTCGTTGCCAGTTGATTGTAAATATTGATGTATTCTTTCATAGATTAATATTATATTATATCATTACTGAGCCGTGTAGACTTCCGCCTTGCACCACCCCTTCTAGAAGGGGGTCCAATAATAGTTTTTTTATGGAATCTGTTTTTTTAAGCTGCTCCACTTAGCTCTCAAGTCTCTTTTAAATGTTTTAGCCTCTTGCAGAATTGTGCTATGCAACATATGTGCTTTATCGCAATATCTTGCTGCTTTATTATTCTCTTCTCACATGTTATGTAAATGGTGAGCTACCATTTTCATAGCATTTTGGCTTATTTGCTTGGAATAGTTTTTTTGCTGCCTTTCTCCTTATAGAAATGTTGAGCAAATATTGTCATCACCTCTCTTATTCCCAAAGATGTTTTTATTTTCTTCAATTTTCTTCGCGACGTTAATTGGTTTTAGACCTCCGCAAAAGCATGGGTATTATGGTTAACTATGCTGTGAGATAGTTTCAGGTGTCATCATAGACATTCATGTCTTTTTAATTAGCCGTGGCACGTCCAAAGAGCTGCCGTAGTTGTCAAACCGCTTTTGTTTATTTAACCAATTCTTATCCACGATTAATATTAGATACTTCTGCTGGAATATGATACAGTTAACTAGCCCAGAGTTAGAAGAATATACAATAGATTTGATTGATGTTAAGGCCAATCTACTGTGTAACTTAATTTAATTTAGTTTTGGTATAAGAAAAATTGATTAGTGAGTTTTTTGTTACCATAACATTTTGCTATTTCAACAAAATGTCATTGAAAGTCACGGTATGTAAAGAAGAAAAAAGTAATTGTGAAATACGAAATATGATACGGCTATAATCCTTCATGTTTTAATACTAAGTCAGAATCAAGTAACAAGATTACGCGTCTTCATCCACATTACTTACTTCACTACTAAAAAATGATAGGATATTAAGTCAAGGCGAAAAAGGAAATCTTTTATACATTAGCCACAATTTATAATATGAGTATATAAATATTGTGTGCCATGCAAACAATAAATGATATAAAATATGTATGAATGAAAACGTTGTTTATAATGAAAAATTAAAATAGTCCAGTCAAATTGGTCATGAATATTTAGAGATCTTCTATAAAGAATACCTAAACGGTCTCATCTGCCTATTTACAAATTATTATGTATTTTATTATTATATATAGATTCGTCTATATTAAAATTTACCTTACCAACCAAAAAAAAATAAGAAGTAATTTTGTGTAATATAACAGTATCTCCAGAACCAGATAATTGAACATTAATTTTATTCTGCACAAGTTGTAAATTCTGTTTTACGTTTAGTTTCTCTCTATTTTTTAATTTAAATTTGTTCTAGTTCAAGGTTCACTTCCTTAGCAAAATTTTCCTTTTTTTATTATTGGGAGCCCATAATATCCACACTTCCACCAGAGTTCTCTATTTCTAATAAGCTATTTTCATTGCCTCCTGGAGTGTCAGAGCAATCCTCTTAAAGTCTCTCAATTCATTCATTGTCATTTTCAGACGTTGTGTTTTCTCTATCCCGAGATTCCCACGTTAAGAGATTCGGTTTTACAAATAGTATCATTGCTTTTTTTTCAAAAGGTTTTATCTTTAATTTTCTTGTTTCCGTTGGTAGCCTGTTACTCAAGTGAGGCATAATTTGTTTTCTTTAGCTATTTCCTTTGGAAATTTTTTACAGTACCATACTGCTCTAGAATAGATGAATAGAAAGTACAAAAGTTCAGAACTTCAAGAGCAGCTGCTTGGCTCCTTTCATACGTTTCTCTATGTATTCCTGGAAGAAAACATTAATTACAATCAGTTTAAAAGTAGGTACTCATAAGTGCAACGAAGGCAGATCGATCACTCCTCCTAAGACACACAAGTATTTGCAGTTTTGTTGACTCCGCTTGCGTAATTGTCTTCTCTGTTTTCACCTAGCATTTCAAATTCGCATAAATGACTATAATCCTTATCATCGTCAAATACATCCGGTATATCATTTTTGATACCGTAAAATCAACACATAATCAAACAAACTATTTTTGAGTGCTACTAATCCATTAAAATTTATTATATAGGGCATGTCCACCAACTGACAAGTTGACACTAATGACAGTCGCCCTGGGAATAAACAATGATTTGGATAGATTTTAGATTTGTAATTTGGTTGTTTTGTATTGATTTAATGATCCTTTTTATTATAAACAGTGTCATATATAGCTTTTAAAATACCTAAACAATTGTAACACCGTCGAAAAAAAAAGCACTAAATCAAAATTAAATAACTATTAAGAACCACGTGTTGTTCAGAAAACGCTTGTTTATCTCAGGGCGACTGTCAGATGACGTAACGTGGACTTGCCCTATTGTAATCCTGAATGAAGCTAGGTTATAGGACAAGCAATAGGTAAATATTTTGGACAAAAATTACTATACTTGCATGCTCTATCGCTTGGTCTATAACATTCCTAATGTTTTCTCACTTTCATGTTAAAATTGTAGAAAGTGACATAAAGTTAGCTCTAAAGCGGTTTTCTAGAACTATGATTTAGGCATAATCTACAACTCTTTTCAAAGTAATTAAAATAGTCAACTTTACTTTTAATTTCAACTGAAATTCAAATATCACTATATTGATTTTTGACTGATCTAATAAGTTTTCCGAATGGCAAACATTTAAATATTGTTGTAAATATTAGCATGACGGAGATCACTTCATAATTTCATAAAAACTTATTTTAAACTTAACTTTTAATGCAATACTCTCTAGCATTATTTTAGTGAAATTACAACCGATGTGTAAAAAAGATTAAAATTGATGGAAGTTAAGTAGGTAGTTAATTTGGCTGGCCTGAAATAAAAATTTAGACAACCAAGAAAAATTGTGTCAATGCTATACAATTATGAAACCATCATATGTTTTAGGTGAGTAAGAAATTTAAATAATTTTTACTATTATTTTTTGACCCCATAGAAAATTGTTAACCAATTAGCTATTGTAGTTATTTACAAGAAACAGTTATTCTAGACGCATTAATAAGAATAATTAGAAATAGGTACTCATGTTTATTTTAATGTACAGAGTGTCCCAAATTGGATGGTTTTTCTGGGTTTTTCGATAATTAGAGGAAATAGAAAAAAATAGTTGATATATCATGACTTATTTTTTTGTTAAACAAGCCATAGTCCAACCATATCTTCAGAAAGTTGTTTCATTTTAGAGATATAAGGCGATTTTCCAAAATATGCCCAAACTGCTATTTCAAATATCTTCTTTATCTTACTAGACTTGAAAGAAGTGAAAATTAACTTTTGATAGAATAACCTAAGGAGTTCAGTGCAGTAAGCAATTTATTTTCGGGGAGCTTAGGTTAGTAGATATGACATAAACTTAAATGTTTTTAATAGCTCACATATCTATGTGTTGTAGTTAGGTCTATGGCCCTGGCCAGAGTTGGCAGCCATGCAGTGTATCGCAGGGAGTGACATGTCACCGGCCATTCCTGTAACATGTTTGTAAGAGGGTTATAATTAAAACATAATTAAGTATAAAGATATTTTAATAACCCTATATTAAAATATAGTTAGCAAACTAACTAACAACACCCTGTATATTTTGTTTCTTTGTTATATTTTTCAATCTTCTTTCACCTGATATGACAAATTATTGGTCTATTTCTTATAATTTCTACTGCTGGGTGATATAAAATGTCGCGGTAAAGCTATATCAAAAAGTCTTTTTAAAAATTGAACATCCCGTATAATTCAAGTAACCAAATAAAAATAAACAATTGTTTAGTGACTGTGCAAATTTAATACGTAAGCTCTGTTGAACAAACAAATTATTGGCTTTAATTACTTTACGACTAAATTTCAATATAATATTAAAAAAATAATATAAATAGGTATATTAAAAATAATAAATTTTTAAAATTATAACTCACAGTCTGTTGTAAATCATGTATTATGTAGGTTTTGTTATTATCAAGTAGCCTTGGATGCTTAATGAATTAATTTGTATTTGTCGAAATCTGATAAATGCAAGAAGTCGCTGGTAAAAACATTAATTATGAATAATTTTGAGAACGTTGAAAAGTACGACATGCTGGTAGCTGGTAGAGAAAGCGGAAAAGATGCAAATGCTTCGTCTGAATAGTATTTTCAACATTGCCCTGCGAAAATACAGCCAGAAGTAAGAACTTTCAAACGGCTGGATACAAATCTACGAGAACAGGGATGTTTCAAAACACCTAGAAATAAATATAGAGTTAACAACAAGGAGAAAGAGGTAAATACTTAGATCCCAATTTATATTCAAATGGAGTGATGAAAGTCGTATACTTAGTCAGTAATAGTATTTGTTATGTGTAATTGTCTATATGAAGTTCATACCTTATTATCCATCGATATCCTTTTTTTTCATGCAAAACGGCTACAGAAAAAATATTGTATGTAACACGATCCAAAAGTGATATTATAAATATCACTTTCGGAACTGGTTACGTAAATTACTATTACTTATGCATTTATTACAAATATATCATAAGAGATTGGAACACCAAAACAAGTTTTGCCTTAAGTTGTAGCTGTTTTCTCATATTATCTTGTAATAAATAATATAGCGAGTCGTACGAGAATGCTCAATGTTAGATTAAAATACTTTTTTTGTAGATCGGACAGTTAGAGGTTACAAGAGGAAGTATCTGAATATGCAGCAATGTTTACCAGCAATAAGATTTTAAACAATTTCACATATTTCTGATTCTTAATATTCAATATTGTGATCCTCTCGTCTGGAGCTACTTACTATCCTAGAAATCAATTTTATTCCAACACCCATATAACCTCTACAACATAGAGGTTGAAAGGCAACCGAGATCTTTGACACATATACTTCTTTCACCTGCCTTTCCCATTTCTTCACAGTAATGGTCACCTTTTGCCTATTATACAGATTATCAAGTACTTTTTTCATCATACATTTGTGAGTAAACAGTTGTTTTTACTCACAACAATAAAAATCACCTAGTATCTCTTTTATACTTTGTATATCGTTTGATATAGACGTAATCAATGGGGGACGTAAATAACAGGCATTCGTTAACAAAGTAATTTACTTTAAGATTATATCTCGTACGTTGTAAATAATTTGCTATTGAAATTAAATATGTGAGAACTAATTAATATATTTAAATTCAAGGATAAGCCCCACAACAAAATGAATAATTTAATGCTAATACAATAGAGTATTTTTATTTTTCGAGATTGAACCATTTGTTTTGCAAATAATACTAACCACATGGCAACAGAAAAAAATGGTTTGCTCAGACATATGAAACGGAGACAAATAATAGATATTATTGTTATTAACAATGTCATTGAACTATTATCATGAATTAATAGTTCATTAAAATTATATTATACACACACAGGACCTTAATACAGTTAGCATGTCCTCCAACAGACAAGTTGACACTAATGACAGTTGCCCTGAGGATGAAAAATTATTTGGATAGATTTTAGATTATATCGAAGGTAATAGTATTAATTCTATTATCTTCGATCTATTGGTAACACGTTTTACTAAAATGTGACAATTTTACAGGAAACTGTAATTAAGATTTTATATTGATAATTTGGTTTTGTATTGATGTAATGATCTTTTTAATTATAAACAGTCATATTATATAGCTTTTAAAATACGCAATAAGCAATTAAGACAACGTCGTAAAAAGCACTAAATCAAAATCAAATAACTATTAAGAACCACGCGTTGTGCAGAAAACGCTTGTTTATCTCAGGGCGACTGTCAGATGACGTAACGTGAACCTGCCCTATCGAATTTTTAGGGCAAGAAATGAAGATAGATACGCCTATTAGTATTGTTTAAGTTTAACCACTATTCGCGTTTAATAATAAATGAAAGAAAGTAGGTTAGGTTAGGTTTGTGGTGAGTGGGTCTATAAGGCCCTCCACTGCTACTCGTAAGAGTTTATTGTGGCTCATATACCTATTCATATTTCACCAAACAAATTCAGCTTCTTAACAAAGCCGATTAGTTTGTTTGGTGAGTGATATTTGGGCAGGCACAAATTATATGCTTTGCTGTTTCATCATCTTCCAGACAGAGACGACAAGACGGATCTTCCGACAGTCCAAGTCTTAGCATATGATTATTCAGATGACAGTGGCCTGTTAAAAGGCCTATTAGACAACGTAGGTAATGCCTGCTCTAGTCTAACATTTGTTTGGAGACATTCTTCGAAGGATGTATAAAAGCCTTTGAATGAACCAATCCTGGTATATTATGCCAGAAGTCTAAAGCTCTTCTTGCTGTCTAGGTATTTAGTGTTTGTTTGGCAAAGCTTAATGCGATGCCAATTGAAGGTTCTGGTCCGATAAAAACGCGTGCGGCACCCTCCCTTGCAAGAGAGTCCGCCTTCTCATTGCCATCCATGCCAGAATGGCCAGGGATCCAGACCAGCGATACTCTATTGAGTTCTCCTATTGAGGAGAGTCTTTTATGGCAGTCTAAAACCAGTTTCGAAATTACACGGTAAGAGCTAAGTGCTTTCAAAGCCGCTTGGCTGCCCGTGAAAATTTTTATTGATTTATGTGTGAGATTGGTTTGCTCCAATCTCTCCACACATGAAGCAATGGCGTAAATTTCCGCCTGAAATACGGTTGCATAGGATCCTAGAGAGATTGAAATTTCTGTCCTAGGTCTGCGCCCGTATACACCTGCACCAGAGCCTGCACCTAATCCTTACGGAGGACCCATTCATCTCTATTTGGAATTAGGACGGTATAAGGCAGGCCGTAGTTTACTGTTGAAGGCATTATGTCAGAGGTCATTCCTAGAATACTGTGACTTTCAATGTCCACTAGCATTCTGCTTTGCTGTGTATAAGCCTATTTTGTGCATTTGGAAATATGCGCAA
Organism: Lochmaea crataegi; assembly: GCA_947563755.1. Classification (NCBI taxonomy): domain Eukaryota; kingdom Metazoa; phylum Arthropoda; class Insecta; order Coleoptera; family Chrysomelidae; genus Lochmaea; species Lochmaea crataegi. The sequence continues at coordinate 33,441,317 of OX387422.1, read as the reverse complement.
TTCTATATGTTGTCCATCTAGACCCCCTTTCCAGAAATATATGGAGAGGAGGTAGGTTTAGAAGGATTTCCATGGCTGCTGACGGTGTGGTACTGATGGCACCAGTAATTGTCAGACAAGCCTGTCTCTGTATGCCAGAGAGTTTTGCTTGGGCCGTTCGCTGTAAAGCTTTTGACCACCAAGCAATAGCTCCATATGTGATCATTGGTCTAACAATCATCACATATATCCATTGGATTTGTTTGGGTCCAAGCCCCAAGATTTTCCACAGATCCTGCGACTTGTCCACAAGGATAGTCTGGACTTATAGATCACTTTTTCCAAGTGAGCGTTCCATGTGAGTTTTGTATCTAGGATAATCCCCAAATATTTTACTTCCGCTGCAAATGGAATAACCTCACCATTGTAGGAAAGTGGTGGAAGATCGTCCAATATCCTTTTCCTAGTGAAGGAGACTATTGCAGTTTTACCAGGGTTAACAGACATCTGTTCCCTCTGGCACCAACTGTGGACATCGTCCAACGTCTTTTGTAGGATATTATATGCTACGCTTCCTGACTTGGTCCTTGCTAGGATGACAAGGTCATCTGCATACGCTTGCAGTTTTACCCCTCTTCTTTCGAGAGCGTTAAGCAAGTCATCCATCAAGAGTGACCACAATAGGGGAGACAGTACTCCGCCTTGTGGGCAGCCCCTGGAAACCTTAAAGCTAATGGCCTCATCCTGAAGAGAAGTAGTGGCTGTTCTATTAGTGAGCAAGGCATATATACAGCCGGTAATGGTTGGTTTATTGCCCTATTCAGCCAAAGCTGAACCAATGGAGGTCAGTAGTGCATTGTCGAATGCTCCTTCGATGTCAAGAAATATGGCCACCGCAATCTCTTTGTTGTTAAGGGATTGTATGATTTTCTTAACAAGGTTGTGTAACGCTAAATCTGTTGATTTGCCAGTTTGATAAGCGTATTGGTGGGTGCTCAGGGGGAAGTAATATAAAGCTACCCGCCTGATGTAGCAATCCAGTGCTCTTTCAAGTCCTTTAAGCATGAAAGATGTAAGGCTAATTGGTCTAACCGATTTAGGGTGTGGGTCTGTGCGGCCACTTTCGATATGTAAACCACCCTAGCTGCCAACCAACTGGGTGGTATGTAATTCCACGCCAGACTAGCTCTATACAGTTTAATGAGGATGGGTAAAAGTAATTCCAATCCGTTTTGCAGCAGAGCTGGAAAAATGCCATCCTCACCGGGAGATTTGAAGGGTTGAAAAGATTTTATTGCCCATTCAATTACCGGTGCTGTGATAACTTCCTTGGTGACCTCCCAATCGTTCTTTTTTGGGCGCCCTGTGCCTTCAAAGTGGGGTGGTCGATAGTTATCCATAGTCAAAATTCCAGGAAAGTGATTTTTAACTAAAAACTCTAGAAAAGAGGTCGTGAAAGTGCCTCAGGTCGTTTTAACGACCCTATCTCGGCAATCGACTCTATAGAGAGAATCTTGTGGATTCTAGTACTGCGAGGTATTTCAGAAATACTCTCACAGAACTTCTTCCAAGACTCCCGCTTCGCCTTTCTGATTTCTTTGTTGTAATTTGTTCAGTTCTATAAGGCTCCCAATTGCCTGACTATTTAGCTCGGTTAAATAGTCGTCGAACTTCTATTCTTCGCTTTTCTAGGCATTTGTTCCACCAAGTAGAGTTGCGATTATCTCTTTTTGTCTTGAGTGGACAGTTTTCATGATACGAGGAGATCACTGCTTCACGAAGTTTTTCCTCTGCAGCATCTATCCCATCACAACTGTTAATTGAAGTGAAACCGTCCTCAATGTACAGTTGGAGGGAATTTTTATATCCACTCCAATCAGTAGCTTTTGAGTCGCGATATTCTACTACTGGCCTTGGACCTATTTCAATGTTGAATTGAATATGTCTATGATATGAACACGAAGGCTCAGTAGATACTGCCCAATGCCGTATCTTATTACTCAGAAAGTTTGAGCTGATGGTTAAATATAACACCTCTGATCTGTTTCTAGTTACAAAGGTTGGTTCGGAGCCCTTATTAATAACAGATAGCCCTTCCCCTAGTATATAATCAAAGAGTAACTCACCTCTACGATTTATATTTGTGCTGCCACATAATGTATGGTGTGAATTGGCGTCTTAGCACATGACTAACTGAAGTCTGTTCTTCTTGCTATAGTCGATTAGTCGCCGTATAGCGACAGGAGGTACAGTATCCGTATCTCCTGGGAAGTATGCAGAGCAGGCGACTATGTTTGTCATACCATTCTTCTCCGGTAAGGAGACATGGATGGCTACTACATCTGGAGTGCAAAAGCCTGTAAGCAAAAATAATTAATATTTTTCCTGATGAGTAGACATGCTCTGGGTTTCACCCCAGGGCAGACTATTGCCTCACCAGGAATATTGCTAAGACCGGTTACTCGGTCTGTGTTTCCTGTCCATGGTTCTTGCAGGAAGGCAAGGTCGATTAATTCGTCCTTGAACCTTTTTCCAAGGATATAAGAAGCGACCTTGGCGCCTGTAAACAATTGAATGTGACAGAGAGTGGAGTGCCGCAGGCAAACTTATATCTCCTCAATCCTTGGAGAGATCAGTTGGTGGGTCAATTAAGACGCCAACATCTGCTCCCTCCAATGATGAGGCTGCGGTTGGTACCATTGACAAGGTTTGATCACCTTCCGTCACGGCCGATCCAGCTGGTTGTTTTGGTCCCTTTGTCGATTTCAGGACACCAGGTCCAGTCCCTTTTGCCTGTTTTCTTGAAGAGACGTTAGCCGTCTTCATTTTAGAAAGACCAGCTTTTGAAAAGCTGGTACCTTGGCTACGAGCCCCCTGTGCTTGTGTGGAGATTTGGTATTCCCTACTGTCGCAGGAGGTTTTCCACTCGGCCCCGGGCCATGGATTTTCTCGGATCTCTTCGAGGGACCCGGTTTTGTTACCTGTTGGGGGGAGGACCGCGTTTTAGGGCGGAAAACAACCTGCCCAAAACCCAAGTATGGTTTAAAACCCACCCTCTCCAGCACAGTGATAGATCCATCGTCAATGGCGAAGGTCCATGTTTGACCAGGGCCTGTAATTACCTTGTGTAGTACAGTCCACTCCAAGGTTAACAGACCATGGTTCATTTTCCTCAGTCTAGTGGGGACCTGTTCAGAGGTTAGTCTACGACTGCCCTCGTCAGGTATATAAGACACACAGGTGTGTGGCTCTGGAAGTTGGTCGCCTGAGACGCATTTCAGGGAGGCACCGTCCCATGGTTGAAGGGTATTGATTACGCCAGTCAACCACGAAACATTCTCCTGATCTACACGGGTGACCTGTAGCTATCCAGGCCGGAATGTGCAGTTCTGGAACTGCACTTATGGACCACCTTCCGGAATATCCTCTACAGCAGCCATAATGGCATACTGAAGAGATTCCAGTTGGTTGGTCGTTATGGAGGTTGTCGGATGTTCAAGGTGTAGAATTCCCACCTTGATGCCGGATACAGCCTGTCCATAAGGGGGCTTTTGTAAGTCAATTTTACCTGACGTTATAACTGATTCAGCCGAGCAGGGCTTTTTTGCCTCTTGTTCGGGTGAGTCATCATCAGAGCGTAAGCGCTTGCTAGAACCAGCCACAGAGGGAAAATGTTTCCCCTCTTGCGACTGATCCTGCTTCCGCTGCTCTAGAATTTGATTTAAGGCGGAATTGTAAGGTACCCCGCTCTGAGTCGCTTCCTAGCTGCACCACTTAGTTACGTAGGTTTGCTCTCAGGAGTTGGAGAACTAAGGAGCTCTCGTTCCTGATCTGAGGTTACAGGGAGGTCAGTTGGAGCCAATAGATCGACTTCCATCTCCGCTGTAGATTCCAGATTAGATTTTTGTTTTGTTAACTCTTCCATAAAAAGTCCCACGAGTAGCTAGGGAAAAGATGTCCATCACGGCAGAGCCCTGCATTGCCGAGACAAGGCTTAATTACGACGAGAGGGCGCCCAGTATCTCGAAGGTTCCGTTAGTGACAGATGATAGGCTGTCATACATCCACTCGGCACGGTTACGCACACGCCGAAAAACCGTTGGGATGTCATTTAGTTAAAGAATAACGGCTATTCCCATTACCAGCGGTGCTAACGTGGAAGCAGTCACCCGATGGCTGAATTTAACCACCACACCATAACCTAAGCTAAACATACATGCAAAAGCAGAAAGCAGTAGTTCAAGAAGTGCAACAATGATCAAAGACAGCCAACCCCGCCTAAAGAAAGTAACAAACATTATATAATAATAATAAACAATTTGTTCACGAGAAAAATAGTAAATACATATTGTATACAGGGTGTTTCATTACGAATTGTCCATATAGTAACTGGAGGAACCTGAGCACAAAATATGAAGACTAAATGAAGACCTAAAACACTAAAGTAGTCCATTGTTTTGACACCTTTCTATATTTGTTGTTCATACTTGGCAAATAATTTATATATATTAGGATACTTTAAATAGTTTAAATAGTAGTAAATTATCAGAGGCGTGCGGTACCTACCTAGAGAGCCACTATTAAAGTCCAGTTCGGCATCAGATATTTAATCACCCTTTTGCACCAACAACGATGGGTTCTACAACAAACCTATTTTTTTATAGTGAAAAGAGTGATTTGATGTAGAAACCTAACTCACCTTTGAGGAAAAAGTATAATTTCATTATTGATCTAAAATAAAGCATACTTATCTACTACTGTCAATATGTAACAATCCTAAATAACTTTGAAGAATAGGATTTCAATTTTCCCTAGTGAGATTCACTGTAAATTGAAAAAATAAAACATACCTGTTTTATAATACTTTATTAACACAAGACTGTTACATTCCAATATATTAAATACAAAATCATTACACAATCACAGTTTATAGTAGTTTGTGCAACTAGTATGGATATGATGGCCATATCGCACGAGGACGAAGTATGAGCACGACGCCGTAGGCGGAGTGCTCAATCGTCCGACAATCCACACGAGTCGAACAGTATATTTTTTCTACGACCCACTTAAGAAAAAATCTAGAAAATAAACATTTTATTAAACTATAATATAACTTCAAATTAAAAATTTTTAATAATTTTACTATTATTATTATTTTATTATTATTTAGAAATAAAATTAAAATTTAAAAAAAATTTCCCAACGGGGAATTGAACTCTGATCTACCGCGTGAGAGGCTGGGATACTTACCACTGGACTACCGATGAATATACTAATCATCTATCTATAACGTCAAATGTATTACATAAAAACTGACGTTTGTCAGGAGTACCCTTAAATATTCAATTTATTCTGTTTCTATACGTTATACGTCTCCTTTGCGGCTAAGCGAATATCTGGTGGAAAATTATTCATTGATTCATCACTGGAATCTCTCATTTTTACTAACATTTTTCTTAAAAACTATAGAAATATTTTGACAAGTTATTTTGACGTTTCTATGAAATTGAAAAAAGATTAGTTGGCGGGTACTAAACGCAAATGCTGATTGGTCGATTTCATATACGTTCTAGGATGTATATGAAATCATATCCGTTCAGTTAACCGGAATGGCCTACATTTACATTCTGTAAATTGTGCAGAAAATGGATAATATACATGTGGGTGTAGAAAAATGTATTTATAAGTACCTATGTATAAGTACTTATCATAATATGGAGAAAGATTGCAAGTTAAGCAAATTATAAAAAAGAAACTCGAGAACGGAATAATTCCAGCCAGTGAATCTGCTTATGCTAGCCCGATTGTGAGCCTGATTGTCCTCGTGAAAAAAAGGAATGGTGACACAAGGTTGTGTGTGGATTTTCGAACACGTAAACAATAGGGTATTGCGCAATAGTTACCCATTACCTCGCATACCAGATCAGATAGACGCACTTGCAAAAGCTGTTTATTTTTGTACGCTTGATATGAAGTAGGGATTTCACTAAATTGATTCCAAAGAAGATTCCAAACATATTACTGCACTGCCTCTGTGACACTGGACGGATTGTATGAATATTGTATGCCGTTTGGTTTTATAAACTCGCCTTCGTGTAATCAAAATGGCATTAATAAAAAGCGAGTGCGGGCACTGCTGTACATTCTGGGTGATAAAGTGGTTAAAGAGAACAGTCATTTTGCAATTTGTGGAAAATTGAAGCCCGAAATTTCAAGGTCCTTTTAAAATAACATATTGGTTACCCAATGAGAGGTATGCGTTAAGAGGTTAAGACGAGCAGGCAGTCGAGGTAACTACTACAGTAGCTGCGCATGAGAAGTTGCGGAATTGACCTGACCAACAATAAAAAATATGCATGTAATTTTTTAAGACACAGATCCCTAAATAAGCAAAGCAGTTATAAGATCTCTAAATTAATGTTTGGGGGGCATAATTCTCCAAAAATAAATTCATACTATGAAATAAAAGGTCTCCAAAAATAAATTTAGACTAAGAAATAAAAAGTCCTCAAAAATAAATTTGGAATATGAAATAAAAGGTCCCCAAAAATAAATTTAGGTTGTGAAATAAAAGATCCTCAAAATAAACTTTCGGCCATGTAGTTATACCTAAGATCCCTAATAATGTTTAGGCATGGAATGGTTACTAAGATGTTAACATAATTTGTTGAATGATACATTAGATGATGAACGATGATACAAAACAATATATAATAATATACACCTGTAGGGATGTAGACTGTAGAGCGAGTATAAAAATAAATACAAATGTAAACATAATCATAAATAGGAATATAATACAAATATAAATAGAAATATAAACAGAAACATAAACGTGAAGATAAATACAAACACAAATATGAATATCTAGAATTAGTATGTAAACATATGCTTCAATAAATTTTAAAAAACTCATATGATCGTTAATATTATGTAATTGTATATATACATTTTTATTGATTACAAAAATTTATTTCAACAAGCAACTTTAAAGCCATCACATTTTAAACAAGAATATGAGTTATTCGTTTTATTTTTTAATATTCAAATATAATTTATGAATTCTTCAGATTTTATATACGTGGATGGTACCTAATTCTCGAATTTATTCACGAATGGTTATATAAATTTATTTTTTCACTACTAGCCTCTAAACCTAACTTTATTGACTTTTGTTGAGGTAGTAAAGTTTTTCATTATTAACCAAGGTAGAAAAATACAGAGCCTACTTGATTATAACTAAATCTCAATCCATTTAATAGAATGTGAGGTTAACTTGTCATGTGAAACGGGAGTCAACAAACTAATATTTAAAAAATGAAATGCCAGTAGGGAAGTAGTGACAAAATGCTATATGAGCCACGGTAGAAAAGTGTATTAATGTCTCGGATCCATTAAAGACCGAGAAGCGAAGCTTAATGGACCTCGACAATAATACCTCACTTTTCTACCTTGGCGCATAATTACTATTTTCTATCGGGTTTCATGATAATTGGAATAAGTCAGAATCTCGTTCCTATATTTTTTGTATAGCTTTTCACTTGAATCGGTTACTTTTACACATTATTTGTATATCTATTATCGAACCATTTTGCTCTACGATAACGCACCATTTACAAAGGCTATTATTGTGAACGAATTTCTGGAAATCAACTCAACAAACCCTATCGAGCCACCTTATTGTCATGGTATGGCTTGAATCGAATTTTTTCTATTTCCATAATTCAGATTACCACTTTTGAGTGGATAGTAGACATAAAAGAGAAAATGAGCTTAAAAAATGTTTTCACGATTGGTTTATTATTCGTGGGCGTATTATTCTGTTTCATTGACCAATTCCCGGTACATTTTTATCATAGTCAGTAGTATTCTTAAATCTTGATAAAACTATATTCAAATTTCAACACGGAAAGGTTAATAACCTAAGATAAATAAAAGCAAAGTGTCACAACGTAAACTCATACCAAACTGAGAAATAAATAGTTTGTAAAGGATAAATCGAATAAATACAGAAAAAGAAAAATTTCTAGCTCATTTGATGTCACCAGCTCTAGTCTTCTAAATAGGAACGTGTAGTGTGAATTGTCTTTTTATAAACTTTTTACAATGATGCTTAAAATAAAATATTTAATTCTACATTTATAATGTTACCAAGCAATCAAAAAAAGAAAAGAGGAAAATACTCTAATAACAAGGACAAATACGGTGTTCTCCCATTCGTATTTCTTGTCATATCCTGATGATGTGAAACAATGTTCAGGGAGTAAGTGATTAAAATAAAAAATATATTAATCTATATAAACTCAGTACAAAAGAAAAAAATAATAAATATTTGAAATAAATTATTTATTCTTAATTCAACGGTGAATTGTTTAACTATCTGAGATTGTAATACTTTATTGAAGTGGAATGAAATTTGAGAGAGTACATTATGTAATTCTTCAAGAAATATGTTGATCCAAATATTTTTTATTAGCCAAGTTTTCGTGCATAACCTTTTAGGGAAAGTTCATTTGGTAATCATCCATTCCACAAAGAAAGTTGCGATTTAAACTTATTTTAAATAATAAATGTTACATCACTGTACATGACCAGTGACGTCGTATACATGTTGGATCAGACTAACTCAAGAGATTTATTCATTTGATTTACAATAATTGTAGTGTATTTTATCCAAAACAAAACAAAAAAACTAAAATAGAAAGAGATGCGATAAGGATGTCTGTGGTAACCACAAATTCATTATTATTAATGGGTTGCTCCTTGAATTATAAATGAATACAATTAAACAGCATGCAATTATTAGTTAATGTACATAACAGTTTTAAAAATGACTTGGTTTGGATTCAGCTATTCAAGATATTTCAAAAATTCGAGATGCGATTAAAATATTAATATTAATATATATGCTAGTTGCATATATATACACTGTGTTCATTTGAAAAGGACCCACCCTTAATATTTCAAAAATGGGACATGTTAGAAGGAAATGCTGAAAAAACACGTCAACTTTTATCTTGAGGGGGACACTTTTTGGCGCTAATGTCATAAACGTCATATTCACCCCCTCCCTACTGGAGACACCCCTTACATTCTTTCAAATGACATTAGGTATCAAGTAATACCTCATTTAAAAGGTCTGGTAAATCTCTATTCAATCATTTTGTTTTGCCTTTGATACCTGCTTTCCATTGTTATTTAATCGTTGTTTGAAATTGGCTCTTTTTCAACTTTTATTGCCTGAATGTTAACGGTGGTCACTTTGCACACATTATTAAATAGCAGTTTTTTCTTGTTAACAGTTGTCTTTTTACTATTTATAATTTTTTTATCCTTCAAAGAGTCTTTCTATCATAACACAATACGGGGGCATACGAAAATTTGAAAGAGAGCCAATTTTAAACAACGATTAAATAACAATGAAAGGATGGTATCAAAGGTAAAACAAAATGATTGAATAGAGATTTACCAGACCTTTCAAATGAGGTGTGACTTGATACCTAACGCCATTTGAAAAAATGTAAGGGGTGTCACCAGTAGGAAGGGGGTGAATCTGACGTTTATTACATTAGCGCCAAAAAGTGTCCTCCTCAAGTTAAAAGTTGACGTGTTTCGGCATTTCTTTCTAATATGTCCCATTTTTGAAATATTAAGGGTGAGTCCTTTTCAAATGAACACAGTGTATATAAAGCATCTTACAAAAATTAATAACTACTTCTAATCCTCCGCCAGGTATTGAACTAGTACACTTCAATGGAAAACATAACGGGAATATCAACAAAGTAGACACAATCTATCCGTTCAGATTTGCAACTAAGGGGGTTGCAAAAATAAAGTTGTGATGCTCGCTTATCAATGGAGTTTTAAATTTTATCGGGGTAGCACGTGGTTGTATCTGAATGAAATTATTATAATTACCATAATATCTTGTAAAATGTATATAACATTAATTGTAGTTCAATCGTCTATAGTAGAATCGCAATCGAGACGGAGTATTAAAACTGCCCGAGCGCGTAACTTCAGGTGTGTGTATTTATTATTTTTTACGGGGTACAAAAACACAACATTATACAAATTATTTATTTTATTTGAATATATTTTTTATTTAACACGTATTTCCCCGCTTCAACCCCCCGTTACTAGCAGGTGTTTTTTTAATATTTTGTTTTAATACTCCGTCTCGATATGGCGATTCTAGTATAGTTTAGTCTCATTTTATCGATTTCTTTATTCCGTAAATTAGATTTTGTATTAAGTACTATTATTTTGGAGGGGGATAATTACATTCTCTATGTACATATGTAATTTCTTCCACTTCTCAAGATTATAATACATCCAACACCAGAACATAATTTCTACGAATATTTAACAGTAATATGCAATACCAACGGTTTCTACTACCCTTTCTAGCAATCGTACTGAGTAATACTTCAATCTTAATAACCTCAGGTATTTTAAAAAGCTTGGATTACCTGTTTTTGTACTTTAATCGCAAACTAGGTAAATATAATTTCAAGTACAAAGTACATTATTACATTCACATATTATGAAAGAAAATATAATATCTACTGGAAAAGTTCGACATCCGTTCTACTTGTAGAAATTCAAACAGTATTAGTTGTTGTGCACTCAAGTAAGTTGGTAGTGATAGCTTATTTGACCAACGTCCTGAAATTAAAGTGTTAACTAATTTGGTTTAAAATATGTAAAATCAATTTTTAATAACTAAACTATGTCTATTAATCAAATCAATAATTGACTAAGCGAGTTTAATTCGCTGCCCAATAAACAGAATACATAAACCCATTAGAAACAACGTTCATTCATTCATAAATTTGGGTTGTGCTCATCAGCCCAGGCACTTGATTTGAATCTTTGTACCATTTCCCATGTTATCTACTTCCATTCCAGACGCTTAGTGTCTTCTATAAAGGTCACTAGTTTGGCTGGAGGGATTTTCAGTAGTTGTGATGGTTGTATAACTTCCTCTCCAAAGCGCTTCCGTCTAAGTTCTTGTAAGTCCTCGCAGAAGCAGAGTATGTGAGTAGGTGTTTCATCATCAAGTTCACATTTTCTACACATAGGTTCACTAACTTTGCCCATATTGTACAGATGTTTCCTCAAGGTGCAGTGTCCAGTCACCAGGTCGGTAACTGTCTTCAAATGTCTCTTACCCAGTTTCAGTAGCCTGGTTGAGAGTTCCTTGTCTACCTTGTTCAGTAAACTCTTTGTATGAAGGTGCTCTTGTGTCACCCTCCATTTGAATTGGTGTTCCCTATCTAGCCAGTTTCCGATTTCCCCTCTCATGCAATCTTTTGTGATTCCACAAAACGGTTCCGGACCTATGAAGTCTCCTTTAGAGCCTTCTTTAGCTAACTGGTCCGCCATTTCATTACCTGCAATACCCTCATGTGCCGGCACCCATATTAGAGACACTTTGTTGTCTCTTGCCAGCCTGTTGAGGGATTCTTTGCAGTTTTTCACAAGTCTAGTCCTAGTTGTAGGATTACTGATAGCCTTAAACAGAGCCTGGCTGTCAGTGAATATTTCAATTTTTTGTCCGGTATATCCTCTTCTGATGTTTTCATCAATACAAGCTATAGCGGCAATCGTCTATGCTTGAAACACAGTTGTATATCGACCAAGGCTAAAGAACATTCTCTTTCTAGGTCCTTTTATACCAGTCCCAGTGCCATGGTTTGTTTTGGAGCCATCGGTGAACCAGATGATTTCTCCAGAATTGCCTGGGTGTATCACCTGTTCCCTAGATGGGATGATGATATTCACTCGCTCAGTGCATATATTCTCTGGTGTCATGCTATGAAAACTCATGTGAAATATGGGTTCGTCTAGTAATGTCCCAGCTGTATCAGTGTGTCCTTCTCGAACATTGTTCGGGGACCATAAGTTTCCCGATTTCAGCCTAAGAATTGCCAGCATTGCCTCCGCCCTTATAAAAAGTTCTAGAGGAGGAAGTCCAATAAGGGCTTCCATTGATGCCGTCCCCGTGCTGTTCATTGCCCCGGTAATACCAAGAAGCGCTTGTCTTTGGATTGCAGTTAACATATTAACTGCAGAGGACACTGCTGTCCTCCTCCACCAGACTATTGATCCATAGGTGATCGTTGGCCTTATCACAGTTGTGTAGAGTCAGTGAACAACCTAAGGTCGTATTGCCCAGGTTTTTCTCATAATTCGTCTGCATTGCCAGAGAAGCCTAGTCGCCCTGGTAGTAATTTTTTCCAGGTGTGCCTTCCAATTCAGTTTGGAATCAAGGGTCACTCCCAGATATTTGACTTCTTTGGATATTTCTAGTTCTTCTCCGAACAACAGTACTCTACCCTGCGGGAGAACTCTTCTATTCGTAAAAGCAACTATTTTTTTTTGGATTAACTGATAGGTCCTCTGTAAGGCACCATTCCTCCACAATTCGCAGTGCTTCCTGTAGGACATTCATAACCACCTCCGGGAATTTCCCATTGGTGACAATCAATATGTCGTCCGCAAAGCCCTGCGTCCATATGCCTTGATCATTCAACCTACAAGTCATCCACAACTAGGTTTCACAAAAGTGGTGAAAGTACTCCACCTTGAGGACATCCTTTAGTTGTCCTAACGGTGTATGTTTTATCATGCATATGTGCTGTTATTCTCCTATGCTCAAGCATGGATCCTATCCATTTGCATGTGGTACTGTTGATCCCTCTGTTTTTAAGGAATCTGTTAATTGATGACATCGATGTGTGGACAAAAACACCTTCGATGTCTAGAAATGCTGCAAGGGCTACTTCCTTATGATTCAGGCTCCTTTCGAGACCTGAGACCAAATTATGCAGGGCAGCTTCACCTGATTTCCCTGCTTGATAAGCCCATTGTAGTCTATGTAGAGGGATGCTCTTAAGCGCTCCTTCTTGTAAATAGATTTTTTCCATGGTTTTCACCATGAATGATGTCAGACTGATTGGTCGGTAGGATTTAGCCTGGGTGTACGTTTCTTTTCCTGGTTTAGGAATAAACACCACCTTTGACTCTGCAATTGGTATATACCCTAGAGCATGGCTGCTTCGAAGTATCAGAACTAAAGGACCCATTATGATGTCTAGTCCCTCTTGCAGAAGCTTGGGGAATATGCCATCTGGTCCTGGAGTTTTGTAGGGGTCAAATGAGTTTACGGCCCATCTGATGAGATGGGGTCTGAATATCTTATTCGTGAGTTCCCAGTCCTCTTTGGTTGCATTTGTTTTGGCAACTGGCCTGTTGTTAGAGCTTGACTCTATCTTCACCGAACCTGGAAAGTGCACACTGAGGAGATGCTCTAGAGCCTCTGCCTCAGTATTTAAAAACTTTCCGCTCGGCAACTGAATAGAGCCAAGTTTGTTAGAAGTATACCTTTTGAGAATCCTGTTGATTCTGACGCTGTCAGGGACACCTTGCATGTCCTCACAGAATTCTCTCCAGGACTTCTCCTTGGATTCTTTTATTTTTGTATCGTATGTATCCAGTTTAGCCTTATACGCTTCCCAGTTACCCGTTTTTTTCGCTTTGTTGAAAAAGGGTCTTGTTTCTTTCCTTAGCGATGTCAGCTCTTTATTCCACCAGACGGCTTGTCTAGAAGAGCGACTCTCCTTTATCGGACAGTTGTTATGATAAGAGGTCAGTGTACACTGTTGCTCCCTCTAAATCCTCAGAAACAACGTTATCAGTCAAATGCGTAGCGCTGGTAGAAGACATTGCAAATATCAGAACAATTGTACTATATCTACTAGTTGGCACAAAAAAACACTATACTAAATGCAGTAACAATAAAACTAAAACTTTCAGCGTTATCTTCACGCAGTTAATCATGGACATTGAATTTTATTGCACTGATTTTGATAAAATTTTTAACTCTTAAAACTTTTCAAATGCTCCGTCTCTGTCCTGAGGACGGAGTGTTGTAAAAACTCTTAATTATATAGACAAAGCCTTAAAATAGAATCTAGATTTAATGAACAGAACTGTTTCGCGGTAATTATAGTTTTCCTTATGAAAGTTAGTTTGTGTAACAAACATTTATCTTTGTTATCAAATTTGACAATGACCTAAATATTAAATTGGATGTCTCATAGGAATTATAATTCAAGTCGTTTACATTTAAGGAAATATTACGAATATCGAATATAAATATATACAGAGTTGGCCACTCAAAACACATTTTCTTAAATTCAATAAAACGAAAACGTTGGGGGGTCAAAATGGTGGACCCCTTCGCCTCATTCGAATAAAATTTTGCTTCCACCCAGGTTTTATTACCTATTGTAATCTAACACTCCATAATAAATTTTCTTTTGACACAACATAATTTAGACGGTTGTCAGACACGAAAGATGAGGTACACAAAATAGCTGAAAGTTGGCATACTAACACTACCAGACAAATCACACTATACTAAATAGTTTGATAAAAGATATCCTACAATACTTGGTTTCCTTGGAGAACTGGAAATCAATAAATATCTCTAGCATCATAGATATGAAGTACTCAACGGACAAATAAACCTAAAAAGTGTTTCGTTTCTATTGTCTTCTTAATGAAACCTTTGAAAAATTGCCAGCCTTAGTAAAACAATAATAACTATCGTTATTTATTATTATCAGGTTTTTATTAACTCGCTATGTCTGTCCGGGTAGAACTTTGTACATGATTTCAAACTTATTTTCCGATGTATTAGAGACTTAAAATTTTTTAAAATAATTCAGAATTGGATGACAAAAAAAGAAAATATGGAAACAATGAACAAAAAGGAGAATTATTGATAAAACGTCACTTTTTTAGTTTTGACACACATCATACGGTCTATATACAACAAAAATTATTATGCGTTCGTAGCCGAGTGGTATAGAGGTTTGGCTGCGAAAATTATGAATTGTAGGAATAGGGTTCGAATCCTGGACACGGTGATAATTTTTTTATTTGTTACATTGTGACATTTATACAGTATGTCGCTAATGTATGGAATAAATTCATTATTTCCAAAATAAACGACTTTTGGAAAAAATCCCAAAACGGGTCAATTTTAATTTTTGAATCATGATGTAGATGTAGATGTAACGAACATTGCGTTACCAGTATTAACGTGGTGTCGTAATCGGCAATTTTTTTAAATGCAACCATGTGTCTCAAGACACCTCATTGGAAAGGTCTTCTAATCGTCTTTACAACGATGTAATTATTTGAATATTTATTTCTACAGGGTCGACCAAAACTGTTTATTTACTAAAATACAGAGAACTGTTTAGTAAAAAACAATTAAATTATATTAAATGTTCAAACTGATGACCTTCAGCAATAATGCAATGAGACAGCCGAGTAATGAATTCGTCTCTAACGTTTACTTCAGGCGTTATTTGTGAAATCTCTGTTCTGATGCGATCCTTCAACTCTTCTATATCATTTGGGCGACTTTGATAAATTTTGCTCTTCAAGTATCCCCATAAAAAAAGTCTAAAGGTGTCAAATCTGGCGACCTTGGTGGCCATTCGATCGTTCCTCTTCTTCCTATCCACCTATATGGAAAAACAGCATTTAAGTAGGTTCGTATATCAAAGGCGTAATGTCCATCCTGCTGAAACCACAAATCACATCTATTTGGAAATAGTTGATTTAATTGTGGTAATAGATAATCCTGAAGAAATTGAAGATATCGAGGACCGGTCAAGCTTCCTTAAAAAAAATATGGCCCTATTATTTGATTGTTTATAATGCTGGCCCAAACATTCACCTTTTCAGGATATTGTGTCCTATACTCCTGCATCCAATGGAGATTTTCACTTGCCCAGTATCGAAACGTCTGGCGGTTTACATGGCCGTTGAGCATAAAAGTTCCTTCATCTGAAAAAAGTATATTTTGTACGAAATTACGATCGTTCCATAATTGTTTCACATAATTCGATTCTCCTATCAAAGTCATCTTCTAACAGCTCTTAGATCAAATGTACCTTATACGCATGCCACTTCTCCTTTTTCAGCACTCTAGCAACAGTAGAATGGTGTAAATTATTATCCAGCGCAACTTGTCTCGAGCTAGTGTGGGGATTTTCTTGAAACTCAAGGAAAACGTCAACTTTTTTGTCTTCGGAAATTGACTTTCTACCACTTTTGGGGAGATCTTTAACATGGCCCTTTTCTCGAAACTTTTTGTCGATTTTACTAATTGTTGATTGAGAAATGGGTTCACGGTTGGGGTATTTAGCATTAAATAAATTGCCAACTTCTTTCTGTATCCTTACTCTATCTCCATAGCCAATCATCATTATTATTTCGATTCGTTCAGTTTCTGTAAGTTTCATTAGTAAATTATGCTAATTTAAAGATTTTAATTATTGAACGAACACTTGACTGATACACATCAATTAGTGTTAAATTAGAATTTAGTACTATTATCAGTAACATATCCAAAAACAGAAATATTTTTTGGTTACACTACGATGTTTTATTTCCAGTGGCGGTCCTTACAATAACTTAGTTCATTGAACCAGAATTTATGATTAAAATTTTACCAAATAAACAGTTTTGGTCGACCCTGTAGAAATAAATATTCAAATAATTACATCGTTGTAAAGACGATTAGAAGACATTTCCAATGAGGTGGCTTGAGACACATGGTTGCATTTAAAAAAATTGCCGATTACGTCACCACGTTAATACTGGTAACGCAATGTTCGTTACATCTCATGTGATGACGATTCAAAAATTAAAATTGACCTGTTTTTGGATTTTTTTCAAAAGTCGTTTATTTTGGAAATAATTAATTTATTCCATACATTAGCGACATACTGTATATGAATAGCCTTCAATATAGTTCCCATTAATCCGTAAACACACCTTTTGCACATGTTACTTACAATATTTTTTCTACAGCCCTATACAAATAATGAAATCAAAATATTAATTTGTAATATTTTGATTGAACTACTTAAGTAAATTACAATTAATGAATGCATAATGACTGAATTGAAAAATGTACACAATAATGTTAAGCAAAAATAACAACTATATTGTGTATTTTAGTTTTATTTCGCAATGTGAATATTGAAAACGCAATTGTTTGGTTGACTAATGTGAATTTTTGATCCAGTAACGGTTGCTTCTGTTTGATTCATGGAAAAAACTTCATTTAAATTGTGAATATTTGGTACAGTCAAAATCGTCTCTGCTTGATTTTCACAGTTCATTTTTGCATTAAGATAATTGTTCACATATATACCCTTCGGCAACAGCAGTAGATTTCCATGTTGCTTTAATTGAAGAATGTCTCCACCCGAATCAACTAGAAGCGATGCCGGAGTATGTCGATACGTGTGACCTGTATATTCTTCTGGATGCGGTAAACTTAAATATTGCGCAATTAGCGATGGAATTTTCGAAAAAGTGTTACCAACTACTTGCTTTGTACATTTGCCATTTCTATATGTTAAAAAGAAATGGTTGCTGGTTGTGTTTTCCGGTCTCTTTTGATATAAATGTATTAAATTAATGTTTGTACTGGATTTTCCAATAACCGTAAAACGCCGACTTGAATGAATTTTTGAATCTGGAATCGTGATGAGTAGAAATTCCCCTTATTTTAAATGTCATCAATTTTCATTTTATACAACTCTTCTCTTCGACAACCTCCAGCTATTCCCAGTATTAACGTTACCTACAAATTTATAAATAACTATTTAAAACTTCTACCTTGAACATTAAATATTTATCGTCTGGAGCATTCAATAAAAACTTGTTCATTTCCTCCCTTGAAAATGTATTAGATTTCTTAGGTTTGTACCCAACCGATTTCCGTTTTAAAAATGTCATTAGTAGAATATTTACTTATCTACGTTATAATTAAAAATTAAGGTTGCCTTTAGTTTAGAATACCTGGACCATAATGTAGATGACTTCTAAACCTAATTAGTACCCGCTCTGTAAAGCTATGAATATTGTTCTGGTTCCGCCATTTCATAAATGTGTCATATTCTTCTACATAATTTTCTTATTATTTTTTACTTTTCAGTTCGTTTTAAAAACGTGGTATAAAAAAAATGATTTCATTTCTTGCATTGATATCCTAATTTTCTACTTTGTCTTTTAAATCTCGTAATCTTGATTTATGTTATATTTTTAACTAAATACTCTCATTTAAAAACGATGGAAAGAGTGGAATTCCAGCTAAATTTATTAGTAAGAGTTCGAAATTCATTATGTCATATGGGTTTCGTTCCACTTTCTGGGCGATCAAATATTATACAATCGAGATAAACATTATCCGAGTGTAAGTTTCGAAAAAGAATATACTTGCATTTACAAAAAACTAACAAAGTAATTAAGAGAAAGTATATTTAATAGGCCAACAAGAATAAATTGTATTTCTATATTAAATTTATTCTACATGATAATAAATTGTTAGATGACCGTTTAACAACTGGTTATGACCTTTTACAAACAGTAGGGTTTTATAACAGTAGCACGTGTAAGAGAGCAAAAATTGATTTTCAGCCAAAATAAATAATCTCAAAAAATTAGCCATTGTCACCAGTGCCGGCCTTAAACATCTAGGCGCCTCAAGCGAGTCATGCATTTGGCGCCCTTTTATATCCTACTTATAAAAGTGAAAACTTGTGGGAATGTATGGATGGAAGTTTGTTACTTTCCCACGCAAAAACAACTGTACCGATTTTTATAAAGAACATCACCTGTTTCAATTTTAAGCTGGACATTGCTGGAATTTAGATTTCTAGTTCGGAAAGCCAGTTTTGTATTCGACGGTTGGTTTGACCTAAAAAAGTTTGAGAGCAGAACTACAAGGAATCTCATATACAATACTTTTCCCAAGTTTTGATTTTTAATTTATGGAATTATTTCTATTTATGGATTAAAATCGTTAATTCTTCTAGATTATATAAATATTTTGATTATTGTAGTTGGATTGCATATTTCATTTACAGTACTTCACCAATTCTGATGGTTTTTGTAACTATGGTATCTTCTCTGGTATCTTTTTATAAATTAAAATAAATAATTAAAAATTCTCTCTATAAATAATAGTCTTTTAATAAATATTGGCACTCCCTGGTATCTGAAAGTGTGCGCATAACAAAGACTAGTTAAATTTTAAACTTGTTATTTTTCCAGTCAAGGTTAAGTAAGTCGAGAAATTAATCTCGAGTGTGACATTGAAAATGTGTTTTTTTTAAAAGAAGAAAGGATTAGTTATTATTAGGTATTGATCACAATACGTCATTTAATATTTCAACAAGTTTTTTTTACTTGTTGATTTCCAGCCATGACTAAATACGTCCAAAACATTAAAAAAACTGCACGATCGTGTAAATAATTTTAAATAAATGACTGAGCGTCTCCACTGTGTTTCAATAAAGGCTAAATTCCACTAGTGATTATAACAAACGAATCCACACGAAAAGTTCTTCTTCTTCTTTCTCCTTTATTGGGTAATATCCCAGAGGATAATTTGCCCAGAATACACAGGGGAGATATTCTTGTCTTGCTCTAGGCAATCGAATATCTCCAATTTCAACTAGTGTCACTCGAACTAAAACTTAACTATCAATGATTAAATCGAATTGTCTAGACAAAACGTGGACAAAACTTCTTCTCGGGCGAGGGTATTAGTAGGGTTTCGACAAAACAACACAGGATGTATAACTCTTCTCGCTTGGGGGTAGCAGCCAAGCTTACACAAACCAGAAATGCTACCACAGGTGATAGTAATAGAACCCAGGTCTAAAAAAGATGAGTTTATTGATGTTATTGTCAAACAAATGGGTGTGATGAAAATGATTGGGTTATATATTAATTTTAGCTATAGAGAGAAATTTAAGTAACAAATTTAGCCTGTGAGGGTTAAGGTTTGATAGGAGTAAGCAGATTTCTATAGGAGTTTGTAGGTTAGTTTTAGCCAGTTCTTTATATACATCAAAATTTGGTGACATGTTAATTGGGCACTCAAAGATGATATGATTCAGAGACCCAACTTGTCCACATTCACAATATGGATTGTCTAGTACACCTATGCGAAATAGATGAACTGGAGTCGCACAATGGCCTGTTCTCATCCGAATTATGGTTGTAATATGTCTTCGGTCCTTGTATGGGAATTGATTAAACCATGGAGTTTTATTTAGATTGTTCACTATTTTGCTATAGAATGATGAGCTTGATTTATTGTGATTCCAGTCTTGAATCCATCGATGCCAAATATTTTTTTTGATGCTTGGTAGATAGTTAGAAAAGTGTAACTTAACTTTTGCTGGGATATTTAGCAGTCTTCCTGCACTAGCTAATTTATCAGCCATCCAGTTACCTTTAATGTCTGAGTGGCCAGGAATCCATGCCAAATTGATATCAAAGTTTTGCAGTTTTGCTTCAATAATTCCTCTTTTGGTCATGAAGGAGGTGTGTTCAGTATCCATTGCGTAGGTTGATTTACAGATTTTTTGTATAGAGCTTTTAGAGTCTGATAAAATTATTGCTTTTTTAATATTTTTCTTCAAGATAAATTGTAAAGCATGATTAATTGCAATAGTTTCAGCAGTGCATATTTGGGTATGTTGCGGCAACTTACTGGAGAAGGAGTATTTAAACTCTGGGCAAAAGACCCCAAAACCTGCAGTCCCACCATCATCAACTGACCCATCCGTAAATAACTGAGTGTGAAGAGGTTTGTCATGAGAAATTCTTTGAATTTGAACGAGTGCATGTTCATCATTTCTATTATATTTTAAGTTGATAGGTTGAATAATTGAAGACAATTGGTAATCTAACTCAAAATTGTGACATGGGTATAGATCACTGGAAAATAGATTTGAGTGCTTGCTAAAACTATTTATTAGTTTCACCATCAGGGGAATATTTTTATTTTTCCAGCTATTTTTATTCATTTGGATCGTAGTATTTAATTGATTGAGTGCAGATATTATGGGATTATTAATAAGCATCAAGTTTTTTAGGATGAATTTGGAGCTAAGCCACTCCCATCTATACCTAAGGGGAATTTGGCCACATTCACTCAACAAGGCATAAATTGGGGTAGATCTCATACACCCTGTAATGATACGCAAACTTTTGTAGTGTAGACAATCTAATTTCTTAAGGAGATATAGTGGGCAATCAGAAATTATTTGACATCCATAGTCTAGGTGACTCTGAACTAAACCATTATGCAAAATTTGAAGGGTTTTGGGGTCACTACCCCAATATGTTCCACATAAAGCACGCATCACATTCAGACTACGATTTACTTTTGTAACTATTAAATCAACATAGGAATTCCATTTAAGATTTTGTTGAAGTATTATCCCTAGATATTTAACTGAATCGACCCACTTAATTACGTGATTACCAAATTGTATTTTCGGTAAGTTTAATTTGTTTTTACCTGCTGTAAATATAATAGCTGAAGATTTATTATGTGATAGTTCCAGATTATGGTCCAATAGCCATGATCCCATGCTCCTCATCAAAGAATTCAACGTGTTAGTCATTTTATACCCATCATCACCTCTAATCAAGATTACCAGATCATCAGCATATTGGATCAGATCACATGATTTTGGGATTATATCGAATAGGGAGAGAGAGTATAAGTTGAATAGTATTGGGCTTAATGGAGAGCCTTGAGGCAGTCCTTGGCTCGATTTTCTTGGACCATGTATTTTTCCCCATTTATCCTTGACAAAAATATCTCTATCATTTAAAAGGGAAAAAATGAGTTTTGCTATTTGAGTAGGGATCTTATAATTTAATAATTTTGAATGTAAAAGTGAAATATTAACACTATCATATGCTGAGGATATGTCTAGAAACAGACCAATGCTGTATTGTTTCTTAGCGAATCCCATTTGAATTTTTGAGTTAAGAAATGAAAGGCATTCAGTGCACCCTCTACCTCTTCTAAATCCTAGTTGTAGCGGGTTTAAAATAGAATTATGTTCTAGAGACCATTCTATTCTATTTTTTATTAGGGTTTCTAGCATTTTACCTATACATGAAGAGAGGGCGATGGGTCTATAATTTGAAGGTTCACTATTATCTTTTCCATGTTTAATAATAGGTAGAATGATTGACTGTTTCCACTGCTGAGGGATGGAGCCCTTAATAAGGCTTTCATTAAAGAATTTAATCAATAATAGTGATGCAGGGAGAGGAAGATTTTTCAACATTGAATATGATATCTGATCAATACCAGGAGCTGAGTCAGTTTTAATATAGAGAGTGTTATAATATTCATCTAATGTAAATAAAGTTTCTGATGATAAAGGAGTTTGGATTGCTAATCGTGGGGCTTCTAAAGTAGGGGAAAGGAGTGATAAGATCTCCTGGGCCATGTCTGTTGAGGGAAGGTGGGAGTTCAGTGATCTTTTAATGCCTGAAACCTTATTGATTTTTTCCCAGATAGCCTTTAGAGGGGTATTTCTATTAATTTTACTGCAAAATTCTCTAAAGCTAGTTTTACGTTTCAATTTCAATATCCTTCTGGATTTAGCTATTTGTTTCTTGGCTTCCACATAATTCTCAATATTGGGTAATTCTTTGAACTTATTAATAGCAGTTATTCTCTTAGCAACTAACTGAGCACATGACTCATCCCACCATGGAATATAGTATTTGTTACTATTATGTGTAGAACACCAGGGAATAGTTGAGTCTGCCACTGATGATATTAATTTAGTGAAACTTTCGTAGTCTTGAATGGGGGATGATAATAGAGAGGCTTCCAGTTTATTTTGGTAAGAAGTCCAGTCTGCCTTTCTGATGTTTCTCCTTTTATTTACTTGGGGGTAGATTTGAGGGAAAATGCCTAGCTGACACAGAATCGGGAAATGATCACTAGATCCACTATCAGAGATAGTGACCCACCTACTTACTTTGGAGGCTAGATCTAAGGATGCCAGGGTTAAATCCACCACTGATTGGCTGCCTCCTGGGGCAACCAATCTTGTTGGTGAACCATCATTGAGAAAGATTAACTGGAGATCTTCTATAGTTTGAAAAATATTTTTCCCATTGATACTGTTTCTGGAGCTGCCCCAAACCCTATGATTAGAGTTTAAGTCTCCCATAATTAGTAGAGGTTTATCGAGAGATTTCACTAGAGAAGACCAATTGGCTTTGGAGATTAAGTTATCTTGAGGACAATATATATTTAGAATATTTAGTTTGTATAGAGGCAGATGAGTAAGTTGCATTTGTACTTCAGGATTAAAACCGGGGTTATTGATAGGAGAATCATGAAAGTCTATATTGTTTTTAATAAGGGTCACTAAGCCACCGTAGCCATCCCATCTATCCCTTCTAATGACTTGATATCCCCTGCATCTTATTGAGAACTCTTGTGATAGCCAAGATTCACAAATCAGAATGATATCTGGGTTATGAGTTTTGATTAAGATTTTTAGATTATCTACGTTGGTATTATATGATCGTATATTCCATTGTAGAATAGTTAATGGTGTGTGGGGATTGAATAGGGTGAATGGATAATGCCAACCTAAGGCCAGTGATGATATCAGCAGTCTGAGTCCTCAGACCCAGACACATCCATCATCCCCCGTCCCTGGCTGGCTTTCGAATACTTATGTGTTACACTGTTATCTAGGTTTATTTCTGTATTATCAGGAGTATCATAGCATTTATTGATTAAATTACCAATAAGAGTCATAACTAGTTCCCTGTGGGAGTGATTAAGCATTGACATAGCTTGGTTCATATCTAATTGTACCTGTGGAGCTTGAGGGTTGCTGGTTGATGGGGATTCATTAGGGATTCTTCCATTTGGGTGGTTCAGAGAGTTTAGGTGGGAGTTTTTATCATAGCCTGGGTTAAGTGGCCTTTTTCTTTTGCTAGGGGTGGGCTTTGTGACTTGGGAGTAAGTTTGGGTCTTTGGGGAGAGAGTAGCTGCTGCTGCCCTCCGCTCCTGTACAGATATGCTATTTATGTTGGACCGGTTTGTTGGTAGGCTGGGGAAATCTTTTATATTTAATTCTGGGATAGATGATTCTCTTGGAACTTTTTGACTAGCTTCATAATAGGATAGATTGGCAAATGACATTAGTTCCTTTATATTTTTCTGTCTCTTTTTTTCTTTACAATCAAGGTTCCTTGAATTGTGGTCAGGGGTTTTACAAAAGATACAAAAAATAGAGCAATTATTTTCCTCAGAAGGATCATGGATTTTACCACAATTAGTGCACTTCTTTTTCCCTTTACATTGAATTGAGCTGTGGCCGTAGAGGAGGCAATTATTACATTGTATGACTGGGCTAACAAAAGGAGTTACTCTCATTGGTAGCCCATAGATTAAGATTTCCTTGGGGATACTTCTTCCCGAGAATGTAAGACTAACTGTACCCGTGGGAATATAAGTAATTTCTGAGTTATCTTGAATAACTCTTCTATTCATTCTTTTGACCGAAATGACCCTGCATAAAGCTAAATTGGTGTCTGTGAAAATCTTTATTTCCTCTTCAGAAATGGATTTGAATACGCCCCTAATTATTCCCTTGCATGAGATAAGATGAGTGGGTATGAAAGCCTCGTACCCCAAATCCTCCCAATCTTTCCTAACAATAAAATTATTTGCTGATTGTCTATCCTTAAACACTACTCCTACTCTATTTTTCCCTTTTCTATTAACTTTAATAATTTCTTTGAGTCTTAAGTTGAAAATGGTTTTTGCAATACTTAGTATATGGTAGTTTCCAATATTTTTATCTTTGCCCTGAACAAAGACCTCATAGGGGCCCAAGTCGGACTCTGAATATAAAATCTGTTCTCTGTTAAACGTTTTAATTGACTGATTTTCCTGGCTTTCTTGAATATTTAGGATGGGATCCGGCGGAGGGGGCGGGTCAGGGGGAATTTTGTCCGCCATGATGGCGAACTTGATAGTAAGATTTTATCAAATAAGATATAAAAATTGGAAATTGACAATAACTATAAATGTAAAATAGAGGAAGAAGGTTAAATAAACAAAGGTAGTGTTAGTAATAGCCCTTACTAGTATAATACAGCTGCACTTGTTGAAAATCTTCGGACTCGAGGACACCATTCACTTGGTTCGTTGCCGAAAAAAAAAACCACACGAAAAGTTAGATTCAGGTGATTATTGCCTGCAGCAGCAAAATTAAGGCCCATTCTATACGGACTGTTTAAACGCGGCAGTTTCAACGCCTTGAAAACGCAAAGCGACTGGGGACACGGTAAGGAATACGGAGTGTCTATACGGGCTTTTTCACGGCCTTGTTTCAACGCGACCAGATGCGTAAAAACGGCGCGCCGTGGAACAGCTTGTTTGTCTATAAGGGCGCTTTTAGAGCAGTTCTAAGGCGAGCTGTACTGGACCTGTTGTATACAATGAACTTAAGAGGCTAGGACACCATCAGCCATATTGCTCAAAACGCAGTTAGGATTTGATGCTTTATTATTTGAAAGTAATGACTATTTTTTCATTGGGAAATTCACTTTTATGCAAATGCATAGCTCGTCAAATTGACGGTCAAATTGAAGGTCCTACATTTGGAATGATATAAAAAGTAACTTTTTCAAGAAAAATAATTCTTGGTAGCGTCTATTTTTTCAATAATTCCAAACCGCAGTTTGAATAAAACATTTCTTGTTGTACTTAAAACATCCATATTGACAACAAACTTCACATTGGCTGTCAACGAGCGGTCTGGCAGCGCCCAGACTGCCCGTATAGAGTGACACGCGTTTTACAAACATTTCTACGGCTAGTAAACCGCTAGCTTTCCGTATAAAATGGGCCTAAAATACTCTAATCCAAAATATGTTTAACTGATAATTTAGTTTGCTAAAACATTTTTACTGTTTCAGTTGTGTACTTTTTCAATTTTATAAACCACATACTATAAGTTGACTTTATTTAGTATGTCTATCTAGTCTTTCTATAACCTATTTATTAGTTTTTCATCAATTTAGCTATGATTACATATTTGCTTTGTTAGTGTTAAACCTCAGATATTTTAATTCAATAACCAAGACGTATAACTAGGTATATTCCTAAATTACATTCATCTGTAGATTAAGAATTATTGCAATCCAAACTTCCACTGACACACTTACTCATTCGCCGGACATCAAAACTCTAAGGTAGTTCTAGTAGACATACAAGCTTAAAATTTCAAACACAATTTGTTTAGCCTATGAAGTATAAAGCAAGGAAAAACTAAAATACCACAATTTCAGTTCCGTTTTCTAGATATAGCTCTATACATATACACAGGGCGCCCCACAGTCATTCCGCCAGGCTTTATCTCATAAGCGAATAGAGATATTTGAATGGGACAAAAGCCACTCAATGCCGTTCTGAAGATATTCTAATATGATGCCCTAAATATTCACCCTCTAGGTGACAACCCTTTCAGGATGAGGCTATTAGCTTTAAGGTTTCCAGAGAATGCCCACAAGGCGAAGTACTGTAAGTATTGTGGTCACTCTTGATGGATGACTTGCTTAGCGCTCTCGAAAGAAGAGCGTATGCAGACGACCTTGCCATCCTCGCAAGGACCAAGTCAGGAAGGGTAGCATATAATATCCTTCAAAAGACGTTGGATGATGTCCACAGTTGGTGCCAGAGGGGACAGATGTCTGTTAACCCTGGTAAAACTGTAATAGTCCCCTTCACTAAGAAAAGGAAATTGGAGGATCTTCCACCACTTTCCTACAATGGTGAGGTTATTCTATTTGCAGCGGAAGTAAAAAATTTGGGGACAAAACTTACATGAAACGCTCACTTGGAAAAAGTTGTCCATAAGGCCAGACTATCCTTGTGGACATGTCGCAGGATCTGTGGAAAATCTTGGGACTTGGGACCCAAACAAATCCATTGGATATATGTGATGATTGTTAGACCAATGATCACATATGGAGCTATTGCTTGGTGGTCAAAAGCTTTACAGCAAATGGCCCAAGCAAAGCTATCCGGCATACAGAGACAAGCTTGTCTGGCAATTACTGGTGCCATCAGTACCACACCGTTAGCAGCCATGGAAATCCTTCTAGACCTACCTCCTCTCCATATATATCTGGATAGGGAGGCTAGATGGACAACATATAGAATTGCGCATATTTCTAAATGCACAAAACAGGCTCATACAGAGCAAAGCAGAATGCTAGTGGACACTGAAAGTCACAGTATTCTGGGAATGACCTCTGACATAATGCCTCCAGCAGTAAACTACGACCTGCCTTATACCGTCCTAATTCCAAATAGAGACGAATGGCTCCTCCGTAAGGATGATTTATTAAGAGCAGACAGCTGTTGGTACACAGATGGATCAAAAACACCCACAGGCTCTGGTGCGGGTGTATACGGGCGCAGACCTAGGACAGAAATTGCAACCTCTCTAGGATCCTATGCAACCGTATTTCAGGCGGAAATTTACGCCATTGCTTCATGTGTGGAGAGATTGGAGCAAACCATCAATAAAAATTTTCACGGACAGCCAAGCGGCTTTGAAAGCACTTAGCTCTTACCGTGTAACTTCGAAACTGGGTTTAGACTGCCAAAAAAGACTCTCCTCAATAGGAGAACTCAATAGAGTATCGCTTGTCTGGAACCCTGGCCATTATGGCATGGATGGCAATGAGAAGGCAGACTCTCTTGCAAGGGAGGGTGCCGCACGCGTTTTTATCGGACCAGAACCTTCATTTGGCATCGCGATAAGCTTTGCCAAACAAACACTAAATACCTGGACAGCAAGAAGAGCTTTAGACTTCTGGCATAATATACCAGGATTGGTTCATTCAAAGGCTTTTATACATCCTTCGAAGAATGTCTCCAAACAAATGTTAGACTATAGCAGGCATTACCTACGTTGTCTAATAGGCCTTTTAACAGGCCACTGTCATCTGAATAATCATATGCTAAGACTTGGACTGTCGGAAGATCCGACTTGTCGTCTCTGTCTGGAAGATGATGAAACAGCAAAGCTTATAATTTGTGCCTGCCCCGCCGCGGCTCGAATTAGGTATCTGATGTTTGGCAGGGTCTCTCTCTCGCCCTCGGACCTGAAATATCATTCACCAAACAAACTAATCGGCTTTGTTAAGAAGCTGAATTTGTTTGGTGAAATATGAATAGGTATGAGCCACAATAAACTCTTACGAGTCGCAGTGGAGGGCCTTATAGACCCACTCACCACAAACCTAACCTAACCTAACAACCCTTTGCCTTAAATTTTCGGATAGCACCCTGTATATATTTTTATAATTTTGAAAGCAGCTTTCCTTAATATATCTAACAGTTTTTCCAGAGTTGGAATCGGTTCATAAATATTCAAGAAAATAGCTTTTTAATGTTATTCCAAGACAAATGCATGGGCAAAACTTCATAAAAGAACCATGTCTGAAACGTACAGCGGAACTGCTGACACTGCGCAGGAATCGGCCGAGAATTGAACAGGTTTCATGACTGGTCATGCACCAGTAAAGGAACACCTGCACAAATTGCTATACAACGGAGACATTACATGCAGATTATGCGGAAAGTAAATAGAGACAGTGAAACATATACAGTGCATATGGAGGAGACTTGACCGTTGACACTTACTAATTAGCCAACGACAAGGTGACGCAGAATTAATATACATTGCTTCTCAAAAGTCCCCTCCCCCCTCTTTTCGTTTGAATGGTGATACTTAGACTGATGAGATTTGGAGGGTGGAAATTAACTATTGTAAGCTTCTCTACTAGTGGTAACAGGTGACGTAATAGGCATCGGTAACGTCACCAGGCAATTAAATGGGACCTTATGGCAAGTGACTCTTGAAAGTAAACTCCTGTGGAACAAACACGAAAAGGAGATTATATACAAAGCAAAAATGGATCTAATGGTGTGCAGGAATCTGACAGGGAGAAATTGGGGTTGTAGCCCAAAAATCCTGAGCTGGATGTACACTGCCATAGTGAGACCAATTATCACTTAAGGAGCCATTGCGTGGAGTAGTAGAACTAGCCTATTGACAACGAGAGAAAACCTCTCCAAAATTCAAAGACTAGCCTGTATGTGCATTACAGGAGCAATGAGAACATGCCCAACGGCAGCCATGGAAGTTATTCTCAACCTCAACCTCAACACTACATATGGTGGTGGAAAGTGTTGCAGAAAGTACAAGATACAGACTAAGTAGAGAGGGAATCATTAAAAAAACCACCTCCTTACTTCTTAGAAATCAGAAAACCTGGGACATTCCACAAGATGGTACGATGAAAAAGTATAACTTTTTGAAGAAATTTGTTACGGAATTAAGCAACAGGAAGGAATGGGATCCAAATACCATTACCAGACTTGGAAAGAATGCCATTCAATGGTACACAGACGACTCAAAAGCAATAGAAGGAACTGAGATAGGAGTGTACGGGCCAGGAACCAAACACTCTGAAAGCTTGGGAAAAACCCCGAGTATCTTTCAAGCGGAAATTCACGCCATAAGAAAGTGTGCCCAGTTCAATATTGATAAAGGATATAGAAGGCAAAGGATTATCATAATGTCGGATAGTCAAGCAGCCATTAAAGCACTGAGCTCTTGTGTTATCAGTTCCAAAATGGTGTGGGAATGCATAGGCAAACTAAATGAACTAGGCGAGAACAATATAGTCACCTTACTGTGGATTCCAGGACACACAGGGATAGAAGGAAATGAAATAGCAGATGAACTAGCAAAGAGGGGGACTGGAACACCCTTTTGGAGGCCGGAACCCTTTTGCGGTATCAGCTCCAATGTAATATTGGAAGAAATGGACAAAGCCGAAGAAAAGAGAAGATCTGACCATTGGAAAGATCTAGTTGGACTTAGGCCATCAAAGATTCTTCTGGGTGATTACAACCTGTTGAGATCAAATGAACGCATAAGTCAAAGTAAAACTTGTAACGAGTTATTTTGTGGGACACCGATTTGGAGTTCATTTTTAGTTTTCACTGTAGCATATCTTATTTTTATATAACTCGTTACTTACTTTCCGATCCTTTCTGCTACCACATTGATTTTTTTTTACCGCAATGTTATATTTTCTTAGTAATTCAAAACACATGAATACGAAACTAAAAATATAAAATTTATTAATTTTGATTCTCAAAAATTTAAAGACTAGAGGACGTCCGGTATATAAACTATTTTAATTATAACAAAAGCCGTCCAGTCTAGTAAAAACTTTTTTGTAGTTGAAAGTAAATTAATTTCACGTATGATTCCGATAAGGCAAAAATTTTAGGTAGGAATTGGGATATAAATTCGAAAACCGAACGATTTTTGGTCTCTCTGCTACCGCTTGTTTTCAACAATAATCGCGCTCGGCTACCGTTTGTTTTCGAAACTCCGCTGTCGTTTGTTTAAACCAAAAAAAAAAAATCTCTCCTACCGACCAAAAATTTTGGAAGTCCAGTTACAGTGAATCCGTAGTATCCAACCGTTTCTGCGTAAGTAAGAAAAATTGTTTTATTAAAGCCAAAGAATATAATTATTTTGTTCCGCTTAAAAATATATTTCCGTTAGCAGTTTCGATATTCTGATTGTCGAAATTTAGTACAGTATTCTAGTGAGGTTTTTTTCGCAATAGATAAGAAAATTTATTTTGCAGTTTTATTATTGTTACATTTTTTTTATATTGGGTTGGTTATAATTCTTAATTGAATGCTCAATACATCAAGTATTTTATTTTAGATTTTGTTTTTCCCGAATTAAATCCTTATACCCATTGTCCGGTCCTAAAAATTTCCCGAATATATTAAAAATTTTCATTTCGATTATTTGAAATAAAAACTGATCGTGGGGCAAGTGCGAGGACTATTCCATGCGTTGTCCAACCTTCAGCCGGTAAAGTTACATTAATTTTTTATTCATTTATTTTAATTCGTTTATGATATTCAAACAAGTCTGAGGCCGATGCCATTGGTTGATTGAATATCTAGTTTAATTCAAAGTCTTCATTATCAGTGGTTGATCCGTTTTCCCTGCCTTCCCAAATTAACAACCCTTTTGTTGTAATATTTGATTATAATTTTCATTTCGATTATTTGAAATAAAAACTGATCGTGGGGCAAGTGCGAGGACAATTCCATGCGTTGTCCAACCTTCAGCCGGTAAAGTTACGTAAATACCTTAATTTTTTATTCATTTATTTTAATTCGTTTATGATATTCAAACAAGTCTGAGGCCGATGCCATTGGTTGATTGAATATCTAGTTTAATTCAAAGTCTTCATTATCAGTGGTTGATCCGTTTTCCCTGCCTTCCCAAATTAACAACCCTTTTGTTGTAATATTTGATTATAATTTACATTTCGATTATTTGAAATAAAAACTGATCGTGGGGCAAGTGCGAGGACTATTCCATGCGTTGTCCAACCTTCAGCCGGTAAAGTTACGTAAATACCTTAATTTTTTATTCATTTATTTTAATTCGTTTATGATATTCAAACAAGTCTGAGGCCGATGCCATTGGTTGATTGAATATCTAGTTCAATTCAAAGTTTTCATTATCAGTGGTTGATCCGTTTTCCCAGTCTTCCAAATTAACGACCTTTTGTAGTTGTGGTTAAATGGTTAATTTTGTACGATAATTTGTTTTTGCTCACTACTGTAATATAATTTTTTTTCTTTAAAACTGCTCACTGTTTGCTCACGCATTGCTTATATCGCTTTACCTGTTGCTAATCGCTTAAATAACCTGCTTATATCTCCGTTATCGTACCATTGCTTATGCACGTTCTACCGGCAAATTTTACATAACCCGAATATTTTTGACGCATTTGCACACTGTATTATATTTATTTTGTTGGGAACCGCCGAAAATATTTAATTTATGGTATTTCTAAAATATAAATTACTGTAAATATTTATGTACTTATCCCTGTGGAAATTAAATATACCTGGTAATATACAATTCGACCCAATTAGTGTTTTCTTAATAACCCGTAGCATAGTCGTCTGAGGGTTTAGAGTGTTTTAGAAGTGTTGAATTCAACGAGACCCCTGGAATTTTCCGTAACCTCCATCTGAGGCTATCTGGAACTCTTGACGCGAAGGGTCAAGGGGCCGTGGAGCAAACCACGTAAAAAATCTGGCGCCCGAGCATTCGTTTATAAGATTTTGCATCGAGGGTGACCAAAGTGACGTGCCCTGTTGGTAAAATCCAAAGGGTAGGTGAAATAGGCGTCACAAATTGGCGCCCGAGCAGGGACCGTTTTTCCGTTGAAATTTTTTTTTTTCGTATTGTTGATCGAGCAGGGACCGTTTTTCCGTTGAAAATTTTTTTTTCGTATTGTTGATTGAGCAGGGAACGTTTTTTCCGTTTAAAATTTTTTTTTCTCGTATGGTTGATTGAGCAGGGACCTGATTGTTAAAACAGGAACCGTTCATTTCGTTCTGGATTTTTTTTTTACCGTATTGTTTATTAGAGGAGGGATTGTTGTATTCCGTTTTCAATTTGTTTTTGTATTTTTGATTAGATCAGGAACCGCTTCATTCCGTTTTCGTTTTTACCGTATAGTTGCAGAGAGCCGATTGTTGATTAGGGTAGGAACGGTTTTATGCCGTTTGCAATTTTTTATAGGGAATTGTTGCTGGGACCGTTTTATTTCATTTTTGGTTGTTTTCCGCACTGTTGGTTAGTACAGGGCACCGTTTCATAAAAGGTAGATGTCTAGAAGAAATTCTGAGGAATTGGACATTTTTTCCCTATTTCATCAAGAAGAAGCCGAAGAAACCAAATCCGTTCCTCCAGTACCGACCGTAAGTTCTGTTGGAGAAATAGCCGACAATCGAGTAAGCTGGGTATACTTACTCAAGAACGAGGGTCTTAATACCGAGCTAGTAAAGAGGAATTTATCGGTTGCTGGAACCGTTCCTAACAAACGGAAAAGACTCGTCAACTTTTTGAGACGAAGAAATATTGCTCCCCGATCCGCTATAGACCAAGAGGAACCTGTTGAAAATCCGACCGCGATGGCAACTACACCGATAAACGTGCACGATTGGAAGGTGTCTTTTGGAAACCGGGGAGATCCTGCTGCATTCATCGAAAGAATCGAAGAAATCTGTACCGCAAGGAATGTCCAGAAAGACAATCTGCTTCCTGTGTTACCGGAATTACTGTCAGGTGAACCGGCATTTTGGTACCGCAACAACCGGAGTAGGTACACGACCTGGGAGGAATTTGAGGCAGACTTCCGAATTTTCTTTTATCCCGTTAACTACGAGGTTGACTTAGAAGCCGAGATAGGCCGTCGTCTACAAAGAAGAAATGAGTCCGCCGCTACTTATATCACCGAACTCCAGACGTTAATGCGTAGACATGGAAAGCTAACTCCCGAACAACAGTTAGCATGGCTGTACCGTAACCTGTTGCCCGAATACCGTCTGCAAATCCGAAAAGGGGACTTTGATGATTTTTCCACATTTTGTCAAGTGGTAAGGGAATATGAGCTCCTCAGGAAGGAACTCCAGAATATACCCAGCAACAGTGGACCAAACCGTGGACCGGCCCGTTCCCCGCCGATGAGTACACCAAGGTATGGACCATCTCCTAATTCGACTCCTGCTCCATTCAGAGAGCCCATCGCTGGTACCAGCCAACCGACAACATCCGATACCCCTCGCCGTCCGCCTCCTGGTACTACTCAGCATCCGTCTGGATCATCTTCCCGGCAACCAATCTGTTTCCGCTGTGGTGAGTCTGGCCACTTCAGAAATCACTGCCAAAACCCTCCGAAGATATTCTGTTCTCGTTGTCATAAGGAAGGAGTATTTTCCAGAGATTGTTCCTGCAGGAGGCAGGAAAACTAATCCGAAGCTGTCCCGAGGAGAGGCCGACACAGCTTCCGCAAATATTTGCCTCTCATACCGAACCGCCAGAAGAAATAAACGACCCCCGACCTCACATAGACGTCGAAATTGAAAAGCACAAGTTTAAAGCGTTGTTAGATACCGGAGCTGCCAAATCATATATTGGTGATCAAGTAGCTAAGACATTTTCCCAAAGAAAGCAAACTACCGCCCGTCAAGATACGAAGGCCCGTTTAGCTAATGGAAATTTAGTCTCCATCACCGAAATTTATGAGCTGGAATGGAAAATCGATGACGTCACTATGGAGGGTTCGTTAGAACATCTACCTGGTCTGATAACCGATATTGTGTTAGGACACGATGTCCTCCGAAAATATAATTTCCGTTTGGAGTTAGGAACGGGGAAAATATACATCAATAATGAACTAGTAGGACGTCCGTCATTAGCCAATCCTGTTGAAATATTAGGGTTGGTAAATACGTCCATGGAAAAAGTCGATGTTGCTCCGATCATCTTTAAGGAAGAAATCAACCATCGTCTAGCTAAAGACAAATGTTCTGGAAATCTGTCTGTTACCGAAGTCTCTGCGTCTTCCCTGGAGTTAGGGGTTGACAGGGAGCAATCCGTTGTTGAAGGTTCTGAGTTTTCCCCGGTGTTGTTAGGGGTTGACGAGGAACAATTTGGTTTTGAAGTCTCTGCGTCTTCCCTGGAGTTAGGGGTTGACAAGGAGCAATCCGTCGTTGAAGGTTCTGAGTTTTCCCCGGTGTTGTTAGGGGTGGACGAGGAACAAGTTGTTTTTGAAGTCTCTGCGTCTTCCCTGGAGTTAGGGGTTGACAAGGAGCAATCCGTTGTTGAAGGTTCTGAGTTTTCCCCGGTGTTGTTAGGGGTTGATGAGGAACAATTTGGTTTTGAAGTCTCTGCGTCTTCCCTGGAGTTAGGGGTTGACAAGGAGCAATCCGTTGTTGAAGGTTCTGAGTTTTCCCCGGTGTTATTAGGGGTGGACGAGGAACAAGTTGTTTTTGAAGTCTCTGCGTCTTCCCTGGAGTTAGGGGTTGACAAGGAGCAATCCGTTGTTGAAGGTTCTGAGTTTTCCCCGGTGTTGTTAGGGGTTGATGAGGAACAATTTGGTTTTGAAGTCTCTGCGTCTTCCCTGGAGTTAGGGGTTGACAAGGAGCAATCCGTTGTTGAAGGTTCTGAGTTTTCCCCGGTGTTGTTAGGGGTTGATAAGGAACAATCTGGTTTTGAAGCCTCTGCGTCCTCCCTGGAGTTGTTAGGGGTTGACAAGGAGCAAACCGTTTCTGTAATATCTGCGTTTTCCCTGGAAGATCTAGGGGATGACGAGGAGTATGATTGGATAGGATGTCCGTTGGAAACCATAACTCCGCTTACCGAAAGAAATTTATCGAAAGAACAGACAGACAGGCTGAACATCTTCCTAGAACAAGAGTTACCGAAATTTGGATCCTTACGAGGTCCAACCACGCTAGTTGAGCATGAAATCCGTTTGCTGCAACCACGTCCGATAAAACAGAGATACCGACCCCAGAATCCGAAAATGCAGGAAATTTGCAATGCTGAAATAGACGCCATGCTGAAAGAAGGTGTGATAGAACCCTCTACAAGCCCGTGGAGCTCTCCGATTGTGATTGTAAAGAAAAAAGATGGAAAGAACCGTTTCTGTATCGACTTTCGAAAGGTCAATGAGGTAACAATGAAGGATGCCTACCCTCTTCCATTTATCAATGCTATACTGGACAAACTGCGAAAGGCCAAGTATATTTCCAGTTTAGATTTGAAGAGTGGGTACTGGCAAGTTCCGTTAACAGCTGAAAGCAAACCCATTACCGCCTTCACCGCTCCGGGACGTGGATTGTTTCAATTCACGGTTCTTCCATTTGGCTTGCACTCCGCACCTGCCACGTTCCAGAGACTGGTTGATCAGTTAATTGGTCCAGATTTAGATCCTTACGCCTTTGCTTACCTGGACGACATCATCGTACTAGGAGAAACCTTCGAACAGCATTTGGAAAAACTATCCGAGGTGTTCCGTCGATTACGAGGAGCACGGCTGAAGCTCAACCCGGAGAAATGTCACTTCTGTTTACCGTCCATGAAATACTTAGGCCATGTAGTCACTGGAGATGGAATCCGTACCGATCCAGAAAAGGTCGAAAGTATAATAAGATTTGCAGCCCCGAGAAATATCCGAGAACTAAGAAGGTTTTTGGGAGTTGCATCCTGGTATAGGAGGTTTGTGCCATCGTTTTCACAAAAGGTGGCTCCGTTAACGAAATTACTCCGCAAGTCTCAGCGATGGAAGTGGGCTGAAGAACAAGAAGCTGCTTTCGCTAAGATAAAATCATGTTTGTCAGAAGCACCCGTTTTGAGCTGTCCCGACTTCACCGTACCGTTCACTCTACAGACCGATGCCTCCGAATATGGTTTGGGAATAGCCCTCACCCAACAGAAGGATGGTCATGAGCACGTGGTGGCATATGCAAGTCGCACCCTGAGTCCTGCCGAGAAGAATTATTCCGTCACTGAAAAAGAGTGTCTTGCCATTGTTTGGGGGATTGAAAAGATGCGTCCTTATTTAGAGGGCTACCATTTCACGGTTGTTACCGATCATCAATCTCTTAGATGGCTGCATTCCATATCCAGTCCGTCCGGACGTTTAGCTAGGTGGAGTATTTTTCTGCAGCAGTATGATTTCGAAATACAATACCGTAAAGGTGCGCTAAACCGTGTAGCCGATGCCTTGTCCAGAAATCCGCTACCAATGACCACCGAGACCAATCCACCGTCTGCTCTCTGTTTGACCGATGTAACCACCGAATGTTCATGGTACCGGAACAAGAAGGAAGAGATTCTGAAGGACCAAGGTAAATTTCCGGACTACTGCATTCGAGAAGACCGTCTGTATCGTCACTTCTGGGACATAAACGATTTTAGGGAGCCCGAGATGAGTGATCCCTGGAAGTTATGTGTAGCTAAGCCTGACCGAAATCGGATACTTCAAGAAAACCATGATGCTCCGAGCGCTGGTCATATGGGAATCGCGAAAACCATCACCCGTATTGCAAGACTGTACTATTGGCCAGGAATGTTTAGGGACATCACCAAATATGTGAGGAGATGTCTGCAATGTCAAAAGTACAAGCCGTCGCAACAAAAGCTCCCAGGGAAGATGCAACCATCATCGAATAAGCAACCATGGCAAACCGTTAGTTCCGATATTATTGGACCGTTACCAAGGAGTAAGAAAGGGAACTGCTATATCATAATGTTTCAAGACCGATTTACTAAATGGGTACAGTGTAAACCGTTAAGGAATGCTACTGCCAGTAGCATAAGTTCGGCCTTTTATGAAGAAATATTGACAATATTTGGATGCCCCCGTACCGTACTGACCGACAATGGAACTCAGTACGACAGTAAGCTTTTCAAGGGGATGCTGAGTGGATTGGGAATCCGACATCGTTTTACTCCGCCGTATACACCGCAAGCAAATCCAGTAGAACGAGCAAACCGCACCTTGAAAACAATGATTGCACAATATTGCGAAGAGGATCACCGAGACTGGGATATAAGGTTGCCGGACTTAAAATTTGCGATGAATAACTCCAGACACGACTCGACTGGATTCTCACCTGCCTTCCTAAATTTTGGAAGAGATCCCGAAATACCGAAATCTTTCCGGAGAGAAGCTGAAGATGCGTCCGAGGAAAATCCGAAAGAAGATACTGGAGAGGACGACCCTGGCGAAGAGGATTCGAAACCACATCTCTTGCGAATGGAAAAGTTGCAAGACTGTTTTGATCTGGTCCGTTTGAATTTGTCGAAAGCATTTACCAGTCAAAGCCGCTATTATAATTTACGCCGTCGAGACTGGAAATGTACCATAGGAGACAAAGTTATGAAAAAAGAACATACTTTGTCATCTGCCGCTGATCACGTAGCTGCTAAGCTAGCCCCGAAATTTTCCGGTCCGTATAGAGTCGTGCGAGTCATCTCTCCGGTAGTGTACGATTTACAAGACCACAATGGAAAGCGATATAAGCACGTGCATATAAAAGACCTAAAACCCGCAAATGAGTAAACTTTTTTTTTATCTTTAGCCCTTAGGATGGAATCACGCCAAGCTGCACCGCCGCCATTCCGTCCCCG
Organism: Lochmaea crataegi; assembly: GCA_947563755.1. Lineage (NCBI taxonomy): Eukaryota > Metazoa > Arthropoda > Insecta > Coleoptera > Chrysomelidae > Lochmaea > Lochmaea crataegi. The sequence continues at coordinate 33,403,329 of OX387422.1, read as the reverse complement.
ACCGCCACCGACCGATGATGACTGGGAGATAGTCGACCTGACGGGAGAAACTACTCCGCCAGCCTCTCCCGACGTTTTTATGGGTGCCATTCCACCCCCACCGAATACCGCCCACGCCGAACTCTTCGACGAGGAGGACTGGGCCAATCTGGACTGGGAGATGAACTCCGCCCGGTTCGAGGAGGAGTTTGACGAAATGTTCGGGTTAGCCCGATACGCTCCTGGCAACACTCCACCGAGGTCTCCGTCACCGTCAGCGATGGAACCAGGGGTGTACGAAGAGAAAATAGTAATGTGCACTTTGGTGGAGAAGAAGACCATCATCCACCCCGCGGCCGAGGAGAATCCGGCTGAGGTGACGGAGACGATCTCGGAGTTCTACTCCGGGGTGTATACCACATTTACCCCTCGCACCATGGAGTCCTCCGAATTATTTCTCCCTCTACGGGAGCCATCAGATGCAACTCCACCGTCGGTTGAGAGGGAGGAGCCCAACAACCCCACTCCCAGTTCCCAAGAGGAACTAGATGCGAAGTCGCGGAGCTAGGAGATACTGGAATTTACCCAACAATGGCCCCGCTTCCAAGAGTGGCCGAAAGACTGGGCCGAAAAAGCTCAGTTTTTGCGACCGAGCAGCGCCGATCCGACCAAATGGTACAGGGCGAGGGTGTTTGATACCGCTGGGAAAAGGCACAACGTGCTAATTCCCCCTCCCCCATGAAGAGACCTCATCCGACGACTCAACCATTCTCGATAGATAAAGGTGGGAACTATCAAGTATTTCTTTGTCAGTTAGACTCCGAATAAATTTTCTCCATTTTTGTTGCATTTTCATCAGAAGTAAGAGCTCTGATTAAGTTCACATGTTGAATATCGTCATTGGTATTCTCAAATCCGCTGAACCGAAACCGTATAAAAGGTCGCAAAGGTTAGTAATTTTTTTTACTTTTGTTTTAGTACCCCAACAGTTTCAACCATGGATCCCGAATTCCCCATGGACATACTCCACTTGTCCGACACTGATAGCCTTCCGGATGACCAGGAAGGGACAACTTCAACACCGCTGTCCGAGGAGCAGCAGGTCCGCTCGAATATGAAATTCCAGGAGCTGATGAGGATGAAGATCCCAAAATTGATCCAGTATGCAGACGAAGTCCGAGACCGTCTCCAGCCCGAGGCCCCAGCCGATCATTTCCGCCAGGGAGAAGTACGTTCCTTCATCTCCGTAACGCGGGATCTGTGTTGGAGATGCGGCACAGCAGGCCACCGCCGAGAGAGTTGCAATGGACCCTCCATCCTGTTTTGTTCCCGATGTGGAGAAATTGGCCAGATGTCCCGAAACTGTCCGTGTGAGGGACCCAGCCCACGCCCCGTCGGACTGGTGCCTGAAACCAGCCCTCGTACCCGATCGGTGGCCGTCCAAAGCCACTTCGCAGCTGTTTCCCACCAACCTCGTACGATGCAAGATGCCGGAATTCAGTGCAACCTAGGCTCCGAACACACAAGACCAGCCCAAAAAGCCGTTCGACTTCACTTCCGGTCGTATCGCCGCCAGTCACACCGTGGAAGAGGACCTCAACCTGCGACCCACTCGTCAACCACCCGGCGCCGAATTGCCAGATTCTGAAACGTCCAGCTGATGTTTATTTTATTATTTAGTTGATAAGTATAATTTATAGATAGTAAGGTGGTTGTGAAAAAAAAAATGTAATGTCCGAAAGTTGCACTTTCGTTCATTAATTTTTTTTTACCGAAGTAAAGGGGGTGTGTAACGAGTTATTTTGTGGGACACCGATTTGGAGTTCATTTTTAGTTTTCACTGTAGCATATCTTATTTTTATATAACTCGTTACTTACTTTCCGATCCTTTCTGCTACCACATTGATTTTTTTTTACCGCAATGTTATATTTTCTTAGTAATTCAAAACACATGAATACGAAACTAAAAATATAAAATTTATTAATTTTGATTCTCAAAAATTTAAAGACTAGAGGACGTCCGGTATATAAACTATTTTAATTATAACAAAAGCCGTCCAGTCTAGTAAAAACTTTTTTGTAGTTGAAAGTAAATTAATTTCACGTATGATTCCGATAAGGCAAAAATTTTAGGTAGGAATTGGGATATAAATTCGAAAACCGAACGATTTTTGGTCTCTCTGCTACCGCTTGTTTTCAACAATAATCGCGCTCGGCTACCGTTTGTTTTCGAAACTCCGCTGTCGTTTGTTTAAACCAAAAAAAAAAAATCTCTCCTACCGACCAAAAATTTTGGAAGTCCAGTTACAGTGAATCCGTAGTATCCAACCGTTTCTGCGTAAGTAAGAAAAATTGTTTTATTAAAGCCAAAGAATATAATTATTTTGTTCCGCTTAAAAATATATTTCCGTTAGCAGTTTCGATATTCTGATTGTCGAAATTTAGTACAGTATTCTAGTGAGGTTTTTTTCGCAATAGATAAGAAAATTTATTTTGCAGTTTTATTATTGTTACATTTTTTTTATATTGGGTTGGTTATAATTCTTAATTGAATGCTCAATACATCAAGTATTTTATTTTAGATTTTGTTTTTCCCGAATTAAATCCTTATACCCATTGTCCGGTCCTAAAAATTTCCCGAATATATTAAAAATTTTCATTTCGATTATTTGAAATAAAAACTGATCGTGGGGCAAGTGCGAGGACTATTCCATGCGTTGTCCAACCTTCAGCCGGTAAAGTTACATTAATTTTTTATTCATTTATTTTAATTCGTTTATGATATTCAAACAAGTCTGAGGCCGATGCCATTGGTTGATTGAATATCTAGTTTAATTCAAAGTCTTCATTATCAGTGGTTGATCCGTTTTCCCTGCCTTCCCAAATTAACAACCCTTTTGTTGTAATATTTGATTATAATTTTCATTTCGATTATTTGAAATAAAAACTGATCGTGGGGCAAGTGCGAGGACAATTCCATGCGTTGTCCAACCTTCAGCCGGTAAAGTTACGTAAATACCTTAATTTTTTATTCATTTATTTTAATTCGTTTATGATATTCAAACAAGTCTGAGGCCGATGCCATTGGTTGATTGAATATCTAGTTTAATTCAAAGTCTTCATTATCAGTGGTTGATCCGTTTTCCCTGCCTTCCCAAATTAACAACCCTTTTGTTGTAATATTTGATTATAATTTACATTTCGATTATTTGAAATAAAAACTGATCGTGGGGCAAGTGCGAGGACTATTCCATGCGTTGTCCAACCTTCAGCCGGTAAAGTTACGTAAATACCTTAATTTTTTATTCATTTATTTTAATTCGTTTATGATATTCAAACAAGTCTGAGGCCGATGCCATTGGTTGATTGAATATCTAGTTCAATTCAAAGTTTTCATTATCAGTGGTTGATCCGTTTTCCCAGTCTTCCAAATTAACGACCTTTTGTAGTTGTGGTTAAATGGTTAATTTTGTACGATAATTTGTTTTTGCTCACTACTGTAATATAATTTTTTTTCTTTAAAACTGCTCACTGTTTGCTCACGCATTGCTTATATCGCTTTACCTGTTGCTAATCGCTTAAATAACCTGCTTATATCTCCGTTATCGTACCATTGCTTATGCACGTTCTACCGGCAAATTTTACATAACCCGAATATTTTTGACGCATTTGCACACTGTATTATATTTATTTTGTTGGGAACCGCCGAAAATATTTAATTTATGGTATTTCTAAAATATAAATTACTGTAAATATTTATGTACTTATCCCTGTGGAAATTAAATATACCTGGTAATATACAATTCGACCCAATTAGTGTTTTCTTAATAACCCGTAGCATAGTCGTCTGAGGGTTTAGAGTGTTTTAGAAGTGTTGAATTCAACGAGACCCCTGGAATTTTCCGTAACCTCCATCTGAGGCTATCTGGAACTCTTGACGCGAAGGGTCAAGGGGCCGTGGAGCAAACCACGTAAAAAATCTGGCGCCCGAGCATTCGTTTATAAGATTTTGCATCGAGGGTGACCAAAGTGACGTGCCCTGTTGGTAAAATCCAAAGGGTAGGTGAAATAGGCGTCACAAACTGCACTAAGAGTTTTGACAGGCATCCTTACGGGACATTGTCGCCTGAATGGGCACCTGAAAAAGCTCAAAATAGTAGAGGAAGAAGAATGTAGATTCTGTGGCATGGAAGAAGAAACCTCCATCCACATACTTGCGAACTGCACAGCAATTCAGAATACTAGGGCACAACACCTTAGAGATTACTGGATAGAAGAGGGACATTTACCTAAGTTAAATCCTGCAGATATTCTAAAATTCTTCCGGGAAATAGGACTAAAGGAGCTACTAGTATCTGAGACTTTCCTCAGGAACTAAGTAGAAGTAAGAATAAGGGGGCACAATAGACAATAGATCTTTTAGGTCTCAGTGAATGTCACCCCAATTTACATACATACATACATATGGTAAATGACACCTCATTTGAAAGGTATTTAGAATACCTATTCAATCATACTAATTTTTTTTGGATTTACGATGTTTTTGATGGTTAAAATAAATAAACAGTAAAATTTGAGTTCCGCTTTTAATTAATAAATATTTAAGAATAAGTCCTTATAATAATTGTTCAAAATGTGCTTCATCTACTTCCTGGCAATAAAACATCCTATTATTAAACTCTTGTCGGACTCGTTAAAATGTGTCAGGGGAAATTGCCCTGCATTCTTCAAGAATTCGTTGTTTTAAAACGTCAATACTGCCAGGAGCTGTAGCGTAAACATTAGATTTAAGGTATCCCCACAGAAAAAATCTAAAGGTGTTAGGTTCGGTGACCGAGCTGGCCATATTTTCCAGAATTTGAAGAATTAACGGTTCAATTGCGTTTTCTAACATCTCAAGATATCCTTCACCGGTTAAATTAGAGTTCAAAAAAAGAGGCATGACTATGTGGCTTCCCAAAATACCTGCCCAGACATTTACTTTTAATGGGAACTGTGTATGTTTTTTACGAATCACGTGAGGATGTATGTCACTCCAATACCTCATATTTTGAGTATTAACATTTCCATTAAGGAAGAAAGTACTTTCGTCACTAAAACAAATTGTCCTTACATAGTCTGGCTGTTGGACAATTTTAGTTGAAATATTTTCACAGAATTGCAGCCTTCGGTCGGGGTCGTCATCTGAAAGTTGATGCACCATTTTAATTTGTATGGGTGAAATTTGTTTTTGGTCAACACCCTGTCAAACTTTTTTGAGAATTAACCATAGGCGGACTTTTGAATCTTTATTAATAATAATAATAATAATAATTTTATTGTTCACACGTAAAGAGGTTACATGAACAAGGAGAGCGACAAAAGCAATGAATAAGTACATTGTGAAACATAAAATACATACAAATTGTTAAAATATATCATTCAGACATCGAAAAACATAATGTGTATAAGGGAACTATGACCATAATATACTTCTCTTTAATTTCCTATGAAAGTAGATGCTCACATTAGCATAGAGCTGGTAGGGACTTTTACTGAGATCTCATTCATTTATTATGAATGATCTAATTTTCATTGCGCCACATATGAAACGATATATTTGCATTAGCGTAGGTGGATCTATTGAGGATAATAGCGAGTCTAGATCATCCGAAAATCCTCGAACCTTAATAAGATTTTCTCCTAGGCTTTTATACATGGGACAGACCAGCAATATGTGTTCAAGATTTTCAGGCATTAGGAACTTACATATTGAGCAAATATTGGTCATTTCAATTTTATACGAATTGTTATTGACATATATGTACAAATTTTCTGAATTTGTGGTCCTAAGTTGAGCTATAAGTCTCTTAATATGTAGGGGAATTGTACAGGTTAAATAATTGTTTTCATTAGGTTCATTTTGTTGTAAAAGAAATTTATATGAAGCGTGATGAGTGCTAAGTATGATTCTATTTTGATCTTGTTCAAAAGTTTTATTTATGTAACGAGATAATATAGTTTCTTTTGTGTTTAGGTCAATATTATTTATATTAAGTTCTATGTCACAATACTTTACCATAGCCTTGCAGAGTTGGTCAGCCCAATTATATTTTGAATTTCCAACAGCAGATTGCTGTAGTTTAATAGAGCGGATTAGTGCCCTATTAACATATCGATTGGGAGTTTTATATTTAATTCGTAAAAGAAGCTCTAAGGCCTGCTTTATTATGAAGTACCCTATCCTACATAATGCCAGTTCGGACCTAATTATATATGCAGCCGTTGATCTTTGCAGAAACAATAAGTGTTTCCAAAATTTATTTTGTATTTTTTCTGCTTCTTCTAGATGACGGAGGCCCCAAATACCGCTTGCATAAGTGAATGTAGGTATTGCGACGTTATTATACAATAGTTTTATTGACTCTAGTGATGAGATTTTAGAGCAGACTATATTTTTAATTAAAACACCTTGAGAGAATCGGGTTTTTTGTTCGCGTCGTTTAAAATTGTTCAAAAATAGCCCATTGAAGGTGAATATGACCCCTAGATATTCATATGTAGACAGATAATGTTATTTTTGTATGTGAATTCCGGTTGATGCCCGATATTTGGGCTTTTGCGAAAAATAACTATTTTTGTTTTTGTCGGATTAACGTCGAGTTTGTTGTTAGAACAGTAAGATTCAAGAATTTGCAGGTTCCGTCTTTCTTAGTTCTATTTGGGATTCGGCAAACAATACCAGATCATCGGCATATAACAGCATGTGGATATTTTCTCCATCGTCTAGCGTGACACCTTTAGCACCGTGTTCCTTAAAAAACGAATTGATGTCTGAGATAAAAAGAGAGAATAAGAGTGGGCTTAAGGTATCCCCTTGTAGAACTCCTTTCGTAATTTTTATTTTTTCTGATACGTTACCTTGTTGTTCAATAAACAGAGAAGCTGAGCTATACATTAGTTTAAGTATTCTAATAATTTTAGCACTTATCCCACTAGTGAATAGTTTGCCCCAAAGAAGTTCATAGTTCAGTGAATCAAAAGCCTTTTTGAAGTCTACAAACAGAGTAAACAATTTTCTACCTGGCAAACGCAGATAGTTATTTGTGATTACTGATAAGACATAAATATTATCCTCACAGCTTCTATTTTTTCTGAATCCTGCTTGACATTCAGGTAGCATTTCATTGTTTTCTGTAAAATTTGTTAGTCTGTTGTTTATGAGCTGTGAATAGTTTTGTCTTATGGTTTAGTAGTGCGATGCTGCGGTAGTTATTTGGGTCATCTGTTGGGCCTTTCTTATGGAAGTGGATCATTTTTGAATTAGTCCATGTAGAGGGTATCTTTTCTTGTGAGAGAATTGTATTAAAAAGTTGTTTTAAATACATTACCCATTCAGTTGGCAGGTTCTTGTAAATCTCATTTGGTATTTTATCTTCTCCTGGTGCTTTGTTGTTTTTTACTGTATTCAGAACCTGGTAAATTTCATCATTGGAAAAATCCAAATCTAAATCAGGATGTAAGTTGTCTATATAGAGGGTGGTTAGATTTGTTATTGGTGTATAAAAATGTCTGTAATAATCAAGCATTGTATTCATGTCAATATTTACACTAAGTTGTTTATCTTTGGTTAAGTTAAAGTTTTTCCAAAACTCGTTAGGGCTGTTACTGCTTTCCAATTTCTTTCTTATATTCCTCTGATACTCATATTTTTTATTCTTCATTATTTGTTTATATTCTTTTTTAGTAGTTTTGTAGTTTAGAACTGCATTTTTTTCGAATTTTGATTTAATTAGATTTTTTTTAGTTTTATTCAGACTTTTTTTGGTTTCCCAGCATATTTTGTCAAACCACGGTTTTGATCTAGTGTTTTGGCTACATTTAAAAGTTTGCTTTTTTTCCATTCCTAGAAATTTAGATGTCAATCTAATAGCTTCGTTTAGCTGATTATCTAGTTGTTCTGGTAAGTTCAAATGAGGATTTATAACATACTGAGAGATTATGTTTTTATATGAGTTTATTTTTAGGGGGTCCCATCTAACAATTTATTTACTATATGAGTTTGAGGATATATTGGATATATTTTGTTCAACGTTTATACCTAAACTGAGTACACAACCTAAATGGTCTGAAATGAGGGTTTTATTTACAATGAAATTTGAAATTAAATTTTTGCTATTAAAATTGGCCCACACTAAATCTATCACGCTATTACCGGTCTGTCCAATGTATGTATAATTACCTTCATAGTCGCCATACCTGCCATTTAGTACGAATAAACCCAAACTTTCAAGGGCTTCTGTGAGTAGTGTTCCCCGCAAATTGTTCACTTTATCCATGGAGTCTCGGGGTTCTAATGGGAAATCAAGGTTCATAGAGTGATATTCATCAGGTTCATTCGGGCAGCCTATTGTCGCATTGAAGTCCCCATATATAAAAATATAATGATTCGCATATTCATTAGATATGTTTTTAACGACTTCTTCTAGCAATTCTATGCAGATGTGATCATCCAGCTTAGGTTTTAAATAAACAATACCTAAAATTACAAAAATATTATTTATACATAGTCTGACAAACATCCACATATTACAGGTTTCAATTATATCAACATTTTTAAGACCTTGAATGTCTTTAGACACGAGGAGTAAGATGCCGCCACTTCCTCTTCCTTTCTGCTTATCCTTTAGGGCTTGACTGATGTAAGTGTTGTAGTTGACTAGACGTTGCGGCCATTTAGGTTCAGGTGAAGTGACCCAAGTTTCAACCAGACCAATAATAGGAAAACTTAGGAGGTAATTGAGTTCTTCGGTATCTAGTTCATTTATAGTATTAATTCCCTGACAGTTCCAAAATAAAACGTTAATGGATTTTAGCGATTTTTCGATATTAGATTTTAAAGGTGTATTTATAGGTTGAACCGGGTTCATTGAGATTTCAAGTTTATAGGTTTTACTTACTTCATTTAGTAGTTTTTTGGCGTTGCTAGTATACTATTACTTATTTTAGTTATTTTATTCGATTCTTCATCAGCTTGATGCTCTGGGGTTCTTTCACTGAATTTTCTTGCATTTGATTTATCTGCTGTTGTTTTATTTCTTATCTGGGTATTTCTCACTTCTACCAAGGTTTCAACCGTATATTCTTTCCCGTTTATATATAATTTATTATATCTTATACTTGCTCTATGTCCCATATCCCTGGCTATTTTCATTTCTTGTTTTAGTATTTTTCTTTGATTTTGAATATCTTTTGAGAAATCTTCGCTTAAAAAAACTTTCCTCCCTTTCAATTTTTTGCTTTCTTTTAGTATGTTATTTCTTATTATTATTATTGAATCTTTATTAATTAAAAGCGAAACTCAAATTTTAGTGTTTATTTATTTTGACCATTAGTATGATTAAATAGGTATTCTAAACACCTTTCAAACGAGGCGTCACTTGTCATAAGGTCCCATTTAATATTATTTGTTTCAGTTGCCTGGTGACGTCACCGATGCCTATTACGTCACCTGTTACCACTAGTAGAGAAGCTTAAAATAGTAAATTTTCACCCTCCAAATTTCATCAGTCTAAGTATCACCATTCAAAAGAAAAGAGGGGGAGAGGGGACTTTTGAGAAGCACTGTATATGGAACACTCAGCTAAGAACTTGTACATATTGGTGCAGGGGACAAATGTGCTGAACTGCAATGCTGGAATGCAATCGCCCACTCTGACTGAAGTGTTATCAGAGACTTTGTCAGACGGTCTCGGAAACAAAAAGTTGTGGTTTTTTACAAACTGCATAAATAACTGAAATAAAACATTTGATAACGTCAATGAGTTTTGAAAAGTATTACTACAAATATCAAAATTAGTAAAAGTTACTTCTGCAATTTTTATAATTTATATAGTAATTTTTCGTTACATACGGTAGGTACCTAAATAGATAAATAGTGAATACATATACACTGTATTTAATTGAAAAGGACCCACTCTTAATATTTCAGAAATGCGACATATTAGAAAGAAATGCCGAAACACGTCAACTTTTAACTTGAGGGGGACACTTTTAGCGCTAATGTCATAAATGTCAGATTCACCCCCTCCCTACTGTAGATACCCCTTAAATTTTTTCAAATGGCGGTAGGTATCAAGTCTTACCTCATTTAAAAGGTCTGTCAAACCTCTATTCAATCATTTTGTTTTGCCTTTGATTGCCTTCCATTGTTATTTAATCGTTGTTTCAAAATTGGCTCTCTTTCAACTTTTCGTATGCCATTTGAAAAAATTTAAGAGGTACCTCCAGTAGGGAGGGGGTGAATCTGAGGGGCAAATATTGAGGGTGGGGTCTTTTCAAATGAACACAGTGTATACAATACAAACACATCTTAGCGATCTAAATTGAGTTCTATTATGGTTTGATGATTGAAACTCTAGAAGGATTTACCGTACATCAAAGAGTCTGAGAAATACCCCCAGAAACAGAGTGGGCTTTGATAGTCCATATCTGGCGCAAAAAGAACCGAGATCCCATTCAAAACATAACAAGTAAAAAAATACAAATCTCGATATCTAATTTTGATACGGTCACTATAAAATGTTGTTAGTTAACCAATCAGGTAACAATTTGTGGATAAATACTCCCATAGATAGGTAGGTACTGAATAAATTAACCGACTTGGTTTTACAATAGATCTCTCAACTTTTTGTGGTGGAACTGCGTTGCGAGACTTTTTGATGGGATATAATATTCCAATATTGTTTTTTCACTTATAATTACACGAGAGCTTTTTTTTGTCGAAGTAAACTTGAGAATTTTGTTGCCTGGCGATTTAACGAAAAAAACTGCCTCTGGCATTTCTGGCAGTTTTTTGAGTTGATTTAGGTACCTAATGGCAACAAAATTCGAATTATAAATGTCAAGTTTACTTCGACTCAAAAAAAAGCTAGAATGTAAATCAATAAATTAAAAAATGAGATGTAAATCAATTTATTTAATTTAACGGAAAAGTACAATTGTTAAAAACACAATTATTAAAAATAGCTTGATTTTCAGAACTTTCCACAAATGAAAACTTTTCTGACAACGCAAGTTTGAGAAAAATTGACATAACGTCATCAAAAATTTGTTTACAATGCTGGTTCCGTTATTGTCGCTGGAAAAGTTAGGGCAAACTTCTTTCGCTGTCATAATGACAAAATCACGCGGCTTATGGGATTTTTTATACATGAATTAAATTGTCGGCAATAACTCTTAGACAACTAATGAAACAAAATCTACCAATGAACCGAATAAATATTATTTATATTCTGATATATATTATTATCTATTCGTCAATTTAGTGCACTGTTCTTTGTGTAACCAAATATTACAAATATTTTTTTTTAATCTTTGGTGTAACTACAAAAAATATAGAATAAGGAGAATAAGGGTAATGGTTCTTAACTCAATATTTAAATAACACCACTTTTAAGAATAGGGACTAACAACGGATGTAATATACTTAAGGCACCGACCGATATTTAATTTTTTTTCGAGATGGGAACAACCATAATAAAAGTGAAATTATATTGTCAGCCATTAGGTCATAAAAATTCCAACCAATCACAGGTGAGAATTTTCATCTCAAATATTTATATGCCGACATTCAAGCAATCAGGGACGGATTAGCTAACAAATAATTTTTGTAACTTTCACCCATTGTTTTGTTTTGTACATATATTTGGGTATAAGCATATAAGCAAAAATTACTAATAGCTTTTTTAGTCTGGTTAATGTTATAAATGAAACTAACTGTTTCTAATTAATTCCACTATTTAATGAAAAAATTATGAAAATTATGAAAGGATATTGATAATTATTTCGATATTGACATATCATCGTCAGAATGACAGAAGTTATATTTTATGTGATACCTACTTGATGTAAAATATAACTCCTGTCATTCTGACGATGATATGTCAATATCGAAATAATTATCAATATCCTTTCATAATTTTCATAATTTTTTCATTAAATAGTGGAATTAATTAGAAACAGTTAGTTTCATTTATAACATTAATATGAGTAGATTCCACAAAGTAAGGGTCCAAACACTAAATTCAATTTTTAGTCTGGATTAGTTATGACAATGTGTAAAGAACTCGACGTTTCGTCCAACACTCACGAATCACACATATCTATCTATAGCCCAGTGGCGTCTAGTTTTTTATCTCCATTTTACTTCTGAGTATCTAGATGTGAACTGAAACCGAAAAATATTTCTTTAAGAAATAACCAATCATATAACCATTAAAGAACTATTGGTTTAAATTAAATATAATGATTTCTTCAAATTTTTAGACAACTATTATACAGTGCATTAAGCTACATTTCATTATATTTGTTTTTAAGAAGGTCCGGTTCTGTATACACGATGTTTATGTTTGCGTTTGTGATTTGCAGTCGCCCCCTAAGACGTTAACAAAAATGTTATTCAAGTGTATAGAAAAATGGCTTCACTTTCAACAAATCGAAAGTGGAGCCATTTTTTTGTACAGCATAGTAAATGATTTAAGATGTAGCTAGTTTTATGATTATTGGGTGGGTAGTTTTTTTTTGTAGTGACCATTAAGACAGTGACAATCGCATTCGCAACGCATTAAATTTTGTGATGCAAAAAAAATTCTATTGAATGAAAATTATACAGATGTTCCGAGAATATCGGCTTGAAAACTCAAGACTTGATGTTAATATTTAAAAAAAATATATAAGCAATATAATATAGCAAATTAAAATAGACAAAGATAATAAAATTAATCTAAATGTAGGTTTGGGATGGGCATAATATGTCGTTTCAACAAGAGTCGCTATCATACATTCAGAAGACAACTTCAGTTGTAGCCCGACTATCATGATATTTATTTGCGTAGCTGTTTTCAATAATAAATAATATAATACTAGTGTCACTGGAGGAACATGCAGATGGTGACTTGTTATTGCAGTACTACTTACATAAGAGGAGGAGAACTACTACCAATGTTTAAGAACAGAAACAGAAAACTGAAGCCTACCAGTCTTTAAGATTTTCCTCAGGAGCTCAATAGAAGAGAAGGGCACAATAGATCTTTTAGTTAGACTTGGGTCGAATACTGAAATTTGGTATTCGAATCCGAATTCTGAATACTGTATTCTAAATTGTATTCGAATACTCAAGATTCGAATACAAAGAAAAAAAAGTATTCGAATAACGCTGTATTTGAATACCTGGATTTATTTAAATAGGAATACTTTTCGAATATTCCAACTAAAAAGAAACATGCGCACTTTAAACTCAATTTTCATTTACGCGCTTGAAATAATAAAAATATATAACAAAATTAAAAATGCTTTACTACAAAATAAATAAAGCTTAAAATAAAATCCTTTGGTTTATAGTTTATAGGTAACAAAAACATAAATAAAAACTTAAATAATAAATAAAACTTAAAATAAAATTCTTTTCATTTAAATAAAAAAATAGGAACCAATCAATATCATATGACGACGCACCGGTACTTAAATATAAAGAGAAAAATTAAGTGTTTCCTATCCCGTTCCCTTCAACAAAACCAACATTTAAAAAAGTTCGTTACCCAAATTTTGACGCTTTGGCTTATTTATCATACCCGCAAAAGAAAACAATCGTTCTACTGGTAATATGGAGTTATACCTTAAAAATTTTTGTTTAATTAAAGGGTAATCATTAAGCATCTCCAAAGCTAATCTTTTATCTTCAAGATATTGCAAAAGGTTAAGTTGAATTTTTGCTTTCAGTTTATCCCTATTATCCCTGGAACCTAAATTGCACCACCGTTTGAACACGCTTAAGCGAAACGCAATATTCATAAAAATAATCAAAGAGGAATCGAATACCAGGATTCGAATACCGCGATTCGAATACCGCGATTCGAATACTGGGATTCGAATACAAAGTAGGTATTCGAATACTGGGAATCAAAAATGGTATTCAGAATCCAGAATACCGAGTACCGACAAAAAAAGTATTCAGTCGAATACCAAATACCAAATACACAAATGTATTCGAATACCAGCCAAATGTATTCTGAATAGGATTCAGAATACTGAGTATTCGAATACTACCCAAGTCTGGTGTGTGTGTATTGTGCTATCTTTAATTTGTAACAATTTTTTACCGATAACTACAAAGAACGTCATAACACTATTTTTATTTAATTCTTTGGACATCTTTTGCCAAATGTTGTCTCTCAATACTAATACTTGGTCTTTATAACCTTCAGCATACGTGGTATCAAATATTGGAGGCTGTTGGGAAACTAAATTAATTGACATTCTTTAATCTTCTTCCAGCACGTTCATGATGATATGCGACGACAAGCATACTGTAACCATATAAGACTACCGGTCTGCCGCTCAGCGACACAGCAAGTCGTAACTTGTCGCGCGGCAATTGCTGCTTGACGTGGAAATACATCGATTGAAAATAATAATACATAAAGTATATCCATCAAACAAACAGAGCGACCCAAACAACGTGATTGAAGTATGATCACCATGTTCCTTTGCATCTATTAGCTAAAATAAATATGCCTCCCTACGCTGGCCAATCGGATTTAACTCCAATAGGCCGGCAGAATTCATTGTCTTTGGTACATTGGTACAGAGTCGGAGAGATCACGTGCACTATGCATGATAGTGTTTTGGAACACTCCGTTGTCTTGGATGGACAGAGTATAGTAGTGTCGTCTGCTGTCGCGGTAAGTGTAGTTATCGCCTGACGCTGACGCTTGCCGTCTGCTGCGTGCTTTGGAACTGTAGGTACCTTTTCAGTTAACTATCTTTGATGTACAAATTTCGAGTCTGATCTCCTACTTGATGGTAGTAATGTTGATGATGCGTACTGAAATTTATTTAACGTAAGTTAACCAATCTTGTTTTACCAAAATTTCTAACCATATGGTATGTACGGCAAAGGGAGAGGCGAAGATAGAAAGAAATGCGGAGAGAATGTGCAGCAGGAAGATTGTGGAGACGATAGAGCGGTGCGGACTGGAAGTGGCGGAAGATAAGACGGTGGGGTTGCTGGGGAAGGGACGGAGCAGGACAAGGGAAGTGGGGGTGATGGTTAAGGGAAGGAGAATTCGTATGGAGGAGTCTGTGAAATACCTAGGAGTGTGGTTGGATAGCCAATTATCCTTCAAAACCCATATGGTAAAGGCGGCAGAGAAGGGTAAAGTGAGGGCAGCATGGCTGGGGAGATTGATGTGTACTTTGAAAGGGCCGGGTGTGTGGAAGAGGAGGGTAATTGGTAGGACGGTAGAGCAGAGTATGCTGTACGGTGCGGAGGTGTGGGGTGA
Organism: Lochmaea crataegi; assembly: GCA_947563755.1. NCBI lineage: Eukaryota > Metazoa > Arthropoda > Insecta > Coleoptera > Chrysomelidae > Lochmaea > Lochmaea crataegi. Next base: position 33,388,030 of record OX387422.1, on the reverse strand, counting down.
AAGAGCGGAGGTGAATGCGAGGGTTAGGCCACTTCTGTGGGTGCAGAGAGGGATACTGCTGAGGGTGGTGCAGGGGTACAGGACAGTGGGTGGACTGGCAGCATCGGTGCTGGCAAGGTCCTACCCATTGGACGTGTTGGCTAGAGCTAGGAACAAATGCTGGAGGGGTGCGACCAGAGAGGAGGTACGGGAATGGATGGAGGAGGAAATGGAGAGAAGGTGGGAGGAGTGTGAGGGCGCGCTAAAAGGAGCGATTGGGAATAGGAGAGATTGGATGGACCGGAAATTCGGGGAGGTGAACTACTTCTTGACACAAGTGCTCACTGGACATGGGTCGAGAGTAGGGTACCTCCACAAGTTTGGGAAACGAGAGACTGGTGTGTGCGAGAGGTGTGAAGTGGAGGATGATGTGGGGCATGTGTTTAGATGCTGGAGGAACGAGGAAGTGCTGAAGAAGTTGGAGAGGAAACTAGGGGAGGCGGTGTACTGAGGAGGACATGAGAGGCAGGTGTGATAGGATGGAGAAGATGACGGTGTGAGCGGAGAGTGTGCGAGGGACCGCCGCCCGTCTCGAAGTATGCTAGGGTAGTGATTACGAGGCGGGGGTAACGGCGAGTTTGAGGTGGGTTTGGTTGGTAGGCATCTCCTTGGGGATGAGTCCAACACTGTTTGGGTCCTGGACCCATTCGAACATGAGTTTCCCATCTCGGCCCGAAAAAAAAACCATCATGGTAGGCGATCTTTCTTGCACATTTCCTCGCAAGAAAATAACCGGCATTAATCTACTTCAATGTCCAGGTCAATATTAGAAAAAATAGTCAAAAATCCAACGTTTGCTTTTTAATATATTATGATTAAGGACTTATCTCGTATTACCTTATTTTAACATAAACGTATGACTGAAAAAAAAATTAAATATTCTATGTCGCCGCCTTTGGTTTAGAAAGGACCTTGAGCTGTTTAATGGAAACAAATTTGTTAGAAAAAAAGTTTGATGGCTTACAGAATTTTGATTGTTGACTGCATTCTCGTCGATTTAAATGAATATTTTATTGTAAATTAATTTATTTAAAGATTTCAATCATCATACCTTTCCAAGTATATCAAATAACAAGAAATGCAATCGCAAATTATATTTGCAATATTTTATTCCAAGTATTACGTAGTAGTTGTAGAGAGTGATTAAGTGTTTAAAGTTCCAGATAATTTTCTTAACTGAATCAATGCAATTTCTCAACAACTGATAAAATAGTTAATTCCTTTTAAAACGGCAAATCTGTTATTAAAATAACTTATGTATTCAAAAAACGTGAGCACTATAGATTAGACTTAAATATATGTAGTAAGTGTCCTAAAGATCAATGAGAATGTATGCCAACGGAAAATTAGTAACAATAACATTAAGGTGTTCTTGTTAACTACGACTGCTTTTATTTTACTACTGTTTACATTTACCAATTATTGTGCCTTCATACAAGTAAATTAGGTAGGTACCTACTAATAAATTGTTAGAAAATGTGACATTGTAAAAGTAATTATTTGAAGGAATTGCATTATGCCGTTTTTAGAAACAATACTAAAACTGGCCTCTGATTTTATTTCAATTATTACCTAATAATAATCAAGGTTATGTATAGTTTTAGTGTCAGTATAGTGCAAGTAGTATACATTTCTAAATATATGCTTGATACTTACATTCTCTTTTACTTTTAGATACCTTACCTTTTATATTAAAACTTTAGAATTTTATGAACAGACAGTAATTTTCATTTATAAACAATATTAGTATATGAGCGTACATAAGACGGTCAGTTGGAAAATTTTAGGAATAGCTGCAAAAATATTTTTCACAAAAACATTATACCTAATTCTATGCATTTAAAAATATTTAAGCAAATCTTGAACATAAAAATGTTGATATCAATAAAAAGAATCATAGAGAAACATTAAAATAATATCAAGGTGGACCAGATTTTAACTTTTACTACTGGGAATGTGAGATATACATATAAAATAACCCAAAGATTTATTGCCATAAAGAAGACGAAGGATGTCTGGTAAATACATAGGAGTAATTGCAAGGATTTTAAAAATTTTTTACTGTATAACGTTGAAGAATAATGGAAAGCAGAAATGTTGGGCGTATTGAAAACTCGGTAAATAGATCGAGAGAAGATCGAAATCCAGATAGATTAAGTGTGTGAAATTATGAAAAACTGGGAACTACAAATTGGAGAGTAATAAGCAAAACAGTGGAAAAATATGGTGAAAAGTACAAACCTTAACTAAAGCAAATAGAGACGAACAAGTCTACTGTATGATAGTTCAATACTACAGTTGATTGTGGATAACATTTTAGGACCAATGAGGAGCTCTCCAACCGAAATGCAACAAATTCAAAAACTTCTAAATTGATATAGAGATGGTGTCAGAATCTCTGTGGGCTATAATAACCAACGGATTATTTGTATAAACGATAAACGATGTTAAAGAAAATGCAATGTGTATTTTTATTTTCCATGTGCAATATAAGCATTCTTAACTGAAGGATTGTAATAGTTATTTCTGTCAGAAAACCTGGAAATGGAGGAGGTTAGGAAGGATAGTTGGTGATAATGTAAAGGGCCGGGGTATAAGAAAATGAAAAAAAATAGTGATAATGTGAGATTACATCCGAATGAAAAGTAAGTTTTAAATGTAATTCTTTACATTTTTGTAGTCTCATGCACGCGGTGGGTTAGTTTTGTTAATTTTGTGTTTATATTTCTTTACATCAAAAGATTTTATTATTGTAGGTATGTTACAAAGGATTTGTAACTAATAAATGACGTTAAAAAAGTTTTCGGCGTTATTTGACTGTTCATAAAGCTAGAGGTAACCAATTATATTTGCTTATTAAGAAAAATCCAGAAAACAACTATACAAGAAGCTTCTTACTCTTTACAAATTGGGTTTTTTCGCATTTTGTATTGTTGATCTGTTTACCAATAAACCCATATTTTACACGTGGAATGAAACAGAACGCGGACGTGGATCAAATGAGATCGAATTTGGTCCCTATTGAGGAAAACATTGAAACATTTCAAAACAAGAATTACCACCTATATTATAACCTTTTGCACATGCTGATGTATTGGCTCTATAATCATTCTCCGCAATCAGTACGAAACAAAGAGTTGATTTTTCCCGTTAGGGGGCATTCATACCTTCCCGCTGATCGAATATTTCGACGTATATAGAAAGCGATTACGTCAAATTATACTCACAACTAGGTTCTGCAAGAGAATTAGGCAAATACTGAAGTGAAAAGAGGACCAGAGATAGGCAGTGATCATTATGTAATACTGAGCACAATAAAAGAGTATGTAATGGAAAACAAAGAAAAAAGAGAAACAGTCTAAAAAAGAAGAGTGGGAAAAAATAAAAACGTATAAATTAAGAAATAAAGAAATAGCAAAAAAGTATTAAATATACCTCAGCAAAAAATTAGAGGATGTTGAAAAACAGCTAAACAATGACAATGAAATAGTTTGGAACTCAATGAAAAATGCGATCATAGAATAAGCAAAAGAAGTATGTGGAATAAATAGAAAACAAAATCATAGACAACAAACTGCATGGTGGACTAACGAAATTAGAAATCAAATTAAAATAAAGAAAAATATGCGGAGAAATTACCTAGGGTCTAGGAAAATAGAGGATTATGAAAACCGAGAGAAAAAAATCAAAGAATTAATTAAAAATGCAAAAGAAGATCAATGGAAACAATTTGGAGAAAAAATGGAGCAAGAGTAACCAAAAACTATGCTAAAATCATGGAGGACTGAAAAAACACAAGTATAATTAATATTAAAAACAGGAAAAGAGAAATGTTAACTGAACATAATAATATAAAGGTAATGGATAGATGGAAGGAATATTTTCTAGAATTATTAGATAACGGAGAAAGCACAACTAAATCAGATGAAGAAAAAATACAAACAATACAGGACGATAATGATGAAGAAATATCCGTAGATGAATTCACAGAAATAATTAAAAAGTTGAAAAATGGGAAAGCACCAGGATCCGACAAAATAACAGGAGAAATGATCAAAAATATGGGTAAAATTGGAGAAGAAATATTACTTAAAATATATAATAAGTGCTGGAAAGAAGAAAAGAGGCCGAAAGAATGGCAATTGGCATCAATTGTCCCTATTTACAAAAAAGGTGATAGACGGGAATGTGTTAACTGACATTGCTCTGTACAAACATAAAATATTAGAACAGATATTGGACCGAAAAATTAAAAAAGTCGTGGAAAACACACTAGACGATGCGATGGGTTTAGAGGTGGAAGGAGCATACAAGACAATGTATTTATGATAAAACAGATGACATAGAAGTGTATACAAGAGAAGAGAAATATATATTGCGTATTCATAGATTTAGAAAAGGCATTTGATATGGTATCAAGAGAAATAATCTGAAAAATATTATTTAAAAAGAGGGGTAGATATCAAAACAATGAGAACGGTACAAAAAATATATGATAATAATCTAAACACTGTTATAAGCCATAACAGAAGCGTTCACAACTCAAAGTGGACTTAGACAAGGCGGAGGATTAAGCCCATTTATTTTCATTATGCTTATGGATGAAATCATAAAGAAAACAAACAAGTAATAAAAGTAGAAAATATATGGTAGGACATAGAAACTTGCAAAAAGTTGAAATAACAAATGAAGACGACATTGTTATATTTGCACAAAGTGAAAGGGAACTACAACAAAACCTAAACATATGGAACAAAACATTGAAGGAGTATGGTATGAAAATAAGCACGAATAAGACTAAAGCTATGGTGAATGGTGATAAAACAGAAAATATAAAAATATATGTATTGAAGATCAAAGTATAGAACAAGTGGAATCCTTTCAGTATCTTGGAGTGGAGTTAGATCAGGGCGGAACTCAGGAAGCCGAAATAAATTGAAGAGTTCAAAAAGCAAGTAATCTGTATTATTATATGAATAAACTTAATTAATAAAAAGGATGCCTCAAGAACAACTAAATTAAAGGTATTTAAATATGTTTACAGACCAGTGTTAACGCATGGCTGTGAATCTTGGATCTTAATAGAACACAAAAGAGTGAAATGCAAGCGGCTGAAATGAAATATATAAGGCGAATAAGAGGAGTAACAAAAAAAGATAAGAAAAGGAACACAATAATAAGAGAAGAACTGGAAATACAGTCAACTTTGGAGTATATTGAAGAAAGACAATTGGAATGGTGGGGACATTTAAAGGTTGTGGAGAAGACTAGATTAACTCTCGTGCTCTTGTGCACGCAGCCTGAATCATAGCTGGTGTAATACTACGACATGCCTCACGAATGCGTTCTTTAAGATCATCTAAATCTATAGGCTGTGTTTGCTATACTAATTCTTCAAGATAACCCCACAAAAAAGTTCAATGGCGTTAGATCTGGCGAGCGGGGAGGCCAAGCTATAGGTCCGTAAGTACCCTTCTGTTGTGAAAAGACTGATGGAGATACTCCGCAACAATGCCTGCATTATGAGGTGAACCTACCTGTTGCATTCGTTATCCTGTTGTATTTCGCTCTGCTAAAGGAATGTCTTCCATAAGTTCAGGTAATTTGTTTTCAAGAAAATCTAAATACCTTTGTACAGTCGATGTGCCCTCGTAAAAGTATGGCCCAATCAAATGACCATTGAATAACACACACCATACATTTATACCCCAAACTGTTTGAAAACGAGTTGAAAGAACCCAGTGAGAATTTTCGTTCGACCAATAATGGGCATTGTGTGCATTAACTACACCATTGTCGTGGAAGTAGCTTTCATTGCTCCAAATTATTTGATTTAATCGATCATAACATCGATAAGAGGAATGAATTCTAATCTTCTGTCGAAATCAGTGGGCCTCAGTCCTTGAACTAAATGTAGTTTAAATGAGTGATATTTGTGTTGCTTCAAAATCCTCTGTATCGTGCTCTTGCTTATTCCCAATTTTTCAGCTGTGTTTCTAACAGAAGTATGAGGATTGATATCAGCATACGCAAGTACATTAATTACATTATCATCAGTTCTCACTGGATATCGGTGCGGTGCATGGTTTTTGTTTGGGAACAACCGCTGCGCATCTTCTGTTCCAATTTAGGAAACACCATGTGTGATACCTGAGGAAAACGTTCTTGGTATAAACGGGTCGCTCGTCGAGCATTTTCCCTGCGTTCACCATAAACCAATAGCATATCAATGTACTCGTCTGGACTGAATGTAAATGGCATTGCGCTTATAACAAGATTAATAATTTTGATTAATAATTTAAAATTTGTGAATAGTATAAAAATTTCATTCGTCGATTAACTACAACACCCTAGGTACTATTCGCAAATGATTGTTGTTCTACACTTATTATTATTAACTGTCATTAAATTCTTGACATAAACAGCATCAGTTTTTTTAAACACAAGATTAATCTACTTCTATCTCGTAGTTGTGACGCAGTGACGTAAGCAATAAGGATAATCACTAAAGCAAAAAATCATAAAATGTTAATTTATTTGGTGCTAATAATAAAAAACCAACAAGTTTGTTTAATCGTACCTAGTATTCCAAATAGGGTGATAAGCAATTTTCAACGAAAATATACAGAGGGTGCATTTGAAAATAATAAGTGAGGGAGTGGCTGCCAAAAGATTGTTAAGTGAAATAAAGATTCATTCATTAGGAAGGAATTTTGATGCCATTTACAACAGTTTTTACAGTATTGGATTATCTTTTAAATTAAGCGGGATATTGCCTGTAAACGATAACTTGGTGTATATATATACATACATACTATATATATATATATACATAGAAAGAGATGACGTAAAATTTTACTCACAACTAGGCTCTGTAAAAGAATTAGGCAAATACTGGAATGTTTTATTAAATACATTTAAAAGGCTTGAAGGCATAATCGATAAGAGGAGAATTAACATATGTAAAGACCAACACGAAAAGCTGAAATACTTTACAGATGAAAAGACCAAGACTTTGCTAAAACGGGGCAAAAACCTACAATGTGCTAAACTGGAAGAAGATTAATCAACGCATGGTTAACCCAAGACAAAGCTCAAGCTGTAAACAATCTTCTCACACAAGCATTTGGTGAAAAATGTTTGGAGGAACAATTTGCTTGGTATTTCGAAATCCTCAGGGATTTTATCATTGATAATTCGCTTGCTGATGGTATAGATATTGGATGCTGCTGCTTGGATGAAGAAGATGAGCCAGCAGTTTAAATCTAAGTTACCGTTGATCTATTTTGAATGATTTTGATTTTACTTGATTTTTGCGAATGAAAAAAATTAAATTTATATCTTTGTGTTCGCTTATTCTCTCAACAAAGTGGAACAACTCCACAAAAAAATCCATTTATTCTGAAAAATATCAATTTTTATCACGCCGATTGAATTCTTTGCTTTAAAAAGTGAAAGCCAAACATTTCTCATTCCTAAAATTAGCAATATAGTAGATTACGTACCAAGGCCAGTAAAGTAAGAAATGTCTCAGATCGCATGTAATTGTCGGCCGAAGCGAAGCTGAGGTCGACAAACATGTGATCTGAGGCTTTCTTATTTACTGGCCGAGGTTTGTATACTATTTTTCTGTTCGACGGAGCCGGAATGCGACAACTTCGTTTAGCGCGAAGGCCCGAAAGTTGATGCTTTCTGGCCGGAGGACAGAAAATTTATATACAACATAATATCATTTTTCTCCAATTTCACTTTTTTTGGATTAGTTTTACTTGGTTGGAGAGCTCCTCATTTGATTTATTGATTGGTTAGTTCGGGTTAGTTCCTTGAAAGGAGATTGTATTTAAGTCTTACCTATGTAGTTAAAATCAAATTTAGGCTAAATAATTCCATAATTCGAACATGCTTCTCTTGACATTATCAACTCCCTCACTACTTGTGACTGAGCCGTACAACCATGCATCAGTCCGCCAAGGCAAGTAAAAACATTAAAATATATCAAACAGCGCACATCGTGATCATGTGATAAAGCTTAATAAAAGAAAAACTTTACGACACTTGCCTCTTTACAAAAACTGGATACACCCAAAAATGTGCCAAAGCGAAATTTCATGTGAACGTGTAAAGCGAACAAGAGTACAGGAGTCAGTATTACCCCCATGCCGCTATATAACAGATTATCTAAATAACGTCATAGTTATGGACAATTTAAAAGCCATTCAACACTTTTCATGTTGGCAACAATGGCGACAATCAAAAAGCGGATACAACGGCAAATAGTTAAATAAAAACGGCAGTGTGTAGAACAATAAGTGAAAATGCATCAACATTGCACATAATGAAGCATCATGTAAAACTATTACTCAACAATTATTTCTTTGCCAGAATCCTAGGGCATAACACCTAGGAGACTACTGGATAGAAGAGGGACATTTACCTAAGTTAAAGCCTGAAATTCCTCCGGGAAATAGGTGTAAAGGAGCTACTAGTATTCCGAGACTTTTCTCAGGAACTAAGTAGAAGAAAGGGGGGATAATAGATATTTTAGGTCTCGGTGAATGACACATACATACATACATCTTAATGCCTGCGTAACTATTACAGTTTATATCTTTTATAATCTGGTTAATATTTTCCCAAATTTTTCTCTTGATGATCTCTTCCTTTACCGTATAGTATACACAAACTAAGAGGTAAAACTCGATCCTCATATTTCTTTCCTAATTAATCTCAGGATTTTCTACTTCGCCACTGTAACTCTCGTCTGTATCACCATCTTTCAAATAACTCGATGTTTCTATTTTATGGTAAACTTAATGTTTACGTTCCACTGTCTTATATTACAATGAAGTAGCTATACAAACTAATTAGGTATATTATTCTCAATAATTTTACTCTCGGCGCATGAAGATAGCAAATATTTCCTGTTTAGAATACCTGTTTCATATATAAACAACATTCATTTTCCATATATTCCAGTATAAAATTATTTTCAAATTACTTTATTACCAACACTCTACTTTCATATTATTTTAAGTTGTCTAATGTTTATTGTAGGTACCTGATTATAAAGACATAAAAATCAACCACAAATATTGTGAACTTTCTCATATCCGAGACGTCTATGTCAATTTAAGAAGCCGAGTTTTATAACGACTCTAATTACAAGAACAAAGAATCTTAACTTTTCGAGATTTTTGTTTTCATAGAATACACAAAAAGAAGATACTTGCTAAAAGTTAGATGCCTATTATAAATAATGTTGGGTCTTTTTGCTTAGAGTGAATCAATAAAACTAAAATAAACCATTTTTGTTTATACATATAAAAATCTTTATTTGAAACAATATTGTGACAAATGTTGCTATTTTGTAATTAAAATATATGTATAGAATTATAAAAAAATATTTAGTTCTTATGTTTCCCAAAACAGTATTTTAATGACCGTTTTAGAGACATGGAAGGTTGTCCAGTAAATTATATTATATAAGTGAGTTTATTTTACCAATTACGGATGATAAGTTGTTCTTGACTTGATCTTTGTATTTTCCATTGTAAATACCTAGTCTAAAAGTAACTATTTGATGAAAGTATAACAACTCGTATAACAATATGTCGGTTTGTGTTATGATGTAAATATGTTTGAGATTTGTGTTGTCTAGTTGTAGGTGTTGAATTTTTACTTGTTGAGTTCTATTTAAGTTTTATTGTTGTTGTTTGCTTTATTACTTTTAATAATGTGGTGTGTAATTTCACGAACTGCTATGCACTGATCACTTTTTTCATTTTTTATGTCACTTTTCCTCTTGTGTTGAGTCGTCGCTGAACGGAGCTTTGTGGGCTTTCTGGTTAATCTGGTTTGCTTCTTCGTTACCTTGGATGTCGATTGCCGATGCGGGATGATGTTGATAAAAACTCTACAATCAACTCAGTTTTTTATTTAGATGCGGTTGGGTATTTGGTTCTTGAATGGTTTGGACTGAACTTAATATAACAGATGCAATAAGACAAAGCATTTGATAAGCATTTTAATTTGAATTATGGATTGTAATATGATGTACAATTATTAGTCCAAAACTGAAAGCAATGGTTTAAACACCTGTGTGTAATCGGCTCCGAATCATCACATATTTCGCGAAAATTTAGTGGGTGAAAATTATAAAACAGTGTATTGCAATCCAAAAAGCTGTGCACAAATAGTTGTAAATAGAAACCTACCAGTATATAAGATTTAATCTATAAAACATCGTTTCAAATATTAATTTTTATGACTCGAAACAAGAGAAAAAGGAACTTGTTTCTTATTATTTTCGTAAAAATACATGGTCGCATCCAGAACACCTACTAGAGCTGAAAAATGGATCCACCCCAATTCAGCACGATGTCTTATTCCACTGCATTATTTAAACAGTCTCAACCTACACTACCTTCCAAAGATCAAGTCATTATATTCAACTCACTTACGCAATCAGAACTAGAAGATACAATAGAAGACTTTAAGAGTACGAGTCCAGGCCCCGATAACATCCCCATTTCTTTTTTGTAATAACTATCAGTACCATTAAGAATTTACAACACCATTTGGATCCAACATACTTGTCCGACCCAGTGTACCTACTGAAGTAACAATCGTACCAATTCTAAAGACAAGTGAGAGCATGGTCGAGCATGGTCGAGCATGGTCTGCAAATCATTAACAACCTTTTTATGTGGGAACCATAGACAAAAAACGGATTGAAGTATAGGCGGTATAAGGCATAACGGTTCTGCTCAACTAACGCGCGCATCGAGTGTTTTACATAAGCAAAATAGAATAAAATAGTTTAAAACATTATTAATTACATTACACTTTAACATATCTCCTTTAATGTCGATAAATATTATAAAGTATCCTAGTATATTAACTTTTAAGTCATTAAAAATGAAAATATACAAAATCAATCATACATTGATTGGTGTGAATCTGGCTTTGTTTGTCAAAGTCAAAGTGTCAAAAATATAATGGCTAATTAATGGTGTGGCAAGGGTGAGGAGGATTTAGGATTAGTTTAGTTTTAAAAAAGCATCTTTTGTTTTGAAAAGTGGATTTTTAAAAATTTCATGACTCTATTTGAAGGCGAAAAAATGATTTTATCCAAAAACTGATTATGCCAGTCGATTTCTCGCCCCAAAAAACCACTAATTACCAATTTTGAGCATTTTCCACGTCGAAAAAACATTTTTTTGTTGGAAATTTTGAACAAAGGGGTAGGTATGGAAATATTTCGTGATATAAATTGCTTTTTGCTAACTCCTTTAATGCTTGGAAATATCGACTGAAAATTCACTAGCATATGTAAAATTTTCCACTGAATCGAATGGTGCAGACTAGAATGTTCTATCTCTTCAATTAGTCAAGTTATGAGCATCTGTTGTTTTGAAAAGTGGATTTTTGAAAAATTCATGACTCTATTTGAAGGCGAAAAAATGATTTTTTCCAAAAACTGATTATGCCAGTCGATTTCTCGTCCCAAAAAACCCCGAATTACGAATTTTGAGCATTTTCCACGTCGAAAAAAATTTTTTTGTTGGAAATTTTGAACAAAGGGGTAGGTATGGAAATATTTCGTGATATAAATTGCTTTTTGCTAACTCCTTTAATGCTTGGAAATATCGACTGAAAATTCACTAGCATATGTAAAATTTTCCACTGAATCGAATGGTGCAGACTAGAATGTTCTATCTCTTCAATTAGTCAAGTTATGAGCATCTGTTGTTTTGAAAAGTGGATTTTTGAAAAATTCATGACTCTATTTGAAGGCGAAAAAATGATTTTTTCCAAAAACTGATTATGCCAGTCGATTTCTCGTCCCAAAAAACCCCGAATTACGAATTTTGAGCATTTTCCAGGTCGAAAAAAATTTTTTTGTTGGAAATTTTGAACAAAGGGGTAGGTATGGAAATATTTCGTGATATAAATTGCTTTCTGCTAACCCCCCTAATGCTTGGAAATATCGACTTAAAACTCACTAGCATATTTAAAACTTTCAACTGAATCGAATGGCGCAGACAAGAATGTTCTATCTCTTCAATTAGTCAAGTTATGAGCATCTTTTGTTTTGAAAAGTGGATTTTTGAAAATTTCATGACTCTATTTGAAGGCGAAAAAATGATTTTATCCAAAAACTGATTATGCCAGTCGATTTATCGTCCCAAAAAACCCCGAATTACGAATTTTGAGCATTTTCCACGTCGAAAAAACATTTTTTTTTTGGAAATTTTGAACAAAGGGGTAGGTATGGAAATATTTCGTGATATAAATTGCTTTTTGCTAACTCCTTCAATGTTCGGAAATATCAACTGAAAATTCACTAGCATATGTAAAATTTTCGACTGAATCGAATGGCGCAGACTAGAATGTTCTATCTCTTCAATTAGTCAAGTTATGAGCATCTTTTGTTTTGAAAAGTGGATTTTTGAAAATTTCATGACTCTATTTGAAGGCGAAAAAATGATTTCATCCAAAAACTGATTATACCAGTCGATTTATCGTCCGAAAAAACCCCTAATTACGAATTTTGAGCATTTCCGACGTCGAAAAAATTTTTTTTGTTGGAAATTTTGAACAAAGGGGTAGGTATGGAAATATTTCGTGATATAAATTGCTTTCTGCTAACCCCCCCAATGCTTGGAAATATCGACTGAAAATTCACTAGCATATGTAAAACTTTCCACTGAATCGAATGGCGCAGACAAGAAAGTTCTATCTCTGGAATTAGTCAAGTTATGAGCATCTTTTGTTTTGAAAAGTGGATTTTTGAAAATTTCATGACTCTATTTGAAGGCGAAAAAATGATTTTATCCAAAAACTGATTATGCCAGTCGATTTATCGTCCCAAAAAACCCCGAATTACGAATTTTGAGCATTTTCCACGTCGAAAAAACATTTTTTTGTTGGAAATTTTGAACAAAGGGGTAGGTATGGAAATATTTCGTGATATAAATTGCTTTTTGCTAACTCCTTTAATGCTTGGAAATATCAACTGAAAATTCACTTGCATATGTCAAATTTTCCACTGAATCGAATGGCGCAGACTAGAATGTTCTATCTCTTCAATTAGTCAAGTTATGAGCATCTTTTGTTTTGAAAAGTGGATTTTTGAAAATTTCATGACTCTAATTGAAGGCGAAAAAATGATTTTATCCAAAAACTGATTATACCAGTCGATTTATCGTCCGAAAAAACCCCTAATTACGAATTTTGAGCATTTCCCACGTCGAAAAATTTTTTTTTGTTGGAAATTTTGAACAAAGGGGTAGGTTTGGAAATATTTCGTGATATAAATTGCTTTCTGCTTACCCCCCCAATGCTTGGAAATATCGACTGAAAATTCACTAGCATATGTAAAACTTTCCACTGAATCGAATGGCGCAGACAAGAAAGTTCTATCTCTGGAATTAGTCAAGTTATGAGCATCTTTTGTTTTGAAAAGTGGATTTTTGAAAATTTCATGACACTATTTGAAGGCGAAAAAATGATTTTATCCAAAAACTGATTATGCCAGTCGATTTATCGTCCCAAAAAACCCCGAATTACGAATTTTGAGCATTTTCCACGTCGAAAAAACATTTTTTTGTTGGAAATTTTGAACAAAGGGGTAGGTATGAAAATATTTCGTGATATAAATTGCTTTTTGCTAACTCCTTTAATGCTTGGAAATATCAACTGAAAATTCACTTGCATATGTCAAATTTTCCACTGAATCGAATGGCGCAGACTAGAATGTTCTATCTCTTCAATTAGTCAAGTTATGAGCATCTTTTGTTTTGAAAAGTGGATTTTTGAAAATTTCATGACTCTATTTGAAGGCGAAAAAATGATTTTATCCAAAAACTGATTATGCCAGTCGATTTATCGTCCCAAAAAACCCCGAATTACGAATTTTGAGCATTTTCCACGTCGAAAAAACATTTTTTTGTTGGAAATTTTGAACAAAGGGGTAGGTATGGAAATATTTCGTGATATAAATTGCTTTTTGCTAACTCCTTTAATGCTTGGAAATATCAACTGAAAATTCACTTGCATATGTCAAATTTTCCACTGAATCGAATGGCGCAGACTAGAATGTTCTATCTCTTCAATTAGTCAAGTTATGAGCATCTTTTGTTTTGAAAAGTGGATTTTTGAAAATTTCATGACTCTAATTGAAGGCGAAAAAATGATTTTATCCAAAAACTGATTATACCAGTCGATTTATCGTCCGAAAAAACCCCTAATTACGAATTTTGAGCATTTCCCACGTCGAAAAATTTTTTTTTGTTGGAAATTTTGAACAAAGGGGTAGGTTTGGAAATATTTCGTGATATAAATTGCTTTCTGCTTACCCCCCCAATGCTTGGAAATATCGACTGAAAATTCACTAGCATATGTAAAACTTTCCACTGAATCGAATGGCGCAGACAAGAAAGTTCTATCTCTGGAATTAGTCAAGTTATGAGCATCTTTTGTTTTGAAAAGTGGATTTTTGAAAATTTCATGACACTATTTGAAGGCGAAAAAATGATTTTATCCAAAAACTGATTATGCCAGTCGATTTATCGTCCCAAAAAACCCCGAATTACGAATTTTGAGCATTTTCCACGTCGAAAAAACATTTTTTTGTTGGAAATTTTGAACAAAGGGGTAGGTATGAAAATATTTCGTGATATAAATTGCTTTTTGCTAACTCCTTTAATGCTTGGAAATATCAACTGAAAATTCACTTGCATATGTCAAATTTTCCACTGAATCGAATGGCGCAGACTAGAATGTTCTATCTCTTCAATTAGTCAAGTTATGAGCATCTTTTGTTTTGAAAAGTGGATTTTTGAAAATTTCATGACTCTATTTGAAGGCGAAAAAATGATTTTATCCAAAAACTGATTATGCCAGTCGATTTCTCATCCCAAAAAACCCCTAATTACCAATTTTGAGCATTTTCCACGTCGAAAAAACATTTTTTTGTTGGAAATTTTGAACAAAGGGGTAGGTATGGAAATATTTCGTGATATAAATTGCTTTTTGCTAACTCCTTTAATGCTTGGAAATATCGACTGAAAATTCACTAGCATATGTAAAATTTTCCACTGAATCGAATGGTGCAGACTAGAATGTTCTATCTCTTCAATTGGTCAAGTTATGAGCATCTGTTGTTTTGAAAAGTGGATTTTTGAAAAATTCATGACTCTATTTGAAGGCGAAAAAATGATTTTTTCCAAAAACTGATTATGCCAGTCGATTTCTCGTCCCAAAAAACCCCGAATCACGAATTTTGAGCATTTTCCACGTCGAAAAAATTTTTTTTGTTGGAAATTTTGAACAAAGGGGTAGGTATGGAAATATTTCGTGATATAAATTGCTTTTTGCTAACTCCTTTAATGCTTGGAAATATCAACTGAAAATTCACTTGCATATGTCAAATTTTCCACTGAATCGAATGGCGCAGACTAGAATGTTCTATCTCTTCAATTAGTCAAGTTATGAGCATCTTTTGTTTTGAAAAGTGGATTTTTGAAAATTTCATGACTCTAATTGAAGGCGAAAAAATGATTTTATCCAAAAACTGATTATACCAGTCGATTTATCGTCCGAAAAAACCCCTAATTACGTATTTTGAGCATTTTCCACGTCGAAAAAATTTTTTTTGTTGGAAATTTTGAACAAAGGGGTAGGTATGGAAATATTTCGTGATATAAATTGCTTTCTGCTAACCCCCCTAATGCTTGGAAATATCGACTGAAAATTCACTAGCATATGTAAAACTTTCCACTGAATCGAATGGCGCAGACAAGAATGTTCTATCTCCTCAATTAGTCAAGTTATGAGCATCTGTTGTTTTGAAAAGTGGATTTTTGAAAAATTCATGACTCTATTTGAAGGCGAAAAAATGATTTTATCCAAAAACTGATTATGCCAGTCGATTTCTCGTCCCAAAAAACCCCGAATTACGAATTTTGAGCATTTTCCACGTCGAAAAAACATTTTTTTGTTGGAAATTTTGAACAAAGGGGTAGGTATGGAAATATTTCGTGATATAAATTGCTTTTTGCTAACTCCTTCAATGTTCGGAAATATCAACTGAAAATTCACTAGCATATGTAAAATTTTCGACTGAATCGAATGGCGCAGACTAGAATGTTCTATCTCTTCAATTAGTCAAGTTATGAGCATCTTTTGTTTTGAAAAGTGGATTTTTGAAAATTTCATGACTCTATTTGAAGGCGAAAAAATGATTTTATCCAAAAACTGATTATACCAGTCGATTTATCGTCCGAAAAAACCCCTAATTACGAATTTTGAGCATTTCCCACGTCGAAAAATTTTTTTTTGTTGGAAATTTTGAACAAAGGGGTAGGTTTGGAAATATTTCGTGATATAAATTGCTTTCTGCTTACCCCCCCAATGCTTGGAAATATCGACTGAAAATTCACTAGCATATGTAAAACTTTCCACTGAATCGAATGGCGCAGACAAGAAAGTTCTATCTCTTCAATTAGTCAAGTTATGAGCATCTTTTGTTTTGAAAAGTGGATTTTTGAAAATTTCATGACTCTATTTGAAGGCGAAAAAATGATTTTATCCAAAAACTGATTATACCAGTCGATTTATCGTCCGAAAAAACCCCTAATTACGAATTTTGAGCATTTCCCACGTCGAAAAATTTTTTTTTGTTGGAAATTTTGAACAAAGGGGTAGGTTTGGAAATATTTCGTGATATAACTTGCTTTCTGCTTACCCCCCCAATGCTTGGAAATATCGACTGAAAATTCACTAGCATATGTAAAACTTTCCACTGAATCGAATGGCGCAGACAAGAAAGTTCTATCTCTGGAATTAGTCAAGTTATGAGCATCTTTTGTTTTGAAAAGTGGATTTTTGAAAATTTCATGACACTATTTGAAGGCGAAAAAATGATTTTATCCAAAAACTGATTATGCCAGTCGATTTATCGTCCCAAAAAACCCCGAATTACGAATTTTGAGCATTTTCCACGTCGAAAAAACATTTTTTTGTTGGAAATTTTGAACAAAGGGGTAGGTATGAAAATATTTCGTGATATAAATTGCTTTTTGCTAACTCCTTTAATGCTTGGAAATATCAACTGAAAATTCACTTGCATATGTCAAATTTTCCACTGAATCGAATGGCGCAGACTAGAATGTTCTATCTCTTCAATTAGTCAAGTTATGAGCATCTTTTGTTTTGAAAAGTGGATTTTTGAAAATTTCATGACTCTATTTGAAGGCGAAAAAATGATTTTATCCAAAAACTGATTATGCCAGTCGATTTCTCATCCCAAAAAACCCCTAATTACCAATTTTGAGCATTTTCCACCTCGAAAAAACATTTTTTTGTTGGAAATTTTGAACAAAGGGGTAGGTATGGAAATATTTCGTGATATAAATTGCTTTTTGCTAACTCCTTTAATGCTTGGAAATATCGACTGAAAATTCACTAGCATATGTAAAATTTTCCACTGAATCGAATGGTGCAGACTAGAATGTTCTATCTCTTCAATTGGTCAAGTTATGAGCATCTGTTGTTTTGAAAAGTGGATTTTTGAAAAATTCATGACTCTATTTGAAGGCGAAAAAATGATTTTTTCCAAAAACTGATTATGCCAGTCGATTTCTCGTCCCAAAAAACCCCGAATCACGAATTTTGAGCATTTTCCACGTCGAAAAAATTTTTTTTGTTGGAAATTTTGAACAAAGGGGTAGGTATGGAAATATTTCGTGATATAAATTGCTTTTTGCTAACTCCTTTAATGCTTGGAAATATCAACTGAAAATTCACTTGCATATGTCAAATTTTCCACTGAATCGAATGGCGCAGACTAGAATGTTCTATCTCTTCAATTAGTCAAGTTATGAGCATCTTTTGTTTTGAAAAGTGGATTTTTGAAAATTTCATGACTCTAATTGAAGGCGAAAAAATGATTTTATCCAAAAACTGATTATACCAGTCGATTTATCGTCCGAAAAAACCCCTAATTACGTATTTTGAGCATTTTCCACGTCGAAAAAATTTTTTTTGTTGGAAATTTTGAACAAAGGGGTAGGTATGGAAATATTTCGTGATATAAATTGCTTTCTGCTAACCCCCCTAATGCTTGGAAATATCGACTGAAAATTCACTAGCATATGTAAAACTTTCCACTGAATCGAATGGCGCAGACAAGAATGTTCTATCTCCTCAATTAGTCAAGTTATGAGCATCTGTTGTTTTGAAAAGTGGATTTTTGAAAAATTCATGACTCTATTTGAAGGCGAAAAAATGATTTTATCCAAAAACTGATTATGCCAGTCGATTTCTCGTCCCAAAAAACCCCGAATTACGAATTTTGAGCATTTTCCACGTCGAAAAAACATTTTTTTGTTGGAAATTTTGAACAAAGGGGTAGGTATGGAAATATTTCGTGATATAAATTGCTTTTTGCTAACTCCTTCAATGTTCGGAAATATCAACTGAAAATTCACTAGCATATGTAAAATTTTCGACTGAATCGAATGGCGCAGACTAGAATGTTCTATCTCTTCAATTAGTCAAGTTATGAGCATCTTTTGTTTTGAAAAGTGGATTTTTGAAAATTTCATGACTCTATTTGAAGGCGAAAAAATGATTTTATCCAAAAACTGATTATACCAGTCGATTTATCGTCCGAAAAAACCCCTAATTACGAATTTTGAGCATTTCCCACGTCGAAAAATTTTTTTTTGTTGGAAATTTTGAACAAAGGGGTAGGTATGGAAATATTTCGTGATATAAATTGCTTTCTGCTTACCCCCCCAATGCTTGGAAATATCGACTGAAAATTCACTAGCATATGTAAAACTTTCCACTGAATCGAATGGCGCAGACAAGAAAGTTCTATCTCTTCAATTAGTCAAGTTATGAGCATCTTTTGTTTTGAAAAGTGGATTTTTGAAAATTTCATGACTCTATTTGAAGGCGAAAAAATGATTTTATCCAAAAACTGATTATACCAGTCGATTTATCGTCCGAAAAAACCCCTAATTACGAATTTTGAGCATTTTCCACGTCGAAAAAACATTTTTTTGTTGGAAATTTTGAACAAAGGGGTAGGTATGGAAATATTTCGTGATATAAATTGCTTTTTGCTAACTCCTTTAATGCTTGGAAATATCAACTGAAAATTCACTTGCATATGTCAAATTTTCCACTGAATCGAATGGCGCAGACTAGAATGTTCTATCTCTTCAATTGGTCAAGTTATGAGCATCTTTTGTTTTGAAAAGTGGATTTTTGAAAATTTCATGACTCTATTTGAAGGCGAAAAAATGATTTTATCCAAAAACTGATTATACCAGTCGATTTATCGTCCGAAAAAACCCGTAATTACGAATTTTGAGCATTTCCCACGTCGAAAAAATTTTTTTTTTTGGAAATTTTGAACAAAGGGGTAGGTATGGAAATATTTCGTGATATAAATTGCTTTCTGCTAACCCCCCTAATGCTTGGAAATATCGACTGAAAATTCACTAGCATATGTAAAACTTTCCACTGAATCGAATGGCGCAGACAAGAATGTTCTATCTCTGGAATTAGTCAAGTTATGAGCATCTTTTGTTTTGAAAAGTGGATTTTTGAAAAATTCATGACTCTATTTGAAGGTGAAAAAATGATTTTATCCAAAAACTGATTATGCCAGTCGATTTCTCGTCCCAAGAAACCCCGAATTACGAATTTTGAGCATTTTCCACGTCGAAAAAAATTTTTTTGTTGGAAATTTTGAACAAAGGGGTATGGAAATATTTCGTGATATAAATTGCTTTTTGCTAACTCCTTTAATGCTTGGAAATAACAATTGAAAATTCACTAGCATATGTAAAATTTTCCACTGAATCGAATGGAGCAGACTAGAATGTTCTACCTCTTCAATTTGTTAAGTTATGAGCATCTTTTGTTTTGAAAAGTGGATTTTTGAAAATTTCATGACTCTATTTGAAGGCGAAAAAATGATTTTATCCAAAAACTGATTATACCAGTCGATTTATCGTCCGAAAAAACCCCTAATTACGAATTTTGAGCATTTCCCACGTCGAAAAAATTTTTTTTTTTGGAAATTTTGAACAAAGGGGTAGGTATGGAAATATTTCGTGATATAAATTGCTTTCTGCTAACCCCCCTAATGCTTGGAAATATCGACTGAAAATTCACTAGCATATGTAAAACTTTCCACTGAATCGAATGGCGCAGACAAGAATGTTCTATCTCTGGAATTAGTCAAGTTATGAGCATCTTTTGTTTTGAAAAGTGGATTTTTGAAAAATTCATGACTCTATTTGAAGGCGAAAAAATGATTTTATCCAAAAACTGATTAGGCCAGTCGATTTCTCGTCCCAAAAAACCCCGAATTACGAATTTTGTGCATTTTCCACGTCGAAAAAATTTTTATTTTTAGGATTTTAGTTCTAATAAAATTGTAGTAGTAAATATTTTTGGCCACTTCGCAATTTGGAGTTTAAGAACAAAATATTTTTCAAATTTCCATCTGATATTAATCAACGGGAACAGTAGTACTTTAGAATTTCCTTATAGATCCAAAGATCAAAGGTTGTGTGAAGATAATTTTGATGATAATGCATTTACAAGTTGATTACGAAAAAGACTTATTAAATTTGCTTTACCTTTGCAACCCTTATATAGATGTAGATTATTTTTTTATATTTTGTGAAACAAATTTAAATTTTCTAGTTAGGATAGAACATTTATGTTAACAGATAGATTATAGAATAAGAATTTAACTATTGTATCTACAATTTTAAGTGATATTAGAATAATTTCATTTAATAACAGGAAATATTGGTGAAAATATTTTTTTGAATAATGTAACTGTGATAATTTAATCCAATAGAATAAGAATTTTGAAGTTAATAAGGTAAAGTCTCATTATAATACTACGCGGCTCTTACTTTTTCAAGATGGGGAAGGAAAAATAACCATTCCATTCACCCTTCCCCTTGAAGGTTCCTGAAGGTGAAGGGTGTATGGAATGGTTATTTTTCGTTCCCCTTCTTGAAAAAGTAAGAGCCGCAAGATGCGTGGTTTGGGTAGTATTATACAGGGTGTCACAGAATAACTATTCCTAATTTTCAGAGAGTATTTAAATAAACATTTTTTATTAATAAACTAGTGTCCGGAAATTCTTCAGTTATTTCGAAGACAGTCAATTACACATCGTTATAACTTGTGTGTCGAAAATGGTGGTCGTAACTTCGAACAATTTCTATAAAGTTTGATGCAGTATTATTTCTAACATAATGTTTCTTAACTTAATTGCTTCAATTTAGTAAGTAACTACTCTTTCCTAATGTAATTGTTTTTAAAGATTTCTAGTTTATCTTAACAACGAGAAATTTCCGGACACTAGTTTATCAATAAAAAATGTTTATTCAAGTGCCCTCTGTCATTTCTGAAAATTAGGAATAGTTATTCTGTGACACCCTGTATACGCCTAGTCATATTGAAAAAGACAAGGCGTATTATAATAAGACTGATTTTACCATAAGCCTGCGACATATATACAATAACAGTCCTATATTTAATAAACTAACATTTTAGTAAATTTTGTTATATTATTATGTGCAGATTAATAAAAATTTTAAATGTATGTTGTTTTCTTATTTATCTAAATTATGTGTCTTAAAATTGTTTATTAATTATAATTATTTCAATACGAATAGTAAAATTTACCTACCCATAATCCAAACTACTAAATTTAAATATTCCGCCTGTTAAAATTAATTCCGGCACCCCTTCCTGGTGCGCTGCGATCAACGCGATGCCAACTGTTACTACAGGAAGAAAGGAAAGATAGTTTTTCATTCTCCCCCTCTCGAGGGGAGCGGGCGCTATAGGCTTTCCGGAGCCTCTTCAGCCAACATTGGAAGGAATAAGGATTGTTTGGTTCAGGGGGTGGGAGTGGAGGGAACGGTGGTAGGTGCCTGAGAAGTGTGTACTGACCCAGCATTCACCTATTGCTACGAGAAAACCTCTGAAAAAAGTCATAGCGGGTCAGGCGGACCTAGGATTTGAACCCCAGTCCTTCCGAATGCAAGCCGAAAGCGTAACGACAACTCTCATTATATATTATTTCTCTATTTCCCTATGGTGGGAACTTGAAAGTCGCAAATGAATCAGTCCAGAACAAAGTGTATCGTGAAGTGCTATTGACAATATTATAGAACTGGAAAGTGACGTACACGAAGCCTGAATAAATATAATAAAAAACGTTAAAATAATGAAATATAGATGGGCAAATGTTATTTGTCGTAAACTTCCTGAGCTACTGAACTTGTAAAGTAAGAACAAATGGTAACATTTCAAGCAAACAATGTCAAAATAATAATTTATATAAAATATCCGTTAATTTCAGTGTGTATAGAATAATTGTTATGAATATTGGAAACGTGTTTTTAAAATCGTCACAAAATTACTATATTCGGTCTGATTATAACGTCAAAAAATAATTCATCGACGATTCACCAGATTATTTCGAAGTTCTGTAGAATTATTTACAATTTATTTTCTCCTTCTTGTGATATTATCATTAAAAATATGTTTTATTTCCAAAAATGAACGAAATAAGTTACTGGAATGAAAAATTTGTCAAAAATGTCGCTAATCTGGTTCGTTGGGTCTACTTAAATACTGTGTGAAGCTGCTCTCCTGAAAATCATTTGACAAAACTTCAATAACCACGAATGGAGTTCAGAAATTCCAAGTTTTATCTGATTATACATCCATTTTTGTGACAGCTGTTCGTTTATAAATCAAATACCTATATAAAATATTGTTTGCAAATAAACGTCAAACTTAGTCACCAAATATTTGTCCCCCATGTTTGCCTTTCTATTTGAAAGTTCCGAAAAAAATTTTATTGAAGTGAGAATTGATGTAGACTATTTAGCTACTTGTGCGTGTTTGAAAATCCCCTTTTCAGGTAACAAACTATAAATCAATTGTTTTTCGAACCGAAATATTCTAGATATTACTATTTATTATCCTACAAATAAGTGGATAGAGAAGAAATTAGGGATATTACTACCAAAATTTAAATTTTAGAGTACTCACGTACTTTTTTGATTATTTTTAAATTATTTTACTTGGGTATTCATTTTTAATAAATATACTAACTGCAAACAAATATATCAAAATTCGGGTTGGTAGCAGTTCAATTTTATATTGATGAATTTGAAAAAATATCTACTTTTAATCAATGTCAATTTACATACTGTAATAGAAGGAAATGAAATAGCAGATGAACTAGCAAAGAGAGGGGTTGAAACCATGGACATATTATACGTCCATGGTTGAAACACCCTTCTGGGAACCGGAACCCTTTTGCGGTATCAGCTTCAATGTAATATTGTGAGAAATAGGCAACGCCGAAAAGAAGAGAAGATCTGACCATTGGAAAGATCTAGTAGGACTTAAGGAACGGACACATTATTAACACGTGTCGTGTTAACACGTGTTATAAAAATATCTATTACATTATTTCAAATAGACCCGCACATATTATTGTGATGTGTCGTCAGAAGCCCATAACACGCTTAAATACGTCAGAACCCGTGTTATCACTATCTGGAGGTCCCAGATTTTCGTCAGAGTGTTATTGGAGTGGAAGTACAAAAATGGAAGCAAAGTTAATAAAAGAAGAAGACCTACGAAAATATAATTTTTTGTACAATGTTGGCAAAGATTATAGGGTTAAAAAAAAGACAAGATGCTTGGGGGCTCTTAATAAGAATAGTATTACTACATCCTACAAAATGAGAGATTAACCCTAAAAAATTTTTTATTAATAATTTGGTCATTGACTTAGGGAGGGTTAATTTACAAATACGTACCTCCAAGTAAATTTTCCATAATATTATGATCAGATAAACTAGGTACGACTGGGCAGCATGAACTAGGTACCTACAGGATATAAATGATAATTTTTTACTAAATATAGTAACCAATCAAATTACTTAATTTTAAGTCATGTGTAAAATTTCATCCAATCACCTCTGGATTGCAGCGATAATACCCTACATGTGGTGTTTTTTTATTAAAAATTAATTAAACGTCAAACTGACAACTGGTTTAAAAATGTCGCGAAGATTTGGTATTGCATCTAACGATGCAATTTAATGATATTATATCTAATAATATACCAAAAAATACTATCAAATCAAAAAAATATGTATGCTGAAACGAGTTTGCATAATTTGGCTAATATATTGAAAGATTATGCGGTAAATATGAGAAAAGCTGACGAAACTGAATATAAAGAAGCAACTGAAAAAACTGAAAATTATTAAACGTCAGATTGACAATCAATTTTTTGATATCTACAAAGTAAAAAATTATCTTATCGAATACTCCTCGGGCCTTGATAAATACTCAAAATTTTGTCATAGAGAATCCTTCAAGCGTGTTGCTCAAAGATAATAGCAAGGATATTATCAAGCAACACGCTTTCAGCATTCTCTATGACAAAATTATCTCGGTATTATCAAGACCCTAGGGGTATTACTACTGAAAATGCATCTAAACACGAAAACATCAGCACATAGCACGTGTATGGCATCAGAGCAAAGTGTCCGCATATCGAGTGTTTCGTATTCTGATGTTTCGTGTTAACTCGTGTTAATAGTGTGTCCTAAGCTAGACAAAATATACTCCTATGAAACACAACCATGTGAGAGCAAATAAATGCTTAAGCCAGAGTTAGGATTCACTCAAAAAATTTTGACAGGTGGCAGAACACTGCCGCCTGAATGGGCACCTCGAAAAGCTCAAACTAGTGGAACAAGAAGAATATAGATTTTGTGGAATAGAAGAAAAAACCTTTATTCACGTGCGGAATGCATAGCAATACAGAATCCTAGGGCACAACACCTAGGAGAATACTGGATATAAGAGGGACACTTAAACTGAAGACTGCGGATATCCTAAAATTATTGTTTTATTGTTGATATTATGTGGTCAAGGTGCAAGTATTTGCGCAAACCTATCCTTAAGTTATAAGTTTTGTCCTTAGTGTGTATAATTGGTGATGTTTTTTTTTATCAAAAACTGTAATTGTTTTCAACGGAAACAGAATCTTGTCTTAATTTAAAATGTCTCAGCAGCTCACCCGGTAAATGCTCCTACCTCTAGGACATATATGACATTTACACAATATACAGTGTGCCCACTTAAGTTCGCAGTATATGGGAAACTTATTTATTATTGATTTTACGAAAAAACAGTTATCAAGTTTATAGTTAAGAAAATATGAATTTTACCCAAAGTTAAAATACTTTTATTTATGGTTGGGCAAAAAAATATTTGAGTATCTATAGCACTATCGGTAATTAAGTTAATAATAATTGTAAAATGAATTATTTTGTAAGGTGTATTAGGTAATTCTTTCAAAACATCATTAAAATGCTGCAGCTCAGAAGTTCACATTTAAATGAATTTTCTTCATGAAAATTCTCAATTTGGTTAAAAATAAAAGTATTTCACTATTGGGTAAAATTCATATTTTCTGACATTCCTCGAATATGACTTGGAAACTTCGGTACCTGATGATCATGGCTAGATAAGGAACACCAACTCAAATGTAGGTTGAAACAAGGACACCTCCATACAAATAGTTTACTGAACAAGGTAGACAAGGAACTATCAACCAGGCTATTGAAACTGGATAAGAGACATTTTATGACAGTTACCGACCTGGTCACTGGACACTGCACCCTGAGGAAACATCTGCACAAAATGGGCAAACTTAGTGAACCTATATGAGCAGAAAATGATGATGAAACACATATTCTGCTTCTGTGAGAACTTAAAAGGACTCGCAAGACGAAAGCACTTTGGAGAGGAAATAATACAAACATTACAACTACTGAAAATCACCCCAGTCAAACTAGTGGCCTATATAGAAGACACAAAGCTTCTGGAATGGAAGTAGATAACATGGGAAATTGTACAAAAATTCAGTTCAAGTGCCTTGGCTGGTGAGCACAACCCAAACCAATGAATGAATGACTATGTACAACTTTTTATAAAGCATACGTTTGTTCCTTAAAATTAATAATAAAACAGTTTCCCATATGCTGCGAACTTAAGTGAAGTATATTGTCCATTTAATCCAATATATTTAATTTCAAACTATATAAAAAAAT
Source organism: Lochmaea crataegi (assembly GCA_947563755.1). NCBI lineage: Eukaryota > Metazoa > Arthropoda > Insecta > Coleoptera > Chrysomelidae > Lochmaea > Lochmaea crataegi. The sequence goes on along the minus strand of OX387422.1, from coordinate 33,361,790 downwards.
AAACAGTCGTGGGAACTGTCGACAGAGTATCCATACCTTATAAAAAATTTTCGTATGCCCTTGGTAAATGGAAATTTTTACAAATAAATTAACTCCCTTCAAAATTTTTATCGTACGACCTTGGTAGAAGGAAATTTTTACAAATACATTAAACCACTAGTGAAAATGTTATCGTTACTCTTCCAAAACTAAGTTTTGCCCCTAATAAAAATAGCTCAACGCAGCTAAAAAAGCTTTCACTTCAAAAACTCATTTTGGTGTTGGCCTCAAGTTTTTTAGACGTAATCTTAAGATAATAGGCATGATGACAGTCACTAAGAATAACTGGAATAATGATTTGAAATAATTATAGAGATTACTGATGACAATCCGCCATCTTAGCTCAAACACCGATCAGAAACGCGTGACACGTCAACCTTTTGTATATCGTTCGAACTTTTACTGTATTTGCTGGTGTGGCATCATGATATTTGCTAGTTATAGAATTCATGACAATCACACAAGATAATACAAATTATTTATCAAAATAAACTTTCAATTTGCACACTGTCAAATATTTGAAGTATTTACAGATGTTTGATGTCATAGACAGACGCAATTACTATTCTAGCGTTTTGGTGCGAAATTGTATTTTAAAAATGTAAATTTATCTTTCAAAACCTACATTTTTCAAGAAATAATATTTTTTTGGATAAAGCTTATGCGTGCAAACAGCTTGGAGTATTTTTTCAAAATCAGTCTATTATTATTATCATGCCTTTTACGTTCGCCTAAAACACCTGATTTCCGCTTACTTTTGTATCATGGAGGCTATACAAGGAGATCGAACTAATACGGGAAAATTGACAAAAAGTGTCCTCAAAATCGTCAATCTAAGCAGTTTGTTTTTTCACCGCGGCGTCGCGCATTGTACCTAAGATACCATTTTAAAACTGTCACGACACTGTCACTTATTATTTACTCATAGTACCTAAGCTGGATAAGTATAACACAGGACATAGGATAGGTAGGTATCAAGTTAGAGACAAAATACTGATTGTATATTTGAACAATGTTTAATGATCGAAGGATTGTACACTTTATATTCAATATTTTCATAATTTCTTCTTGTAAAGGCTTGACCAGTTTGGAAGCAATCATCTTTTCGTTCATTTCATGGAAAATAACCTGAAGTATTAGATATTATTAATTATGTAATTGTTTTATTACTTCTTATTAATAGGACCAAATTTGTGTGTTATTAGAGCTTATGACTACTGGCTATTTATCTATACATACCTTCTATGTTTTCAAACAGTATTTCTTCTAGTTGCAATTCTCAATTATTCGAAGGCCATTTAATATAGTACATTTGAAGTGGCACATTTACTCCAAGCATTTCAAGTGATTTTTCCTTTTTTTCCACCGTTTTTTTCATATTTTTGTGTAGCTAATATTTTTTTACTATTTAGGAAGCCAGATTCTGAAAAACTGTATACATAAGTATTGTAAACATATCTCTTTATTCATCTTCAATTTATTTTTTATAATTGGGCAATCCAACTTGTGAACTTGGTTCTGGAATATACTTACTTGCACGTAAGGTGTCTTCTTTATTCTTCAAATTTCTCTTTTAAAGACTTACACTCATTCTAACTGTGCTGGACATTTAAGTGTGTTCTAAAATTCCATACTGAAGAGAAGACATGATATTCATATTTTTCATCGCGTAAAAACATAAATACATTCAGCAGCACAGAGTCGAACTAATTATTTTACCACCAAACGATTACAATTTTCGATATTTTTGAAAACGAGGACAAAAAACGGATTTCTTATTCACAATATTTTCCATTTCTGTGACCTAACCTCACTTACCTCACACGTGAACAGCGAACTGTCAAAGAAGCTAGCAACCAATAAAACATCATGAAATCGAGTTTTATGATTGGCTGTCGTCAGATTTTTTGGTACCTTAGCATATGTGGCGCCCTCTATAAAAACCAGAAATTGAAATACATGGAGTTCGATCTCCTTATCTAGCCTCCATGTTTTGTATGATAAACCTGAATGACACGTCAAGTGATTAATGTTTCACTGGAACTTAATTCTTTTATTGATAACATGATGAGAATGCTCGAGTGCTCTAATTCTTTTGAAAATTGAAGTTAAATTTAAACCGCATTCATCAATCTATTTAATCTATCAATAAAAAAATATTGATATTCATCAATTTGATAATAAGAAATCTTATTACAAAATAAATTGTATTACTTACATTCTCTCCCAAACCTTCCTGTAGAAGTTGATGTAATTGAATTTTTTGTAGTGTCGCTTTATGAAACCTGAAAAATTATTCCTTATCAGAACTATAATAGAGGTCAATTTCACATTGGTTTGGTAAATATATAAGGAAGAAAAGCTAATTAAACGGTTGTGCAAGAGTCAATTTGCTGTTAATTGTTTCAAGGTTGAAATAGTAAAGACACCAATGAAGTATGTATTAGAATGAGCGTAGAAAATGGGATTTTTAAGGCAGGGCAAAAATAAAACCAACAGATGAGTGGATTGTAAGGGAATTAATGAATCATATCCTGTTAAAATTGTTAGACAGCCAGAGGCGTGACTCCTTTATTATTTTAGAATGCTAAAATTATTTTTTTGTAAATATTTTTGCATCTATTCAAACAGTTTGTAAGATTCAATATTATAAATTAAATTTGAACAAACTCAATGCCAACAAAACATGTCCATCAAACATATATGTGACCAGTTTGCAGACCAGCGAAGGATCCCCAACAGCCTATAGTTAGCTTTCAGAGACCAAATTAATGATTCCTTGAGTTTCCTAATAGTTACTTAACCAACAAGAGTATTAATAAGGGCTATTAACAATCGAGAAATTCAAATTTTTGTGATTGTTAATCGAACTTTTAATACTCGTGTTAGCTACAAAACTTTTTCGTCGACTGTACAACTTGAATCCTTTTTTTTCAATATGTTAAAACTAAGAATATTCATTATTAGGTAAGTACTGTCAAACATAAATCATGACGTTGAAATGCCACAGAGAAAGTCGCCGGTTCAAATGTCACTGTTTTCGTTTGTCTTAAATTCTTTTTTGGCTGTTTTTTTCACTGATAATTATTATAAGTTGTAGAATAATGTAATAAAAACGATAGGTAAGTCAAAAGCTAGTATTCTATACCAGAAGTCAGTTTTGGTTTTTTTAATATCATTGTATGTTTGGTTGCCTATACTAGAATCGTTTATTCGTTCATTAATAGGGGTCATTAATGAATGATTTTGTGTACATTAATCTAGCTGTTAAAAATCGCACAGTCGGCGGACAAAGACATTAATATGTGTGGTACAATTAAATTCAAGTGTCTGGGCTGTTGAGCACAACCCAAACGAATGAATGAATGTATACGTTATAATTTTACTGTTAAATTTTTATTATGTAACTACATTTCTGATCACTGCACTGTAAATAACTCTAGTGGTTGACGCAGTATGGAATATTGAGTTTCAATGTTATCCCAGCCAGAATGTCAGATCCTTTGAATAACAAATCCACTGAAAAAGTAACAGCACAAATTGTCTGAGGCCAACATTAAAATTCAAATTCATAAATTTTTCCACTTTCCCTTCCGACATTGACTAGGTTCAAAGATGGTAATTAAGAAGATTCGAGTAACTTTACTTTCAATATTTTCAAAAATCAGTCAAATATATAGATTTAGAAAAACATTTTAACCAGCCCTTGTGTAAATCATGAACTTATTTTGAAAAAGATTTATTGCTATGAATTTACAAGACTGGTTCAGTTCCTACCTAAGTAAAAGACAACACTTGATAAAATCAAACAAAAAACTTCATCTCATTTAACAAGGACCACTTCTGGATTCTTAGTTATTTAAATAGTCTAGCCATCTTTTCGCTTCAAGGAAATTTTACGATCTTAGTGAATGACACCAATCTCCTTTGGCATTTGAAAAATTGTATGTTTGTATATTGTATGCATTGTATACTATATGTGAAAGAAGATATTACTAGTAATTTGGAAATTATGAAGCAATGGAGTGAAGCAAATTACTTGTGTTCAAAAGCTACCATTACAGTCAAACAGATTATTACATAAAAGCTGTAAGTTATAATCAACATACTATTTCTGATACATCTAAAAAGAGTAAATCAGTGTTGGTTATTTAAAAAAGTTTTGTTGACAACTGTAATTTTTGTATACAATTTGTATTAGGTACGCATTATGGAAACTATTTAAAAAAATTAAAAATTGAAATGTATCAAATAATAAGAATATTTTCTGGTGTAGAAAGAAATCTGTAGTATTTAATAATTAAAATAGATTTTAATAATATATAATTTGTATCAATGTATATGCAATTAAATAAGATAACAAGGAAGCAACTATTTTAATCTCACAAGTGACCTTCAAATATAGGTAAAAGTTTGTTTGGCGTACTAATTATGTTCCATAATATATTTTGATGATAATTTATTATTAATAGAATGTAGATATCAAGGATCATTAGTATTTTAAAGTAGTAATCCATAATCCCAATCCCATAACATTTCACTTATGCATCACCACAAATAATAATTTAAATCGATAAAAATAACATAAAAAACAGAATTTCAAATTAAAAATTAAATTTTAAAACTAGAATGATGGAATTGAAAGGTCAGAAAGAAATTTAGTTTTGATTGCAAATGCAGTATTAATTATTTATAATAATTATTTGAAATATAATGAAATTTTTGTAAGCCGTGGCAAGAATTATTTTATCATAATTATTTTAATATCTAGTAGTAATATATTATAACTTCACAGAGCAAAACATGATACCTTTCTGTGGATGCTTTTTCTTGTGATTAGGAAATAGAATAATTGCAATAATTTAACAAATCACATTTGTAGTTTAAGTTGACTATGTAGAATAAATATTTTGATTGAATGAAAAAATGTATGCTTAGAGTTAAGTAGCAATAATTACTAATAATAAATACTGTTTAGTCCATATGAGATGTTTATTGTCATCTTCAAGACTTTGCCTAGGGAAGTATTATATTGTCCTAATACCACCAAAATGCTCTTGGTAATTAAGACAAATTGTCTCAATGCAGACATTTTTAATTCATTCCATTTTCTAATTATACATCTTGTGTAGCAATAACATTTGTATATTATTTTGATAGGGTTCATATGGATGTTTCTGTATGAAATTTTAAATTATTATATTGACCGTAATCAAAAACTGTTAACTTAATAACTAACTTCAATTAAACTATCGGCAGACGAGTACTCACGAATAACTAAACAGTGGAGAAAAAAAGTCTGTTACGGACCTGGGTAAAACTACGGACCTGGTTAACTAGGTATTTTACAAATAATTAGTAGCGTTTGTTACTTATAATTTTTTACAAAACTAATTTTATTTTTGTGTGAATAGCCAAAAATTATAATCAACTTTAACCAAACAATAGGTAAATCTGGTGAAAAATGTTTTTTTTCTAATCAATCTTTTCTTTATCAACCACTAAGGGTTATTAGTAGCGGTTGCTTATTGATTACAGAAGAAGTTCTTCAAATTTGGGAATACATATTTGTATATTTTGGGAACTTAACAATATTTTCAATTTTCACCTAAAATCTACACTGTACACTAAGAAGTGAATCTTCGCCTTTCTCTGTTATATTTTGGACACTCCACTAGAATATGTTGGATACTGAACTACTCTTCATTTTTCCCCTGTATAAAAATTCTCTAAATGCCATATTTTAGGAGATATTGGCGGAAAACCAATTTTAGGAGCTTTGGGGCCGGGAATACCCCCCCAAAATGGCGATGAGGTGTGTGAAATTTCTGGATATTCAATTACTAGTGTAACCCTACCCTTCACGGAAAATTTTTGGACCGGCAGGATTTTTGTACACTTTGCCTACTTTTCATCCTTCATTTACTGGACTACAGATATTTTAAAATCATACAAACAAATGGGAAGGAACGAATCCGTTTTAATTAGCGCTCCTAGTTTTATAGTAATTGTGGGACTTTCAGAACAAAAAGGAAGAAGAGGATGTGGTGGTCGAATTTGTTACAAAAAAAACAAGAAACGATAGAAAGCTTGAAAAATTAATTACTGCAAGAGAATGTAGTTAACCCTTCGCTTCCTTGCGACGGGCAATGTATGGATAATTAATGCTTCAAAGGATTTTGTGAAGGTAATATTAATAAATAACTTGTGATATCATGGGTTTTTAAATGTATAGATACTTAAGACTTACTTAAAACGACCCTCCATTGTTTATTTTCTTGCAATTTATAGTTAATTTCGTGTTATATGTACACCATTGAAAGATATTTCTTTTCTAATTAATTTTGGATAAACTTTACAATTGTTGTTTTATTCAAATTGAGAGAAACGGCTGTTACATGGTCAAACAGACACTTCATCGAAAAACGTATTGATGTTATTGATCCTACGGAAGGTGCGATATTCATGTTCAGCTTAGCTTTGATATTGTAATGTTTCTCTTATTAATTTAAATAGTTTGTAACTTGTGAGATAAAATTATACACACTATGGCTAATTACTATCTATTTATTTAAAGGAACACACACTGTATTAAACTTAATTTATATATATACACTTTACTTAATGTCTACTAATTTATTTACACTCGGTATATTAGTTCTAATTTATTTTCACCATTTGACTATTACACTATTTATCTGCACTATTTAATCATTGTCCGATTACTTCTGTTCTGAGAACTTCTGTGAACTAACTCTTTACTGCCCGTTTAACTAATTTTCTCGAACTAACTGACTGTTTACGCACTCGGAAACCCGCGTATATATAGTCCTTATCGGTTCTGGAAAGTTCTAGCATTTTATGACGCTCCTCATATGCGTAAATACTGCAATACAGAAGAAAGCGCATTCACCAAAATTCATGATCGAGGAACAGGACCGGCTTTGAGTTGGTGACCTCGCAACAATATGCTAGACAAGAAGCATCTGACGATGGTACAAGTATGCTGGAGTTGGTTGGCAAGCTGTGTCAACCATATCATTTACTCGTAAAAGAGAGTTATTTGTCAAAGTACTATTCATTTTTTATTATAATTATTTGATTTTTTACAAATTGAAATTTTACCCTGGTGATATCTAGAAAATGAAGTTTCTATTTGTCAAAATATGTAATATAAACATAATATTTCTCACGTCACCAAGCCCCTGAGAAATATACCTATATAAATATCAAATATTACATAATTTTAACCAATATATTCCTAAATTAAATAACATTATTATGTGAGAATGAAAATGAAAGTGGTTTTGATAAAAATAAAGTGAAGCAAAGTAGTTTTATTATTAGCATATTTGTAGCCAAAATAAAAGAAGAGAGCACAGTTTATAAAAAGCATTAAATTACCTTTGATTACTTTTAAATTTAAGTATTTTTTTAATACGGGGCGTTTAAGGTATAATATCGAGATAAGTGCACATCTTCGGTAATCCCAATGTTCCCATTTTGCTGCCCTACAATTTAAGTTATTTATCAAATGTTCTTTGGAATTGATTCATTGATTGATTAGTTCGGAACCACCAGTCAGAGGCTTAGAGACCTCGGCACCTCAGCCTTTAGGCTTTTCGTGTTCTTGGTTATACCGTTCATGTGAAGAGACCAGTAGCCCTTATCAGGCTCAATAGTCTTTTCACTAGGTCCTTCTTGGAGAAATCATCCTTTGGATACTCTAGTCCTAGGAGTCTATATCCCCAATGAGACAGTGCTTCGCATTCGAAGATGATGTGAAGGGCTGTTTCCTCAGGCTCTTCCATGCACAACCTACAGATAGGTTCCTCCCTATATATGTCAAGTGTATGCATGTGCTTCCTTAGGGTACAGTGACCGGTGAGTAATCCTGTCACTTTCCTTATCTGGCCCCTGCTGAGGTTTAGTATTTCGTTAGTCAGAGAATCCGAGGGTTTTTTGACTAAGAGTTTGCTTGTTCCTGTTTTGGCACGTGTCTCCAGTACGTCTGATGTTTAGTTTGTATCCACCGAGATGTACAACCACGTGCAGCAGACCCTTGCTTTGCTAAGGTGTCTGCCTTTCCATTGCCTACAATACCCTTGTGCCCCGGGACCCACTTAAGAGTTACTCTATAGTGGTTTGCCAGGGTTAAAAGTTTTTGAAGGCAGTCCCAGACCAGTCTGGAACTGATCTGGGGACATGCTAAAGATTTCAGTGCTGCCTGACTATCTGAATGTAATATAATATAATAGAAAGAATATTTTTCTTTTGTTTTAGTCTGACCTACATGTTTCAACTACCAGCAACCTAGAGACAATGTAAAGCAGCAACGGTAACTTCCTAAAACTCAGCTAACAATAGACACCCTTCAAACATCTAAACAGAACTAGGATAAGATCCAATCTCCAACTCATAATGAATTAACAAAGGTACAATTAAAAAAAATGGTTCACCAAGACAAAAAAATTAAAAACTTTCTGTACCTGAAGAGCTGGTATATTTCGTTCACATGAGTAGTTGAGTCTTCTTTAAATTTCCAAAAAACTAGAAAATATCAAACTTTCCATATGATGAAAAGATTTTTATGCAACTACCAAAGGCTCCAAATTTTACAGTAGTTTAGCCCATCAGAACACAAAATATAAAGACATGATTAATACGTTAATTAAAATACAGCCGTGTCTTCAATATCCAAAAAAAGGGATATACATGAAACTAACAAGATACCATGCAGGATGACCTATTAGCCGATTACACTAATATCTGATATTAGGTACTCGTCCCAAGAAGCGTATTTGAACAAATATATAACTAATTTTCAGTAAGGCTGAGGTCAAACGAGGATAGTATAGTGAATATTGTGAGCTGCGTTTTTTGAGACGCGTAATTTAGGCTGCAATCGGTTTCATACAAAAATCGTATTTCCTCTACACGACGGTGACGTCGGCGCAAAATGTCTGTCGACTCGATTTTCAGTACGCGATTCAAATCAAAATAACGCACCGCACTCACAATACGTTTGGCGTTAGCATAACATGCTTTATTAGTTTAAATATTCAATCTGCTCCTGTGTTTAAATTCAAATTTTCCTTCATATTTTACGGAATGTATCCAAAATCTAATAGTTATGTTGAAAATACCTATAAATTGTTTCATTTCTATGGATCTGACAACTTTTTCAACAATTTTTTTTTATTTATTATTTGCAACCTTGACTAATGATATCTTCTATTATACTATTAGCAGAGTTGAAATTTACATACTAGTTTTAATATTCACTTTATAAGTTTGTGGCCTAGAAAAAAAATTGTTGGTTGACCTTAGATTTAGGTATTGACGAAGGTTAAATATACAGAAATATCAAGACCTGCTGTTTCCGTGTATGGTAGGCGGGATTTTCAAATGTCAGTGTACTTTAATAACTCTCAATACTTAATTACAAAAACTAAAATTAAATCAAAAATTTGTGTCACAACATAACGAAATGTTTACTTGCATGTATCGAGGACGTCACAATGACAGGAAGGTTGAACTGGAAGCTGAACTTTACTTTTCTATGGTTTCACATCTTAATTTAAAAAAGAAAAACTGGAAGGAGCAAAGACCGGTGAGGTTGAGGTTGCGTATATTAGCACAAAATAACGATTACATTAAATTCCAATAGGGCAAGTTTGCGTGACGTCATCTGACAGTCGCCCTGAGGTAAGCAATCGTTTTCAGCACTTCATGGTTTTTAATGGTTTATTTTGATCGTGTTTTAGTCTATTTGGTTTTGATTTCCTGCTTTTTTCGTTGGTTTCGTTGGTTTAATTACATTGAGCTTCCTTGCTTTTTTAAAAAGTGTGCCAACGTACTTTGGGGCCTCGGCCAAAACGAAACTTTTATATTTTATGCTGCTGTCAAGACGTTATTTTCTTGCGGCTCTTTGACTTATCTACTTATATATTATTAGGTGATTATCTACTACCTGTAAATTGATGTTCCCTTCTTTCTTGTGCCAAAACATCAACCTTCCATTGATGAAAATGTATGAAATAATATTTTATCCTTTGGTAATAATTACTATACCACAACCAACTACAGAATAAAATCTAGGCATTTTAATAAACTATATATGACTATTTATAATAGAAAGGATAATTAAAACAGTACAAAACAACCAAATATTTGTTTACCCTCAGGACGAATGTCATTGGTGTCAACTTGTGAGTTGGTGGACATGCCCTGTTGAAACTGAAAATGAATTACTAGACAGATGATTGTCAAATCATTTACATTGGATTTGTTGATTTTGTGGACTGGAACATATGTTTAAAAACAGTTACTCATCATAATCTTAAGTATGTACTATATTATTCATATTGGACACATTGCTCCCCATGGCCATAATGTTTCACTGTACTTAGGTACTTATTTTTGAAAGTAGACTTCCACATTTACAATTTAAACATGTAAACACAACATAACTTTAAAATTTATAATTTACCGAATATTTGCTTGACTTCGCCAAGCTGCTTGGATAAGTTTGAATTGGGCGTGGAAGTGATATTGGAGATAATTTGCAATAGACGATTTTTTCTTGGTATACCACAAATACTATAGTATACCTAGCATGGGTACTTGAAGTTTTCGACTTGCGAAACCGTACCAGAAGTTTGGGACCAGAGCATATATGTATGTATTGATATGAATTTTAAATTTATAGTGTTAATATGTATACTAATTTATTTATTGTAATATATTTATTTGGGCGCCAATTAATATGAATTTTATTTTAAATTTTAGTGATATCATACATCACTCACCTTTTATGATGACTCAGACACCTCAGGTTGGGTTCATGGGCCTAATGCTCACTTAGTTTCTTTTTTTTGATTTTATTATTTAACCTATCCTCAGGCCGGTCCTATGTCCTTGCCCTTGAATAATAGGAACTATCTAACTGTGAAGCAGTTTTGCCAACTTTATAGGAAGAAAACTCTTTATATTTGAAATTTATGAAAAATATTTTTTAATTTATTCTCTATTGTGTGGCGTATTTATACAGAATTGATAAATAAGGACATAAGGAACAATTTGAAACACTTATCTAAATGATCTTTCGCTCAACGTTCACACTAAATGAAGTTTTTATATCTAATAAATATATGAAATTATGCAACTCTTTTTACATGTACTACTAAAAACCAAAGACAAACCAGAACATCTGTTTCTAACAGATTTTATATACAAAATGGACGATATTGTAATCGTAACGAAGAGGAATAAATATCAAGTTCTGGATTTATTCACACGCACGTAAGTTTAATGATTTAATTTATAGTTTATAGAATACCTTTTATCTTGTATTACTTTTTGAAAATTGGATAATTACTTCTTTTCTGTGTTTAGACCTTTCTGGGCCTTGGAGTCCCTCGTAGAAGTGGCTTCGATATGGCTTCGGGGTCGGCTTGGGAAGATTTTCAGTTCTGCTTACCTCTCGGAGTTTTCACTCATAGTTTATTTGAGGAATTTAATATTTACAGAGGTTATTTAACCTCTGTTTTTAACAGGCACTTGTAAGGAAGGTTAGTAACACAAATTCACTTTATAGTTTCACCTTTTAAAATAACGTAGCCTAATTTTAACTCAATTTTGTAACATGAAAAAAACTTATACTTCTCAATTCTGTATCTTTCTTCGTAACTACCCGTTTCTAATCAATAGCAACGTATCAATTTTTTTATATTCAACAACCATATGTCTCTTTATTTTTAAGTTTTTTCTATATTTGCTAACCAATCAAATTCATTTAATAATTTTTGATTTCTGTTATTTGACTTGATTGTTTTACAATTTGATCTTTTTCTGTTATAAAAGTTTATTTTTAATGTCTCCAAATAATTTATTATTGTTTTTATCTTTTAGTTAAAAAATATTAAAATTATTTGACATCTGTTTTAATTTCAGTTGCCATATCCTTTCTTCCGTTCGAGTTGACAAATCTAGATTCACTCCTTGTTAAATATGTTCATAAGTGTACTTTTTCTATTTTTATCAGTGTCAGATTTTATAACCTAACTAATAATTTTTAATTTTCAGGTTCTTTCTTTTTAGATTTATGATGAGCCAAGAAACTTTTGCAAAGCTTTTGATAATTCCGAAGCTATGTGATAGGATTTCAATAAATTAGAGAAAAGTTATAAAGATTCCCGTTTAAAGTTTGGGTTGTAAAAATTTGTCAGGTGATTTGTTTATATTTTATTTAGATTTTATACTGAAATAACCCTTGTTTGCTGTATGTGTTGTATGATTCCACTTTCCATATCAGTATGTATATTGGTGTGCATGACTTTCACTGATACCTAAAAGATCTATTGTGTCCCCTTTCTTCTACTTAGTTCCTGAGGAAAGTCTCGGCGACTGGTAGCTCCTTTAGTCCTATGTCCCGGAGGAATTTTAGGATATCTGAAGGCTTCAACTAGGAAAATGTCCCTCTTCTATCCAGTAATCTCCTAGGTGTTATACCCTAGGATTCTGAATTGCTGTGCAACTCGCAAGTATGTGGATGGAGGTTTCTTCTTCCATGCCACAGAATCTACATTCTTCTTCCTGCACTATTATGAGCTTTTTTAGGTGCCCATTTAGGCGACAATGTCCCGTTAGGATCCCTGTTAAAACTCTCAGTGCAGTTTTACTTTGACTTATGCATTCGCGTACACTCCTATTCTAGTTCCTTTCTTCTATTGCTTTTGAGCCGTCTGTGTACCATTGAATGGCATTATTTCCAAGTCTGGTAATGGTATTTGGATCACATTCCTTCTTGTTGCTTAATTCCGTAACGATTTTTTTTTGAAAAGTTATACTTTTTCATCATACCATCTTGTGGCATGTCTCAGGATTTCTAAAAAGCGTAGTAGGGAGGTTTTTGTTTGTTGACTCCCTCTACTTAGTCTGTATCTTGTTCTTTCTGCAACACTTTCCACCACCATAATGTAGTTGTGTGGAGTTGAGAATCACTTTCATGGCTGCCGTTGGGCATGTTATCATTGCTCTTGTAATGCATATACAGGCTAGTCTTTGAATTTTGGAGAGGCTTTCTCTCGTCGTCAATAGGCTAGTTCTACTACTCCACGCAATGGCTCCATAAGTGATAATTGGTCTCACTATGGTAGTGTACATCCAGCTCAGGATTTTTGGGTTGCACCCCCAATTTCTCCCTGCCAGATTCCTGCACACCACTAGAGCCATTTTTGCTTTGTATATAATCTCCTTTTCGTGTTTATTCCACAGGAGTTTACTGTCTAGAGTCAAACCTAGATACTTGACTTCTCTTCTCCATTCAACCTCGCTCCCATCAAGTTCAATGGTTTTGAGGTTGAGCTTTCTTTTCTTAGTGAAGGCTATTAAGATGGTTTTGGTGGGGTTGATGTTAAGTCCCACTTGCCTACACCAGCTATTTGTATAGTTCAGACCCTTTTGTACGATGTCACAAAGGGTATTTTCGAATTTTCCCCTGGCTGTTATGACAATATCATCAGCATATCCTTGGCAGGATATTCCGAGGTCATTTAAACCACACAGGAGTTCGTCAACCGTCAGGCTCCACATTAATGGGGATGCTACTCCTCCCTGTGGACATCCTCTGGTTGTACAGATGGAGACAATGTCTTTGCTCGTCCTCGTCTCTGCTACTCTAGTGGTGAGCAGTTCCGACATCCATTTGGATGTTGTGCTGTCTACACCTCTTCTATTTAATGCTCTTTTGACAGCCTCATGAGGAGTATTGTCAAAAGCTCCTTCTATATCCAAAAAGGCGCATACTACGGTTTCTTGGTTGTCTAGAGCACCTCGGATATCCTCCGTCAGTTGTACCAGTGCAGTCTCCGTAGATCTGCCTGCCCGGTAAGCATGCTGATGCGGGTGGAAAGGTAGTCTCTCTAGGATTTCCGCTCTAATATAATTGTCAATAGCTTTTTCCATCGTTTTGAGCACAAACGTTGTTAGGCTAATTGGTCTGAAGGATTTGGGATTTGTTGTGTCCCTTTTTCCAGCTTTTGGAATGTAGGTTACTATTGCCCTTCTCCATGCTTCTGGTATATAACCCAGTTCTAAGCTGCTTCGACTGATTCTAACCAAATGTGGTAGAATTTCGTCTTGTCCTTGCTGGAGCAATGCTGAGAAAATCCCATCGGCTCCCGGTGTCTTGAAAGGTGAAAAGGTGTTCATAGCCCATTTTAACCTTTCGTAACTACAAAGCTGCTTGGCCATTGTATTACTTTCTCGCGAAGGTCTGTTATGACCTTCGAGAGGATTATCTTCCCAATTTGGGATACTACCAGGAGAATGAGTTTCTAGTAAGAGTCGCACTCTTTTCTCCTCATTTTCGGTATATTTACCGTCTGGCTTCCTCAAAGCCATATCTGTGTTGACCCTACTTTTTGCCATGATTTTGTTAAGTCTTGCCGCAGCAGGTGTTTATATTTTCACAGAATTTTCTGAAGCTTTTAGCTTTTCTAATTTCCTTCTAGTAGGTGTTTCTCACCTCGGTGTATCTCTGCCACAAACCTTTCTTTTTGGGTCGATACATTAGTTGGGAACAGAAAACTGCATCAGAAATAATTACTATTACCATTGTATAAAGATAGGCATTATACAATGCTATTACTAAGTAAATTTAAATACGAGCTTGACTCGGTAGGCAACTCAACTTACTAGCGGGTCCTAGCGATACAACCGGAAACGACGTTGTACATAAGAGCCCATTCTACACACCTACACAGTGAATATGAGGCACAGTATGGGGTGTACATTTTGTCCTCTTCTTTTATAATGTGTGCTACACAATTTTGCCTCTTAGTCTTGCATTGTCTAAGAAAGAAATAGTCTATCAACTATCAATAATTTAACAGTTTCTCGTAATTTTCGACTAAACGTATGGCGTATTGTGAAAGGTGGACTAAACGTATTAGATGGCGCTGAGTGAAATATTTCACTTCGAATTAGGAAAAATGTCTGTTTATTTTGAGTGATTATGCTACTAAACGCTAGATGTAACTGACGATACTTCATATCTGCGAGTCTATTTTTTAAATTTACCTGCAGTGCTTGCAGAACGAAAGAATTTTTTTGAAGGTCATTCGTAATACTTACTACTTAAATCGTGGGTGAAAACTGAAAATAGTATGAAAAAGTTTTAGCATTGCATTTACAAAGTGCTTCCAGTTGTAGTTGCGTGGATTGTTTTCATAACTTTCTTTAATTTGGATATTTATGCTGTTATCTTAATTAAAAGTTGAAATTACGCTCACACTATTTAATAGGGCTTATTTTAAATCAGAACATCGTAACGCGTTCTCCTTCATATATACAGGGCTTAGACAATCAAATATACTTCTGGGTGACTAAAACCTGTTGAGATCAAATTAATGACTAAGTCAGAGTAAAACTGCACTAAGATTTTTAACAGGTATCCTAATGGGACATTGTTGCCTGAATGGGCACCTGAAACAGCTCAAAATAGTAGAGGAAGAATAATGTAGATTCTGTGGCATGGAAGAAGAAACCTCCATCTACATACTTGCGGATTGCACAGCAATTCAGAATCCTGGGGCACAACACCTAGGAGACTACTGGATAGAAGAGGGATACTTGCCTAAACTAAAGCCTGCAGAAATACTAAAATTCCTTCGGCAAATAGGTCTAAAGGAGCTGAGACTATCCTCAAGAACTAAATAGAAGCGTTGAGTGATAAATATAAGAAGATACGCAAC
This sequence comes from Lochmaea crataegi, assembly GCA_947563755.1. NCBI lineage: Eukaryota > Metazoa > Arthropoda > Insecta > Coleoptera > Chrysomelidae > Lochmaea > Lochmaea crataegi. Next base: position 33,345,993 of record OX387422.1, on the reverse strand, counting down.
GCAATGCAAAATTTTGTGCCTTATGGAGATTCCAGCATAACCCCCTCTATTCATTAAAATTGGTACTGTATTTAGGCGACGCGGTGTTTAAACATCGAACTATTCATTGCTCTTGCCCCCACCTCGCCACGAATCGACACCGTGTGAAATTTATTTCTTTTAAAAGCGGGCAGTTTTTTTTAGTTGACTACATTAAATATTTACAAATTTATATCTTTCGATATAAAGAAATATGAAACAAAGTTAGGAATAAAAAAAGATATATACATACATAAAAATATTTAATTTTACCACGTTTTTATCAACTCGCTTTCTTGTCCGGGTGGATGTACATCTACATGAATTTAAACTTATTTCCCGATGGGTTAGAGACTTGAAATTTTCATCACAATTCAGAATTGGATGACCATAAAAGAAAATTGGAAATAATTTTAACAAAAATGGAGAATTATTGATAAAACGACAGTTCTTTAAAAATGTAGAGAGTAGCATCAATAAAAAATATATTAATCCATTCACATAATAAGTAATCAAATAAAACAAAAAATGCGCAAGTTTTTAGTTGCAAGAATTTTTTTTTATTATTTAAAGATAAACTGCATCAGCCATGTAGGCATTAGCGGTCAGTGTTGTTATCAACACCTTCATTAACATTCACAATTACAATTGATGCAGAAATTTTAAACACTTCAAATAACTTAAAATATTTTCAGTTGTACACGAACGAAACACTTCATTTAGATTATTAGGTTGGTATGTTGAACAATGTTCGTTCTGCACTATAAATAGGACACTCCGCTATAATGTGCTTAATGGCGGTTCTTCACATAAGTCACATTCTGGTGGTGGATCCTTGGAGATCAGATGTTCGTGGGTAAGTCTAGTGTGGCCTAGTCTAATTCTTGTTATGATTATTTGAGAGAAGCGACTAGAAGGGCTGTTATTCCATGGTTCCAATCTGAGGTCCATTTTTTAATAAACTCTTGTTTATAATGAATTTTTAAATCATTCGCAAGTCGTTTGAAGATTGATTCGATGTTTGAATCAGATGCTGCTCTCCGGGCATGTTTATCAGCTGTTTCATATCCTGTTATGCCTATATGTGATGGAACCCATAGGAACGTTATATTTTTGTCGACTAATTGGTGCATTTGATTTTTAATGAACTTGACTATTGTTTGTTGAGCATATATTTTGGATAGCAGGTCTAATGAGTTGGCAGAGTCGGTTACTATGATACCATTCTTTGATTTCTTACTAGTTGTATAAGTAAGAGCCTCATGCAGAGCATAAAGTTCACCTGTCACTTCTGACGATTCTGACGGTAATTTAAATGTGTCCACTTTTTCTGGTACAACAACTGCGCATCCCACTCCAGAATTTGTTTGTGAAGATCAGGGTAGAATCGGGGGGATAAAGGGAGCTTATTTCATGATAGTGGTTTACAATAACCTGAGGATTTGTGTCTTGCTTATTATATATAAGTAGTTGCAGGTTTAAATTAGGCAATGGAATTATCCATGGGGTCGAAGCTTCAAAGTTGGTTTGGTAAACTTGAGGAAAGGTAATTTGTAACTTGTTTATAATATTTTTTGTACTCTTAAATGGAACGGTTGGTGGGTTTTAGTGTTTTCGCGAGAAGATAGGGAGGGACAAAACCAGGAATGTTGGACTTAATTGAACGCCTTTTTGCTGCATAGCATGCTGATTACTTGTCTTCTTTGAGTAAGTGGCGGTTCTTCGAGTTCCCATTGAAGACTATCTATAGGGGTTGTCCGAAAAGCACCAGATACTATACGGAGAGCGTTGTTATGAATAATGTCCAAGAAAAATTATTTTTTACTTTTTAGTTCGTTTTAAAAACGTGGTATATTAAACTTTTTTTATATTTTATTTATTATTAATGAACATACCTACATCAAAATTAAAGTCCGAAGAGAGTGAGCCACATAAACAAAAGTATTGAATATTAATTTAAAAATTCCAAAAAAATATGTTCTTGCATCTTCAAAGAATAAGGTTGCATTTTTTTCATCCTAATTTGTTAATAACTTTTGCAATTTTTTTTATGCTGGAAAATCTTTCGAATACATTTTTCTAGACATCATCCTGAATCCAATGAGCTATCGCTTAATTTTTAAGAGCTTTATCACTATTTATCACGGATTTGAACTTGTGAACTGCTATAACAGGGCGAGTTAAATCGTGGAGTGGAAAATAATAATAAAGGAAATTTATTCCTGACGATGCAAATGTTATTTGTGAAACCGGTCAAGTAATATATGTTATATTTCTGTTGTGGAATTTATTATTTATGGATTTTATTCAAGTCCAAATCTGGCGACATCTCCAAAAAGTCTATTCCAACCAAATATTATGTTTACAGATCCAAAATATTTCCCAGATTTATATTTCTTTTCATTTTGTGACATCCTAGTTTTCAAGAGATTAGGATTGTGTTCTATAAAAAATAGATGTATGTTGAAAATTTTAATTTAATAAGCTCACCATCTAAGTCTGAAAAACGTGTTTTTCAAACGCCAATTGTCGAAGGTTCATATATATTTTTGATATGGCTTTCTACAATAGAAATAACATTTTTATCTAATAATATTCTCTTTGTATAAGTGCCTGATCATAATTTCTTATTTATGCTGCTCTGATATTTTTATATTGCACAATAATAGTATATTACGTAACAAGAGTTGAAAGTAACCCATTACGCACGAAGCCGCGTAGCGGCGAGTGCGTAATGGAATTACAACTCGTGTAACGTACCATACTTTTTCTACGCCCATCTTAGCTATTTTCTTTTATTAAATAAAGGAAATCGCAATTATTTAAACTTTATTATAATACTTGTTTATAACAATTGAATAATTATTGTAAGTCGTTGGTGCCTTATTACTCAACGGTGATCAACGGTTATCTATAACTGTGTAGTACTGCACGATACATCAGAAGATGAAGATTGATAATTGGTAATCGCTTCCGATATTCGTTTATATTTTTATGAGAGTCATTCACATAGCCTCCCGCCACTGTAGAAGATACTATATTTTGTTACAAAAATTGACAGCATAAATGACATGACGTTTATTTCCATATCATGCTAAAAAAACGCGACTTATTTTTTGAGAAATTGTATAATGTGTTGCCGACATTTAGGGGCATTACTCTTTTAATCTAAAATATATTTCAATAATGCTGAAAGCTTTCATGTTTTCCAATTGACTAAATTTATGTAAATAGACCAAATAAAGTAGTACGTAGATAAAAATTTGATTGCAATTTGATTAAACAAAGAAATTTAAGTTTTCTTATCTAAACGCACGTGTGTGTTATGAGATCTCATTACGTGCATGTTATTGTTAAATGTCACTTACAAGGAATGTTGACAGTGCGATTTTTGACGTTTACGGACATGGGCGTAGAAAAAATACTTTGTGAAATAGTTTTTAACTACTTACATCACAAAATTATCAACCATGTATAGGATCTACTATATTTTAAATGTTCTTAAATTTTCCATTTTTATTAATGAAAATAAAGGTGAACATTACAAAGTATGAACATTAATATCAGTAATAAGAAATGTAGTATATTCGAACAAAACACTTAAAATTATAAAAAAACATACCTTCGCAATAACCTTTTGGTACATCATTTTTCCTTAGAATCTTTCGTTTTTGCTGTACAATAATAAAGTCTAATGATCTAAAATGTTTTTCACACAAAACTTTATTTGCTAATTCGCACTTTTCTAAATTCCAAATAGTTATATTACCACAATTTTTTTCCACTCATTTAGGATGTTATCGTTTTTAGTAGGAAATTAAAAAAAAACTTGAATGTTTATTTTTTTTTGTTTTGTTCTCATTCGAGATAAAAACAAATATGACTTTTGGGGTTCATTTTAAAAAATAATAACAGATTTCCTACGTAACACACAACAAAATCGTTTAATGTCTAGATTAACTACACACTTGATTAATGAAAAATAATCGTCTACAATACACCATAGATAACTTACACACTTGAGAGAGTTCAGAGCTAGAAATTCCGTTCGCAGTTCTTAACTCTTGTACGGGCAGTATCAGACTACTAAATTCCTAGAGAAAATGCGAGTGGTGACATCTCTCCGCCAACATCATTTTGCGGCACAAAATCGTTTACGAGGCTGCGCCTCTTCTGAACGGTAGAAGTAAGGGCGCACAATAGAACTTTTAGGTCTCAGTGAATGTCACCCCAATATACATACATATAAACAATATAAATCGGAAATTGAATTAAAGGCTACATCAGCAATATGATGTACAAATATCGAACATTAATTTCAAAAATAACGAAAACCATAATACATGATGATTGATTAGTGTGATAAAGCTCAGTAGGTCTGTTATCGTAAAAGATACAATTAATTACAAAAATTGTAGGCAGCCTTAAGCTTCATATTTCAAAATTATTTACAATGTTACAGATGTTCGTTCCATAACTCGGAGACAGACGAGGTGACAGATGAAAGTTATGTTTTTTTAAATGAAACACCCTATATTTTACTTCAAAACTGAAATCTGCTTCACTTCCCCATTACAACAATATAAGGTTATTATCTGTTATACAAGGTATTCGAAAAGTTATAACCAATTTTCCGTCAACTCCGTCACACTCTATACAATTGAATAAAAGAATAAAAATCTACTGTAATCAAAGCTTTTTAATGATCAAAATTCATAAACATGAAAGATCTGCTAATATTTATTAAATCAAATACATAGTGGGTCAAAACTCAAGCACATCATTTTCTCAGTTATTTTAAATGGATCACCCTTCTATTTTTATCAAGAATTTTCCATGCCAAGGTATTAGTTTTTGAGATATTTCCATTTTTCTATGCAAAGTATCATTTAGGTATGCAATAGTTTACCATGTTATGTTATTGTAATGTTTTTCTTATTTATTTAAACAGTTTTTACCGGTGGGATAAAATTATACACACTATGGCTAATTACTATCTATTTATTTAAAGAAACACGCACACTGTATTAAACTTAATTTATATACACACTATACTCAATGTCTACTAATTTATTTACACTCGGTATATTAGTTCTAATTTATTTTCACCACTTGGATATTACCCTATTTATCTGCACTATTTAATTCACTAATTCTCCCGAACTAACTGTACTGTACTGTCTACGCACTCGAGAACCCGCGTATACAGGGTGTCCCAGAATTTTTTAGACAGGCTATAACTCTAAAACGGCTGAAGATAACTTCATAAAATTTGGTATGCAGCAATTGGACGGATTTTACAATATTGCGAATCCCTCAAGACGTCAGCGAAATCATCAGCGTAGCTATGACGTCATGTCATTATAAAATATCAAATGCAAAGGTGGTCGTGTGACTGCTCATATTAAAGGTCTTTTTATTCTGAATTCAACCATGTAATACACTTAGTATGTTAAAATTTATTATTTGTGTATTTTCGATCAAAAGGAGTTTAACAAAATAAATAAAAAAGTTTAACAAACAAATTTAATCACATGAAAATCAAGGCAATAATACCATTATTCTACAATTAATTTTCAATAATGTGCTCAAAATGCCCCCCTTCCGCTTCAACACAAGCCTCAAACCTTCTCAATAGTTCACGCGTACATGCCGCTCTTATCATTTCTGGAGTAACAGCTCTACATGCTTCTTTTATTTTATTTTTTAAATCGTGAACATCCCACAATACGCTTGTAGTCGTTCTGTTCTGTTCACGATTTAAAAAATAAAATAAAAGAAGCATGTAGAGCTGTTACTCCAGAAATGATAAGAGCGGCATGTACGCGTGAACTATTGAGAAGGTTTGAGGCTTGTGTTGAAGCGGAAGGGGGGCATTTTGAGCACATTATTGAAAATTAATTGTAGAATAATGGTATTATTGCCTTGATTTTCATGTGATTAAATTTGTTTGTTAAACTTTTTTATTTATTTTGTTAAACTCCTTTTGATCGAAAATACACAACTAATAAATTTTAACATACTAAGTGTATTACATGGTTGAATTCAGAATAAAAAGACCTTTAATATGAGCAGTCACACGACCAACTTTGCATTTGATATTTTATAATGACATGACGTCATAGCTACGCTGATGATTTCGCTGATGTCATGAGGGATTCGCAATATTGTAAAATCCGTCCAATTGCTGCATACCAAATTTTATGAAGTTATCTTCAGCAGTTTTAGAGTTATAGCCTGTCTAAAAAATTCTGGGACACCCTGTATATAGTTCTTATCGGTTCTGGAAAGTTCTAGTATGTTATGACGCTCCTCATATGCGTAAATACTGCAATAGACCAGAAGGTTCTAGAAAACGCATTCACCAAAATTTATAATCGAGGGACAGGACCGGCTTTGAGTTGGTGACCTCGCAACATTGCCCCCTCCTTAATAGGAAGTTCCTCCTGGAACTTCTGTGTAGCCGTGACTGAATGTTTAAACCGGCAACTGGACCAAATTCTACACTTTCCGGTCGTATGGAAATAACAGGGCACTGTCTTCATTGTACACTGATAACGGGGGGTATAGCTGCAGATTAATATGTGGACACCGGTATCTTCGAAGAACACTTCCATCCTTCCAATCCAACTGGTTGCTCTCTATCTTAGGCATAGCTAGTTTCTTCACGTTGGATTCCAGCACATGGTCTCGAAGGCTACGTAGCACTTCCCACACATTCCGGTAGGTGGATTGATCTTGAAATTCGTTCTTTGTTACCAGGTAGAAGATGTACCGTGAATTGTGTTTGAGTCTCAGTGTCTTGTCAGGGGCTGGAATCTGTTCTTCTAGTTTTTCTAGTTGCCCAAACTTCTTTCGACGGTTGCCAGGCCTCGTGCGTTTTTGATACTGGCTGGGATGTTGTGTGCCAGTGAATAGTCTCCCGGGAGCGTGAACAAGTCTTGTCGTTGCTCTGTAGTGACTCCAAATATAGCCTTACCGGTACCTCCATATGCGCCCATAAACTCTTCGAAGGCAGGGTCAGAATCTTCCTGGACATGGTTCACTCCTTCTTCTATGTCATGGTCTCCTTCGAATGGCGCTAGTCGATTTTGGTGAACTACTTTCGGTTTTCCATTGGGGATCTTGCTTATGCGATAGATGACATCATTGATCCTCTTCTTGATCAAGTACGGACCCTCCCAAGATTTTTGTAATTTTGGAGAAAAGCCTTTTGGCCTTTTCTCAGCTCGATTCAAGGATTGGCCAGCTATTGACAACATCTGTTCAAATCTGTCATTAGAATTGTCAGTTGTCGTTGTTTGACGAACTATGGATGTCACTGGTACGCAGGATCCAATTCTGTTTGACTTATTGATGGTAATTGGGTGATCGTTCACGTTTATGACACGTACTGGGATCTCCTTCGCTGACGTAACCAGTCCTTTTCCAATTAGTACTCCTCTACTAACCTCTTCGTCGTGGTTCCATGGCTCCATCATAACCGGTGTACCTTCCTCCATGATTCCCTGTAGCCGCGCTACTATCATGGTTTCGCTTCGTGCAGGTAGAACAGTATCTTCCTGTACAGCTGCCAGCACCGTGCTGCCTTCATATGGATGGAGAAATACCTCTTCGGAACCTACTTTAATGGTTCTGTTTCTGAAGTCTAACTGGAAAATATGTAGATTCATTACGTCCATTCCCAGAATCACGTCTTCTTCGATGTCAGCTACGATTACAGTATGCGTTAACTTTTCTGCTCCAATTCCCAATTGGATTTGTGTCTCTCCGTGAACATTAGCACTCTCACCTGTTGCGATCCGGAGTCGCAGCCTCGTTGGCATAAGCTTCTTCTCAGATTTTATTATCTTCGGCCGTATAATGGTTCTAGTTGCTCCAGTGTCTACCAGTAGAGTATATTTCTTGCCGTTCACTTCGCCATCCACATAGACACTGTCGTTACGGCATCTGAGAGAAGCTATCAGTATGAGAGGGTCTTTGGAACAATCCTGGGTCGATGCTGCCCCACATAGACACTGTCGTTACGGCGTCTGAGAGAAGCTATCAGTATGAGAGGGTCTTTGGAACAATCCTGGGTCGATGCTGCCCCCTCATGGCCGACCCTTTCTAGTTTTCCTGGTTCTAGGGATCTTGGTTTGCTGAAGTCCTAGGGCGCTTACACGAACTGCGTACATGTCCTAGCTCGCCACAATTCCAGCATCTAATCTTCTTCGGCCTTTTGTCTACCATGCTTTTTATCAAGTTGACGATCTGGTCAAATCTATCTTCGTCACCTTCTTCTTGAATGTTCCTGACTTAGTTGTACTCCGAAGCCTTCGTGGCTGCTTCATATTCAAGAGCAGTTAATGCATCGACCAATGTTTTGGGATGCGCCAAACGAAGCGTCCTCTACATATCAGGGTCACGCAAGCCATCAATAAAGGCCTGGATGCCCAGACATTCCATCATGTTCTCCGGTGCTATATCGAACTAGTCGGGCGATATCCACTTCATACTCTTGAAGAGTTTCGTCCCGTTTCTGCCTTCGGTTCTTTATCTGAGATTGGTATACAAGTGTTCTAGATGTTCGTGACCATATCGCATGTCCAATCTCTTTTTCAGCTACTCGAAGTCATCCGTTTCTTCAAGGGGTATTGTCTGAAGCACATCTAAGGCATCTTCCCGAAGCGCGATGGTTAAGTTCACTGCCTTCTCCTTATCGGACCAATTATTCGCTCTAGCGGCTGCTTCAAACTGTTTAACATAATTGGTCCACGACATCTTTCCATCGAACGTTGGGGCCTTGACTCGGGCAAAACTGCCAATATCCTCTGTCTTGGGGTGTGCTTCTGGCTTGCATGGTTTTATTTGTTCGATCTTTTTTACTTCCGCTGGCGTGCCTTGTGTTCTTAAATCTGCCACTTTTCTCTCTAAGTCCTGGACTTTCTGGTCTATTGTTGTTATCGTATTCTCCATTTCTGATTTTAGAGACGAAATTTTATTTTCCACTTCAGCGGCAATGTTATTTCTCATTGGTAATATATCAGCAGAAATATCGTTTTTCATGGTAGAAATCTTCTCATCCATATTAGCAGAAAGATCGTCCTTCATGGTAGAAATCTCGTCCTTCATATTAGAAGAAATATCGTCCTTCATGGTAGAGATCTTCTCGTCCATAGCGGAAATGTTAGCAGAAATCTTCTGGTTCATAGCGGAAATGTTAGCCGAAATCTTCTCGTCCATAGCGGAAATTGTCAAGATTAAGGTGGAAGCCTCGTCGTTGAATAAAAATGTTTCCGGATCCAATCCGTCATCTTCCAGCGCTATTTTCAACCTCTCAACTAATTCACACTTCTTTCCTGACGTTTCCAACTCGCGATTTTCCAATTCTGCTTTTAGTTCAGTCACTTTCAGGTCACTTATTCTCTTAGCCATTTTGTACGTAATTATTTATTCATACTATCCCACTTCTGACACCAATGTAATGTTTTTATTATTTATTTAAACAGTTTTTACCGGTGGGATAAAATTATACACACTACTATCGCTAAGTTCTATTAATTTATTTATAGAAACAATTACACACTGTATTAAACTTAATTTATATACACACTATACTCAATGTCTACTAATTTATTTACACTCGGTATATTAGTTCTAATTTATTTTCACCACTTGGATATTACCCTATTTATCTGCACTATTTAATTCACTAATTCTCCCGAACTAACTGTACTGTACTGTCTACGCACTCGAGAACCCGCGTATACAGGGTGTCCCAGAATTTTTTAGACAGGCTATAACTCTAAAACGGCTGAAGATAACTTCATAAAATTTGGTATGCAGCAATTGGACGGATTTTACAATATTGCGAATCCCTCAAGACGTCAGCGAAATCATCAGCGTAGCTATGACGTCATGTCATTATAAAATATCAAATGCAAAGGTGGTCGTGTGACTGCTCATATTAAAGGTCTTTTTATTCTGAATTCAACCATGTAATACACTTAGTATGTTAAAATTTATTATTTGTGTATTTTCGATCAAAAGGAGTTTAACAAAATAAATAAAAAAGTTTAACAAACAAATTTAATCACATGAAAATCAAGGCAATAATACCATTATTCTACAATTAATTTTCAATAATGTGCTCAAAATGCCCCCCTTCCGCTTCAACACAAGCCTCAAACCTTCTCAATAGTTCACGCGTACATGCCGCTCTTATCATTTCTGGAGTAACAGCTCTACATGCTTCTTTTATTTTATTTTTTAAATCGTGAACATCCCACAATACGCTTGTAGTCGTTCTGTTCTGTTCACGATTTAAAAAATAAAATAAAAGAAGCATGTAGAGCTGTTACTCCAGAAATGATAAGAGCGGCATGTACGCGTGAACTATTGAGAAGGTTTGAGGCTTGTGTTGAAGCGGAAGGGGGGCATTTTGAGCACATTATTGAAAATTAATTGTAGAATAATGGTATTATTGCCTTGATTTTCATGTGATTAAATTTGTTTGTTAAACTTTTTTATTTATTTTGTTAAACTCCTTTTGATCGAAAATACACAACTAATAAATTTTAACATACTAAGTGTATTACATGGTTGAATTCAGAATAAAAAGACCTTTAATATGAGCAGTCACACGACCAACTTTGCATTTGATATTTTATAATGACATGACGTCATAGCTACGCTGATGATTTCGCTGATGTCATGAGGGATTCGCAATATTGTAAAATCCGTCCAATTGCTGCATACCAAATTTTATGAAGTTATCTTCAGCAGTTTTAGAGTTATAGCCTGTCTAAAAAATTCTGGGACACCCTGTATATAGTTCTTATCGGTTCTGGAAAGTTCTAGTATGTTATGACGCTCCTCATATGCGTAAATACTGCAATAGACCAGAAGGTTCTAGAAAACGCATTCACCAAAATTTATAATCGAGGGACAGGACCGGCTTTGAGTTGGTGACCTCGCAACATTGCCCCCTCCTTAATAGGAAGTTCCTCCTGGAACTTCTGTGTAGCCGTGACTGAATGTTTAAACCGGCAACTGGACCAAATTCTACACTTTCCGGTCGTATGGAAATAACAGGGCACTGTCTTCATTGTACACTGATAACGGGGGGTATAGCTGCAGATTAATATGTGGACACCGGTATCTTCGAAGAACACTTCCATCCTTCCAATCCAACTGGTTGCTCTCTATCTTAGGCATAGCTAGTTTCTTCACGTTGGATTCCAGCACATGGTCTCGAAGGCTACGTAGCACTTCCCACACATTCCGGTAGGTGGATTGATCTTGAAATTCGTTCTTTGTTACCAGGTAGAAGATGTACCGTGAATTGTGTTTGAGTCTCAGTGTCTTGTCAGGGGCTGGAATCTGTTCTTCTAGTTTTTCTAGTTGCCCAAACTTCTTTCGACGGTTGCCAGGCCTCGTGCGTTTTTGATACTGGCTGGGATGTTGTGTGCCAGTGAATAGTCTCCCGGGAGCGTGAACAAGTCTTGTCGTTGCTCTGTAGTGACTCCAAATATAGCCTTACCGGTACCTCCATATGCGCCCATAAACTCTTCGAAGGCAGGGTCAGAATCTTCCTGGACATGGTTCACTCCTTCTTCTATGTCATGGTCTCCTTCGAATGGCGCTAGTCGATTTTGGTGAACTACTTTCGGTTTTCCATTGGGGATCTTGCTTATGCGATAGATGACATCATTGATCCTCTTCTTGATCAAGTACGGACCCTCCCAAGATTTTTGTAATTTTGGAGAAAAGCCTTTTGGCCTTTTCTCAGCTCGATTCAAGGATTGGCCAGCTATTGACAACATCTGTTCAAATCTGTCATTAGAATTGTCAGTTGTCGTTGTTTGACGAACTATGGATGTCACTGGTACGCAGGATCCAATTCTGTTTGACTTATTGATGGTAATTGGGTGATCGTTCACGTTTATGACACGTACTGGGATCTCCTTCGCTGACGTAACCAGTCCTTTTCCAATTAGTACTCCTCTACTAACCTCTTCGTCGTGGTTCCATGGCTCCATCATAACCGGTGTACCTTCCTCCATGATTCCCTGTAGCCGCGCTACTATCATGGTTTCGCTTCGTGCAGGTAGAACAGTATCTTCCTGTACAGCTGCCAGCACCGTGCTGCCTTCATATGGATGGAGAAATACCTCTTCGGAACCTACTTTAATGGTTCTGTTTCTGAAGTCTAACTGGAAAATATGTAGATTCATTACGTCCATTCCCAGAATCACGTCTTCTTCGATGTCAGCTACGATTACAGTATGCGTTAACTTTTCTGCTCCAATTCCCAATTGGATTTGTGTCTCTCCGTGAACATTAGCACTCTCACCTGTTGCGATCCGGAGTCGCAGCCTCGTTGGCATAAGCTTCTTCTCAGATTTTATTATCTTCGGCCGTATAATGGTTCTAGTTGCTCCAGTGTCTACCAGTAGAGTATATTTCTTGCCGTTCACTTCGCCATCCACATAGACACTGTCGTTACGGCATCTGAGAGAAGCTATCAGTATGAGAGGGTCTTTGGAACAATCCTGGGTCGATGCTGCCCCACATAGACACTGTCGTTACGGCGTCTGAGAGAAGCTATCAGTATGAGAGGGTCTTTGGAACAATCCTGGGTCGATGCTGCCCCCTCATGGCCGACCCTTTCTAGTTTTCCTGGTTCTAGGGATCTTGGTTTGCTGAAGTCCTAGGGCGCTTACACGAACTGCGTACATGTCCTAGCTCGCCACAATTCCAGCATCTAATCTTCTTCGGCCTTTTGTCTACCATGCTTTTTATCAAGTTGACGATCTGGTCAAATCTATCTTCGTCACCTTCTTCTTGAATGTTCCTGACTTAGTTGTACTCCGAAGCCTTCGTGGCTGCTTCATATTCAAGAGCAGTTAATGCATCGACCAATGTTTTGGGATGCGCCAAACGAAGCGTCCTCTACATATCAGGGTCACGCAAGCCATCAATAAAGGCCTGGATGCCCAGACATTCCATCATGTTCTCCGGTGCTATATCGAACTAGTCGGGCGATATCCACTTCATACTCTTGAAGAGTTTCGTCCCGTTTCTGCCTTCGGTTCTTTATCTGAGATTGGTATACAAGTGTTCTAGATGTTCGTGACCATATCGCATGTCCAATCTCTTTTTCAGCTACTCGAAGTCATCCGTTTCTTCAAGGGGTATTGTCTGAAGCACATCTAAGGCATCTTCCCGAAGCGCGATGGTTAAGTTCACTGCCTTCTCCTTATCGGACCAATTATTCGCTCTAGCGGCTGCTTCAAACTGTTTAACATAATTGGTCCACGACATCTTTCCATCGAACGTTGGGGCCTTGACTCGGGCAAAACTGCCAATATCCTCTGTCTTGGGGTGTGCTTCTGGCTTGCATGGTTTTATTTGTTCGATCTTTTTTACTTCCGCTGGCGTGCCTTGTGTTCTTAAATCTGCCACTTTTCTCTCTAAGTCCTGGACTTTCTGGTCTATTGTTGTTATCGTATTCTCCATTTCTGATTTTAGAGACGAAATTTTATTTTCCACTTCAGCGGCAATGTTATTTCTCATTGGTAATATATCAGCAGAAATATCGTTTTTCATGGTAGAAATCTTCTCATCCATATTAGCAGAAAGATCGTCCTTCATGGTAGAAATCTCGTCCTTCATATTAGAAGAAATATCGTCCTTCATGGTAGAGATCTTCTCGTCCATAGCGGAAATGTTAGCAGAAATCTTCTGGTTCATAGCGGAAATGTTAGCCGAAATCTTCTCGTCCATAGCGGAAATTGTCAAGATTAAGGTGGAAGCCTCGTCGTTGAATAAAAATGTTTCCGGATCCAATCCGTCATCTTCCAGCGCTATTTTCAACCTCTCAACTAATTCACACTTCTTTCCTGACGTTTCCAACTCGCGATTTTCCAATTCTGCTTTTAGTTCAGTCACTTTCAGGTCACTTATTCTCTTAGCCATTTTGTACGTAATTATTTATTCATACTATCCCACTTCTGACACCAATGTAATGTTTTTATTATTTATTTAAACAGTTTTTACCGGTGGGATAAAATTATACACACTACTATCGCTAAGTTCTATTAATTTATTTATAGAAACAATTACACACTGTATTAAACTTAATTTATATACACACTATACTCAATGTCTACTAATTTATTTACACTCGGTATATTAGTTCTAATTTATTTTCACCACTTGGATATTACCCTATTTATCTGCACTATTTAATTCACTAATTCTCCCGAACTAACTGTACTGTACTGTCTACGCATTCGAGAACCCGCGTATATATAGTCCTTATCGGTTCTGGAAAGTTCTAGTATTTTATGACGCTCCTCATATGCGTAAATACTGCAATAGACCAGAAGGTTCTAGAAAACGCATTCACCAAAATTTATAATCGAGGGACAGGACCGGCTTTGAGTTGGTGACCTCTCAACATTATGTACCTAATTAAGACCTGCTTTATTTTAGTATTGTTTTTTCGCGTGTTTGTTCTTTTTTCTACATAAGCGTAGTTTTTTGTAAACCGTTAACTGCAGACTAACATACTAAGCTTTATCATACTAATCAATTACCCTGTATAATACTTGACAAACAAAAGAAATATTATAAGAGTATCATCCGAATTTTGTATACTTCTTTAAAACCCATTTTTAACACATTGAAAATCATTTTCTTTATTTAGTAAGAGCTGTATTACACAGCAAAGAATTATGCCGAAAATTACTCTGAAATTTACCACGAAAATTTTCGTCAATAAAATATGCTGTATGACACGACCAAAAATTCTTGCGAAAATTTTCGGAGTGAAAATATAAAACATGTTCTATATTCTCTAGACAAAATTTTATAAAGTGCGCGAGAATCGGCGCTGAACCACATAATCGGATTGCTTGACATTACACTCTTTAATTTGCTTTTAGATAATTTAACAAATTTCTGCAACATCTAACATTACAAGTTTTTTCTTGTTCACTATTTTTGAGAAGAAAATGAATCTTATTATTGAAAATAAATAAAATTAGGTTAATGAAAGTATGTTTGTTTACTGTTTGCATACATCAGCTGTAACAAAATAACCCGACTGCGCATGAGTATCGTATGAATTACTCCGAAAATTTTTGGAAGATTTATTGCCTGTTTTAGGAGAAATTTCTGACAGAATTTTCGTGGTAAATTTCAGAGTAATTTTCGGCATAATTCTTTGCTGTGTAATACGGCTCTAGTCATGAAACAAAATGTTTTTTTTCCAAAATACCTACTTATGCTTCAAACAAAAAAAATTTGCAGGTTTTTTTATATAAACTATTAAATTAGGGTATTTCCCACCTTTAAAAAAACGGCAGTAATTAAAACCTACAATGATTGTTAATGTTATAAATGAAACTGTTTCTAATTAATTCCACTATTTAATTACAAAATTTATGAAAATTATTAATAGTTTTAATAATTAATAATAATAATAATTAATAATTTTCATAAATTTTGTAATTAAATAGTGGAATTAATTAGAAACAGTTAGTTTCATTTATAACATTAATATGAGTAGATTCCACAAAGTAAGGATCCAAACAGTAAATTCAATTACAATGATTGTTTTGAATATAAAGAATAACTGAGAAACCTGAACTAAACAACTATCCTTTGAATGACGAAATGGATTAAAATTCTGCTGCTGTAAGTGGGATTATGTCCGTTGGAGGGGGTCACTCAAATTTGGAGGCTGTGTAACAAAACTTACCAAAAGTGTCACAAGATAATGGCTGCGAGATGGGAGGAGACTGCTATGGAATCAATGCGTGAAGCTGCTCTTGAGGAAGCAGAATACGCCCGAGAAATCGGCTCAGTAGATGAAGATCAGTATCCTTTGGTTCCTGTGGTAGTGGACGGATGTAGGTCCAAAAGAGCATACAGAAATGTTATTTAAAACGCCTCATCTGGAGCTGCTTCTATCGTTGAACTTCATACCAAAAAGTTGCTTTATTGTGGGGGTAAAAAATAAGTTTTGTATTTTTTGTAACCGAGCTAAAGGGGTAGAAAATATTTCTCATATTTGTACTAAAAATCACTACGGGAGTTCATCCAGTATGGAATCCGACATTTTAGTGGAAGGTTCTAAAAAGTGGGGAAATGCACGGTATAAAGTATAACATTATGATTGGCGATGGTGACAGTAGTACCTATAAAAAAATTATAAGTTCTCGCCCGTACAATAATGTAACAGTGGAAAAGATCGAGTGTCGGAATCATATTTTAAGAAATTTTTGTAATAAACTGAGATTAACAACAACTACAAATTTCAATATAAGACAAAGAAAACTCTTAGAAAAAAATATCTTGCGCATGCGCCGATCAATTAAAGGAGCAATTAATTACTGTAAAGTTGAAAAAGACAAAAACAAAGCTACTTTCTCTTTACGAAATGATATTTTAATTGTCGTTCAACATTCGTTTGGCAACCATAATAATTGTGCTTCATATTTTGTGTGTTCACAGGGGGAAAATAACCTTATTTTAATTTCGGAAGAGTTTTTGAATAAAATAAAAGAAATAATTTATTGCGTTTCCAATCATGCACGCAGTCTGTTATATGACGTCGACAGCAATATAGTTGAACAGTTTCATTCGATAGTGGCAAAGTTTGTGGGAGGAAACCGAATAAATTATTCTTTGGGTAATTCGTACAAAGCAAGGTTTACTGCCGCGATTGTAGCACATAATACTAAAATGGTTCATTCTACTCTCCGTCGTTCTATGAACAATTCACATTATACAATAATTAATAGATTAGAACGTAGACGAAAACAAACGAAAACAAACAAAACATATAGAAACAAAAATTGAAAAATGAATGTCATACTTTGACTGATCCTGATTATGGCGAAAATTGTCAAAAAGCAGACACGTCTCCTGAAATCTATAGATAATGTCCGAAGAACTTTTGGCGAAATTAAGTAAGACAGATTCCGAAATTTGTAGCATCGAACGAGCAACAATATATCAGAGTGATTCAGGAACGTGGTTAGAAATGAGGCGAAAATTATTAACGGCATCCAATTTTGCTAGAGTTTGCAAACGAAAAGTTAACACTAACAGTGCTAAATTTGTTAAAAATTTATTGTACCAAAAAGAAATTTTAAATTTAAAATCCTTAAGTCTCGGCAAAACTTACGAAGACGTAGTACGGAAGGATAAAAAAAGTTAAAATCGAGTCCTGTGGATTGTTCATAGATAAGCCACATAAGCAACACCGGACGGTCTGATTGACAGTAACATTATTTTTGAGATTAAATGTCCATATTCGGCATATAATTTGAAACTCACTCCTGGTGAAGCCATAGAACAAAAAAAATTTACTTTCTGGCAGAAAGACAAAGAAGGAAATTTAAAAATTAATATGCGACACGACTGGTATTTTCAAATCCAGGGTCAGTTACATATTACACAGCGCAAAGTATTATTTTAGCGGTTTGGACTGGAACTAAAAAGTTAAAATTGAAGAAATTAAACGCGATGACAATTTTTGGAATTGTCATATGGAAACTAAATTAACAAATTTTTATATGAAATGCTTGATCTGGGTGGATAACCTAGCGGTTAAGCCCATTATCTCAAAGAAGAAGAATATGAAATGCTTGTTACCTGAATTGGTTGATCCACGAAGAATAAAAAATATAAGAGATATTTACTTGTAGTAACCTTTACTGGCAACATAATCTTTACTTGGTAAAATGTTGCCGTATAAAATTTTCTTTTAATTCAAAATTATACTTCCAACACTTTGATCAGTTCTGTTGTTGTTTTGTAGGTACATAATATATATATTTATTTATTAACTTCCCCAAGGAAGCTACTAGTTTTGTATTGTTTTGAAGATCCTCATATCTTTACGTTTTGAGGTCTGGAACACATGCAATTTTTTTATATTAAGAATAGGTAGAAAATGTTGGAATATGTAGTTTCAAAGACGGTAAAATCGTTAGTAGAGCGGTTTTAAATATTTGTGTCATTAGTTATCGTTATACTGGTTTCTGCATTCAATACCAAATTTAATTACTGTTCCGATATGTTGTGATATCATAAAAAAACACTGTTCTAATTGTAGTTTGACTAAACTTTAGTTATAAGTAATGCACATAATAAATAAATACTAATAAAGTTTTTAATCGTTGTCGAAAAGGTAATAGCAATGTAAATATTTATTATATTGTTATTGTTATTAACGTCTAATAGTAATATTTAATACAAATAAATGTGTTATCTGGCTTTATTACGTCTGTAAAAAATATATAATGTTGAAAATTAAATAATTTACTTATGAAAAATGTATTTTTTTTTATCTTAAGCCTGCCTTACGCTATGCTGGATTTTTAAAAAAAATTGTTATAAAATTACAGAAAACTTCACTTTGAATCAATAATCAATGGCTTTTCCAGTGAAATATGGTATTACCATGAAAACAAATATGCTATTTACCTACTCTATTTAAAACAGTTAAAATTTAAAGATGTTTCGGGTAAAATGGTTTACAACAGTAGGTACTCATAAATTCGATCATAAATTACCCACTGACAGGGGCAACCGCATTTTATTGTACTTGTTGCCGATCCTGAGAGCTACCCTCGAAATCTGAAATTTTAAGGCCATTTGTGGAACGAATAGCCTTAAACATAAACTAATTGCTCAGCTTATAGAAGAATTCTGGTCGTTTCAACGGTATCTTTATTTGTTCATTGGGAATTTTTTGCAATGTTTATGAAATTATTTCGCCGCCACGGCAGTGTATCTATTTTTAGTATTGTCACATTTCTCAGATTTTAAAACCACGTTCACTAGTTCCCCTGAAGAACTCCTAAGTCTATCTATATAACAATGAACTTGACATATTATTTGTGTATAATTGACTATAAAAGCAGGTAATTCTGAATTTATTATTATTATTTTTCATTTTATCCTTATACATATTAGTAAATACAATAAGGACCTACAGGAGGCACAAGTCAGTATTCAGATTCAAAACCTATCAAGTACTACTTATGAGGGCTTTCTAGTTCCACAGACTTGAATATTTTTAGAATAGGACGACAGTCTTTCAAATAAATGAAATTTGTACAAAAAATAATACGACACTGTTAATTATTTATCATATCATTGATTTAAGGTAATTTCACAGTATTATTTATTCAGGAAATAGTATCAGGTATATCAGAGGGTTTTTATTCTCCTTTGTAAAATTACTAGATAATTAGACTTAAATAGTAACATTTATATTTACAAGCTAGTCACTTTAATAAGTTAATAAATAAAAAGATGTTCCAAAATACCTATAATACTTTTATAGTAGATAATACTAATACTTATTAATAATGCCCATTATTACTTGATTCCAAACATACATAACCACAGCAAACGCATATTAAAACAAATTTAACCAAATATGAGTAGGTACCTATATTAGTTATTTTGAATTTTCATAATTGTCACAAAGACAGCTTTTTATGTCTTACTTATATTTTCTTAAAATTTTGTTTGGTTGGTTATGTAGGTACAAATAAGCATGATGAGTAGAACTGTTTTTTGTTATGTTGTTTATTTAAAAAAGGGTTTTTCATATTTTAAGCTGATGATGGTGCTATCTATCGTTCAGTGTAGTATCTCGGTTACCTACGCAAATATTTAAAAGTTTCTGTCAAAAGTTAACTCATTCTTAAAATTTTTGCATATCAAATGATGTATGTATGTAAGTAAATTGGGGTGACATTCACTGAGACCTAAAAGATCTATTGTGCCCCCTTACTTCTACTTAGTTCCTGAGGAAAGTCTCAGAGACTAGTAGCTCCTTTAGTCCTATTTCCCGGAGGAATTTTAGGATATCTGCAGGCTTTAACTTAGGTAAATGTCCCTCTTCTATCCAGTAATCTCCAAGGTGTTGTGCCCTAGGATTCTGAAATGCTGTGCAGTTCGCAAGTATGTGGATGGGGGTTTCTTCTTCCATACCACAGAATCTACATTCTTCTTTCTCCACTATTTTGAGCTTTTTCAGGTGCCCATTCAGGCGACAATGTCTTGTAAGGATGCCTGTTAAAACTCTTAGTGCAGTTTTACTTTGACTTATGCATTCATTTGATCTCAATAGGTTGTAGTCACCCAGAAGAATCTTTGATTGCCTAAGTCCTACTAGATCTTTCCAATGGTCAGATCTTCTCTTTTCTTCGGCTTTGCCTATTTCTTCCAATATTACATTGGAGCTGATACCGCAAAAGGGTTCCGGCCCCCAAAAGGGTGTTCCAGTCCCCCTCTTTGCTAGTTCATCTGCTATTTCATTTCCTTCATTCCCTGTGTGTCCTGGAATCCACAGTAAGGTGACTATATTGTTCTCGCCTAGTTCATTTAGTTTGCCTAGGCATTCCCACACCATTTTGGAACTGATAACACAAGAGCTCAGTGCTTTAATGGCTGCTTGACTATCCGACATTATGATAATCCTTTGCCTTCTATATCCTTTATCAATATTGAACTGGGCACACTTTCTTATGGCGTGAATTTCCGCTTGAAAGATACTCGGGGTTTTTCCCAAGTTTTCAGAGTGTTTGGTTCCTGGCCCGTACACTCCTATCCCAGTTCCTTCTATTGCTTTTGAGCCATCTGTGTACCATTGAATGGCATTCTTTCCAAGTCTGGTAATGGTATTTGGATCCCATTCCTTCTTGTTGCTGATTTCCGTAACGAATTTCTTTGAAAAGTTATACTTTTTCATCATACCATCTTGTGGCATGTCCCAGGTTTTCTGATTTCTAAGAAGTAAGGAGGTGGTTTTTTAATGATTCTCTCTCTACTTAGTCTGTATCTTGTTCTTTCTGCAATACTTTCCACCACCATATGTAGTGGTGTGAGGTTAAGAATAACTTCCATGGCTGCCGTTGGGCATGTTCTCATTGCTCCTGTAATGCACATACAGGCTAGTCTTTGAATTTTTGAGAGGTTTTCTCTCGTTGTCATAGACTAGTTCTACTACTCCACGCAATGGCTCCATAAGTGATAATTGGTCTCACTATGGCAGTGTACATCCAGCTCAGGATTTTTGGGTTGCACCCCCGATTTCTCCCTGTCAGATTCCTGCACACCACTAGAGCCATTTTTGCTTTGTATATAATCTCCTTTTCGTGTTTATTCCACAGGAGTTTACTGTCTAGAGTCAAACCTAGATACTTGACTTCTTGTCTCCATTCAACCTCGCTCCCATCAAGTTTAATGGTTTTGAGGTTGAGCTTTCTTTTCTTAGTGAAGGCTATTAAGATGGTTTTGGTGGGGTTGATGTTAAGTCCCACTTGCCTACACCAGCTATTTGTATAATTCAGACCCTTTTGTACGATGTCACAAAGGGTATTTTCGAATTTTCCCCTGGCTGTTATGACAATATCATCAGCATATCCTTGGCAGGATATTCCGAGGTCAGTCAAACCACACAGGAGTTCGTCAACCGTCAGGCTCCACATTAATGGGGATGCTACTCCCCCTGTGGACATCCTCTGGTTGTACAGATGGAGACAATGTCTTTGCTCGTCCTCGTCTCTGCTACTCTAGTGGTGAGCAGTTCCGACATCTATTTGGATGTTGTGCTGTCTACACCTCTTCTATTTAATGCTCTTTTGACAGCCTCATGAGGAGTATTGTCAAAAGCTCCTTCTATATCCAAAAAGGCGCATACTACGGTTTCTTGGTTGTCTAGAGCACCTCGGATATCCTCCGTCAGTTGTACCAGTGCAGTCTCCGTAGATCTGCCTGCCCGGTAAGCATGCTGATGCGGGTGGAGAGGTAGTCTCTCTAGGATTTCCGCTCTAATGTAATTGTCAATAGCTTTTTCCATAGTTTTAAGCACAAACGATGTTAGGCTAATTGGTCTGAAGGATTTGGGGTTTGTTGTGTCCCTTTTTCCAGCTTTTGGAATGAAGGTTACTATTGCCCTTCTCCATGCTTCTGGTATATCGACTGATCCTAACCAAATGTGGTAGAATTTCGTCTTGTCCTTGCTGGAGCAATGCTGGGAAAATTCCATCAGCTCCCGGTGCCTTGAATGGTGAAAAGGTGTTCATAACCCATTTTAACCGTTCATTACTACAAATGTGCTTAGCCATTGTAGTACTTTCTCTCGAAGGTCTGTTATGACCTTCGAGAGGACTATCTCCCCTATTTGGGCTACTCCCAGGAAAATGAGTTTCTAGTAAGAGTCTCACTCTTTCCTCCTCATTTCCGGCATATTTACCGTCTGTGTTGACCCTACTTTTTGCCATGACTTTGTAAAGTCTTGCCGCAGCAGGTGTTGTATTTATATCTTCACAGAATTTTCTGAAGCTATTTCTTTTAGCTTTTCTAATTTCCTTATAGTAGGTGTTTCTCACCTCGGTGTATCTCTGCCAGTCTCCGGTGAGTTTTCCTGAATTAAAAAGGTCCCGGGTTTGAGATCTTAATTCTGACAGATGTTTATTCCACCAGGGTGCATCTCTGCTGCTTCGTTGTTCTTGAAGAGGGCAGCTCGATTCAAATGCATCGATTATTGCCCTGTTCAGGTCTTCAAGCTCATTTTCCAGATCGAGATGGTGCTTAGCCCTCCCTTTTCTCTGGATATGTGCTAGGTTTTCTTTCAGACAGGTGTTATAGTTGTCCCAATCTGTTTTTCTTGGTTTTCTTCTGGGGCTCACCTCAGGTTTGCCTAGTTCTAACTTGAATGTTATCTAATATAATGATATAATCTAATGATGAAATTGAAGTATGTGTTTAGAAAAAATAGTGATGCAACTCACATTTAATTCATATTTAATGGCGTAATGTTCATACTTATGTCTAAATAGCCATCATTGAATACTCATTGCATAATAACTATTTTAAGAAATATATTTTAGGTGTAATAAGCAGGGGAAGTTACAACCTTATTGGAAATAGAGTTGTAAATTTAAAAAAGTGGTGGATCAACACCCGACCACCAAGGCGGCAGAGAGATTTAATTGTTTTTATTGATAAAATGTACAGAAAATTAGTTTTGTTTTGATGTTTAGTTTGTATTAAAAGTTTTATTTTAACAATTTATTAATTTTACTACAATACACCTTTCAATGTCAGTTAAATTACGTTAGGCTGGAAACGGCCCGTCATAAAAATAATTCACGGCCTACTGACGGGCCTCTATAGACAACGCAAGCATAAACGTCATTGGGCCGGCCAGTGTGCAAAAATGTACTGGCCCGGGCCGGGGGGTAGGCATTGGGCTGGGGTGCTTTAATGGGCCTCCAGTGACCCACAATTACATTGTTTGTTGGGAAGTCCCAATTTTCAACTCTCAGTATATATGCAGCTCTTTTTTTAGGGTCTCTGTTTTACTCATTAGGTTGATAGACTATTTCCTTTTTAGACAATGGTATTTGTAAGATTATCTAAAGCATGTATGGGCTATTTACGATAAAAAGACGATGACGTCATCTTCAGTTACTTTCCTGCTTATAAGAAGAAATATAAATGTACCAACAGTAAATACAACCGTTATCACTCAACGATTCAATTTTTACTTAACGGGTTAGCAAAAGTTCAGGACGTTGTCAGATCAGTAGGGCAAGTCCACGTGACGTCATGTGACAGTAGCCCTGATGATAAAAAAGCGTTCTTTGCACAATACGTGGTTCTTAATAGTTATTTTGATCGTGTTTGAGTTCATTTAATTTTGATTTGGTGCTTTCTTCGACATTGTTTTAATTGCTTGGGTAACTTAAAAGCTTTATATTTGACTGTTTATAATAAAAAGGATCATTAAATCAACACCTACAAAACAACCAAATTACAAATCTATCCAAATAATTGTTTATCCTCAGGGCGACTGTCATTAGTGTCAACTTGTCAGTTGGTGGACGTACCCTCAGTGCCTTATTTTCGAGATCAGTCGAACTTTTTCGTATGCGATTTAATTCGAATGAAAAAAATCCCATTTTCAACCATCTTCGAAAATGTATTCGTATGCGATAAATATTTGCATTGGCCATACCGCAAATTCGACAATTCTATTTCTCCCTTACAAAAAGCAGTGATCTTTAAGACCATTTTTCGACATTTATCACTAATACGTAATCCAGCATTTATTAAAAAAAAAAGGAGAACTGTTTTGTTGGTTTACATCAGATAAATAGTTTTAATAAAGAAGGTTGCCAATTCATTATGTAAGGAAATTATGCTATATACTACATAAATATTTATTCAACGCAGACGTCTGTTTTATTAGACTGATGTACATCTTCTATCATAAATCTCCAACTTAAAATCCAGTGATCCTATTGCAACTGTTTAAACATATTGATAATGTGTAATTCATAAATAAATAAAACACAAGGAAGTTGTAATCTTTAAAAAATTAGTTAGGTATGTTTTGTTTATTCATTTCAGATGTTATTCACAATATAACTCACAACACATAACTAAAAAGAAATAAGGTTATAATCTTATACGAAGTTTGATAATCGAATGGTGCATACCCACTCGAGTCACCACATGCGAAACAAATCGTGCACGAAGCGTTCGAAAGTGATTCGAAAATACGGATAACCGATTTTTCGTGCGAAATTCATGAAAATTTCGTACACGAATTGTACTCGAGTGATCTCGAAAATACAGCCCCTGATATCTGATTCGATCAGGGCCGGGCCGCGACCTTTGGGGGCCCTGGGCTAAAGATATCCTGGGTACCCACGAAATAATTAAAATATTTGCCATTTTCCTAAAGAAAAAAGTATTATGCGGGAAAACAAACATACGAAAGGTTTTTTTTTTATTTCAAACGACTATATTTCCCTCGTCTTAATATCCCTCAATCACAATTCGCGTTCGCGATGGAGTCGATGGATTTTTGTTGCCAACAGCACTCATGCTTCTTGTTACAATATTACTTGGCAACGTGTTTTTTCGGAAAAAATTAGATGCCCTTATGATATTATTTACGAAAATACATTATAAACTTAGGTCAAAATAGACAAAATAAACTTTATCTTTGGTAAACAAAAAATTAGAGCCATAAATTCTCAACAAACATAATTTAAATGAAAGAGGATTAATAAATGAACATAATAAATAACAATAATACATTTATAAAAATACTTTTCTACACTTTTGTGCTGCAAATTCTTTTCTATTTTTTTACTGGTTTATTATTTTATTATTCGGGGCCCCTGGGCTGGAGCCCTTTAAGCCCATACGTAGATCCGGCCCTGGATTCGATCATCATCTTAGCACTATCTTACCTATGATCTTAGCAAAGAATACACAACCAACAACAAGCGAAGCGAAGTTTTCACTACAAATTGTATGTTTTATGATCATATTACTTGGCAGTCAAATCTCAGCGCACTCCACGTATTAGATTTATATCAAGCTGAGCAGTAAAAATAACAAAGATATAATAATAATAAATTTTCTTTATTTGATATCTATAGTTACCTTTGACTATGAGAGGGAGGACATATCCAATTTGGCGCGTGCTTTTCGAATGAAGGAACGTCCGACATTAAAACGGTGGCAAACATTTAAAGAAAACCATTTTTTTACTGCACACTTTAAATTTGTCACTATGCTGATCTTTTAAAACGAAAAGTTAATTTTGCTGTACCAATCGTAGCTATCAAAAAGATGAATTTGAAAAATAAACGGTGGCAGTTTGCTTCAAATGCAAGCGTATTGTTACCAGACCTCTCTCTTATCTAGTTAAAGATAGTTACAAATTTGATATAGCTACATTATGTAAAACAAGTCTTGAGCGAGATTCAGTATGCACATTGCATATATAACAACAATATGCATCTGCTCTTCCACCTAACCCATTGTATGTGCATAATTTAGTATAGTATTTACACTTTTATGTGGTGAAAACATGCAGTGTTTCGTTATTAAGTTCATTTTAACTCTAACAAATCTATGGTGTAAATTCTAATAATTTTTAATTTCTGCCGGATACTACTGAAAATAATTATATGTAAATATGTATTAAAGCAGCAGTAAGTAGGATAGGAAAGATTTTAAAACGAATATAATAATTAATATTTTTATTTAGTTCATCAGATAACTTGTACTCAATATTCTTTTATCAAGGAGGGTATACACAGATTCCAAAAATTATATGTAAGATTAATGTTATAAATGAAACTAACTGTTTCTAATTAATTCCACTATTTAATTGAAAAATTATGAAAATTATTAAAGGATATTAATAATTATTTCGATATTGACATATCATCGTCAGAATGACAGAAGTTACATTTTATGTGATACTTGATGTTTAATATTTTGGCTAGACCAAATAGTAAGTGACCTATCTTGTGATTGACTTAATATATATGAATAGAGAAAATAAGAAGATATGATTTTACAAATATTAAAGCTTAGGTATTATTAGCCCTATGGGGATATCCTGGATATCTTTTTCCCATTTAAGATCAGTATAACCGTGCAATGATATAGGAAACCAAGGAAAACTATATATGCTGATCTTTACAATAGTTACTTAAGAAGACAATTTATTAGTGGAGAGCTCCCTAGATTTATCTGTTCATTGACAACTTCATATTGTGGGTCTCTCAAGTGTCTTCTTATTTCTAGATCTTCAAGGAAATCTAGTTCTTGTTTCTTATCACAAATATGCAGTACTTCTAGTTCTGTGTTAGATGTTAATGAATGTTTTGTGTCAAGAAGGTGTTTTGCGTAACGTGATTTATCTGACTGTTTTAATCTGTATGCTCGTGAGTGTTCATTGTATCTAATTTCGAAATTTCGAATTGTTTGACCAATATAGACAGCATTACATTCTGGACATTTAAGTTTATATATTCCAGACTTTTTTAATGGGGGTATTTTTGTTTCTACATTTAACAATTTTTTACTCACATTGTTTTCTGTTTTAAAAGAAATTGCTGTATTTGTTGAACAAGATATTATCTTTGAAATATTATTAGAAATATTACCAGCATATGTGATGGTTTTGTAATTTTGTATTTCCCTAGTTTTTTCAGGAAATATTAATTGTAATGCCACTTTTTCCTCTTTTTTATTAATTAATTTATTTATTATATGTAATGGATAACCGTTGGATGTGGCTATTTGTTTAATTATATTAATTTCTCTATCAAAATTATATTTGTTCATAGGAACTGAAAATGCTTTATGTATCATTGAATTATATGCTGCTAATTTATGTGACATGGGATGATTGGAACTATATGGTATAGTCACATCAGTATGTGTTGGTTTTCTGTAAATTGAAAAATCAAGCATATTATTGACTCTTTGAATTTTAATATCAAGAAAATTGATTATGTTATTTTCTTCAACTTCTAATGTAAATTTAATTTTTGGATGTAAATTATTAATATGATTGAACAATATATCTAATTGTCGTTCACTACCTACAAAACAAGCTAATATGTCATCTACATACCTATACCAAAATAATATATTTTTTGAAATGTTACATTCAAAGATTTTTCTTTCTAAACTGTCCATAAAAATGTTTGCTAAAATTGGTGATATAGGGCTTCCCATTGGTAAACCTTCATTTTGAATATATACCTTATTATCAAAAGTAAAATAATTCTGATTAATACATACATCAAACAAATTAAGTATATCTGATATTATTCCTGGATTGATATTTTTATCCTCTAGTAATTTTTTAACAAGTGTTATGCATTCTTTAGGAGAAATTTTAGAGAAGATATTGGTAACATCAAATGAAATAAGTTTAGAGTTATCTTGTAATTTGTACGTTTTTAATTTTTTGATTAGTTCTATTGAATTTTCAATTGAGTATTTAGATATACCTCCATAGCTATTAAGTATATTGTTTAGTTTTTTAGCTAACTTATTATTAGGAGTATTAACGTAAGAAACTACAGGTCTAAATGGTTTCGATACTTTATGTAATTTAACAGTTCCATATAATTGTGGAGACTGAGGATTTTTATTAATCATGTATTTTTTCTCATCATTGAAAACATAATTTGAACTATTGACAATCTCTCCAACATTATTAGAAAACTTTTTTGTTGAGTCAGCCCTCAGAATTTTTACATCAGAAGATTCTATAAAATTATTAACTTTAGATTTATATTCTTCGGATTTTAAAATGACAGTGGCATTTCCTTTGTCAGATTTTGTTATCGTGAGGTTATAATCTTCTACTTTTTGTTTAATTGAATTTAATGCTGAAATATCATTTTTTGTTTGACGTTTAACCTTTGAAGGTTTCATATTTTTAATCAAATTAGCAATTTGTAATTTTTCATAAAGAAAACTATTTGACTGAGATTTTAAAGCTATTTCTGACTCTGTAGCTAAAATTTCTTTAATACTATTTGTGAATTTTGGTGGTATGCTGTATTTTAAGCCTTAATTTAAAAATTCTATCTCACTATTTGTGAAGTTAGTGTCTGAAAGGTTTTCGAATCGTGGTGCAAAGTGTATTGGTGTGTAAGTACTTACAGTTTTATGATGTTCAGTGTATTGAGTGTTATGTTTTATGTACTCAAGTTGTTGTAGTTTTCGTTCTTGTTTCTTGTATTTCTTGTGCTTCATAATGCTGACACTTTCTCTGATTTTGTCATCTAAACAGAAAAATTCAACTGGATGAAGTTTGAATGTGAGTTCAGAATGAACAAATTTTAAGTATATATCTAAGGAGTCTCTTATTTTAAACCATTTTTTACTCTCCTCTTTAATCCAGACTCGTTGAGCACATTTCACGGCTTTTTGGACTTGAGGTGTTTTTGTATGGCATTTTATGTTTTCCTATATCATTGCACAGTTATACTGATCTTAAAAATGGGAAAAAGATATCCAGTATATCCCCATAGGGCTAATAATACCTAAGCTTTAATATTTGTAAAATCAAATCTTCTTCTTTTCTCTATTCATATATATTAAGTCAATCACAAGATAGGTCACTTACTATTTGGTCTAGCCAAAATATTAAACATCAAGTAGGTATCACATAGAATGTAACTTCTGTCATTCTGACGATGATATGTCAATATCGAAATAATTATCAATATCCTTTAATAATTTTCATAATTTTTCAATTAAATAGTGGAATTAATTAGAAACAGTTAGTTTCATTTATAACATTAATATGAGTAGATTCCACAAAGTAAGGGTCCAAACAGTAAATTCAATTATATGTAAGATATTTAATAAAACGACACCTCCAAATTGAATAGTTTATATAGATACCAAACAACGCGAAATTAACAGTCAGTTCAATTACGAAGCGTAATTTACTCTACAAATGCCAGAAGTCCCTTTTCTCAAGAGCGAACATTAAGATACTGAATACATGATAAATATGTAAACAACTCCACAAAAAGGGTCGCCTTCTTATCTTCGCTAGGGTTGCATTGCTCGACCCAATACAGATAGCAGTGTAGAGATTCGTGGCGTATTTCCGACATTCGGCCATCCTGTAGATACAGCCTGTCCTCGGGTGTCATAGATCTGCAACAAATAGAATGAGATCCGTCGATCTGAGGAGACCCGTTGGTCTAAATATGGCAGAGATCCATTGATCTCAGGAGACCCGTTGGTCTAAATATGACAGAGATCCGTTGAGGAGGTAGATATACTTTTTACCTGGTATTATCTATTTACTTTTTTTC
Organism: Lochmaea crataegi; assembly: GCA_947563755.1. NCBI lineage: Eukaryota > Metazoa > Arthropoda > Insecta > Coleoptera > Chrysomelidae > Lochmaea > Lochmaea crataegi. The sequence continues at coordinate 33,316,291 of OX387422.1, read as the reverse complement.
CAGGCGGGTATACAGATTTCCAAAATGAATTGAGAGATACAGGGTGCGTCATGTCGAGGGCCCATTAGCCATATATGGAAAACTAATGCTATTTGAAAATTTATATACAGGAGTATGTCAATAGGTTCTATATTCAATCAAAATATCTTCAACTTCCGGTTCTTCCGGAAGTAGCTGTCAACTTTGATATTCTAAATGGAAAATACAATTTTTCTCGTAATTTTTGGAATCACCTTAAAATTCTGCATAAAAAACTATCAACATACTTTGGGTCTAAATTTAACCGTTTTCGAGATATTCCAGGTTTTTGAAAAACATGCATTTACGTTAATATCCCTATCTTGCTTATTTATTAACCTATAAAATTAAAAATTTGTACAGGAATTACAAGAACATTCTTCTTGCATTAAATGCGATAATTTATACAGGGGGTGTAGATTCGTGCCCCAAATATTCACATCTTCAATTTTCAAAAAGTCGATAATTTTAAATGAAACACCCTGTATTTTATAATCATTTCTAATTCGGGTTTTTATTCTCGTTCGATCCGTATTAGCATTTCCTATACCTAAAGTTGCACCTTTCTGGGTGATTTCCAGATTTATTATAATTGCAAATGTTTTGTTACCTACATAAATATTTAGCTAGCCATGGAAATTAAACATGATAGTTCACTGACATCTTAGTAAAACGTTCCAACATATACATTGTTTAATTTTCAAACTTGGTCAAAATGGCTTATTTGGGTTATAATAATGAAGATTTTTTAAATCTGTTATTCTTATATTTAACTCTCTCTCTCTTAATAAGTCTATTGAATAAAAAACCGAGTAAAAGAATATAAATATTTTAATTATTTGAAAACCTATTATTTACAAAATATGTTCCAAAAACACCACCATTAACTTCTAAACACTTGTTGATTCTGAGTTAATTTTCTTGTGTAATTTTAATTGATGCAGCGGAATCTAAAGATTGAAAGGCTTGCCTAACCCTATTTGGCAAGTCTTCTTTTGTTGTGATAGGATCAGCGTAAACAGGATTTTTAATATAATCCCAAATGTAAAAGTCTACAGGATTTAAATCTGGAGATCGAGGGAGCCAGTGAAAAGGGCCTTTATTAGCAATAGGTACATCGATTTTCAAAAAAGTCGGTCAATAAAAATCCCACAGGGATGTAATTGTGAGGTCCAGATACATCTTGTTGATACCAAGCCGCATCTCTCTCATTATTTGGTAAAGTATTAAACGCAGGTAAAACCGCGTTCCTCAATATATTTAAATACCCGTCACCATTAAGGTTATTATCATAAAAAACTAAACTGATGATCTTACCTTCATTACTAAGGTATGTTTTGCCACCAATTTCTCTTTTTTCCAGTACCAGAATCACGTAAAGCAACTATTTCATCTGTTCCAGTATCAAAATATAAAAAATATTTTAATTAGATCTCATCTATAATTACACTGCAGTGTTTGTCTTGTGGTAACATTATTTTTGCTTTAATTTTGATGGCTTCAAAAAGTCTTCATTCCTTAAACCTGGTTGAGAAACTAAACCCTGAGTCAATTTTTTTGGTGTTGGAAGATTTATTATTTTCCCAAAAATGAGTAGGTATGCTCTGGGTCCAAAAAAATACAAAGTGGGGGCAACCTTCTTAAACCTATCAGAATAATGCCTTTCTGATGGTTTAACGTTAGGTAATGTTATCTGTGTTTTTACAAATTCTGCCGGGAGCACTGCAGCCTGTTGGCTTATTGTACTCTACTCCCACATTTAGTAACCCCCCCACCCAGTTATCCCTGTACCTTCGAGTAGACGATCTAGGTCCACTGGATGTGTGCCATTGTGTGTCTCCTCGAGTCCAGTGCCTCTCAGTCAGATAAGATATGGGTTACGGTCTCGGTCTCCATGCCACAAAGTCTGCAGCTGAAATCCCCGTTATATAGCCCTATTTTAAGCAGGTCATGTTTTACCGGGGCATGGCCCGTTAGATAACCTGTAATGATTCTTAGCTGATTCCTACTGATATTCAGTAGTTCATCGGCCCGTTTAACACATATGTCACCTATTAAGGTCATACTGTGTACCTGCTTTGGAGTGTTCCTCCACTGTAGTCTATGTTGGCTTTGTACCTATTTTTGTATTTGTCCTCAGAACTCTTTCTTTGTGATCCCAAGAACTGGTTCTGGTCCAGCATATGTCCTTGCTGAACCTCTTCTCGCGAGTTCAACAGCTTGTTCATTTCCAGAAATATTATGTCTTGGCACCCACACTTATTTTTCCTTTTAAATGTGGTCTTACTATGTGGAATCTTTCCATAATTATCAAATAAAATTGTTGAGGAAAGTGTATAGAGTGCTTTCCATTGGTTGCAATGGTAAATGATGTTGCAGTTTTAGCAAGTAGTAAGTATGTACTTTTCCTTTTCCAAGTTTTCTAGCATTTTTGTAATTATACCCATGAATAAAATATTGAAAGCAAGTTCTGGCTTAATCAAATATGTAGTGGATCGGTTATGGGGTTGATTAATAATTCGTTTGTTTGTAATCTTTGGTTTGGGGTAATAAAACATAAGTTTATTTTATCAATCATTATTACTGATAATCATTAGGTACTTCAGCCGACTAACAACGCTACACCATTTTAATATAAGTGTGTTCAACATAAAAATCTCCGTTGTTTTATTGACATCTCTATTTATAAATTCAGGTTATTGCTGTTCATGATGTATATTTGCTGACTACCAACTGTTTTAGTATTAAGTAGAGTGTATGAGTAATTAAACTGAGTTTGATTATTAAAGGTATTTGGTTATTACAAATAATTCCTCTGGGCAGAAAATACCACTAAAAATTAACAAATAACAAATTTCACAACAGAATTATAACATATATTACTCTACCAGTTTCACAAATAACATTTGCATCGTCAGGAGTAAATTATAGAAATTGTTGTGGAATTTGTTAATTATTGATTTTATTTGATAATGATTAGATATGTCAACAACAATAAAATACTTCAAAGTGATTCTAATACCTAATCAAACTTAATATTTACCAGACTGAATAACTATCTTTCTTGAGGACCATTTAGCGAAATATGACTGTTTAGTGCTAGAAATTTTGTAGGTATAGCTAACTCAAATAATGGTTAGAATCTCCACCTTTGGTAATAAATTTCTCTTAAAAATGGAGTTCACACAACTTGTAAATTGTTTGTAGTTCAAGTATAGTCTTTTCAGACTAATCTTCAGAATTACAAGCATCTAACCATAACTGGGATCTAAAACATGTTTATGTTAAGACAATAAGTAAGGTATATGCTAATATCAAATAATACAGAAACAATACATTTGTTGGTGTATGATTTGCTAATGCAATCAATCATAAAAACTGTTCTCCTCATGATCATCAAAATACTTTTCAATGTATTATCAAAGAATACCCTAATCAAAGACGTGTGAGCGAGCTCCAAGCGAGTGAAACTGATCTGGCAACAGCGCTCGAACGCTCGAGTTGAACGTAGTTACGAGGAACATATATGTTATTGGACCTAACAAGTTTAATATTCTGTATATAAAATAATAGGTTTTCTCTGATTTATTCTGAAGAAAAATTTTAAACAAACGTTACTAGGGCAGGAGAATACGGAAAAAATAATTTCAGACAATTAATAACAATTATTATTATTTTGTTATGCCATATTATAGAGTGACTCCAAAATAAAGTATTGGTTACTAGTATATCGATGTCCGTTGATGAAAATTTGCAAAAAGTTTCACAAACATTCGAAAATTATCGACAAGCGTTCCAGGGGTGGAAAAAAAGATTTTTAACTTTAAAAAAAATTGGGTTTTATTTGGTTAATACAACATAGTATACCTTTTCAAAATATTCCTTATGGTAATACTAAAATAATTTGCATTCTTCAACACAGGAATAAACCAGTACCAGTCTATTTCTTCGGGCAGGTCATTCCAATTTTGGAAAACTCTAATGGATAATGGTATGAATTTGCATCAATATAATTGAAGCTTCTTCCAGTGTTCTTAAAGATGGTTCTAGAGATTGTCATTTAACCGTCTATGTAAAATAATCAAATGTTAATTCAAATATATAATGATTTTCCCATAAATATACACTTATATTAAATACATTTTATGAGGTTCAGGCAAATAAAAAATAACTGTCATATTGGCCTTTCCAGGTTTTCTTGCATAAAGAAAAGAAGACTAAAATTTGGCAACATCACAAAAGGCATTTCACATGCTTTAAGCTGCCACTTTATTTTTTACTTGAGCCCAAATCAACTTTATTGGGTTTATATCACAATGATATGGTGACAGCCTCAATACAATTTTATTAGTTGGATTTGTCATTTCTACTGTAGTATCAAAGAATACACAACAAGAAGTGAAGCCCGGCGAAAATCCTTTGATGTTGGAGGGGCAAAAATAAATGCTTACAGCTTTACTCGAATCACGCGGAGAAAAAGTATTTTAGCATAAAGTTGTGATTTATCAAATGTATTATATAGGTATTTTTCCATCAGTAACTATTTCTGCACTTTTCGTTGACAATATAGATGTGAAATAGATCATTTAAGAAAATAATTTCAACCTACAAGCAAACTCTATTCTAATTTGGGTCTGTGAAGACCATAAGCAAGAGGCCTACATGTGATCACATGACATACGATTGATTTTCTAGCCTATACTGTTTACTGGACCTTAGGTAATTTCTTCTCCGCCTTACAATATCATCACATTCAATTAAATTATATATATATATACGAGGCTATACACTCCAGTTGGAGTTGTAGCCGCTCAGTTTGAGCTCTTTTGACCCTGTATCTTGTAGTGGGTCAACCCACTTTTTCTTGCTGCATATCTACAATTTACTAGATGTTTTTGCAGTTTCAACAATTGCTCTCCACGCCCTTCTGTCCTGCATCTGTCTCATCCCGCCTTGTACTCCCAAAATTTTTATATCCTCCACGACCTGATCTTCCCATCTAACTTTTGGTCTTCCTGGTAATCTTTCCTCATTAGGTCTCCATTCTGTAATTCTCCTTACCTCCTGTGCTTTCTTCATCCTTTTAACATGTCCATACCAACGTATCCTTTTCGATTTAATAGAGTTTACTATATCCTCATTTTCTAATATATTCCTAATTTCATAGTTCATAAGTCTTCGGTACTCGTTATTCCCTAGTTTCACTGGTCCATAAATTTTTCTAATTATTCTCCTTTTATATATCCTTAGTTGCTCTTCGTCCTCATTTGTAAGTCTCATAGTTTCTGCCGCATAGGTTACTACAGGTTTTATCGCAGTCCTGTAGACTCTTAACTTTGCTGCTCGGCTTAATCTTTTACTCTGCATGATATTTTTAAATTTATTATATGCTCTATACCCTGATTGAATTCTTCGCCTTATCTCGCTTTTTGTGTCATTTTTGTTACTGATAATTGTTCCCAGATACTTAAAGGTGTTAACCACTTCAAAACTGAATTCATTTAACTTCACTGCTTCTGGTTGATAGACTTCCTTTTCTCTTTTCATTTCCATATATTTTGTTTTTTCCTGATTTATTCTTAGTCCTCTTTTTGCCGCCTCTTTTACAATTTTCTCTAGTGTTTCCTCAAGACTCCTTCGGTCTCTCGCTATCATGGTTAAATCATCAGCATATGCTATTATTTGTTTTGACTTATTAATTATGCTTCCTTTGATATTACAAGTCCTAATTATGCCTTCCACTGCTATATTAAACAATACCGCTGATAGCCCATCTCCTTGCCTTACACCATCATTTATTTCAAATTCCTCCGATGGACCTTCCCTAGTCATTACTCTTGCTCTAGATTTTTTCATCGTCATTTTTACCAACCGTATTATCTTTCGTGGTACATTTAACTGCTCCATATCTTTTATAATTGTTCTCCGTTTCAGGCTGTCAAAAGCATGCTTAAAGTCAATAAATAGCATTTGGACTCCAATATTGTGTACATAACATTTTTCTATTACTTGATTTATATGATGTATGGCATCTACTGTTGATTTTTCTTCTCGAAAACCTTTTTGATATTCCCCTATTTCTGATTCCATTATCTTTTTTAGTCTTTCATTTATTATCATTGTTAATATTTTATATGCGGAATTGAGTAAACTAATTCCTCTATAATTGCTACAAATATTAGGATTTCCTTTCTTCAATATTGGTATAATCATTCCACTAGACCATTCATACGGTATTGTTTCTGATTCCCATATTCTCTCTATGATTTTAAATATTTTATGCCTTAGATCATCTCCTCCATATTTTATTAGCTCATTTACTATTTCATCTGTCCCTCCTGCTTTGTTGTGTTTCAAATTTGTTAATTATGTCGTTACATTCCTCTTCGGTCAGTTTTTCTTCATTTTCTAACCCTGTATCTATATCACTCATATCATCTTCTTCATGCTCCCCATCTTCTTCCGTTAATAAATTTTTGAAATACTGGCTCCACTCTTTTTCTTTGATGTTTATTTTAGTTTGTTTTCTGCTTTGTTTCTTTATATATTGATACAATTTTACATTATTATTATTATCATTCTCTAATATGTCCATACTATCATTCAACCATTTTATTCTTTTTGTTTTTATCAACTTTGCACTCTCTTTTCTTACTCTTCTATATTCGTCATAATAATTTTGTTGCTTAGTTCGCATCCATCTTAGTCTGGCATCTTTTTTCTCTTTCATCTTTATTTTACATTCTTGATCAAACCATTCATTATTCTTTCTTGTGTCTTTCTTACCAATCACTTCCTCTGCTGCCGTTATTATACTTCTTTCAATTTCCTTCCATTGCTCATCAATATTATCTTGCTCTTTGCTCTTTTGTAGTTGCTTCTTTACCTCGTCCCTATATTCATTTTTACATCTTTTCAATTTTTGCACGTTCCATTTTCTACATGTTATTGTCTTATTTACTATATTTACAATTCTCATTTGCATTTTGACTATTACTAATTGATGGTCAGTATCAACACCTGCTCCTCTGTATGATCTTACATCTTGTATCATCTTTGATCTTCTTTTTGATATCAGAACTTGATCTATCTGGTTCCCCGTGGTAGTCCCAGGTATAATCCATGTGATTTTATGTTCTTTCTTATGCTTGAAACTAGTGCTACTAATATACATGTTGAGCTCCTCGGCCATATTACATAACCGCAGTCCATTATTGTTAGATATTTCATGTATAGTATACTTTCCAGCAACATTAATTAAATAGTCTTCTCTTCCTATTTTTGCATTCATATCCCCAATAATTATTAGTGTGTCATGTCTTGCGGCTTCCTCACATACCTTTACCAGTTTCTCATAAAATTCATCTTTATCTTCATCTTTAGCTTCTTCCGTCGGTGCATAAATATTAATTATTGCAATATTTGCCATGTGGTTTTTTAATCTTAATTTTGATATTCTACTGCTTATAACTGTGTATTCTAGTATATTATTTCTCATTCTTTTACTTATCATAAATCCTGTGCCGTTCTTCCCTCTGCTTTCTTCCCCCCCCATAAAACAATGTATATTCCCCTTTATTTATTTGTCCTTCACCTTTCCATCGTATTTCTTGAATTGCCAATATGTCTATTTTATATTCCACCATCTCTTTTGCGATTTCCTCCATTTTTCCCATTGCCAGCATTGTCCTGATATTCCATGTTGCCATTCTCACAAAACTCTTGCGTTTACTTTTCTTATTTTTACCCTTACTCATTATCTATTTCACTGCTTTTTCTTCGTTTGTATCTATCGTATTTTCTTTATCTATTAGTTTTTTGGCTTCTTCTCTTTGTTGCCTCCTCCATGTTCCGGAGAACGATCGGCAAAGAATGAAATGATTCACAAGCGTTGGTAGACAATACATGCTATTTGTGTTACAGGCCCAAACTTTTGGAGGAAATTTAGCTTCTTCTGATATATAATTTTCTACTATGTAATCACAAAATTGTATTACTCTCTCATAATCGGGTAATTTGTCAAATATTTCAAGAGAAAAAAACTCACATACTTCGGTAGGTTCTAGAAAATGTAGGCCGAAGAATAACTTTAAAAACTTGACAATTTCTGAATTTTTATCTTTATATTCATTCGACAAACCTAAATTTTATTTAATGTAGAGATTTCGTTTTTATAAAAGAAATTGTGAACAATACATCTTATGCTGTTCATAGCACATTCCTGGAAGGTTTTAACAATTCCAAGCCATCCTCCACAATAATCAGAATACATTGTTGCCCCAGAGTTTTTATATTTTTGTATAGTGCGATATGCAGTTGATTAAGAAGCTCCTAAAATGATATTTTTGAGTGAATTATAGATTTTTATATCTTCAATACTTACCCACCACAATTTTAGACACAACAGCAGTAATCTTTATTTTTTGGTTTATCCCTTGAAATTTGTTTATACAAATTTATCAAAGTTTGCTTATCTGTCAGCGATAATGAACCAAACTAATAACTTCCTCGGGGGTGAAGAAAAAAGTCCATTTAGTACTTGGAATGCTATCTCAGTTCATATTAAAATAGTTTTTTTTATATAATTAAACAAAACAATAGAATACAATAACAAGAAACAACAAATGAAAACACAATAACAAGAAACAATTCAAAAAAGTGGTAAAAATAATAAAGATATAAATAAGCCCGTTCAGTATTAAAACCGTTGCACGTCACATCTGTCATAACTGGACTATGTTGCCAAGCCCTTGAAATAGTATGAGAATATTGAGAATCTAGTATATGTCAAATAGTCAAATGAAGTTGATCAAATATTCTAGGTTAGGTTTACTTATTGATGGTTATTGTGTGCAAACAAACTTCGACTTATTGCAGTTACATATAAAACTTTTATTTGTATGTTAACAGTACAGCAGTAACTAAGAAATTCTTATTTTAAAAGTATGGAATTATTTCTAGCACTAAAAAGGTATGTATGGAATAGTTAACACTTTTATTTGTATGTTTATACCACGCGCTTAATTAGTTAGAAATTATGGAACTATTCTAGTATTTAAAATGCATGTATGTATATATAGTATCAAGGAAAAAATATTATCTAATATAATTTTTAGGTTACAATATACCTACATGTTGGCTTCTAGAATGTTGTCACTGCAATATGAAAGATTGATGTGAGGTTTACAGACATCCTATAAATAGGAAAGTTTTGATAACCTGGATCTCTTTTTTAAGGTAGTCAATTTTGTTTTATATTTTGATGAAATAAATCTTAAAAAATTTTTAGAAAAGCTGTGATGTGAAGCTTTAGTGTGTAGATCATTTTCGACAAGGAAAATCATCCTGAGATAGGTATATGATCATTGATCATAGCAAAAGAAAATTGTGCAGCAAGCACCACCACAGCTCAGAAAAGGAGAGCAAATCCATTCTATTCTCCGAATGAAGGTATATGTGAATGATTGACTAAATTATAGCACTGAAATCAATACATATTATAATTATCAGTATATTGGTGACTTATTTATCACTCCATCATCTTCTAATCAATCCAAATTTATATTTACCATTTTGTTTTAGGTCGCCAACATCTACCGCAGCTGAAAGTATTGCTAATAAAACGATTGATCTAATGAGACCTCCCAATTCAATAAAAACTATCAAATTAATTCGTTGTAGTTTTTATAAAACTTTTTGATATAGACATTTACCTTAAGAAAATGCTACTTGAATTACTTATTTTGTATATCATGATTAAAATAACATAATAAATAATGCCACCCCAATTCTTATGGAATTGTTTTATTAAATGTATAAATTAGTTACACTGGAAAGATTGTAATACTATTTTTTTAAATAAGGTAGAACAATAGAAATCTTTCAAAATTCTAAATATCACAGACAAACCAATTCTAACCCGAACCTTCTATCGTCTTGCTTGGCAGTACCCTGTATTAACTCAATAGGATTTTTAAAAAGATGGTAACACTCGACTATACTGTTATATCAAATCCACAATGTATTTTGTTGGGGGTTTGTTTCTTAAAAAACATTAATTGAAAGGGTAGTATTCAAATAACACATTCATTTCCTTTCAAATATATTATTATTTTTGTAAAAATAAAAGTAAAACAACATTTATTGACTATTAGGTATAATTTGAAGTGAGAATTTTAAATGTATTGAACTAGTTGTGTAGTCTTCTGAATTCAAACATATAATTTGCTATATCACTGTTCAAATACAGTTTGTATATACTTACTAGGCTACAATATAAATAAGCTCAGCTTCAACATTTGTTGATCGAATTCTATATTGTGTCGCATTAACCTAATATTATCGAAGAGCATTGTCCATAATTTATTGAAGGTTCAGAAAGATTTAATAGTAATTGGTTTTCAAACCACTTTAAACCATGTTCTTCATTCATTTCCCCATGATAATCACTCAACTGAAATTCATATAAAAATATACTTTCTGCTCTTTCGGTACAACTATCTTCATTCTCAGCACGGAATACAAAATATCTAGAATAAAAACATTTTTGCATATTAAAATTTTTCATCCTACACTATTGTAACATACCTTTTGACATGAATGCAGCCTACAGTACCATTTTGGAAAATTCAGGATTCAATAATAAAAACAAACTTATACAGTTGTTTATTTTTCTTGAAAGTTCCATAAGTCCTCTGTGTGGATGTGTATCATATTTTAGTAAACTACTCAGGAACATTCTACATTGAATAATTATTTAATGTTCTTCCTTCAATTGCTGCAGTAGGTAACATTCCTAAAGTGACATGATTATCAGTAAATAAATGTCCATTATTATGAATTTAACAGAATATAATAAATTCAGTTGATTGGGTATAATGTATAATATTAAACTTACTTACTTGCTTCATACTCACTGTAATTAGTATCAGGTGTAAATGTATTAGAAATAACTATTGCAGTATTATTAAGTTTCATTTATACGTTTTTTGGGATGTGACTTTAACTTTGATAACTCATTACTGCTTGTGAAAAAATACTCACAGTTCTTTGCAGTTTTTTAATAACACGTAGGTAAAAGAATCGAAAAATTAAATGAGCAAAATATACAATTGTCATAACATAACCCCAAAAATGTCAAGACGTCAACTGAACCAAATAAACCATTTTAATGCGACCTACAAATTTTAATATTTATTGAGTTTAGAAAGGCTAAACATAGTGATTGACAGCAGCAAACGAATGACATAATATAAACGAACGTCTCTTTTTCGATGCTTTGATGACGTGCGGTTTTAATACTGAACGGGCTAAAGTTCATATAATACCCTTCTTGGTGTGCGTCATTGATTGTTAATGTCTTTCTAACACATTACGTAGGAAGAAATGGAAAAAAAGGCAGGTCTGTGATTAACCCTAATCAAAATATCACAATAATGAACCGTTTAAACGTAGTACAAACGTTAACCCTAATCTTTGACTTACAAAAATTTGATTGGTTGATGTTTAGATTACGCGCAAACGCGACCTATCAATCGAGCGAAATTACATCGTTCAAAATACTATGCAGGCGTTCCTTTCGTAGCGGCAATGTGTCTTACGTATTTTTCCAATGTCCAACTGACAGTTCTCGTCAGGTCTGTACTTTGTTGTTCACGGTAAATTATTATTTATGAAAAGTGAATATTGATCTTATTGTTAGTATTTTATTTATTCAAATGCAGGACTATATTTACTAATATTAAATTATTTTGTTATGTAAATTGAATATACAATTTGTTTTATTTTGCAGTGTTTTCATATCCCAAGTATTATTAATTTCATAGCCTTTTCGAATTTGGCTGAATACGATCCTGATGATTTTATTTATGAAATTAAAGGTTAGCTATATGTCAAAATAACAAATTAAATATCGACATACCCAAAACCCGGATATACGTCACAAACGATGACGCACACCAAAAAGGCTGTTGTATGAACTATATATATCTTTAAATAAATAAACCATAGATAACTTATGAAATAAACGTTGACATATAAACATGTCAATGGAAATAAACCCAAAAGTGACAAATGTCGATGTCAGTTGTAAGAAAAGAGAAGCGGGCGGCAATCTGACCAACCAGTAAGCAGCAGAAATGCCAACATAAATTCAAATCGCTCCTCTTACAGCCGTTTGCACCGACCTTTTTAAACGATACTTATGGCTAAGTGTTACTTATTAGGGGAACAAAATAGTTCGCACCATCGCGTAGGAATCATTTAAGTAGTCCTTAAAACCTTCGTTACTAAACCATCAATTTGGACTCCATAGTCACTCCTTAAATTTAAGGTATCACCTTGCACATGCGTGGTACAGTTACTTTGATGTTTAAAAACAAGAAATAGTCTCCATGTTGTTCTTTGTATCATTCATGGTTAACCTCATGGAGACTATATAAGGAGAACGAACTCCATGTATTCCACACCGAGCAAGTGGTCGAGAGGTAACGCTCTCTTCTTGCATTCGGAACGACCGGGGCTCTAAAATTGTTTCAATCCTTGACAACTTTGAAAACGATCTCTCAGATGAAATATTAACCGGAATTGATTAGCGAGGGAACTGTCTCTTCGGTTAGCTACTTTACTTATGGTAGAGCGCTTATTCGCCTCCGCAGAGTTGATTAGTTCTGATTTCCTCGAGCTGGTGTTTTTATTGATTCTCACGCATATTTTCATTTCATAGAGACAATGTGACAAGTGTGAAGTTAGTATTGTACAGCTCGTACTGTATATGTTATAATAAATATTAAAATCCAAGTATATCGTAGTTTGAATATAAACTATCCACTAAATAAAAAAATGAAACACACACACATGCTCACGTGCATACAAACGAACAAACACCTACATCATTTACAAACGAACAAACACCTACATCATTTACAAACGAACAAACACCTACATCACTTACAAACGAACAAACACCTACACAAATGAACAAACACACGTGCTATGCGTCTCAAATGAATGAATGTTTTTTGCATCGTCCATCTCTAACCGTGTGATTGGTGTTACTGGTTTGCATTAAGCATACTATTCCGTGTTAAGCAATGACCCACTTGCGGCTTTCTCTTCGAGAGAAAGTTTCACATGTTATCCGAGTGTAATTGAGCATTCTCTTTCCCTTTTATTTATAATATCATATTTGTTGTCAGTATATAGTTAACTGCTATATCATTTATCACACATATTCAGTTTGGAAGTCCTGGAAGTTCCCGCCATATAAGTACGCTTGTACCCTTGAGTATAGAGACTATGATATATATAATCAAGGCTTGTACACCTAGATATCTTTGTAAAAATGAAGTGAATTATTTTATATCGTGAGACATTTATTAGATTAGATATAGGTATATCACAAATATTTCCACTAAATAAACTATAAAGTGAATTAAAAGGAGCAAGTCTTTCGTCTTCATTTAGACTGCGTGATTATTTTTATACTTTTAAATTTGTGAGCTACTTACAGGGCTGGCCTTAAACATCTAGGCGACCCGGGCCAGCATTTAACGTCCTTTTATATCATACTTATAAACGTGAAAATTTTGAGGATGCACGGATGGATGTTTTTTACTCTCCCACGCAAAAACTACTGATCCGATTTTTATGTGTAAATTATGCTGTCTACGCGACCGAAGCCGCAGGAGGGTCGCTAGTTTGATTACAATTAAGAACCAAAAGTTACTACGCCAAATTATTTTTTTCTTCACGTAGATAGACCAGGCGGACCCCCCCCAAAGCCGGTTCTGGCTCCCCACTCGGCAAATTGTGTAAAAAGAGACATTATGGAGAAAACTGTCATTACTTCACTATTTATTGGAAATTGTGTTTTAACACTTTTTTGAAGGATTCTCAATAATAAGTGATAACTATAATGACAGTTTTGCCCATAAAGTATATTTTTACAGATTACAACGAATGGGGTAGCTACCTCTACCCACACCCGATCTAACAATTCAAATTTCTTCGAATTTGAAATTTGATCGACTTCAAATAAGAGTTTTATGGTGTACCTACCAATGTGTATAGAAATTATATATAAAAATAATTTTTTATCTCGAAAGTACAGTGGCCAATTACTTCGAAACGGAGGCTCGTATTACAGAAATTTATTTGAACTTCATCTACTCGTTTCCGAATTTTTGGTAACTTGGTCCCTGGATATGTATATATATTGTTATGATATTCTTGTGAATTTTATAGGTAGTTGATTTGTTTTTAATAATATTTTATAGAATTAAACTCGACAAAATGTGCCGGGCGCCATTTTCAGTCTGTTACCTGTATTTATCTCTTACTGTACCTTTCCTTTTCACAGCTCAGTTGGATCAGAACACAAGATATCTCTCTCAGGAGGATTCCGTCGGACGTAAAAACTATTATGAATGGATTAATGAAATATATAATAATAATAATCATACATAATTCAATTTACAAATTACTTATCATCTACTTAATTCGTTTCTAATTCAAATAACCCAATTTTTCTAAAAACTCAACCTGAATCTACTATTATTAAGTTCTATTTTATTCTAGCATTATTTATCTATCGAATATTCAATTAACATAACCTTATTACATACAAAATTGAGAATTTCTGTCTTTACTTTTATTAATTTTCAAATTTCTTACTAATATGCACTTTAGCCTCTTTTAATCTATAATTGTTTGTCACGAAAGAAAAATTTAAACTGTCTATTGGTTCCAAACACTATTATGAATTTCTATACCGGTGAAAATGAAATTTAGTTAATTTTGAAATTTAGATATCGTCGAAAATTGAATTCTGCTAGTCTTAGAATGAAATAGGTATATTGGATTTTACCTTGCTAGTCTTGACTTCCAGTAACTTTCCAGTTCATTAATTGGATGTTCGGTAATGTTTTGATAATTACTTTGTTTGGCTTTAAAATAATTTTGATTTTATTAACGTTTTTTTTTCACTTATAATTACACGAGAGCTTTTTTTTTGTCGAAGTAAACTTGACATGTATTAATAAGAATTTTATTCCCTGGCAATTAAACGAAAAAAACTGCCTCTGAAAAAATTACGAGTCCGTAGGACGAGTAATTTTTTCTGGCAGTTTTTTGAGTTGATTTACCTAATGGCAACAAAATTCGAATTATAAACGTCAAGTTTACTTCGACTCAAAAAAAAGCTAGAGTGTAATTCGGTAAGACAATTTAATGAATATGTAAATCAAAAAATTAAAAAATGAGATGTAAATCAGTTTATTTAATTTAACGGAAAAGTACAATTGTTAAAAACACAATTATTAAAAATAGCTTGATTTTCAGAACTTTCCACAAATGAAAACTTTTCTGACAACGCAAGTTTGAGAAAAATTGACATAACGTCATCAAAAATTTGTTTACAATGCTGGTTGTCATGCTTTCAAAAGTTAGGTTCCGTTATTGTCGCTGGAAAAGTTAGGGCAAACTTTTTTCGCTGTCATAATGACAAAATCACGCGGCTTATGGGATTTTTTATACATGAATTAAATTGTCAAAGAAACTCTCTTCTCCATCAATCAATATCAATCAATCAATGGCAATCTCAACGTCCTCTTACTTGATTATTTTCAAATTTTTCCTGCTTCACTTTTCACCAATCACAATTTTTATATTTTTCTCATTCCTATTTTTTTACTTCTATTAGCTATTTATTGCTAACTTATTTATAAACATTTCTAATTATATTTCTAATAAATACCTTTTACCTATTTATTTGCATTTTTTTTAAATCAAAAATTTTATCCGTCAAGTCCTATTTTTGACTTTTTTTTCTGTCAGTAGGTTGTTAATTTTTTATAGGTTACTGTTTTGATTACTATACTACTTTTGCTATGTCCTGACTGTAGAATTCACCTTTTATCGAAAATTCTATGCTCTCTCTGGTCTCTGGTTTTGCATTACTATGAAAAGGATATCGCACAGAAAATATGACAACCAAATTTCTTTTCTAGTGTCATTTTAATATTTCATTTATTTTTACAAAATTTATTATATAATTTTAATGACTAATGTTTAAAATTTTCATATCATAATAATTTTCCCAAAATTTATATTCTACATTTTTATATCTTATAGAAAAATTAGAATATCAATTTTAATTTTATTTTTGTTGCTATTAAGATTATTTTTTCAAAATTGCTACAATTATTTTAATAGTTACTCGATAGTTTTCGTATTTAATTGTTTTGCTTTCTTGTTTAAATTATTTTCTCATTTGAAATCTAATTTTTTTTAATTATAAACTTATATAAACTTTCAATGTTAAATATTCTAAATATTCCTCTTTCTTTTCCATTAACAGGATTTTTTAATTTATAACTATTTACAGGTTCCTCATTTATTATCTCGTATGGTCCCTCAAAAATGGTAGTTGTAATTTACTACACAAGCCTTGTCTGATACTGGGTACTTTCAAATTCCTTATTATTACAAGCTCTCCTTTCTTGAATTTAGTTCTTTTTGTCTTCGTTCATTCCCTCTTTTCAAATATTTTCTAGCATTTCGTTTTATTCTAACATTTACTCGTTCCAGTGTCTCTTGTAATACTTTATTATCTTTCACCCATTCTCTCTCTGGCAAATGCCCTGTCACTACATATTTAGGACTTTCTTCAGTGATTGTACTTGGAATTTAATTTAAATATTTTTCTACTACTTCTAATTTGTCGTCCCATTGTCTATGATTTTCATGAATAGTTCATTACTTCTTTTATGTACCTCTCAGTGGGATTTGAAGAAGGATGGAAGAAGAAGGATACTCGTGTAATTTCACTGTATTCTATGATTTTTGCAAAAATTTTGTATTCTGTCATTGTTGAAATATGTTGCATTGTCAATAATGATTTGCTCTGGTTTTCCTATTTCCGCTATAAATTTTTCTAAATACATTTTGACTACTTTCACATTTGTTTTTCTAGTTGAATATAATTTAATGAATTTTGAAAAATGATCCACTATTACAAAAATCTGTTTGTTATTCTTGTTTCTCAAAATTAAATTACTAATGAAATCTATTGAAATAATCTGTAAAGGTTTGTGAGAAATGATACTTTTTGGCTCATTCTTGTTTATCATGTTTTTACTTTTTCCTAATTGGCAAAGCTTACATTTATTGATTAATTCTTTAGTTATTTCTATATCCCTGTAACTTATAAAATTATCTCTATAAATCATCCAAGTTTTTCTTATACCTGTATGTAAATACTTTTCATGAATGCTTCCTATTAATTTTTGTGAAAGTTGTTGTGTCACTACATATAATTCATTTTCATTCACTGTCTTTATTATTACACCATTTATTCTGTTGTTCCCTTTTTTCTTTGTCTGTCAATCTTTTCTGATCAAAATAGTCCTGATTTATTAACAAAAATATTGAGTCCTATTTTAATCTGTCTAGTATTGTTATTCTTATTTGTTCCCATTCTAGTTATAGAATCTGGTATTACGTTTTCTCGTCCTGGTACATAACTTATTTCAAATTTATACTCTTGTAGTAATAAAACCCATCTGTTGATTCGAGTACTAGCATATCTACAGTTCAAATTTGATAGTAAAGCTTCATGATCAGTTTCAATGTAAAATTTTGCTCCTAATAAATAAAATCTTAACTTAGTTACACAGAAAATAATACTTGCAAGTTCTAACTCACTGACACTATAATTTTTCTCATGTTTTTTTGTTACCCTTGATATAAATGATATTGGTACCTCTATTTCCACTTGTATTTATACTAGGATTCCTGCATATCTTTCTATGGATGCATCAGTTTTAATTATAAATGGTAATTCATAATTTGGGTGATAGATTTTGAGATTCTCTATGAAAATATTCTTTAATTCTAAAAATGCTTTTTCCTGTTGCTTTTATCATTTCCATTTAATATTTTTTTCATCAAATTCAACAATGGTATTTCCCTATTACTCAAATCAGGTATTATCCTTTTGAAATAGTTTAAAATTCCTAAAAATCCTCTGATTGTTCTTAAGTTATGAGGTCTTGTATATTCTCTTATGGTTTTTATCCTTGCAGGATCCATTTCAAACCCTTCTTTGGTTATTCTATATCCTAAATAAGTTACTTCTTCTTGGAAAAATTCACATTTTTCTAAATTTATTTTTAATCCTGCTTCATCTAACAGTTCTAATAATTTTTCTATATGTTCTTTATGTTTCGTCTCATTTTCTGAATAAATTAAAATATCATCGACATAGTGTAATACAAAATTCTCGTATTTGTCTAATATTTTGTGAAGCGCCCTTTCTAATGCTGGACAGGCAGATTGCAAACCATATGGTACAACACAAAATCTGTATATTACTCCCTCTATACTAAATCCTGTAAAATTTCTTACAGTCTCATGATTAACCAAAAACTGTGTTTTAGGTCTATTTTGGAGAAAACTTTTGTATTAGATATTATACCAAATATTGCATCAATATTCAAAGGAGATTCATATTGCGTAATGGTTATTTTGTTTAATTCCCTTGCATCTAAACATAGTCTAAGCCCATTATTTCTCTTCTGCACGACAACAATAGGATTGATATAACTACTGGTACTTCTTCCTATAATTCCTTGTTTTTCCATTTTATCTATTTCTTCTCTAACTTGTTGTCTGAATTTATACGGAATAGGATAACTTTTTGATTTGAATTTTTCCGCATCTTTAACTTCAATCTATTTCCTAGCTACTCTCGATTCATACATAATCAATTTTTCATATTTATTTAATAATTCTTTTATAACTTCTTCATATTCCTTCTTACATTTATATTTTTCATTATTATTATTTTTATTTATATCAATATTCATATTACATTCAGTCTCATCATTCTCACTCATACTTCTAATACACAAAATTCCTTGTTCTAACTTTGTTTCTTTATTATTTTCTTCAAATTCAAACCACTGTTTAGATAATTCTATTCCTTTTCTATCATAATCTATTTTTGCATTTTGCTTTTCTAATTGATCAGTACCAACGATTATGTATACCTCCATATTTTGTACAATTAATAATTGCAGTTCTATGCTTTTATCTTGGATCTCCAAATTTATATTGATACATTTATTTGTTTCTGCAAGCTTTTTCCCATTTGTCTTTGGCATTTTGACTATTCTATTTTGAATATTTGTTTCATTTTCTATCACATTTTCATTTATTAATGATGCTTCAGATCCAGTATCTATTAAACTTTTTATATTTTTCTCCCCTATTACCCCTTGTAAAATAATGAGACCTTGTAAATAGCCATTTTCTCCAATTTCGTGTAATTTTATAGATTCTATTGGGTGTTCATATTTTGAGTTGTCCTGTCTATCATATGGTTGGCCTATTGAAAATTTAGTTCATTTGGTCTTGAGCTTTCTACTTAGTTCTGGCTTTCGTTTATCTCTGTTTGTCTTCTCTGCAACTCTTCCCTAGGTTGTCTATCTGTACTATTTTCCCTTCGTTGGAAATGTACATATCTGCTGTAATCATTGGTATTATTTCGTTCAAAATTATTGTTTTGTTCTTCCCTATTTTAATCTATCCTATTCATGTTTCTATTGATGTCCCTATTATATGGTCTATTATAATTTCTGTTATAGTTTTGATTGTGATATTGTTCCCTATAATTTGCATTTGTTCTATCATTATTATTTTGCCTATAATTTGTATTTCTGTTCGTGTTGTAATTTTCATTATAATG
The DNA here is from genome assembly GCA_947563755.1 of Lochmaea crataegi. Classification (NCBI taxonomy): domain Eukaryota; kingdom Metazoa; phylum Arthropoda; class Insecta; order Coleoptera; family Chrysomelidae; genus Lochmaea; species Lochmaea crataegi. The sequence continues at coordinate 33,296,526 of OX387422.1, read as the reverse complement.
TCTATCATAATCTTGATTTTGATTCCTATATTGTCTCCCTCTGTTTCCATAATTTTCTGTTGTATTTTCTGCTCTATTATAATTATAATTTCGATTCTGTTGCCTACCCCTATTATCCCAAATTCTGTACGCTAATGTCCTTTCTAATCGTAATAAGTAATCACTTAGTCTAGCCATTGTCTTTATCTCATGCATGTTTATTATTTCAAAAATTTCTTGTTAAAATGTCTGCTAATGTTTCCTACGATTTCCTCTTCATTCATAGGTGGTTTCAAGTATTGTGCTATAGCATACAATTGAATAGCATAATTATTATAAATACTACTTCTTGTTTCATCAAATTTTCCAAATTGTAATTTGTCCCTTACTATCAGTTGTGCATTTTCTCCCCAATACTAATTAATAAATAGCAGTTCAAAATCAATAAAATTTTTAATTTTTTGTCCATATACAAGGCTGATTTACTAAAAATTCCCTTATAATATCTTTGAGTTCCTCTATATCTTTTATATGCTTTGTCTTATTTTTTATAGACTTTATAAAAGTAATAGGGTGTATTTTATGAATATTACCATCAAATTTACTATTTATCTGTATATTTTGGCATTTATTCACAATTCTAGTTTCTACATGTTCATTTAGTCTTTTGTTCCAAATTATGCAATTTATTTTCTAATTCTTTAAATTTGTTTTGATAATCTTCATTTTCTACTTTTGAATTAACATATTTCTTTATTTCTCTTATTTCTTCGTTTACTGACACAAAAATACTGCTATTTTCTTTCTTTTGATCAATAACTTTTTCATTTATGTCATTTAATTCATCAAAAATACTTTGATTATTTGCTTCTAATTCAGTTCTCAATTCTTTTATATTTTTATCATTATTTTCCAATGCATTGCTAATATGAGAGCTATTTCTCCTCTTGCTTTCTCATAAAATTCTTTGTTTTGGTCGTCTATTCTATTTTCAAATTCCTCATATATTACAACACTTTCCTTTTTAGTTTGTTCTATACTTATTCTCATGCGTTCTTCCAATCTTTCCATATTTTCTTTAAAATTTTCCTCTATTCTACTGTCCATACTATGCAAATTCTGTCTCATATCCTCTTTTATACCTTGTTCCATACTCTGCATATTTTCTTTCACACTTTGTATATTATTTGCAATAAACTCCATCAACATATTTATTTGATGTTCCATACATTTACTTTGTTGTGGTTCCTGCAATGTTACTGAGCTCATCTCTGTCTCTGACATTCCACTCGCTTCCCCTTGTTCAACACTATCTCTCTTCTCTCCTGCTCCGTCCAAACCTACTCTCTTTCCATCTCTCAAATCCATTTCCCTCACCTACGCCTTTTTATCTTTTTCTTGTCTTATATAAAAAATTTTATGCCCAATTTCAAATTTCCTTATGCCAATCAATTGTATCTTATAAATGTTTTTTTAATGCCACACGTTGGGCGCCAATTGTTATAATATTCTTGTGTATTTTATAGTTGATTTGTTTTTAATAATATTTTATAGAATTAAACTCGTCAAAATGTGTCGGATGCCATTTTCAGTCTGTTACCTGTATTAATCTCTTAGTGTACCTTTCCTTTTCATAGCTCAGTTGGATCAGAACACAAGATATCTCTCTCTCAGGTGGATTCCGTCGGACGTAAAAACTATTATGAATGGATTAATGGAATATTACCATGTAAATTTCAACTGTGCGAACAAATATTAATAAATTATATTTATCAGAAAATAATAATGTTACATAATTCAATTTACAAATTACTTATCATCTACTTAATTCGTTTCTAATTCAAATAACCCAATTTTTCTAAAAACTCAACCTGAATCTACTATTATTAAGTTCTATTTTATTCTAACATTATTTATCTATCAAATATTCAATTAACATAACCTTATTACATACAAAATTGAGAATTTCTGTCTTAACTTTTATTAATTTTCAAATTTCTTACTAATATGCACTTTAGCCTCTTTTAATCTATAATTGTTTGTCACGAAAGAAAAATTTAAACTGTCTATTGGTTCCAAACACTATTATGAATTTCTATACCGGTGAAAATGAAATTTAGTTAATTTTGAAATTTAGATATCGTCTAAAATTGAATTGTGCTAGTCTTAGAATGAAATAGGTATATTGGATTTTACCTTGCTAGTCTTGACTTCCAGTAACTTTCCAGTTCATTAATTGGATTTTCGGTAATGTTTTGATAATTACTTTGGTTTGGATTTAAAATAATTTTGATTTTATTAATGTTTTTTCTTTTCAAAGAAACTCTCTTCTCCATCAATCAATATCAATCAATCAATGTCAATCTCAACGTCCTCTTACTTGATTATTTTCAAATTTTTCCTGCTTCAGTTTTCACCAATCACAATTTTTATATTTTTCTCATTCCTATTTTTATTTACTTCTAATAGCTATTTTTATTGCTAACTTATTTATAAACATTTCTATTTATATTTCTAATAAATACCTTCTATAGTTCATATAACAGCCTTTTTGGTGTGCGTCATCGTTTGTGACGTATACCCGGGTTTTGGGTATGTCGATATTTAATTTGTTATTTTGACATATAGCTAACCTTTAATTCGATAAATAAAATCATCAGTATCGTATTCAGCCAAATTCGAAAAGGCTATGAAATTAGTAATACTTGGGATATGAAAACACTGCAAAGTAAAACAAATTGTATATTTAATTTACATATTAAAATAATTTAATATTAGTAAATATAGTCCTGCATTTGAATAAATAAAATGCTAACAATAAGATCAATATTCATTTTTCATAAATAATAATTTACCGTAAACAACAAAGTACAGACCTGACGAGAACTGTCAGTTGGACATTGGAAAAATACGTAAGACACGAAAGGAACGTCTGCATAGTATTTTGAACGATGTAATTTCGCCCGATTGATAGGTCGCGTTTGCGCGTAATCTAAACATCAACCAATCAAATTTTTGTAAGTCAAAGATTAGGGTTAACGTTTGTACTACGTTTAAACGGTTCATTATTGTGATATTTACATTAGGATTAATCACAGACTTGCCTTTTTTTCCATTTCTTCCAACGTAATGTGTTAGAAAGACATTAACAATCAATGACGCACACCAAGAAGGGTATTATATTATATTATATTATATTATATATGAACTTTACCTATTTATTTGCATTTTTTTTAAATCAAAAATGTTATCCGTCAAGTCCTATTTTTGACGTGTTTTTTCAGTAGGTTGTTAATTTTTCATAGGTTATTGTTTTGATTACTATGAAAAGGATATCGCACAGAAAATATGACAACCAAATTTCTTTTTTAGTGTAATTTTAATATTTCATTTATTTTTACAAAATTTATTATATAATTTTAATGACTAATGTTCAAATTTTTCATAATATATATATATATATATATATATATATATATAGGATAGTCTTTGCCGACTAATTAGGTATAAAACCAGAAATATTGGGGAAACGGCCGTTTCCCCAATATTTCTGGTTTTATATATATATATATATATATATAGGTTTTATATATCTTAGGGATTCCGTCGTAAGGAGGGCTTAATGAAACTCTTATCTACTACCTAACGTTTCGAAAATTTTTATTTTCTTTTTCAAGGCTGAAATATGAACATTTTTTTGGTAGGTATATCTTTTGTAAAATAATTTTTAAAAACTTACGTGTAAAGTGAGTTAATAATTTACAAAACTAAACTTCTTATTCAGAAAGTAAAACATATTCTTTGTATGTGAGAAATTTCATATAATACATTGAAGGCACTATTTTGATGTGGAATGTCAAAACTCAAGTGACATTTTTTAATATTTTTTAAGGTTGAGTAATAACAGAGTTGTTGTGACTAACTTTATAACTTAGAAGACAGTCTTGATTAATAGTACCATGACTTGTCACTTAATCATGATCCTATTAAAGAAGGAAGTCATATATATATTATCTATTCGCAATTGTTAAACAGACACTGTTGTGAGACAATTTACTCTCACTAATTACCTCACTAAAATCTCAAAACAATAGCAAATGTAGTATGTACAAAACAAGCCTGTTATAACTTATTAATTAGGTAGATGTTCATTGATATAAATCTGAAATATCAACAATTCTACTATTATTATGGTGATTGTCTAATGAAATAAGATATGCATAAGTGTGATTTACATGGTTGCTTTCTCTTTTTTTGTTCAAATGAGTTTTCATCTAGAGCGGTCTCAAACATTTCTAGACAGGATCTTTTATGATAATTGGATTCTGAATGTATAACCTTGATGTTGTTGAAATTTGGATGATGACCAGTTTTTATACTATGTTCAGCTATAGCACATGATTGTTTATCAAGTTTTATATCACTTTTATGTTGGGTCACCCTGTCTTTTAGTACTCTAGATGTCTGCCCATAATACACTTGATCACAATTGTTACAAGAGATCTTGTATACTACATTAGATTTTTTCAAGTCTTCATCTTTATATTTTGTTTTTGTAAAAATATTATTAATTGTTGTTAACTCAAATTTATAAGTAAGTTTAATCTGATTTTCATGTTTAAAAACATTTAGTATTTTTGTTGAGACATCCTTTATATATTGAATCGATATATATTTTTTAGGTTCAGTTTCTTGGTTATTATCATTACTAACATTTGTGATTTTTTCTTCTTGTATTCTGATGTTAAAAATTAATTTTTTAAGTAGTTGTGGTGGATATGAATTATTAATGAAAATTTCATACAATCTTTTAAAATTTTGTTGTTGTAATGTTGGATGGCAAATTTTTTGAATTATATTTTTCATAGTCAATACTAAATTGATCTTAATTTTTTCTGTGTGATTTGAAAAATAATTGATGAATCTCTCAGAACTCATTGGTTTTCTATACCAGTCTAACTGTATTACATTGTTTTCATTTCTTATCAATTTGGTGTCTAGAAAAGGAATGCTATTTTCTGTCTCATGTTCAATAGTAAATTGTATGTAATTATTGTATGTATTAAAAATGTTTAAAATATGCTCATGTTTGTTATCAGGTATTGCACAGATAATGTCATCAACATATTTTTTTAAAAAAGGAAGTTCGAAATTAAGCTTTAGAACGCAAAAATCTAGGAGATCATCCATAACATACTGTGCAGCTATTGGACTTATAAATTGTCCCATTGGTGTACCTAAAATTTATTTAAAATATTGTCCTTCAGAATTACAATAAGTGGAATTAAAAATAAAGTCCAATAGATTGAAAAAGAAATCTTTTGGAATATTGGTGTAATTTTTTATATGATCCCATCTTTTTTCAATACTATTCTTAAAAAGTTGTATAGGAATATTACTAAATAAGGAAACCGCATCAAGACTGATAAGTACATAACCTTCAGGAAATTGTTTGTCATTTATGAAGTATGAAAAATTAAAAGAATCTTCAACATGATAGTCATTATTTAAATTGTAAGCATTTTTAAGGATATTAGTTAAAAATTTAGTAATATTACTGTTTGGTGCATTAATCGACGAAACAATAGGTCTTAAAGGAAGGGTGGGTTTGTGTATCTTCGGAAGTCCATAAAATTTAGGAGATGTTTGATTGTAAGTTGTTAAACTTCTGGCTTGTTGTTCTGAAATAAATTTTTTATTTTTAAGTGATGATACTAATTTGTTTGCTTTTTGTTGTAACGTAGAAGTAGGATCATTTATAAGTTGTTTATAATATTTTTCATCATTTAATATGTTATAAGATAAGGTTATATATTCAGTTTTATCCATTATCACTGTTACGTTGCCTTTGTCTGATCTGGTAACTATTATTGAAGGATGATTTTTAAAAAAAATATTACTTTGTTTATATAGTTTTTGTAAGTAATTATATGATGTTGGTTTATGAAAAAAATTAGTTAATATATTTGTTATTTGGGATCTATAAAAAATTTTTTTTTAATTACATTGTTCTATAATAGTTTCAACATCAGCTAAAAGTTTTTTTATCGAAATATCATTGATATTAGGTGAAATATTGAATTTACTTCCCAGTGCTAAGAACTGTTGTATTTCTGATGGAATTTCAATGCTTGAAATGTTTTTTATCCAATTTGGTTGTGTTTTGATAAAAGAGTTATATTGATTACCTAATGATTTTATTTTTTGTAGATTTATGTTTTTTATTCTTTGGAAATTATGTTCATATGTTACTTTTTGTCTGTTTAAAAATTCATTCAAAATAATTTTAGGTAATTTTATTAATATTTTATTTTCAAATTGGATAAGAGACTTTTCTAGTTTTTTTAAAGTTAAATGTGTATTAGTAATTTCTAGATTCAAAATTTTGTTTTCTAAGTTTTTATGAAATCTGTAGATTTTTTCTCCTGTATGTCATGTATGTTTTTAGAGAGTTGTTAATATGATTCGGTGTTAGTCCTAATTTCCTACATCTAATTAAAAAAAAATTTCTGTTCCTCATAGAAGCTAGTTTGGTGTTTGTATCTGCCCAAAATTTTAGATTTCTCACTGTTTCTAGTCCATATTCAAGATGAATTCTTTGGTAAAACCCCATAACAATCTAAATAAACAAAAGGGAATTCTTGACGGTAGATAATTCAATAGGTTTTATATATCTTAGGGATTCCGTCGTAAGGAGGGCTTAATGAAACTCTTATCTACTACCCAATGTTTCGAAAATTATTATTTTCTTTTTCAAGGTTGAAATATGAACATTTTTTTGGTAGGTATATCTTTTGTAAAATAATTTTTAAAAACTTACGTGTAGAGTGATAAGTTTATATCTGAAAAATTTGGCAACTTTTTTATTGTTAATTTTAGAAAAAAAAGTTATTCTTTATAAATATTCTGCATGGCCTATGACCCAAAATGCAGCTATATTAGATAAGATGAAATAAAACAATTTAATTTGTTTAAATCTTCATTATTATTTTTGAACCTATGTTCGAATTAAATTTGTGACGCGTTTCGCTAACACAGTATACCCGTTTGCTACTCTGTTAGCGAAACGCGTCACAAGTTTAATTCGAACATAGGTTCAAAAATAATAATGAAGATTTAAACAAATTAAATTGTTTTATTTCATCTTGTCAGTATGGATCTTCATCATCAAGTGAAAGCCTCATGTATTCAACTATATTAGATATCAAATTTTGTTAGTTGTATACAAGGTTAATAGCAGATATCTGATAATATCCCTTCTACCCTGACATTTTTTTCACTGTTATGCGAATTATCGTACCTCAGAAACGATTAACGCATCATTTTCGTCGATTCTGTAAAAAAAAATTGAACTTGAGTTACCTACTTATAGTATTAAGGTATCGAATTTAAATTGTGGCACTAAATTTATCTAAATTTATCTAAATTTATCTAAATTTATCTAAATTTATCTAAATTTATCTAAATTTATCTAAATTTATCTAAATTTATCTAAATTTATCTAAATTTATCTGAATTTATCTAAATTTATCTAAATTTATCTAAATTTATCTAAATTTATCTAAATTTATCTAAATTTATCTAAATTTATCTAAATTTATGTAAATTTATCTAAATTTAACTAAATTTATCCAAATTTATCTAAATTTATCTAAATTTATCTAAATTTATCTAAATTTATCTAAATTTATCTAAATTGAAATGAAAATAAAAAATTATGTGATAAAATTTGAAGAACGAGTTGTATTTGGGAAGATTATTTTTTTCAACAATTTAAAAGAAGGATTGAAGCTTATATTGAATTCTAGGTAGTATTTTTCCTGTATCAACGTGGCTGTTACATTCCATATGGTTTTCAAAGTATATTCTTTGTAATCTTCGCCGTTACATTTTTTCATATTTGCTGCCCAGTCTTCTAGAATTTTTGCAATTTCTTGAATACTCGTATTTTTTTTGTAGTTGGTAGTTTCTGAATCTGCAAAATGCTTCAAACTGATTCCATATACATTTTTTGGATTTTATTGTGTTTTGTGGAGTGGAATTTTGTATTAAATGTTCAATATTCTCTTGGGTGATGGCACTGAATCGGTTTGTGTTCATTTTTCAATAAACTTCGAAGCACTTTTAGTTGTCAATAATGACAAATTCAAAGTAAAATTTTGACGTTTCAATGTAAACAAGGTATTATCGATGAGGAAGCAGTTTTATCAAAGGTAATACCACGAGTGCTTCAAATTTTATCGATAATTTTTTCTTTTCCACGAAAACTTGTTTATTTGGCAAACATATGAAAACAAACCGATTGATAAAATCACGAGTCCGTTAGGACGAGTGATTTTATCTAAATTCGGTTTGTTTGAATGTTTTTGCCTCAAATAAACAAGTTTGAGTGATGAAAATAAAAAATTATGTGATAAAATTTGAAGAACGAGTTGTATTTGGGAAGATTATTTTTTTCAACAATTTAAAAGAATTTTGTATTAAATGTTCAATATTCTCTTGGGTGATGGCACTGAATCGGTTTGTGTTCATTTTTCAATAAACTTCGAAGCACTTTTAGTTGTCAATAATGACAAATTCAAAGTAAAATTTTGACGTTTCAATGTAAACAAGGTATTATCGATGAGGAAGCAGTTTTATCAAAGGTAATACCACGAGTGCTTCAAATTTTATCGATAATTTTTTCTTTTCCACGAAAACTTGTTTATTTGGCAAACATATGAAAACAAACCGATTGATAAAATCACGAGTCCGTTAGGACGAGTGATTTTATCTAAATTCGGTTTGTTTGAATGTTTTTGCCTCAAATAAACAAGTTTGAGTGATGAAAATAAAAAATTATGTGATAAAATTTGAAGAACGAGTTGTATTTGGGAAGATTATTTTTTTCAACAATTTAAAAGAATTTTGTATTAAATGTTCAATATTCTCTTGGGTGATGGCACTGAATCGGTTTGTGTTCATTTTTCAATAAACTTCGAAGCACTTTTAGTTGTCAATAATGACAAATTCAAAGTAAAATTTTGACGTTTCAATGTAAACAAGGTATTATCGATGAGGAATCAGTTTTATCAAAGGTAATACCACGAGTGCTTCAAATTTTATCGATAATTTTTTCTTTTCCACGAAAACTTGTTTATTTGGCAAAAATATGAAAACAAACCGATTGATAAAATCACGAGTCCGTTAGGACGAGTGATTTTATCCAAATTCGGTTTGTTTGAATGTTTTTGCCTCAAATAAACAAAATTTGAAGAACGAGTTGTATTTGGGAAGATTATTTTTTTTAACAATTTAAAAGGATTTTTGTGAAATGTTCAATATTCTCTTGGGTGATGGCACTGAATCGGTTTGTGTTCATTTTTCAATAAACTTCGAAGCACTTTTAGTTGTCAATAATGACAAATTCAAAGTAAAATTTTGACGTTTCAATGTAAACAAGGTATTATCGATGAGGAAGCAGTTTTATCAAAGGTAATACCACGAGTGCTTCAAATTTTATCGATAATTTTTTCTTTTCCACGAAAACTTGTTTATTTGGCAAACATATGAAAACAAACCGATTGATAAAATCACGAGTCCGTTAGGACGAGTGATTTTATCTAAATTCGGTTTGTTTGAATGTTTTTGCCTCAAATAAACAAGTTTGAGTGATGAAAATAAAAAATTATGTGATAAAATTTGAAGAACGAGTTGTATTTGGGAAGATTATTTTTTTCAACAATTTAAAAGAATTTTGTATTAAATGTTCAATATTCTCTTGGGTGATGGCACTGAATCGGTTTGTGTTCATTTTTCAATAAACTTCGAAGCACTTTTAGTTGTCAATAATGACAAATTCAAAGTAAAATTTTGGCGTTTCAATGTAAACAAGGTATTATCGATGAGGAAGCAGTTTTATTAGTATAATACCGAATGATTGGCTAGAATAATGAATTGCTATTGGTTAAAACCACCAAAATGTCAGATTTTGACAAGTGAAAAAAATAATCACATTAATTTTAACGTTGTCAGATAATTTTAGAAGTTGGGAGTTTACAGCCAAAACAAAATATAATATAAATATAAAGTATGGTGATAATTCTTCTTCCACATTTTATAGTCGGCCACTATACAGAACGACCAATACAATAATTATGTTGAAAATTAGGAACATTTCTATATTTTTCAAGCCTGAAAGTTGCAGTGAAAATGTCCGAAACGCATACGCATTTATTATTCAAGTGAGGCCAGCTCAAATTGCCAACAATTTCTTTAAAAAGGCTGTAATGTAAGACTAGTATTAGTGATTTTAGATTTTGACAACATAATTATTGTGTTGGTCGTTCAGTATAATGACCGCCCATAAAAAGTAGAAGAAGAATCATAACCATACTTTATATTTATATTATATTTTGTTTTGGTTGTAAACTCCCTAACTGAAATTATCTGCCAACCTTAAAATTAATGTGATAATAATAATGTAAAATGTCAATATTTATACTTGGGGTACTTGGTAGGACGGTAGAGCAGAGTATGCTGTACGGTGCGTAGGTGTGGGGTGAAAGAGCGGGGGCGAATGCGAGGGTTAGGCCACTCCTGAGGGTGCAGAGAGGGATACTGCTGAGGGTGGTGCAGGGGTACAGGACAGTGGGTGGACTGGCAGCAGCGGTGCTGGCAAGGTCCTACACATTGGACGTGATGGCTAGAGCCAGGAACAAACACTGGAGGGGTCCGACCAGAGAGGAAGTACAGGAATGGATGGAGGAGGAAATGGAGTGAAGGTACGAGGCGCGCTAAAAGGAGCGACTGGGAATAGGAGAGATTGGATGGACCGAAAATTCGGGGAGGTGAACTACTTCTTGACACCAGTGCTCACTGGACATGGGTCGAGAGTAGGGTATCTCCACAAAATTGGGAAAAGAGAGACTGGAGTGTGCGAGAGGTGTGAAGTGGAGGATGATGTGGGGCATGTGTTTAGATGCTGGAGGAACGAGGAAGTGCTGAAGAAGTTGGAGAGGAAACTAGGGGAGGCCTTGTACTGAGAGAACATGGTGAAGATAATGTTGAGGTGGGAGGAGGAATGGATGGAGGTGAGTGGCGTAGTAGAGAGCTTGGTTAGTGTGAGAGAAGGACTCGATATGGCATGAGAGGTAGAAGTGATAGTAGGGAGAAAACGACGATGTGAGCGGAAATTGTTCGATGGACCGCCGCCCGTCTCGAAGTATGCTAGGGTAGTGATTCCGAGGCGGGGGTAACGGCGAGTTTGAGGTGGGTTTGGTTGGTAGACATCCCCTTGGGGATGAGTCCAACACTGTCTGGGCCCTGGACCCATTCGTACATGAGTTTCCCATCTCGAACCGAAAAAAAAGTCAATTGTCAAAACATTTTTGGAAATATGCAACAAATAGGCTTAAATGTAAGAAGAATGGTTTTTAATTTTGCATGCAATTTATATTGCCTGCAATAATAATCTACATTACAGCCTTTTTGCAGCAACTTTATTGCAGGCAATATAAATTGCATGCAAAATTAAAAACCAGCCTATTTGTTGCAAATTTTGCAAATTATGTTGTCAAAATCTAAAATCACTAAAAATATGTGAAGTTGGGCGTGAATAACCTTGAAAATTGGAAACATTTCTATATTTTTCAAGCCTGAAAGTTGCAGTGAACATGTCCGTAACGCATGCGCAATTATCATTCAACAAAGGCCATCAATTTCTTTAAAAAGGATGTAATGTAAGATTAGTTTAAGTCATCAATATTATTATAAAGTTCAGCTACGGTACTATTTCTCCATCTACCCTGTTTTTTATTTGAATTATAAAAATAGGCAAGCGCCAATAGTGTAAAATTATGGCAGATCGCGGAATACGTCAAGTTTCTAGTTGGATGTGGAAAAGTCTACTTTGGACAGTGATCGTAGAAAAAAGTATTTTCATACGGTTAAGAAATAATATGACAGGCTAGATACTCACTATCGATAAGAATGGGTATATAAATAGCAAATAATATTCTAGAAATTTCTACCTTAACTCAAATTCCGTCCAGTTGATAGTAATCTGTCTATTGAGTTCCAAAAACTTAAGTCAATGTAAATTTGACTAAATAAAGTTTTTAAAATAAGTTAAAACTGTCTCAACAAATATTTTTATCGCTGCGAACAAATATGACTTCGTACAGAAACCCAAGTTTTCTGGTCAACTTGAACAGTTGTTGAACGAGATAAATGCAACGAACCAAGGTGAAGAAACCATAGTATGCATGAGAAATCCCAGGTGAACATCCTTCTGTAAGTACTACGTTCCTTTCTTCTCCTTGTGAGCATTATTAACGATATTTCAGAAAGTAACTTACATTTATTGTTGTCAAATCTTTCAATAAATTCAAAAGATTGTTTTGATACATCTAATAATTCTCGATCTTCTCAATATTTATAATTCAGAAACTCGAAACATTAGTGCTTTTACAAAATAGCGATATTATAGTATAACTAAACCTAATGTAATGACCCACATTTTTAATTCCATTGATGGAAAATGCTGTCCAATGGCGTGCATATAAATTTTTTATAATTTCGAATATTGTGAAATAATTTACTTAATTACAGTTAAGTGTAAATAATTGTCATATTAGTAAAGCGTGATATATAGACGTCAAAAAATAATAGTTCGATACTATTAAACGCTTTACAAAATTAGAAAAATTAATTTCCAAAGAGCAGCTATATGCCCCGACAGACATTGAATTACACTTCTAAGTTAAATGGGGTTGGTATATCTGTTAAGATAGAACCAACCATTCTGATTTGCGATTAGAAGAAATAACATCACTTGTCGACCGGTTTCGGCGTATTGCGCCTCATCAGGACAAGGTAGATGAATTTTCAAGCGTGAAAGTACATTTCGATGTAAAATTTCACGCTCTACAACATTTATTTGAAACTTTTTTCGCTATTGTTTATAGTTATCAAAATAATTGCGAAAAACATGAATTCCGAACAGTTTTTCCGCGATTTTCACTATTTCCCGGGCGATGAGTCCTCCCTGGATATGTTTATTCGATCTGATCGGGGCCTTCTAGCTCAAATAGTCAATTCACGGTCTTTTTTACTGGACTATTGTACTGGTATAAAGGAACCTTATTGCGAATATTTATACCATTTTAAAATAAAGTCTCTTGACGAAGAACTTCAAAAATTTATCTTATGACAATCACAAAAATCAACAGTTATATATGTTATATTTCTTAGTGTGGCATAAATAAATTGTTTAGTCAGTATATTCAGTTTCAGTGAACTTTGTTTTTGCTTATGTTTTTGTTTTTTAATACCAGTAATTGTTAAACTTATTAATCAGTCTAGAATCTACTTTCGATCTTGTAACATATTATTATATTATCTCAATAAATAAATCTTCTTTTAAAAAGCCTTTTCCGTGTGTGAAAAGATAAGTGGCGCAGTCAGTAGGATATGTTAAACGGGTGTTAGCGTAAATAACCACCGGTTCGTTTCAACGATTTATTAACATACCTAAAAAGTGAAACAAATATTGTCGGAACGCGTTCAACAGTGTCAGCAAACGGGCAGTGTTGAGTGGGAGGTGAAAGAGCGGGAGTGAATGCGAGGGTTAGGCCACTCCTGCGGGTGCAGAGAGGGATATTGCTGAGGGTAGTGCAGGGGTACAGGATAGTGGGTGGACTGGCAGTAGCGGTGCTGGCAAGGACTTACCCATTGGACGTGATGGCTAGAGCCAGAAATAAACGCTGGAGGGGTGCGACCAGAGAGGAAGTACAGGAATGGATGGAGGAGGCAATGGAGAGAAGGTGGGAGGAGTATGAGGGCGCGCTAAAAGGAGCGAGTGGGAATAGGAGAAATTGGATGGACCGGAAATTCGGGGAGGTTAACTACTTCTTGACACAGGTGTTCACTGGAAATGGGTCGAGAGTAGGGTACCTCCACAAGATTGGAAAAAGAGAGACTGGAGTGTGCGAGAGGTGTGAAGTGGATGATGATGTGTGGCATGTGTTTAGATGCTGGAGAGGAGACTAGGGGAGGTAGTGTATTGGGAGAACATGGTGGAGATAATGTTGAGGGGGGAGGAGGAATGGATGGAGGTAAGTGGCGTAGTAGAGAGCATTGTTAGGGGGAGAGAAGGACTCGATAGAGCATTAGAGGTAGGAGTGAAAGTTAGGGAGAAGACGACGGTGTGAGCGGAAAGTGCGCGAGGGACCGCCGCCCGTCTCGAAGTATGCTAGGGTAGTGATTCCGATGCGGGGTAACGGCGAGTTTGAGGTGGGTTTGGTTGGTAGGCATCCCCTTGGGGATGAGTCCAACACTGTTTGGGTCCCATTCGAACATGAGTTTCCCATCTCGACACGAAAAAAAAACGAATATTGTCAATTCCCTGCTTACAAATTCGACTAAATGGAGAAAGCAGTCCTGTTTCTAATGTAAGTACCTTATGTCGTAGGGATAGAGATAATCATAATTTGTTTAATTCAGCAAGCTCTGGGAATTCTGATTATGATTTAGACTCACAAACTAATTTAAGTAAAGAAATAAATTTTCAAATTGCAAAACCCGCAATTAATTTAAATACAAATTTTGAAATGCCTAAAGATTACGTAGTACCTCAATTAAAAAAGGAATAATTGGATATGATCCCTGATTCCCACGGTGATAATGCCTTTATTACCTAGATTTATCGAGATTTCAGAAAAATTGGTAAATAATTTTTATAATCCGGTAGATATAGGAGATTTTCAAAACGAATACTTAATGTCTAGCATTTTATCTAGAATTAAAGATCAAGCAGCGATAAATATTTCTGCATGCACTATAAGTAATTAGGAAAATTTGAAGGATGCTTTATTAAATACTAACGCAGATAAAAGAGATGTTTATACGCTAAGCATAGACATTTCGGAATTAACACTGGGATATGAATCCCCATTTGAATTTTATAACAGAATACAGTATCTTTTAAACTTGCAGACATCACTAGGCACTTTAATGCGTACCAAAAACCCTAGTGATTTAAATACAGCCTTAAATGTTCTAACGAATGATTTTCAAATATAGTTAAGTAATAGTAATAATAATAACTATTCAAAAAATTCATTTATTAAACCTCAAAAATTAATTTTGTACCACAAAACAAAGATAATTTCCAAAATAATCAAATACCACATATACTTCAAATCCACAACAAAATTATCAGCCTCAATTTAACAAAAAATTTAACTTAAGTAATAGTCCACCTCAGACACAATATAACAGAAGGGTTAATTCAAATAATTTACCTAGTACAAGCGAGAACACGAATTGTACAGCACAGAACAAATAATTAAATTAAATATAGAAAATACCAATAATGGCGATATAATGATACCTTATACCAAAATAGGAAAACTAGAAATTCCGGAATGTCTTACTAAAGCGAAAAATAGTCAAGCTTTATGCACTGAGTCATATTTTAAAGTAGATTTAAGTAGAATTATTCGACGAATACGAACAAAACTTCAGTCCAAATTTTAATGCAATTTATGCGGAAAATTTTAAATTTGATATAACAAAGGTTCGTACAGAACACATGAACAAAGAAAAGCGCGAAGCTATTCTTAAATTAATAAAAGAGTATACCGACATAATTTCATGTCGACGTTAATCAGCTAACATATACAAGTAAAATTAAACTCCAAATAAGAACTACCACACCCGTCTGGGGGCGGGCTCAGAAGAATACCCCCAGGGGATAGCCCACCTGTCGTAAAAGGCGACTAATAGGTTAGATTCCCAGAAATCTAGAGGAGTAAACCTCGATAAAAAACCAGCGACATAGGGAAGGCAGCTATGTTGTGGTGTAGTGTAGGCAACGGAAGCCACTGCGTCCGGAGGCAACCGTGAGAAAAAGCCTAGAGGAGTAAACCTCGATAAAACAATCCGTAATCTACGTTGTTAGCTACCGTGGCAATGGATGAATGGCTGCGCGAAAGTCAGTCAGAAACGGTGCCTCCGGGATACCTGGTGACCTCCCGGAGTAACCAGCCTTACCACCACAAGCGGGGCTCTGTGGTGGTGGACATTCAATTCCCTAGCTACTCGTGGGATGGAATATGGACAAAGAAGAAAGAAAAATAGAACAGGAGGTTATGGATGAAGAAAGGCAAGGAAATGGAATTTTTGGTAAGTCGACGAAGGTAAAACGAACGCCTGATAAGGCGGGGGAGACGAGAGGGAGGAGTGATACTGGAGTAAAGAGAAAGGAGGTATCGCCTCTGGAGGACAAGGAACAGAAGAGGAAACTGAAGGAGAAAGGAAAGAAGGAAATGGAGGATTGGGAGGAAGAAGAGAAGGAGTGTGTAGAGAGATTGAAGGATATGGTAAGGCGACTGGAGGAGAAGGTGGAAAGGCTGGAGGAAGAGAAGGCAGCGGCAGAGGGGCGGGTCAAGGAATTGGAGAGGTTGAGGGGGGAGGACGATAGCAACGGGATAATGCAAACACGATGGGAGGTGGGGCAAAGAGACTGGGAAGGATGGCTGGAGGTTAGAGATAGGGACTGGGATGGTAAAAAGGGGGAGGGAATAGAGGTGAAGGTGGGAAATCCAATATTAGGGGATGAAAAGGTAAAGGTGGTATGGGTGACCAAGGAAGACAGTGGAATGGAGAAGGGAATACAGAGGATGTTTAGGGATAGGTACCCGATGCTAGGCGGAAAAGGAGAGGAAATGGAGTGGGTCAAGGAGGTACGCACTACGGAAAGGAATGGGGTAAGGGTGAAGACGGAGGAGTTGATCTGTCGGATGGAGGGAGATTGTAGGGATGAGAAAAAGGTGTTTGAGCTGATGAGTCGACTGTTTGGGGTAGTGGGGAGCGGGGACAGCATTGGACTCCACAGGCTTGAGCAGGTAGAGGTGGAGGTGCTGAAGAAGATGGTGGCGTGGGTGAGAGGTGGCGGAGAGGTGGCGGAGGTAACAATCTATACAGATGGGGAGAAGGAAAAGGAGGGTAGAAATGGGGCGATAATCCTGAAGGATATCGGGGAAGTCGATCAGGAGGGGATCGAGAGGATTAAGAAGGGGTTGAGGGAGATGACAGGGGAGTGGGTGGATAGACTCAGAGTCTCAAGAAATAGGGAGGTGGTAATAGAGGCAAAGAAGGGGGTTGAGGTGAGGGGAATTCTGGGGGAGGTAGGAAGGGTAACAGGAGCTAGGGTGGTCGAAGCGGGGAGGGGAACAAAAACCATTAAAATGGTAGGGATAGAACCGTGGATGGAAGATGAAAAGGTGAGGGGGAAAATAGAGAATTTGATTGGGAAAGGGACAACGGTGATTAAAGTGGTAAGGGAGAGGAACGGGATGAAAATGGCGGTGGTGAGGGCGGAATGGGAAAAAGCGGTAGCCTTGTTGAAAAAAAAGGAGATTAGATTGGGGTGGAACAGGGTAAATATTATAGAGGGTAGAGAGGATGACAGATGCTTTGGATGTGGGATAAAGGGCCATAAAGTAACAGGGTGTAAGGTGAAGGTAGTCAAGGAGAGGAGTAAGTGTTGGCTTTGTAAGAGCGAGGATCACATGGCGAGAGACTGTCGGCAGGCTTTCCTTTGTAGGGTATGTGGGGAAAGGGGACACAGGCCAGGGGAGATAGAATGTAGTAGGGGAAGGGAAGAAGTAGAAGGAGACGATGGAAAAGGTGAAGGAAAAAATGGGAGGGACCCTCTGGACCCTTCAGAGGGAGAGAGAATGGGAGACATGGTGGTGTATAGTGTGTATATAAGCCCAAATGTCAGCCTGGAAGAATATGAGAGGAGCATGACAGGATTAGAGGACGATCTGAGGGTGTCAAAAGGAAAAAGGAGGATCATAAGGAGAATGGTGGCAGGGGACTTCAATGCGAAGAATACTATATGGGGGGGGGGGAAGAAAACGGACAGGAGAGGGGAGATCCTTGAGGAAGTGTTAACATCCAACGGGTTGGTGGTGCTGAGTGATGGACTACTGCCCACCTTCGTGAGGGGTGACGGGGGTTCATCATTCATTGATATAACAGCATGTGATGAATGGCTGTGGGAAAGAGTGTTTAGTTGGGGGGTGCTGGAGGATGAGGAAAGCTTGAGCTTACATAGGTATGTGGAGACGGATATAAGGAAAGAGAGAAAGGATTTAGTGGAAGAGTGGGAATGGAAGTGGACGAAAGCCGAGGCAGAGAGAATGAGGAAGAAAGTAAGAAAAGAGATAGGAAAGGGACTTGGACATGATGCAGATGAATTGTACAATGTGATACAGGGCTGCAAAAGAGAGGGAAAGAGGGGCAATAGGCGTGAGCGGAGGGCCAATTACTGGTGGAATGAGGAAATAGAGGAGCTGTGGAGGGAGTGTAAGAAAGAACGAAGACGGATGCTGAGAGGAAGAGGAAGGATAGAGGGAAGAGGGAGATATAAAGAGAAGAAGAAGGAACTGGAGCGTAGAGTGGAGAGGGAAAAAAGAGGGAAGTGGGAAGAGTTACTGGGGGAATTGGAAAACAATCCATGGGGAAAGGCGTATGAGATAGCGGTGAAAAGGATGGGTGGAAATAGAAACGAGGTTCTAGAGGAGGATTGGGAGAAGGAGATCATAGAGAAATTGTTCAAATGGGGAGAAGGAGGAGTGGGTGGCAGAATTCAGGAAATCCAAGATACAAGGGGGGTAGTGAAAATGAGGGGGATAAGGCCGGTAGAGAAGTGGGAGGTAGAATATTGGGGGAGAAATATTAAAGTGAGAAAAGCTCCAGGGATAGATGGCCTGAGGGGTGATATGGTGAAGAGGCTGTTGGATGACAATAGGGAGTACTTCTGGGAACTATTCAACAGGGTGCTGAGGGAGGAGGAGTTCCCGGAAGGATGGAAGGTAGCCAGGGTGATACTGATGAAGAAGGCGGGTAGAGAGGGGAAGCGGGCGGGGGACTATAGGCCTATCAGCCTGCTGTGTGGTATGGGTAAATTGATGGAGGGGATAATAAGGGATAGGATTGAGGAGGAAGTTGGTAGGAATGGGGGTTTTAGGGTAAACCAGGATGGGTTCACGAAGGGGAAATCTTGCATCTCGGCACTGAGCAAGGTGATGGGTTTGGTGGAAAGAGCTAGGGAGGGCAGCTGGAGGAAGAAGAAATTGGCCCTACTCGTGTTCTTCGACGTCGGGAACGCGTTCAACAATGTCAGCAAACGGGCAGTGTTGAGCGCGTTGCTGAGGCTTGGAGTGGAGCAGGGGTTGGTTATCCTGGTGGAGGACTACCTGACGGGGCGTGTGATTGTAGACTCCAGAGGGAGGAGATATGAGATGGAGGCTGGAGTGCCTCAGGGCTCGGTTCTTGGACCGACGCTCTGGAAGTGTGTGTTTGATGAGGTTTGTGGGATAGTATGTGAAGAGGGATGTGAGATTACGGTGTATGCGGATGATGTGTGTCTGGTATGTACGGCAAAGGGAGAGGCGGAGATAGAAAGAAAGGCGGAGAGAATGTGCAGGAAGATTGTGGAGAAGATAGAGCGGTGTGGACTGGAAGTGGCGGAAGAGAAGACGGTGGGGTTGCTAGTGAAGGGACGGAGCAGGGCAAGGGAAGTGGGGGTGATGGTTAAGGGAAGGATAATTCGCATGGAGGAGTCTGTGAAATACCTGGGGGTGTGGTTGGATAGCCAATTATCCTTCAAAACCCATATGGTAAAGGCGGCAGAGAAGGGTAAAGTGAGGGCAGCATGGCTGGGGAGATTGATGTGTAATGTGAAAGGGCCGGGAGAGTGGAAGAGGAGGGTAATTGGTAGGACGGTAGAGCAGAGTATGCTGTACGGTGCGGAGGTGTGGGGTGAAAGAGCGGGGGTGAATGCGAGGGTTAGGCCACTTCTGCGGGTGCAGAGAGGGATACTGCTGAGGGTGGTGCAGGGGTACAGGACAGTGGGTGGACTGGCAGCAGCGGTGCTGGCAAGGTCCTACCCATTGGACGTGTTGGCTAGAGCTAGGAGCAAACGCTGGAGGGGTGCGACCAAAGAAGAGGTACGGGAATGGATGGAGGAGGAAATGGAGAGAAGGTGGGAGGAGTATGAGGGCGCGCTAAAAGGAGCGATTGGGAATAGGAGAGATTGGATGGACCGGAAATTCGGGGAGGTGAACTACTTCTTGACACAAGTGCTCACTGGACATGGGTCGAGAGTAGGGTACCTCCACAAGATTGGGAAACGAGAGACTGGTGTGTGCGAGAGGTGTGAAGTGGAGGATGATGTGGGGCATGTGTTTAGATGCTGGAGGAACGAGGAAGTGCTGAAGAAGTTGGAGAGGAAACTAGGGGAGGCGGTGTACTGGGAAAACATGGTGGAGATAATGTTGAGGGGGGAGGAGGAATGGATGGAGGTGAGTGGAGTAGTAGAGAGCATGGTAAGGGGGAGAGAAGGACTCGATATGGCATGAGAGGCAGGAGTGATAGGAGGGAGAAGATGACAGTGTGAGCGGAGAGTGTGCGAGGGACCGCCGCCTGTCTCGAAGTATGCTAGGGTAGTGATTCCGAGGCGGGGGTAACGGCGAGTTTGAGTTGGGTTTGGTTGGTAGGCATCTCCTTGGGGATGAGTCCAACACTGTTTGGGTCCTGGACCCATTCGAACATGAGTTTCCCATCTCGGCCCGAAAAAAAAAGTCATATAGGTATCCCGAAATATATGGAAAAGAAGTTCAAAGTTAGATAAAAAATATGTTAGATTAAAATATTATAAGACATTCATGCCCACCTTGGTCAAGTAGCTACCTAATATAACTACCCTACTAGACAAACTAGGTCGTTGTCAGTACTTTACTACCTTGGATCTTGCCTCTGGATTTCACCAAATTGAGATGGCTCAAGAAGATATCCCAAAAACGTCCTTTACTACAGAAAATGGCCACTGAGAATTTTTGAGAATGCCATTCGGTCTGAAACGAGCCCCTGCAACCTTTCAGATAGTAATGGACAACATTTTAAGAGGTATTAAAAACGAAAAATGTTTAGTATATCTCGACGACATTATAGTTTTCAGTACAAGCTTGCAAGAGCACAAAAATAATTTAAAAGAAGTATTGAAAATATTACGTGAATCTAATTTCAAAATACAAATTGATAAATCTGACTTTTTAAGAACA
The DNA here is from genome assembly GCA_947563755.1 of Lochmaea crataegi. NCBI lineage: Eukaryota > Metazoa > Arthropoda > Insecta > Coleoptera > Chrysomelidae > Lochmaea > Lochmaea crataegi. Next base: position 33,275,431 of record OX387422.1, on the reverse strand, counting down.
GAAGTCGCTTATTTGGGACACATCGTAACACCGAAAGGCGTTAAGCCCAGTCCTGATAAAATAAGTGCCATTCAAAATTATCCGATTCCAAAAACTATTAAACAAATTAAAGCGTTTCTAGGATTACTTGGATATTATAGGAAATTTTTGTTGCAGATTTTTCAAAATTAACCAAACCATTAACTAACCGCTTAAAGAAAAATGCCGTAATTAATATTAACGATACTGATTATATTAATTGTTTTGAATTATGTAAAAATATGTTAATAAATTATCCTATATTGCAATATAGGACTTCTCAACCATTTAATCTCACGACAGATGCGAGCAACTTCGCTCTAGGCGCTGTCCTTAGCCAAGGAAAAGTCGGATCTGATTTACCTGTAGCATATGCTAGTAGAACAATTAACGATTCTGAAGTAAATTACTCAACACTTGAAAAGGAACTCCTTGCAATTGTTTGGGCCGTAAAATATTTTCGCCCCTATCTCTTTGAGAAAATATTCACTATCGTAACTGACTATGATAGATAGTTTACAAATAAGTATAGTTTAAAAAAACTAAAAAACTCGCTTTTAAATAATATCGGACTAAAAAGTTCAAAATAATTTTTAAAATAAACTTAAAGCAATAATGAACGGAAAATACTAGTATTATTGTGAAAAAAGCGTGGGCGCTTTGTGCCATATTTTTCTATATCGAGCGCCCGATGCTTTTTTCACAATAATACTAGTATTTTTCGTTCATTATTGCTTTAAGCTTATTTTAAAAATTATTTTGAACTTTTTAGTCCGATATTATTTAAAAGCGTATTTTTTAGTTTTTTAAACTATATTTATTTTTCACTTTTTAGTGTAATATGCTATGAAAGTGGTTGCGTTACAAACAAACAAACATACATACATACAAGTGAACCTTATAAAAAGAAATGTCGTGGACGGGATTAGAACCCACAACCGGTTAATCCGACGTTGTCGAAGACCCGCGCCTTTGCCCGCTCGGCCAACGAACGTACTAAAATTATTTGGATAACTAACAGAAATAAGCCACTTGCTAGGATAATTACAAACAAACTCACGAGCTCACATACAGGTGAAGCTAATATAAAAGCGTGATAAAAAGGTGCATTAAACACTAATAGTGACTGTCTGTCACGCATACAACTAATTATAAATGAAGCTAATTCTTCTGAAAATAACCCCAAAAGCTTACTAGCCTATATGGAAAAATTTAATGACAAATTTGCAAGTACTTCTAAAATGAATAATGTAGAAAACGACGACATTGACGATGAAAACAATACTATTCACACTAACATAGAAAATCCTGTAGTAAGAATACCAATTTCAGAATCTTCAGTAAATATAGGGAAAAATGAAATAATAATCTCTGAAGTAAATTTTGAACCTGCAGCACCAACGATTATTAATATATGATTTAAAACAAAGAATTCTCGTACAATTTTCAAAAAATAATTTTTAACAAGATGTTATAAGTTTTGTAAAAAATTATGTTGTACCAAAATTAAGATATCATATTTACTTTGAAGATCCTTTATATGAAAAATTTACTACAGTTTTACAAACATATTTTAAAAATTCACAGATTTCATTTATTAAGTGTAACAATAAATTCATCGATATGCCCTTAAACGAAATAAAAGAAGTCATCCAAAATTATCACGAAGGTGAACAAAATCGTAGAGGGTTAGACGAAACTGAAAATAATATAAAAACGCGTTATTATTGGCTAAATCAAAGATCGTCTATTCAAACCTACATTAACGAATGCGAAATATGCCAAGCAACAAAATATGATAGGAAACCTTTGCATCCGCTTTTTAACGTAACCCCAACAGCCGTCAAACCTTTTCAAATAATTCACTTAGATACCATAACCCTATAAAACACAAAAATTTTAACTCATTTCCAAAATTCGGACAACTTTATAAACTAAACTCTGCTCAAGGCATAGAAATTGTTAATAATTTAATTAAATATTTCACCCACCTCAGTATACCAGATCAAATAATAGCCGATAACGGCACAGAATTAAAAAATAGCTTAGTCAAAGATTTATTAGACACTCATAAAATAAAGATACACTTTATAAGTTCACAGCATCACGAATCAAACGGCATTACCGAACGATTTCACTCGACAATTATTGAACATATTAGACTTCTAAATAATCAAAATGAATTTAAGAAAGATCCCATTGAAATAAAAATTAATTATGCACTTTTAGCATATAACAACAGCATCATCCACTCTGCAACCAATCTAAAACCAAACGAAATTATTACGGGACATTTAGAAGTTAACTCTTCTTTTGACTTTGACATTGATAGGCAGCTAGGGGACCATCCATAAAGTACGTCACACGTTAATGGGGAGGGAGGGTATCACCGAAGTGTGACATCGTGTGACAAGGGGCATGGGGGGGTCAATAGTTTTGTGACGTCACAAATTTAAAATACTAAAACGCAAAGTTGAAAATTTTAAATATTTACGAACTTGATCTATATTTATTAATAATTTAGCATTCTCGCTATGAGATAATCTCTCATGCAACGTCATTTAACTTCTAGAGCGGCGTTGTAATGCAAGTGAGACACTCAAATTCACGAGAACTTTGAATGGTAAGGATTTAAATAGGTTTAAGTCACCGGCGAGTAAAAAATGAAAATAGCTGTTTTCTCTCGATTATTTTTAAATACATGCATAAATTTAAAAAATGTGTGACGTCACATCAGGAGGGGGGTTATAAAAATGTGACAACCTGTGACAAGGACGGGGGGAGTGGTTCAAAAGTCCTAAAATTCGTGTGACGTACTTTATGGATGGCCCCTAGTTAATAATTATATTCATAGTCATAGAGAAAAAATAAAATTACTCTATTCTAGAATAAACACAAAATTACAACAAAGTTATCTCAAAAGCAAACGAAAGTAGAGAAGAATTGCCAAACCCAATACCTACAAAGGTATTTATCAAAAATAAACAAATTCAAAGTAAAACAAAAAATAAATACCGACCTGGACAGATTAAAAGTACCAATAAAAATCGTAAAACTGCAAAAATTGTAACTAGACACGTCAATACCACTTATCAAATATAAAACGACCTAAACAGAAACCATATACTTTTATTACAGTTTCGTCTCAATCGGACAAGCAGCAGTAGAAATTAAAGACATCAGTTATAATCTAGGAATTTTACCAATTAATCTTGGTCCTGCTAAACTACAAAAACCAAGTTATACATTTGTGCATTTCTATAACTTGAGCCAAAAAGATTAACATTTTATGATATGATATTCTGCTTTACCTAATTATCCTTATTGCTTACGTCACTGTTTTTAAAAACTTCACGAGATAGAAGTAGATTAATCTTTTGTTTAGAAAAACTGATGCTTCCTATGTCCAAAAATTAATGACAGTTAATAATAATAAGTGTAGAACAACAATCATTTGCGAATAGTACCTAGGGTGTTGTAGTTAATCGACGAATTAAATTTTTATACTATCCACAAATTTGAATTCAAAATTATCAATCTTGTTATAAGCACAAGGCCATTTACATTCAGTCCAGACGAGCACATTGATATGCTATTGGTTTATGGTGAATGCAGGAAAAATGCTCGACGAGCGACCCGTTTATACCAAGAACGTTTTCCTCAACGTCCTCAGGTATTAAGTACACATGGTGTTTCCTAAATTGGAACAGAAGATGCGCAGCGGTTCGTTCCCTAACAAAAACCGTGCACCGCACCAATATCCAGTGAGAACTGATGTAATTAATGTACTTGCGTATGTTGGTATCAATCCTCATACTTCAGTTAGAAACATAGCTGAAGAACTGGGAATGAGCAAGAGCAGGATACCGAGTATTTTGAAGCAACACAAATATTACCCATTTAAACTACATTTAGTTCCTACTGATTTCGACAGAAGATTAGAATTCATATCTCTAATCGATGTTATGATTGCCGACAATCCCTTACTATTACATCAAATATTTTGGAGTGATGAAAGCCGCTTCCACAACAATGGTGTAGTAATACACACATTGCCCATTATTGGTCGAACGAAAATCCGCACTGGGTTCGTTCGACTCGTTTTCAAACAGTTTGGAGTATGGTGTGGGTTATTCAATGGACATTTGATTGGATCATACTTTTACGTGGGCACATTAACTGGACACATTTAGATTTTCTTGGAAACAAATTACCTGAACTTTTGGAAGACATTCCTTTGGCAGAGCGAAGTACAATGATCTGGCAACAGGACGGTGGCCCACCTCATAATGCAGGCATTGTTGCGGAGTATCTCAATCAGTCTTTTTCACAACAGATGGATAGGTACTTACGGACCTATAGCTTGGCCTGCCCGCTCGCCCGATCTAACGCCAATGGACTTTTTTTCTGGGGTTATCTTAAGGAATTAGTATATCAAACACAGCCTGTAGATTTAGATGATCTTAAAGAACGGATTCGTGAAGCATGTCGTAGTATTACACCAGCTATGATTCAGGCTGCGTGCACAAGAGCGCTTTTAAGACGTTTTAAATCTTGTATGTAATCTGCGGGAAATAATTTTGAACAACTACTGTAATTTTTTCTTCATTATTTGTATTTTATTTTAATAAGGAAATTTAGAAATTACAAAATGTTGATTTTTTTGGTGCTAATAATAAAAAACCAACAAGTATGTTACATCGTTGTATACCAATTAGAGTGATTAGCAATTTTCAACGAAAATATACAGAAGGTGCCATTTGAAAATAGAAAGTGAGGGGTGGCTGCCAAATGATTGATAAGTAAAATAAAGTTTCTGATATGTCATTAGGAAGGAATTTAGATGCCATTCACAACAGTTTTTAGAGTATTGGATTATCTTTTGAACTAAGCGAGATATTGCCAGTAAACTATAACTTGGGACACGCTGTATAATGTAATGGATTGAATTCAACAGGAAAAATGCAAGAATAGTTAATTTAGCCTATATTTATTAGTACGGTATTTTGATTCTGCTGACCATGTGTTGTGTCTATGACTTTCTACAGTTTCACGTTACACAAACACCGCCTTAAACAACGCCTTCAATTTTGCACGCTCTGCGCATGACGTCACTCGGGAATCAGAATGTTTTTCCTGTGGTTTTTCGGTTTTTGTGTGTTAATTATATTGTTTTATGGCAAGCCAGTGTTTGAGATTATTATAGAGTTGATATAAGTGTTATTATTTTCTTTTAAAACATTTGTGATCAGCCATCTACGCCACTGACAGTATTAATATTATTTTCATTAGAAAGAGATGAATAATGCTGCTTAAAAATAATAAGAATATCGACGTAAAAACTAAGTGACAAATCTCCAGATGTATAATATAAACGCTCTAAGAACTCATATACAAATCGTGAAGTTATGTGCCTATTAGAATTTGTATTTTAGGAATAATGTTTTACTATCAACTATGATAGTTCAAGCCCTTTCTGTCACATAGGTACTTTTTGTGTATTTGTGTATCAAACACTTGTTGAAAAGACTGCTTAAAATGTAAAAGAAGTATTTTTTAGATATAAATTTGCTCTCTTTTGAGCCGGTCGTGGTTAGGGTAGATGGGGGGAATGAGAGCCAGTGGGTAATGGCACCGAACATTGACAAGAATAGTAGTTCAACTCACCCTTTGGGTCTTTGATGTGTAAGAATATTTTTTTTACCTCCCTATATAAAATCTATAAAATTTTAAAATTCGAAACATTCAGCCCCTTTAGCACTCAGACACTTGACATGTGCACATTCCTAAATGGTCGCAGTCTGTATTTATGTTAACAACATTAAAGATACGAAGATATCGAATTACCTAAGCCAGCTTTGGAAGAATCTCAAAGACAGGCATAAGAAAAAGAACATTTTACTAAAAATCTTTGCTGTGTGAAGTTGAAATTAGTTGTCATTCTTATAATTTAAACTTATTAACTAAGTGCAATTTCTGTGTGCTGTGGATGTTTGCTGATTAGGGTGAGTTTTCTCACTGAGTAATTAAGTTTTATCCATTAGCATTTGTTTTATTTCACAATCAAGTTATTTCTTTGAAGAAATTAAATATTATTATCAATCAATATTTTATAGTCAATTCGATTAACTCTGATTTAGACAATCTTATTTCTAAAATGTACAGGGTTGTATTGTTTGATTGAAATGTATTTGAGAATGTACTTATTGTATATTTTGTTTTACCTACGAGGTGTAATGAAAAATAAAGTGATTAGTAATATTATATTGTTTGTTCCGGCGTAGTACATTACGGTCGGTGTATGCGTTTGTGTTTGGACTACTGTTTAGTTTTCCAGGGGTCGTACTGTGGTTTGTACGGGCTAGTGACATTGCGGTCAGTGTGCTAGTTTTGTCACTGCTGTGGCACAAGAATGATTGTTTATTATTCCTGTTGCTATAGTCAGTGTGATTGCCCTGTTTTTATCGATCGATAGTGGACACTGCGGTCAGTGACGACGGAATGGAGAATTAATATTTGGTCAGCTCTTTTCAATGGAAATGAAACCACAAGATCTTGACATGAATCAACTTTATTAATGTTGTTTTCTAGTTAAAGATGACTAGGAAAGATAATAATTTCATTTAGTTACCAATGTCAAATTTTGATTACTTTCTTTAATATAAAAATACTTTTGGTAAACTTGATTGCTCATCCTTATCTCTTTTTAATTTCAGGTACGACATCTCATATCTGCCTCTTGCCTATCACTTGAGTATTATAATATAATATATAATAATAATAATAATAATAATAGCATCGCCCATGGTTACAACATTTATTTATTTACATTTATTTATTTACATTTACTTATTTATTTATTTTATTTATTATATATATAAATTTTTTTTATCTCTTACAGATGTCGTGTTATAAAGTAAAGCCGCTGTTGCCAGTGAGATTAGCAGGTGGATCATATTTACGGGGGCCGGTAAAAACGTACCTTGTTAGAAAACTATTTTTTTTTGAATACATGTTTTCTTTTGTTAAGCAGCCATCGAATATTAACTACTACACTAGAAGTTTAACTAGTATTGGATTGTTTACAAAATATTTGACTGAAATGAAACAAGAAGTAGCAGGAATAAGCATTTATTAAACATAATAATAAGTCAACAGACAATTTTTACAAATTTTTTAATATTGACAACTTTATATGAGGTTTGTTTGTTTTGTTTCTTTTAAGGTCGCGATTTATAAATTTTATTGTAAAATAAAGACGTAATCTAGTATATAGCGATAACATATAACTTTTTGGAAAATTTGTACAGGGGTGGTTAAACGGTACATTTTTAAACATTTCTAGCAGATTTTTTCCAATGCCATCTCTACCAGCCATTTTATTAAAGTTACCCATAAATATATTTTCAAGTTGTACTATATATTGCACAATATTGATAGGGGGTACTGTCAAACCTCCAAAAGGCAAATTTTCTTTCTGGACATAGGCTTTCAATTTAGTGAAAATCGTGGCTCCTGTATCCAATAAGTTTTGTTGGTTAAATTCTGCACAAATTGGACAAGAATGTTGCAACAAACATTTTTTCAAAACATACCCACTAACATAAACTATTGCATTACCTTCTGGGCTAGTAAGATTTCGATAGTCACAGGTAAAAACTTTTAAAGGTTTTTTTGGAGTAGGAAATGGGAAAATAATATCTTTAAAAGTTTCTGCCGAGTCCGTATTAATGTAAACTTCATTAATATCGTTCATGCAATTAGCACCTTCGACTTCATTAAAATATTTCAAAGTGAACAATTTCTTAAACGCTCTACAAAATTGTATGGGTGTTGGGTTTCTTGAATTGCCACAACAATTTCTAATTTGACCAAAGAAATTTTCAAGGCAGTCCTGATTAAGATTTCTGGTCAACAAAAATGTATAGTGCTTTTTTCAAAATATTCCAAAGAGCTTTTAATGATTTTATGGTTAACTTCCATCCAGATATAAATTTCATTCGGTTTGTAACGCATTTACCCTCGTAATTAATTATTTTTAAATTTTGTAGCATAATTTCAATTTCCTCCAAAAATTTAATTTGCTTTTGGGTGCCCATAAAAGCATTATAATTATTTCTATTAATCTAGATTTAATTTCACTACACCGGGGTGGAGTGAAATTGTAAAATCTTCTTCTAGCGATTCGTGCAAACTATCGGCACGGTAAGTATTACTGGTTTTTGTCTAATCCAAATCATTGTCACTAAAGGTTCGTAAAAGTACGTAGTTTTTTTTTTATTTTAAACATTTTAAATAAAAAATTCACCTTGGGGTAATGAGAGCCAATGTGGCCCCCAATACCCAATGGCTCCCATTACCCCAGTGGACCCATTTTCAAATTTTAAATGTTTATTTCAGATGGAAGAGAAAAACCGATAAGGGTTTGTGGACATTAGAAGACCTCCAAAGGGGTTCGATGTTGGTGGCTAATGGAATGGGTATAAGAAAAGCAGCCCTTCAATGTAATATCCCCTATCAAACATTCCAGAGAGCATTCAACAGGGACAACTTGCATTGTCTGGCACAATTAGGCAGACGTCCTTGTTGTACAATCGAACAAGAAAAAGAAATGGCTGCCCATCTAATTAAGCTCTTCAACATGTTCTGTGGATTATCGAGGTGGCAATTTTGTCGCCTTGCTTATAGATGCGCAGAAAATCTCAAGATAAAGCATCGTTTTAACACCCAGAAGCAGCTAGCTGGAAGAGTTTGGCTGGAAGGTTTCTTAAAACGAAATCCTACCATCAGTGTTCGTAAATCCGAAGCCACGAGTATCAATCGTATCAAAGGTTTCAACAGAGAAGTCACACGGCTCTTTGAAAATCTTGAAGCTGTTATGTCCAAACATAAATTTCAGAAGTCGAATATATATAATATGGATGAGACCGGCATAACAACGGTTCAAGAACCAGGAACCATTTTAGCAAAAAAGGACAAAAAAGAATAGCTTCGGCAACTAGTTGGGAAAGTGGCAAAAATATCACCGTTATTTGCGCCATGAGTGCTGCTGGATCTTATGTGCCACCTTTGTGTCTGTTTCCAAGGAAACGATCTTCACCACTACTCACTAAAGGCGGACCCGCTGATGCTGAATATCAGGTCACATTCAACGGCTGGACCAACGATGAGATGTTTCTACTATGGCTAAAGCATTTTGTTAAATTCACAAAACCAAGTCAAGACCAGCCAGTTTTGCTAGACAATCATTCTAGTCACGCAACACTTGAAGCCTATAATTATTGTAGGAACAATTATATAACTATGATTTCGCTACCACCGCTTTCATCTCACCTGATGCAGCCGTTGGACGTCATGTTCTTTGGACCCCTGAAAAAGGCCTATTATAAGGAATGTGTATCTATACATGAGATCGAATCATTTATCCCAGATAACACCTTATGATGTTGCAAGTATCTTTGATAAAGCATACATTAGAGTGTGGCCTCAATAGAAAAAGCAGATGCACTGGCATTTTCCCGATTCAGCCAAATATTTTTACTGACAAAGAAATAGATGTACAAGATAACCTTAAGGATAACGTAGATATAAACATCCCCACTCATGTGACTCACCCACGAACTCCCCCAAATGAGACATTACCAAAAGCCGTTCCTGATTCGCCTCAACCCGGATGCTCAAGATGGGATGACGAAACTACAAACAGAAGCCTCAACACTTTATCAATTTCTGATATTATTTCAATGATTTCCCCCGAGCCAGAAATGCCAAAGAACCTAAAAAGAATTCAAGACAAAAACAACATTCAATAATTTTAACTGAAACCCCAATGAAAACATTTTTTGAAGAGAAGCAACAGAAAAGACAAGAACGAGAAGAAAAGGAAAATACCAAACAATTAGTAAAAAGAGCGAACAAAAAAAATGATAAAACCCCTAAAGAAAAATCAAAACGGCAGGTTTTTGCTTCATCACCAGAAAATGAAAATATTCAACCGCCAAGTAAGAAAATCTACAACAAAAATAAATTGAAAACCCAACAGAAGCCGAAAAAGTCCAAACGCAAAGTGGAAAAGGCGTTTTCCGACGAATAATCAAATTCGGAAAGTGAAACAGGATTGTGTGATGACGATGAATGTGACGATATCGATAGTGACGGAATCCGATGTGTCATTTGTGACGATATCGGAAAAAATGAATTATGGTATCGGTGCACTAGCTGCGGAGTTTGGGCACATTCTGAATGTTCGGGTGCAGAGAGCCCCGAAGGACATATTTGCGACTTCTGTTTGGACAGACAGAATTAGTTTTTTCCACCATCTTCATTCTTATTTTTTTTACCATTTTCCTTAGATTCGAGTCATTATATGGCCTTAGTTAGAAATTATTGTTACTTTAACTATTGAAATAACTGCTGGCTCCCATTCCCTGATGGGGTAATGAGAGCCAAATGCACTTTTTAAATCTTTTTTTATAAATTCTTTTATAATTAGTTTTGTTCAAAAAATGTCGCATATATGTAAACCTTCCTACAAGAATTTTCAAATCTGATTAAAGGCTAATAGTGTGATTAAAAAATTTTTTCCTTTGGTGGGTCCCATTCCCCCCATCTCCCCTACATTTCTTTGTAAAATAATAATTTTCAAATATATGTAGTTGTTGATGTTCAATGTTCGTTTTTCTTAATTTAAGTGAAATTCCATAAATTGGCTAAAAAAACTGTAGACAAATTTCCGATCACATCAGTGCCATTTGAGGTAATTATTTGCCTTAGCAGAACTCGGACATACATCAGACTGAGGGAGCTTAACCGAAAAATTAGTTTTAACAACTGCCAAAGAAAACTTTTAAAAAAATTACCTTGGATTTGTGTTGGAGAAATTCAATTTTTCATGTACCTACCTAAAGCTGAATAAAGTTAGTTAGTTTCATAGTATATTAATTACAATTTTTTTTTATATATTTCCAAATAAAACAGAAAATCTCTACCGCATACATAATAATACATGAAAGCATTCAAATTTTGATTCCAACGTGACGTCACATAGAGCGAGAGAGATGGCGCGTGCCTGCTCAATGGCATACCGGTGTATGTGTATCGTGTATAGTTCTATATACAGATTCCGTTTAGCCATTCTCTGAGTGGAAGAGAGGAATAACAGAGAGACAATGTCCAGAGAAGTAGATGTTTCGTGGTGGGAATTATCCTGGAATTATCCTGTTCTCTCTTAGAGTCTTAGACATATATTATATAATTTTATGTATAGTGCTCATTTTTGCTCCGATATGAGATTCTACAATATGGAAGATAAATATTTTCCGAACCTGTATATATGGATGAATTATACGCCATAGCAAAAGTCATAATTCATATAAAAAATACTCAACAAAAACTTTGCCTAATCATGCGATTCACCCGTGTTCATTGCCTAAGTTTTCGAGGACTTGTTACCGCTTGTCCAAAATCTCGACTTTCTGAGCATTGACCTTCGATATCGGAGGGTAATCGGTTGAGTTACCTATCGGAAACAAGACATTAACACCAAGAGAATGGTGCTAGCGATTCCATCAACATCTAAACAGGGTGAAAAACAGCTGACAAAGGGCGTTAAGCGAACTGTGTCAGCCAGGAGCACTCCTAATTAAAAAAAAGATAAGAAGGCCAAACGTACCACTGGTACCGGAACTACTACTGATATAAAATACAATGTGACCATCAAAGGGATCAAGGCAGTCGTGGTCCGCAAAAATTTTCCAGAGACAACTGTCTGGAAAGATTAGGTGGGGTCTATTGAAGAGAACCTGACCAATATGATAAACGAAGTGTAGAAAGCGCTTAGGTTTAAAGCTAGTCGATACATGGACGGCTATACTATGGGCTGATTTGAGACAATGAGGAGTCCTTTAGTATAACTTCCAAAACAGCAACGAGCCCTCGCCCTGCTCCCAGAGACTAAGAAAGAGGATCTGAAAATGGGGCTGAAGAATCCAGGGTTGAAGGTTGATCGTGGAGAATACGACCGACGACGAAACAGGAACTTATCGAATACCTGAACAATGATCCTTGTGGTGACACACTGTAAACAATATTTTAGAATCCAGTAGTTAAACGTCAGATATAAAAATATGATGTCAGTCTGATTTTTGAGTTGTCACACTCCAGAAATAAAATAGCTTCTTTGCTTTTATTGAATCTTTCGAAACCCACAATTGGTGACCCCGAATAAAAAAGTGTTTTTGTCGAAAGTGTTCAAGTGCTAAATCAAAATGCCGGACAGTCCAACCCCAATGCTGGAGCGCATTTCCGTACATATTCCTCCTTTCTGGGCTACCGACCCAGAAATGTGGTTCGCGCAAATTGAAAGCCAATTTACTATCGCTGGCATCACGAAAGACGAAACACGTTTCAGTTACGTCGCCGGAAATTTAGAGTCCAAGTACGCAATGGAAGTTCGTGATATAATTACACAACCACCAGCAACAGGAAAGTATCAAAAGCTGAAAGAAGAGCTAATAAAAAGACTCAGCGCATCCCAAGAGCAGAAAACACGACGTCTATTAGAACACGAAGAGTTAGGTGACAGAAAACCATCACAGTTTTTACGCCATCTGCAAAGTTTAGCAGACTCAACAGTACCAGATCACATAGTTCGATCTATCTGGATTGGACGTCTTCCTACATCAATGCAGGCTATTTTAGCAACGCAGGTAAATGCTAACCTTTCTACCACTGCTGAAATCGCAGATCAAATAGCAGAAACAATATCTAGACCGCACGTATCTGAAGAAACCACATCCTCAAACCGAATCGAAGCCCTTTTTGAACAAATGTGTTCACAAATCTCCGCACTGACCAAAAAAAACGAACAGTATGCAGATACTCGAAGTCGACGTAGTCGTTCGTTTCCTCGTAACAGAAGAAAAGAAACACGAGACCGTTTGTGTTGGTACCATGCCCGATTCGGACGAAACGCAAAAAGATGCGATAAACCTTGTAGTTTTCAAGTCGGAAAACGGTCAGGGCAGGCGTCAATGGCGGCTAACGATACTAGCCCGGGAGCACTCCGTCTTTTTGTCACCGATTTCGAATCAAAAGCAACTTTTCTCATCGATACGGGATCAGATCTCTGTGTGTATCCATGGTCACGTATCCGAGGATCATGCATTAAATCTTCCTACGACTTTTTCGCAGCAAACAATACAGTGATTACAACCTTCGGTTTTATAGCATTAACCCTTGATTTTGGATTACGTCGCCATTTCACTTGGCGTTTTGTTATTGCTGATGTATCTAAACCAATAATCGGTGTAGATTTTTTGGAACATTTTAATATTCTAGTGGATATTCGCAACCGACGGCTAGTAGATAATACAACTTCACTCTCCGCTAGTGCGAAGACAGTGACGAGTTCAGTTCCGCAAATTAAAGCAGTAGTAGGAGCATCAAAGTACCATGAACTACTTTCCCTTTTCCCAGAAATCACCCGCCCTGCTGGTAGCACTGTAGAAACAAAACACTCTACGCTTCATCACATCAAAACAACTCCTGGTCAGCCAATTTCAAGTAGACCAAGACGACTTGCTCCTGATAAACTCAAAATTGCCAAACATGAGTTTAAAATCATGATACAGTTGGGACTAGCACGACCATCATCAAGCAGCTGGGCATCACCTTTACATATGGTGCCCAAGAAAAACCTGGAGTGGCGACCTTGTGGTGATTATCGCTCTTTAAATGCTAGGACAATACCCGACCAGTACCCAATTCCGCACATAGAGGACTTTGCCCTATCATTGAGCGGTAAGTGCATTTTCTCTACGATTGATTTGGTACGAGCATATAACCAGATCCCAGTCGCACCAGAAGACATACCCAAGACAGCAATAACTACTCCTTTCGGTCTTTACGAATTTCCTTTCATGACTTTCGGGCTCCGGAACGATGGTCAGACTTTTCAGCGCTTTATGGATGAAGTAATTCGTGATCTTGATTTTTGTTATGTGTACATAGACGATATCTTAGTCGCATCAGCATCGCCAGACGAACATTCGATCCATTTAAGGTTACTTTTCAAGCGACTCAAAGAATACGGTGTTCTTATCAACACTACAAAGTGCAAATTCGGTGTACCTCAAGTTAATTTTCTCTCGTACCTCTCCGTATTACTACAGACCAAGGACGTCAATTCGAATCAAAATTATTCAACAGATTAAGCAAACTCATTGGTTCAACACACTTCCGAACCACAGCATACAATCCCGCAGCCAACGGTCTAGTAGAACGATTTCACCGTCAATTGAAGGCAGCTATAAGATGCCACGACAGCTCAGCTTGGGTAGACTCTTTACCCACCGTTTTACTTGGAATTAGATCCGCATGGAGAGAAGACCTAGGAGCTACTTCAGCAGCTCTTGTTTATGCTGAGTCATTGCGTCTTCCCGGAGAATTTCTAACAAAACGTGGTAATGAAGGTAACTTAGAACCAGCTGACTATGCAAAAGAAATCATGCAACATTTCCAGCAACTAAACCAGTCAATGGGACGAATCATAGTCAGCCGCATACGTTCATATTTAAAGAGCTGCAGACATCAACACATGCACTCGTGAGGCACAGCGCATTGAAAAGCAGCCTCCAACAACCATATGATGGCCCTTTTCCAATTATACATAGAGGACAAAAAACATTCACGTTGAGGATAGCAGATCGCAATATAAAAATATCCATAGACCGTCTCAAACCCGCGTTTATTTTACAGGAAGACCATCATAACAGTTGCGATGAAGATCCTAAAAAGCATTCCAGAACATCAAATGCTTCAGAAGAGAGTTCGAAAACAGTTACACGTAGCGGAAGACGTGTTAAATTTCGCTTACAAGTTTGAGTGTAGTGTAGTGTAACTTTTCAATAATTTCTTTAATTTTTATCATTACCTACAATTAGTAATATTATGTAATTTTATTTTCATTTCTTTTTTTTTCCCTTTCACGTGATTTTCTTTGAGCAAATCACTGGTGAGGGGGTACTGTGGTGACACACTATAAACAATATTTTAGAATCCAGTAGTTAAACGTCAGATATAAAAATATGATGTCAGTCTGATTTTTGAGTTGTCACACTCCAGAAATAAAATAGCTCTACGAGTTTCCTTGCTTTTATTGAATCTTTCGAAACCCACAATCCTCTTAGGACATTCAAGCTACTACAAGTGAACCTGCAGCGCAAAAATGGAACCACGGCTGTTCTACATCAAAGAGTGGTGGCTGATAACATCGTTCTAATTAAGAACCTTTAATTAACAAATATAAGATACTGGGGCTTAATCATAGGGGTATGAGAATGATTGTACTAAAATAAGAACTTATATTTGTTATAGATCCGTATATAATGTTGCGAGGTCACCAACTAAAAGCCGACCCTGACTCTCGATTATAAATTTTGGTGAACACGCTTTAGAGAACATTCGAGTTTATTGCTTTGTTTGTGTATAGGACAGGCGCGGAAGGTACTGGAATGTTCTAGAGTTGAGAAGGACTATATATACGCGGGTTTTTGAGTGCGTGAATTATTATTGAAACAGTTAGTTCGAGAGAATTAGTGAAACGGACAGTAAAGAGTTAGTTCACAGACAGTTTACAGAAGTAATCGGACAGGGAATAAAATAGTGAAGATAAATAGTGTAATATTCAAGTGGTGAAAGTAAATTAGAACTAATAGCGAGTGTAAATAAATTAGTAGACATTAAGTGGAGTGTGTATATAAATTAAGTTTAATAC
Organism: Lochmaea crataegi; assembly: GCA_947563755.1. Classification (NCBI taxonomy): domain Eukaryota; kingdom Metazoa; phylum Arthropoda; class Insecta; order Coleoptera; family Chrysomelidae; genus Lochmaea; species Lochmaea crataegi. Next base: position 33,259,638 of record OX387422.1, on the reverse strand, counting down.
AGTGTGTGTTTCTTTAAATAAATAAATAGTAATTAGCCATAGTAATGTGTATAATTTTATCCCACAAGTAAAAACTATTTAAATAAATAACAAAAACATTACATTGGTGTCAGGTGTGGGGAAATATAAATAAATAATTACGTAAAAATGGCTAAGAGACTAAGTGAGCTGAAAGTGACGGAACTAAAAGCAGAATTGGTAAATCGCGAGTTGAAAACGTCCGGAAAGAGGAGTGAATTAGTTGAAAGATTGAAAATAGCACTTGAAGATGACGGCTTGGATCCGGAAACATTTTTATTTAACGACGAGGCTTCCACCTTAATCTCGTCAAATTCCGCTATGGACGAGAAGATTTCTGCTAACATTTCCGCTATGGGCGAGAAGATTTTTACTATGAAGAACGATATTTCTGCTATGGACGAGAAGATATCTACTATGAAGAACGATATTTCTGCCGATATCTTAGCACTGAAAAACGACATTGCTGAAGTCGAATATAAAATTTCGCCTCTAAAATCAGATATTGAGAAAATGGAGAATAAGATAACGACAATGGACGAGAAAATCCAGGAGTTAGAGAGAAAAATGGCAGATGCAAGCTAGAAGCACACCCCAAGACAGAAGATATTGGCAGTTTTGCCCGAGTCAAGGCCCCAACGTTCTACGGAAAGATGTCGTGGACAAATTATGTTAAACAGTTTGAAGCAGCCGCTAGAGTGAATAATTGGTCCGATAAGGAGAAAGCAGTGAACTTAATCATCGCGCTTCGGGGAGATGCCTTAGATGTGCTTCAGACGATACCCCTTGAATAAACGGTTTACTTCGAGCAGCTGAAGAAGAGATTGGACATGCGATATGGTCACTAACATCTAGAACACTTGTACCAATCTCAGATGAAGAACCGAAGACAGAAACGTGACGAAACTCTTCAAGAGTAAAACGTGGATATCGCCCGACTAGTTCGATTTGCTTATCCATCAGCATCGGAAAACATGATGGAATGTCTGGGCATCCAGGCCTTTATTGATGGCTTGCATGACCCTGATATGCAGAGGACGCTTCGGTTAGCGCATCCCAAAACATTGGTCGATGCATTAACTGCTGCTGTTGAATATGAAGCAGCCACGAAGGCTTCAGGGTATAACAAAGTTAGGACCATTCAAGAAGAAGGTGACGAAGATAGACTTGACCAGATCGTCAACTTGATAAAAAGGATGGTAGACAAGCCGAAGAAGATTAGATGCTGGAATTGTGGCCAGCTAGGGCATGTACGCAGTTCGAGTAAGCGCCCTAGGATTCCAGCAAACCAAGTACTATCGACCAAGGATCGCTCCAAAGACCCTCTCATCGAACATAGGGCTGGCGTGAGTAACCGAAATGCCGACTCCCTGTCTAGACGGCCGCGTCCAGTAGACTGTACCCACTGCAACAAGGCGGAATCTAAGGAAGCTACTGTTTCAAGAACTACAGTCGTCAACGAAGAATGGTCACCCACCAGCATTAGAGAAGATCAGGAGAATGATCCTCACCTGAAGATGATCAGGCAATGGAAGGAAGAAAATCAGCAACCTACCTGGCAAGAAGTGTCAAGATTGTCACCGACACTCAAGACATATTGGGTTCAGTGGGACTCCCTTGTATTGGAAGAAGGCCTGTTCAAAAGAATTCTTGAAAACGATGATGGTTCTGAGAATAGAAGACAGTTAGTTATCCCGAGAACGAGAGTAGCTGAGGTACTGAGGAAGTTACTCGACAGTCCATCAGGAGGTCTACTGGGAGTGAAGAAAACCCTTCAGCGAGTCTGTGAAAGGTTTTATTGGACGAACAGCTCCGACGATGTGAAGAACTGGTGTAAGAAGTGTACGTCTTGTGCTACGAGTAATGGACCACATCGCAAGAGAAAGGCACCCATGAAACAGTATAATTTTGGTAGCCCATTCGAAAGGATTGCTTTAGACATCGCTGGACCATTTCCGACGACAGAAAATGGCGGTAAATACATCCTGGTTGTGACGGATTATTTCACAAAGTGGGTAGAAGTTTACGCGATCCCTTGGAAGTTCATAGCGATCAGGGAAGAAATTTCGAAAGCCATGTATTCCAGGAAATTTGTGACAAGTTGGGAATGAAGAAGACCAGGACAACGGCGTTGCATCCACAGTCAGATGGAATGGTCGAGAGAATGAACATGACCATTGGAAAATACCTGTCCAAACTAGTTTCCAGCCACCAGAGAGATTGGGACCAATATCTTTCCCTATTTGCATTGGCTTATCGATCCGCCATTAATGAGTCCACAGGTCAAACACCTGCGAAAATCCTATTTGAACGCGAAATGAGGCTTCCTTGTGACCTGGAATTTGGTCGTCGACCTGGAGAAGATCTAGCTGGAGAAGATTACGTGATCCAGTTGAGAAAAAGGGTGGACGATGTGCACGAATTGGTCCGAACGAATCTTCAAGCTGCCAGTGACAGAATGAAAAAAACGGTACGACATGCAGGCCACAGAAGGCAGTTTCAAAGTAGGGGACAAAGTATGGTTACACAACCCGACGAGGAGAAAAGGCTTTTCTCCAAAATTACAAAGATCGTGGGAGGGTCCGTACTTGATCAAGAAGAGGATCAATGTCGTCATCTATCGCATAAGCAAGATCCCCAATGGAAAGCCGAAAGTAGTCCACCAAAACCGACTAGCGCCATTCGATGGAGACCATGACATACAAGAAGGAGTGAACCATGTCTAGGAAGATTCTGACCCTGTTTTCGAAGAATTTATGGGCGCATATGGAGGTTAGGTTAGGTTAGGTTAGGGCGCATATGGAGGTACCGGTAAAGCCAGATTTGGAGTCACTACAGAGCAACGACGAGATTTGTTCACGCTCCCGGAAGATTATTCACTGGCACACAACATCCCCGCCAGTATCAAAAACGCACGAGGTTTGGCAACCGTCTTCCGAAAGAAGTTTGGGCAACTAGAAAAACTTGAAGAACAGATTCCAACTCCTGGCAAGACACTGAGACTCAAACACAATTCACGGTACATCTTCTACCTCATAACAAAGAACGAATTTCAAGATCGATCCACCTACCGGAATGTGTGGGAAGCGCTACGTAGCCTTCGAGACCATGTGCTGGAATCCAACGTAAAGAAACTAGCTAAGCCTAAGATAGAGAGCAACCAGTTGGATTGGCGCGTCATCAGGAATATGATGGAAGTGATCCTCGAAGATACCGGTGTCCACATATTAATCTGCAGCTATACCCCCCGTTATCAGTGTAAAATGAAGTCAGTGCCCTGTTATTTCCATACGACCGGAAAGTGTAGGAATGGGTCCAGTTGCCGATTTGAACATCCAGTCCCGGCTACACAGAAGTTCCATGAGGAACTTCCTATTGAGGAGGGGGTAATATTGCGAGGTCACCAACTCAAAGCCGGTCCTGTCCCTCGACTGTAAATTTTGGTGGATGCGCTTTCGAGAACATTCGAGTTAATTGCTTTGTTTATGCATAGGACGGGCGCGGAAGGTACTGGAATTTTCTAGAGTTGAGAAGGACTATATATACGCGGGTTTTTGAGTGCATGAACAATTAATTAGTGAAACGGACAGTAAAGAGTTAGTTCACAGACAGTTTACAGAAGTAATCGGACAGTGATTAAAATAGTGATGATAAATAGTGTAATATTCAAGTGGTGAAAATAAATTAGAAATAATATATCGAGTGTAAATAAATTAGTAGACATTAAGTTAGTGTGTATATAAATTAAGTTCAATACAGTGTGTGTTTCTTTAAATAAATAAATAGTAATTAGCCATAGCAGTGTGTATAATTTTATCCCACAAGTAAAAACTATTTAAATAAATAACAAAAACATTACAATAACTTAATGCCGATTATGGAACTATGCACGGGTGATATGGTGGCAGCAAAGATTAAACTCGAAAAAGATGGGGAAGTACTAGGAAGAATAATAGTGTCTCTGTATCTTCCCATCGATTCGGAAGAACTACTACCGGGGACTAATATACAGAACTCGTTGGAATACGCAAGGGGACACAATATGTATATCCTTGAAGGGACTGTTACCTACGCACATCACCTCAGTTGGGGCAGCAAAGACAACAACTTCAGATGTAAGAAACTATTTGATTATTTATGTACTACTGATATTGCGCATGTAAGTAATACGCCAACATTTAGAACATTGCGGGGACAATCACTCAGACAATTACTCTGCACTTCACGAGCCAGGGAACTGATACGTAATTGGCACACATGGCTCAGGAAAGAAGCAAGAATTTTCCAACAAAAATAAAAGAATTCAAGAAGAGATCCTGGAGGGAGGGACCCTGACAGAATCAGTAACAAAATTCTCAAAAGAGACACTTTTAACAAACTTGGTTCCATTCAGTTACCAAGGGGAAAGTATAGAAATACTAAGGTAGAGGCACGAGTGTACCTCCTCAGTGTGCACTTTCCAGGTTCGCTAAAGATAGATTCAAGCTACGACAATGGGCCGGTTGTCAAAACAAAGATTACTGGAAACTAACGAATGATATCTTCAGACCCCATCTCATCAGATGCTCATGACCCCTACAAAACTCCAGGACCAGATGGAATATTACCCAAGCTTCTGCCAGATGGAATAGACATTATAATGGGTCCTTTAGTTCTGATACTACACAGTAGCCATGCTTTAGGACAGGGTTGACCAACCCGCGGCCCGCCTAAAGTGTAGGGTATGTACCAATTGCATGGAGAGACTCAAAGGTGGTGTTTGTTCCAAAACGAGGGAAACTTACACCCAGGCTAAATCCTACCGAGCAACCATGCAAAAAGTTACTAAATGCATTTGCTAGAAGTAGTGCTTAAGAGCATCCCTCTACACAAACTGCAATGGACTTATCGAGTAGGGAAATCAGGAGGGGCTGCCACCTACATAATTTTGTTTTAGCTGTTGATAAAAGTGCTTTTGACAACACATCGATGCCATTAATAAACAAGTCCCTAAGGGTGAAATAGGAATCAACAACCACATGCTTGAGAATAGTAGAATACCGGCATATGAGTGCATGACAAAACTGACATCGTTAGGACAAATGAAGGGTGATCAAGGTAGAGTACTTTCACCACTTCTGTGGAATCAAATTGTGAATGACTTGATCTGCAGGTTAAATGATCAAGGCATTTGGATGCAGGACTTTGTGCGAATCAATTAGTTAGTTTATACTTAATGCTTATTTAAATGTTTTAATGTCAATTTACGCTAGATAAAATGTTTTTTCATGAAAATAGATGTATTTTCAATGTATTTTAAATATTATATTAAATTTCTAATTAGGTAGGTACGCAGCGACCGCCCCCATTTGCATTTGGACCCTCTACCTCCCCACGAAAAGCTCCAGCGCCTACTAGGGGGCGGTACCGCCCCCGTTGAACCTATGTTTTTAATGTAATAAAACATATTTTTGGATAGCTATCATTATTCATTGAAAGTAACCTATGCTTCCAGGATAGAGTTTGGAAACAATATGAGCCACTTTAACAATACCAACTTCACGTCTGATCAATATATCCGGTGTGTTTTGTGGTAGGAATATCAGCCTTTTGACGAATTGTACTTGAGATCTTTCCAATACATCCACACATCGAAGAACCCAGACAGGACAGCAGTGCATAAATGTATGTAAGAATACTCCAGACTTTTCAATTAAATGTTTACTTTCATAATTCAAATACAAAATCCGAATAACCGCAAATCAACCGTTCAAGACAAAAAGTAGAAAACAAGTGATCAATAAACTGAAATCCTTCTCTCCTTCTCAAATTACTTAAAATATTATCAAATTGAGCAGCAATCTAAAACAATAAAAAAACGTTGGCAAAGATAGAGCTGTGAGTGCATTGTGAATGACCTCAATCAAAATATATCACTATCAACATCTCCTGTATGTCGTAGAATTCGATGTACAACATCGTGGTATTAAAGTCATGTCATTTTATTATTCAAAGTAAATCATCGTAGAATACAAAATATTTAATCATAAAATTCAAAATATATCATCCTAGAATACAAAGTATATCATCGCAGAATTCAAAATTTATCATCGTAGAATCCAAATTATACCTAGTATGGGTACTTGACGTTTTCGACTTGCGAAACCGTACTAGAAGTATGGGACCAGAGCACACACAGTGTCGGAGTCGAGTACAGTTCGTTTAGTATCACTTCTTCTCCTTTCTTTTTGTTGTCATCTTTAGTCAATTTCGCTAAACGCTGCATGTAATATTTATTTCTGTAGTTTTAAGCCATATACAACCACAGAGACTTGTGTTTATTATACGGCTACAAGATGGTGAAGCGTGAAGGTTCTATTTTTTACAAAGGGAATCTAACTAAAATTTGTTTTAGTAGAATATTTGCAGCAATACATGCGAAATTTGACAGTAGCTAATTGACTGGTGTCAGTATGATGTCATGTGCTCTTGATAGTCCGCTTCACAAAAGAAGGACGCCAATATTTAGGTTTTCGTCTAACCTAACCTGACACATAATTCGCTCTCGAATTATCAAATTGAGCAGCAACCTGAAACAATAAAAAAAGAGCAGCAGATTCATTTTTTTTTCTTAACTAAAGGTAGAGCTGTGAGTTGATTGTGAATGACGTCAATAAAAATATCACTATCAACATTTCCTGTATGTCGTAGAATTCGAAGTATAACATCGTGGTATTCAAGTTAAGTCGTTTTATTATTCAAAGTACATCATCGTAGAATACAAAATTTATCATTGTAGAATACAAAATATATCATCGCAGAATTCAAAATATATAATCATAAAATTCAAAATATTTTATAACAGAATACAAAATATATCATCGCAGAATTCAAAATATATCATCGCAGAATACAAAATATATAATCATAATAAGAGATGCTATTAAATTATAGTGTCGGTCACAATAAGCTCACATTTTCTATTATTTATATAAAACTAGCTTTTGCCCGCGACTTCGTCCGCGTCGAAGTCGAAAATGGTTCTAAAAGGATTTTTTAGTTTTTTACGTTATTAATTTTGTTATAACATATGAATTATTATGTTAAAATGTTAAGATAAGTTTTTCATTCAAATATCCAAGAAAAAATAAAATTGAAATTTCGAATTATAATCCGATTTAAATATTCTTTTATATTTGATATTCCAATTTTAAAGATTATTGCCTTGTAACAAGATTTCAAGTCAGTTCAACGTTTTTGGAATAAAATCGGATTGAGTTTTCAAACGTGTCAAAATAAAACGTAATTTAAATCAAAAGCATTAAGGAGTATTGATATCAACTTCGATTCAAATCACCCCCAAAATAATAATAATAATAATACATTTATTTTCCACATTAAGTATATAACAGGAACACAATATAGTGTAAGATGAACATTACAAAATAGATACAATTTTTCGAATGTTTCCAACTGATGTGGATAAATGGCTAGATTGGTTCAGGTTCAGACGAGTAGTCCTTTCCTGCTCTTCCACCAATAAAATGACAAATTTTAAACGAGGAGTAATTAAAATAATATATATATATATATATATATATATATATATATATATATATATATATATATAAATCTCAAGATACAACAAGAGGAAAGAGAGGATAATGTAAGCAAGAAGGGATCAAGGAAGGGGCAGACTTATATTTATTTCTGCAAATCAAAGAGATAGTTTTTGTATTTTTGTTTAAATGTCAAAGCCGAACAACGAAGATATGATGGATTTAGAGCATGAATTTTATTGATGTGGACTGCAATACCATATGAAAACGAACGTTTGGAAATATACTTGGAAAAACGTGGAATGCGAAGAATTGTTTTCTTCCTCACATTTAAATTGTGGATATCTGTTCTGAGAGTAAGTTTGGTATGTAAATAAGCCGGCGTTTTGTGGTATATATTTTATGATAAAAAACTGCTAACTGTAAGTTTCTACGATTAAACATGTTCAACCATTTTAATTCTTTAAATTTGTGCGAAATTTTTTGAAATTTTCTTATTCCATAAATCAGTCTAATGCAAGAATTTTGTATCTTTTGTATTCGTTGACAATCTGTGTCACAATGGTTTAAATGAGAGAGAACTAAAGCATCACATAAATTTTTTTTGGTTTCGGTAGATAGTATATGTCTCTGAGGATAGATTAATTTTAATGAGGTGTAGGCGATTTGCAATTTTGCTGTAATGTGTTCTCTAAACCGAAATTTCGTATCAACTATTATGCCTAAACTTTTGCAGTATCTTTTAACCGGAATATCAGTTCCATTAATTTCAAGCGAAATATTATTCACTATAGTTTGACGTTACTCCTCACCACAGAAATATAGAACAGCTGATTTACTGGGATTAATTTTTAGGCAGTGTTTTTCTGATATTTTCAAAATATCATTGAGATCTCTATTTATTTTGTGAGAGGCTTCTAAAAGATCTTCGTAATTAAAGGAATAGTACAGCTGAGTAACATCTGCTTAATAATGATAATTCATGTAGTGAAGACAAGACATGAAATTAGATGTATAAATAGTGAATAATAAGGGTCCTAGTATACTGCCTTGGGGTCACCGAAATTTAATTCTAAGGAATTAGATTGTTTATTACAGATTTTAACAGTCTGACTTCTATTGCATAGATAGGATTCTAAGAGTGCCCAAGCAGCATCACTAAAATTGATAAATTTTAAGATAGCTGATAGGATACTGTGATCAATCATATGAAAAGCTTATTATCATTAGCAGCCCGTATCAGGTCATCGGTTACATGTGTAAGTGCACTAGCACTTTCTATCCCTTTTTAACCCCGTTAGGCGATGAGTTTCAATAAAATACGAAACACGTCTTCCATCAATTCTGTTAAAAAATCTTTATGCAAAATTTGAAGTAGATTGGACCAAGGAATCACGTTGTCCCATACAAACCTTGCCCCCGTTTTTCACAGCCTTAGGAGTAGAATTTCTGTAAATCCTGTCTTATCGGATGCCTACGTGATACAAATAACACATCCTCGAAGTTTCCAGTCTCTAAGATCAGCGTTTTAGGATGTGAGTTGATCTGTAAGTCAGTCATTCAGGACCAAGCATTTTATATGTATACAGTGTGTAACAGCCAAATGGAATAAATTCATTATTTCGGTTACTGTACATATTTATGAAAAATCTCGAAACACATAAAATTTAAATTATAAATTGACATTCTTCAACGTGAAAATGCGATCCCTACCTTCAACCCCCTTCGAATGACAGGTACAACTCCCAATTTTTTAAATGGGAAGTATAGGCTTGAAAGGTCTCTTTATTATCTATTCAAAAATGTTATCGTTTTCAAATTTATTGCAGCAATTAAGATAGAATAAAATAAAATCATGTGGTTACCGAAGTTCGCTATAATATACTCAAAACTTATATTAGGATATACCCAAAACTTTTTTCCCGTTTGGGGCTTGATAATAAGAGAGTAAGCAAAAACCATACCAATGTGCTTTTTAGATGGTATCCAATAAAAATACTTTAAAGAGATTCCGTGGCAACTTTTAGTTGGTTTAAAACGCTTTAGCAAATTGTTTTGTAATTGTCATTTAAGTTGTTAGTATTATAATTTTAGTTTGAAACTCGTTAACTTCAATTCTGAAAAATGGCAATGCATAAAATAATAGTTTTATAAATGATTGGTTTCGGAGATAAAACCCGAACACAATAGGAAGTAACTCGCCTATTTCAGAAGAAATTTCCTGATTTACCAAGGAACAATTAGTAATATAGAGAAGCGTTTCGCGAGTTTGGTCATGTAAGGCAGATAAAAAAAAACCAGCTGCCAATACAATGAGTGATGAAATCAAATTAGATGTGTTGCTTGAGAGCCCCGACAGACATTGAATTGCACTTCTAAGTTAAACGGCGAAACCGGTCTACAAGCGATTTTGTTAATTACAAACCAGAATGGTTGGTTATATCTTTCACTCATACCAACCCCGTCTAACTTAGAAGTGTAATTCAATGTCTGTCGGCACATATAGCCCGAGAAGTAGTAGTTGCTTCTTAGTGAATGGTCTGTTGAAATGTATTTTTCAAAAACTTTGTAAGGCGTTATTATAGTATTAAACTATTACCTTTGACATCTATACATTATTCAACAGAACCATAATAAACACTCACAATCACTCTAATGATTACCTTAAAACAATATTCATTATTAGTATCTCATTATGGAATTTAACATTCGGAGAATTGACCGTTTCAAAATTTTTATTTAACTCGAACCTTTCGATTCGCAATATTTTTATTACTTCGAATATATTTCTTGTCAAGCTTAGCTAAATGACAATTTCCCGATTGCTGAAATACTAGCTCAATTATCTTGATAACTTTGTTACGTCGTTTGATATAGATTCAGTCAATGTTTTTTTTAGTTTGGTAAATTATCGCTTACTCTGGTTAATAAATAACCAGGCGAAAATACCGTGATCCTTTGTTCCGAAGGAATAAGGGTTGTTTGTAATTTAGGAATAAAGTTCGGCCATTCTGATTTACTATCGCTCATTTCTGTTCTCAATAAATTTATTACCGTTTTAGAAGGGTAATATGTCATTTGGGCCAAAAAATCAGGTAGTTCCTAATCCTACCGATCAGTTGGGCCTATAATATGAAATCAAGAGATTAACTACCTGCACCCTTAATAATCTTTTATTGCAATGTTAGGTAGGATAGGTACCTGTTTCAACAATTTGATAACAATAAATATTTCTAGTTTAAGAGTCAGTTTTCATTAATTCAGTCTTTGATTAAAATGGAATCATTCCCAGTGTATTTAATGTTTAGTAAGAAAGGTTGTAAGTTATTGGTTATGGATAAATTTAAATTTTCTAAAGCAAATACAGTAATCGCCAGCTAACTTGATGTCCCAGAAATTACCAACTAAGAGAGACAGAGTAATAGTGCCCTGCCTACTCGGCTGCTATTGGAGGTAAAATTTTGACAAACGCCAATTGCATCGAACCTTATCAGGTCTTAAGATTTTCAGTAGCGTAGCGTCACACAGTTATTGTTTCTGCTTTGTACAATAAAGTGTTTGTAAAAATGTCAGCCGTTAATGAAGAAAATCGTAAATGTACTGAAGGACAAACTCGTCAAGTGATATATAGAGTGTTTAATTATTTTAAGACATTAAAAAGTGATGAAGATACCTTAATAAACGTGAAAATTAAAACATCCCAGGCAACAGGTAAGCCAGCTAGCTAGCAAGCCATCACAAGCAAGTTAGCTCAGCTTATTTTATTTATCTGCGAATTTAATGATCCTACGATTAAAATGTTACGTGCCAAATTAAACCTTAATTTTTTGGAATAGGTAGTTGGTTTTTTAGTTAAACATTAGCTTTCAACCTAACCTAGAAATTTTTTTTCAAACACGTCAGAAATGGTAAAAACCAAACATTAAATATATTGAATATTTTGCACACTTAGAAAAATTGAAAACTAATAATTATTTCAATCAATTTGGCTTAAAAAGCTGATTGAGCTAGAACATTACTAAAGTTATTTTTGCGAGCTATACCGAGAAAGCTTCTTTGCTGTACCTAATGTATAAAACATTGTATTATGATCCGATATGAAAAAAAAATTATCTACTACCTATTCTTTACAGGATTTTCTGTGGCTACAATAGGAAGAATTGTTCGCGAAGGGAAAAATTCCAAAAAGGGTGGAAAAGAACCATTTCTTAGTCCTAAGAAAAAACGTGCTAGGCCGTCACCGGTTACAGATTTACCGGAATATCAAACGAAGGATATCCGGCGAATAATTCACGATTTCCACAAGACTGAAAATTGCCGTGTAAATGTACGAAAATCAAATCAAAAAATTGAAGAAGATCTGGATATTTATATGTCAGATACTTCCTTAAGAAGGATTCTTCGAAAGATGAATTTTCGATGGAGGAAAACTAAAAATAATAGGAAAGTTCTCGTCGAGAAAATGGAAATTCGGAATTTAAGGGTAAAATATTTACGTCAAATAAAATATTTCCGAAGTATAGATCGACCAATTGTATTCATTGACGAAACATACGTAGACAGTGGACATACATCGTCTAAATGCTGGACTGATGATTCCACAAAAGGGCTATTTCCTAACATTTCTAAAGGGCAGCGGTTGATAGTAGTTCATGCTGGTGGTGATATGGGTTTTATTAACAACGCTTTGTTAATATTTAAATCGGGAAGCAAAACAGGAGATTATCACGCAAAAATAAATGCGGAAAATTACGGCAAATGGTTACGCGAAAAATGGATACCAAATTTACCTGCAAATGCTGTAATTGTATGTGACAATGCTTCCTACCATAATGTGCAGTCTAATAGGGTGCCTAACTCCAATTCTTGGAAAGCTGACATGATAGAGTGGTTAATGCAGAAAAATATATCGTTTAACCCAAACAGTTTGAAGCCGGAACTACATTACTTAATTAAAATCAATAAACCGCTGTATGTGACGTATATATTTGATGATTTATTCTCTCAACACGGCCACACTGTGTTACGATTGCCTCCTTATCATCCAGAGTTGAACCCTATCGAGCTTATATGGGCTACGGTTAAAAATGCAATAAGTCAGAAAAACGTCACATTTAAACTAGATGATGTAAAAAAATAGCAGAAGCAGAATTTAACAACATCGATGCGAATGAGTGGAGGAAAAGGTGTGACCATGTCATAACAATAGAAGACTCATATTTTGATAGAGAACTTCAAACAGATATGTTTTATGACGTCAACCCTCTTGTGATTACTCTAGATGAAAGTGATTCCAGTAGCGGCAGTGAGTCAGATTCTTCGTAAAGATAAAAACTGTTTATACCTATTCTTAGAAATATACCTAGCTTGAATAATTTCCCATTATCTGGTGTTTCTTTTATTCTCATTACTACCTGGAAGAAATTATTTAGTTTCTAACAAATTTTAATTATAGTCCTTCCGGAAATATAAGATCCTAACTTTATAATCTTCAATTAGATAAATAACATGTTATTGTAATGGGTACCTTATTGTTAAAATATTATTTATGTACCCAGAATTCAGGTATAAAGCAGATCCGTTTCTATTAAAATCAATATACCAATAATTATAACAAAGAATTAAATATTATTTATTAAGTTATGATCATATATTTCCGGACGGACTTCACTTTAATAATTGTACAAGTTGTGTTAATTTGTAACAGAAAGCGTATCCTCAGAACTTGCACGGCACTGTTTATAGTTATCGGATGGGCGGCGTTAATAGCTCCCTAGAAAGCATTTAGGACATCAAGTTAGCTGGAGAATACTGTAGACGTTCAGCAACATCCAAGTGCTTTCACAGAACGCCGCTGCTAGCGCTAACTTTGCGCTAGCGTGGCTGAACGTGCCCAATACTAGATTTACCAGCCAAAAATATATTTTCAACGCGAGTGTTCTCCTGGTTTTTATCAAGTTTTATTTTGGAGTAATTTCGGCTAAAATGACCAGGATTATTACGAAAATAGCAAAGTTGTAGGCTGAATAGATAACTTCATTCTCGTATTTTTTTTCAATATTATAGTCTCCAGTTGAATGAGTCATTTTACAATTACTTAACAGACTTAGTAAACCATTGATAGAATCTATCTTATTATTAAATGCAACCGTTTTGACATGAATGCCAGTAATATATCCAATAACAATTTCCAAAATTTAGTTCGTAGAAGTTGAAATTCGATGCATTATTAAACAAAATATTTTTTTCTGGCATACTTACAAAATAACTCAGCCTCCTTGCTAGTATACAGGGTAATTCCGGAGTTTTTCGCTCAGATTGCGCTTTGCTGGTTACAGACTTGAAGTTTCAAATCGAAATTCGACCCAAGTGTTCTGGACAGGCTTTCTATCCGGTTGTTGAAATGGTAGAGGTGTCCAATCGCAATGGAAAACATCATATGAAACCGAATATAATTCGAGTCTACAATAAAGGAATGTCTGGCATTGACCGACCAGATCAAATGTTGTCGTACTACACATCTCTAAGGAAGACTATTAGATGGCCCAAAAAGTTTTCACTACATATTATAGAGAAGATATATATATATATATACAATGCGCACAAAATTTTTCAAAAAGTAACTTCTTCTAAAGTAAAACTGAGAAAGTTAAGAAAATAATTCGTCGTCGCGTTGTTTGGGGAAGAGATTCAACCAGCTTCGAAAAAAATTAGATTGCCACAGCTCCATTATTTAGAGAGTCTGCCACCTACCGAAAAAAAATAGCGTCCGACAAAGCCATGTCGTATATGTACCCAAGCAAAAAAATGCCAGGAAAAAACGCTTTTTTTACTGACCTGTGAAGAGAACCAGCTCTTTGTGTGGAAAATGTTTTAAAAAGTTTCACAAACAATAAAAATATTCTTTTACTTCTTGATTTTGAATAAATTTTTTATAATTATATTTTCTGTTCATATATTAATAAATTTTCTGTTCATGTAAGCCAGCATTGATTTTTTGTTCTCTTCCCAGAAAACACCTATCCATATTAGAACTGATATACTACGAGTTTAATCGTAGCTGCACGAATATGGCAAGTAAACACAGTACGAGATAACTCGTAGTTGGCGTCCAAGCAAAGAACGCAATCTACGAGTTATCTCGTAGTTGACAGTCAACGTGTTAAGGAAATTACAGTTCTATTTTAATAGTAGAGCAAAATATATCACTTTTATTTTAAACTTCTAGTCGATGAAATTGTATCCAGGAACGTAGAAAGAACAGAAAGTTTTACAAAGACTATTTTTTCAGATTCGAAAATTGTGTACAACTTTAACTAAAAGCATTTTGGAATATGAAAAAAAATCTTAAATAGATACTAACAAAATCAAAATAGACTCTCTCAAAAAATCTTAAATTTTCCAGTTTTGTAATATTCTTTTTTTAAAAAGAACTAATTATGAAATATATGATAACCTACCAGCTAAGTCTAGCATCTTATCAGTATTAATACTCTTCATCAACAATAACTTTAAATCGGAAATTTTACCTTCAATTTTCACAGAAAAAAGCTAAACTCTAATTTCTCAGCAACTTATTGGCATAGCTACACAGCCCTATACATATTTTAAACTAGCTATCCACTCAAATCAGTATGCTTACCGGGCGTGCAGATGTACGGAGACTGCAGTGGTACAGCTGACGTGTATTAAATTTAACTCCCCACCACTAGAGTTCCAGAAACGAAGACAGATAAAGACATCGTTTCCATTTGCACAAACAGAGGATGTCCACAAGGAGGAGTAGCATCCCTGCTGATGTGGAGTCTGACGGTTGACGAACCCCTGTAAGGTTTGACTGACCTCGGAATATCCTGCCAAGGATGTACAGATGACATAGTCATAACAGTCAGGGGACATTTTGAGAATACTCTGTGATCGTACAAAGGGGACTGAACATCAAGCCCACCAACCCTTCATTTCACATAGCCTTTACTAAGAGAAGAAAACTCAATCTCAAAACCGTTACAGCCATAGTACGAATAGGACACGAATAGGAGATAACACACAAAGCAAAAATGGCTCTAATAGAAACCTGGCAGGGAAAAATTGGTGCTGTAACCCAAGGATCCTGAGGTGGATCCACTCAGCCATAGTAAGACCAATTATCACTTATGGATCCATTGCATGGAATAGTAGGATTAGCCTATTGACGACGAGAAACAACCTCTCAAAAATTCTAAAATTAGTATTAGTATATGCATTACAGGAGCAATGAAAACATGCACAACGGCGGCCATGGAAGTGGTTCTTTAATTCACGCCACTACATATGGTACTGGAAAGTGTTTCAGAAAAAACAAGATACCGACTATGTAGAGAGGGAGTCAACAAACAAAAACCCCCTACTACGCTTTTTAGAAATCCTGAGACATGCCACAGGATGGATTAATGAACAAGTATAACTTTTTAGAGAAATTCAATACAGAATACATTAATAAGAAGGAATGGGATAGGTATGTACGGACCAGGAACCAAGCACACAGAAAGTTTTGGAAAAGCCCCATGTATTTTTCCAGTTCAATATTGATAAAAGATATTATAGAAAGCATCCTTGTTATCATGTCGAATACTCAAGTAGCTATTGGAGTTCTTTTGTAATCAGTTCCAAAATGGTATGGGAATACCTGGAAATAAGGGCCAGGAAGCGAACACTCCAAAAGCTTGAGAAAAACCCCAAGTATCTTTCCAGCGGAAATTCACACCATAGGAAAGTGTGCCCAATTCAATATTGATAAAAGATATAGAAGGTTAAGGATTATCAACATGTCGGATAGTCAAGCAGCCATTTAAGCACCGAGTTCTTGCGTAATCAGTTCTAAAATGGTATGAGAATGCCTAGGAAAACTCAATGAACTAGGCGAGAACAGCATCGTCACCTTAAGTTCCATAACACACTGGAATAGAAGATGAACTAGCACAGGGTTGAAATACCCTTTTGGGGGCCGGAGCTCTTTTGCGGTATCAGGCATCTTACAAAAATTATTTTTATAAATTTTGCATAAGTAAACGTAAAAATTGTTAAGTGTGGTATGCAGCAAAACAATTCTTGCATAATGGTAACCTACATTGACTGCACACTGTCTTGGTCCTCTTCTGAATCTTAGTTTCAGCACAGCGAGCACATCACCTTCGAGTTTTACCTTCAGTAGGCAGGTGAAAGTGGAACACTTTTTCTAGGAACAAAATCTAGTGTTACATCTGACCATATAATTCTACGATTTTTTGAATCGCCAGAGTCTTCTCCATGAGCAGTTTCTCCATCCAATGATTCACTTCCACACAGCTTTCGACCTGCTGAGAATCCACATCATTATTGCTGCACAATAATTCATTATCTTTGCCCAAATTTTTGGCAGATGATGGCTCTCATAAATCGCTACTGCCCGACAAAAAGTCGGATAAACTTGAAACTTCTGACAAATGGTCAGCGATGTAGTCCAACTCATCCATACATAATTTATTTTTTCTGGAAAAAAAAACAAAGTCAATACAGAAGACTATCGGTACATACATGTACCAACATCTAGTGCAGTTACGGACTGCTGGTACATATGTGTACCATTGTACAAAACAGCTGTTTTTTTGTTATTTCCAGCAGTGTTATATGCATAAGTTCATTTAGAGGAACATGCATATTGGCTGCGTCTGGGATAAACCGCGTGTAAAAATTCTGTATTCCAAGAAATCGACGTAACTGTTTGGTCGTTTCTCGTTTTGGAAAGTTGTTGACTGCATCAACTTTTCCTTGAAGAGGACGAGAACCGCTACTTGAAACATGATAACCGATAAAATTAACTTTAGAGACACCGAATTTGCACTTTGCTTTGTCGAGAAGAACATTGTATTCCTCGAGTCGCTCGAAAAGTAACCTTATATGGATCAAATGTTCGTCTGTTCGTCTGGCGATGCTGATGCGCCTAATATATCGTCTATGTACACATAACAAAAATAAAGGTCGCGAATCACTCCATCCATTAAGCGCTGAAAAGTCTGACCAGAGATCCGGTTCCCGAAAGTCATGAAAGGAAATTCATAAGGAACGAAAGGAATAGTTATTGCTGTATGTCTTCAGGTTCCACCGGGATCTGGTTATAAACTGCAAGATGCTACAAGATGTTTTTAACAAAACCTTGATAGATTAAATAAGATTTGCGAACGATTAAGAAAAAAATTGAAACAATTAAAAAATGTTGATGAGAATGATATTCCTGTAGTTATTGCGCATGGAGCTTGGTTAAAAATATCTCACAAGATGAACTATAATGCTTTCTCCGGAGTAGCTGTAATTTTTAGCGAAGCAACCGAAAAGTGCTATTTCTGGGCGTAAAATATAAATTTTGTATGATTGACAAACAAACAGATAAAACTATACTCATTTGGGAGAAGTAATTTCCTTTTGAAGGGTGTACCGATTATTCTTAGAAAAAAATTAGAAAACCATATTCAAAAATTTAGGGTGGCATTTAAAAAATCTGCTGAATTCAGGAGCTACATCTTTGTTAGCAAAAATAGAAGGATTTAAATGGAAACTAGTGATTGTATAAATGTATATATTCTGGAGTGACATTCACTAAGACCTAAAAGATCTATTGTGCCCCCTTCCATCTACTTAGTTCCTGAGGAGAGTCTCAGAGACATCTACTCTCTTTAGACCCATTTGCCGAAGAAATTTTAGGATATCCGCAGACTTTCATTTAGGTAAGTGTTTATCTTCTTTCCAGTAGTCTCCTAGGTGTTGTACCCGAAAACTCTGTATTGCAATGAAATCCACAAGTATGTAAATGGAACTCTAAGTGCAGTCTTACTCTGGTTAATGCATTCATGTGTACGCACCTGGTTGTAGTTTACCAGGAGAATCTTTGATTGTCTAAGCCCTACTAGATCTCTTAAATGGTCAGATCTCCCCTTCTTTTCGGCGTTGCTCTGTGAAAACTCTTAGTACAGTCTTACTCTATCTTATGCATTCACATGTACTCACCTGGATGTAGTTTCCCAGGAGTATCTTTGATTGTCTAAGCCCTTCTAGATCTTTTAAATGGGCAGATCTTCCCTTCTTCTCGGCGTTGCCCTGTCAAAACTCTTAGTGCAGTCTTACTCTGGTTTATGCATTCATGTGTACGCACCTGGTTGTAGTTTCCCAGGAGTATTTTTGATTGTCTAAGCCCTACTAGATCTTTTAAATGGTCACATCTTCCCTTCTTTTCGACGTTGCCCAGTCAAAACTCTTGGTGCAGTCTTACTCTGGTTAATGCATTCATGTGTACGCACCTGGTTGTAGTTACTCAGGAGTATCTTTGATTGTCTAAGCCCTACTTGATCTTTTAAATGGTCAGATCTTCCCTTTTTTCCCGCGTTGCTATATCAAAACTCTTAGTGCAGCCTTACTCTGGCTTATGCATTCACGTGTACTCACCTGGTTGTAGTTTCTCAGGGGTATCTATGATTGTATAACCCCTACTAGATCTTTCAAATGGTCACATCTTCCCATTTTTTTGGCGTTGCCTTGTCAAAACTCTTAGTGCAGTCTTACTCTGGATTATACATTCACGTGCACTCACCTGGTTGTAGTTTCCCAGGAGTATCTTTGATTGTCTAAGCCCTTCTTAGATCTTTGAAATGGCCAGATCTTCCGATCTTTACGGAGTTTCCCTAAGCCCTACTAGATCTTTTAAATGGTCACATCTTCCCTTCTTTTCGGCATTGCCCAGTCAAAACTCTAAGTGCAGTCTTACTCTGGTTAATGCATTCATGTGTACGCACCTGGTTGTAGTTTACCAAGAGAATCTTTGATTGTCTAAGCCCTACTAGATCTTTTAAATGGTCAGATCTTCCCTTCTTTTCGGCGTTGCTCTGTGAAAACTCTTAGTGCAGTCTTACTCTAGCTTATGCATTCACATGTACTCACCTGGGTGTAGTTTCCCAGGAGTATCTTTGATTGTCTAAGCCCTTCTAGATCTTTTAAATGGCCAGATCTTCCCTTCTTTTCGGCGTTGCCCTAAGCCCTACTAGATCTTTTAAATGGTCACATCTTCCCTTCTTTTCGGCGTTGCCCTGTCAAAACTTTTAGTTCAGTCTTACTCTGGATTATGCATTCATGTGTACGCACCTGGTTGTAGTTTCTCATGAGTATCTTTGATTGTCTAAGCCCTACTAGATCTTTTAAATGGTCAGATCTTCCCTTTTTTTCGGCGTTGCTATATCAAAACTCTTAGTGCAGTCTTACTCTGGCTTATGCATTCACGTGTACTAACCTGGTTGTAGTTTCTCAGGAGTATCTTTGATTGGCTAAGCCCCACTAGATCTTTTAAATGGCCAGATCTTCCCTTCTTTTCGGCGTTGCCCTGTCAAAACTCTTAGTGCAGTCTTACTCTGGTTAATGCATTCACGTGTACGCACCTGGTTGTAGTTTCTCAGGAGTATCTTTGATTGTCTAAGCCCTACTAGATCTTTTAAATGGTCAGATCTTCCCTTTTTTTCGGCGTTGCTATATCAAAACTCTTAGTGCAGTCTTACTCTGGTTAATGCATTCATGTGCATGCACCTGGTTGTAGTTTCTCAGGAGTATATTTGATTGTCTAAGCCCTACTAGATCTGTTAAATGGTCAATCTTCCCTTCTTTTTGGCGTTGCTATATCAAAACTCTTAGTGCAGACTTACTCTGGCTTATGCATTCACGTGTACTCACCTGGTTGTAGTTTCCCAGGAGTATCTTTGATTGTCTAAGCCCTTGTAGATCTTTGAATTGGCCAGATCTTCCCATCTTTTCGGCGTTGCCCTGTCAAAACTCCTAGTGCAGTCTTACTCTTGTTTTTGCATTCATGTGTACGCACCTGGTTATAGTTTCCCAGGGGTATTTTTGATTGTCTAAGCCCTACTAGATCATTTAAATGGTCACATCTTCTCTTCTTTTCGGCGTTGTCCCGTCAAAACACTTAGTGCAGTCTTACTCTGGATTATGCATTCATGTGTACGCACCTGGTTGTAGTTTCTCAGGAGTATCTTTGATTGTCTAAGCCCTACTAGATCTTTTAAATGGTCAGATCTTCCCTTCTTTTTGGCGTTGCTCTGTCAAAACTCTTAGTGCAGTCTTACTCTGGTTAATGCATTCATGTGCATGCACCTGGTTGTAGTTTCTCAGGGGTATCTTTGATTGTCTAAGCCCTACTAGATCTTTTAAATGGTCAGATCTTCCCTTCTTTTTGGCGTTGCTCTGTCAAAACTCTTAGTGCAGTCTTACTCTGGTTAATGCATTCATGTGCATGCACCTGGTTGTAGTTTCTCAGGGGTATCTTTGATTGTCTAAGCCCTACTAGATCTTTTAAATGGTCAGATCTTCCCTTTTTTTCGGCGTTGCTATATCAAAACTCTTAGTGCAGTCTTACTCTGGTTAATGCATTCATGTGCATGCACCTGGTTGTAGTTTCTCAGGAGTATATTTGATTGTCTAAGCCCTACTAGATCTGTTAAATGGTCAATCTTCCCTTCTTTTTGGCGTTGCTATATCAAAACTCTTAGTGCAGCCTTACTCTGGCTTATGCATTCACGTGTACTCACCTGGTTGTAGTTTCTCAGGGGTATCTATGATTGTATAACCCCTACTAGATCTTTCAAATGGTCACATCTTCCCATTTTTTTGGCGTTGCCTTGTCAAAACTCTTAGTGCAGTCTTACTCTGGATTATACATTCACGTGCACTCACCTGGTTGTAGTTTCCCAGGAGTATCTTTGATTGTCTAAGCCCTTCTTAGATCTTTGAAATGGCCAGATCTTCCGATCTTTACGGAGTTTCCCTAAGCCCTACTAGATCTTTTAAATGGTCACATCTTCCCTTCTTTTCGGCATTGCCCAGTCAAAACTCTAAGTGCAGTCTTACTCTGGTTAATGCATTCATGTGTACGCACCTGGTTGTAGTTTCCCAGGAGTATCTTTGATTGTCTAAGCCCTACTAGATCTTTTAAATGGTCAGATCTTCCCTTTTTTTCGGCGTTGCTCTGTGAAAACTCTTAGTGTAGTCTTACTCTAGCTTATGCATTCACATGTACTCACCTGGGTGTAGTTTCCCAGGAGTATCTTTGATTGTCTAAGCCCTTCTAGATCTTTTAAATGGCCAGATCTTTCCTTCTTTTCGGCGTTGCCCTAAGCCCTACTAGATCTTTTAAATGGTCACATCTTCCCTTCTTTTCGGCGTTGCCCTGTCAAAACTTTTAGTTCAGTCTTACTCTGGATTATGCATTCATGTGTACGCACCTGGTTGTAGTTTCTCATGAGTATCTTTGATTGTCTAAGCCCTACTAGATCTTTTAAATGGTCAGATCTTCCCTTTTTTTCGGCGTTGCTATATCAAAACTCTTAGTGCAGTCTTACTCTGGCTTATGCATTCACGTGTACTAACCTGGTTGTAGTTTCTCAGGAGTATCTTTGATTGGCTAAGCCCCACTAGATCTTTTAAATGGCCAGATCTTCCCTTCTTTTCGGCGTTGCCCTGTCAAAACTCTTAGTGCAGTCTTACTCTGGTTAATGCATTCACGTGTACGCACCTGGTTGTAGTTTCTCAGGAGTATCTTTGATTGTCTAAGCCCTACTAGATCTTTTAAATGGTCAGATCTTCCCTTTTTTTCGGCGTTGCTATATCAAAAC
The DNA here is from genome assembly GCA_947563755.1 of Lochmaea crataegi. Taxonomy (NCBI): domain Eukaryota; kingdom Metazoa; phylum Arthropoda; class Insecta; order Coleoptera; family Chrysomelidae; genus Lochmaea; species Lochmaea crataegi. The sequence continues at coordinate 33,237,404 of OX387422.1, read as the reverse complement.
TCTTAGTGCAGTCTTACTCTGGTTAATGCATTCATGTGCATGCACCTGGTTGTAGTTTCTCAGGAGTATATTTGATTGTCTAAGCCCTACTAGATCTGTTAAATGGTCAATCTTCCCTTCTTTTTGGCGTTGCTATATCAAAACTCTTAGTGCAGACTTACTCTGGCTTATGCATTCACGTGTACTCACCTGGTTGTAGTTTCCCAGGAGTATCTTTGATTGTCTAAGCCCTTCTAGATCTTTGAATTGGCCAGATCTTCCCATCTTTTCGGCGTTGCCCTGTCAAAACTCCTAGTGCAGTCTTACTCTTGTTTTTGCATTCATGTGTACGCACCTGGTTATAGTTTCCCAGGGGTATTTTTGATTGTCTAAGCCCTACTAGATCATTTAAATGGTCACATCTTCTCTTCTTTTCGGCGTTGTCCCGTCAAAACACTTAGTGCAGTCTTACTCTGGATTATGCATTCATGTGTACGCACCTGGTTGTAGTTTCTCAGGAGTATCTTTGATTGTCTAAGCCCTACTAGATCTTTTAAATGGTCAGATCTTCCCTTCTTTTTGGCGTTGCTCTGTCAAAAGTTTTAGTGCAGTCTTACTCTGGCTTATGCATTCACGTGTACTCACCTGGTTGTAGTTTCTCAGGGGTATCTTTGATTGTATAACCCCTACTAGATCTTTCAAATGGTCACATCTTCCCATTTTTTCGGCGTTGCCTTGTCAAAACTCTTAGTGCAGTCTTACTCTGGATTATGCATCCACGTGCACTCACCTGGTTGTAGTTTCCCAGGAGTATCTTTGATTGTCTAAGCCCTTCTAGATCTTTGAATTGGCCAGATCTTCCCATCTTTTCGGCGTTGCCCTGTCAAAACTCCTAGTGCAGTCTTACTCTGGTTTTTGCATTCATGTGTACGCACCTGGTTGTAGTTTCCCAGGAGTATTTTTGATTGTCTAAGCCCTACTAGATCTTTTAAATGGTCACATCTTTTCTTCTTTTCGGCGTTGCCCTGTTAAAACTCTTAGTACAGTCTTACTCTGGTTAATGCATTCACGTGTACGCACCTGGTTGTAGTTTCTCAGGAGTATCTTTGATTGTCTAAGCCCTACTAGATCTTTTAAATGGTCAGATCTTCCCATTTTTTCGGCGTTGCCCTGTCAAAACTCTTAGTGCAGTCTTACTCTGGATTATGCATCTACGTGCACTCACCTGGTTGTAGTTTCCCAGAAGTATCTTCGATTGTCTAAGCCCTTCTTAGATCTTTGAAATGGCCAGATCTTCCAATCTTTACGGAGTTGCCTTGTCAAAACTCTTAGTGCAGTCTTACTCTGGATTATGCATTCACGTACACTTACCTGGTTGTAGTTTCCCAGGAGTATCTTTGATTGTCTAAGCCCTTCTAGATCTTTTAAATGGCCAGATCTTCCCTTCTTTTCGGCATTGCCCTAAGCCCTACTAGATCATTTAAATGGTCACATCTTCCCTTCTTTTCGGCGTTGCCCAGTCAAAACTCTAAGTGCAGTCTTACTGTGGTTAATGCATTCATGTGTACGCACCTGGTTGTAGTTTACCAAGAGAATCTTTGATTGTCTAAGCCCTACTATATCTTTTAAATGGTCAGATCTTTCCTTCTTTTCGGCGTTGCTCTGTGAAAACTCTTAGTGCAGTCTTATTCTAGCTTATGCATTCACATGTACTCACCTGGATGTAGTTTCCCAGGAGTATCTTTGTTTGTCTAAGCCCTTCTAGATCTTTTAAATGGCTAGATTTTCCAATCTTTACGGAGTTGCCTTGTCAAAACTCTTAGTGCAGTCTTACTCTGGATTATGCATTCATGTGTACGCACCTGGTTGTAGTTTCCCATGAGTATCTTTGATTGTCTAAGCCCTTCTAGATCTTTTTAATGGCCAGATCTTCCCTTCTTTTCGGCGTTGCCCTGTCAAAACTCTTAGTGCAGTCTTACTCTGGTTAATGCATTCATGTGTACGCACCTGGTTGTAGTTTCTCAGGAGTATATTTGATTGTCTAAACCCTACTAGATCTTTTAAATGGTCAATCTTCCCTTCTTTTTGGCGTTGCTATATCAAAACTCTTAGTGCAGACTTACTATGGCTTATGCATTCACTTGTACTCACCTCGTTGTAGTTTCCCAGGAGTATCTTTGATTGTCTAAGCCCTTGTAGATCTTTGAAATGGCCAGATCTTCCCATCTTTTCGGCGTTGACCTGTCAAAACTCCTAGTGCAGTCTCACTCTGGTTTTTGCACTCATGTGTACGCACCTGGTTGTAGTTTCCTAGGAGTATTTTTGATTGTCTAAGCCCTACTATATCTTTTAAATGGTCACATCTTCTCTTCTTTTCGGCGTTGTCCCGTCAAAACACTTAGTGCAGTCCTACTCTGGATTATGCATTCATGTGTACGCACCTGGTTGTAGTTTCTCAGGAGTATCATCGATTGTCTAAGCCCTACTAGATCTTTGAAATTGCCAGATCTTCCCTTCTTTTCGGCGTTGCCCTGTCAAAACCCTTAGTGCAGTCTTACACTGGTTTATGCATTCACGTGTACGCACCTGGTTGTAGTTTCCCAGGAGTATTTTTTATTGTCCAAACCCTCCTAGATCTTTTAAATGGTCACATCTTCTCTTCTTTGCAGCGTTGCCCTGTCAAAACTCTTAGTGCCGTCTTACTCTGGATTATTCATTCATGTGCACGCACTTGGTTGTAGTTTCCCAGGAGTATTTTTGATTTAGTTTAAATAAGTTCACTTCATTAATACAGTTTGTCCCATTAAATAGCTCTATTCTCAAGTGTACTAAATATATATTGGATTCAACTCTAGTTACTCAATAAAAAATAATTATTGAAATAAAGATTGAATCTTCTCCCTCTATTTACTTTAATATTATTAAATACCTATTACCCTTTTGTGTATTGGTCTTATAATTTAGTTGTCTCAGATTATTAGGTAGTATAAAGATTGAGTGGAATATTCATCAGGTATTTTAGCTTAAGTTGCATAACTTTAACCTGTATTTTCCTATATAATATCTTTATCAATTGAAATTCATTATTTCAAGGCTCACAAGTTTTATATAGGTAAAAGGTTTGGCATTAGATCAACCTTATTATTGTATCACATTGGCGGCTAGATTACGTCAAGCAAAAGCTCTTAGAGACTCAGCCTCTGATAGAATTTCAGTACTGTACGACCTTGCCATACAGGCAGAGGAGGATCAAGGCGCTCACAGCCATTTCAAAGCTAGATATGCTGAATAAAAACAGTTTACAGTGACTTTAACCTTCAGCATTCTACAATTATTACTGCTCTGGCTGCAAATGAGGAGGCAGATCTAAATACTGAAACATTGCTCAGACAGGAAGTAGATAATAAATATTTTCATATAGTGAGTGTTTATTCAGATTTGTTTGATACTGACTCTACTTTGCAATCCAAGAACAAAGGTTCAAATATAAAGCTGTCAAAATTGAATATACCGGTTTTTTCGGAGATTTAAAATTATGGCCAACATTTTTTGATCTGTTCAAGTCTCTCATAGATACTAATGAATCTCTTACAAAAATTGAAAAATTTAGATATTTAATGTCGTCCTTGTCTGATGACGCTTTAATTCTCATTAAAAATATTAACCTTACAGAAGCTAATTATGACTCAGCTTTTAGTCAATTGATTAAGCATTATCACCATACGCGTGCGCTAGCCATATTTTATTGGGAACAAGTTTATAATTCTCAAAAATTAACTTCGGAGAACCCAAAATATCTTAGACATCTTTTGGCACTGTTTTTCGATAACTTGGAAGCTATAAACAATTTGGGGCTACCGGTCCAAGAGTGGGATTTTGTACTTTTTCACCTTTTAAGCAAAAAAATTGATTCGGAAACTTTACAGAGATTCGAACAAGAAAATGCCACTTTTGCGTCCGAAATTCCTAAATATGATGATTTATATAAATTTCTTGAAAAGCAATGCGATGCTTACGATTCAGTTGTTTTAATTCAACCTTCTAAAAGGAATAACTCAAGTAAATATCAAATAAAAAATGTTAAACCGTACAATTCCGCATGTCTTGCTAATGTTACCGATCTGACTAAATGTGTGATTTGTAAAAATAATCACTCGGTTGATAAGTGTCCTGATTTTTGTGCCAAGCACCCAAAGGAAAGATACGAGATATCCAAGCGATACAAGTGGTGTACTAATTGTTTAGGAACCAAACATACCTCAAAGAATTGTACTTCTAATAGTGGTTGTAGAATTTGCAACAAAAGACATCACACTCTTTTATATTTCGATCAACAACCTTCAGTAAATAGCGATATAACTGCTATAGATGCACCCTCTTCTTCCAATTCAACTCAAATTTCAAATTTAGATCCTATTGATCCTAAAATCGCCTCTGTCTTTCACACGTCCGTACGTTCTACTAATTTACTCCCTACTGCCCAGGTAGAAGTACTGGATTGCCGTGGAAACTTTCAAAGGGTTAGAGTTTTAATTGATAGTTGTAGTCAAGTCTCTTTAATTACTGAAAAATGCGCCCGCCGATTGGGTCCGCCCAGATGTAACACTCCTATGCAAATAGGAGGAGTCGAAGATATTGGAACTTTTTCTAACAAGTCTCTAAGTTGTATTTTAAAACCTTTAAACAAGTCCACTTCCTTATTCAATTTGGATGCTCAAATAGTGTCAACCATTTGTAACAATATGCCCGTTCAATAATTTTCAGTCGATACATTTCCCTGTATTTCTAAGTTAGAATTGGCTGATGAGATGTTTAACATTTCGTCTCCTATAGATATGTTACTGGAATCAGATATATTTGCAAAAATCTTTAAACCTGACAAAGTTCAAACAGCAAAAGGGGAACCGATTGCTGTTAACACTCTATTTGGTTGGATTTTGATGGGAAAAATTAATACCGCGAATAAACCATTAGTCTCACACTCTTTTCTTTCATTATGTCTCTCGTCCCTAGACAATACCCTTCAAAAATTTTGGGAACTTGAACATATTCCTCGGTCTTTACCTATTTCTGATGATGATAAAAAATGTGAAATGATATTCCAAAAAACTCTTAAGAGAATATCTACGGGTCGATTCAGTGTTGCTCTTCCTTTCAAAACCGTGGATCCATTTTTTGGAGATACCAAAATATCTGCTCTAAAGAGATTTGAAAATATGGCGTCTGTTGAAAAATTCCCAGCTTTACAATGAATATAACAGCTTTATGAAAGATTTTAAATGATCACATCTTTCCTTCTTTTCGGCGTTGCCCTGTCAAAACTCTTAGTGCAGTGTTACTCTGGATTTTGAATTCATGTGTACGTACCTGGTTGTAGTTTCTCAGGAGTATCATTGATTGTCTAAGCCCTACTAGATCTTTTAAATGGCCAGATCTTCCCTTTTTTTCGGCGTTGACCTGTCAAAACTTTTAGTGCAGTCTTACAGTGGTTTATGCATTCATGTGTACGCACCTGGATGTAGTTTCCCAGCAGTATTTTTGATTGTCTAAGCCCCACTAGATCTTTTAAATGGTCGCATCTCTTCTTTTCGGCGTTGCCCTGTCAAAACTCCTAGTGCACTCTTACTCTGGTTTATGCGTTCATGTGTATGTACCTGGTTGTAGTTTCCCAGGAGTATTTTTGATTGTCTAAGCCCTCCTAGATCTTTTAAATGGCCAGATCTTCCCTTTTTTTCGGCGTTGCCCTGTCAAAACTCTTAGTGCAGTCTTACACTGGTTTATGCATTCATGTGTACGTACCTGGTTGTAATTTCCCAGGAGTATCTTTGATTGTCTAAGCCCTCCTAGATCTTTTAAATGGTCAGATCTTCCCTTCTTTTCGGCGTTGCCTTTTTCTTCCAATATTAAATTGGAGCTGATACCACAAAAGAGCTCCGGCTCCCAAAAGGGTATTTCAACCCTTCGCTAGTTCATCTGCTATTCAGTTTCCTTCTATTCCAGTGTGTTATGGAACCCACATTAAGGTGACGATGTTGTTCTCTCATAGTTCATTGAGTTTTCCTAGGCATTCTCATACCATTTTAGAACTAATTACGCAAGAACTCAGTACTTAAATGGCTGCTTGACTTTCCGACATGATGATAATCCTCAACCTTCTATATATTTTTATCAATATTCGATTGGGCACACTTTCTTATGGTGTGAATTTCCGCTAGAAAGATACTTGGGGTTTTTCCCAAGCTTTTGGAGTGTTCGCTTCCTGTCCCTTATTTCCAGGCATTCCCATACCATTTTGGAACTGATTGCAAAAGAACTCCAATAGCTACTTGACTATTCGACATGATAACAAGGATGCTTTCTATAATATCTTTTATCAATATTGAACTGGAAAAATACATGGGGATTTTCCAAAACTTTCTGTGTGCTTGGTTCCTGGTCCGTACATTCCTATCCCATTCCTTCTTATTAATCCATTCTGTATTGAATTTCTCTAAAAATTTATACTTATTCATTAATCCATCCTGTGGCATGTCTCAGGATTTCTAAAAAGCGTAGTAGGGGGTTTTTGTTTGTTTGTTGACTCCGTCTCTACGTAGTCGGTATCTTGTTTTTTCTGAAACACTTTCCAGCACCATATGTAGTGGCATGAATTTGAGAACCACTTCCATGGCCGCAGTTGTGCATATTTTCATTGCTTCTGTAATGCATATACTAATACTAATTTTAGAATTTTTGAGAGGTTGTTCCTCGTCGTCAAAAGGCTAATCCTACTACTCCATGCAATGGATCCATAAGTGATAATTGGTCTTACTATGGCTGAGTGGATCCACCTTAGGATCCTTGGGTTACAGCACCAATTTTTCCCTGCCACGTTTCTGCACACTATTAGAGCCATTTTTGCTTTGTGTGTTATCTCCTATTCGTGTTCGTTGCACAGGATCTAGAGTCAGACCTAGATACTTCTATTCAACCTCACTTCTATCAAAGTGTAACGGTTTTAAGATTGATATTGAGTTTTCTTCTCTTTGTAAAGGCTATGTGAAGTGAAGGGTTGGTGGGGTTGATGTTCAGTCCCCTTTGTACGATCACAAAGAGTATTCTCAAATTTTCACCTGACTGTTATGACTACGTTCATCTGTACATCCTCGGCAGGATATTCCGAGGCCAGTCAAACCTTACAGAGGTTTGTCAACCGTCAGACTCCACATTGGCGGGGATGCTACTCCTCCTTGTGGACATCCTCTGTTTGTACAAATGGAAACGATGTCTTTACCTGTCTTCGTTTCTGGAACTCTAGTGGTGGGGAGTTCAATTTAATACACTTGTGGGATTCGAAAGATTCAATAAAAGCAAGGAAACTCGTAGAGCTATTTTATTTCTGGAGTGTGACGGGTCCATTTTCTGCAATCTGATTTTATAGAGGGCCATGCATACCGTTGTGAAACCAGTTTAACTGAAGCTTTAATACCTGGATGGGATAACTGATGTAATGAGTTGAATGCAGTTTTGCGAAAAATTGAGGGTAGGAAAGGACGAGCAGTCTGAGTTGAAACATCACAGTAGACTGAGACGTCTGTTCCTGGAAGAAGTATATTCTTCAATTTTAAACTAGAATCAGGTTTTAAATAGGTCTTCAGCTCGTCCTCTTCTTCTTGGGCTGCTGCCAGAGAAGTAAAATCGATTGAGGTAAAAATTTCATCTACTCTTGATAGGCAATCTGCTACGACGTTGCTCTTACCAGAAATGTGCTGAATATCTGTAGTAAACTGTCCAATGAAATCTAAGTGTCGGAACTGCCTGGTTGTACACTTTTCTGGTTTTTGCTTAAAAGCAAAGGTAATCGGTTTGTGGTTAGTGAAAATGGTAAATGATCTGCCTTCTAGTAAATGACGAAAGTATTTCACGGCTTGGTATATGGCTAACAGTTCACGATCATAAGCACCGTATTTTCGTTCTGTTGGGCTTAGCTTCTTCGAAAAGAAAGCGAGTGGTTGCCAATCTCCTTCATTTAATTGCTGCAAAGCGGCTCCAACAGTTGTATCGGATGCGTCGCTCACAACAGCTAATTTCGCTGCTGAATTTGGATGGGCCAAAAGGGCTGCGTGTGCAAGGCCGTATTTGCATGCTTGGAATGAGTTTATTGCAGTCTCGTTCCAGGTTAGTTTAGCATTACCTTTAATCTTTCCATGCAGAAGTTCATTCAAAGGAACTTGCAGATTGGCTGCTTCAGGGATGAAACGTCTGTAAAAATTTAGCATTCCAAGAAATCGTCGTAGCTGCTTGGCTGTTTCTGGTTTTGAAAAGTTATTAACTGCATCAACTTTTTCTTGAAGAGGACGCGAACCGTCACTAGAAACTTGATAACCGAGAAAATTAACTTGAGGTACACAGAATTTGCACTTTGCAGTGTTGATAAGAACACCGTATTCTTTGAGTCGCTTGAAAAGTAACCTTAAATGGATTGAATGTTCGTCTGGCGATGCTGATGCGACTAAGATATCGTCTATGTACACATAACAAAAATCAAGATTACGAATTACGAATTACTTCATCCATAAAGCGCTGAAAAGTCTGACCAGCGTTCCGGAGCCCGAAAGTCATGAAAGGAATTTCGTAAACACCGAAAGGAGTAGTTATTGCTGTCTTGGGTATGTCTTCAGGTGTGACTGGGATCTGGTTATATGCTCGTACCAAATCAATCGTAGAGAAGATGCACTTACCGCTCAATGATTGGGCAAAGCCCTCTATGTGCGGAATTGGGTACTGGTCGGGAATTGTCCTAGCATTTAAAGAGCGATAATCACCACAAGGTCGCCACTCCAGGTTTTTCTTGGGCACCATATGTAAAGGTGATGCCCAGCTGCTTGATGATGGTCGTGCATGTTTGGCAATTTTGAGTTTATCAGGAGCTGGTTGTCTTGGTCTACTTGAAATTGGCTGACTAGGAGTTGTTTTGATGTGATGAAGCGTAGAGTGTTTTGTTTCTACAGTGCTACCAGCAGGGCGGGTGATTTCTGGGAAAAGGGAAAGTAGTTCATGGTACTTTGATGCTCCTACTACTGCTTTAATTTGCGGAACTGAACTCGTCACTGTCTTCGCACTAGCGGAGAGTGAAGTTGTATTATCTACTAGCCGTCGGTTGCGAATATCCACTAGAAGATTAAAATGTTCCAAAAAATCTACACCGATTATTGGTTTAGATACATCAGCAATAACAAAACGCCAAGTGAAATGGCGACGTAATCCAAAATCAAGGGTTAATGTTATAAAACCGAAGGTTGTAATCACTGTATTGTTTGCTGCGAAAAGTTCGTAGGAAGATTTAATGCATGATCCTCGGATACGTGACCTTGGATACACACAGAGATCTGCTCCCGTATCGATGAGAAAAGTTGCTTTTGATTCGAAATCGGTGACAAAAAGGCGGAGTGAACCCGGGCTAGTATCGTTAGCCGCCATTAACGACTTGCCCTGACCGTTTTCCGACTTGAAACTACAAGGTTTATCGCATCTTTTTGCGTTTTGTCCGAATCGGGCATGGTACCAACACAAACGGTCTCGTGTTTCTTTTCTTCTGTTACGAGGAAACGAACGACTACGTCGACGTCGAGTATCTGCATACTGTTGGTTTTTTTTTGTCAGTGCGGAGATTTTTGAACACATTTGTTCAAAAAGGGCTTCGATTCGGTTTGAGGATGTGATTGCTTCAGATACATGCGGTCTAGATATTGTTTCTTCTATTTGATCTGCGAGTTCAGCAGTGGTAGAAAGGTTAGCATTTACCTGCGTTGCTGCATTGATGTAGGAAGACGTCCAATCCAGATAGATCGAACTATGTGATCTGGTACTGTTGAGCCTGCTAAACTTTGCAGATGTCGTAAAAACTGTGATGGTTTTCTGTCACCTACCTCTTCGTGTTCTAATAGACGTCGTGTTTTCTGCTCTTGGGATGCGCTGAGTCTTTTTATTAGCTCTTCTTTTAGCTTTTGATACTTTCCTGTTGCTGGTGGTTGTGTAATTATATCACGAACTTCCATTGCGTACTTGGACTCTAAATTTCCGGCGACGTAACTGAAACGTGTTTCGTCTTTCGTGATGTCAGCGATAGTAAACTGGTTTTCAATTTGCGCACCACATTTCTGGGTCGGTAGCCCAGAAAGGAGGAAGATTTACGGAAATGCGCTCCAGCATTGGGGTTGGACTGTCCGGCATTTTGATTTAGCACTTGAACACTTTCGAAAAAAACACTTTTTTATTCGGGGTCACCAATTGTGGGTTTCGAAAGATTCAATAAAAGCAAGGAGCTATTTTATTTCTAGAGTGTGACAACACAAAAATCAGACTGACATCCTATTTTTATATCTGACGTTTAACTACTGGATTCTAAAATATTGTTTATAGTGTGTCACCACACACTTTTGACATCCTCATGTGGAGTATTGTCGAAAGCTCCTTCTATGTGTAAAAACGCACATACAACAGTTTCTTGGTTGTCTAAAACACCAGGATACCCTCCGTTAACTGTACCAGTGCAGTCTCCGTAGATCTACCCGCCCTGAAAGCATGCTGATTTCGGTGGATAGCTAGTTTAAAAAATGTATAGTGCTGTGTAGCTATTCCAATAAGTTGCTGAGAAATTAGAGTTTAGTTTTTTTCAGTGAAAATTGAAGGTAAAATTTCCGATTTAAAGTTATTGTTGATGTAAAGGATTATTACTGATAAAATGGAGAATTAGCTGGTAGGTTAAATCATATATTTCATAATTAGTTATTCTTAAAAAAAATAATACAAAACTGGAAAATTTAAGATTTTTTGAGAGAGTCTATTTTGATTTCCCCGTGCTAGTATGTATTTATATTTTTTTTTTCATATTCCCAAAATGCTTTTAGTTAAAGTTATACACAATTTTCGAGTCTGAAAAAATAGTCTTCGTAAAACTTTCTGTTTTTCTACGTTCCTGGATACAATTTCATCGACTAGAAGTTTAAAATAGAAGTGATATATTTTGCTCTACTATTAAAATAGAAATGTAGTTTCCTTAACACGTTGACTGCCAACTACATGATAACTCGTAGATTGCGTTCTTTGCTAGGACGCCAACTACTATAGTCGATAGTCGAAATTCTGTAAAGTGACGTCATCGGTTATCTACCGATTTAAAGTGAACTCCATGAGCGTATCATAGTTTAAGGGTGCGAATACTGAAATATCTGGAATTTCAATTTTTAACATTTGAAATAATAACTTATCACAAGTTGTTCATAAGTAAGTTAAAACAAAATAAAAAAATGTTTAAAAGTCAATTCCAACTTACTACTACTAAAACTAAAATTGAGGTAACATTTTCGTTATTTGCTAACCGGCATTATCATTACGTAAAAGAAAGTTGTTTGTCAAGACCAAAATAAATTACCGATAAGTATAGGTATGTTGCGAGGTCACTTGTAAAATGTCTGACTAACTGGAAGCGGTATCACTCCCTGACGACTCCTCAGAATCATCGCTTTCTCCTCCTATATCGATAATGAGTGGTTCCGTCATTACTTCTACACGTATGTCTAAATCCCAAAACTTTATTTCTTCTTTTAATACGTGTTGAATACATTTACGCCAACTCTCAGCAGTAACGGTATGCAGCGCCTCGTCAAACAGTTTCTCAACGTCAGCCATTTTGAATGTACTGTTTTTTCTCGCAACATAATTTTTCACTTGGGCCCAAACCAGCTCGATGGGGTTTAACTCACAGTGGTAGGGAGGAAGTCTAACAACTGAGACGTTGAAATCTTTCGCCATTTCATCGACAACGTACTTAATATAACTGCTTTTATGTTTCCGTACGAGAGATAATAATTCAACTTTTAGCATTGCCTCGTTGTGCGGAATGCTTTTACTCTCTAACCAATCAATTATAACCCTCTTGCGGCTAGCTGAAGTAGGTATTTGCTCCAGTCGACGAGAGTGGTATGAAGCATTATCCATAACTATCACTGAACCAGGAGTTACCTTTGTTAAAATTGATCTAAACCATGTTTCAAACCGGTTACCATCCATCTCTTCATGGTAATCGACAGTTTTTTTGGACTGAAAACTTAGTAATCCACCTTCTACAAATCCTTCCTCGCTGCCAATGTGAGTGATAATCAGTCGACGTCCTTTCCCAGAGGGAGCTTTTAAACCGGAAGAGAAACCCTCCATAAAGGCTTGTCGATTGCTTCGTATATTCATGTCTTGCCACACTTTTGACACAGTGTGGCCTTCATTTAACCATGTTTCGTCAAGATAATATATGTGCCGTCCTTCGTTACGAAACTGTCGTATCTGTTTTAAATAATTTCTCCTCCATTCCACAATGTCATTTCGTTCAATTAAGGCACTGTTTCTACTTCTTGTTTGGTAACGAAAATTCATTAATTTTAAAGTTCGTCTCAAAACTTTATCACTGATGTTTGGTAAAGTATCATCAGCTTCTATTACCTTGCTCAATTTAGCTACCGAGGGGATTTCATTCCTAAAATAAAAAGAATGTATTTCCCTACGTATAGCATTCCGTGTTTGGTCGTCCAAAACAATTTTCTTTCTTCCCCTACTTTCCGGTTTACAGTTTTCACCTCGTTCTCTTGTCAAAGATCCGTCCCGCGATTTCTTTAGAATATTGTATATAGTACTCTCAGAAACTTTAGTTAAATAACTGCACTTAATCACAGCGTCACTAACACCCAACTGTTTGTCCATGGCACGCAGTCCTTCGTACACATTTAATATGAGGACTTTTTCTTCCCGAATTAAATTGTTACGACGCCGTTTTTTATCGCCAACACCGCTACACTCCGCCATTATTGTCACTAAATATACCGATATAAATATTACAATAAATACCAATAATAACCGATTTATCACACAAAACCACAACACAAATACTGATGTTACGTTCATGAAGAGAATAAACACCTCACATAACTGTTTACTATCACTGTCTCATTCGCGTAGCTCGATCTATCTATCTCGTTCTCAAAGCCGGAACATTGAAGCGACTCTCCAACATTGTCAAATCGGCGAGTTTTTCACAACAAACTTTGCGTTCAAGAAATATACATAAACACTTTATTTCACATTTCAAGTAAACTAATTATTATTAGTCTGCTTGAAATTTGAAATAAATATATTAAATTGGTATTGACTTAATTACATTGCATCTTTTGTACCTGAAATATTGACACAATGGATTTGAAGTGTATTTATAAAATACAGCATTTCTCTCTAGAATACATATGGCAACTGCGCTTTAACCAAAGTGTTGATTAGATAGCTCTGACTCACTTTACAGAATTTCGACTATCGAGTATAGTCCAGTAAGAACTTCCGAAATTCTGCATGGGTGGCTGCATAGCTGTGATTGCGTTTCTGAAGGTAACTTGGGCACGCGGAATCGAATGGCACTATTCGCAGACTCCAATTTTCCCGGGAAATAGTGAAAATCGCGGAAAATTACTTAAAATTCGCGTTTTCTCGGTAACTTATTGATTTATCGGAAAAAGTTTCGAATAAATGTTGTAGAGCGCAAAATTTTACGTCGAAATACTACCTCATTTGTTAAATTTCATTCAGTATTATTGATTTTCCCGACCATTTCCGAATCCGCTGGAAATCCGCCGGGGACTGTTAGATTTCACATGTACAGAATTTTATGTGACATGGAAATGCATCGAGAGAGTGGGGAAAGGAGAAGGGTGCGCAGTAGCGGCTCGGGGTGGTAGATGGTATTGAGTTATCAACCAAATTAAAATAACGAAGTAACAACTGGAATCGATTTCGACTGATATTTGAGCGCCAAAACATTACATTATATATTGTTTGTGCTCCAGTAAAGTACAATTGATGGAAAAGAACAAGGCCCCATTTGTAAGAAAAGTCGTCTCTGCAGCACTGACGTCTGTCCACTTTGATACCCTTTTAGATTTTTGTATTGTTTTGCGTTTTGAAATTTCTTGCGCAGTATATAAATTTGTTTGTTCGACCAGTAATGCAAAAAACTCTTCTGAAAAAAATAAGTCCACCAGCGTTTGCACTGTAAAATTTGACGTATCCAATTTCACACCAACATTTTCTTGGAAAATAAATAGATCAGGATTTTCTTGAATTTCTGTCCACAAATTATCATTCGCTTTTGATCAGGTTCGGGAACAACTTCATCTTCTGGTTCGGAAACGACTTCATCGTCACTATCACTTGAATTCTCAGAAGGTTCATAATCGCTACTGTCGTTACTATCCTCGCCAAAAATCCGGTTAAATTCGGAATCACTTAGATTAGCGTAGTACTCAAGTTTATTTTGAGTCAGTGGTCTTTTCTTACTCATATTGGGTTCTTGATAATTTAGTTATAACAATAATTATAAAACAACACAGTCAAGAAAGACGTAAATGTGATGCACTCGACAATATCTGAGATACTACTGACGAATATGGACGCATATCTCTGATTCAGCTTCATATCAGCGAAGCGACAGGTCTAAGCGTGTCTTTGTACGAATTAACTCGTAGTTGGCTTCCGCGATGAGATTTCTGTTACATAAGCCAACTACGATATAATTCGTACGACCTTTTTTTAAATACATTTTCTATGCTTTTTTATGATAACTATGTACTATAATTAGAGTTTTCAAAAATATAATATGATTAAATGAAATTGTCTTTTTAGACCGGAATTCTGAAAATTGCCGTGGCAGTCAACGTGTTAAGATGAAAATAGAAATTTACGGAAAGCTGGTCGGAATAATGTTCCACATTGTAGGGAGAACCCCAATTTTCCCCAAATAAACTGTATTCTCTTATTTTTGTTAAAATATAGATTAGAGAAGGGAATATTTCCAATTGTTGTCGACCTTGCTACTTTGTATCCCGTGAACCTATGATCCTATAAATTCTTAGGAAATAAAATTAAATCTGAATTAATTCAACTGGTTTAAAGGAAAGCTTATCATCTTTAAAACTTTAAATGTTAATAGAGAGTACTAATTAAATAAATAAGCAATTAACTAAATTCATACGTTCTTATTCAGAGAAAATCAAATCGTTGTTTATAACGACGCGAATCAGTGATTTTAGGTTACTTTCTATTTGAATCCCATACCTTGCAAATGTTATCGAACTGTGTTATACATTTTTCGAAGTATACTTACGTCAAAGCAACTACAATCCGTGAAATTAAATAAGGGATTTCTTAGTGACAACAAAAGTTGATGTCTCTCCCTAAATTTTTATGCGACTGTAGAAGTGCTGAAAGCAAATAGAAGCAAACTGATCCCCTATTTAATTTTATTAAATGTTCAATTTTCATATATAAAATTTTTTTATATAATTGTTTCTTCAAGTGTCTCGTACATTACCGTATTAGTCAAAATATGTCTTATTATGCTGGTTTTCCTTTCCGTTTGGTTTGAAGTATGATTAATGGTTGGTAAACAAACAATACGGCACTTAAAGATTTTCATCTCATTTGAATGTACCGATCTCTTTTTAGCGAAAGAATGCTTCGAAGTGTGCAACAATTACTTAAAGAAATACTACAACATTGTGTTGATGTGAATTGAGGTCATTTTGAACATGTGTGCTAAAAATTTTGCTTTCGGATTTTTTAATAATTGATATTATTCGTTAATTACTGTCTTATCTCTGTCGGTACCAGTTAAATTAAATTGAATTATTTGTCTATTATTTGAAGCATATGAAAGTAGGATTATAATTACATTAGTAAACATTAAAAATCCAAACGAATTTTATACACTATGTCACTTAAATAAACATAAATTACAAGTAGATTTTCATGCCCCCTTTTTAATGTTAAATGCCTACTTCCATGCTCTTTATATATTTAGGAGCAAAATAGAAATACCATTTTTTAAATCTAGACAAATGTAATAAGGCCCCTGGAAAAAAACAACATAGGCACTAAAATTTAATCAGAAAAGTGAATTATTAATAGTGAAAATTACTCATTTTCTCGAATATTACCGAAATGTGTTAAGGTTGTCACTCACTTGCCCGGTACGGAAAAACTGTCTAAATGGTATAATCACAAAAATAATGTATAATGTTAGCGATAACATGGAGCAAAATAATAACATGTGTGAAAAATAATCCTAAAATGTGGAAATAAATTTAAGAAATGGAAGGTAGAAAATGAAGAAACCAACGGATAAAGTTCCCAGAACTAGTTTTAACCTGAAGAGGCAGTTACATTTAAGATGAAACAAAATTTCTAAACTTAGTCTATGGTGAAAACCTAGTATTCAATACATCTTTAAGATAATTTTTTTTTGTAAAAAATGCAAAAACTGGTCTATTTTTATCCCAAGGAGGACGTATTTCTATTATACCCTCAACTGTTATACGTCCTTCTCCGCTCATCGATCGCTGTCGCTAATACAATTTAAATAGGAAGTCTACTAAGTAACATATCATTGAATAGGTAATTTTACAAGGAATTCAGCCATGTGACTGTTCATTATAAAACTTTTCATTTTGACGTCCTCTTGTGCTTGTACACAAACTGTTCCGTATTCCAAATTGATACTTTATTTGAAAACCAATTTCAACTATTTAATGCATTCAATGCATAAAAATCGACCTGTTTTTTCAATTAACCATTCTTTTTTTAGGTTTTGAAATTTCGCATTAATGGATTATAGTGTTTTGTTTTTAAAAATGTTACTTTTGATAACCATCAGTAATAACAAAAAAAAAGAAATACACAAATCTACAACAAATGTTTATACACAAGTTACATTTACATTGTAACAATTCAATTAAATCAAAAAGTTAGTAGACCAGCGATGGCAGTCCATTGGCAAAAATCCGATAACAAATTAAAAGAAATAAAACCAAAAGTTACAACAGTCCTCTCTACCTCCCATAAAAGAAGAGACCAAGTTATTCTAAATAGACTGCGTATCGGACACACACACTTAACGCACCAAAACCTAATGAAAAAAGAACCCGCGCCCACCTGTCAAACTTGTCACACGATGATTACAGTGAAGCACATCCTACTAGAATGTCCAATATATGTCACAGCAAGAAAAAGACGCAATCTAAAAACAAATTTAAAAAGTATACTTTCAACAAATGAAAATTAAGACCTCTACTATTTAAAAGACATTAAACTTAAATCTAAAATTTTAAAAATTATTACTATTTTTCAATTTTTTTTTATATTCAAATCTGTTTTTGTATTGTATTGTCTCATAGAAATAGATGCGGGGCAAAATAAATGTTTTGAATTAAAAAAAAAATTCAATTTACCTACACTCATGGAATAAATAAACAAGACAAGACAGAAGACCTTGAGTATCCAGTGTGTGTAGTTTTAAGTTTACAAGATTCGTTTTCTCGAGAACTATAAAAATGTAGTCTGACATTGTATTTGTCTTGTAGTAAATTTACTTTCTTTCAAATTTTTGTATTTTAAAGACGATATTTTTGAAAACGAAGATATAACCTGCATTTTAAATACCTAACTCACGACAACATGATTAAAATTCAAAAAGCTTACTGGAAAAAAGTGTATGTATGTTTATTATTTAAGCGTTTTATCATACCTCATTTTATCATTACTTTTGTTTAATTTCCGAAAATAATTAACAAATAGAATAATGAATACACCACAAGGAACATACAGAACATATCATTTTATCAATTTGCCCTGTTCTATTATTATAATAGTAGTTTTGTAGGTAGGTTCTATGGAATATATTTTTAAGCGTGTATTAGATCAGATTACACGGGGGTCGATTAGCAAGGTTGGCCTTACCACACTATACCGATATAAGAACACTACATCTATATTTTAGTCCAAGAGATCTAAGCTTCTGAGTAAGCTTTGCCTATCTTGCAGAGATGTTATCTGAATGAACAGTGTTCAGTGAGAATTCCTGTGATTTCTCCGAGATCAGATTTCTGAAATTCCAAGAGCAATTTAGCGTAGTGAGCGGAAGATCGTAGTAACCTTTATGTTTGTCTTTGGTCTGGAGTATTTTTCCTGTAGACTGCACTAAGTTCCTTTTCCTTTTTTCGAACTTCTTCCACGATGCGGCTATTTGGGATACCACAAAATGGTCCGGGTCCGATAAAAGGGGTACAAGCTCCTTCTTTTGCGTGACCATCAGCAGTCTCATTTCCGACATTTAAAGCAATGATACGAGTACATACATATTTTTGAAGTAAAACTTTTTTACGCAGTCAGTAGTTCGTTTGCGAGTTTGCTAACGTTACGCGAATGGTGATTTCTTGATAATTTTGTAATTTCATTTCGTTCTTGAACAATTTCATGAAAATAAATGTATGCAGACTTACCTTGTTTTCTTTTTCAACTTAACTACATTCGTATAAAATTACCTACACTTCACATCTTACACATATTCAGATATTCAATAAAATCTTATCCTACGCTTATATCCGGGTGCAACGATATGGGTACCTAATATCAACTAGTGAAAGCGCAAAAGAATATGTGACGCAAATTTAACATATATATGACTCTACATTAGTCATTTGGTTACGTAAAATTGTTCGGTTTAATAGCAATTATTTAGGTTCGCTGAATTTAAATAAATTTTTGAAGAACAATATACCCGGATCCTATGTTGAAATTTTCGATGATCTAAAACTGAAAAGACTTTTGACGAAAGAATATTTTACCTAATTCACTTGAAACAGACACAAGAGATATAAAAAAATTAACTATTTAACCATGGTAAAAAAATCAATAAAGTTAAAAATACGTAAATTTAGTTGCCCGAAATTTAGTGCGGTTTATCAATAAACACTAAAAATCCAAAGAGAAAAGAACAATACTCATTGATGGATTTGAATTAATTCCTTTGTCGTCTTTGCTGTCACAGATTTGACTTTTGAAACTCAATGTATCCTTCATTGGAATAGCAAGAAATTTTGTATCTACCCTGTTTTAGGATAAGTCCTCTTCGGGGTTTGATTTGAAAATAGCAAGTGAATTTAAAGGTCGCGGGCGGTAGGGACAGTCGTGGCTGTGCACCCATGGGATGGCTATTTGGTTAATTTCCACAATGTATCGCGGTTCCGATCATTGCGGAAAGTAAGATGCAGGAAAAAACCACAGAAAACCTGCATTCATCATCCTGGTAGGGAAGGAAATGGGAAAAAAATACACATAGAAGAATTTTTATTGTATTTTTTTAAGTGATAACGTGTCATCAGTGGCGGCGCCAGGCGTCGGCGATGTCGGTGACTGCCGATGGACTAGGGCCTGATGGGCCTCGCAAAAAAGTTTAACAAAGTTATAAAATTTTTAATTATTCGTATACAATTCCGTACGCATGATGCGTGAGTAGTATATATCTAGACTCAACGATTATAAACAACATATCCAGTAAATTTTAAGAAATAATTTAGAATAGTATATGCAAATATTTCCATGACAATCATAATTATGCTCGGTCAGTACAGCTTCTGCTGAGAGAATTTTTTTCAAAGTTAAAATTGATTAAGACTACTTGAGAAACATGATGAACCAAGCGAAACTATTTACATGATCAGTTCTGTCTATTGGCTATAACATAATCTTGAAAGAATCTGAAAAATTTAGTTATTTTGAGTTTATGTAATTTCTGTCAATATTTGATAAGTAATAAAATTCATAGACTTATACATTAGCTCATTTTATTTATCGTTTTTTTGTGACAGGAAAATGACAGAGTCCTCGCAATCCTGTTGTCGCCGACGTCTACATTTGGTCTAGCACTGCCACTACGTGTCATATTTTGTTCTAATTATTAATTGCTATCTTGCTTAAATACTGCTAAAGCAATAATTCAAGAGAACCTCTGAAATAATTAAAGTGGTGTAAAGCAGGCCACAGAATTTAGTTGAAATATTCTATTTAAATATTAATTTTAACATTTTTTATTAAACTCACCAGTAGGATTTAAAGCTAGAAAGAAGTTTTGTTTAAAAAGTGACTAAATTAAACTGTTTCACTATACAACGTACTTGCTACAAAAAAAATTTATTCAGATCAGCATATGAATTCTCATTGCAGCTGGAGAATGATGATCTTATTATACCTAGCTTGGCCTGATGAGCAGGAAATGTTCCATGATTAGTCTTAATTCTAAATATACTTGCTGAGTAAAATTTCGGAGTTATATAGTTAAAAATATAGTTTGGGGATGTACTTAGAAATAGTAGTTATCTGAAGATCGAGCAACGTTTTTCCAATGTTTTCGTCATGATAACAACATTTTACTTTTTAATTGAGTATTAGTATGATTAGTGTTTTTTCTGATTTTTAAATTTTCGTCTTCTTTCGCTGTTCTTCATACAAAAGAAATTGTTTAAATTCAATATTTTTTTTAGCTATCATTTCACGTTTAATGAAACTTTGGTTAATTATGTTCATGTTTGTCAGTTTTAAATGAAATATTTAGGTAATGTTGGTAGATTAATATCATTAAAAATTCTATAGGTAAAGATAGTAGAGAAATATTCTGCTATTAATTCTTAGCGCCGAGCATTATTTTTAAATATCATCATGTAAACGCCCACCGTATGTAAACACTAGCAATCAAAAGTTGTCAAAAAGGATCTATTGAGAAACGAAAAAATGCGTCAACGAAAAGAAAGTGAATCAAATGCGTCAAAATTCCGGAATCGCTACACAATGACTTTGAATCCGGACTATTCAGAAAGCACTGTTCCACTGGTAACTCTTTTCTAAGAGAGAGGGGCTAAACTTTCACGTCGATATAAAACCAACGGAACATTTGAGGTGTATTACTTTTCATTCAGCCACACGTTAATACGTTTTGTTCTAATTTTTTAAAATTGTGACGGTCACGGATACGCAGTGTTGTGTTTAGTGCATGAACAAGTGCAAAT
The DNA here is from genome assembly GCA_947563755.1 of Lochmaea crataegi. NCBI lineage: Eukaryota > Metazoa > Arthropoda > Insecta > Coleoptera > Chrysomelidae > Lochmaea > Lochmaea crataegi. The sequence continues at coordinate 33,216,513 of OX387422.1, read as the reverse complement.
AAGGATTATCGATTATTTACTGCAGCTTTTCAATTAGCCACTTTTTCAATTTTTGGATTAAAACTAGAGTAAGTACCTACTTGAAAAAAAATGAAAAACGAAAATACACTTTGTAAGCACAGTGAGAGTGATTGCAGGATAAAGTTCATCACGATAAGTGTCACTCAATCGAGATAAATGCGATCGACCTTCACCCAGTGCAGTATTTACCTCCTTCCTCAAGGCCATTGAGCAGCTAATCAGAAATTATAATGAAATTTAACGCAACGTTAAATATTTAACAGGACTTTTATACGGTTAAGATTAGTATTCAAGAGCTTTTACTAATTGACATAATTAATATACATAATATTTACAATATTACACTTATTAAATTTTTATTAAAATAGATTGGTAGCATTATTTTAAATATATAGTTTAGGGTCTCAATAAATACTAGTATAGAAATTGGATGAAAAAAATTGTATCATGGTATCGTGCTAATTGGTCAACTTTTATAATGCCGGGTGGACGTAGTTGATGGGTATCGATCTACAGTTGTGCAATTGTGATGTGAAATTAATGTACCTAATACATAAAAAATCTTTTCTAAAGTTCATTTAGCTTACAATAAATTTTAAAGAATAAAATTACAAAAATACATAAAACTAATAATACAACATTGATTAATTCATTCATATTTTTTAACATACCCAATATTTGTATTAAAAACTATTAATTTGATTTGAATATCTTACAGGATTTCCAGAAAAAACAAAGGCTCATTATTAGGAACATTTTAAACAAACACACGTCTATTATTATTAAGTCTTACTTAAGCAGTATTTTCTTACTTACGTACGATTTAGACCAAAATAGTTCAATAGCATTGGATGTCGAGTAAAATAATGTTTAAAAACTTTTGTTTCTTCTTACATTTGTCTTATATATTTACAATTTATATCATTTGAAATTTGCGTTCTAAATTTATTTTCATATATGTTTTTCCTAGATTCTGACAGCGTAACCGTTGTGTTTTTCTAATTTTCACTTGTAGTGAAACTTATTTCTTTTTATATCTTATTTCAAGCGGCATATGTTTTCATTCGCACATAGTATATTTAAAAATTTAGCAGATATTTTTGATTTGGTAGGTATACATTTTTTTTGGAATTCCAGGATTAAATTTCAAGTTTCAGGTTCCTTAGGATATGCAGTAGATACGTTGTAAACCCAAATTCCTTGCTTTTGTTCCCAGAATTTAATTAATAAAGTGTGTATTGTTCTTTCTGTCCATGTCATCGTCTGTAACACCACGTTTCCTGCAATGCACTTCACACGTATTTTTGTCTAAAAAAGTCATTATTCGGCCAAAATTCGGGCTAGTTCTATAAAGTCTTTTTTCTTACGTTAATATACTTTTGATCACACTTAAATGGCCCATCACTTGTTTCAACAACAAATTGTAGTTCACCTCCAATGACACTAAACTATTTTGGGATAAATCGAGTGGAAAAAAATTGTCCACGTGACATGAAAAATCGAGGGTTTGCCTACAATGTTAACATAGGAATAATCGCTTTCCTCCGTTTCCATTTGGCCACTCAGTATTAAACTAAACTACTTAATTATTCTGAAGAGATTTTCAAAACAATTCAAAATAAACATCATAATCCAATTTTTCTTAAATTGCAGATCATGATTTCTATAATTATGTGATTACTGTGAATATCCAGAGTGTTATTGTTGTTAATGATGCCATTTATTTAATTATAAGTGTGCATTCAATTTTAGCCATAATTGCATATAAACATTTTCTCTTATTACTTTAAAATCAAAAGATCTCTCGATATATATATATATATATATATATATATACATATATACTCAAAATCCTTTTACCATATAGTATGGTGTAGGAAGATCTCTATGTAATTTAGTCGAATACTGTTTTATTTTGATACTGTTAACATTTATTAAAAAATATGAATGTATTCTTAAACACAACTAATGAAATTACTGACAGTGCGGTTAAATAACCTGCCGATTTCGGCTCTCAGGTGTTTGATTTTATTAATCAGGAAACCATGCTTAAGATACCCGCCAAGAAAAAATTGCTACCGGTTATTTTAATCTCTGTGTATAAGATATGATATTGAGCACACAGTAGAAATGAAAGCAAGGCAGTATGTCAATGAGCTTTCTTTGCGCATACTCACAACGGCGCACGACATAAATACAATAAATAAATGAATCTTGCAGGTGATAATTACGAAGATACACACCTTGCACAGGGTTGCCTTGGGGCTTTTATATTATTCTGCAGTTCAGTTTTGTTTAATTGTAAATTGTGTTGTTAGTGGCGGAACTGAGGTTACTTTTCTATTTTCTTTTAATAACCTTACGTATGTATGTGAAATTCTTGTATATTGAAATTCACTATAACATTATATTCACCATTCGTTTATTCTATTTTTTTCTAAAATTAAATTAAATTTTATTACTATCGCTAAATATATTATGTGTCTAGTGACCCTACACAGGGTGTCCAGGAACTTAATACCAAAAATTCGAGATTATACATTGGAACAGTATAAAACATTAGTGATTGATTATGTTCATCCAAGGGCGGATTGTGCCAGTGGTTAATAATCCGTAATTTTTACAGAGACACAATTATTTAATACAAAAACTAAAGTTTTCAAACGATGTACTAATAAACACAATTCTTGTTTGAGGTTGATAAGTTGTAGGGTTTTGAAGAAATTTGAATTTTCAAATCCCAGTGTGTGTAGGTTGTTGCTCCCCATTCGCCATATTCTGTCAAAACAAACAATATGGAGAAAACTGTATTCAATTGTTACTTATTATTGAAAATTGTATTTTACTACTTTGACAGGAGTACGGTTTTATTAGAAAAATTGAAATATTTAGTTTTTGCATTTGGTAATTTTACAGTCACTAGGCACAATCCACCCCTGGCTTTTTGTGGGTAATGTAGAATAGGGAAATTCACATTCTTTTCATTCAATAATATTATTAAGTGGCGTCTAAAAATCCTAATCATTAGGCTTTTTTTTAAATCAATATTAACTTGGAAAACATAGTTGCTGACGTCAATGAGTATGATACCCAGCTGTGTAGTCGTGTATCGATCGCCGGCCACAACAGTGATGTCTATTTGAGGAATTTTTAGGGTTAGTTATAGACACATTTTCGAGAGATTTCTAAAACTGCATTTTAAAATAACGCGAAGTCGGCCAAAAATGCCCGATTTATCTATACAAACCATTGAGATTGCTCCAGTGCTTTTTATGTTATATTAAAAAAAAACTAAAAAAAGTACGTTTATTTCGTTCTCAATGTTTATAACAAATTACTGAAAAACATTTGCGTGTCCAAAATATATTAAAATTATACTACATAATGTCTTTTATATGACGGCACAATCCTTTCTCAACTAGGATTTTTGTCAAATATGTTTACCTATTGCTTAGCCTATTTGTATCATTTACGTTCTTAAAATTTGTAGTAAATAAGTAAACAGGGGAATATTGGCTGTTTTAATGGTATACCTTAGTTGTCGCATGGACCCACGCGCAGTACCGAAATGATACTCTTTTAAGTCACAACCAATAGCAATGCGTTTACAAAAGCTTCAAATAATTTGAATTTTTTGGCATGATAAATTCGTGAAAGTGGCTGTTTGTGACAAAAAAAATAATATAAAAAAAATAAATTTTACATGCCAGTCGTTTTTATGCAATATATTCTTATGATTTATAGCACATTTTTGCTAATTAAAATTTTAGTCAAGCTCCCTATTATATATCTATAGATATACGTAATTTGGATTTGGTAATTTTTGGAATTAAGTTCCTGGAAACTATATATCTCAAATTTCCCAAAAAAATTCAACAATCAATACAAAATATAGATAGAGTTTCTAATTTTTCAAGCTTCTATTTTCCGTGCTCTATTTATCAATCTGCATGGAATCTTGTAATTTGAAATTAAACCGCTTTCTCCTCTCTTGCATGGTGAAATAAGCACATTTAAAACAATTTATGTTTATTTTGTGTATAGCGGATGTGTGGTTAAAATATAAGTCTAGGCCACTTCTCTTGAAGTTTTTTTTTAAATTCAAGATTTCAATTACCTATAGATATTTTCATAACTTAAAGTCTGTAACCCAGAAACGATTAAACTATAAAAAGACGAAAACTTTTTTAAGTTATCAACCACAAAATAAATGATTTCAATTTGTAATTAATAGTTAATGTTTTTTTGACAGGTGCTTTGGGTAATCATGCTTTGTTGGTACTTTTCTATCAAATATTTTATTAAATTTGATTCAATGATTTCGAAATTGCACAACAATTTTTTTCGGTTAAATAAAGCTAGTAACATTGATGTATACCTATGGTATATTCCCTTCTCCTTTTTGAAAAACTCCATGTGGAATACAAATTATTTGATATTTTTTCGAAAAGGGGAAGGGAATATTCCTACCATTAGTTTTCCGGCAATGCGGACTTTACCTATGCAAACCTAGGTATAACTGCATAACGGACTTTTCCGGTAACATATATACAGAACTTTATTCAACAATAAATCATACATCGAATTGCAATCGGGATGTCTACAAATTTCAATCATCCGAAATAAATATTTTTTGCTGTGATTTTACTGGATGACTATCAATAATTTATCATTAATGAAAACTACCATATACTCTATTTTAGAGTTAAAATTTTGGAATAACTTGAAATTAATCAGTATAACGCCCTTTCTCTTCACAAACTGTTCCGGAATTTATTTTATTATAGATATTTTAAATATATACAAAATCATAAAAAATCGCTTATTCATACTAACAAAATAAACCTCATTTTCATATACATACTTTTAGTAGTCTCTTCAAATCCTCAACAAATCCATAGAAATTGTGAAATTTGTGGCTAAAGACCCAAAGTAACTTGTCTTTGCAATGTGGGATTCGTTAAATTTAGGAACCAGGGCCCGCTCTACTCTTTTCTGGGCAAAAAGAAGAATTTCCGCTGTCAATTTCTTCAAACTCATAACCTTATTTTTTAATTAATTAATTACAGTTACCTGTAAAAAATTGTCATGTAGTAAAGCGTATTATCAATAGATTAGTACTATTATAACGCCTTACAAATTTTTGAAAAATATTTTCCAAAGAACAGACCATTCACTATCAAGCGACAACTACTTTTCGGGCTATATGCCCGACAGACATTGAAACCGGTCTGCAGGTGATGTTGTCCCTTCTAATTACAAACCAAAAGTTACATCTTGCAGATATACCAACCCCGTTTCACTTAGAAGTGTAATTCAATGTCTGTCGGGGCATATAGCCCGAGAAGTAGTTGTTGCTTCTTACTGAATGGTCTGTTCTTTGAAAAATATTTTCCAAAAATTTGTAAGGCGTTATAATAATATTATAAACTATTATCTTTGACATCTATTATTTTTCTTTGGTTGAAACAGATCATTGAAGAAGATATACAGTGTTGAAAAAAATGGCTTCTTCAATGATTTTCCTTGCCCTTCTCGATAAATTAATCAATGATCTGTTTTAACCAAGACAGAAATTCTAAATAGTGGGGGGAGCCGGTCAGGAAAATAGCCTATCGTGTATTTGTGGCGGCGGTGGTTATTTTCTTAATTTAAATTTAAATGAAATATCAAATACACAAATGGACTCCGCAGAGAGCTTATGACAAAGTAGTCCCGGTCAAATTGAATTTGATTTGATGTTCTCGACGTTCCGATTGAAAGTTACTATTGGCATTTCAAGAAAAGCACTCTGGTGGCTCTAATGTAAACTAGTTTCTGCCACATTGTTTTCTAACCACACTTTCGTATCGTTTGTTTACCATTGATTTTTATTAATATAGTGCCTTTCTATAAACTATTTTTATTTGATCTTCTTTTATCATTTGTTATTGTTATATTTTACTTGTTCGTTTAAATTTAGTGTTAAGAAATTACCTGAGCCTTTTGTCGATGGCCAGGCACATTTCAACTCAGTTTTGGAAGCATGCTCCAACTCTCACAACTTTTTTCTAAAATTATTTTTAAAATTGTATAAAGTTAATCAGTAAATTCACAATAAGCTACCTGGTTAAAAGGATTAGAAACGCCGAAATGTGTTTACATCGGCAACCAGCTCCTGCTTTGCAAAAACAAAATATTTGCATGATTTTAATGTAACCGTCTAAAATTTTGAATTCTCCACTCTCTTGATGAGGCTCGGATTGCAGAGCGCTTGTCTGGAGACATAGAGCTAACACTTTTGCCACTGAAGAGTTCCATTCAGTTTTTCCATATAACATTATATGGTCTGCATTGAGGACCTTTTCACCTTCTACTACACACCGAGACCTTTCGGTCCCTTCAACATACATGAAATCGATATGGAAGAAAAAGTTTCGAAATAATTGTGTGTCAAATCCCGTTTTTGGGTATACGACAAGATTTAAAGCTCTGTTTTGAGAGGAGTCTATAATTTTTGTAAACATTGGTCTGTTGCTACTATCTTGTAAAATTATTATAAGTAAGTATGCTTAAAATACGAGTTAAAATATTAGACACTTACAGAGCATGACAAAATTGAAGCAAAATACTAATATTTAGCCACTTTTCTAATTTCCATCAAATAAATATTATTAGTATCGGTACGAAAAATGATACTCGTTACAATGGCGATGGTGCAGACCTAAACTGGTGTATTTATATTTAATTAAAATTGCCACGAACGGGAAAAAAGGAAGACATGCCATTTGGTTTTATTTATATCGTTTTTTTGTTACATTTAAATCCAAAGTTAATTTCGAATAGTTTTGTGTTATATTATAACTTTGTAACTTCCTTTTAACAACCGTTATTGTAATATTAAGCAAAATGTGCAATAATTTGGTCGTGAAAAATAACTTGGTCAATCACATAACACGTTTCATAACAGAAATTATACTCTGTCATTGTTTTTACTTTTAATAGAAAAAACTAGTGGTTTCTAAATTTTGTCACTATGTTATATTTGTCAAGCATTGATGAATTTGGTCTGTCTAGAGACAATGATAAAAGAGAAAATTCAGTTTATCGAAGAACAATAGAAAATTTATTAACACAATCGCAGTCATGCACATATTTTAACAGCATTACTTAAATACATTAATTTGATTCAGAAAAAAATTTCTAATTTGAGGTTATCGCATTCCTCATTAATAGTCCCCGTAACAAATGTAAGATACATCTATTTTTCACAACACCAGGGTGGGAAAAGGTGCCGTTAACTTATAACAAAAGGGAATTTCAAAATACCTTTAGTCAAAGTTTACTGTACTACTATAGTAAACTTCAAGCACCTGTTACGATTGAGAGCTAGATGTGCAACTGCTTTATTTAAGTCGTCAAGCTGATTGAAAAATTATCGTTTGGTTAGGTTAGGTTAGGGTGAATTCTCATTAATATTTTTTAACAATAAAAGTTATTATTGTGTTTCACATAAAATACGTGTGAATTTATTGTGATGCTACAATTTTTGCTGATTTGGGACAAATTGTCTAATCCTGCACTCAAGAGATCTAAAACTTTAACAATTTTGAGTACTGGGCTCAACCAGTTTATTTGTGTGTTACTTATAACAGATGTGGTGAACTTAAAATTAAAAGCATGTGTGAAGCAAATAAACCAACAAAACAGAATTAGTTTCGTTTGTGACTATTTGTACTGGTTAAATATTTTCATATACGTCAATAAAGTATCAAATATAATATTTAAAATAACATTTTTCAATTTTCTCACGAATGAGTTCATTTCGTTTTAGCTTGTAAGTCTTTTTTATTATTTGGATATATTTTTATAAGTATCTACTCTGTCATCAAATCAACCACTTTTTCTTTCAATATCATCACAAATTTCAATACATTCATGTTACCTACTCTCAAACAATTTCGAATTTACAAGAATTATTGCTAGCCATCAAAGTACACATTAATGACATTTTATATGTTAATATCACTAAATGATGATGATGCCTTGTAATACTTTTTCAAATGTTTGAATAAAAGACAAACAGAAATCTGTAGTAAATGTTCTAAATGGCACTCGAAAATTATGCAGCATAACAGCGTTATTAATAAATGACTGACACTTTCCACAAACTTCTATTGGCTTATTAGTATGTTGAATTTTTTCACTTCGAAGTGGTAGAATTTTTAATACTGCTCTGATTTTACTGCCATGTTTCTATAACCAACCGACATATATACCGATTTTAACATAAATAACACTGTGAATGCACCTCAGATGTTACAAACTATACATTGGTTGTAACAATTTTAATAAAACGTCAGTTGTTTAGTTTGTAACCTGAAAATGTTTACAATTGAATTAAAAGTTATCCATTTGTAGTTTTAATTTGCTTTGTCCCATGATGACCTGTTGTCAATTGATAAAATCAAACTGATGTTATGTTACTATTTGACAAATGCTAGCAAAAATTAACTGAGTTCTACCTACTTTGTTAATAATCTAGCTTTATGATCTTATATAAACAGCAGCTTCAATAAATAATAAAAGAAATGCAGATACTAAAACAGTCGAGCAGTTATCTATAGTACCGGACTATTAGTTCCGGACATCTGTGTATATACGTATATATAGAATATTAATAATTCTACTAACGAACCTAGTTAATAATTTATTTTTGAATATTAAAATATGAATCCATGCGATTTTTGTGAACATTGTATATTATTAAAAAATTGTGTAAATAAAACCTAAAGACAGTATCCATCAAAATTATATGTTTTATCAATATATTAATATTTATAGATTATTACAGATTCCTGGAAACTGTAATAATCAATTGATAGTACAAACAGATGTTTGTGTCAGTTAGAATTTTGGTTTGCGGTTGGAGGTTATCACAACTTTAACATTTCCTTTACTTGAGGATATGTATTGATTGTGACTTGTGACCTTTACTTCGGGATTAAGCTCACAGAGCTCTCGGACGGAGAATATCTACCTTGCACTGATGAGGCGCAAATACGCCGAAACCGGTCTACAAGTGATATTGTCCCTTCTAATCGCAAACTAGAAAGATTGGTTAAATCTTGTAGATTATACCGATCCCGTTTAACTTAGAAGTGTAATTCAATGTCTGTCGGGCATATAGCCCGAGAAGTAGTTGTGAACGGTCATTGTATTTGAAACTATTTTCAAAAATGTGTAAGGCGTTAATAGTATAAATCTATTATTCGATATCTATTAATATATATATGATTATATTTTATATACACATAACTTGTCACTGAAAAAAACGGATCACGGATTTTCGTAGATTTTTCTGAAATGTTTTCAATTTATATTTGACCTAAGACTTCTCTACGTGGAATATTTCTATGAGACAGCTGATAAGTCAAAAAATGTTTCTTTTTGGATATGAATATCCAAAAAGGAATCAACTATTTAGCTGTGGATTTTATGGTATATATTTATTGAACGAAGTATATTATAGTTACAATATTTGGAAGTAACATTTTCTCTATCTGGATCTGAGCTGTATTATTTATAGAGGTCAATACAAACAATAACTAAAGCAGGGAATTTAGGTAGCTGTAGGTCTAAAAGGATATAACACTGGATATTCTATTTGTAAAATGGCATGCTGCTGATGACAGAGTTTTTATTGTAGTAAACATTTTTTGTCCACAGTTTGGTTGTACCATTTATAACTCTTCCTTTTACTCTCTAGAAACCTTGTTCAATGATTTTTTATATCAACAAAGTCTAAGGTATGTTTTTTTATTTTCTATTTGATTTGATGAATTGCTTATGGCAAAATATGGTTCTGTATACTCTTGCCGCTTCTGAATTCACTGTGTAAAAGCAAGTAGTTAGCATTCTTCTTTAAATAGATAATATTGAATAAAATGTAATTTATTTAAAAAAAATAGTTTTACACTTACTATTGATCCCAGTGACAATGAACACAAAAGTAAAGACTCGAAGAAAATACTAGTGGTTGATGCAGATAAAATTAATAAAAAAAGGAAATATGATAACAGAATTAATTTGTTGGAAGATGTATTCGAGATTCATTAGAACCACAAATACATTACAGATAGAAATTATGAAATTATGTGCAATTTTATTTGTAAAATTGAACTCTCTCATCACTTTCTTAATATTTCTATTTCATCAGCATTATGTGTTTTTAATTTAATGGAAGCATATTGCCAAGCTAATTTTTTATAGTAAAAAGTATCAAAAGTATCAAAGTAGGTATTAATCAATTTCAATTTTGAAAAACTCTCAACAGAGGCTGTACTGACCCAACTGAACTTTTAATAACACTGTTAAACTTTTTAGCGAGGCCCCCCCAAAGCTCGTGGCCGTCAGCGTTCGCCGACGCCTCGTGCCGCCACTGCTTAGAAAGCAGAACAAGATTTCTTGGACTTTTTCTATCTAATTCCATTGCTGTCAACACTAATTCAACACGATTTTCGAAACTTCCAATTATGGTCTTAGTTTATATCACATTGCCATAAAAATGCGTGTTTTTAAATAGGTGAAAACAACGATAGACTTATATAAAGATGGTAATAAAAAAAGCAGGTTAATTAATTTATCAATGACTAAACGAAATTAACTTTATTTCAAGAAATACAAATAATTTCTTTTGAAGAAAATGGAATAATTTGTGCCTAAATAGCTAAATTATTTTTATAGAACTATCTTTTATTTTTGTTAAATGATATTCCAGTGGTATCTGTTGTGCTCTATAATAGTATGGGGGTTTTCGTGATTATTATGAAAATGGAAATTCTTGAAAAATGTGCCTCATCTGTGGTGAGGGTATAATTGCTGCTCTTTTAAAACTAGCCACACAGATAATTAGTCATAATGACAGCAGCCTACTATTCTATAACTTTCATTGTACTTAAAAACAAAGTACCACACAAGCTATCTTTTTTTCACCAATACATACTGTTGGTTTTGGGAAAAAATTTCAAGACTAAAAAAGTGTTTCAAGTCTACAGGGATTTTAAGCAATATTACTGAATTTTTATTTTTTGCATGAATTCAGAAACTCCTTGCATATATTGACACCCTATGACCCTATGATGTATTTAACTTCTAAACAATTAGAAAACGGATATAAGGTCACAGTGATGGTCCATTTTACTTTATCCATTTATATTTTGATAGTATTCGTTCAATTTTTTGTTATTTTTAGGAAATTAAACCAGAACATTTTCTTATTATTTGTGGTTTAAATTACCAAAAATACTAATGATAAATCGAAAGGAACATACAGAAGATAGTACTCGCCGATTAAAGTTGCATTATCATGTATTCGGTTAATATGTTACGTAATAAATATGTGAAACAAATAATGACTGTGACAAACGCAAACAATTTTCATTCATATAAGTGCTTAAATCAACAATTTAAATAATATCAAGTTAATAGTCTTGAAAATAACTGTGAAAGTGAAATGGAATTGCTTATTATTCAAAATCAGCTGCCTATTTATTTCCAGCCACCAGATTATTTCCAAATGCCTCAAATATTCCAGCATATTTGTTTCAAGAAAATTATGCAAGATCACAATACGAACAGCATTTATATAGAGAGTGGAAAAAATGAAATCGCAAGTATTACAAGTAAAATTTGCAAAAATCTAAATGAAAAATTATTAAAGGAAACAGAGAGGATACGTGCTAGAAACTAAAAAAAGAGGAAAAAATACTTTATTGACACCTACAACAGAGTCAAACCGTTCCAGCTTCCGTTGAAAAAACAAGTATTATTTCGCCAATAATTATAGATAACATCCAATACTTCATTGAATGTCATCAGTTAGTAGAATGAACTGTTAAAATTATGACATTCGTATGGAAATAAGCATAACATACCTAAGTACCTAATAAGAGTAGGTATTGGTTAATAAACTTCACTATACATGCAAACCAGACACCGTAATTAAGTATTTAAGAACACGGGGCTACAAAACCGAACATAATGAAGTGGACAAATTATACGAAATTTCAGATAAACAAGGGATAAGAATTGAAATCTTATCACTACGAAAAGCCACACCCCAGTCAAGCATTTGAACATACTAAAACTTATTGGACAAAAGCCACGTTGTATAAAGAAGTTAGAGATAACGATCAAAAGAAATGTTTTTGGAGATTTGGATTTGACATAATCACAGCATCACAGGAGAAATTTTAAAACAACTTTTGCAGAAAGCTATAATGAAACACATTTGATAAATGCTTTATTTATGTTGAAGCATGTGTCCAAAATATGAAAAGTCGCAGAGATGATTATTATTCCCAAACCACATGAAGTTCCATCTTATCGGCTAATCTCATTATTGCCTGTAATCTCGAAATTATTTGAAAAAATCCTTCTAAAATGATTAAAATAACGGTTCTATTTAGAGCGAAGAAAATTAATACCTAACCATCAATTTGGATTTAGAGAAAGTCACTCCACAATAGATCAAGTACATCAAATACCTAATATAGAAAATGTATTGGAAGAAAAGAAATCGTTCTACAATATTTTTAGATGTAGTACGAGTTTTTGACAAGCTGTGGCATAAGGGACTTAAAAATACAAAATGAGCTGTCATATGCTTAAGCAACTTCTTGATTCCTACATAACTGAAAGAGTCCTCAGAACAAAAAAAGCTATAGCATATTCTGAACTAACAGAAATCAAAGCAGGGGTGCCAGAAGGAAGTGTATTAGGGCCAGTTCTATTACTGCTATACATTAGTGACACCCCAATCTAGAATGTAATAATGTAGCCACATTAGCTGATGATGCAGCTACTTTAGCCTCACGACAAAAGGAAACTAGAAGAACTGGAAATCAAGTTTAAAAATATGTATTGATTATTTTGACGCAATTAATACTGTCCATATACAATAAAATAATGATATACAGAGAAATCCTGAAGCCAGTGAGACCTACGGTATACAACTGTGGGGTTGTATCAGAGGAAGCTGCATACTTATTATAGTAATTCATATTAGATTAAAATTGCTCATTGATCAGATTGTAATAAAAAATAATCAATAAAATATTTTAATTAACAAATTATTTCTTGAAGGTGATAATAGTTTAGGTGCGAACGAAAATTAATTTCAATAATCGTTTGATATAGTTAACCACTTGAAGTTTCATTTTCATTTCATTTCATTCATTCAAATATTTAAAATTTATTTATTTAAATTTATTAGTATTAACTTTTTCTCAAGATCGTACCCCTAAAAATGAAATATTTGAACATTTGTCTCATTTGCTTACAGTGAATATAGTAATCTACTCGCATTAACTTAATATAAGCGATTTTAATTTTTGTTTGCAATATTATACAAAAAGTATTATGATTTTGTCACATAAAAGTCACCAAGCCAAAACTTGAAAATCTCATTCCTTGAATCGGAAGTGATATTTCAACCAAATGGCTTTTTAAAACTATTGTGGATTCTAATTACCACTTGTGCTATGTCAATGGTACTTTGTAGAACAAGTGGGAAATAATACACATCACACGAGGACGAAAATAAATGTAGGAGTAGAAAATAAATATTTTTGGAACTTTGTGCAGTCTATTTTGGAAACTATTTCACATATATTAAAAAAGCTACTCTTCAGACGAAATATTTTTTTGCTTTCGTATTTTAGATATTTCGTGAACTAAATAAAGATTGGCTTACCAAAATTACAAGTTGCTTTAGATAAAAAGCTTGATACAAAAATCATTAGCATTTCCTTAAAAAAAAGGAAGGAGTGAAAAGTAATCAATAGTAAAAACATACCTCGTCAAAATTGAATGAAATTAATTACGATGTGTTATCTGTCGTACAATCACCGAAAAAATATTTATAATTAATCAGTTTGACATACATTTAAATCTCTGAGCAACGACCAGCTGCTGTTTTATTAAAACAAATTTTTTTTTACTTATAATACTTCAAGCACTTACGTGAACTGTGATACTCTACAGTATTTTTTGAAGTGTTATTAGGTAGTCATTTCTTGAAATCTGTCTATGTTTTGAGCTGGTATTATCGAATTTTGCCAGTTCTTTACACAGTAATTTTGGTAATATTGTCATTATTGGTGGCTTCATCGTGGTTATTTATTCATATATCAAGACGTATGCACTTATTTAACATTTGCTTCTAATATACTAACTGAGCGTAAATGAGTATTGTTCACGAATCTCAATCTTTTGACTTTTTATTTGCCAACATTATTTCCAAAACGGGATTTTGTTTTAATACATCTCTGGCGATCATTTTCTGTTGTCATTGCCATTCATCCACCCTCATAATCACCCTCTGTCTTTTAAACATGTTACGATTTGCCTTTTTTCGTTATGGTCAATTTTTGGTTTTATATAGTACCAAACAACTTCTGCTTTTCTTGTCTCTTTATTCTTCCTTTAATAAAACTGGTATTTCTCTACATTTATTTCCAGTTTTTTATAAGTAGATTACACGTGCTAACATCTTAAAATTGTTCAATAGAATTCTTGTTAAATAATCTAGTAGCCCTAATTCTTTCATTGCTCTTAAAAATCGTTTTCTCGAAGTTATATTTTTTCACAATGTTATTTCATAAACATTTATCATTTAGTAACCCTGCTTTCTTTATTAAGTATAAGGGTTATTTTTTAATTTAAAGGTTGAGTCAAAATAACGATTATGAAAATCAATAAATTAGGGATTTCATTACTTCCAGAAGGGAAAAATATAAAGGAATGCAATTTGCTGTGTAAAGAAAATTTGACTCTCGCTCTTGCGTCGAAGAAAGAATAAAATATAGAATTTTGACATGTTCTCACGTCAAAGAAAGGTTACGAATTATTGAATGAGGATAGAGCATCCGATAAACGCTTTTTTGTTCGCATAATGTCTACCTATTGGTCATTAAACGTGTGGATATTGATGTGGTAAGATATCTTGAAATTAATGACCATCAGGAATCATGCGTCTTATTGTACAGTCTCTAAGAGACAAATTATGAAAAATGGATGTTATCATGTTTTCTAATAAAGTAAATTTTTGAAGGTTGTGATAGTAGATACATCTGACCAGCATTTGTATAATGTAGACATCGTTTTTGGTATATATGTAAGAATGAATGATACTTTTATTGTAAACTATGTTTGTACTGTATAAAAGTAAAGTGACACCTACCACAATGCATTTATCCATTCAGTTGTCCTGGAATATATGTATGTTGTTCTGCAACAGTTATATCCTTGTTATTAGTTTAATTGGATTATATCTTATATTAATTATTGCCAGCATTCAGTTGTGACGAATAGCTCTGATATGGTTCAACAAATCATGGCGCAGAACAATTTCTTTTCACATTTTCAAACTAAAAATTGCAATCAGTGGGAAAACTCACAAAACATCAGCTCTGTATATTTGTGAATTTTAACTATGTATGTTAAGTCTTTGCGAACAATGTTTACAAGGAAGGGCAACAAGCAAAAATAAGTTTAAGAAACCAGATAGCAATACGTTTTAGAACTAGCAGTAGGTAGAAGTTGACATTAATATAAAACAAATATATGTTGACTACGGAAAATTCACCACAGTAACCTCAAGAGAATGACAACATGACTTGTTAATTAATACAACAATATCAGTGGAGATCTCCGATGCTATGGAAAATAGGGTTATTCAAGCCAATCCTCACACATGAACCAGAGACAACTGACCCATACGAAAATGGTTGACGTATATTTGAACGATAATATTAAGAAAATATTTTAAGAAGTGAACGAACAAGGACAAGTTGAACTGAAAGGTACCCTATTTAAAAGTAGGTCAAGGCTAAGGTAATCGCGTTGAAGGAATCAATGATAATATCCTATACACGAATATTTTTTGTTATTTACCTATCTGTCTTTATTATTCTGCTATTAAACCCAATTATGAAAAAAAGGATGAATGATTTATGTTGAATAATTAATTATAGGATCGCCATATGATATTAAGATGGTTATATTTAAGTAGTGTAATTTTCTGGAATTAAACCAATTTAACAAAAAAATTACAATTAAACTACCATGTCTCAATTTTTTAGTTATCTGTTAAATTCATTGTATTTTCAACATTACAATGTTTTTATTGAAATATTTTCAATACTAATTTTAATATGCTACAAACCCTTCCTGATATCTAAAGGAAATTAAACCTAGTAGGTAAATTATGTTAACATTGTTTTTACCTCTAGTTAATTGTTCGAAAGTTTCATTTGATAAATGTGTCTATTAGAATGTAAAACAATAACTTTAGGCGAGCAAAAACTAGCGTATCTATATAATATATAAAGAGATATCTCGAAAATATATTTACGATGCAATCCGGTGAACTGTGCTTACTGAGTGTGTTAGTCGGTCATAGCCATTTTAACAGGTGTAGAGAGGTGTGAAATATTACATAGAGATGGACGACCTTTAATTTTTCTAAGCAATATCATAATATAATATTGGATATCAGATTATCGTGCTGTTAGAAAAATTCTAATATGGTAATTTTAAACTTCTAATCATTATTTTAAAGAATTATTTGATATACTCAAATGAATCTGTTAAGTATATAAACTTACTGCTTGGTTTGGTCTTAAAACCTATATTTTTTTCAAATTAATAAATTATTTAAGAGTGATATTTTCTTAACAAAACATGTACCTATGTTAGGAATATATATATTCCTAGATGTTTTGATCACTCTTATATCAAACTTAATCTTAATCAGTAGAAAGGACCCTAAGCTAATATTTTGGAAAATGGGTCCTAGCCGACATGGCGGAAAATTTAATTCAATGTTAATGTATTTCTTTAGGTTTTTCACGTAAAAAAATCGTATACCTACTTACAAAATCAGTAAATATCTTAGTCATTTGAGATTATTAGTTTTCAAGGTGAAACAAAATTTTCTCTTTCACACATATTGATTATTTAAAAAAATATATATACAAATGAAACAAAAAGTGACAAACAAAATCTTTTGAAAGCTATTTCGTCACAAGGACTTGTTAAGTGTGTCTTATATGGAATCTCTCAATTTGATAGGATGTGAATACCAAAAACCATACGATTCTGTACGCAGGTATTCATAATTCGAAAACCAGATTCACAGATGCAGTAATAACAATCTGTGGCATTTTCTTCTTAATTAAGTAATTGGTCGCTACGAAGTCCACAGTTAAGCTAAATTTCTGAAATGTGAGAATACCTAATTCTAAAAGAACTAGCCATAGAAACCTGTTTAAATCCTCGAGCATTTCTGAGTGAAATAAATTCTTCGGCAATTTATCTTGGACAAAAGATGGAGCCAGTTTTATCAAATAAATAAAGTGTGAGTTTTTTATGAAATCATGTGTCATAATATTTTTTTTGTATTGTTCATCATCTTACTCAAAGTATAATCTTTGATTATTTCTGGAGTTCAGACTCCATACATCAACTATATAGTGCATGAACGACACTTGGCTCAGGCTCAATAGATTTTCAAGTAACCTTTGAGCCACTTGTGCATCGGCTCTTTCCATGAGGCTTTGATATTTGACTAATTTCGAACAAACAGTTACATACAAATCTCATCATTGGCCAGAAGAAAAATAGTCTAGTAAAAAAGGATATCTGTATCTAAGGACTTAATCATAATAAGATATTTCAGCAAAACTGCGATTCTTGTAACTCTCCGTTATTTACGTTTATTGGTTATTTGTATCCATGTTTGAGCCTATTTATCTTGAAAAAAGTCTAAACCATTTAGAACCCAAGCATATATTCATTTAGCACATTGTAAACTGTATTATACCAAATTTTCAAACAATTCGACCCATTTTCCATAAGATTAATGAAGGTTTTTTAAAACTAAATATAAATTAAACATATTTTATATATTTTAAACAAATTATTTTGTTAACCTTTGAAAATTTTGAATACTTTCTATTGAGCTATTATATTTAATAAACCCATCTCTACAAATACTTCCGCCTAGTATTATATTGATGTCAAGGTGCTTCCATATAGTTCATTACAGAAATCTATCAACAGCTGAACGCTGGAACAAGGAACAACATGACTAGGTCGCTCAACGTTCTAGGGTTTCTGGCAGCTTTAATTTCCTTAATGGTAAGATTTTTTTTAATATATGAGTCAAGTACACATTGTATAGTTTGTCTATAGTCAGTGTGAAAACAAAACAAAAATTTTAAAGATGCTTTGAAATAACTTTTTCCATTTAACACTGACTCTAGATAAACTATAGAATTATTGTTCAGGTTCAGGTTTATAACTATTACTGATATATCAAATGTGTGTTAGGTAGGACAACTCAGGGTAATGTTTGGCTAAACAGAACAAGTGGGTCAGGCTTTTACCTGGGGCAGCGAAAGACAATGTTCCCATATTCATGGATATAAAACCGAAAATAAGAGAGTATAACCACCAATTCCACTCGTTCTTATCGAGTAGGCGATCTTAAAGCTCGCTAGGGAGTTGAAGGGAGAAGACAAAAAACGCAAACTTTGATCTAACATTTTCGGTTAAAAAAAGAAAGCTGAGAGGAGAAATTTGCTGGTATGAAGAAACTTTCGATTAGAGAAGAACCAGGATTTAATTGAGGGTATAAAATGAATGGCAAGTGTGTCAGGCAGTGGGCAGCGTAAAATATACAAATTTGTAGATATCACAAACCATTTAAGAATAAAAGAACATTCCATGGAAACCCAAAAGAGAGTAGAAGAGCTTATTACGTTTTGCGTTGGAAATTATGTTTTATTATTAGAAAGCATCTAAATATACAGTTTAATGATGGTGCTATGGCACCGGACCCGAATTGCAGCTGATGCCTCCCTTTAGAATCAAATTAATGGTACTGGCTTTTCAAACTTCCTAGTGCGTTTGGGTTGAGGTGTAAGTTAATACCTGGCGGGACATTCAGCTCAAGAAGTTTTTTTTTCATGAAGTGTTGCTTTATATTTATATTGTTGTTTTAGCAACTAACTGAATGTTTAATGCGTTTAGTGTAAAACATCTGTTTCTTGATTATTTGTGCTTGATATGTATTTGTAAGATTATTGATATTATCACCAACATCAATTTCATCGCCTGTCTAAGTACATTATCTATTTGCCTTTTTACATATCTTCACAAGAAATGTCTCTTCTAATGAATATTTTATCAATTTCTAGGAAATACATTGTGATACTCCACTTTCGGACTCGGCGTCACTGCCCCTAGAACACAGAGCGGTCTACGGCCCACCACTGTCAGGTCCTGGTTACCTTCCTGCAGGATTATTGGGTTCTGGCGGAGGGGGTGGAGGCGGTGGGGGAGGGGGAGATGGGGGAAGAGGACCAAATGATGACCCGTGGCCACTAGCTACGCCCGATATGCCGCAAATAAAACATTTACAAGTGCAGTGCGAAAAAACTCATATGCGTGTCAACATAGAGTTCGACCGGCCTTTTTACGGAATGATTTTCTCTAAAGGTTTCTACAGCGATTCCCATTGTGTTCATTTGAAACCGGGAACTGGTCATTTGAGTGCTACATTCGAAATATTCTTAAATAGTTGTGGGATGAGCTCTTCGGGTAATCATAATGCTGCCAGTTACGGTGGTCCAACGCCTAGTGGGAGTTATGTGGAAAACACCATTATTATCCAATATGATCCATATGTTCAAGAAGTGTGGGATCAAGCCCGTAAATTAAGATGCACATGGTACGATTTCTATGAAAAAGCTGTTACTTTTAGACCATTCCAAGTTGACATGTTACATGCAATTACTGCTAACTTTCTGGGAGACAACTTGCAGTGCTGGATGCAGATTCAGGTAGGAAAAGGGCCTTGGGCATCAGAAGTATCTGGAATTGTTAAAATTGGACAAACCATGACAATGGTATTAGCTATAAAAGATGATGAGAATAAATTTGATATGTTAGTAAGAAACTGCGTAGCCCATGATGGAAAACGGACACCTATTCAACTTGTTGATCAATATGGATGTGTAGTAAGACCTAAGATTATGAGCAAATTCCAGAAAATCAAAAACTTTGGACCATCTGCCTCTGTTGTATCGTTTGCATATTTCCAAGCTTTCAAATTTCCTGACTCTATGAATGTACATTTCCAATGCGTTATCCAAGTATGTAGGCATAGTTGTCCTGAACCAAAATGCGGATATGGCTTGAGTTTAGCCAGTGAATATGGTGCACCACCTGTATCAAATGCTTTAAGTGGTGGAGATTTTGGAGGTCATTCAGGTTTAAGTAACGAATATGGACCTCCACTATCTAGTGAATATGGATTACCACCAGCATTCCCAGACCCAAGACATCCGTCTGGACCTACCGGTGCATATTCAGAACAAAACGCTGATGTAGTTTCCGCTCCACAAGCTCAATCATCTTCATCATCTACATCTAACCCACCAAATTTATCTTCACCTACTCCTCAGGTTTCAGCTCAGACTGGCGCTGATCTTCACCTACCTCCTCCACCTCCTCCAGGACACCATGGAATTTACAACACAGTTAAGAGAAAGAGTAACATTGCTGAAGAATTTGAAGGCAATTTAGCTACGTTGGGTGGCAGACCTAGATTGATAGACAATCTACCCAGTGAGCTCCAAGGTGTGAGGAGGAGACGTAGTCCAGAAGTATTCTCAATAGTAGTAAGTCATGTGTACAAACGTGAAGCACAAGAAATGACTGACGTTAATACTAGTCGAATCATTCAAGTGGTGGCTCCCGGAGATGTCAATTTTGCTTTGAATGCTGCTCAAAACAACGAAACTGTAGTAATCCAGTCAGCGTCGTCTCAAGATCCGGAGACGATATGTATGTCTGTTCCAAGTTTTGTAGCAGGATTGGTAATGCTATTGCTGGTTCTCATCGTGGCCAGCCTAATTGCAGCTTTCTTGTTTGTTCGGGTACGTGCAATCGACAGGAAAGGAATTAGTCAATCATTTGTTGGTGGTCGAGAATATGACAACGCTGAGTTTGTGAAAGTGGCTAATTGATGGATAAATCAATGAAAAAAAATTGATATCAAAAACAAGTCCTAAAAGTTTCATATTGTAAACCAAAAATAGTGAGCTGTAAGGTACGGTAATTTATAAATTATTCTTCCTTTTTATTGTTATTGCGAATAACTTGTTAGCATATATATAGGTACTACTGTCTTCCATTCCTATTTAATACTTCTGGATTCAATTCAAATTGTCAGGTTTTCAGTAGTGTCTTTTAAAAATTCCAAAGATGTTAAAGTTTAGTCAATTATCAAGCGAGAGTGATGAAAGTAGTTACAAGGCAACATATCCATTTTGTGACTTACAATTTTTCTTTATTTCATAACTAGTCCTTTATAAAGCATTAACATAGCAATTTATTTGTAGTGACTTATAATTTATATCTACCAAACTGATAACTAAACATTAACAGTTGTGGTATCCTTACAATTCTATTGAGAAGCCTTGTTGGAAAATGGAGAGCTGAAAATACAGCATACAAGAGTTGTTATTAATATCAATAGGACCCAAATTGCCTTGAATTATAGTAATTGGACTATAACCTTAATATGTTTTATATTCTAGTCTATCCGGCCTATCTCCCTTGTATGTGCTTATATACACTTTTATATCTCAAAAACTCTCACGTAGCCATTTAATTATTTACCTATTGATTCATCTCATTTTATGGTCGGCACAGGATAGAAAAATATTTAACTTGAAAAGCAGTATTTTCGAAATCACAAATAATTCAAATTCTTTCAATTTATCGAAAAGAGCGCTTAAGTTCTATGATTATTTTTGTCATGTGCTGAAATCATTGAATCACTTGTTCTAGCAAAGGCATCACTGCTCTGCCTTTGCCAGCATGACCTAATTCTAGTTATAAGTAAATTATTTATATTATTTAAGGTACTATTTATACGAAAATAAACTCACATTTCTATGTATTATTCGAGACCATATGTTTTGGAAAGCAGATCTTAGTTTTGTAGTCAGCGTCAGAAAAAAAACCGAATATGAACCATATTTGTTTTTTACTGCATTACTTTGTAAACTTTTTCACGTTTTTAAACCAGTTAATTCCTCACGATTTTTAAGTATAGTTCATCTTATTTTCAATTTGTTAAATTCGAGAATATTTTAATGAACACACATTTTACAAAAACAACATACATATTGCGAATCGAAAATTAAACTTAATAAAAATAAAAATCGAAACTGTAAAGAGAATTTGCTAAATTTTAAAGTATATTATATTAATTTGAATAATAAACTGAATGTGAAATAAAATGTAGAATTTGTTAATGCAAACTGTAAGCGAAATAAATTTATTGTCAAACTACATTATGTTCTATTTATTTTAAAACCACGCACTTGTAGCATATCTAGGTACATGCAATAACTATGTATATTCCATAGCTTTTTTTCAATAAATGGGATAATTTTTCAACAAAATATTGTAATTGAACAGTATAGTGGAATAAGTCAAGTTTTTTTAATACACAGGGTATCTCATTGGAAAGCAAACCTACTTCAACTGTAGATAAATGTGTCACTGAGGTGGTTCTAAAGACCTAATACTATAGCTCTATACAATAAAGTTATCCATTCATCTCCATCTTTTTACTTCTGGCATATGAAACGAATATAAAATGTGTCCTTCTAAATGGCAGTACATCTTCAACGTCCACGAAAGCCAATCCACGGATAGCCAATGGATAGTAATAATTGTCTTCCGAGAGATAATAAGCTGCTCACCGGTATTCTTCTATAGTAAAATCGATGTTAATTTAATAATACAAAAAACCATCAATTGTCCATATAACCTTCAGCATCAGATATATTTTATACAATTAACATGTTTTTAGGTTTAAACTGTGTTTTTTTATACTATCTCATGAAACAAATTTCTTTGTTTTCCGATTAACGATTTGGTTACGAAATTTAGAACCAGAATCAGTTTTGGAATACTTTTTAATCACAAAATATTCAAATTAGATTTAGTTACCACAGTATATACAATTGTCTTATTAAGTTCATTCCAAACCAAATAACAGCTATATGTGATACACCCAATGACTCTTTATATAAAAAACAAATTTATCAGGTCCACCGTGCTTATTATATGGCAGAGTTCCTATGGATTCTGTCGAAGAAGGGAACCAGAAAGTCCATGAAACTCTCTTTAGTGGCGACGCTACAGAAGTGACAACTAGTGAAATGAAAAAGGAAGTCCTCAGTGAACTAATATTATAGGGCAAATCCACGTTACTTCATCTGACAGTCGCCCTGAGATAAACAAGCGTTTTCTGCACACCACGTAGTTATTTTGATCATGTTTGAGTCCATTTGACTTTAATTTAGTGCTTTTTTCGAGGTTGTTTTAATTGCTTAGGTATTTTAAAAGCTATATTTGACTATTTATAATAAAAAGGATCATTAAACCAATACAAAACAACCAAATTACCAATTTAAAATCTCTGTCATTAGTGTCAACTTGTCAGTTGGTGGACATGCTCTATACGGGAGAACCGAATAGAAGCGATAAAACCACAATCAAACCTAAGAACCCTAATTAACACGTAAGAATTCAACTACTACGAATAGACTACACAAATTTTACAAGCATTCATTGCACCTACTGTTATATTTCAATAAAATATCACAATGAAATATTTTCTGATCCATAATCGGTGTACGCATGAAAACAAAAGAGTAATAAATTATTTAAAATTCGCTACTTAATTAACGGACAACCGATAATGCCGCATGTGACAAAAATATTAATACCTACTCTCAAAAAAAAGGTAGTCTCAGAATACAAAATAATAATATACGATAATTGTGCACATTTTACAAATTCATGCCATAATATATTTAATTTTTTATATTGGCTGCAGTAGTAATAGGTTAGGTTAGATTGGGTTTAAGGTTGTGTCACATAAAAAGTTTCTAGTTGTTTACCGAGGATTCAGAGTTTGGCACATCAGGTGAGTTCATTTATCTTGATTTGCATCAATACCTATAAATATGTATTTGTATCAAATAAACATATAAGTATAATTTGTTTGTTATTTTTGGGAATTTAATCCACAATCTTTTTTTATATTTTGTTTTGGTAGCGTTGAAATAGAATTTGTGGTTTAATTTCCTCAAAAAAAATCAAAGAAAATAATTAATATGCCAGAAGGAGCATAAAGAAGATAGTAACATATGGTAAAGTGTAAAATGATATAGAAAATACTTAACATAAGCAAAGCTCCAAATAAGTGTCACCCAAAAAAGCGAATGATCCATTGGTTTTTATTTTTAATTATTTTTACAAGCTTTCATTATTTAACTTGCAATGTTTGTATATTTGCTTAGGTCGAATCTTGAAACTGAATTTGAAAACACTTATTCCCAACCGATTGAGATGAAATATTGTAAAAACGTTTAGTATGTATGACAATGCATGGTTAGGTAGTGAGGTCATTGTAAAACCAATATGGCAGACTCACAAATATGGCGGACTAATTATTTTTTATTCATTCCCATGTTATGGATATCAAATGAAAGGGTTTGCTGAGAAGAATGCGAAGAATAAAATGGCGACTCACTAAATTCAAAATGGTGAACGGCTGCACTGCTATATGAGGAGTACACTGAAAAGCTGAAAAAAGTTAATATATAGTAAAAAACATTTTTAAAAACAAGCTTTTATCCAAATACTAAAAAGAAGAAAATAACTTCAAATTTAATCAAGACTATTCATTTTTTACATTATAAAATTCATAGGATATAAAATCTTGACACGAGATTTACCTGTTTAAATAAACAAAAATACAATAATATGTAACTTGTTTTTGGGGCAAGTAATTCTTTTACGTCATCTGAATTGTATAATGTAATGTGTTTGATATAATTTAATTTCAATTTTATATTTTCCATTTTAAATAATATTTAAATAAAAGCTTATTTTTAAAAATGTTATTTACTATAATTTTATTCCAGAAAGGTAAACTAATTCAATATTCCTATAATTAAGTTTCATTCGTATTAATAGAAACAAACAGTTTCCATTTCTGTTAGAGATTTTCCATTTGCATTCTACATAAAATATTCAAAGTATAAATAAATATTTCAAAAACACTTGTTTTCCTACTTAAATATATTATAACTTCCTTATTAGACGGGGCACTAGAGGTAAGTGAGTATACAAATGTGAATACCAAATCCCACCAAAGGATTTGAGTTAAGATTAATTCGAAGAATAATTGATTAATTGATACGGATCCTTGCCGGTTCATTTTATTACACATTCTTCTCTTATTTCTAAAGCGAATGGGTTGAGCAAATGCTTATTATAAACTCATTTTAATGATTATTTCAATTTTAATTTATATTTTCTAATAATGCAGCTAATGTTGAGTTGTTGAACAGAATAAAAAACAAACATAAAAGAAATAAAAAACAGTTTGTATTATTATAATATGAAACGTTTATATGAAAAAAACATCAATTTTAAATTAAGTACACAATTACTTACTTGTATTTAGACATTGATACTTTCACATGTAGAAATACAAAATAATCCTCAATTTTGCAACTATCAGACATTGTTCAACAATTAGCAGTTCATTTGAAATAATGATTATGGCATATGCTTTAAATTTTTTTACAAGGAATGTAATGTATAATAATTTTAAAAGAACCCGGTATACTTATTTGTTTAGTTTTAATCAGTATCAATTTATTTTGGATGGTAGGATACGGATTTGATCAACTTAACTATAAACTAGATCATTTTAGATGGTGAAACTACCGGTTGAAGTTAAATAAACTTTCACTTACCTCAATTCGTTGTTTTTCTTTCACCTATTATACGATGAATTATCATATTTAATGATCACTTACAAGTGTCGGACAAAAGTGGTTCAGCTGAAATATTATCGTTCAATTCATTTCCACTTTCTTTTCTCAAATTCCGGTGAAAGTGCTTACTGTTTTGTTTCGTGAAAAAAACTATGTTACTCGAATGGGTTATACGAAAAGTTCTGTGCCTGCTCTATTTTCAACATATCGTTATAAAAAAAATACTTTCCATATAAAATAAGTACCTACCTACTTCTATTGCTTCATAAATACATTTTTAAATTATTATAAAATCCAGTAGGAAGTCAATAACTTTTAGAATTTGAACACATATTTGTACAAATTTCGAATTTAATTTTTTTAATCGTGAACTGAAATATCATGTCAAATTTGTTGGGGTATACTATATTTTTACCGTTTCAACCCTTTGATTAAATTTGATGAGGTGGCTGATTGGCCTATTTAACTGTGACCTTTTCAGATCTATTGTGGTCCTCTAAATCTAGATTACAATCTCCAGTCCTACTCTTTTTATGTAGCCAATTATCCTTGAGACTGAACCTGTCATGTAGTTTCTTGCCGGTGGCTTCTCATTGCTTAGTATAAGAAACCGAACATTCTCCAAGCAGTCGCACTGGTATAGGATGTGTTCTACAGTTTCCTCCTCTAGAAGACAGCATCTGCACATGGCTTCGTCTGTCAACCCCATTAGCTTTGCGTGCCTATAAAGCTTACAGTGCCCTGTTAGGGTTAGCTTTGACAGTTTTCCTATCTTTGCTTATTAGGTCTGCCGTAAGTTTTATTTCAACACTTGGTGGAATAATTTAATAATTATTAAAAAATTAGTAATTTAGAAATATCCAAAACAAAATGAAAAGACAATATAAATTACCAAAATCTGTCAATGAGTTTCGCAAGAAAATAGATGCTACAGAAATGAATTCGCTAGAAAATCAAGATACTTCAATAAAATGTATAAAATTATAAAACAATACATATTTAGCCATTAATCCATTATTTAATTTATATTTCCACAGATCAAGAAATAAATACGGAAGAAGATGAAGATCAATCGTACGAAGAAACAATTCCGATATGGAGGATTTCAATGTTATATTGGATGAAACTGATGATTCAACTGATCAGTATGATATGGATTAATCGTCAAGAGAAATAATAAAAAGAAATATGTATGATTGAAACTTGTACACCATGAACAAAATTTTTTAATAAAAATGGATTAATATAAAAAACATTTACTATAATTTTACTATTTTAATAAAAAGATCTTTTCGAGATCAATTCAAACGACATCCAAAGCGCTCCAAGTCGGCTGACGTCATTTAGTGTGATTTTGTATCGTATTGTTTACATTTGCAAAATTTGTGTTCTTCTCTTGATGCCGTTAGTACTTTGTTTCATTTTGTAATTCCGAGTTTCAGATAAAACAAAATTTACAAATTGATAACAATAAATAAGCCGGATGCCTCCTCATTTAGGTTACTGGAATTCCTCAATATCCATGTTAGTAAACCTGTCAAATTAATTTGTGAGTCATGAGGATCTTTACATACTTCTACCATATGTAGAGTCCCTCAGTACAGTACAGTACACTACTATCAAGCATTCGACTGGTATTCGCTAAACTTAGAAATTCCAGGACCGGCTTTGGAAAAATTAATTTAGGGATTCGTATTAAATATTTCACCCTGTATATAATTTTTTTAAATTTTTTTTAAATACAATATGTGATTTTCAAACTCCATAAATACCCAATGAAAACGACATATGCGACAATGTTGTCGCACTTTTATTCAATTTTTAGCGAACAAGCAAAAATAGAACAACCATAATGACGTATCACATAATAAGGTATTAATTTAAACAAATGTTATAAACGTAGTAGTAGTATTTTAACTGAAATTAGTACCTACAACATAATCTAATATGTATAAATTTAACTACATCTTTACTGTCACTTTGCATTATATCTAAGGGCAGAATCAATTGTTTTTCAATTTTGAATTTTTATACAAAACATGGCATTGGGGCATTATTTTCGATAAATAATAAAAAAATTTTTATTAAAAATTAACGTGCTCGGCTACTATGGCCACTTGCACAAAACGATTACATTGCTATATAAAGAACAATAATATTATATACATATATATATATATATATTTTAAATCCTGTTATTTTCAATATTGTATATTTTTTAGTGCCCTGAAGAAGTGTCAAAACGACACGAAAGCTCGGCTTTTAGTAAATTGAGGATTGATATAAAATGGTAAATATATATTAAATGCTAAAATTGGTATTTGAATTTTTTAAAAAATATTGAAATATTGTCATTATGACAATTTCATATTAAGGTTAGGAAGTAAAATCATTAATATTGAAATATCTAATAATCAAAAAACAATTGTATACCTTGACCATAATTTGAATTTTTTAAAAACGGAAATAATACATTTAACATCAGAATATATTTTTAATAATTTTGCATTTCGTCAAACAAAAACCTACAATAAGATTTTTTATTTTATAAAAAATAATAACATCAATAAATTAAATAGACTTAAAGAACAAGAATTTGAAATGAAATTAAATACAAACCCTAAATGGATAAAAAATCTCACCAACATCGAAATTCCACATGACATTTTATGTTTTTTATCCTTGGGACCTAAATTTAGTATAGAGCCAGTTCTAGGAAAAGATATTCAAATAAAACATTTACTAGCAGATGTTGAATATATTACATCACAAACATCAGATGACAACTTAAGAAAAACATTAATAGCAAAATCAACTAATATCATAACTAATCAAATAAACCATAAATTAAATATTTCATTCTTTCGTAATTTATACTATAAAACAAAGAAATTTCTAAAAACACATTCTAATATAGTTGTTACTAATAGTGATAAAGGTAACTCCACTGTTATAATGTTGAAAGAAAACTATGTTGAACTATCTTCAGAAATTCTGAATAATTCTTCTTACATCAGATTAAACAAAGATCCTACAACAACAATTCAAAATAAATGCAATAATATAATTAAAAAACTTTTTAATACCAAACAAATAGATAAAATTACGAAAGACAAACTTACTTGTTATAATGGCATACCTGCTAAATTTTATGGCCTTCCAAAAATTCATAAACCAATATTATCAATTAGACCTATAGTTGCTTGTATAGGTACCCCAACTAATTTATTAAGTTCATATATCACTGAAATTTTAACAAAATCTTACGACTTTAATACAAAATATTACATCAAAGATTCATTCGATGTTTTTAATCAATTTAACAAATTTCAACTACCTGATAATCATGTAATTTGCAGTTTAGATGTTATATCTTTATTTAGTAATGTCTATTTAGAAATTGCTCTAATAGCAATTGATAAAAAATGGAATGAAATCAGTCAACATTGTAAAATATCAAAAAAATATTTTCTAGAAATTGTTACATTACTCTTTGAAAATACCTATTTTACTTTTAATTCCCAAATATACAAACAAACCTTTGGTACTCCAATGGGAGCTGCAATTTCTCCAATTATAGCTTGTTATGTAATGGATAATATATTGGATTCTATTATACAATTATTACCATTTGAAATAATTTTTATAAAAAAATATGTTGATGACATTATTATGGCAATACCAAAAACTAACTTAGATGATGTTCTTTTCATTTTCAATAGCTATAATCCATATATTCAATACACTATGGAAAAAGAAGACAGTGAACAAAGTGTACCATTTTTAGACACAAAATTTATAAGAAATACTGATAATACATTATCTATTGATTGGTACATTAAACCAATAAGCTCTGGAAGATTAATGAACTATTGGTCTTATCATAAATATTCAATAAAAATTAACTTGATTAGACAAATGAAGAACAGAATAACCAAAATTTCAGATCCCAATTTTCATGAAAAGAACCTAAAAATTCTGCATAAATTATTTTTAGAAAATGGATACCCTAATAATTTAATCAAAAACATATTGTATAATTATTTTCCAACTGTAGACATTGCAGACAATAATAATACATCCCACAATACAGTACATATAAATAAATATATATCTTTTCCATATATTAAAGAAATAACACCAAAGTTGAGTAGGATTTTCAAACCAATAAATAACATTAAAATTGCCAATAAAACATGTTTCACGATAAAATCTATTTTTACAAAATTGAAAGACAAAACTCCGATTCTCAATCTATCAAATGTAATATATTGTATACCATGTAAAAACTGTAATAATAAATACATTGGCCACACTAGTCAAAAATTAAAAAGTCGTATAAGTTTACATAAAAGTGATTGTAGATTACATCCTGACAGATGTGCATTAGCAGAACATGTAATTGATAAAGACCACGTTATGGATTTTGAATCTGTTAATATTTTAGACATACAAACAAATACTAAAAAAAGACTTTTCTTAGAAATGGCTCACATATCACAAGAACCTTGTACTATTAACAAGAAGAGTGACCATAAGAATCTCAGTGATATTTATCACTACTTACTATCAATGGATCACAATAATAACATTTCAAATTTCAATTCTTAATTAATTTAAAAAAAAAAAAAAAAAAAAAACTTTTATAATAATTTGACATTATCATAACCTACACTCTCCATTTTTTGACATAATTTTTATAACTTATTAGAAAGATAAAAATGAAATTGTTTATCTGTCATAATGACAATATTTCAATATTTTTTAAAAAATTCAAATACCAATTTTAGCATTTAATATATATTTACCATTTTATATCAATCCTCAATTTACTGTAACTTGATAATGGAAATAAAAGTTTCCGAAAGCTTGTTAAATTAGTAAGAAGAGTTCACTTTTATAAACTTGCCGTTTCCCCAATATTTCTGGTTTTATACCTAATTAGTCGGCAAAGACTATTCTATATATATATATATATATATATATATATATATATATATATATGAAGGTTTTATTAAATTTTGCTGTAAAGCTGCACATCTTTGAGAAATTGTAGTAGGTTGTTAATTTGCTCAGGATTATTTAGCATATATCGTAGACTTGGTGAGAGGTGATGATGTTGTCTCCTGGCTGAGAATTGGTGACATTCAGTCAAAATGTGTTTTATTGTCAAATGCGTTTTACAGACTTGACAATAGGTTCGGTTGCTGGATGTCATTAGGTATCCATGCGTTAACTTCGAATGCCCGATGCGTAGTCTCCTTATTATGACTAGATCTCGCCTTGAAAGTACTGTAGGAGCAGGAAGATGGCTATTGATTGACGGTTGTATTTCGTGTAAAAATGAACGGTTTGTGTCCCAGTTCTATTGCCATATAATTTTCGTTCGTTTTTTGATGTGTGCCTTCAAGTCGTTACATATTTGGATATTGTCAGTAATTTCAGTGGATGTTGAGGCAATTTTAGAGTAATGATCTGCGAGTTCATTGCCAGCTATACCAATGTGTGGTGGTAGCCAAATTATAGTAACTGATATATTTTGATAAGTGTTAAGCTGGTGGAAAGTATCTTGGATATTTTGGGCAATTGGGTGTTGGGTAAATATATTTTGGATAGTCTGGATTGAGGCTAGTGAGTCTGTGCATATAGCTACATGCTTATTTGTTGAAGTGATATGTTTGAGGGCTTGAAGTATGCTAAATAATTCGCCAGTATGAACGCTGCATAAAAGAGGGATAAGGGAGGAATTAATATGAGAATGGGACGTTGTAACAGAGCAGCCTACTCCTGTTTCATTTTTTGAGGCATCAGTATATAGAACTAGATCGAATTTATTTGTTAGTATTATGCTATTAAAAGCTTTCATTATGAGTTCCCTTGATGATATGTGTTTGTCGTATCGTGTAAGTGATGTGTTGAGCTGAGGAATGGTAATGACCCAAGGAGGAGTCTGGGGAAGTGGGAGAGGAGTTGTTTGCAGTAAGTTAATGTCATTATGCAGCTGTGCAAGCGCTAATGGAATGGGTTTAATAGATAATAATGGATGTACGTAGTGTGATATGGATGTCGGTGATGTAAAAAGGGGGTATACAGGATTATGGGGGTTCGAGGATACGGAGGCTACGTAAGAGAGTAGTAGCTGTTGTCGTCCTAACCATAGGGGAGGTTCATTGGCTTCACAATAGAGGTTTTCAACAGGGCTGGATCGAAAGGCTCCTAGGCGGAGACGTAGAGCTGTGTTATGTTTTGGGTTCAAGAGGTCAAGGTATGTTTTGGAAGCTGACATATATAAAATTGAATTGTATGTCGGATAATAATACATTGTATCAACTGTACCAAATAAAAATAACGAACAACTCTAAAAAGTTTTAAAATCAAGATTGGCGTTGACCATTCGACGTTTCTTGTTATTTTATGCCCATCGTCATTATCATTCGTTATTTGTGTGTACAAGAATACATATTTCTTATATAATTGTGTTAGCTTTGGTAGAGCTTTTGTTACTTTCGTTCAAAATGCCACATTAGTTTTCGATCACAGAATATGCCGACATATTTTTTGTTTGTGGGTTCTGTAATGGGAATGGTAGAACTGCTGCTAGAGAATATCACAGGAGATTTCCTGATCTTCGAACTCCCAGTCATCCATCATTTGGGTGAGTTATTAATTATTTGCGAGAAAATGGCACTTTTCCAAGTGGAAGAGCAGAACGACATGTAGATGATGAAGCGCAGGAAGATGACATTGTTGACGCTGTTACTATGAACCCTACAATAAGCACTAGACAAGTAAGTCGAGAACTCAATGTTACTCAATCAAAAGTAAGTAGAGTCTTAAAAAAAATTATCTATACCCATATCATATTCAAATGATTCAGCGACTACATCCTGGAGATGAAATCCATAGGTTGGAACTTTGTAGATGGATTAACAATCATCGACCAACGCTGTACAGAACACTATTTACAGATGAAGCCCAATTTACAAGAGACGGGATAAATAATTCCCGTAATTCACATGTGTGGGCAGAAGAAAATCCCCATGCTATTAGAGAAAGTCGTTCCCAGTTAAGGTTTTCGGTTAACGTGTGGAATGGTGTCATAAATGACCAATTAGTAGGTCCTCACGTTTAGGGCTGGGGACATTCGCTTCATTGGATGTATTAACACAGGTGTACAATAGTTACCTCCAGCACTAACTGCAAATACTTCTGTTATTGTTCGTCCACGCTCCGCCGAAATATCAGCTCCAACTTTTTTAGCACCCTTGGGTCCATAAACTTTTGGACACTTCTTTTGCACCTTAGTGACCCCTGTCTCGTCCATGTTAAAAATCCTGTTTGGAGGAAACTTATGTTTGTCCATTACCACTTTCAGATTTTCGAAAAACTTCTTGGTTGAGTCAGAGTTAAAGGAAGCAATTCTATTTATGCTGGTGCCTTCTGGCTGCCGAAGTTTTATTTCAGGATTTATTTTCAGGAACCCATATAACCAGTATTTACCAGCTATTTGCTTTTCGGATGAGATGATCTTTAACATATTTAAATACTAACCGACGAAGTTCTGTGGGCGTCAAACCATAAAAAAGCTTGGCAAGTGTAAGCACGTACTCCTTTAGTTGGGCCTTAATATCTCGGGGAAAAATACTGCTTTACGACCAAGGCGCGATGATACAGGATTTGCTTTCTTAATGTTGATTCTGGTATATTGAATGTCCGGCCAACTTCGCTTATTTTTTTTGCCATTTCTAATTTCTCCTAAAGCTTTCTTCAAATTCTCTGGATCCCAGAAATTCCTTTCTGTCTTCCGTTTGTAATTTCGTGGCATCTGTAAAGGAAGAAAAAATTCTCATTTAATTCTATGTGGGGTAATTGTGCGCAGAACTGCGCACAATTTCCCCGCAGCGCGTCATTTTCAAAAACTTGTCAAAACAGAAACAAAAAATCGGTCATTTAATTTACATTAAAAGATGCCTAAACGTTTACTAATTATGACCACACATGCTAAAAATTTATTAAGAATAAACAGACAGCTTACCTTCTAAACTCAGATACCGCCAAAATTATAACCAAACACCAACATGTGCGTTCGACCAAAAACGTTCTCAAACTAACTGTGTTAGAATCGATTCCGAGTATATGTTGTAGCTATTCACTCTCCCCCACCTATCTATGGGAGGGGAGCCGGAAAATTCCTCGACAACAATTCACCGAGAGGAAAATTCCCTGTTTTTATTTTTTTGTCTTCTTCCTTCCACACTTTTTCTCGGCTTAGGACGAGCAACATAATGTTGGCGTGTTTAGAAGTTTTTGTTTCTTTTTGTCTCTTTTTTAACTTTTGAATATTTTTTATTTTTATTTTTTTTAACTTTTTAAATATTTTTAATTTTTTTTGGTTTTTTTTTATTGTTAGTATGTAAGATTGTAAGGTATGCCACGCAAATAAGTGTAAAGATTTTCCTGGTCATAATTGCTTACAAGGGTTGCGATTCGTTCAGCAGTATCTCGGTACTTTTTACGAGCCTTCTGAAGCCTTCTATTTGAAGCTCATGCAGACTCTATTCTCGCTGCAAGGCTTTTATGAATTCCCATATAGTAGGATGGTCTGAAGACACTTGAGTCTCGAATGCTCTATGCCACCCTTCTATAGAATTGTTAGTTTTTGGAATTCCCTCTGGTACAGTCTCAAAACTATTCCGCATATTGAGAGGAATTTGTGGTGGGCGCCGACGTTGGCGTCTTTCCAAGTATCCTCGAAGTAGTTAACAATTGGTTGGGCATTCTCGGGAAACACATTCTCCTC
Organism: Lochmaea crataegi; assembly: GCA_947563755.1. Taxonomy (NCBI): domain Eukaryota; kingdom Metazoa; phylum Arthropoda; class Insecta; order Coleoptera; family Chrysomelidae; genus Lochmaea; species Lochmaea crataegi. The sequence continues at coordinate 33,181,770 of OX387422.1, read as the reverse complement.
ACAAAGGGTCTCAAACGCATCTATTACATTTTCTGTGGGTACAAATGCTAACGTTGGTAACAACTTAAGATTTAATGCAAATTCTGTATCGGTTTCGTATTGGTTCTGTAGACCTTCTGCCTTAATTTTTCTAAAGATGCACATCCACGATGCTTTGAAGCTGGAAATTCTTCGGCAAAAGCACTTATCATGTCAGTTGGAAAATCCGTGAGGATGGTTGCTGGAGACACTCCAGGCATAAATTCTTTTAACTTTTGCAGCAAACGAATGTAGGATTGTTTTGTTTGGTAATAACACGTACACCAAAGGAACTGAAATATTTTATTTTAACCCATGTAATGTGAATAGTTGGTAAAACAAATGAGGTACAGTTTTAAATGTTCCATCCGCATACCAATGTTCGGTTTGAGATAGAAGTGAAATATTTCTTGCCGTACTAGATCAGTAGTCTTTCTTCATTTGTTCCAGAATCGTATAGCAAAAACGGTGCTCCAGTGTACGTTACTGTGCATTCTTGTGGAAAAACTATGTCTCTTCGATGGAGTGGCAAAATAGGAGCAGCTTCTGCCTTTGAACGGATATTTCTTATAGTTCTCTTCATGCTGGAAAGTTTCGGTGAGCAGGCTGCAGTAGGCTGGCTAAGTCCAATAGATGCCGTCGAGATAACAAGATATGGAGCGTATTGGGTACTCTTTGCGTTTTCTCGTACCTTATTACAAAATTTGTTTATATATCGGCAGTGTGGGTATGCTCACCAATTGTTTTTATAACAGCATCACTAAACGTTATAGCTCGAGCATTGCACTTTACATTGTAGTAGTAATCACATTTCCAAAAAAAATTTCAATCCCCTTGTCTTTTTGATATAAATATCCATCATGCAATAACTTTTGCTTCCCTTTTTCGCTAAGAACAAATTCAAGTGCCATTTTCCAATGTTAAAGATCAGACGAACTCTTCGATATAATCAAGTCCTAGAAAGTTGCATCTCTTTAAATACGTAATTTGAAGATCTACCTCATTACATCGAAATAATTCCAGTAAACAATTTTAAGAAATACTAGATTAATCATGTACCTGGCCATTATAATTCTAAGAATTCACCCCTCGATTTTAGATTTTTCAATAATTTTACACTTTAGCTTTGCCAAAAATTAAGATATAGGTTTGGTTTTAAACGTATTTGTCGGGGAATGTTCCTTTCGTCGAACTGTTTGTCGAGGAATTTTCTTGTCGGGAAAGTTTCCAGTAGGGGTATTGTTTGTCGGAGAACTTTCAGTCGGTGAATTGTTGGGCGTAGCCCGCCATCTCGGCCGATTTAATAAGGTAGCTGACAGATCAATTTTTAATGACTTTAGGAAATACCCATCTCGGCCAAAACCACTTTCAGGTAGAAACCCACGACAAATTTCAACCCCTAATCTATGCAATCAATTTATTTGAATTCGTATCAATGGTGGCAGTATAATGAATACTGGTCAGTTGTAATACATTTATCCTGAATTGTCGAAAATAGTTATTAGTTTTATTTTGATTCTTGACCAGTGCGTGTAAAAACAATTTAAATTTAACTTCGGAAAATGGCAACATTTGTTCATCCAGAATTTAAAGAAATGACGAGTCAACGAGGAAAACCACTCTTAGTGATAAATAACTTTAAATTTAAACAACAAAACCGGAAATTAGCTTCAGGGGAGACAAAATGAAACCTAACCTAAAAACAAATTTTTGTTGCTAAAAAAATTGAAGAGTATAAAAATAAAAAGATATCAAAGTTGTCTTATGTTAAAATATTATCATATTATCATTCATGTATATAACTTATGTAAATATGTATAAATTGTTGTAATATAGTTAGCTTATATATATGTAGACATTAATAAAATCTAATCAATCTGATTGAAGAGTATTATTGTAATAAAGGTTGGCCGAGATGGGCCATTCCAAAACAGGTCAATTTTAGACTCTGGCCGAATTGGGCAATTTTTATTCAGTATACCTGCCTGATTAGCAGAGATGGGAATCGCCCGAATTGTTGTCGGGGAATCTTCCTAGACCCCTATGGGAGCATTTACTCTCAACCACTTTGTCAAAAATTGTTACCTAAATCATTATAACTATAGGCTAGTACCACATGTAGAATATCACTCAGCTAAGGTACCTACAGGGCCGCGAGAAGTGCGACGAAGAGTTCTTGGGCATATACAGAAACAAAAGTAAAACAAGGAAATCATTATACCGGTTGGTGGGATTATGAATTTCTCAGGAATACATACTTCCGTATGCACTGAGTAAAGTATAGTAAAACAAAATCTTTGGTAAATCTACTAATTTGATATTTTTATATACGATAAATACTTTATTAAGAAACCGAATTTTGTTGTTATCACACTAGTTAATAGGGGAGCGCTGGGTAATAGCGTACTCCGGGAAATAGCGCGTGTAAACTAATTAACGAGACCGTGGGCGGGTTTATCAATGCTCGGTTAAATATTGTAGCCTTCGGATAAATCTTATTTGTTGGCCAAAGTGCTTATCAACTGCCAGCTTGCGTTTGCTGCCGTCAAACTTTCGGCTACCCTAGCTATCAAGTTGATGTTAACCATAGAACATACAGTTAAATACGAGAAAGTGGTGTTCCGTGATTCTGACTGTCAACTGTGTCATGATTGCATAATTTCAATGTATTATCATCGTTTGGGGCAAAATCGAAAAGCTTTCATTTTGATTTATTTATAGTAGTTTAGTAGCGTCCAATTAATATTAACTATTACTTAACGTTTACTTTTATTAATAATCGTCGCTCTGACTCAGTGAAACTGGTAAATATTTTTTTCTGTCCTCCGGCCGAAAAGCATCAACTTTCGGGCCTCCGCGCTAAACGAAGTTGTCGCTTTCCGGCTCCGTCGAACAGAAAAATAGTATACACACCTCGGCCAGTAAGTAAGAAAGCCTCAGATCACATGTTTGTCGACCTCAGCTTCGCTTCGGCCGACAATTACATGTGATCTGAGACATTTCTTACTTTACTGGCCTTGGTCCGTAATATACTATTGTTTTGTGAACATTTTTCAAAACCAAATAAGCCAACAAAAGCAAACAATTCATACATAAACACAGACCGAATACAATCGATAAATAATTTTGACACTGACATTACCTACGGCGTTGCCAGAGAAAGATTGCGGTAACATACAAAAATAAAAACCATTATTTCTATATTTTTGATCCAGTGTATTATAACAAAATGTGCGAGTAAAATTTTGTGAAACGGGTAATCCTCCCGACACCAAATTAGAATGAGAAATTTACATTACACCCACGTTGATATCACGGACAAGGTTGCCAAATGCTAAATTACACTTAGTCTCCACCTGTCCGTCATGAGGTGCATGGATAAACACTTTCTAACGTAACCAAGACTGACTGGCGGCTAGAGATAGCTGAGGGCTACGTGTAGCTGACAGATTTAACCGAGCATTGATAAACCCGCCCTGTATCGCCCATCACGTTCTAGAATCGCCAATTGATAGATTTCTCAAATGCAAAATCAAATTTTAACAATAAGTGGAGCCATCTATGAGTAAACTCAGTAATGTTACATGGGAGAACTAAATTTGGTAGGTATGGTATTACAGATTATTGTATCCGGCCTAGATCAATAATTATTGCCATATTACAGGTGATAAACAGAATTAAAATTTATTTACACTTTTTGATAAATACAAATATACCGTCAATGATATTTATAACGTTGACGAAAGTGCAATCTATACTGTACACAAAACCTCGAAAATAATTCCCCAAAGAGGAGTGAAACACTAATTATAAACTAGATATTTCATTGTTCCTGTGAAAACCCAAGACAGATATACAGAGCGTGTCCCAAGTTATCGTTTACAGGCAATAACTCGCTTAATTTAAAAGATAATCTAATACTGTAAAAACTGTTGTGAATGGCATCAAAATTTCTTCCTAATGACGTATCAGAAACTTCATTTCACTTAACGGCGGCCAACCCTCACTTTCTGTTTTCAAATAGGACCCCCTGTATATTTTCGTTGAAAATTGCTTGTCACTCTATTTGGAATACAACGATGTAACATACTTGTTGGTTTTTTATTATTAGCACCAAAAAATTTACATTTTGTAATTTCTAAATTTCCTTAAAAATAAAATACAAATACCTAATGAAGAAAAAATAACAGTAAATGTTCAAAATACTTTCCCGCAGATTCCATACGAGCTTCAAAAAGTCTTAAAAGCGATCTTGTGCACGCAGTCTGAATCATAGCTGGTGTAATACTACGACCACAGAATACACCAACTAAGTATGGTGTTTTCTTTGCTACGACATGCGTCACGAATGCGTTCTTTAAGATCATCTAAATCTACAGGCTGTGTTTGATATACTAATTCTTTAAGATAACCCCACAAAAAAAGTCTAGTGGCGTTAAATCAGGCGAGTCCAAGCTATAGGTCCTTAAGTACCTATCCAGCCGTTGTGAAAAGACTGATTGAGATACTCCGCAACAATGCCTGCATTATGAGGTGAAGCACCATCCTGTTGCCAGATCATTGTATTTCGCTCTGCCAAAGGAATGTCTTCCATATGTTCAGGTATTTTTGTTTTCAAGAAAATCTAAATACCTGTGTCCAGTAAATGTGCCCTCGTAAAAGTATTTCCCAATCAAATGACCATTGAATAACCCACACCATACATTTATATCCCATACTGTTTGAAAACGAGTTGAACGAACCCAGTGAGGATTTTCGTTCAACCAATAATGGGCATTGTGTGTATTAACTATACCATTGTTGTGGAAGCGGCTATCATCACTCCAAAATATTTGATTTAATAGTAAGGGATTGTCGGCAATCATAACATCGATTAGAGATATGAATTATAATCTTCTGTCGAAATCAGTAGGCCTCAGTCCTTGAACTAAATGTAGTTTTGTGTTGCTTCAAAATTCTCTGTATCATGCTCTTGCTTATTCCCAGTTCTTCAGCTATGTTTCTAACAGAAGTATGAGGATTGATTCCAGCATTAGCAAGTACATTAATTACATTATCATCAGTTCTCACTGGATATCGGTGAGGTGAGCGGTTATTGTTAGGGGACGAACCGCTGCGCATCTTCCGTTTCAATTTAGGAAACACCATGTGTGATACCTGAGGACGTTGAGGAAAACGTTCTGGGTATAAACGGGCCGCTCGTCGAGCATTTTTCCTGCATTCACCATATCATATCAGTCTACTTGTCTGGACTGAATGTAAATGGCATTGTGCGTATAACAAGATTAATAATTTTGAATTCAAATTTGTGGATAGTATAAAAATTTAATTCGTCGATTAACTACGACACCCAAGGTACTATTTGCAAATGATTGTTATTCTACACTTATTATTATTAATCATAAATTTTTTGACATAAAAAGCATCAGTTTTTTTTTAACAAAAGATTAATCTACTTCTATATCGCGAGGTTTTTGAAACCAGTGGCGGAAGCAATAAGAACAATTAGGTAAAGCAAAATATCATAAAATGTTAATTTTTTTGGAGCTAAAAATAAAAAACCAGCAATTATGTAACATCGTTGTATTCCAAATAGAGTGACAAGCAATTTTCAACGAAAATATACAGGACGAAATATTCTGGAGGTTTAAAATAGAAAGTGAGGGGTGGCTGCCAAAGGACTGTTGAGTGAAATAAAGTTTCTGATACATCATTGATGCCATTCACAACAGTTTTTACAGTATTGGATTATCTTTAAAATTAAGCGAGATATTTGCCTGTAAACCATAACTTAGGACACGGTGTATATCGTATATGTGAAAACATTGAGGATTAAATATCATATTTGTGATACTGATATAAGTAAAAAAATTGTGTATTAAGGTGTGTATATCTTGGTTTTTCACAAGAACAATGCAATATCTAGTATATAATTGAAACATGGCAACATTGTCATTAACAAGTGAGTGAAATGTAGATGGAGGCAAACTAATTACACTTTCCGGTTACCTACTTTTCTACCTCTTACCTATTTTCGACAAGCGCCGCTAGACGCACCACAATACGATCCACCGCAACATGGAGGTATGTAAATCCATAACTTCACTTTTTAATGAATATAACTTGACAATTTCACACGGCAATTAAAACCAAATACAAATAGTATTAGCACTCGGAGAGCTTTATTTATGTTTATGTATACATAAATTTAGCTGACTAGCTCTATGATCCATTAGGACTATGTATTGAAAAAAGTACATTATTCTTTTGTTGCTGTTTGATGGACAAGCAGAGGCGTGCGGTGAAATTTGGCTCAAGGGAAGCAATTTTTCAGAGCCCACCCATTTGTAGAGTAATTGTATTCCTCTTTCGGTTTTTGCAAATGTATCTATAACTTCGTTGTAGAAACGCGTAGTTATGGTCACTATAAAATGTTGTTAGTTACTAATTAGTTGAAAATGTTTGACAACGCTGTTATCTATTCACTTAGATAAGTACTGAATGGATTAACCGACTTGGTTTTACATCAGATAACACAACTTTTAGCAGTGGCGCTTCGTTATTCACAGTTGTTCCCGAATCGACTAATTTATATCGTTTTTTCGTTGTAGGTGTTTTTGAAATTTTGATTGGTCACAAAGGTGACGTATTTCATACTTCAATATAATTGGCAGATATCAAGTCACGTGGCACTAACTAGGGCACAGTTTTCATTGGCGGAGATGCGAGTCACGAATAACAAGATGTAAAATTTGGTCAATTGGGAGCAACGACGAAAAACATGGAAACTGCGAACAACACGACAACAACGGTTTATAAACGCATATATGTGATATCGATGTTTTATTTTCGAGCAGCGATAATCACGAACAAAGTTCCAGCTTTATGTTTTTGATGGGATATTACTTATAGGACGAATATTATTGATTGAAAGAAATTATTGTTGTATGTAAAAACTTCAGTAGGTCTATTATACTTTGGATTAGACATGGACTATATAATAGATTCCAATTATATGGTCCAGGGTCTAATTTTTTTTTTGTATACTAACTCAGCGGCGGCTCGCTTCAGACCAAGAGTCGTTCTAATTGACTGTGAAACAGCGCAGACTGCGGAATGGCTCCAGGTAAAAGTACCACAGATCAAAGGCTGGAAGCGAGCGAAACTAATGTTGTGTAAGGGAGACAACATCCCAACAATTCATACCGCAAAGTTGTTCTTCACAAGAAGCCAAGGCGTTGAAGAGAAGAAGCTTCTTCGTTTGATAGTACGGTAGAATTCAGGTTTGGAAACAAATCAATGGGAGGTCCTTAACCTCAAGGAAAAGGGCCAAGTCCTAGTCTTGAGGACAGGAATAGACAATCTATCAAAAAAACCAAGAAGAAACCTCCATTCACTTACTTACAGAATGCGTAGGAATACAGAACAACAATACAACACCTAGGGAACAGAAGAGGGACAGTTACCTAATCTGAAGCCTGAGGACATTCCAAGATCTAAGGTTGGACACTTCGTAGTGTGATGTGCGGTGACGCAGGATGAAGTAGACTGCGTGTGTGAATTAAATTGCCTGCAGGGGATGTGCGAACGATGAAACGCAGTTACGCACACCCCAGTGTCTGAAACGCAGTTCCTCGCCCAGTAGATGCCTACTATGATGTATTCATATTTGTGTAATTTGTTAAGACTCTGGATCTGTTTCTGATTTTGTTGAGGAAAAAATAATGAATGCAACTACACATTAATTTCCTCTTACATTTGAATCAGAAGACAAGACAATTTTTTTGCAATTTTTCAGAAATATAAATACACAATATCAAATATTCAAATCACGTTATTTTTACGATAAGTATGCCATTTTAAAAGGCTGCCTATAAAAGCGTTCCTGAAGAAATGATTAAATTCTTGTTAAAAAAATAACATTTATACTTTATTATTAGTATTTTTGTCTCGTGCTTTCTGTTATTAGAGCATATGACCCACCATGATATACAATTATAAATTTTCATAAAAGTGGCTTACGTAGTAATATTATAATCCTATATATAATTTATTATTCAGTATAATCGATCAATCATATTAATAAAGAAAATGCATTGAAGTAATAATGCAATGTGTTAAGAGACAATTGTCTTGATACCACAAATTAATAGACATATTAGGTTTGTGGTGTGAATTGTAAAATATAATCAGTTTTACATTACATAATATATTTTTCGATCAAAGATCGGGATTAGATGCAATTGTTAATGTTACAGAAAGACCAGATTCTTTAATGAGATTCACAATATCACCGTGACTGAAATGCATAATATCTATGTGGTTTACAGCTACTATGTAATCTCCTACACGCAGTCTTCCACATCTTTCAGCTGGGCTGTCTTCTATTAATCGACCTGAAGAATAAATAATACTATCAGAATATTGATTGATATATCATGAAATAATATTTATTATATACAGCATGTCCAAAGTTATCGTTTACAGGCAATATTTCGCTTAATTTAATGATAATCCAATACTGTAAGAACTGTTGTGAATGGCATCAAAATTCCTTCCTACTGACGTATCAGAAACTTTATTTCACTTAACAGTCTTTGGCAGCCAACCCTCACTTTCCATTTTCAAATGGCACCCCCTGTATATTTTCGTTGAAAATTTCTTGTCATTATATTTGGAATACAACAATGTAAAGTACGATCAGAAATATAAGAAGGTCATAAATCACCAACAACTTGAGTTATCAGCAGGCGGACGATTCTACGCAGAGTTGTACCTGCCCTACACAAATTTTGTTTTATGATGATGATATTGGGTTAAGATAATTATCAAGAATAATCGCTTGATTATAATTGAGAATTGTTTATGTATATATAATACATAATATATGATATATAACACAAAAACATTTATAAACATCACGATAATGAATGCGATTATAGTTCAGAAAGTTTATAAAATTCAAATTGTTTAGAATTTAATATACACACACTTGTGAAGTTGCTGTTTTTTGCATATAAGTATTATGTATATAAGTTAAAGGTATTTATAAACAAAATTACTCACGAATATCAGTTTCACTTTCACTGTCGTCATCCGAATTGATAATAAACTTTTCTTTTGGGAATTTTTTCCACATCCATATATGACTTTTCCACATCCATATATGACTTTTCCACATCCATATATGACTTTTCCACATCCATTTATGACTTTTCCACCCTTTTAATATGGGAAACACACTTGGCCCAGCTGCTATCAGGAATATTTGCAGTTTCTGTTTGAATAAGAGCTACGTACCACAGTTGAACTTAACCCTGGAGAAGTATTATTTCTTCGAACTGCTGACTTAAGCTGATGCCATTTATGTTCAATTGGGTTAAACATACAGTGATAAGGAGGAAGTCTGAGCACCGCATGTCCCAAGCTTTCAGCCAATGAATCAATCACAAATTTTTTTTTCTATTTTCGGTTCCTGCGTGAATGATCGTAATGCGTTTTCCTTCATTAGACGGCGCATTAGTTTGGCACAAGTCAGATGAATCTACCCAACTTTTGTTTGGAATATCGTGTGTATCGGACCAAGTTTCATCCAAATACACTACTGTTCTACCATATTCTCTAAATTCATTTATTGCCAATAAATATTCAAATCTCCACTTCTTAAGGCGCACAGATTCCATTATGATTTTTCTGCTACTAGTAAGTTTTTTAAATTTAAATCCGTTTTGAAAAATAGACTTCCTTTAAGTCTCTTTGCAATACTGGATACCAGTTTCATTCTTTTTAAGCCGTTGCCAAAAATAATGGAGAGCCTACTATTATTAAAATGCCAAACTATTTCATGAGAAATTTTAAACCGGACCTGGGAATATTGAAAAGGACACACACTTTTATTGCTGATCTATATTTCGAACAATAGGTAATAATGAGGGTGTTCAAAATTATTTCCTACAGATTCCCTACAAGGTTCAAAACGTCTTAAAAGCGCTCTAGTGCACGCAGCCTGAATCATAGCTGGTGTAATACACGAATGCGATCTTTAAGATCATCTAAATCTACAGGATGTGTTTGATATACTAATTCTTTAAGATAACCCCACAAAAAAAAGTTCGGTGGCGTTAGACCGGGCGAGCGGGGAGGCCAAGCTATAGGTCCGTAAGTACTCATCTGTTGTGAAAAGACTGATTGAGATACTCCGCAACAATGCCTGCATTATGAGGTGGAGCACCGTCCTGTTGCATTCGTTGTCCTGTTGTATTTCGCTCTGCCAAAGGAATATCTTCTATAAGTTCAGGTAATTCGTTTTCAAGAAAATCTAAATACCTGTGTCCAGTCAATGTGCCCTCGTAAAAGTATGGCCCGATCAAATGACCGCTGAATAACCCACACCATACATTTGTACCCCAAACTGTTTGAAAAAGAGTTGAAGGAACCCAGTGAGGATTTTTTTTCGACCAATAATGGGCATTGTGTGTATTACACCATTGTGGAAGCGGATTTCATCAATCCAAAATATTTGATTTAATAGTAAGGGATTGTCGGCAATCATAACATCGATTAGATATATGAATTCTAATCTTCTGTTGAAATCAGTAGGCCTCAGTCCTTGAACTAAATGTAGTTTAAATGGGTGATATTTGTGTTGCTTCAAAATCCTCTGTATCGTGCTTGCTTATTCCCAATTCTTCAGCTATGTTTCTAACAGAAGTATGAGGATTGATTCCAACATACGCAAGTACATTAATTATATTATCAGCAGATGTCACTGGATATCGGTGCGGTGCACGGTTTTTGTTTGGAAACAAACCGCTGCGCATCTTCCGTTCCAATTTAGGAAACACCATGTGTGATACCTGAGGACGTATATCAATGCATATCAATGTACTCGTCTGGACTGAATGTAAATGGCATTGTGCTTATAACATGATTAATAATTTTGAATTCAAATTTGAGGATAGTATAAAAATTTAATTCGTCGATTAACTACAACACCCTAGGTACTATTCGCAAATTATTGTTGTTCTACACTTATTATTATTAACTGCCATCAGTTTTTGTAAACAAAAGATTAATCTACTTCTATCTCGTGAAGTTTTTAAAAACAAGTATGTTACATCGTTGTATTCCAAATAGAGTGACAAGCAATTTTCAACGAAAATATACAGGGGGTGCCATTTGAAATAAGAAAGTGAGGGGTGGCTGCCAAAGGACGGTTAAGTGAAATAAAGTTTCTGATACGTCATTAGGAAGGAATGTTGATGCCATTCATGACAGTTTTTACAGTATTGGATTATCTTTTCAATTAAGCGAAATATTGCCTGTAAACGATAACTTGGGACATGGTGTATACAGTAGTGTCAATTATCCGAACGTGGATCAACCGAACGACCGCTAGACCGAATTGCTAGTTCTTGTGTAACACCTCGTATATCAAAGTAGGTAGTATTTATTAACATATACAAGTGAAAGTGATTCGAAAGCAGAACAGCAGTTTTGATCAAGAGGAGATATGACGAATATCATTATTATTGATCTGATTTCAAGTCAACTTGTGCTGTACTTAGTATGTACCTATGAGATACAGTAAAATGAAGATATATAATATAATATACTATAAGTGTTGAATAAACAAGTTTGAATAATACCAAAATTCTATCCGTTTCACTCGCTCGTTCGTTCACGACTTCTTGAAACGTTAATGTTATGCGTATAATATTGATTTATGTATGTGCAATATGTTTTGTTCACTAACATGTTTGAACTTACCAAGGTAATAAACCAATATATTTTTTCTCCGATTGACATTAAACGTCAGTTTTAGTGACATTTATCGATCATAGAAGTAAAACTTTTACTGCCTATGCAGAAAAAAAGGATTTTTAATGCCTAGGCATTAAAATCATTTTTTCTTCTTTTTTTTTGAAATCTCCCAGACTTTACTCAGCAACGGCAATGATAATGTGATTTAAGCAGGCCCATGGAATCAAACAATCACTTCCACATCACACATACATAGGCTAACTTCACTGTGCACACTATTATTGTCGATATTTAACATTATATTTATTACCTTTCGGTAGATATTATTATGTATAGAATTTAAGGTCTAATCGACAAAAATAATTAAAAAATATATAACATACGATTAGAAAAAATATTAAAAATTGTTATATCCGTCATAAAAGAGTTTTCATTTTAATTTTATTTTTCTTCACACTGTACAAACAATCGGAGAAAAAATTATATGTTTCACACGGCAGAGAATCAGATTTACTGCCTTGGCTAGTTTCATTGCCTCGGCTTCGCCTCGACAATGAAATGCTAGCCGCGGCAGTAAATCTGTTACTTTTAAACAAATAACTATTTATTGGTTCATAAAACTCATAAAAGTATACAGTTCGATTATCCGAATAAACCTTTTTTCCGAACACCCATGTTTCCCAATTAGTTCGGATATAATCGACGCTCTACCGTATATATTTAGATACATACTTTGAATTAGGTTTTTAAGAACATATTTACCGATTGTAGATCCAATTTTGTTTGCTGATGAAATGATGACAAATCCAAAGCCTTCATTTTCAGTCCTTTCAACAGCAACTTCATATGTAAGATGGGAATTGTTAGGTATAAAACTCATATTAATCGTAGGTAGCTGTGACTGGTTTTCAGTCGGCCAATATCCAGTATTAATAGGTATTTGTGGATTAATCCGCCTTCGGAGAATGAGATTGACTTGACCCCTAGCTGCTGCTGCATTAATAAGTTGCACTACTTGCCGATGGGAAGCTTTTATGACAGAATAACCTTCCACACTTACTATTTCATCACCAGATCTTATTCTTCCATCTAAATCGGCTGCGCCTTCTGCAACTATATGTCCTACAGCAACCTACGGAAATATATTTAGAAATTTATATATTTTGAAAATAACGGCAGTTATTATTAATAATAATAATAATAATAATAATAATAATACAGACATAGTTGATCTAATTCTGTAGAATCTAATTTGACGATATCTTTTACTCCACTGGCTTCATCTGGGTATAAGAAAGTGGCGATACCTAGCAGAATATTATTGCTTAATAAATAATAACCGACATGTGGCCATTGCCGGACAATCTGTTTGACACAAGCTGGTTTTAAATTTTGCACTATAGTAGAACAATTTTCAATTGATGGTGATTCATTGGCAACATCTTACTTTTCACTTATCCACATTGGCGAACAGCATAAACAATAAAAATGACCCTGGTAAGTGCCGGTAAAAATTTAGTTCTGAGATTTAACATTGTTGCCGTTAGTCCTCATTCCTCATTTGTAGATCAGTCACCATCAGTTGAGTATCATTGTTGTAGTATAGAGGATTCTTGAATAAGACACAAGTTAGAGGAGGTGCAAGCAATATTTAGACAGGATGACAAGCAAACGACATTTTTATATTGAAGCTATAATGGAGAGAACAATAAAAGGAAATCAAATATATTTGACTTTGTCTTAAAGCAGTTTTTGACAATATACAGAAGTGAAATATGGAAAACTTTCAAAAAACGGAATTTCTTCAGATAACACATTAATAAGTACTATGGACATTAAATATGGACAAGAGTGAAGCAAAAAAATAAGCTCACTATTATTTAGCACAATATGGGAAATATAGTGAAACAAATAAAAAAGAAGGAGAAATAAGTATTAAATCAATCTATAACCCATCACAGCATAGACAGAATTAATGAGCAAGAATTAAAATTGTAAGTGAACTCTAAGAGATTGGCAAAGAGTAATGAAAATTAGGAAAACAAGAAAGGGATACCTAGAATGAAATGGTTGGCCAACTTCAAGATTACAACGAAAATTAGGAATATCAATGGAATAAGAAAGTGCTTGCAAAGAGTGGGTAGAACATGCTTTTTCGAGTTGAGAGCAATTGGGTGTATGAAGTGAAAATAAAATACTAAAAATTAAATTGGTGATGTACTGAATACTAAAAGATTATTTTTGGTGACTAAGCATCGAACTATTACATTTATTTACTAAACATATAAAATTACAACTTACTTGCGATTTGTCTTCTATCCCTCCTATGATTCTAAATCCGAATCCAGTTTCTTGCCTATTTAATGTTACCGCCGTAGTTACATATTCAACGTTAGGTGAAGAATACCACCATTCATTTCCATTGCATTTTTTGGCATTTTCGTATGTGTCTATTGAATCAACTAACCCTGGTCGATGATTTGAGCAATAAGCACAAGAGCAATCATATATATGGGATACTGAATTATATAAACTAAATTTGCTATCTAATTGAGCTGAATATTCTCCCACAGATTTATTTTGATTTTCAGGAACAAAATCCATATCATCTACATCTTCTTCTTGGCTGTCTATCAGCGATGAACGTAATCGAGACCTATCAGTGGAAATATTGTCATAATCATGTTTAAAAAGTTCATGATTTTGATTTGAGTTAGTATCTTTAATAGGTGTTTTGGATAAGCCTCTTGTATCTACTAAAGGAGTTTTAGGTCTACTAGGGAGAACTTCTTTGTTTTGAGTACTATAAATATCTGCTGTTGGAGTTTTACTTCTATATGCATTACTCACATCTTTGCCATTAAAACGAATATCTAATTTTCTAGGTTTATTTCTAATAGTTGGTGTTTTAGTTGAACACCCTCTTTGAACACATATGCTAGCTTCACTATTGTAAGAACAGTTTTTTAAAACATGTACCACTTCGTCATGTGACATATTTTGTAGAGAAATATCATTTATTTTTACAAGTATGTCACCTTCTTGTAAGTTTTTACAGCGTTGATGGTCAAGAATTTTTTTAACTCTTTGCCCACAGGCACTATCAGCGATTGTAAATCCAAAACCTAAATTTCCTTTAACTATTCTTACTTTTACATCTATTCTTGCTGCAGAAACATTGTCGATGCCTTTCATGAGATCATCTAAATCATTACTAAAATCTAAAATAGGATTATCGTTATGTGAGATTTCCTCTCCCTCTACAAAATTATAGTTTGTATCTACTAAACATTTCTCATTAGATACAGGTTGTATATGTGTGTCTACAGCTATAGTGGTCACTACTTCAGTATTTGGATCATTTGGATCAAATGGCAGGGGATAACCTCGACAAACTTCTAGCGCTACTGTGGAACCAACACTAATAGATTGAAACAGTCTAACAATTTGATTATGTGTATATCCTAAGACACATGTGTCATTAACAAATACTATTACATCTCCTGTCTGTAACTGTCCATCTAGCCATGCTGGGCCCTTAGGCACTACAGATTTTATTTGGAGAAATTCATCAACTCCATCGTCTCCTCCTACAATAGTAAAACCTAAGCCTCTAGATGATTTAACTAAAGAAGTCTTAAAACGTTGGCCACATAATTCAGATGGATCTTTTGTAAAAGATGTTCGACTAACTCTGGCAGATGCTTGTGATGCTGCTCGTTTTGCTTGGATTACAGGATTTTCATATTGAGTTCTTCTGTTAACATGGTCTATGAAATATGTGCCATAATGAGGATCACTTATCTTTTCCCAACCATAGGGCAACTCATCATCCATGCAATCTTCCAAGGATTTCTTCTGAAATTTTGATAACCGAGGATCTAACCAATGTGATGTACCAGTAGAATGGCTAAAAGAAATAAAACATCTGTTGAGTAAGCAAGTTAAACCTTACAGGATAATTATTGATGTGAAAAACAGTTATCTAACATTCTGTCAAATAATGTACTCCAAATCAATTACTCATAAACAGCTAACAATCACAAAAAATAGAAGTCAAACTAACAACAATGTAACTAATAAGTGAATAGATCAGGTTGACAAAATTCGAATATCTAGTATGCTGGATAAGAGATTTGAATCTGAAAATAAAAATAAGAAACCTGCTATGTACAAAATGCAAGTGGTGTATGCAGCTTATATAGGATTATTTTAAAATAATGGACATCCATTTAGTGTTTAGATTTTAATAAATTGAGCATTTTTCGATAATAACTAGAGGTTAGTGTTTATGTAAAAAAATTGGTTTTAAGTATTTTCCTAATTCACCTCACTAAAAACTTCCATCTTACTGAGACCAGTAGCTCATTGATGTTTAAGTCAGCTATGCGATGTTGACATTGTTTACAGTATTTCTTTAGAAACAGACGGAAATAATGAAGTTCTTATGGATACAGTCCATTAAAGCAGTAACAGTAAGGTACAAATAATTCACTCCAGGAAGGGTAAAATGTTCATAAAGGCTTTAGCATATAAAGTATAAATGATTTGGTGAATTTATATTGTAAATATTTAGGTGATAATAATAATACTATTACCATTAAAAAGCAGCAAGAAAAGCTCTGTCTATTATTCATACATTGTTACATTAAAAAACCAAAAAGCACATATTATGTCAAGATTAGTAGTAATGCTAATTGTCTTCAATGAAAGTGAGAAATTAGTTGAGATAATTTTTAGAGGAGAAGCGGACTTGGCTATTAGGAAAATTCCATGCATGCCAAAAATTGTACATATCAAAACGTTAGAAGGATTAGAACTAAATTTAATATTTTGGAAGTCAGTAGCTGACAATGATATTATGTAGCTTTTACAAAAACTTGGTTGTTTAAATCTATTCAAAATGCAGAATTGTGTTTTTATGATTTTAATGTTTATAGGATAGATCATAATATATTAATTAATAATAAATCTGTAAATAGTTCACTTCTTACAACAGTAAAAAATTTATATATCCAGAGCTATTCTTTCACCTCATGATATGGCTATATTCCTGGGTCATCAGATTCATGATAGCATATAGTTCGATGGTATAGTTGCCAAAGACTCGGCAGGCTAGGGCAATCCAAACAATAAGAGGCATCCATTAGAAGTCTTGCTGAACTCACCAACACTTCAAGTCTACATACAAGGTCAAGCCAGATCAGTCACCAAAAGATTGACAAGAGGGCAAGCATTCATAAAAAGATTAAACGGTAAGACGCATAACCAGCTTGACAAAGAGTTGGAAACCAACCCCATAATGGAAATGCCATTGGACAGGATGCTTCCCAAGTAAAACGTTAGAGCAATTTTTAGTTTTAGTCATAACAAGCAAGTAGGCATGGAAAGAAGGTCCTCCAATTAATGCAGAAATGGCTTGCTATACAGATGGCTGAAAAACTGAGGAAGGTGTAGGAGCAGGAAAAAAATATATATTGACAAGTCAAAGAAAAGAGTCTCACTATGCAAACACATGACGATGTTCCAGGAAGACTGTCGTGCAAGAGTTATTAAGGCGAGAGTTTAAAATAAAGACCATTGCCATATGCTCCATCAGCCAAGTGGCTATAAAAGCAATCAGCTCCATGCAGATAAATTCCAAACATCTATCACAAGGGTCATGGTCCTCCTCATTTTTCTTCAGAAACTGTAGTTATACTTTGGATAAATTTCCTGATTATTGAATACTCTCATACTTTTCACTATTTATAAATCTGGCCATGCATTCATTACTACTAGTATCCTATTTGAATAATTAGTATGCTCCTTAATATATTTGAACTTATCACAACTGATTATATTTACATAGCACCTTTGATGTTGGAGGAGTCAAATAATGGTCCTTGAACGTGACAGCTAACTCTGACATATACTGAGAAACATAATAAACTTTTACAACTTTACTCAAGTCACACTGAGAAAAAGTTGTGTTCTATCAAATGTATTATATAGGCATTTTTCTTTCAGTAACTATTTCTGCACTTTTTGCTGACAATATAATATGATTTGAAAGTACAAGTTTTCATTAAACTACTTATATGTATGTGGTGAATCTGACAACTGAATTTTGAACCAGTTGCACCTATGAGATAGTGCGGAAATTTTGCACTTGTTTTTAAAAATGTTTTTTTCGCATAAACACATTTTTGGGTGAAAAAAAGGGATTACAAGAAGTAAAGAGATGTAGAATAGGTATAAGAAAGATGGAAGAAAAAGCAAGACATCGGAAAGTTGGAAAGAAAATGTTGAGAAAATAGGACCTTAGGGTATGTAAAGACTATAACTATAAGCAAGATGCCTACATGTGATCACATGACAATTGACGACTAATTTAAAAGATAACTTCAGTGTATTAGTTTTTATAACTTCTTAGTAAATGTATTCTGTGCTGGTAAATCAGCAGAGATGTGTCTGATTATGTGATTATTTATTTAAGTCATTTTCTTGATAGAAGACCTGGAAAATGGTTTGTACATATCTTTCCCAATTTCACTTGGATCTTGTGTAGTTTAATTTCTTTAATAACAACAACATGTAGGTAAAGTTTATCCAAAATCAATTGCAAAAGCGACGAACACGTGTGCCAACTTTTTCCTCTAATTAGGCATATGCCAGCATATGCTTATTCATTTTAAGAAAGTAAAGCTGTAAGTACTTTTTGCAGCTGATCTTAAATGTTTTCAAAATATTGTATGGGTGATTCAGTTCTGACTGTGATTTTTTTGATTAATAATTTTTGTTCTTTAAAATAAATTTTTTTTTGTTTGTTTATGCATATTATTACTCTACTTTATTGTAAAAATAAAAGTCTGTAAGGATTTTGCTACAATTTCAAAGCATCGAGAATGATCATCAAATTTCAAATTGTCCATTCCACAGTACTGACTCACATATCCATGGTACTGACATAAAGTAAATTTAGTAGACATTCTTTGGAAAAGTCGTTTAATTTATTGTTTTGTACACATTTATATACATATTAATTTATGAGATAATTAGTTTGAATCATTTATTGCTACAAAAAAAAAAGAAATTTATCGAAAAATTCTAGAAATGCACATGACACAGTACTGACATTTAAGTGATCTACTGTAAGTAGCAAGTAATACTATACAAAAAAAGTGATAAAATATGATCATGAATATCTAATTAACACAGAAATTCCATTAATAGATTGTTGACTAAGGGCCAGTGAGAACAAATAGTGAAGGAAATAAAAAATCACAGTTAGAACAGAATCACCCATATATCATGATGATGCTGTTAAACTTCAACAACAATCATTTTTACCCTTTCCTATTTCAGTATGAAATAATTAATGAATGTTTGTGTGCATTCATCTTAAAATATTTTGGATTGCATCCGAAAGTAAAGTTACCTCTTAGTATTAAAAATAAGGTTGATAAGGTTTTATTCAACTTTAGTTATAGAAAATCAATAACTGGTCTCAGTTAAGTAGTATAAATATTTAAAAAATCAAGCAGAGCAACTTTCTGTATGAAGTGATAAATATTAAGTTCAAATGTAATAAGCAATTAGAGATGGCAGAGAATATTCATGATCATGATGCCAGAAGACAAAACATTATGTAGAAATATGACAATAATTCACAATTTGTCTGAGCACAGTAGGTACAGTCCTAACAATGTTTAAAGAAAAATAAACAAAACATATTTTCAATAGTACTTAGTTTGATATTAAAGAATAGCGCATTAATCTCTTCAAAATTGTCTGATTTATTATGTATTTATATATCAGAGTTTTATTATTATGTAGGTACCTATTTCAAATATTTTGTTTAGTGAGCATTATGTTTGCCAATTAGGAAATTGTTCAAATGTTATAATGTTCAACACCGTTGCTGAATTATGTGTGGGTAATGTTTGTATTCTTTGAATAAAGTTTAATAAGCAGCTTTAAAATCTACTTGCAACCCATAAACAATCAAATGTATAAACTGTAATTAATACATTTTAGGCTAATATTATCAAGAAATTACTTTCTGAATTGGATATTTTCCTAACTGTTTTTGCTCATAATAAATAAATGCTTAATGATCATTTTCTTATCCTACTAAAAAATATTGTAAAACAACTCACTCTATAAAATATACTTCTCCACTCTCAGTATAAGCTTTTTCCCATTTTGGAGGTAGAGGGCCTAAAGAATCCAAGTTATCATTATTGTTTGTTGAATTGAAATTGTTCACATCTTCTCCAAAGTAATTGTTTTCTCCAGGGTGCACTGTATTATCAGTCTCTACTCTTAACGGCTGAGAAAGGGGGTTTTGTTCGTTTGTGTGACTCATAATACATTCATTTAAGCAATTTCATATGCAGGAGATATGCTGTTTTCCTTATGTGAGGAAAACATTTTAGAAATTGGCCATTATGGTATTTCCTTTGAAAACTTGTCCATGATATTTGTTGACATAGCTTGGAAGAAAATACATTGCTTAATAACACTGCCCGACATTCAGGAAGTGTAACGTCACAATCATTAAACGAGAAGCATAATAGTTTACTCACAATCCAGGTTACCTTTACTTTAATATAACTGGAAATACCACAATTATTCTGTATATTTAAACTGTTGACTTTAAGAACAGTATAAATTGTGTAAATAATACCTAAAAAAAAATAAACAAAATTTTGCATTTATTTTGACGTCATTGACACCCACCCATGCTATGCGGCTATGCGCTCTTGCATACGCAGAGTGCGTTCCGAATTACGCATGTAACGCATAGGCTGCATTACTATTGCACGGTAGGGATGCGCGATACGATCCGATATTCCAGTGTATCGATACTTTTACTTCCGATACTCGATATTTTGTATCGATACTATGCTTTTCGATACATTCCAAGTATCGATACATTTGTACTGTATCGATACCTTGCGATCCGGGAATTTTAGTGGTAGTGGCGAGGGGCGTTATCTACTAACAAAAGCAAATATATTCACGCAACCGTTATTTGTCGTATGCAGTTTACTGTATTAGTGTAAAGTTTCGTCGTTTATTTATAATTTTGAGTTATTAAAAATATCTTTTGATAGTTTTGTTGTTATTTAATTCATTTCATCACCACACTTTGCTTTTTGAATAGACCCGCTGGCAGCTGTAAAATCTCGGATCGTTAACGTATCGATACTTTGAGTATCGATACGTTAACATTCGATATTCTACTGTATCGATATTTTACGTTCCGATCCGTATCGATACCTAATATCGATACTTTCAAGTGTATCGCGCAACCCTATTGCACGGCGCTTCGAAATCGTTCCGTTTTATTAATGTACATGAAGCGCTATAGTTATTCGGAACGGTTGTATGCGCATTCTGTCAAAGGGTTCTTTTAGAGTGCGTTCCGAATTGCGCATAGGCTGCATTACTGTTGCACGGCGCTTCGAAATCGTTCCGTTTTATTAATGTGCATGAAGCGCTATAGTTATTCGGAACGGTTGTATGCGCATTCTGTCATAGGGTTCATAGATAATTCACTGCTAATATCATGTGCAGGTGCAGCTTGTTCTCATGCAACAAGGTTTTGCAAAAATACTGCGTCTGTGGAAAATATCACTAATGTAAGCAACACGTCCAACACTTAACCTAAGCATCAAATAAATGAAAGTAAAATAATATATTAATATTACCATGGTTTGCTCTTTCCATATCGTTTTCACTTGAAAATAAGGTTATTATCTCATTCGTTTCTTCTATTAAAACTGGAAACTCATACAATTTTGTTTCCATTGTCAAGCCGGTATCCATTACTGTGTTCACTTAAAGTCAAGTCAAGCTAAAAATGTGTTCCGAACTACGCATGAGACGCATAGATTGCATCACCGCATCAAACGCATTAACTGCCTCTTGTAGATAGTAGAAGCAGTCAATGAGCTGGAACGAGCGTAAAAATTCAGTACGGTTAGTACAACATTGCAGAAGTCTCAGCGCTATCAATGCGCGCATTGATTAAATCGGAACAATTTTCTATGCAGTCAACGCGCTTTATGCGTAAATCGGAATGCACTCACAGATAACTTTGCATCTTGCATAGACCATAGACAACTTATGTCTGCGTTCCATCCCTAATCCACGCTCCACACCGCCAGTGAGCGAGAGAAACGATATGGAAACGATGATGACTGAATATACATTAAAGGTATAGAGAAAAATATTATATTTATTTGTCTATGCCTTTAATAGAGAAATAATATGATATTTATTTCTCTATGATTATAGATACTTTTACATTCAATTCCGATTCAAATTGGAATTACTTGACAGATGAATGTATGATCATTTACATTGGATTGTTCATTTTCTGGATTGAAACATATTTTAAAAACAGCTCCTCAATAAAATCCGAAACGGAATCTTCAGTATGTATTTACTATATTATTCATATTCAATTCATCGATCTTCATGGCCAGACTGTTTCACTATAATTAGGTACAAAAAGACTTTTTTTTACTATTTGAACATGTTAACATGATGTAAACACACAAGACATCGAGATCATAACCTTAAAATTTATACCTAAATTACGAATTTTTGCTTGACTTCGCCAAGCTGCTTGGACAAATTTGGACAAAAACTACCCCCTAAATGATTTTCCTATTAGCTGAGTATCTGTATCTGTAGAGTGAGGAGGGTGAGTTTAGGCCCACAGCACTTAGGCCTCACATGTGACCCATTGTACATCCTCCCGAGGAGTTGTCCTCCTAGGTCATCGTCCATCCTGTCTTTTTCAGGAAGGTGGACAGGTCACTAGGAGACATCTTCTTTATATCGGCAGGTGTAGGCCAAGACTCACCGAACACACACTCTCTTATTGACGATAACCCCAGGCACTCACATAAGACATACCTGACAGTTTCATCTTCTTGTTCACACATTCTGCATAGAGGTGTGTCCACTAGCCCCATAGTATGAAGGTGTTTCCTTAGTTGACAGTGGCCTGTCAGAAATTCTACTGTTAAGCGTAGGTTTTTCCTGGTCATCGCCAAATATTTCTTCGGCGCCAGCTTCCCAGGGTCGCCCAAGGTGAACCTGGCAACACTGCATCCTTTGATTCCATCCCATCTCTTTAGTGATTGAGCATGGGTGAAACGCTTGGCTAGTTCCGCAATTGTCGAAGTCGTCAAGCCGTAGGTGTCACTGGGTCCTAAAATTTTTAGTCCAGCCGCTTCCCTGGCTAAAGAATCGGCAATGCGATTACCTTTACTCCTGTCGTGACCTTTAACCCAGCGCAGGTTAATATTGTTATCTACCGAGGCGTTAGCTAAATCTTGGTGGCACTCTAATACTAGCCCTGATGTAACACGTTGTCTGTTCAAGGCTAATAGGGCTTGTCCGCTGTCAGTGCAGATTGTTATGTTTTTGCCAGAAATTCCTTTTCTGGTTAGTTCTTTTGTGGCAGTTGAGATACCAGCCAGTTCTGTTTGAAGCTCGCTGGTATTTTTTCCCATTCCCCACTTAATTCTTAGGCTATAGTGATCTGGACTAAACTCCACATACTGAGCCTTCTTTGGTTTTTGACCCGTCTGTAAATATGCGTATTGCATTTGCAGCATCTGACTCTGTGTTTTTTTTTGTTGTATTTTGTATGGTTTATTAAACACAACTTGGGTTCAATTGCATCATTGGCCGCCTGCAGCTGAGGTAGTGCAGTAAGCGCTTCTCGCCATAGGCTTAGCCTCAATTGACCCACTCCTACTTCGGGGTTTACACCAGCCGTACGCAATCGTAACATGGCCATTAACGCAACCTCTTTGACGTACAAGTCCAGAGGGGTCAGACCAGTAAATAATTCCATTGCCGCGGTTGGTGTTGTTCTCACGGCTCCTGTGATGTTTAAACAAGCCATTCGCTGTACTTGATATAATTTTTGGATGGCCGTTGCTTGTAGAACCTTCGGTCCCCATGCAATGGCTCCGTACGTTAGCATAGGTCTTATGATTGCAGTGTATATCCAGGTGACAACACGGGATGTAAGACCCCATGTGCGTCCCACTGTCCTCCGACATTGCTCATAAGCCACATATGCTCTTTTTGCTCTGCTCTGTAGGTGAGAGTTCCATGTTAGCTTCCTGTCGAGGGTAATTTCAAGGTATTTCACCTCTTCAGAGAAGTTTAATTTGCTATTGACGATTTCGGGGGGTTTTAAGCCCGATAATCCTCTTTTCCATGTGAAAAAGACCATCTCAGTCTTCTTGTGATTGATCGACAGTGAGTGTTTACTATATTATTCATATTCAACTCATCGATCTCCATGGCCATACTGTTTCACTATAATTAGATACAAAAAGACTTACTTTTACTATTTGAATAACATGTCAACATGCTGTGAACACACAAGACATCGAGATCATAACCTTAAAATTTATACTTAAATTATGAATTTTTGTTTGATTCGCCAAGCTGCTTGGAAAAATTTGGACAAAAACTACCCCCTAGATTTAAGGTAAATGATTTTCCTATTAGCTGAGTATTACATTCATTAGTAGGATATTTGTTTATAAATTCCAAGCTACTCCGTCATTTTCTTCATGTACCGTCAAAATGACACATTTCCAAAGTAAATTGCCAAAACTACCCCTTGGAGATTACCTAAATTATTTTGTTTTCAGCTGGAATTTTCATTTTATCACTAGGATATTATTTGGATATCAGTTTCATTGCGCTACTATTTTTTTCGGTGTGAAAATGACATGTACCTATCCAAAATAAATGACAGAAACTAGCCCTTTGGCCATATCTACTTGACATGTTTGTGAACGCATCCCATCATCATTTGGTAGGACTGCTTATCTATAATGTCATCTGTCACGAGGATGATTTCTCTTCGGCAGAATAATTTGCGAGTCATAAGGATGCTTGTGTTTTGAGCTACTTCTACGTGGCCAAAATGATATTAACGACGCCACTGATCATTCGGCATTGTTCGGCAAATGAGCTATAAAGCTGTAGTCTATCCATCTGTGGTCTATCCATAGAGAAATAAGTATATTATGCAACGATCATGTAATGATGGTTATTAATACACAAGCATTAACCGGAATGCGAAACGAGCCGAAGGCGAGTTTCGTATGCTTAATGCGAGTTTATTAATAACCATTACATGAGAGTTGCATACACTATTTTTTCTACGAACAAGAAATTTTATTTGAATTCAACAACATTGCTTTTTTAAATTTTTTAATACTTTTTTATACAAACAATAAAATATGAAAAAAAAATAAGTTCTTCAACCTAATTTTTATTTCTACAAAATAACCACTAGGTATAATAACTTAAATTAACTATTAACAATAAATATAAGCGAATTCATATGTAACATTATAAATTACATTTTTACTAACGCAAAAGATTGACACTGTCATAAAACACGAATCTCTGAGAAACTGTCAAACATTCTACAGAAAAGATTGGGTCTGTCTACTTGGTTATTTAAAAATCTAGATTTCTATTGGTCAATTTTTCAGTTTCATAATGAAAACCAGTGTTATAATGAGTATCATTATGAAACTGAAAATTGGCATTTAATTAACAACTTATGGTAAAGGAGTAGAAAATAATATATTATATTTATTTCTCTATGGGGCATGTCCACCAACTGACAAGTTGACATTAATGACAGTCACCCTGAGGATAAACAATGTTTTGGATAGATTTTAGATTTGTAATTCGGTAGTTTTGTATTGATTTAATGATCCTTTTTATCATAAACAGTCAGATATAGCTTTTAAAATACCTAAGCAATTAAAACAATGTCGAAGAAAGCACCAAATCAAAATTAAATTAACTCAAACACGATCCAAATAATTATAAGAACCACTTGTTGGACTCAGGATTCGAAGATGGTATTTTTGAACCTTCTTCGAAAATGTATTCGTATGCGATAAATATTTGCTTTGGCAATACCGCAAATTCGACCATTTCATTTCTCCCTTACAAAAAGCAGAGATCTTTAAGATCATTTTTTGACATTTATCACTAACACCTAACCCAACCAGGGACCCGGACCGAAATGAAATAAGGGTTCCGGTACCGCGTTATGTGCAAAATTTCGGTTTCGTTTCGGTTCCGGTTCCAGAAAATCATTTCGGTCCGGTTCCAATATTTTCAATATTTTTTTTCGGTCCAAAGGGTTCCGATAAGGGTTCTTCAACAGTTAAGTTTTTAGTGCCTCACCCGTTATTAGTTAATAATTCTAGATGTTAAAAACGTTTTCATTTTAATCTGTTCATTGTACTATGTACCTAGCTTGTTTTGTAGTATTAATATTCAACCCAATTTAGAAAATTAAAAACTTAATGTTCACCTATGTAGTTTATTTTCTACCTTCAAATCTGTTTGAACATTAAAATACAAATAAAACTACAGCATAGGTACTTTTCTTTAATCTAGCTTCAGATTTACTAAAAAAGAACCTATGGATTAAATGTTACATAAATAGGAATTTTGAAAGAAAAGCTCAGCATACCGATTTTAAACATTATACTCTGGCATTCTCAATTAATATCATTAACTAAGGTTATACAAGATCCACCGACCCATCGCCAGCATTGAACATATAAAATGTTTATGTCGCTAACTTAACAGGTTATGTCGGTTAAGTGTAATCACATGTGTTTAACTTTATCATCCTTTATCCACGGAACCATAGAACATATAATGTAACGGAACATATTATTCAGAATATCTATGATATTATTCACTTCCTGTTCCTGTCTTCATTCCTCTTCCAGATAAGGCCATTTTTACAAGGGTACAAAAACCACAAAAAAGTCAGTGGTCAAATATGTTTACGAATTTGTCAAAGGAAATGTAAAAAAACGAAAAGAACCGAAAAGACCGTTTTACTTTTAACGGTTCTGGTTCCGGTTTCAGTTCACCTTATCTCATACATTAGGGTTCCGGTTTCGGTTCCGGTCCTCAATAAAAAACGGTTCCGGTCCGGTTTTCGGTCAATAACGGTTCCAGTCCGGGTCCCTGAACCCAACTTTTATTTAAAGAAAAATAGAAGAATAAAGAAGGTTGTCAACATGGAGACTAAATGTAATTGTTTTATTACTTTACCCGCAGACGTCTGCTTTATTAAAATCCACTAATCCTATTGAAAGTGTTAAAACATATTGATAATGTGTAATTCATAAATATATCAAACACAAGAATGTTGTAATATTTCAAAAATTAGTTATGTTTATTCATTTCAGATGTGATTCACAATATAACACATAACTAAACAGAAATAAGGTAATAATCGTAGACGAAGTTTGAAATTCGAAAATCTTGCACGAAGCCTTCGAAAGTGATTCGGAAATACGGATAACCGATTTTCGAGCGAAATTCATTCAATTTTGTACACGAATTGTACTCGAAAATACAGCCCGTTGAGAATCTCACCATGAGAGTTCCATATTTGTTGTATTTTAAAAAAGAAATAGTGAGATCTGCATTGTTGTCAGACTTCTACGCAAATTGGAAAAATTTAATTGTTCTCAATCATTTAATGCCAGTTTTACCATTATTACATATCATTATTCAAGCATGCAAGTTATGTTTTTGTATATTTTTTATTGGTTGATGTATACCTAAGAATAAAAAGGAAAATTCAGCAACGTCGCTAAACAAGCTTGACCATACGTTTCTTGTTTATTAAAAATTTGCTGTTCCCACTAGGTGAGAGGCTCCACCACCAGTACCTGTCATTCCTTTTCTGTTTTACCCTTCTTTGGCTACTGCATTTTTTTAGAATCTTGCCAGGTCTAGAATATAGGTTTTGAAATATTACAAAATTGCACACGAGATTTTTTATCGGTGTGTAAACCTTCCGCCACTTCAACCAGTCTTTTTTAGCCCCTCCAATCACCGAGTTTAATTGCTCAGCAACTTGTTGCCACAATTTTTTGGCAACCTCTGCCTGGTAAACCCTTCCGTATATACCCAGTTAATTAATTCAAGAACCCTTAGGTTATCTATGAACCCTATGACAGAATGCGCATACAACCGTTCCGAATAACTATAGCGCTTCATGCACATTAATAAAACGGAACGATTTCGAAGCGCCGTGCAACAGTAATGCAGCCTATGCGTTACATGCGTAATTCGGAACGCACTCTCCTGTCTCGCTTAGTCGCTTATCTATGACATGGTGTAAATTTATGATCTATGACATGATTGGGATCACAAAACATTACCGTAGGTCAGCTGCCGTAGGTTAATGTTTTGTGATTGGGATGGTAACCTATATCATAGGCAATGCCATTTCAGTTCAATTTCAGTATCATTAGTATATTTGCAATTATTAAAAAGATTAGGTTGACAGTTATTTAACGAAGTTAAGTACTAATTGCCTACCAGAATTAAAATGAAGTACAACGACAGGGAACTAATTTCATTTGGTGAGAATAAAGCCGATTTAGAAGGAGTTATGCATCATATGAAGCCCGTAGGAAATGATTGGTCAGATTGGTATCAGCGCCCTTCGTTCAAAGAGCGATATTTTAAATTAATATCAAACATTCTATTTTATTATAGAGTAGGAGAAGAAGAACCCATAGGTATTTTAATATTAGAAAATGCTCAAGTATGTTATGAAAGACCACATAAAGGAATACCATTTGCTTTTTCCATTACCTTCAAAGTCAATGATAGACTTCGTGATGACGAAGCTAGACACGTTTTTTCTTGTAGATGCGAAAAAGACGTAGGTAGATGGGTAGTAGCACTTAAAATGGCTTCATATGAATACTGGCGATCACAATACATTATTTTAAAAACTAAAATTAGTATGAGAACAGGTGAAGATCCCGTATTAGAATATATTAAAAGTAAAAATTGTGTAGTGAATCATAGTGAAGTTAAGAAGATGAAAACAAAATCATCCCAGTCCAAATTTTATAGTAATATTGATGTAACTAGTACATTTATGGAAACTAAAAGTTATTCAGTCACCAATATTGCAAGTGAAACAAGTAGTGAAGTTGCTGTAGATAATTTGATTTCATTTTAAACAGCATTTAGTTACTGAAAGTATTTGAAAGGTGAGATATTTGCCTTTGGCCAAAAAGTGTTTGTTTAATAATGTTTGTTGATATATTGAACTTTTCCTAATAGGTACTTTCAATGCATTATGTGATATATTCAGTATTTTTAAGCAATGACCACCATGATATAACTTAAAATTTTATATATTTTCCTACTGAAATAGGATCAGGCAAACAAAATAAATATTAAAAAATAATAAATTTAAATTGATAGGATATTGATGGATGCATGGCGTAGAATGCATTTAAAAAATGATACTTCTCAACTTTATTTATGCTATCATTTTCACATTTGGGCAAACCACAGCATTTCAATGATTGCTCAACAATATTTGTTGAGCAATTAACATTAATAAATTGAATACACAATATTTCAACAACTACCAATAAATTGAATCAAATGAAAATCATTTATATTGTAGTTCAATTATTTTAGATAATGTCATTATGACTTATATATGGATAGAATTAATAGTAGCACATTGTACATAAACACGAGATACTTCATTAAGGGAATTTTGATGAAAAATAAATCAAAGTGTGAATACAATATACAACTAATAATATTTAAAACTAAAATGTGTGATACAAAATAATTATAGCATAATTGTGAAAACAAAAAACCTAACCCAATACCATGTTTGGAATACCCAAATGGAATTAATTAATTATTTCAATTGTTGTACATACTTATAGAAAATCCTGGAAAGAAAAAATGTCTTCCCTGCATTCAACTACCTTCAAGTGACAGTTATACAACCTCCAGTTTTTTAAATTGGAAGTAGGGGCTAGTGATATATCATTTGAAAAATATTTCCAGTCTCAAAATTGTTATTGCAAAAATTAACAAAAAAAGTAAATAATCTGATTGTTAAAATTTGTTACAATACACTTAATTCCCATTTAGGTCTTGATAATGAGAAAGTAAGCAAAAACCATATTGGTGTTCCTTTCAAATGGTATGTAAAAATAAGAAAAAAACATGGTACTGTTAGTTTTGTTTAAAATGAAAATACCTCAGCAAATTGTGATTATTACTGCATAATAGTAGTTGTCAGTGTTATACTTATCATTTGTAATTTATAAACATGATTAAATTAACAGAATAACAGTAGTTTGAACATGTACTTCATTGACATTCATGTTTTTTTGTTTCTTATATTATATCAAAAACAGTATTACTTTTACTTCTTGTGTTCAAATTTCATATCAAAATACCTTCCTTAAAATTAATTATTAAACCACGACTATGGCAAAGGGAAAATTGCATTATACCACTAATGCTTAAAACAGCCATGCTATCATATTTCCACTATGCACCCATATTATATAAAATGTCAAATTTATAAAAAATAACCAATTAACTGTTTCATCCCTTACTGGGTGGAATCTAAGTAAAACCAGAAACTAGTAATTAATAAATTCCACATAATATGTATTACTTGACCTGTTCCACCAATTTCAAGATCATCAGGAGTATAATTATATTACTGATCTAGTAATATATTATGATATATTTTTCTTGTGAAATTTGTTAATTACTGGCTTTATTTGATAAAAATAACATAAACCTATACAAATTTTAAGAGAAAACTAAAACAACGTATTAAAACTATCTGATGTCCATAAATATTTTGACACCTAGTCAAATAAAATTATTTTATTAACATAATTGATTTCACTGAATATTGTGTTGTTTTTTCAAGATAAGAGTATATTATGCAACTATCATGTATTAATAACCATTACATGAGAGTTGCATAGGCTATTTTTTCTACACCCGATAAATAATGAAAAACTATAAATATTATATTTATATTTGTATTGAAAACAACAACAGTAATTACTCGCATTTCTATAAGAAATTCTACAAAATTGTAATTAATGGTATGACCTCGGGTATTTCTTAATAATATCAGGATTATTTATTGTGCAGTTTGAAAAGTTTATTCCAGGTCCCACTGATCTGGAAGTGGAAGGAATATTTACATTTATTTCATTCTTGAAAATAAGCAATCAAAACATTTTCGGAGAATGTCGAAATATTATTTGTATTTCTCGAGTCCATAAACCGTTGATATAGTTTTTCGTACCTTTCTCAGGTTTTTGGGGCAAAATATTTAGTACTGCATTTCCTGTCTCTCAGATATGTGTGGAGGAGTCGATGATAATTCTTCTATATCGCTGATATCAGACATTTTGATAAGTAATATAATTATCGAAGATTAGCTATATTCTACGAAAATTTAATACCCACTGATTTTGACAAATAAAACAATCTAGGACAAACGTCAAATGCACAACATGCTTATTGAAAAATTATGGGTTTCTCTTGATTAAAAATCTGAATCGTTATGAAAAATCTGTATCATAATGTATCTCATTATGAAACGGATTATGGCCATATAAGTGTATTATTATAGTACGGGTGTAGAAAAAAGTATATTACTATTGTTTGTACTATATTTATTCATCTTGTATTTTGTATTGTACTGTGTTTTACATTTTCTCAAAACATTTTATCAATTTATCAAGTATGTTTTATTCATACTGTGTAAACTAAAAACGTTATAAAAAAAACCTGAAACTCCATCGATTTTCATTTTTAAGCTTCAGCATTGTACAACAAAATTTGACTATCCAAATTAATATAATGTTATCGGCAATTTTTTTAAATACAACTCCCTGTTTTTTGGTAACATTTGAGATTACTATCGACGAGCTGAATTCTTAAAGTACGGCACTTCGGGCCTAGCGGAAAAAATTTGTATTTGATTCCTGAATAATTTGTATGATCGCCTTGGAAGTTAATTTGGAATATGTATTTAATGAATAGTAAATATCCAGAACGCATTACTGAACTGGTACAGTCGAAAATGCATCAAAATCAAGTCGTCTCTCAGCGAATGATTGAATAAACAACATTTCTGAAACCATAAACAAGGATCAACAGGAATTCTTTCAAAGTTTATGGTATTGTGATTACAGTTCGTACATTTAAAATAAAGTCAACTATTATTGCCCTACTTTCTATTATTTTATTAATCATTAAAATTAAAAAAAAATATATTAAAATTTATTTTATGCCATACTAGTTCCTTGTTGTGTTTTTATTGCTTAGTTACCAATTATCTAATGTCGTACTTTATGCCCGTGCGGGCATAAAGTTCACTATATGGCCCGCACGGGCATAAAAAGAAATAATTTTTTGTTTAACTTATTTTACGTAGTTTTCTTGCATCCAATTTAATAATTTTTCGTATTCCATGTCGTAAGCTTCTTTAGACTTTATTGGCAACAGATTTTCAGTTGCTTTCTTTGCTTTTTCAATAATTTCGTCAGGAATTCCAAAATCTTCGTTCATTTTGACTTCTAACTTTGACACATAAAAATTATTGTGATTTTATGACATTTACGTTTGTCAACATTCACCTAGCAACGATAGTGTCTACTATGATAAAATGGCAATGTTATTAATTCAAACCGGATTTTTTAAAATACTGATTTGTATTGAGATTGGATTGCAATAACGAACTAGTATGACATAAAAGTTTGTATAATAATAATATAAATAACTATTATAAGCGCGTATCTTTGAAATTATGCCCTTTAAACCCGAAATGTCGTAGTCTATCGAAATCAGCTAGTTAAGAATAATCTAAAAATGTCTCTGTGTTTCAGATTTTTTAAAAAAGTTTTTGGCTTAGGAAATAGGGAATTTATTCCATACTTTCAGTGGAATTTTGTTATAGTTATGTATTCATATTTTGTTGTATTGTGAATAAAACTATAATACTTATTGTTTATTTACGATAAAAAGTCGATGACGTCATTATTATTTACTTTCCTGCTTATCAGAATAAATATAAATTTACCAGCCGTTAATACAATTTATACTTAACGGCCAGGGCAATTTGCAGCTTACTTATTTTCAGGACATCAGATCAATAGGGCATGTCCACCAATTGACAAGTTGACACTAATGACATTGGCCCTGAGGATGAACAATTATTTGGATATTGTAGTTCAAAGTCTATCGAAAGTAATAAAAATGCACCATTTTAATTTGATGTGCTAAGTGAAGAAAATGAACAATTTTACTTTGATATGCCTTTCGTTGAAACAAAAGAAATTTTAAGGACTTCAGTAGTTGGTATTCCCTCCTCTGGCAGAGATAACAGCCTGCAAACGACGAGGCATGATTCCTGCACTAGTATATCGCGAAGCTCTCTAGAATTTCTGGGGGCCGGCACATGTCTACGTAAATGTCTCCCTATTACATCCCTAACATGTTCTATCGGATTTAAATTTGGGCTGAGGGCAGGCCAAACAAATCGTGTGATTTGAACCTCGTCAAGTTACGCAGTAACTATCCGAGCAGTGTGAGGCCGTGAATTATCATGTATAAAGATTGCGTCGTCTTCAAGAATAACCATGAACGGTAAAACATGGTCTTCTAGAACCTCTGTCAGGTACCTATGCGCAGTCAACGTCCCATTCTCGATAAAGACTAACTCCGTGCGAGCGTCAAAAGATATGCCTTCCCATGCCATAACTGATCCTCCACCAAAGTCGCTCAGCACTACTAGCTTGAGCATATCTCTCGCCTGGCCGTCGCCACACTTTTACACGTCTATCTGAGCCTGTGAGACAGAATCGCAGTTCATCAAAAAACAATACGCGACTCCAATCCGGTGTGCACGAGAAAGCGGCGGTCCAGTAGCTCTAGTTCGAGAAGATAAACCAGCAGCGTGAAGTCGCCTCCTAACTGTCCACTCACTTATGTTTACATTTCTCACTTCTTGCAGATGATTTCGAAGGGCAACTGACGTACCTAACCGTTCGGTTTCTCAAAGCACTAGAAACCAGAATGCGGTCATCTCTAGCTGTTGTAGTCCTGCCTTGCCCTGAACCAGGTCTTCCAGTGAGCATACCAGTCTCTTCGTATCGTTGCCATACTGATCGTTGCACACTCGAAAGACTTAGGCAGGCCACACATCAAGGAAACTAGAAACGTGAAATGTGAAACGAGAAACATGAAACATAAAATATGAAATACGAAACAGAAAGTTTCTGCTTCATCATTGCACAAACCAAATTAAATGAATTTGTTTCAGTTAGCAATGGACACCGATGACGACGCAGTAGTTGGGGTTGTAACCACATTATTATTATCAAAACACAAAAATAAATCAAAACAAAAGAAACGACGTTACTGGGTACATCCGTATAACCACATAAATCTTAAACATGGTTCTTATATAGTGTCAAAAGAATTAAGTGAGCATCCGGAAAAATTTCAGTCTTTTTATAGAATGTCTGTACAGACATTTAGTAGATTAGTTTCCCTTATAGGGCCTCACATAATTAAAAAGGATACAAATTTTAGACTGGCTTTGGGAGTTGAAGAAAAGTTGTTAATTACACTGAGGTAAGTAAAAACTAAAATTGATATCTATATTAAATAGAAATTTAACTAGGTTACAAAACTTAAAATAATACTTTATTCATAAACAACAGCACGAACAAGATCCGTATATTGTTTATCATTATTACTTGAATACTGCAAGTTACTGTCATAGGAAGACACTGATACTACCTCGGATACTGAAGAAGAATAAGGGGATGGAAAAGGAACCGGGACATGTTGTACAGTATTACGTACAGAGTCTTCATTTAGAATGTCATCAAAAAGAGCAAAAACTCGTTGTTTGAATCGTCTCTTTTGAGCATCATTTAGTTTTTGTAAATCAGGGAGTAAGCTTCTCAGGAAAAGTAAGTCGGCGTCTTCTTGGTCAGACGATTCTTTCTTTTTTGTGTTTGCATTATATTTGTTACTCAGGGCAGTCAGACATTGTACAGCTGAGTTTTCCCAATTTTCAGTATTTTTTTGTATTTTGCGTTTCTTGGAAGAGGATCCCTGCGGAGTTTCTTCTGACAACTCAGATGACACGGAGGGAACAGGATAACTTTCCAGTAAGTCTGAAGTCGATGTTTCATTAACTTTTTGACTTTGACTTTGTTCAATATTGTTCTGTGAAATATTTACATTATCCTCTTCATCAGTAACAGGTTGACTTTCCTCCAGTTGAAATTCACTGTCACAAACTTCATCTTCATCAGAATCCGCAGTTCCAGTTTGATGTCGACTTTTCGTATATGGTATCAAATACTTCATTGCGTCTTCTAAATAAAAGGGTTTCTTCTTTCTTCCAGAACTGCCACTTGGTTTCTTGCTTTCTCTTAGATATCTTAAGAGGCTAATTCGTAACATTCTCCACCTCTTTTTACATTCATCCACTGAAACAAAACAAAATAAATTTCTTCGATAGACAAAAATATAGTAGAATTTAGTTATAAACAGTGATAATACTTTTACATTAAAAAAAAACTAATAATATTTTTTTCTGTTACAGATTTCTTGCTACCGGTTGTTCATTTCGAACGTTATCCTTTCACTTTATGAGAGGAGAAACTACCATAGGATATGTAGTAAACGAAACACGTAAAGCTATTTGGAAAAATCTCAAAAAAAAATATATGCCTTTACCATCAGAAAATATGTGGTTGGAAATTGCTAGGAGATATGAAGAACTATGGAATATGCCCAACTGTATAGGTAGTATAGACGGCAAACATATACGGATCCAAGCTCCACCGAAATGTGGCTCTGCTTACTACAATTATAAATCGTATAATTCAATTGTTTTAATGGCAATTGCTGATGCTGATTTTATTTTTACTATGATATCTGTAGGCGATTACGGAAGAAACAGCGACGGTGCAGTTTTTACAAATTCACGGATTGGTAGCCTACTCAATGAAAATAGGTTACATATTCCACCGGCCAGATCACTCCCTTGCGATAGTGGTGGTCCTTTTCCAATGTTTTTCGTTGCAGATGAAGCATTTGCATTAAGACGAGAAATAATGAAGCCATACCCACAACGAACCTTAAATAATGAAAGAAGAATTTTCAACTATCGTCTTTCAAGAGCGAGAAAAAGTGTTGAGTGTGCTTTCGGCATTCTCTGTTCAAAATTTAGAGTCTTTCATTCACCAATAGCATGCAATGTTGACAAAGCTGAAAATATTGTAAAAGCTGCATGTGTTTTGCACAACTTTATTAGAAAACACGATGGAGTTTTAGTATCACCAGATACTTCCTTGCAATTACCACAAAACCTAAATAATCCATCACAATTATGTGGTCGACCAACAACCGCAGCACTTCAATTAAGGGATAGATTATGTCAATACTTTGTAAAACCAGAAGTGGCTTTACCTTGGCAAAATACAGTATGCGTTTAATACAGATTTTTCAGTTAAAATGTATTCGAAATATATTCAGGCAGTATTTTAATAAATAGTATTTTATTATTTTCAGAATTTTTTTTATTATACTCAGTATTTTAAACTCACCTGTACATTTTACTTCAGCAGCCACCTGTTGCCAAGCTTTTTCTTTGAAGTTTCTATTAGAATTCTTTTCCAACTTGTAATTATAAAGAACCTCATGTTTTTCAATAACTGACACAAACACTACATTAAATTCTTCGTCGTCTTTCATTTTAAAACTGATCAAATATTACCTGCAACGCGAAGTAACGAGCAACAAGAAACAAAAATATAGAACAGAACCTATTTCATGAAAACACGTTTCTACAAGATTTGCTTCGCTATGACGTCACATGAAACACATTTCGCTGATGTGCATATTCTCATTTACGGCAATGTGTACTTATTTTATGAAACGTGTTTCATGTTTCTCGTTTCACATTTCACGTTTCTAGTTTCCTTGATGTGTGGCCTGACTTACACCAACGTTTCTGGCAGTTTCGCGCTGACCTCGACCATCTTCTAAAGCCGCCACAATTCGTGCCACAACAACAGGATTTAAGCTCATTGCAATACACTGACAATAAAAACAATAAACAAACAATTAACAATAGACAGATAAAACCATAGGAACAAAAAATATGCTGATAATGGCTTTTAGGAATTTGGGCGAGGGGTCGTTTTTTGTTCAATCGCTTTTCGAAATAACAACAGTAACTTTTTTTATTCAAGCAATCCGTTAGTAAACTACCAACCGAGAAAAATCCGAAAAAAATAAAAATTTCTACAAAAATCTTCAAATTACTGGGTGGACCTAATTTTATGCTCGGCAGTGTATTATAACCCTACATAAATAAAAGTAGTAACAATAAATTTCATCATAATTCAACACATTTCGCTTCCCGACCAATTTATACAGATCAAGTGTATATGGTATATAATAATATCAGAAAATATGAAACCAAAAAAAAGAAAATAGTA
Organism: Lochmaea crataegi; assembly: GCA_947563755.1. Taxonomy (NCBI): domain Eukaryota; kingdom Metazoa; phylum Arthropoda; class Insecta; order Coleoptera; family Chrysomelidae; genus Lochmaea; species Lochmaea crataegi. The sequence continues at coordinate 33,144,571 of OX387422.1, read as the reverse complement.
AATAACAAAAAATATCCCCCATATGCAACCGAATACTACAGGAAAATTCTTTTAAAAAATATTAATGAGTACTTAAATTTACGGTAAACAAATGCCCACTTCGTATCGGTACTTTGATATTGGGTCTACAAAAGCGAGCCGTCGGCGCCGTATTCCGTATTTCACGATTAACAAATTTTAATGTAAAATATATTCGCATTCTAATATATATATATAGGGAACATCTTTACATGGATGTGTAAAATTTATATTTTTAAACAAATCTCTGAATTTTTTACATGCTATTTCTTTGAAAATAAAAAAAAATCTCCAAATTTATTATAAATTCTAGAATGTTTAGAGGAGGCACATTTAGACCGCAAAATTTTTTAAAACCAGAATAGGCTTTTGACTGAAAAGATACTGTCGCTTCATTTGGTAAATGATGTTTTTCGTTATAGTTTAAGCACTCGTGAAATGAATGCTGCAACAAACTTTTTTTGATCAAATAGACAGTAACATAAATCAACGCATTTCCGTCAGTGCTAGAAATATTTCTATCACTTGTAATTGTAAACACTTTTAAGAGCAACGTTCCGGTATTATTATTTTACAGTTTTCCAACAGCTCCGATGTTCAATAAAACTTCATTAACGTTAATGTGATTTTTAAAGCACACCGGTATAATATATCCCATCTATGCATCAAGTGGGAGCTGAAATCTGCTGAGAAAAAGTAGTATCACAGAGGAAGCGAGAAAGACAACATTGGGGGAGGAGCTTAGAGTGACCCTTCTTGTCTTGTATATGTTCGGTGCTTCCATTTACAGAATGGCTAATTATGAAAATAATTATTTGCCAAATCTGAATATTAACATGATTTAGGATCTAGTTTTCCTATTTTATGTTTCTCCGCCTAAAAAAGCTTCAATTATTTAATATCTTGAACATTGTATTTGAGTGCTTCAGGATGCCTCCAGGTAGATTGTTTTTATATGAAGTTATTTTGGATAATATTTCATTTTATAAAATATTTTAAAAATTAATAATAATATTTTCACACTTCTTGCAAAAGGGTTTTTTCATTTTCCTGTCATCATTCCCAATAAAATTATTATATACCTAATACAATATTTGCAGATGAACGATTTAGCACAATAATGTTATTTCTTAGTATTTATTAGACTAGAAAACAAATATTATTAAAGTGCAAAATCTTTTAATTGCAAATATGGTACAATATTACGCGTATCCTGAAAGTTCAAAGTTCAAAAAGCCAGCTGCTTAAACAATAGTTCATGTCTGTAGCCAAGGTAGGCAATAGTGGTAACTTTATGCCTACACGTTCATCAACAACTCTTATTTTTAATTTTCTATGGATTTAGTATGTCATTTATTGTTTGACATTCGATCATCGTCTTAGGCTATGGTCCGAAATTAACTAACCGTAATATAACCGCTTCGGCTGACAAAATGAAACTGAAAAATCTAGTTGTCTTCGGGACAAAAAACCGGTAAAAGTACGAAACGAAAATATAACCTTGAATATATTCCCAAAACGACACCGGACTTTGTATTTTGTTGTTTGTTACTTCAAAAAACAGTTTTTGGAATTTTTGAGATGCTTTTAAGCATGGACAATCGGGCTGATTTTGTGTTGCACCACCTTCTTTAGTCAAGTTTTGATGAATAGTCTTCAGATGATGACTACAGGGTTGCAAGGGGTAATCAAGGTAATTTTTTAAATCGATAATTACTTTTTTTTTTCTTTAGTTTTAAGGCCAATAATTCAGAATTTTGTCACCAGAGTAGTGGGATTGTTTACTGATGGAGAATATTAACTACTAACTTTTGACCATAAGTCTCCCGATTTCAGCCTAAGTATTGCCATCATTGCCTCCGCCCTTATAAAAAGTTCCAAAGGAGGAAGTCCAATAAGGGCTTCCATTGATGCCGTCCCCGTACTCTTCATTGCCCCGGTAATACCAAGAAGGGCTTGTCTTTGGATTGCAGTTAATATATTAACTGCAGAGGACAGTTCTGTCCTCCTCCACCAGACTATTGTTCCATAGGTGATCGTTGGCGTTATCACAGTTGTGTAAAACCAGTGAAAGCAACTAATTTGTTTTTTTTGGATTAACTACTCTTTAAGGCACCATTCCTCCACAATTCGTAGTGCTTCTTGTTGGACATTCCTAAGTTCCTCTGGGAATTTCACATTGGTGACAATCACTATGTCGTCCACAAAGCCCTGCGTCCTTATGCCTTGATCATTCAACCTGCAGATCAAGTCATCCACAATTAGGTTCCATAAAAGTGGTGAAAGTACTCCACCTTGAGGACATCCTTTAGTTGTCCTAACGGATCTGTTTGTGGATGACATCGATGTGTTGTCAAAAGCACCTTCGATGTCTAGAAATGCTGCAAGGGCTACTTCCTTATGATTCAGACTCCTTTCGAGACCTGAGACCAAATTATGCAGAACAGCTTCACCTGATTTCCCTGCTTCATAAGCCCATTGTAGTCTATGTAAAGGGATGTTCTTAAGCGCAAATACATTTGTAAGACTTTTTCCATGATTTTCACCAAGAATGATGCCAGGCTGATTGGTCGGTAGGATTTAGAATGAGTGTACGTTTCTTTTCCAGGTTTAGGAATAAACACCACCTTTGACTCTCTCCATGCAATTGGTACATACCCTAGAGCATGGCTTCTTCGAAGTATCAGAGCTAAAGGACCCATTATTATGTCTAATCCGTCTTGCAGGAGCTTGGGGAATATGCCATCTGGTCATGGTAAGATGGGGTCTGAAGATCTATTTCGTGAGTTTCCAGTCCTCTTTGGTTTCCTTTGTTTTGGCAACCGGCCCGTTGTCATAGTTTGACTCTATCTTTACCGAACCTGGAGAGTGCACAAGGAGGTGCTCTATAGCCTCTGCCTCGGTATTTGAAAACTTTCTGCTGGGTAAGTGAATAGAACCAAGTTTGTTAGAAGTATCCCTATTGAGAATCCTGTTGATTCTGACGCTGTCAGGGACACCTTCCTCAGAGAATTATCTCCAGGACCTCTCCTTGGATTCTTTTATTTTTGTATTATATGCACCTAGTTTAGCTTTATACGCTTTCCAGTTACCCTTTTTTTTCGCTTTGTTGAGAAAGCGTCTTGTTTCTTTCGTTAGCGATGCCATCTCTTTATTCCACCTGATGGCTTGTCTAGAAGAGCGACTCTCCTTTATCGGACAGTTGTTATGATAAGAGGTCAGTGTAGACTGTTGCAGCCATGCGGCTGCTCCCTCTAAAACCTCAGCAGTTTTTGGTCTGCCTAGGTGCCCCAGTGCTCTTAGGATCCCTGTATGTTCTAATAACCGATTTTTCTACGTTAATTTCATAGTATAGATAAAGATGGTTCATCCGATACATGCCACTTGCGAATCATCTCCCTGACATGTAAAGTGCGAAGAGTAACATCTATCAATGATTCCCCCTCGATGTTCTAAATGTAGGCGTATTACCCACATTCGCAATATCAAGTTCAGTAGTACCTAAATAGTCAAATAGTTTCTTACCTCTGGTGTTGCTGTCTTTGCTGCCCCAACTGCTATGATGTGCGTAGGTATCATCCAGATTGTGTCTCCTTGAGTATTCCATCAGGTTCTCCCTGTTAGTCCCCGGTAATGGTTCTTTTGAATCGATGGGAAGATACAGAGACACTATTATTGTCTCTAGTACTACCCCATTTTCGAGTTTAATCTTTGTTGCCACCATGTCACCCGTGCATAGTTAAATAATCGGCATCTAGTTGTATTCGGATCCATAGCAAATACAAGGTCTTATTTTGGTACAATCAGTTCCCATTATCAGTCCCATTCCCCTAATATTAAGCCCCAGTATCTTACCTTTGTTTATCCAAGGCTCTTGAATTAGAACGATGTCTATGTTATCAGCAGTGGCTGTCTTTTTGTGCTGCAAGTTAACTTGTAGCACCTTGAAGATCCTTAGAGGTTGATGGTGCAGGTACTCGATCAGTACCCGTTTCTTCCTTGGTCGAGTTTTCCAGGGTTTTAAAACTGGCCCGATGGAATAGGTAGTACGGTCTCCATTGATCCCGCACCAGTCCTTTCATGGACTGCTCGTCAAACCGGAGACTCACATGCAGTCCCCTGTCGGATGACTTGGAGCCAAGGATCATCCAGCGATCAACTTTTAGCCCTGGATTCTGTTTCTCGAGCCTCTTCAACCCCACTTTCAGATCCTCTTTCTTAGTCTCAGGAAGTAGGGCGAGGTCAATTTTCTCGTTCCCTCATTTTTTAAAGCTTTTTACGCTGGGCACCTGAACGTTTTTTATACGAAGCTTTTCGTTCCACAGGATTCGCTATTGCGTCTTCTGGTGGCGTGGTTTTCTCTTGTGCTTCAGAAGTTTCTGGCTGCGTTGGAGACACTTCTGTTTCCATTGCTGCCGGATCTTCCAAATCCTTTTTAATAGGCTCCGTAATAATTTTAGTTCTCTTATGGTCCACATTTTTTCCCACGAGTATAGGAGAAAGGAGATCAGTACCTGCAGAGCTCCTTATACAGGTACAAGGCTAAATGCAACGGGGTGCGCCAGATGCCCCGAGGTTAGTGGTCTCGTGGCCGAATAACCCACGGCCATCCATCTCTTCAGCTACCACTTAACCTTAGGATTTGGGAGGTTATTATAGTGGTCCTCATCCACACAGCCCAGGCAATTAAGCCAAGCCTCCCGATCGACATAGTTCGGCTTGCCCCTCACAGGCCTTACCCTAGCAAGGGGGTAGCTGCTCTGCTATGCAGTTTGCGGTTCTCTCCCTCCTATGTCACAGGGCAATGCACAGAAAGTTGAAATCCTGGACAAGATGTAGCAAGTCCTCGAAAACTCAATGAACACGGGTAGATAGTAACATGAACTGGTCCTCAAATATTGAGCATATCTGTAAAAAGTTGAATAGCGCATAATATTCTATATTACAATTACGCAGCATTTTTACTCCCGAGCAATTAAAGCAAGTGTATTATGCTCTGGTGTACTCTACAATGTCTTATAATATAGTTCTATGGGGTGGTTCATCTAGCGCCTCTAAGGTTTTCATAAAACAAAAAATTATTAGATTGATTAAACATTGCAAGGAAACTTTCAAAAAATATAATATTTTAACGCTACCTTCAATGTATGTATATAAATGTCAGGGGTAACATTTCGGAATTTCCTAAGAACTGTGATTTCCATAACTATACTCTTCCAGATTTGGTGATAAGTTCTGTGTTCCTATGCATTCAACAAACATTTATGAACTTAGTCCCTACTATGCTGGAACAAGATTTTATAATTATCTTCCATCAAAAAAATAGTCAATTCTAACCGTTTCAAAACTAATTTAAAAATATCTTATTGACCAGTGTGTGTATGTTACAATAGTTATTTATACTATAGGGGATGTACGTAACATTTATGCTACATTCGTAATCAATTCGCTGGACAAGTTGGCACTTTGGCACGCATATAAGCAAATCTATTTCAGTGTGATCGTTCACAACGCAATTTGGCGTCAGAGTTGAAGTTGAAGTCGTCGAAATTTCTTGCAAGCTGCAAACTTTCACTTCGACTTGCACTTCGTGCCGGCTATGGAACATGCGCATTAATTTTTGTTATTTGATATATCTGTCTGATAGTTTGACATTTTCATCGAATTGTGTGTTTTTGGTTTGTTTTTCTTGATTTTTCCGTACGACTGATTGATTACAAAAATAAAATGGAGGAGGGGGACATTACTTCTACTTTACTTGCAACACTGATTTTGCTTTTTTGGTCTTGATCAAAGACAAAGGAATCCTCCAATTTTAATGGCACGAAAGAGATTCGGGTTTTATGAAAATCTTTTGCAAGAAGCACGTTTAAGTGATCCTTATACATTATTTAATTATCCAAATCCAAATTATATATTATAACCTCTAACCTCAGAGTGAACCAAATACAGACAGAATCATGCTTCGACCATATGTTGTAGGAATCCTGACAATTATTTAGGTTCGAACGCGCTTGCGTTAGAGTCGTCTTTGAAGTTATTGTGAATGGCAAATTTCGTGCCGACTTACGTGCCAAAGTGCCACTTGGCCAGCGAATTGGTTACGAATGTAGCCTTACTAGTCGAGAACGATTTTGCGCACGAGCGATAGCGAGGGCTGACAATAAAGTTCGAGACTATACTCTGTCCATCCAAGCAACGGAGTGTTCCAAAACAGTATCATGCATAGTGCACGTGATCTCTCCAACTCTGTATGGACAATGAATTCCGCCGGCCGATTGCATTGAAATCCGATTGGCCAGCGCATGGAGGCATATTTATTTTAGCCAATAGATGCAAAGGCGCATGGTGATCACGCATCTATCGTTGTTTGGGCCGCTCTGTTTGTTCGATGGATATGGTATAGTAAATATACTTACATCCCGTGAAGTATATAAGATTTTTTCTCCTCCTGCAGTACTTCAAGGGGAACTTGGTTAGAGTTAGAGATGGAGAAATTATGGAGTTAGAACATTTCATACAAATTGAGAAAAAACGAGAAAACACCAAATTTTGTGTGAATAATATTCATAATTGTTATAATTGTACTAATAATATTCATATAAATAAATAAGATACACGTTTTATATGGCATAAAGTATTACCACCCAAAGGTGGTAAGTTGACTTACCGCCCGTCGTCAAGGGCAATCGATACCTTTTTGGTAACTGCTACTTACGTCCCTCAAAACAGTGTCAAAATGCGTTGTTTACAATATAGAGAGGGGAAAATGATTTTTTCACTTAATTATTTGTCAACTGTATACCTACATTATGTTCTATGTGTTTTTTTATGACTTTTCCTAATCAAGTAAAATATGATCTGAAGGGATTATTATTATTATTATTATATTATTGTTAAGCTTAATTTATGAAGATGGCCAGTTCTTGAAAATACGAGCCATGGCAGGTGAAACACGTGTTGAAGGTCGTATTGATAGCGGCGAGCTACAATGCAAAAAGTGCAAACATAAAGTTGCTACTTTTGTCAAATGTGTTAGTTGTGATTCCTGCTTCCATGTTCGATGTGCACAAAAAATGAAATGTGAAATAATCGACAAAGACTTTGTTAAATGTTGTGATAAACTGATTATAAAAAACAGTGGTGATAACGATGTTGATAACGACTTTTTCGATGCAATTGACAACTTTAATTCTGAAGGTAAAATTGATATTAGTATATTCAAATATATCATAAAACAAAAAGATCAAATAATTGCTGGATTAAGCGACAAATTAAAAATATTAAACGAACAACTGGTACTTGTTAAAGAGAAAGTTGAAGCAACAAAAACGGCAAAATTCGAAACAATGAATTCGGAACCGGTCAAGACCAAAAAAAATGTTCATAAACCGAAATCGTCTTTTACTACATCTGCGGGCTCCATAGCAGCAAATATAAGAGATTCCGAAAATAGTTTTCCAGTCAAGGATTTAAATAGGGGTGTATTAGAAACGGAAACAAAATTATTGTGTGATAAATACGTAAATCTTGAAAATGACTTAATCCCAGATGATCATGACAAGGGCGCAATTATGAAACAAGAAATCTGGACCAAGGTGGAGACTAAAAAATATCGGCATAAACCGAAGGGTAACGTAGTCATTGGCAACTTTTCAGGTCAGTCAACAGTGGTGGGTGTTGAAAAATACTTAGATCTTCATGTATATAATCTAAAGCCTAACACTACAAAAGATGAATTAACGACTTTTCTACTACCTACATTTCCTGAGGTAATATGTGAACCTCTTAATTCCAAGCATCCGGAAAAATACTCTTCTTTTAAAGTATCGGTATTTAAAAAAAATTCTGAACTGACCAAAGATCCTAAAAATTGGCCTAATAACGCATATGTGCGCTATTTTTTCAAATTGAGATCACCGACGGAAAAAAATCCTTAAAATGGACTAATGACAAAAGTGACATACAAACAAAAAGATTCAAAATACTTCATCTAAATGCGCAATGCATCACGAATAAAATGAATAAATTTGACTTGCTACTTAATGAAGAAACTCCTGACATAATCAGTGTTGTTGAACACTGGTGCTGTGAAGATAATATTCACTATATGAATACTCCAGGTTACCAACTAGCTACGTATTTTTGTCGTAGCACCCATATCCATGGAGGTTGTGCAATATATGTGAAGGACAGCTACAAGGTAAACGTCCTCAACGTCTCGTCGGTCTGTGAAGAAATGGTATTTGAGTGTAGTGGCGTTAAATTAGTGTTAGATGGTAAGAGTGTTTGTGTTTTAAGCATCTACCGGCCACCTAAAGATGAAAATTTCCAGGTATTTCTGATAAAATTATATACATTGCTTGAAGATATTTCTAAACATAGCTATATATTCCTCTGTGCTGACTTCAACGTTGACTATCTTGTTTATTCATTGAAAAAGCTACAGTTGTTCGATATTCTGCAGAGTTTTGATTTAAATGTGACCTCTACTACACCAACGCGTGTGTTTACTAATAAAAATGGTGTAACATCTTCCACTAAAGTAGATTATATCATGTCGAATTGTAAAGCTGTTGACCATGGTTCAAATGTTTATGAGGCAAACTTTAGTGACCATCGAGTTCTCACTCTAACCCTAAATTTTGCACAAAAGTTTAAAAGAACTGATTATCAGGTGAGATCAACATTTTTTCGAGATTTATCTCTAAATAACCTTGATCGATTTAATTCCCTACTTTATGATACTGACTTTAATGAAATATATCTAGAAACTAGTGTAGACTCAGCCTTTACATCCTTCTTAAATATTTTTATTTTTATTCTTGATAAATCTTGTCCTTTGAAGCATAAAAATTCTAATAATTCAAATTCAACATGTAATTGGATCACACCTACCATTAAAAAAGCTGGACAAGACTTAAAACGCCTAAATTGGCTGTGTAAAAATAGTGACAACAATTTACCTAGAGATCTTTATAGGACAGCTAAATTCAATTATAATAAAATGATTACTGAAGCTAAATTTAATTATAATAAAAAGTTGATCAACGAATCTAACAATAAACAGAAAACAGTATGGAGATTAGTCAATGTAGATCTTGGTACTGGTTTAAAGTTCAAGAAAATAAATTTGGATGTGAATGGTAAAATATATACAATTCCACAAGAAATTGCGGATGTTTTTGGTAATTACTTTGCCAATATTACTGAAGACAGTCTATTAACTCACTTTGGAAAAACTAAATCTAAAAACTGTACTGTATCTAATATGGAGAGGAAAACATTCTTTTTTAGTCCAGTTTTGCCTAATGAAGTTTTGAATGCGATTCTAAATCTAAAGAGCAAAAATTGTAGTGGAACTGATAATATTTCGACAAAAATTTTAAAAGCTGCTAGTGGACCTATTGCTGAGCATCTTGCACATCTGATAAACGTATCAATCACGACGGGTAAATTTCCTTCATGTCTAAAAACAGCAACCATTATTCCGGTTTATAAAAAGAGCAATCCTTTGGATATTGCTAATTATAGACCAATTTCAATATTGAGCGTATTTTCTAAGGTTATAGAAAAACTGGTTTATACCAAAATGTATGATTTTTTATCAAGGTGCAACATCCTTAGTGATTGTCAGCATGGTTTTCGATCAGGTAAATCAACGCAGACAGCTACTTCCAGTTTAATTGAATTTGTGTATTACAGCATGGACCACGGCAAATATGTAGTTGGTCTTTTTTTTGACTTGTCTAGAGCTTTCGACAGCATTAATTTAGAGTTTCTTAGGAATAAATTGTACAATATAGGATTTAGAGGTATATTTTTAGATTGGATTAGTGATTATTTCAGTCACAGACAGATATCTGTAAAAATTGAAAATGCTTATTCGGCTAAAAAGCCGATTAATATCGGTGTACCTCAGGGTTCGGTCTTAGGGCCACTGCTTTTTCTGCTTTTTGTCAATGATATGCCTCAAAATTTGAATGCGAAACTGGTATCTCTTTTTGCTGATGACACTTCTTTAGTTATTTCAGAATCTACCTTTGATGAGCTGATTAAGTCAACAAAAGACATTTTAAATAGTTTTAGTACTTGGTGCGGCAGTAATGGCCTGATATCCAATGTTTCCAAAACGGAATGCATATATTTTACTCTCCATAATCCAGCTACTTTACAAATCAATCTTAATGGAAATACATTAATATCAACTAAATGTGCAAAATTTCTGGGTGTTTATGTTGATCAACATCTTAGATGGTCAGATCACATTGATATGCTCAATAAAAAACTAAATAAATCTAAATATGCAATTTCTCGAATTAGGTCCTCCATGCCTTTAGAGTCCTTATTAACAGTTTATTATAGTCTCGTATATAGTCATTTGTCGTATAATGTTATTCTTTGGGGAAATTCTGTCGATAGCAACAGGATTTTTATTACCCAAAAACGTATAATCCGCACCATATTCAAACTACCTCCAGGTGAATCTTGTAAAGCCTATTCTATTTCTCATGAAATTCTAACATTGCCTTGTATATACATACTGAATTGTCTGATGTATATTAAAGAAAATTTCAACAGTTTAATATTAAATTCTCATTATCACAATTACTCAACTAGAAAGGCTAACTTCTTAAGTGTACCGTCTCATAGGACCACTAAATTTGAAGAATCTCCAACATTTCAAGGTATTAGGCTGTATAACCATTTACCAAATAGTATAAAAAATTTAAATACGTTTGCGTTTAAGCAGCGTATAAAATTATTATTAATTTCTAAAGGCTACTACAGGGTAGAGGAGTTTATTGGAGATTCAGAGCTTGACTGAACTAATATTACTGTTTGTGTGTACATAGCAATAGTTTGTTTTTTATATTTTATTTGTATTTTTGTTATTAGTGTAGTTTTTGACTTGTCCTATACATTTTCATGTCATCAGAGGATCAATATACATTATTATTATTATTATATTATTATTTGGTTTTTGGAAAAGAATTAGGTACCTACGTCAAGCCTTCTCAAAATTTGTTTATTAATTTACAAAATCGCGATTATTTTTGTTTGCGGGACTATGGTGCAAAAAATGAATAAGTCTTTGCTTAGTACTGTTTATTTTAATGGATTGCGAAATTATATATCAGAAATATAATATTATATATATTTTTTATAAGTGGTGAGTAGTTACAAATTAGTTTAAAAATCGTAAATCAAAATATTCACTAATATCAGCTTTCCATTTAGATTTCGTCTATAAGATGCTCTGATGAAACGAAGTGCTTTCCAGATCGAAAATCAAAAGTTTCGAATGTGACACAGTTAACTTAACTGGCAGAAAATATACAAATAAAGTAGTTATAAAGAAACAACACCAAATGCTATATTTAGAACAAAAGTAGGTAGACAACTATTAAAATGATGTTTAGACAGACACGTCTTCTATGAAATGCACTTGAAAAATATTTGTATCGATTAAAGGGAACATGCGTCATGTATTTATTAAACTTGTTACAAGCGCATGTGCTGTTAGAAAGTTGAAAGTTGTGCCTGAAGCCAAAGATTCAAGCAGAGACGTAGAAAAAAGAAAAAAGATTTTTTTAAGTCGCCCTTGATAACGCAAAAACGAGAAAAAATTTAAATATTTATTGTGAATACTATGAAATATTTAAACATTACATGCTGCGCTAGTATATTTTGGTTAACATATTATATTATATAAAAATTTGTGGAGCTGCTAATCGGTATTTGAATATTTGGTAATCAATTTATTTTAGTTTTTGAAGTAAAACTTCTTTACGCACGCTTGACTTGGGGAGTAAGCTGGTGAATGCGTGACGGGGGCGTTACGAAAAGTGTGAACGGGCGAGGCGAACGAAAGTTGAGAGGGAGATATGAAATAATTAAGATAGAAAGAGAGAGTTACGTTTCGTATATTACTATTATATATCTCAGTCAGTAGTTCGTTTGCGAGTTTGCTAGCGTTACGCGAACGGTGATTTCATTTCGTTCTTGGACAATTTTATAAATTAATATTTTGTTCAATACATTAAATATTTTACGTTTAAAGTGAATAAAATTGTATAGATGATGCGAAAGAAGTTTTACTTCAGTTGTTTGGTCTAAAGCAAACTCATTTTTTTTATGTTCAAATATCATCATCCCACTGGGACATTAGTCAGCGCTTACAAAAAAATTCCCTATGTTCTATTAATAAAGTTAATGGATTTCAAGTATCCTATAACATTCTTAAAATTACACATTTCACCCAAAGTTTTGTTTATATTTCATGCGTTCTTGTCTATACTTACGGCAATTTATCATAAAATGCTCTACAGTTTTCTTAATGTTACAGAAAATGCATTTTATTTCTTCTTCGTTGTTAAACAAATGCGAGTGTCTTAGTATCATGTGATCCAGTTTGGAAGAAGTGTACTTACATAAATATACGTTGCTCACATGTCAATTATTAGAATTGAGTTTATGTAAATAAATGTTTCTCTAAAGACGAATGATCATATTCATTTTTATTGATGAAGTGTACTGTAACGTTCAAAAAAACATCTGCTCCAAAAACAAACTACAAAAATAGGATTTTATATTATTCAATAAAAAAACATAAGAAATATCAAAATGTGAAAATGATCTAAATATAAAAATTTATAACCAACAATATAAATCACATTCCTGCTTCTACACATAGGATAAAACATAATCAATACAAGCTAAATGATCGTTGAAAATAAATATACCAAGGATGACTGCCGCAATTCAGCGGCACTACTAAATTCGGAATACCATTAAAACTTGCAAGGCATAATGTTCCATAGGAACATAGTAATGAAACGACAACCAATCCAGATTGAAAAGTGCTTTCTATTGCAGAAAATAGCAGATCATAGAGCATATTAGTGCACATGATTAGTCATTGGGAACGTCTTAAAACGTAGAGAATGTCACTTAGGTAATTGAAAATAGGCTAAGCTTACTCGATACTGGAAAATGTTATGGGATTTGTAGGATAAAATTATTTTAACTTTATAGATATAAACTTTTCAAACGACACCTCAATTGTCGAAATCTAATGATCCCTTAGAAAGTTACATTGCTTTGAAAATTTGACATACCCACTTATGTATTCATGACAAAAGCTGCAAATATAGAAGGCTGACCAAATATATTTGTGTCCAGAATGGGACCCAAAATATTTTTGTCCAACATGGGACCAAAAAAGTTTTGAAAATACAAAATTTTGGTATGCGTTCATTTGTTTTGGTAATCTTCAGGGCCATTATTCATTCACAAATCATTTTTATTGATATAATATCATTTTAGCAACTTTGAAAATTATATAGGTATCTACTCATTTTTAACATCAAATCTGCAGTTTAGTGAAATCCCCCATTTCGTTTTTTTTGGGAATGTCCATGGTTTTAATAATTTTTCGGCGGGAATCGATGGGTTTCGCCCGAAAGCGTAAACGTGAGCGTAGCAGCGTTGCCCAGACGAGACATCATGCCGCTCCATGGCTAAAAATCCTAAAACACGCTGCTTCTTCGTTATCCCCGCTCACTTCACTTCTCTCTCGTTCTAACGCACTCGTAGTTGGCTTAACGCGATCCTAAATTCCTCGACGCCGTTGCAGTAGTGGTATCAGTGTTCCAGAATAAATGCGGAAAACTGAAACGATGATGGTTTAGTTTAGATCGCGCGCACGTCTTTTTCATTATTTACATTTCTGTAATTGACATAGTGTACGGTGAGAATCATGTATGGATAAACATACATCTAGATACAAACTAATTATGGCTTTGATTTGACTAATTCGAAACAAATACGGTGGTGAGTGTTAAGTGAGCTTTCAATCGAAGTCATGTTTACAGCAGTCTAATTTTCCGATAGTAAATATCTAGTGTTTAAAGTATAACATAGAATATTTTGGGTGAGTTAAGAAGAAAATAAATATTGTGCGAACATTCCTCCTCACAGCATGGCCTCGGTCGCCGCTTGGCTGCCATTCGCGCGGGCGGCGGCCATAGGTTGGGTGCCCATCGCCACGCACCCTTTACCACCACCTCCTGTACCAAAAGACAGAAGAAAAACCGACGATGAGAAATTACTTATTAATGTGTCCGGGCGACGTTTCGAAACTTGGAGAAATACACTGGAAAAATATCCAGACACTCTATTAGGCTCCAACGAAAGAGAGTTTTTCTATGATGAAGATGTTAAAGAATACTTCTTTGATAGAGATCCTGATATATTTAGACATATTCTGAATTATTATAGAACAGGTAAATTACATTACCCTAAACATGAATGTTTGACTAGTTACGATGAAGAATTAGCTTTTTTCGGTATACTTCCCGATGTAATAGGAGACTGTTGTTATGAAGATTACAGAGACAGAAAACGAGAAAACGCTGAAAGACTTATGGATGATAAACTCTCGGAAAATGGAGATCAACACCTTCAGCAATTAACTAATATTAGGCAAAAGATGTGGAGAGCTTTCGAAAATCCTCATACATCCACAGCTGCCCTAGTTTTTTACTATGTTACAGGGTTTTTCATAGCAGTCTCAGTAATGGCAAACGTAGTCGAAACAGTGCCATGTGGAAGTAGACCTGGGGGAGCGGGCTCTTTGCCATGTGGAGAACGTTATAAGATAGTATTTTTCTGCTTAGACACTGCCTGTGTAATGATATTTACGGCAGAATATCTTCTCAGGATGTTTGCGGCTCCAAATCGTTATAAATTTGTTAGGTCAGTGATGAGTATTATAGACGTAGTTGCTATTTTACCTTATTACATTGGACTAGGTATTACAGACAATGATGATGTTTCTGGTGCATTTGTTACTTTACGGGTGTTCAGAGTTTTCAGAATTTTTAAATTTTCGAGACATTCACAAGGTCTTAGAATTTTAGGCTACACACTTAAATCCTGCGCTTCCGAGCTAGGATTTCTTGTATTCTCCTTGGCGATGGCGATCATTATATTTGCTACTGTGATGTTCTATGCTGAAAAAAATGTCGGTAAAACCTTTACATCCATTCCAGCAGCTTTCTGGTACACCATTGTCACAATGACTACATTGGGGTAAGTGAATATTCATTGATATTTTATTGAAGATCAAATTATTTAATAATGAACAATTTTATTTTTATTTACTGGTATTTATCTTTTTAAACTAGTTGAAATACAGTTTTCACCGCGGAATTAATTTAATTTACTTTAATTTTCTCTCTCCAAGGCGTCTTCAGTAGTACTTACCTACCTATCTACTTTTTAGCCATGTGTAAAATTTCTATTTATTAATAAATCTCCCTTCAAAAGTAAGATCTGTATTAACGCAAATAATTTAATCCAAACTAATTTAATTTTCGCGGTAATAAGTTTATTCCTTACGGTCTTAATAACTTGCTTTCCTGTTTATCTACTAAGTCAATATACAGTCAATATACAATACAATACAATATATAAAAATTGACATTCTTCAACGTGAAAATGTGATCCCTACCTTCGAACCCTTTCGAGTGACAGTTACAACCCCCTAAATTTTTAAATGGAAACTATGGACTTGTTATATATCTTTTGAAAGATCTCCTCATTCTATATTCAAAAATGATATCGTTTCCAAATTTATTGCAAAAATTAACACAAAAACACAAATCAAATAGAAGTTGCTCGCCTATTTTATGATAAATTTCTGGATTTGTCGTCTATATATGGAAAATAATTGGTAAAATAGAAAAGTAGTTTCGCGAGTTTGGACATACCTATAGGGAAGATAAAGATTGAAAGACCTTATTATTCAATGGCAGAATTCTACAATATTCCTAGACTTTCGAGTTAGGTACATTGGCATAATTCAATATTTAGTATGGCGTAGGATATTATATTATTGTATTATAATATATTAAATCTTTTTTTATTTTTATTTTATTTTTTTATTTTCCATTTTCGGTCGCATCAACCTCTAGGGTTATTAGCGACAATATTATTTACATTCAATTCTTTTGGATTACAAGTTGGATATAATATCTATGTCTTTAGGATACGTCATTAGATTTTGACCGTTACAATTTATACCGAGTACTACATCTAATTTATTGCTAATACTATTTTTCAACCTCGCATGCTTGAAATTTGGGCATTTTTTTAGAATGAGTTTTACAGTTAATTGGCATTTACATATTTCACATTGTGGAGGTTCAGTTTTTCTAATAATACAACTGTCGGTGATGTTAGTATGGCTTAACCGGAGTATTGATAATATTACTTGCGATGTTCTATTAAGATTTGTATAAGGCCAAGGTTTTAATGATGTTTTAACATCACATGATTTTGATTGTGATACATGCGACTCATTATGCCACAATCGTTGCACTTTTAACTTCAAGTACAGTTTTGTGCCCTGTAGCACTGAATTTCACTGGTAGTGCAAGTCGATCGGCCTCTTCGTATATTTTGAATCTGTATATTATATTATGTTTTGTCATATTTTATATTTTTATGTTCTATCTATTTTAAATTGTGTCGCTTTGTCCATTAAGTTGTATAATTTTTCATGACAATAAAGCTTCTCTCTCTCTCTCTCTCTCAATGCACTGAGCGATGATACCAAATTAGATGTGATGCTTCAGTTTCAGAAAAACACACATACATCGATTCTAAGCATACTCAAATAATAAAATACATCCCTATAAACGTTTTTGGATAGGAGAACTTGTGTACAAATGATGGAAATATTCAATAACAATATTATCCAATTAAAAGGCCTTATGTTGTCTGATGTCTATTTCACTTAATGGTCATACTAATCGACAAAATTTCCTGAAATCCTCACTCACTGGATGAGAAAAGAACATACTCAATACCCTCAAAAGGTTAATGTTTTGAGCAGGGATTGTTGGAAATTTGGACACCAAGTCATTGGTCTCTTTTTCATTTAGGACAATTTCAATGGCAATAATTATTCAGCACTATTTCAAAACAATGTACCTCGACGCAATATTTCCAAATTGGCGGATAGAAAGGCGAGAATCAAATAGACTGACCAGCATGATCACCTGATCTTACGTTATTTGACTTTTTTATGAGGATATGTGAAAAATATTGTGTACAATACCAACCCCCTTGATTTAAATGGCTAAGATGACGAATAACGCTTGAGATAAGGTCCTTCACGCCAAGGCATTTGCGGTGACCATTTCGAACATCTAATTCATTGACATTCATGTTTTTTTTGTTTTTCACATTATGAACACATAAGTATTACATAATTAGAGTATTGTAGCGAATTTCGAATCACATGATTTTATTTTTTGGTAATTTTTGAAATAAATTTGGAAACGATAACATTTTTTAATAGAGAATGAGGAGTTCTTTTAAACGATGTATCACAAGACCATATTTTCCATTTAAAAAGTTGGTGAAGAATGTCAAACTATAATTTAAATTTGACGTGTCTCGGGATATTCCTTAAATATGTACAGTAACCGATTTTCCACACTGTATATGTACATCTAATTTTTTTCACAACGGACTTGTTTTGAACTTTTTCCTAAAAATTAATATTCTCTTGCTATATACTTCAAAAAAATTAAATTACACCAACCAACCGTTTTTGTTAGCAATTCAAAGGGAATTGTATCATTTGGATAACAGTTTCAACGTAAATGCGTCATCGTCAGCTTTGAGCTAAATATTAAAACATGAATGCGAGTGAATACAAAACTGAGTCTATTTTTCTAAATATTTTTATTTTTCTGATTTTGTATTTAAAGTATTTTGCCAACTCTACAAATAAAGTCTATATGGTGGAGGGTGTCTAAATTACAGTCGGAAGTCCTGTAGATATTCCACTCGGTAATGCATTAAACAAGTTAATTAAATGTCAAAAAACCATTTTTGTCAAAAAACCCTTTTTTTGTGTTGCTATGCATGTACAAAACGTCTCTTTTTCACGGCTAGCAAAATATTTTCGCATAAATTCAAAAATTAAATTCCGAGGTGTTACTTATATTAACACCTTAAGTACTTAATGAAAATACTCACGAAATATAAAACAATCGGAAGGGTCTCTCTTCGTCGGCTCTTCTGATCTGTTTGATTTGGTTTCATACAGAAAGTTAAACAAGTGCACAACTCTCAGTTTATTTCATAGTTAATAAATACCTACAATCAGTTTAGATTTTCAGAATTATTAGTTCTTCTTCGTGCGTCGTTTATTGTTAAAGATTTTATCACGATATTCTTATTCAGTCTACGAGTAGCTATGAAATTTCTTGCAGAACAAATCATTATGTCTATGGACTTATTAAACTATTAAACAATTATACCAAAGAATAACAATAATACCAAACAATGATAAATAAACAACTAATAAAAAGTAAAAATGGCGTCTACCTGGCAACAGCTTCCTTCCTACCTAACGGAACCAAGTAGGTTATCTATGACCAAAGTCTATAACCAACACAACAATCTAGCGACGTCGAAATGTGATCCTATTTTCAACAGGCTGACACTGCGTACAAAAGCTGCGCGTTCTTATTGTTCTATGGCAGGAAGCCCTTCCCATTTTTCTATATTCCGTGATTCGTGCTCAAAAGTGTTTTTTCGCCTGCCTTACCGGAAAACCAATCATATGACCACCAAAAATAGGGTAGAAAGTATTGTTTACGAGCCCAAGTGCGGAAAATTCTTAACGTTTTTCACCATCTGTCACTTGAGTACTTTGACGTTTCACGTAAATTTTTCAATTAAAGGTCAGTTTATGTCAAATTTTCCTATTTTTTGGTTTATTTGGTAGGCTAAAAACAGTTGTGTGTAACACATGCAGGAAACACTTTAGCAGCCCTTAACTATCAGCTGCCCTCGCTTCGCTACGCTCGCTCGTGCATCTAAGAGACTCGGGCTGCTAAAGCTCAGTTTCTTCCCTTGTAACACGATATACTATTTATGACACATTCGATTGAATTTTTAACCTGACAATCTCATGTGCCATTAAAAAAAACAACTAGTTTGCACATAACAAATAAATAATTATTCTGGTAATTTTTATGTTTTATGTAATTTTCTAACATCAGCATAGTAATAAGATTAAAACACTATGATGCTCTGATAATTTAGTCGAAATCATAGCTCTTATAATAGGAAGTTAGAAATAGTGCCGACATCATTTTAAAATACAGAATAACATTATTTCATAACAAAACAAGGGATGTACATTCTATCACTTATTATGGAATGACTACACTATTATCACCTTTTTACAGATAATGAAGTATGTTACCTGCATGTATGTTAGCCTGAATCTGATGGATCGACGTGCAGAATTCACTACGAAAGCAAAATGAATCACATGTTCGTTAATTTTCGTAATAGAGTAATTATTCATAATACAAAATGTATTCATTGTTTTTAAATGTAACAGGAAAATTAGTCATTAAAACAATATCAATCTAAATGCATGCCACCGAATCTGTAGAAAATTATGATGGTCCTTCCCTTGACAAAATTTCTTCAGTCCACCTCCTTCCGAGATAACCTCTAAAGGTGCTGAGTAATATTTTTTTTGGGTACTTGAAATTTTGTAATATCCGTACACTCGCAATGACTAGCCACCGGTATTTTTTCAACATTCCTGTTGCATTATGAAGGGGTGAAAGTATCAACCCTTACTTGATTTAATATCAAATCTTTTTTTGAGATTGAGTTTTGTGAAATAAAAATATTATTTAAAGTTTCTGTTGTCTTGAAAAACTTTTTGTATTCCTGTTTTTCCCCTAGAACCATTAGATTCGGAGAAAAATAAAAATGAATATACTGCTTTAATTACAATTCAATAGAACGCCAGTGTTGCGGCTCTCCTCGGCCAATCCAATGATTGGGATAAGTTACATCTAAAAGTATTGCCTAGAAATCTGACTAAAATACATGCACCATCGTGCATGAACCACATCTAATATTGAATGGGATGTCATCAAGTAGTTCAGGGAGATCATTTTGGAGAAAACTGGTGTAATTCGATTTAATGGCTGAGGCAGAAAATTAAGTAGTCCCCTATAATTCCAATCCACACATTAACTGAAAAAACATTTTGAAAACGGTGCTCTATAATATTGTGCGGATTTTTGTCTGCCCATAAGTGATTATTATGAAAATTTATGATGGTTACTCTTGAAAAATGTCCCTCTTCTGTAAAAAATATACTTTTTAGAAATTGAGGATTTCGTTATAATTCGTCTGTCATCCAATAACAAAATGTAACTCGCTGAGGAAAATTTTGAGGCTTGAACACGTGGATGTGGTAAGGTTGTGTTGCTGATATTTAGGGTGTTTTTTTCTCTAGCCCTTGTTTCTGGTTGTTGATCAATTTAATACAGAATATCTTGTTCTAGTTCTACCTTCACATTTCAAACTGTCCGGGAACGACCAGTGTTGTTTGAATTTTTTTGTAAACTTCCAGTATTCGATAAGCGTCACTCGTTGCGTATATTTTTCAGCATAAAGACTAGAGAATTACCACTTGCCAAACCATACACAAAATGCATATCGGTCATTTCGGCGATTGTATACATGTTATGAAATGAATAAATGAAACTAGTATGAAGACAAATTAACGCAAAATAGCAAACTCACCAGTAAACTTCAATTTCAGTTCACCTGGTCTCTATTAGTAATTTGGTTCCCGGAAAGCAATGAAACCCTATTTAGTTTATAAAAGATTCTATTATTTTGGCTATAAATTTTTGACGGTTTTTTACTGTACTATCATGTATTTGAGCCGTAATATTGATATCGTCTGTATGTTCCTTGTGGTATAGGTATTCATTATTCTTTCTGATATTTAGTTCGGCAAATCAAACCCAATCTTTTTTATGTTTTTATTTCAATGATTCTGTAGCGTTTCAGCTACCGTTATCAAGAATTATTAAGTTTTAAAAATTTTTTGGTCCCTATCTGACACTATTGAGAAAATTCGACAACTAAACAATCAATAATATTTTGAAGTTTAAGACTGACTGTTGTCAACCCCCTCCATCCATATTTATTTTTCATCGAGAATTCCTTGGAAATTAAACCTGCTCAATTTTGTGTCCAGACGAGTAATTTTAAAAAGGTTCGGAAACACACTTTTGGATTAGGATTATCTGGTGCTGAGATGGGTGCTGTCCGAAATGATCATATAAAACAAATAACCTTACTTATACCTACTGTATATAATCTGATATATTTGTATAGTATGTACAATTTAGAATAATTTATCGACACTCTAATCTTAAGGATAATTGAAGGTTAATGGGAGAGCGTGAATGGGTGTGTAATAGGGTTTCTGGTTTCTCGACTTTATTTTTTATTTTTCGAGGCATGAGAATTCTCGACCAGGATTTCTCGAGATTTTGAAATTCTTAATAAAACACGATGTTATTTTTAAATTTTTGCTTCATTACAAATTAGACTAATAAGAGGTGATCAATTACATCAAATGGTAAATTTTTAGTTACCATAAATTGCACTTATTAATTAAAAAATCAACAGCAAACAATACATTAAACAAACTAGGCTGGTCTATATAAAAAGTAAAGAGTAGGGTAGTACTTAACTTTTTCATAATTATTCCGTCCCTAGCTCCCAAATGTACAAAAGTCTTTAATTAAATAAAAAATAATTAGTAAAATTAAATCAATAAAATTGTTAGTTCCTATTTAGATAACTATAAAAACTTGTTTAACAAATAAACATTTTGCTACCAGCTTAAACTGAAAATGCCTTTTATATTACTGTTATAAATGAAATTAACTGTTTCTAATTAATTCCACTATTTAATTAAAAAATTTATGAAAATTATTAAAGGATATTGATAATTATTTCGATATTGACATATCATCGTCAGAATGACAGAAGTTACATTTTATGTGATACCTACTTGATGTTTAATATTTTGGCTAGACCAAATAGTAAGTGACCTATCTTGTGATTGACTTAATATATATGAATAGAGAAAAAAAGAAGATATGATTTTACAAATATTAAAGCTTAGGTATTATATTAGCCCTATGCGGATATCCTGGATATCTTTTTCCATTTAAGATCAGTATAACTGTGCAATGATATAGGAAACCAAGGAAAACTATATCTGCTGATCTTTACAATAGTTACTTAAGAAGACAATTTATTAGTGGAGAGCTCCCTAGATATATCTGTTCATTGACAACTTCATATTGTGGGTCTCTCAAGTGTCTTCTTATTTCTAGTTCTTCAAGGAAATATAGTTCTTGTTTCTTATCACAAATATGCAGTACTTCTAGTTCTGTGTTAGGTGTTAATGAATGTTTTGTATCAAGAAGATGTTTTGCGTAATGTGATTTATCTGGCTGTTTTAATCTGTATGCTCGTGAGTGTTCATTGTATCTAATTTCAAAATTTCGAATTGTTTGACCAATATAGACAGCATTACATTCTGGACATTTAAGTTTATATATTCCAGACTTTTTTAATGGGGGTATTTTTGTTTTTACATTTAACAATTTTTTACTCACATTGTTTTTTGTTTTAAAAGAAATTGCTGTATTTGTTGAACAAGATATTATCTTTGAAATATTATTAGAAATATTACCAGCATATGTGATGGTTTTGTAATTTTCTATTTCTCTAGTTTTTTTCAGGAAATATTAATTGTAATGCCACTTTTTCCTCTTTTTTATTAATTAATTTATTTATTATATGTAATGGATAACCGTTGGATGTGGCTATTTGTTTAATTATATTAATTTCTCTATCAAAATTATATTTGTTCATAGGAACTGAAAATGCTCTATGTATCATTGAATTATATGCTGCTAATTTATGTGACATGGGATGATTGGAACTATATGGTATAGTCACATCAGTATGTGTTGGTTTTCTGTAAATTGAAAAATCAAGTATATTATTGACTCTTTGAATTTTAATATCAAGAAAATTGATTGAGTTATTTTCTTCAACTTCTAATGTAAATTTAATTTTTGGATGTAAATTATTAATATGATTGAACAATATATCTAATTGTCGTTCACTACCTACAAAACAAGCTAATATGTCATCTACATACCTATACCAAAATAATATATTTTTTGAAATGTTACATTCAAAGATTTTTCTTTCTAAACTATCCATAAAAATGTTTGCTAAAATTGGTGATATAGGGCTGCCCATTGGTAAACCTTCATTTTGAATATATACCTTATTATCAAAAGTAAAATAATTCTGATTAATACATACATCAAACAAATTAAGTATATCTGATATTATTCCTGGATTGATATTTTTATCCTCTAGTAATTTTTTAACAAGTGTTATACATTCTTTAGGAGGAATTTTAGAGAACATATTGGTAACATGAAATGAAATAAGTTTAGAGTTATCTTGTAATTTGTATGTTTTTAATTTTTTGATTAGTTCTATTGAATTTTCAATTGAGTATTTAGATATACCTCCATAGCTATTAAGTATATTGTTTAGTTTTTTAGCTAACTTATTATTAGGAGTATTAACGTAAGAAACTACAGGTCTAATTGGTTTCGATACTTTATGTAATTTAACAGTTCCATATAATTGTGGAGACTGAGGATTTTTATTAATCATGTATTTTTTCTCATAATCATTGAAAACAAAATTTGAAGTATTGACAATCTCTCTAACATTATTAGAAAACTTTTTTGTTGGGTGAGCCCTTAGAATTTTTACATCAGAAGATTCTATAAAATTATTAACTTTAGATTTATATTCTTCGGATTTTAAAATGACAGTGGCATTTCCTTTTATATTTATTAACAATTATGGTAATAACATCATTTTTTAAATTTGAGCATCGCATACCAACTAAAACTAAACCAGTAACTCGCAAAATAATCAACAAAGTGACTCGTGACGTGTTATATGCGTGTGTTTTTTAGTTACCTAGCGCACGAAATTGACTGAAGACAAATTCTCGAGCAGAAACACTAGTCTGCACAAAGGAATCAATGAAGAATAAATGGGTGTACATAGAATTTAACTACATTTTAACTTAGTTTGATTGAAAATAGGTGACCCTGTTTTTCACTAGCTTTTAAGGGATAAGATCACATAATCGCTGAGGGAATGTTAACTGTTAGGTTCGGCCGGATTGATTGTAGATCATGACAAGCAAAATTACGGATAATGAAGTTAGGCAAGGAGCCGTAAACGAGGGATATGAGGAAAAAGAGGAAACAAAAAAAGGTGCCAGAACACCGCCAGTGCGGCACTGTCGTTTTTTGTCTTATAATTAAATAATGTAAATAGTATTCGTACCTTGTTCTCTTGGTAGTGTAAAAACAAAATTTTTGATAATGAAGATATTTGATTTATGTGTAATATCGTATTTATGGCGAATCGTTGCTGAATAATTGCGTTATAATTTCCACCCTTCCTTATATATCTATACATTCATCCATAATTTGTAAAGCTTAAATTATACTGCTTTATAGGTATATGGGATAAGTTTGAAATTAACACGAATTACATTATCCTTTCCTGCTTATCATATAAATATTCTTGCTGATATACCATTTAGAACTTCCAAGGACACTTGAAGAAGGTGCAAACTCTTCCATAAATAGTATATTACGGACCAAGGCCAGTAAAGTAAGAAATGTCTCAGATCACATGTAATTGTCGGCCGAAGCGAAGCTGAGGTCGACAAACATGTGATCGGAGACTTTCTTTCTAACTGGCCGAGGTTTGTATACTATTTTTCTGTTCGACGGAGCCGGAAAGCGACAACTTCGTTTAGCGCGGAGGCCCGAAAGTTGATGCTTTCCGGCCGGAGGACAGAAAACATTGTTTTTGTACATTTTTATTTAGTCTGATTCTAATACTTGAAATTGTAAGTTGTTGAACTAATAATAGTCATTTGACGTAATTAAAAGTTTTCAAAAATAAAGTTTTGGAAGAAAATTATATTATTCACGTTAATCGTTGCTTCTGGAACTCCTTTTTGTTCGTGTGATGAACGGATAAAACTGCGGCACCTACAACCAACTTCACTTGCTAAATTCAATCAATAAAACCCTGAAGAGGACCTAATCCTATACCAGGGTGAATCAAAAAGTTTTTTTTTAATTTTTTTTTTAATTCTTCAAATTTTCAAAATTTTTTCTGGAAAATCCAAATAAGGATTAAATTAAAATTTAAAAGTAAAATCATGTTCGAAAAAAAAACGAAAGGAGATGAAAGTAAGTGTTTATTGGGAAAACATAATATTTTAGCTACGCTGAGTTCGTCAATAATTTGGAACCAGGACTGAGGTTTCCTATACGTTCCGCTATTTCGAATTTATTTATTTTTCAAATAGACGTGTTAAAAAATGCGTGAAAAATATGTTAGACCAATTCAAAGTGAATGCATCAACTTCGCTGCTCTATAGATCAGGGTACCAAGAAACAAATAGATCAATTTTTTGTTTTGATGTGACGCGAATAACTAACTTTTGGCCGACCTGATGCTTTCTTGATTTGATAAAAGCCCTTTGATTTAACGAGTACTCTGTTCCTATGTCAGTGTGACAAGATGCTGCGTTTGCTAGTATATTACTATTGAGAACAAATTGTCAACAGTTGATTATTTTGCATCCGCGCAATTTACTGGTAAAATTGCAAACGAAGCAGTTCACCGAATTAATCACGCAAAGAACGTTTTTGTGAGAGGTGTGGCAGAGATTGTCGAAGATGTCGAAATAATATAATAATATTATCCGTGAAGTTTTGGCTGTGGAATATGTCCAGTGTCCAGGTTCCGGATACCTCTTTTAGAGTTGGCAAGCTAATAACAGATTCCCCAGGATGATAAAAGTACTAATGCATAATGAACATGATGCAGCATTTTTAGTCTTCCCTGTATAACTCGAGAATGGAGAGAGTCTCTGTAATTTTTTCTTAACAAATATAATGTTCTCTATAATAGTTTCATTTTTGTCCATTTAATCGTTTTCATATCTATTACAGTTTAGAATATAGTACCTATTGTTATATATGATAAAAGAAGAAGCGTGCATATATACAATATACAGTATGGTGCAAATGTAAGGAATAAATTCGTTATTTCGTAAACCGGCGACCTTTTTATTTTTCACGTCATCTATGTAAGCGTGATGACGTCATCGCTAAAATTTTTAAATGGAAATGTGGGTGTTGTAATAGATTACTTGAAAGGTCTTTCAAATACCTATTCAGCCATACTAATATGTCAGCCATATCAATATGTTCAGTAATTAACTTTCTGCCAAGTGATTAATAGTATTATTTTAGTAGACGTATTCAAAAAGTCTTTGTATCTATCAATATGAAGCTGACTGAAACGCAAAGAATTGAAATTCTAATAATGATTGGTTGTGGAGACAAAACACGTACGCAGAAAGAAGTATGTACGTTATTTAATAATAAATACCCCAACCGAGAAACAATTTCACAATCCACTGTAAGCAAAATTGAGAAGAAATTCAGAGAAGCGGGTCATGTCAGAGACCTCCCTAAAGGTAGTAAAAAACGAATATCTGAAAACAACAGATGTTCTGTTAGCTTTTCAAGATAATCCCCATACCAGTTCAAAGCAAGTAGCATTAGATAATGACATGTACCATTCAACAGTTCTTATAAAGCTAAAGAAGGAAAAGTGGCATCCCTACAAAGTAAGTTTAGTACAAGAACTTATGGAAGATGATTTTGATAGACGAATTGAATTTTGTGAAATTATAATGGAACAAAATAATAGAGATCCGATGTTTTTAAAAAAGGTTCTTTTCTCTGATGAAGCTACATTTCTACTAAACGGTCATGTCAATCGTCAAAGTTATCGGTACTGGGCTACGGAAAATCCACACTGGATGCAAGAGTACTCAATACCCAAAGAAAGTTAATGTTTGGGCGGGAATAATAGATAATAGGATTATTGGACCAAACTTCTTGCTCCCCGAATTGAACCGGTTGTTTCCAAACAGAAATGATTTATGGCTGCAGCAAGATAGTGCGCCTCCACACTATACTGTCTTGGTGCGCAACTACTTGAACAACGTCTTCCCAAATCGGTGGATAGGTCGAAGAGGAACAGTAGAATGGCCGCCTAAGTCACCTGATTTGACTCCCCTTGATTTCTTTTTATGGGGATACTTGAAAAGTAAAGTGTACCAAAATAGACCACAAAATATCAATGAACTCAAAGAAAGGATACGTATTGAGGTTGCACAAATAACTCCGGAAGTTATAGAGAAGGTTCGAGAAGAGTTCGCGGAACGACTTTCTCATTGTATTTTATCTGAAGGTAAACAATTTGAGCACTTAATGAATAATACATAAGGCTGAATAGGTATTTAAAAGACCTTTCAAATAATGTATTACAACTCCCACATTTCCATTTAAAAATTTTAGCGATGACGTCATCACGCTCAAATAGATGACGTCAAAAATAAAAAAGTATCCTCACGAATATCCTGTTTAAAAAGTTTAAAAAGAGTTTCAGGATTTTTTCTTATAATCGCCGGTTTACAAAATAACGAATTTATTCCTTTCATTTGCACCATACTGTACTATAACCAGTACTTGGGAATGATTTAAGTACCCGATAATTACTAAAAATACTTTGAAACTTCAATATTATGTGGACCAAATTTCGACAGTACATTATTTTTAATTTTTGAACCATCAACACTTATTTTACTTGAAACAATTACTTAATAAAACAAAAATGGCACTCAGAGAACTAGTCGACTCCTTAAATCTGTTGGTAACTCAAATAACATTTATGGTTGCAGCTTCACATCATTTACAATATTGACCGCAGCCTGTATTTTCTCGTCTGTGTCAGGATTGGGCTCCTTTAAAAGATTTTCAATGTTATCTAAAGTATATCCATCGAACAAACAGAGCGACCCAAACAACGATAGATGCGTGATCGAAGTATGATCACGATGCGCCTTTGCATCTATTGACTAAAATAAATATGCTTCCCTACGCTGGCCAATCAGATTTAACTGCAATCGGCCGACAGAATTCATTGTCTTTGGTACAGAGTCGGAGAGATCACGTGCACTATGCATAATACTGTTTTGGAACACTCCGTTGCTTGGATGGACAGAGTATAGTACTGCAGTGGCAATGACGATACAGATTCCCAAACTTTCTCTCGATAGAATTTCTTGTACACATCTGAAACTTTGTTTGCTCTACTATTATTTAATGTGTTACCAAAGGAGTTAACAAAATTTTTTACATGCTATAGTCACTATCCTCTACTGAAAAATGCGCCATTTTCAAAGCGTCCTCCTATATTTTAGTTAACAAATATTGTCAAATCAAGCACGGGACCTGACCAACAAAAAACAATATCTTGAAACATGCAGTCTGAGTCACATATGGCTTGTAAGTTATATGAGAAAAAACCTTCACAGTTTCTATAAATTTCTGCACTATAACCACCAGAAGAAAATATTTCAGCGATGGAGCAATCCACAGCACCTACACATTTAGGAAATCTTGCATTGTGAAATAGTTATCATCTCTTCCTTAGAAGAGGGCATTTTTATAAATTGGTTGTAAAGACCTGCAATGGTGCTTGTTACTTCCCATAATATCTGGCTTGCAGTGTCTTCATCTATATCCATAAAACATTCCACCACTTGAAGGACACTAAAATCTTAATGTCAGGAGAACTGTCTGTCCTGTTGTTAGAACCTGGTTTCTGTAATTGAAACAGATTTACTTAAATGTATTTGATCCACATTATAACTTCTTAAGGTTGGAAGAAGAAAGGCTAGAAAAAAAAAACGAATTAAATTCATAAACCAAATAGCTGCAAGCACAAACAGATGCGTAAACAAAAGGAAAACATACCAGGCAATGAACATGAAAATGAAAACGAAAAAGGACCAACAATACAAGAAAGTCAATGAAGGAAATAAAATAAACAGAGAAAAAATAAGTAAAGGAAGGGAAGCAAAAATAAATGTGGGAACATGGAATGTAAGAAGAACATATAAGGTGGGAGCATTGAAAAACCTAACACATTAACATCTTACCACTAGAAAAAATGAAACAAAAAGGAGAATTTATAATATAAATAGGTAATAATACATTTTTTAATAGCGGATGAGAAACACAAATGCTGGGGATAGGATTTATAATATAAAAAACTGATGCAGCACTTGTAAAAACTTTTAAAGCAATACTAGAGCGAATGTGTTACCTACAAATTAATATGGGGAAAGAAAATATGAGTATCCTGAATATACTTGCACAATGTGAGAACGAAGAAGTTGAGATTAAAGAAAAATTCTATGAAGATATGGAAAAAATATGGCACGATGCCAAAGAAAGACATTAAAATTGTAAGGGGCGATATATGGAAATCACTTATGGAATAAAATTCTTTATGTCATTATTTTAGAAAATTATAAAAAATGCCGAGACACGTCAACTTTTGAATTGAGTTGTGCGTTATGTAAACATGAATTTAAATGTACAGGGTGATTCACGCAAGTATGCCATAGTCGGTGTTGTTTTTTTTTCATGAAACACCCTGTATATTTGCATATTTTTGAAATCCCCTTAATGAACCGATTTCAACAAACTAAATAATGTATGGTCAATTATGAATTATACAGGGTGAAATTTTTATTTTTACAGTTATTAAACACATACATAAAATACCTGATACTGGAACCAAACATTTTCATTCGGTAAGCTAGGATCTATTGCGTTGGGATATAAGTTTGCCAACGCAGGAATAACTTCATTTCTAAGCATATTTAAATATTTTTCAGCTGTAAAATTTCCATCTATAAATATAGGACCAATAATATGGTCGCCTATGATACCGGCCCAAACGTTCACCTTTTGAGGGTACTGAGTATGTGTCTCACGCATCCAATTAGGATTCTCTGCTGACCAATATCTACAGTTCTGTCGGTTTACCTCTCCATTCAATGTGAATGTTGATCCGTCAGAAAAAAGAATGGTACCAAGAGCTATCTCATTTCTGTTCAGCTTATTCATCAATCTTTCGCAGAAATCCATTCTACGATCTGGATCGTTTTCTGTTAACTCTTGCACAAAAGTTAATTTGTAGGGAAGAAGTTTTTCTTTATGAAGACATCTTAGAACAGTTGTATGACTAACATTATTTTCACGGGCAATTTGACGTGTACTTGAAGTTGGATTCTCTTCGACACTTAACAAAATATCCACTTTCACATCATCTTCAACGAAGTGTGGTTTTCTTTTCAATGGTTTGACATGTCCAAGTTCTCTGAATTGTGCATGAATTTTAGACACAGTACTTTGTGAAATATTAGGCAATTCGGGATACCTGTGATTAAATAAGTTTGCCACTTCAACTTGACTTCTGCAGTTATCCCCGTACCCGATCATCATTAAAATCTCAATTCGGTGAGTCTCAGTTAAATATTTCATTGTTATGTCGACAAGGAAAGAGTGTTTGACAAAGATTTTACTTTTTCAGTATAAACTGTCAACACATCAACAACTGACAGAATAGAAAACAATCCACATTATTTACCGATTTTGTCTAATTATTGGCGTTTTTAGGCAATTTTTAGGTATTTATGATAAAATTCATGGGCGTAGCAGGTTTTGTTTAATATACAAATACGTCTAATAATTAGTTAGTTTAGATTTTTGATAAATCCATATTTAGCTAATTTAAAAAAGTACCAATATTTCAAGTGTAATAAATTATTAATTTTAAAATTTTACCCTGTATAATTCATAATTGACCATACATTATTCAGTTTGTTGGAATCGGTTCATTAAGAGGATTTCAAAAATATGCAAATATACAGGGTGTTTCATTAAAAAAAACGACACCGACTACGGCATAGTTGCGTGAATCTCCCTGTACATTTAAATTTATGTTTACATAACGCACAACTCAATTCAAAAGTTGACGTATCTCGGCATTTTTTATAATTTTCTAAAATAATGACATAAAGAATTTTATTCCATAAGTGGTTTCCACACTGTATATAATTATAAGGGGCAATATGAAAAGTTATCAAACAGTTTTGAGACAAATGCTGGACTAAAACAAGGAGATCCTCTATCCACTAGTTCAATATGATACTAGAATGGATAGTGCGAAAGAGTGGACACTGAAAACAAAAACGACACAATTGCTGGCCTACGCAGACGATGTAGTAATGTTATCCAACATCAGAAAAAGAGCTTCCGTAGAGACGGAAGAGCTTGGGGTTGAGAGTTAATGCAGAGAAGCCAAAGTTTTTGAAAATGACAACCCGCAAAGAAGAGAAACGAAGAGAAATTTTTTGGTAGAATTGAACGGACAGAGTTCAATGGAATTCGAAGTCCAAAGCTACAGTACAGTTATTAAGGATAATTGCGTTGAGTAGATGAACATAGAAACAAGACTAACAAAAGGAAGTAAACACACAGGAGCCCTAAATAAAATAATAATTTCAATGAAAGTATCTAGAAAGACCAAGCTACATCTATGCAAAACAGTTATTAGACCAACGTCACTATACGGAAGTTAAACATGGATATTGAATAAAGAGGAGGAATATAAAGTAAACTTATGGAAAAGGAAAATACTAAGAAGGATATTAGGAGGGAAAAATGAATAAGGGATATGGAAAAGAAGAACAAACCAAGAAATAAGAGTTTTATTTGGAGAACAAGAAACGAGCAGTGTAATAAGAGCAAAAAGACTTAGATGGCTAGGTCATATACAGCGGATGCCAGACACCAGAATGGCAAAAAAATGATAGATATAGACATAGAAGGAACGCAAAAAGACCTAAAAAAAGGTGGTATAATAAAGCCATTGAAGACCTAAAAGTGGGAGGAGTACCGGCTGGAAGGCGAAAACAAGAGACAGGAAACAATGGAAGAAAATTATCACAAAGCTAAGGTCCTAAAAGGTCTGTGTATAACATTGTATGCAGTGTGACTATTTGGGTTGGAAACCTCAAATTTTCTTCGTTAGGGAACGTTTAGGCAAAAAATGCCGAGACACGTCAAAGTGTAAATTCAGTTTTGCTTTTTATTGCGAACAACCATAGCTATAATGACGTTATGAGTACGCCGTGATGTCGTCATCCAATATTTTTTAAATGGAAACCTTCATTTTTTATAGCAAATTAAAATACGCTGACAGATTCTAAAAACGGCAATATGTATCACCATTACCCAATAGGTCATAGTTTTTGAGATAAGGTCTTCAAAGTCTCAAAACTTTAAAAACAAGACCAAACCAACACCTATAAGTTATTTTAATGATAAAGGTTTAAATGCATTTTTTATCAGTATCGCGTCGAACAGCTGTAACTTCCGTATGAATTTTATCTTTCAATTCTTCAATATTAGCGCCGAATAACGTATACTCTCTACTTTAAATAACCCCACAAAAAGAAATACAACCAAAATCTAGTTTTATTATGTCCAAGCTGTTTAAAAATGTTACATTTCTTTTTCCAATTCTCATTGGAATTAAATCTAATGATTATTATTGAATTGCATTAGTCAATAAGTAAAGAAAAATGAACTGTCAACTTGGCATGGCTATATTGATTATTGTCTCACGTAAGTAACCATTAACACAACGTAATTTATTTTCAGCTTTTAACCTAGTAGCCTTGCAATATTGACAGTTGTCATTGGGCTGAATGACAAGCTTAATTTAATTAAGTATTTATTATTTTTTTTTAAATCAACGTAGTGGATTCAATATAGTGCGAAAATTGAGTGAAAAACAGAAAATTGAAATATTAATTATGAGATTGTGTGATGGTATGATTCGAACATTTTCCGAAATAATCAATATATTCAATAACAAATATCAAAATGCAGAGCCACTTACGAAATCAGGTATTTCCAAGATATTGAAAAAGTTTGAGCACAAAAATCGTTTTTTGGTCGAAAAAAAGTATCTGAAGATATACAATTAAACATGCTAATCGATGCACAAAACAACCCACATGTAAGTTCTAGAACTTTAGCCTCCAATTACGATATAAGTCAACAATCAGTAATAAATTAGATGAAAAAGCAAAAAGGGCACCCATACAAAATAAATTTAGTTCAAGAATTGAAGGAAGATGACCCAGACCGTAGATTGGAATTTTGTGAGCAGATGATGGAGCGATGTAACCTAAATCCGTATTTCGTTAGGAATATAGTCTTTTCAGATGAAGCTATATTTTGCCTAAATGGCACCGTTAACATACAAAATTGTCGATACTGGACACCTACAAATCCTCACTGTATGATGGAAGCCCATACACAGTTCAAAAGTTTAACGCCTGGGAAGGAATTATTGGCAACAGTATTATCGGTCCGTTTTTTATAGACGGCAATCTTACTGGTGCAAAATATTTAGAAATGTTAAGGCAACAAATAGTACCAGAATGAATGCGTCTATTTCCAAATGGTAATAACCCAAATCTATCAAATCAAGAAATATGGTACCAGCAAGACGGTACTACCCCTCATTATGATCTGAACGTTCGTAATTATTTAAATGGGATATTTCCAAATCATTGGATTGGGAGGAGGGGATTTATCGAATGGCCGGCCAGGTCACCAGACCTTACTTCACTAGATTTCTTTTTGTAGGGTTACTTAAAGTCAAAAGTATACGCCAATCGACCCACGAATTAAAATATAGGATTCGTGAGGAAATCAATTCCATTCGACCTGATACGCTTGAAAAAGTGTTGCAAGAATTCCAACAAAGATTGGCTTATTGTCAAGAAATGGGAGGGTCTCAATTTGAGCACCTCATTTAAACTGTTTTTTTCTAGGTTTTACTTTTGTTCCTGTTATTAAAAATTAAACGTCATTTGAAACTGTTTTAATTTTTTTTAAAACACCTATTGGGTAATAATGATACATATTGTCGTTTTCAGAATTTTT
This sequence comes from Lochmaea crataegi, assembly GCA_947563755.1. Classification (NCBI taxonomy): domain Eukaryota; kingdom Metazoa; phylum Arthropoda; class Insecta; order Coleoptera; family Chrysomelidae; genus Lochmaea; species Lochmaea crataegi. The sequence goes on along the minus strand of OX387422.1, from coordinate 33,110,606 downwards.
CGGCGTATTTAAATTTGCCATAAAAAAATGGAGATTTTCATTGGATGACCTCATCACGGCGTACTCACGACGTCATTTAAGCTATGATTGTTCGCAATAAAAGCAAAAGCAATATTACACTTTGACGTGTCACGTCATTTTTTACCTAAACGTTCCCTAACGAAGAAAATTTGAGGATTCCAACCCAAATAGTAACACTGTATATAACTTACCGTTCAGTAAGAGATGTTATTTGATTTGTTATAAATATTGCTGTTTGTTTTGTAAATCTAAATAGAAAATTATTATTATTCCAAATCTCGAAATGGTTATGCCTATTAAGCCTATTTAAGTGTTTGACTATTTCCATAAACAGCACAACGGGAATGAGCCGAGAAGCATAAACTACAGGGTGATCTCGAGGAGGGGATCATCGAACTATAGTTCTATATTCTGTCGAACAAGTAACCAAATCTTTAAACTTAAAACTGGTTCGACAACCTACCATTTATGGAGGGTAGACTAAGGGCATTAACTTTGTGTATAAAAAGTATCCGTCGAAAGACGTTAAATTGGTGGTTCTACTGTAGCAGATGAAGAAATTTCAAAGAAAGCGCCAAAAGTGTAATATAAACATACCAAGGTTTTATGTGTTGATTCATTTAAAAAATTATAAAAATAAAATCATGTTACTTGAATAAATATTGTATAAAGCATTATTTTATATTAGTCCACGCGGAATCGGCGCATGAGTACAGAAAACTATTCCACCTCAATTTTTTTATGCCATCCTTTTCAAATTACCCTACTGATGATATAAATGCATGTTGCCAGGGGGCAACCCCGTGCCATATTCTTAAAACCGAAATTGTTTAAACAATTGCAAAAAATTGTTATTTTTCAACCGGACAATTTTTTTTGTATTCTTTATTGAAATACAATTAAAAAGGTCCCATGACTTTTTACGATAAAGGTAATATTTTTAGAGATATGAATTTTTAAAGGTTTTAAAGAATTAAAAAAAATTATTTATATTTTATTTATTTTTTTAACATATTTTTCATGGGTCAAAAGTACCCAAATTTGAGATTTTTCGAACCTTTCAAAAATCCTTTTCCCAAAAATATTAACTTTATCGTGAAAAGTCATAGGACCTTTTTAAATTGTATTTCAAAAAAGAATACAAAAAAATTGTCCGGCTGAAAAATAACAATTTCTTGCAATTGTTTAAACAATTTCGGTTTAAACAATATGGCACGGGGTTGCCCCCTGGCAACATGCATTTATATCATCAGTAGGGTAATTTGAAAAGGATCGCATAAAAAAATTGAGGTGGAATAGTTTTCTGTACTCATGCGCCGATTCCGCCTGGAATATATACTACTGGCAGGGAAAATACAGGCTAACAATTTTATTATTTTTCATTTTACGTTCTCTTGGGCAAATTTTCATAATACATATTTTTTGTATTATTGTTCAGTTATTTAGTTTTATAAATACACACACTATGGACGATAGATCTTGTTAGGTTAACTGGAGGCTCTTCATTCTGCCTACAACTTCTACATTTCATTCTCCTTTCCTACGCTAGCGCCATTCTGGTTGGCTTTTGAATTACTGCTTACCGCTGGACACTTTTTCAACATGACTTCTATACAAATCTAATCGCCTTGTGTTTTGTTACTGATACGAGTAAAACTAACAGCATAATTTTCAAGAATAAGTAGACAAATTTATTTTCAGGCCATCCTTCAGAAATCCTTGTTTGTAATGTAATTATTAATTCTGAAGTCGGTGCAAAGTGAACGTCTACCTTCTCGCGCCTGCCCGCGATTGGATCACGCATTCAGCCATTGCACCTGCACTAACGCACTTCGTCGCGTAGTGCGTCACACAATTCGTCGGCACTTGGTAATTTTTAAAAAATTTGATTCTTTGCTTTTTACTTAACTGTGTTTTTTAAGCAGTTTTTTAAAGTTAATTATTTCACAATTTTAAGTGGTTGCCATAAACCTAACAATACCTGCATCACTTTACATTTCTTATTTGATTTTGAGGAGTTTCTTAGTGTATCTCCGAAGTCTACGGTCAAATAAAGATGAAATTAAAATGGCTATACTGAACTTAACGCGACAAAATCATTGAAATCGGTTCATGAACAATAAAGTGATTCCCGAACATACATAAAAAATATATAAACAATTATTGAGAACCTCTTCCTTTTTTAGGAATCGGTTAATGAAATTAGTTCTGAAAACTGTTAGTAAATTCATAATTGTGTTCAATTTTCAGGTACGGAGACATGGTGCCGGCAACAATAGCTGGAAAAATAGTTGGTGGAGTTTGTTCGTTAAGTGGTGTACTGGTAATCGCTCTACCAGTACCCGTGATTGTATCTAATTTTAGCAGGATATATCATCAAAACCAACGGGCAGATAAACGGAAAGCTCAAAGGGTAATTACAATATTAATTAGTTCTAATTCTGCAAATTATTATAAAATCGGTCGAAAATTGATTGTCATTATGCCAACACTGATAACGTTATGTTGATTACAGGTATATCGTATGATATTCCTTGAAAAATTGAAATTAATGTGTACCAGGATTTTTTTGAAAAGTCCTCTGTTGAATAATGAAGACATTCCATACATTTGCATTATATTGTACCTATAGATAGTGTAAGCTCGTTGCGAAATAGCCTGTATATGTATTGTGATGGAGGGATCAATTTGGTTCAAAATATTCGAAATAGTTTCCAAAAATAGCTTTATTTTAAATAGGGAAAGCACACATGACTTACATCACAAAGCGTGACATATTTTGGCCAAAATGTACAAATTATTTTTCATTCTTCCAACACACCCCAGTAATTTTTACATTTTTCGGAAGTATATCGGAATAGTATTTTTATAACATTGGCGAAAACATCTTCAGTCTCAAAGAGATTATCTAAAGCAATAACAAACACACTGAAACAATACTAAACCTATTTTCAACAACTGAACGAAATGATCAACGGAGTTAAAGTTTCTCAAACACGGCAAAATCCAAAATAGATGCATAGGATGTTTTCCACTTGTGCAATCACAACAACTTTTCTTGAAAAAAGTTGGATTTGGTGGCATTGTCAACACGTCAGCAATTTGTATTTCAGTAGGACAGTAAGATAGTTTAATCAAATTTTCTACGTATTTTTCACGTAGAAAATGGTATTTTACATTAATGACTTTCCTTTTCCTGTTCATCACACCGGCTTTAATCAAATCGATGGTGCTGAAACTGTCAATCAGCATTTCAGCTTCAATGATTTCTTGAATAAGTTTTTCAATCAACGACTTGATGTAGAATAACTCAGCCTCTGTGCTGTGATCTGCAGTCGTAGGTTGTTTTCTTGATCTATAATAAATGGGTCCTTCGCCGTAGTACATCACAAATCCTGAAGAAGTTTTGGTCTTAGTTGGGTCGCCAGCGAGTCTCAGTACACTCTTAGTTCTTTAGTGGAGTTGGCGTTGTAGGAAATTCCTTTGTTTAAACTTACTTTTGGGTACCTTATGATGCGCTTTAAGTTTATCACGTCATGGTCAACTGGATTTCCCATCTGCCTGCTACAATATCCAACGGAAAAATTGAGGGTATTGGTAGAGAGATAAAGCAAACCCCCTACAGCTTTACGAAATGGATAATTCGATATATTCGCCTGCTTTTTTAGGTCAGCATGCTTGTACGATGAAGTCGGTGCTGTTTTGGCTTCTGACATATTAAATTTCTATAGAACGTTTTCAGCATGGGACTTTTCTCCAACAAAGAGAGGAGGTAGGATTGGTAGTAATTTCAATTCCTTTTTGGAGATGTTTTAGCAGTTTCTTTATTGTTGACTCCAAGCAAGAGTCCATCATCAACGTGTATTGCCAAGTTCAACGATCTATCTTCATTCACGAACATGCATTGGTCTGTTCTTAGTGGAATAAGCCATTCTTGCTTGAGAAAAGTCGCAATCCATACAAGGCTTTGTTCAGCTTGCAAAATTTCCCGCTATGTTTACCATAGCCTTTCAGTAAAGACATATATATGTTTCCATCAATCAAACCGCGAAGAAAAGCATTCTTCAAGTCGGAAGTTTTGATTTTGAGGTTGTTTTTGGCGGCATGAGCGAGTAGAACACGTGGGCATCTGTACCTACTACCGAGCTATAGTTGGTTTCAAAAAAGTCGATACCAAATCTCTGTTGACACCTCCGTACTACAAGCCAGCATTTTTGACTCAATATATCCACCTGCTAGTGAGTACAATCAAGTTCCAGGATTTATTCCTTTTCAATGCGTTTTATCCTCTTCAATCGCAGCTAACCATTTTGTTCTGTCACATCCGCTGGTACCTTCAGCATACGATAAAAGAGCTTACTCGTTTGTACTACCGTCTGAATCGTAGTTCATGACGTAGTCCTTCATTTTTCCTGGAACTGTACTCTTCCGGGTTGAGCTTTTCGGCAAAGTTTCGGTATCATTAGGGTCAATGGTCAGTTGGAAATCCGATAACTCAGTTGCATCTAAATTATCTTGGATGCTTGTGGTTCGTACATCAGGTTCGGTATTTGATGAACTCTCGTCAATTTCTTTAGAATCACTTTCGCCTTCGGTGTTTTCTTCTTCGTGAATAAAAATCGACTGAATCCTTTTTTATGTATTTGTGATTTCTCCAGTAAATTTGATGACACTGAATACGATTATTTTACGGTTTTTCTCATCCCACAACCTGTAGCCCATTGTAGTGTATCCGATAACGGTATACTCGCTGCCTGTTTGGTCCAGCATCCTCAAATGTCCTTTGTGGTGGACAAATGCACGAGATCCAAATATCTACAAGCTATTTAGGTTTGGTGGCATACCATTCCACTCTTCAAATGTTATCTTGCTAGGTAGTGCTTTAGTCGGGGAACGGTTTAGGGTTTAGGAGGTAGGCGGCAGCATACAATGCCTCTCCCCAAAACTCCTCTCTACGTCCATAAATTACTCACAAATAAGCTATAGGTCCGTAAGTACCTATCCATCTGTTGTGAAAAGTCTGATTGAGATACTGCGCAACAATGCCTGCATTATGAGGAGGACCACCGTCCCGTTGCCAGATCATTATATTTCGCTCTGCCCGCTCTGGCAAAGGAATGTCTTCAATAAGTTCAGGTAATTTGCCTTCAACAAAATCTAAATACCTGTGTCCAGTTAATGTGCCACGTAAAAGTATGACCCAATCAAATGTCCATTGAATAACCCACACCATACTTTTATACTCCAAACTGTTTGAAAACGAGTTGATCGAACCCAGTGAGGATTTTCGTTTGACCAATAATGGGCATTGTGTGTATTACTTACTACACCATTGTTGTGGAAGCGGCTTTTATCACTCCAAAATATCTGATTTAATAGTAACTAAATGTAGTTTAAGTGGGTGATATTTGTGTTGCTTCAAAATCCTCTGTATCGTGCTCTTGCTTATTCCCAGTTCTTCAGCTATGTTTCTAACAGAAGTATGAGGATTGATTCCAACATACGCAAGTACATTAATTATATTATCAGCAGTTCTCACTGGATATCGGTGTGGTGCACGGTTTTTGTTTGGAAACGAACCGCTGCGCATCTTCCGTTCCAATTTAGGAAACCCCAGGTGTGATACCTGAAGACGTTGAGGAAAACGTTCTTGGTATAAACGGGTCGCTCGTCGAGCATTTTTCCTGCATTCACCATATCATATCAATCTACTTGTCTGGACTGAATGTAAATGGCATTGTGCTTATAACAAGATTAATAATTTTGAATTCAAATTTGTGGATAGTATAAAAATTTAATTCGTTGATTAACTACAACACCCTAGGTACTATTCGCAAATTATTGTTGTTCTACACTTATTATTATTAACTGCCATTAATTTTTTGACATAAAAGCATCAGTTTTTGTAAACAAAAGATTAATCTACTTCTATCTCGTGAAGTATTTAAAAAGAGTGGCGTAAGCAATAAGGATAATTAGGTAAAGCAAAATATCATCAAATGTTAATTTTTTTGGTGCTAATAATAAAAACCCATGTTACATCGTTGTATTCCAAATAAAGTGACAAGCAATTTTCAATGAAAATATACAGGGTGTGCCATTTGAAAATAGAAAGTGAGGGGTGGAGTGGCCAAAGGACTGTTAAGTGAAATAAAGTTTATGATACGTCATTAGGAAGGAATTTTGATGCCATTCACAACAATTTTTACATTATTGGATTATCTTTTAAATTAAGCGAGATATTGCCTGTAAACGATAACTTGGGACACGCTGTATATATTTTCCTTTTAAATAAAATTGTACAACTTATTGTACAATAGACATTTGGTTTAGCTTCCTTAGCTACGCTATAATAAGTTTTATTAAAGATCGACTTAATTATTAATAGTTGCATATTATGCAAGTTGTGTTATCTTAACCAATTTTTAAACTCATATATTGCCGACAAATATGTTGTAAAAAGTACACAGAAAAGTTTGTCTAATATCAATTGCAAACTTTTAAATTCTAGCTAACTTACAGGGATCGCTCAAGATTTTCTCGATTTTTCATCTTCCATCATTGGAAAATCACAAATCTATTAGATCGTTAATTATCGTCTTGTTCCTGTATAAATGTCGCGGTCGGTATTACGCCGAACAAAGAAAATATTTTTTACCCTTTAACAATTTTCACAACAGCGGCTAAATGAAAGGAAATCGTCCATGTGGACTTTGATTGACAAGTATCTTTATGCAGATATAGCCCAATTAGGAAAGAGAATAAGAATTCGATAAATTATGGTTTCATAGTTAGGAAAACGGATTGACCAATAATAATGACTACTGTTTAAATAGGCTTGATAAAATCAACCAACACATGGCAACTACCTCGTACTTGCTCGAAAATCTGAACAACTTTTTAATAAAATTATATTAAAAAATCTGAAAGTCAAAATGTGTCGTTACAACCGTCTGAAGGTTGGGCAGCACATGACACGCCTCCCAATCAGTTTGGAATCTCAAATTATCGGTCAGAAATATATATATATATATATATATATATATATATATATATATATATATATATATATATATATATATATATATATATATATATATATATATATATATATATATATATATATTGGTGGGAATTGGGAAAAATAGGACTGCTGTGTACTAAACTAGATAATCAACCAACATATTATGGCAACTGTCTCGTACTTATTTGAAAATCTAAAAAACAAGTAGCTTGGACAGGACAGGAAATTATTAGAACTACCGGTATTATTCAGAAATGTACTTATTTGAAAATCTTATTAATGAACTAAAACTATAAATAAAAAAAATGCTCGTATCACACACACACATACAATCGGTTTTAAATCTCAAAATATCGATCAGAACTAAAAAAAAGTTTGGGATCTTTGAACAAGACATTATAAGAACTACCGGTATTTAGAAATCTGAAAATAAAATCTTAAATTTAGTTTAAACGGTTTATTTTGTTCTAAACATTCAATAAAGAATAAAAAAACAATAAAAAAAAAATTATTTATTCATTGCAGGAAAAAACCCCTCAATAGAATACGGTACTAAAATTTTAAGAATTACAATATTGGAACTATTAACGGAAATCAATTATATATTTTTGAACTAAATAATAAATTATATAATAATTATTCGCTACTGAAATAATTTTACATTACAGCTAGCTATGCAATTTTCACACCGCTTTTGATATCAACATTTTACTTCTTACAAAAAAGCCTCGGACAGACGAACACACTTTTAATAAAAAAAAACTATTTAACTTTAAATAAAAAAACTATTTTCAAAACAAACAGAAGAATAGATTATTTTCAAACAGACGGAACAAGAGGGACCAGAGGCCATTCGGTTTTTGAATTTATATTAGCATCCCCACCGTTAAATTACTGTTTTCGTGGAGACAAAATCGCACGGTCAAATTTATTTATCTAAATGATATATTCCTGACGGATTCTAGTCTTTAAATTTAAAAACCGGAACCAAATAATTTTTGCATATTAGGATTCGAATTTGCGAATCTTGAATTAATAATGAAAATAAATAATGACGGTAATATTAATAATATAAATGAAAAAGGTAGCAGAAATTGAAGTCGGAAAGGAAGTATCGAGTTATTTAAAACTTACTTATAAGCAAACTACTAGCGGAGAAAATTTTAAAAAACTCCAAAACGATCAAAAAAAATAACTCGTTACACTATGCTGAACAAAGGAAAAAGTCGGCAAGGGAGAGAAGCAAATGTTTTAGCTTCTGCAATTGATTTTGGACAAACTTTACTGCCTTTTCATTCACTTTATCTTTTGCTAAAGGTACTTTTGCACGCCACATTTATGGGAGAATTAATTGAATGCTGTTAATCTATTCATTAAATTCTTATATTGGCTAATTTTATCATTGAAAGCTGTTACCAAGCAGGTTTATGGACATTGCACAATCACATTAAACCCACAATTTTACTTTGCTGCTAGTTTTATGCACTTTATTTATGTTTTAGAAAGCTCGACTGGCCCGAATTCGTATTGCCAAAGCTTCGTCAGGAGCAGCATTTGTTAGTAAAAAGAAAGCCGCGGAAGCACGAATAGCAGCTCAAGAATCTGGAATTGAACTGGATGATAATTATAGGGACGAAGACATCTTTGAATTACAGCACCATCATTTATTGCGATGTCTAGAAAAAACTACTGATAGAGAATTTGTAGAACTTGAGGTAATGGTAGTCGTCATTTAATTTTTTTAGTTATTAATCAATTTTATGAGAAATTTTTAAAAATATTAATGTTTTCCACAAATGATATTTAGTTTGGGCAAATCTGCAGAGTGTGATATGCCTTTTTAACACAATTCACATTTTTATCACGCTTTTATTTATAGCTTCACCTGTATGTATTGACTTCGTCAGATTGAATTTAAACTTTGCAAAGTTATCAAGGATCGCTGACAATACAATCATTTAATGAGTTGGTCCCAAATACCCTGACCAGCATCATTAGTATTAACGATTGATTTATTTCATGTATGTTATATTATATTTATAAAGCATCGTTTACCCTCAAGACTGTCGAAAAAGTATTGGATCTTAGCGGGACATTAATGTGGACTTACATCCCTTAATCCCAGACAGCAGACATAGAAGGCAAGGAAATCTACGGTAATGGCGATATACAGTCTGGTACGGAAAATAAATGCTAGACAATAAAAGAATTGCTCTGGTCCCTTTTTCAGATATTTAAGGTGCCTTCAATAGTGCGATTTATCAACCTCTGTGTCAGGCATCATCCATGCAGAATAAAAAGGGGAGGTGTACCAGTTGTTGGCAACTGGATTGCGACTATGCTATCTGATCGAGTGACCTCTAACCTTGAAGGAGAGGAAATCAGCTTGTGTGGGCTCTACTTCTGGATGATCTGCTGAACAAACTCACTGGAAAAAGTGTTGAGGCTCACGCCTCTGAGCACAGCTTAGTCATCCTAGCTGAAGGCAACTCTAAACTTGCTATCTTTGCAGGAACTCCGAAATCGCTTTTGTGCAGATGGTGTGACAGGGAACAACTCTCTGTCAATACCAACAATCAATACAAAAAAAACTGAATCTTCAGGAGCCTGTGCTATACGATCACAGCATTCCAATTGTGGAGGAGGCAGAATATCGAGTCGCTAGATGAAATAATGGAATCCCATTTGAAAAAAGTCATCCGAAAAGGCAGTCTAGCATTATGTACTTGCAAAAGTCATACTGGGGTATGAGACCCAAATAGATCTAATGGCTGTATGTTATGGTAGTCAGGCATATGGCTCCGTGGTCGGTGGAGCAAGTGCCAGCAAAATCTGGCGCTTGTAAGACTGCAGAGACAAACCTTGTGGTTATTGGAAATTAAGTTTTTTGGAAGTTCATTATAAAATGTTTTTGGTTTTTTCATTGCACTAGTGTGCCATTTGAATTTATTATAGTTTTTCTTTACTGCTTATTAAAGGGGTCCAATCTATTTTTGTTTATCATCTCTATTTTACCTCGAGAAGTTTGAATTTTACAGTTACTGTGCGACTTTAAAAAAATGAATAAAGTAAAAATGAACGTCTCTTGATAAAATAAAAATAATACCCATTCACTAAAAATTGAATTTAACGCATATAAAAAAATATAATATTCAGATAAAATAAAAAATGGACTAGCTTAATTGGTACTTATAACTAAATTATTATTGAGATTGTCTTTTTAACAAAGCTGGCCATTATTTGGTTGAATCGTTAAGGTATTCACCTGTAAATAATTGAAAAACAATCTTCTTTTTATTTAGTAATACGCATCTACCACGGAGCTCATTAGCGTCGTTAAGGTTTTCCAAAAAAGAAAAAATATCTTACATCAGAATGGGATTTAAAATTATAAAGTCTCAGAACATCAGTTTATTTAAGAAACTTAAATTTTGCATATTACATGAGGGCCCCAAAATATGCGTTAATTCGCAAGAAAGGACCTGCATCTTTTGTCTCTTTGCCACTAATTGCGGACATGGAATGAGTAGCTACTTAACGCTTAGCGTTTTATTGCAATGTGGTCACACTTTGGTTCAGGATCGCTGCTGAAAAGATGACCACGGTCTTTTGGCCTTCTTCACTTTGTTCAACTTCGTTTTTACACTTTTCCACTAGTTTTCTCACGCGCTGTTTATTCGAGCTTTAACTGTGTATCTAACATCCGCATTCACTGATAACCTAGTGGAAATTTGTGTTCATATTACCTAATGTGAAATAGCTAACTTTATCAGACACGTAATACCTATACAACTTTTAATTCTCTGAATAACTGTAGAGATTTAAGTACTGAATTTCTGATATGTGAGACTAACGAACCTTTATATTTCACTAACACGAAACCAATTTGCGAAACGGAACTCTTGGGAATTATTTCTAAAATTCCAAACGATGCGATGCAAGACAAATTCACGCAAAAACCGAAATTTGGCATAAACTTTCAAAACCAAATTCATGGATTTATATTTTATCAAAATTAACAGATGTTACAATAAATTGCGAATCATCTCAAAATCCTGCTCCATTCATACTAAATAATACTGCAATAAGTACTAACAATAAATCAAAATTATATCAATATCAATCGATTATACCAGATTTTGATTTCAATGAAGAATGTTACAAGGTATACTTCGTTCCAAGATTTTTCGTTTCGACTTATGCCAACATGATTGATTTAATACCAAAACCCACAGCAGGTAGTCGTTAATCCGATAACAATAGCACAGTATCGTACTCGTTTCTTCGAAAAGCGAAAAGATAATGCCTAATAGTATGATTATTTTACAACTGAAATTTTTGGCTGGTAAGTGCTTTGGAAGATATATTTCCGAATTTTTATTTTTCAAGTTAAAAGTATTTTTCACGATAAATGGTTGACCACCTTATCTATAAATATTTTAATCTGATTGTGTAAATATAAAAAGAGCTTTTCCTTGTTTTTCTTTGTCTGACCTATGCTGCACCATTTGACACCTATAGTTGCGAATTTAGATTCAGATTCTTTAAGATTAGCTAGTTCTAGCAAACTAAATCACCTTGAGGAATTAACTGATGAAATATCAAATTCATTTGCAAATTTAACAATTCTTATTTTACTTATGTTGTGTGTACTATTGTGAAAATAATATTAATATAGTCTAGCTTATAAAATTTTAAAATGATTTAAGAATTATTGCTGTAATAAAAAACAAATACTTCATGCCAAAAACTAACAACAAACTTTTTATCTTCAAACATAAAACAAAAGCATCAAAACCCAAGGTTGATATTGAATTAAACTTAGAAGATGATTCGTGTTCCAGTGAAAACGTAACTGTAGAACTAACACCCTTGCGTCGTATTAGTAGAATTTTCAATTGAAAAGTTAGTCATTCAGTTATTTATGTTATGTATTTTATGTATATTATCAATATTATTTTTATCTCATTCCTTTTTTCTAGTTGTAAGACTCATATCATATAAGATATTAAAAGAAAATAACCATTTTCTTTGAATTTTTCCTAGGGGGGTGGTGTACACATTCACTCTGTAGGTTTCTGGACTACAACTCGAATTCTTGAATCGCTGTTTGCAAAAAAATTCGTTGTTCCTTCGCACCCTCTTCGTATACTCGTGAAGGAATTACCAAATTTCTGAAAATATGGATTGGTACTTCACATTGATTTCACACGAAGAAGTTTTCTGTATGCTTCTTAGAACAATCCCACTTCTGACACCAATTTTTGTGTGATGGAACTTGAAGAAAATACGATTTGCACTCACTAATACTTTATTAGCTTAATTTCACATGAACATAGATTTAGATTGACTTACTTAACTAACTAGTTCAACTCTTAACTCCTAACTTTACAGAAGTGTGGAGAATCTTTAAGTTACTCTAATCAAAATACATCCTTATTTATTTATTTTCTATCATACTTAAACAAGATAGTTTTCAGGGAATATAATGTTTTGGTTGGCAATAAAAATGGGTTAAGAGCGGCCTCACAAATTAGACAGCTTAAAACAGTTGGCACCCCTGACTTGCAACAAAATTTAGGTCATTTTGTAAACACCAACTCTAAAGAACGCAGTAAAATTGAGTGTTGAAATTTTAACACAATATAACTTGGACCTTTGTTTTGGGATCAGGTATTTTGGTTTTATATTGTTATAGTTTTATATTGTTATAAAAAAGATATTAGCCATTGAGTGATGGTGTGTTTTTGGCAGTTTTAACAATTTGAACGCCAAAATCTGATCCCCAAAAGAAAGCCTAGGGAATTCCATTCTGAAAATATGAAATCTCAAATCATTGTATTTTTTGAGATTTGTTGCATACAAAATTTTGGAAACGAACAACTTTCTGCATTAGTTTAGCCGTTCCACCGTCTTGATGGATGGCGCTGTATGGAACTTCAATGACAGATGACGACGGTTTTGTGCCCATAAAAATATTTCAAATTATTTATTATTGTATATAGCATAGCTTGTTAGTATCTGTAGGTGATTATAATAAAATAATTTTCATGCTGAAAAAGTAAATTTGTGCTTCGTAAATGCTCTTTTATTTACTCCACATGTGCTCCATCACAAGTAACGTGTTTAGCAACTGAGCATCATAGCAACTGAAGTTCATCTTCCATTTTTCTCTACCATTTCTCCTCAGAACAAAAAGAAAATACAAAGTTTATAAAATTATCAATTTCTTACGATTCTACACTCACAAAGGGGTGGTGACACCCATCGACATACTGAAGTCTTGATCCATATAGTTATAAAGACTGAAAAAAGAACATTTTTAATTCTAAATACTCTAAATAAATATTTTTAACAAAATTATTTCAAACTCATTTCAGCAAAAGTTTTAAATAATCCATTTTATCTTGGAATCCATTTTATCAGAACTGTAAATGAAATAAAAAAATAAGATGTTTCTTCTAAATAGGTGTTGACATTATTTTACTTACTGAATAGTTATAGCGAACACTGCTATATGGAAAATTATTTGGACCTGTGCGGACATTTACATCAGGCTTCACTTTAATTACATAATCAGAACTGTAAATGAAATAAAAAAATTAGATGTTTCTTCTAAATAGGTGTTGACATTTTTTTACTTACTGAATAGTTATAGCGAACACTGCTATATGAAAATTATTGGGACCTGTGTCAGTTGTCAGTTCTGAAAATGAAAAGAAATTAGATTTTTGTAAATAAGTCTTGTAGGTGTTTTTATTTACGGAATAGTATCAGGAAACTCTGTTTTATGAAAGGTTAGTTGCAGCAGGTTCCATATTAGTTAAATTGTCAGTTCTGAAAATGAAGAGTAATTAGATTTTTGTAAATAAGTCCTGTTAGTGTTTTTACTTACGCATTAGTATCGGCATCCATATATTTGCCCTAATAAAGCCCTAATTATCTGGATTCTGTCTTGCCAGACTTTTCTTTTTCTTATATTCTGATATTGCTTGATTGATATAAGGGAGGTCATTGCATTTCTGTCCTTTTTCTATTTGATTTCTGATTATTTCAGGAGCTATACATTATGTATAGAACATACACAACAAAGTAACATCTGCTCCTATTAGTTATATTCAATTGACCCTAGATATAAAAACACATATTTATGGTGTTCTTTTCACCTTATAGGCAATATAAAACTAGGAACTAGATAGCACAACCTAAAAAAGCAGCTTGGAACAATCGCAATATCGAACAATGAAATTAATTGGAATGGTCAGCCTCCACCCAATGTTCTTATCAGGGTATGGGCACCTGTGGTTCTTATCTGCTACCCCTACCCAGTCGAATTTGTTCGTTTTTTGCACAATCAAAAAACGCACATGTTTAGAATTTACATAGTTGCCACAACCATAAAAATAATGTTTAATTTACTTACCTAGCTATTGCAACGAGAAAATAATAATGAAAAACCTACAATTATCTGAAATGAAACAATAACAAAATATAAGCACATACTTACCTGATATATTCCTATTTTGTAGACCCAAAATTCAATCACAATTTGCCTTATGACTAATACACAAATACACTCTACGAAGTCGAATATTGAATTTTGAAAACATAAGATAACTTACCTACAGGTAAAATGGTCACTATATAGATATTGCAAGTACCTAAATATACCTAATAATCTTATGACGTGCATAGTTTTTCTTGTTAAAAAAATTTGGTTTTTGGTTTTTTTCTTCTTTTTTCGTATAACATGGCAACATCGGTTGTAAATGCAGTATTCTGTATTTTTCTTTTGGATTCTAAAGCTTCGATGCCAAATGTAAAAATTATCCCTAGAAATCCTTACAATTTATATAATCCTCTCATTATGACGATAAAAAGAGATGAGGACGGTTATCTAGTTATTAGCTTGCCATAGGTAATAATAATTGTTGAATAAAATTAATTAATGAGGTAGGTGACATTACATTTTAAAAAATTTCGATGCATAATTGTTTTGTAACTTTGTCTTGCCAATATACCTAGTCGAAATTACCTTGCAAATTAATTGATTATAAAAGCATTTAAAACAATGAAACAAAAAAAGAACCCAAGTAATTATTAAAGGATGACTTAGTAATAGTGTTAGTTGTTGATATTAAAAAATATTGTAAAACAAAAAGGAAGACTAAAAAATTAATTTCGTCTACATACTCTAGAAATGACAATAGCGCTTCTCATTATAATCGCTTAGGTCATAGACTTGGTAGAGTTGAAATATCTGAGCTTTATTCATTTTTTCCTTCAATTTGTTTTCTTATCTTTTCAGTAGGTACTAGTTATGTGGCTTCAATTATTTTTGGAATGAGGGTAGGTCCGTAGAATCGGTAAAAAAACTGAAGTTTAGAAATTTTTTTAGCGAAAAGCTCGGTCAAATTCAGTTCCTTTTTGTATAAACATATTTCAAAATAAGTAATCTAACTCGCATTTAAAAAAAATGATGTTGGTCTCAAGATTTTTTGGATATGCAGGTGAATAGAAACCTAACAGGTTTAAAAAATATAGATTGCCCTTTTAAAAACGAAAAGATAATTAAAAATAAGTTTCAAATATTCAACATTGTTTATTTAGATCAAAAAAATAATTTTTTCGACATTTTCTGTGAAATAATAAAATTTTTGATGTAAAACAATGTTGAATATTTGGAAATTATTTTTAATTCTAAATATCTTTCCTTTATAATAATTTTTGAAATTGTCCAAAATAAATGTACCTACCTACCTACTTGAGACTCTTGAGCAAAAATCACATCTAATTCAAATTTTGATATCCAATGTAGGTATATATTACTATACTTACTTTCTTTCGTATTCAATAAATTATTTAAAAAAAATTAAAAATGTTGCGTAATAATTAATAATGGGTTGTAAGTTGTGCTGTAAATATTATATCTATAGGTTACCTATGGCACGTGAAAATATTCACAAGATTAGCTTTTTGCAGTGTTTTTGCATTCAGATAATCTCAATGGATTTTTGTTAGATTGTCGGCTTGGTTTGCTTTGTATTTTATCATTAGGTACCTACTTCTCAATAAATGGATAAATGGAAATTATAAATCTCGATATATAAAACTTGAAAATATGGAGAAACGACGATAATGATTGAAATATTATTTTAATAAGAAAAGAGAATACCTACAGGTAAAATAAACATACACTAGCTGTTGAGTAAAAATAGCAAATAAATGAAATCATAATTTACCTATTGTGAATTGTGATTGAAAATAAAAATATTAGCTAGCAGAAATTGTGTTTGTTTGAAACCAAAACATCGAAACAGCTGATCCGGAGAGAAGTTTGTCTAAATCATAGGTAACAAAACAAGTCTAAATCAGATCGGCCACTGTATATAAAAAAGTGGCCACGCCATCGAAACTAGTGACATCTATATTTGGAGGAACTACCAACATTTCTTCAGATCTATGCTAAGGGTTCAGATCCAGGCTAAGGGTTCAGATCCAGGCTAACCGTCTAATTTAAAAAAAGCGGGAAATTCAAAAATAAATTTAAATAGTTGTATTCGTAATAATTCTTTAGTAGAGAGGTGATCAGTTGTAACACATAGTTAGTAGTATTATTGTCTTCACATTACACTCTTTATTTTGCTATTATAGTAAAATAGAACCAGTGTAATGTAAAGACAATAACTCTACTAGTATAACTTGTAGTTACAACTGATTACCTCTCTACTACAGAATTATTACGAATACAACTATTTGAATTTCCCACCTACATTTATTTAGTTAAAAGTAGGTAAAAAAATTAAAATGCGAAATGAGCATTAATCTAGTTTTTATATTTCCACTTGGTATAGGACATTCAATGTATACATAAATACAATTACGAACTTTTTAAAAATCTAAGAAAAAAAAACAATTTAAAAAGCAGGTAATTTCACTAGATATAATAAATGAAAAATGGGAAACAATTACATAACACACTTTATTTAATAGACTTGGATAAATATCCGCTTTGGACGCGATTTCTGGGCTTTCTTGGCAGCTGCCTTCCACCGGCTTAGTTTTCTTTTTAAAATTCTTACATCTGGAGAATCGGAATGTTTTCTATTGCCTCTATAAGTCGATGAGCTAAAAAAAGTTAACTATTGTTATCATCCTTATTCAAGTTGTAGGCAGTAAACTTATAAGTCATATACACAAAAGCAAGTTATTGCTGTGAACAATTTTTTCTGTAATTTGTGGTTGATTTCCTTCAAAAATATACTTTTCGACATCACTTGTACTTACAATTATTAAAATTCAAGGTATGACTAGCATATGCAATAATGAGTTATTTAACTTAAACAATCTTACCAGTTGCAGTTAAAACTCCTTTATGTCTGCCCAGATGCCAAGAAATGAATGGTACTTGTATGATACTTGATGTGGACGGTAATTGTGAAAAACTCGATGTGCATGGTTCATCATTCATTTACTTCAACTGCAATCTGAAAATTACATAAGAATTTTCTACAATTGAGTTTTCAACATAACCATAAGCTATACTTCTTGTAGGTGTTTTAAAAATACTTACCAGGTTCTTCATCAAACTCATGTAGTAAACGCTTCCTTGTATATGTCTTGACTGGTAGTTGAACTTTTCCTACTGGACTATTATCTACTACTTTTTGTGGTGGAAGCACTTAGAATAGAAATGAATTCTAAAAAAGGTTTTTTCAAATTAATATCAATGAAACATAAGTTGTTGCTCTCGAAAGACTAGGCATTATACAGTTACAAATGATTTAATACTGGATATAAAAAAATATTGCAAAATGTTTATAGATACCTTTTAGCTTCTCGAGAGTTGGAAATGATTGTTGTTGCTCTGGTACCCACAAATTATCACCTTCACTTACAAATTTTATAATATTTGTAAGACTCAAAGCCAACTTAGAATTATTGATTCTCTCATTCCAAACGGCATTAACCTCTCGGTTAGCAGGTATGCTATGCCTATAAAAAAATATAGATAATACTCAGTTATAATACTTTTCATTTTTATTTCAAGGAAATCGTTGACTTATTATAAACCGCAATTAATACAACTAGCAATTCCAAATATCAAGTCTAACTATCTTCACTACTATTTGAATTAATTTTATGAAAAAAAATCTGGAAAACGGTTGACCCTAAAGGCCATCCCTGCAACTTCCCGCTAAATTCATTTTTCATACGCATGCGATTTTGTCGCTAGTTGCGATGTTTTTGAGCTCTTCGAGCTCAAAAATTGAATTTTTGTGTTATTTTGTGCTCTCCGAGCTCAAAGATAAAGCTATTCGAAGCTTTTGAGCTCTTCGAGCTCAAAGTCTTATCAAAGTTCGATGAAACACGATTTTTTAAATTTTCAAACTACTATAACTTTTGAATTAATCAACCGATTTCCACGCGGTTGGCGGCGATCGATGTAGTTTTTTGAGCTCTATAAAAAGTTTGGAACAAAAAAATTGATCTGATGAAACATTTCGGAGTTATTACAAAAAAACACTTTTTTCGATTTTTTTCGACAACGATATCTCACGAACGCATCAACCGATTCTGACGCACTTGGTGTCGATCGATGCGGGTTTTCAAGGTTAAGAGCTGATTAGTTTTTGAGGTCAATCGGTTCAGCCAATTCGGAGATATTTTGAAAAAATGAAAAAAAAAACTTTTTTTTTTCACTTTTTTTTCCATTTCTTGAAATCTACCGGTCCGAATTAGTTCCAACTTACAGGAAATCTAAGTTTGGCGAAGCCCTTTCGAATGACACCAATTGCGATCAAATCGGTCAAGCCGTTCAGAAGTTATAAGAGGTTTACATACATACACATACACACACACAAACACACATACATATATACATACATACATGCATACATACATACATACATACATGCATACATACATGCATACATGCATACATGCATACATGCATACATGCATACATGCATACATGCATACATACATACATGCATACATACATACATAGACGTAAATATAGTCAGGAAAGCTTCTTAGGGCTTCAAAACGTCGAGATTTGTTAAAACCTCGATTTTTGTAGAACGGGGTAAAAACAATTTTTCGAAAATCATTGATTTTTAGCGGGAAGAATAATTGATTTTCTTAGCGGGAAGTTAAAAATGTATGGAATGCTTTGAGTTTAACTGGTATATTATAATATATTAAATAATTCTCTATACGTCTTCATCACTGAAATCCTCTTAATTATTGGTGGCTAACGGAAATGTAGAAAATTTTCTCTAACTGATAATACAAAGGTAGAAATTAACATGTTAATTAGTACTTACCTTTTCAATGTATCCAGGAACACAGGAAATTCTCACATAGGAATATAAATGAGAAAATAAAAGCACAAACAACAACGAAAGAACGAACTTGCACGCCCTTTATTTACGAAGAATATAATAACAAGCAATATGGCTGCTAGCTCCGTGCATGATTGCTGAACCTAATTTAGGCTATGGTCCGAAAGTAACTGGTTTGCGGTTTATCGTCCCGAAAGTAACTAAAAAGTAGTGGTTGCTGAAAATCTGGTTAATTTTGGAACACGGTTTCCTGAAATGTGGTTAATGAACTGTCAAACTGGTAACCAGCCTTAAGAGCCCGGTTACTTCTGGTTTCAACTGTCATTTGTCATGCATTGTTTATGATTTTCATTATTTGTTGATTATTCGACCATCGAAGAGAAACACAAAACTAATTTTTTGCAAAAACAGGATTTCTTCCCATGTTATTAGCAGGAACCAGTTTGTCCCTAACTAACGACAGCATATGGTCAAGTGTTAGTCTAGACATTCGAAAATTCTCTCGAAATTCTCCATCAGAATACAATTCCACTACTCTGGTGACAAACTTCTTAATTCTGTAGTCATCATCTGAAGACTCTTCATCAGAACTTGACAACAGAATGTTTAAAAACAACTCAAAAATTCCAAAAACTGTTTTTTGAAGAAACAAAAATAAAATTTGGGGTCGTTTTGGGAACATATTTAAGGTTATATTTTCGTTTCGTACTTTTACCAGTTTTGTGCCCCGAATACAACTAGATTTTTCAGTTTCATTCTGTCAATCGAGGCGGTTAACCGTGGTTACGGTTAGTTACTTTCGGACCATAGCCTTTAATTTTAGACTCCAGAAACTTAATTTCATCTTAGGCTCCATCTACTAGCTCTATTTGAAATCTTTAACGTTTAGTTCCGCCTCCAAATGAAGATGTCAGTGAAAATCGTAACAATTTTGAATTATTTTCGCCCACCCGAGTGTCCAGGGCCTGATCAGGTCTAAATCGTCAAGAGCATAGATAAATACTTTATATACGGTCATGCAAGATGGAAAGACAGAAAGAGAGAGAGAAAATAAGATGCATCAATAAAAGCCTATTCAGTACTACTAGCGACATCTATCGTAAATATTTTGAACCAAAAAATTACTAGACAAGTAACAAGTTTTGTGTAAGTTTTAAGGTTTATACACCTGCGTTGAGGCCCCTCTTAATAATTATGTTGCTATAGTTAATGTAAATAAAGATAAGCTATTTTCGTTTACTTGATCAACTAGGTATTATGTTTAATGAAGATTTCGATTTTGTTCCTTCGGAATCTTACTCTTATTTATTAACAACAAAAATAGTTCCTAAGTTTAAAAGATATTTATGATAGATGAAATAATGTAATAGCTATAATATATAGAGTGAATGTGTTACAATATATTACATCTCCCCCATAGCAAAAATTAAAAGAAAATGCTTTAAAAGTAGATCAAAGTCAGTGGGTTTATTAAATTTACCAAAAAGTAGATCCAATAAGGCTCAAACATTTGTAAAAACTCTTATGTAGAACTTTTAAAACCAGCTCATGTTTTCTTTTTATTTAATTGTTTGTTATTTTCCTAGGTACCATACAACGGTCATCCGAAACGACCGGGCTCTCCATCTCCAATTGCTAGTCCGGCCCACTCATCAGTTTCAATTGGGCTTTTGCAATCATGTTGTGGCCGTTGTTGTCCAAGGCGGTATCAACAAACCTGCGGAAAATATATGCCAGCTGCCTCCGCAGCACAGGCCAACCAAACAGGAAGTGGTTTAGATGGAACGTATTTGGTCGAAGCGTCTTTTTAAGACATATCACGTTTTGAATTTTACAAAATAGTATTATTATATTATCGGCCTAATATCGTAATCTCGAACATAGCCTTAGAGTGAGATATAAAATGATGCCAGTGTCTTTTATATTAAAGATGTAATAATACAAGGTGTGGACGATTTAATAATATACCTAGAATGTTTCAATCTATGAAGAAGAATATTACAAACTCTTGGCCAGCTAGTTAAAGATAAACACTGATGAAGAATGATGTTTTGCATATAGCTTTCAATTACAAACTTCATAATATTGTTGATATGTTCCTATAACAAGGAATTTGAAACTTATAAAATTTTGTTATCAACTTGATATCTAGCACAAGATATCCGAAAATTTTTAAAAATAGCTTAGAAAGAGAGAGTTAATATAGTTAACATGTTAAATTGCATATAGCTGTACAGCTGAATTTCGCATCTAAGTTACTGTGTTAAAAATATCACGTTTCTCAACATTTTCCCTT
The DNA here is from genome assembly GCA_947563755.1 of Lochmaea crataegi. Lineage (NCBI taxonomy): Eukaryota > Metazoa > Arthropoda > Insecta > Coleoptera > Chrysomelidae > Lochmaea > Lochmaea crataegi. The sequence goes on along the minus strand of OX387422.1, from coordinate 33,088,918 downwards.
ACTAAGATACTTAGGTAATGCAACTCAAAATGACTCAATTTCTATGCAGAAGCTATGTTTTTCCCGTAATAGTATATTTACAACCCCATTTTAAAATTGTGATCATGCTCTAAAAATAAGTAGTTTTATAAAAATATTATTTATTGTACTTTTCGAAAATCAACTAATTTTGTTAGATACAATCAATTTTAGTTTATTTTATTTTGTGAGTATCAACTGAAAATTGGAAAAAATATTAATCCTTAATCAAATTGATCGTTACACAGATACATTCAAATAATTAATATTCATTTCCAAATCCACCTTTGAAGTTTGAAGTGATTTTTAAAATATGTTTACATCCAGCATTAAAATAATTTATTATTACGAAGTACAACTAAGATTTTAGTAAAAGTGTACTTTACTACTATCACACCTCTGGCGATGCAACCCCTCATAATTTAAAACCAAACCATGTAGTTTAATAATAATAATATAAGGAGCAACTGTATTTTCTTCGGAAAATGTTCAAAATTATTGTTCTAAAAAAATTAAATGAGTTTTCAAACAGTAGAGGTATATTTTTAGTTTTATTCTTTTCCGTTTGAACGACTGTAATCACAAATTAACTTGTATCTTACCTTACTTTATGAAACATTTTTTAGTGCCAAAGACAATATAAATATTTCTCTAGGAAATCAGGCGATATATTTAATGGGGCAAGATTTACTGTAGTGTAAGGTACTCATAAAATTACATATTTTCTTAAATAAAATATTCCATCTAACACCCTTTGCACTCTTTGTTAGTTTTTGCCATTTTTGGTTTATATATCTATGGAATTGAATGACTATTAATTAAATAAACAGTTGGGTAATATACGTAAATGTTGTTTACTTTTCTCAGTTAATACAGCCCTTCAAATATACTTCATAGAAACGAAATTTTATTATATTTAGATCAGACGTCTTCTACCTTCTGAGCTTAAATTCTCAATGACATAGCTAGCGCATCAAATGAAGTAGATTTTGAGTAATTTGGCTGGAGGAACAGGCTTGCGTTGGCCAAAGGTTACAAACGACATGGAAACCGTTACCATCACCTCCCTCCGCTTCTGTTTCTATAAGAAATAATGACTCCAGAGCGAAACGTCGAGAAAATTATTGAACGCGGTTTATCCAGAAAACCTAGTAGTCATTCTTCTGAACACGAAAGTCTTTTCGAACATTTCATCATATATATATATATATATATATATATATATATATATATATATATATATATATATATATATATATATATATATATAGTTATAGTAGATATTTGCCGAATAATAATGTACAAGGACAGGAATATTGGGGAAGCGGCAAAATTGTAAAATGAGTACTCTTTACACTATTTTCCAAGCTTTCGGAATATCTTTATTTCCATTCTCAAGGACAGCATTCGAGATTGTATTACAAGTTGTTTCAAATGGTAAATACATCTAATAATAATAATTTTGATTTGAATTTTTTAAAAATTTTTTTCGTATCTCTCACAAGTGAGTAAGTTGACTTCCTCGTACTAATGCCGCACCCTGTATATATATATATATATATATATGGAAAACTTAAACTCTTTTTTAATTTCCAAGTTTTCGTAAATTTTTATTTACATCGTCGGGAACTACAATTTAAGAAAAAATAAATATCATTCATTAAACAGTCCATGAAAACAGTTTTAAAACTTACGCCAAATTGGGATTAATTCCCTCGATATAAAGATTGGGAAAGCCACATTTGAACATCTTACAAATAGTCCAAACAAATTAGATATCGAATAATAGTTTTATACTATTAACGCTTTACAAAGTTTTGAAAATATTTTCAAAAACGTTACCGGTCACTTAGAAGAAACAACTACTTCTCGGGCTATATGCCCCGACAGACATTGAATTACACTTCCAAGTTAAACGGGGTCGGTATGATCTACAAAACGTTCTGGTTTGCAATTAGAAGGGACAATATCACTTGTAGACCGGTTTCCGGGTATTTGCGCCTCATCAGTACAAGGTAGATATTCTCCGTCTGAGAGCTCTGTGAGCTTAATCCCAGACTAAAGACGATGCTGATATCACAATCGATACATATACTCCAGTAAAGGAAATGTTAAAGTTGCGATAACAGCGACATCTTCACCTCCAACCGCAAACCAAAATTCTAATTGACACAAACGTCTGTTTGTACTATCAATAGATTATTACAGTTTCCTGTGAAACTGTAGTATTTAGTAAAGCGCGTTACCAATGTTTTGAAAATATGTTCAAAAACGTGACCGATCACTTAGAAGAAACAACTACTTCTCGGGCTATATGCCCCGACAGTCATTGAACTACACTTCTAAGTTAAACGGGGTCGGTATTGTAATGTTTTTCTCATTTATTTAAATAGTTTTCACGGGTGGGATAAAATTATACACACTACTATGGCTAATTATTATTAATTTATTTATAGAAACACTTACATACTGTATTAAACTTAATTTATATACACCCTATGTCCACTAATTTATTTACACTCGGTATAATAGTTCTAATTTATTTTTATCACTTGAATATTATACTATTTATCTTAAATAATTTACTATTTCATTCACTTACTAAAAACTGTCTGTGAACTGTCTATGAACTAACTCTGTACTAACTGTTTTAGCTAACTATCTGACTAACTCAAAAACTCTCGTATATATAGTCTTTCTCAATTCTCGAAGGTTCTTGAATTTACCTCGCTCCTCGTATCCGTAAGCACTGCCGCACCAGAAGACTCTAGAAAGTAAGACGCTTCGCATTCGCCAAATTTTATAGTTGAGTGACAGGGCCGGCTTTGAGTTGGTGACTTCGTAACAGTATGAACTACAAGATTTAACCAACCATTCTAGTTTGCAATTAGAAGGGACAATATCACCTTTTGAAAATATTTTCAAAACTTTATAAAGCGTTAATAATATAAAACTATTATTCGATATCTATTGATAACGCGCTTTACTAAATACGACAATTTTACAGGAAACTGTAATAATCTAAAAACAAATTAGCATTGTCACTAATTCATAGAACTACATTTCAAATATTAAACATCCATTAAATTAATTAAAAATATAATCCACACGAGGGTGTTCATTTTGGCTTTTTTATTTTTAAAATGATGTTTGAATGTGACTTTCCCAAACTTTATATCGAGGAAATTAATCTCAATTTGTCTTCCCTGAGGTTGTAAATAAAAATTCATGGAAGCTTGGAAATTAGAAAAGAGTGTACTTTTTCCTAACTGTTGCCAAATTTTCTTAAGTTCAATTCACAGTGGATTATCTGATAAAAATTATTGTGAATGATAGTATATTATTCAAAAAAAGTTATTACCCACGAAGATGAAATTGAAACTTTTGGGTAATAGTGATAATACGCGTGTTGAATACCATTAGATTAGATTTGATTACAATGGGGTCGATTAGCCCGGTTGGCCTTACCTACAAGATCTTTTGTGTATACCCTACATCTATATTTTAGTATTTAAGCGCAGTTATGCTGTTTTTGAAAATCATAAAAAGTTTGCCAAAGACTTTAAAAAGTCGATAAAGGAAGCGCGAGACGTATACCAAGAATCTATAGTTTGCAGCGACAACCCTAAAAACTATACAATTACATTCGCTATTCATTGTTATCAAAAATAACCATTCCTATAATTAAGAAAGATGATGGAATTATTTGTCAAAATGACACTGGCACTGCCGAACTTTTGGTAGACACATTTTCTAAGCTTTTCTCTATTGAAAATAGCACAGATAAATTACCCGATATTCTGCCCGCAAGAGTATTTTCATCCTTAGAACAACTCCATTTTACTCCTCAAATTGTTAAATATCACCTTAATAAATTAAAAAACAAAATCTCTCCTGGTCTCGATCTGATCTCTCCTTTATTTCTAAAAAGATGTTGTAATGTTCTTGCTCTTTCTTTATCAATAATAATGTCCTTGTCTTTTAAAACACACATACTACCCTCTATCTTGAAAACTGCCTCAGTAACCCCCATTTTCAAGAAAGGCAATAAACTTGACCCCAATAACTACCACCCCATCAGCCTTACACCTATCATATGTAAGGTCATGGAATCCATAATTTCAGAGTATGTATTTAGACAAGCACCAATATATTAAGAGATTTTCATAGATAAAACTTAAATTTAATGATCTTATATGAGAACAATAAACAAATTTATTTTAGCTATCGTTATCTGATTCTATTTTGCAGTTCCTATATAGGAAATGATAAAATATAAAATATGTTACCGGCCAGCGAACAGTCGGGGACCATAACGAATTTGCTTCGGACTGCGCCAATTTCAATGCGTGTTTGGTACCACCGTACACTAACTAACGACAAGTAAATTCACCTGCGTCGGAACGTTTGAAATTTTTGGCACATCGTTTCTCTGGCGCCGTACTCGTTCGTTATCATAATACAACAATTACGAGGGACAGACTTGTGATTAAATACGTGTATGTACTAATTTACAGTGACCATTATGACTAAATACAAAATTATAATGAAAATATGTATAAATATTTGAATATTCACGCAAAAACAATGATCTGCTCACAAAAACAAAACCAAAAAGCATTATATAATTCCGAAATTCCGATCAGCATCACATTAACACTGCGCGCTACCCCTGTACTAAACACTTTCTCGATTTAAACTCACCAGACGATAGGCGGGGTAAGGAAATTTCATTAACCGCTGAATCGACGAAGTGTACGTTAGTACGTTAGTTAGTGTACGGTGTTTGGTACTTTACCTTCAACCGGTTGAAACCGGTGGTAATGATAAGGTGTTTTAAAAGAATAAATACGTCGGCTTTTTTTTTATAAGGAGCCGGCACCACCTCAGCCTCCTGGGCTTATTGTGGATACTCCTAGTATTCTGACTACAGCCTATTCAGCCAATCCGTTCCCTGTATTAGCTCATACAGGTTCTTTGCTGGTTGGTTGTAGAAGTCTTCTGGAGTAATTTTGGGTCTACCATACAGTTTCTGCCTCCTGTGGTCCAGCGTCTCACAGTTGCATAGTATATGCAGAGCTGTTTCAGTATCCTTTTTGCATCTTCTGCATGTAAGGTCTCCGTTATACAGCCCTATTTTGTTCAGGTGCTCCTTTGTGGGAAAGTGTCCCGTAAGTAGCCCCGTTATGGTGCGTAGTTTGTTCCTGCTCATTGAGAGCAGTTCTTTCGCTACTTTTTCTGATGGTTCTTTTATGAATTTCTTCCCATGTATTTGCCTGGGCGTATTCTTCCAGTGTTTATTGTGTTGTTCTTTTACCCACCCTTTCAACCATAACCTAGTTGAGCATCTGGGAATGCCCACAGCTGGTTCGGGTCCGTTCATCAGGGTTGACGATCCTGCTCTTGCGAGTTCGTCAGCTTTTTCATTGCCAGCGATTCCTTTGTGACCTGGGACCCACTCCAGTGTTACACTGTTCCGAGTCGACAGTCTTCTAAGTTCTTCGCCGCATTCCCTTACCAGCCGAGATGTTACCTTAGAGCTCTGAAGTGCTTTAAGGGCAGCTTGACTGTCACTGTAGATCCTGATCTGCCTGTTGTTGTAGGCTCTCATGTTATTTGCCCTTGCACATGCAAGTATTGCATAGACCTCTGCTTGAAATACCGAGGCGTATTTTCCAAGCGAGACGATTCCTTCATATTTGCTCGACTTGCTGTATATGCCCGCTCCGGTGCCGAGCTCATTCTTTGATCCGTCTGTGTACCAGATCAGTTCATTTGCTCTACTGAGTGGTGGTGCGTTCTCTTCCTCAAGCTCCTTTCGATCTTTGATGACAATCTCGAAGTTCTTGCGAAAGATATATCTAGTGGTCATGTGGTCTGTTGGCATTTTAAAGATGTCGTCATCCACATGCCTTATTTCTGTGTGTCCTCTCCCATGTGCCACGTCATGGTCTGATGCTTTCTCCAGTCGGGTTAGAGCTGCCCTTGCTTCGCACATTATGACACAATGTAACGGAGGAAGGTCTAGCATTGTCTCCAGTGTCGCTGTAGGAGTAGTCCTCATTGCCCCTGTAATGCCAATGCATGCAAGTCTTTGGACCTTGCTTAGTTTTAGCATTGCAGATGTTTGTCTGATCTTTGGCCACCAGACCAGAGATGCATATGTAATCCTGGGGATGACAACCATTTTGTACAACCAGTGTACCATGCTTGGTCTAAGTCCCCATTTAGTGCCGTAAGTGCGTCTGGCAACCATGAAGGTTACCTCTGCCTTCTTGATCACGTGCTGCAGGTGTCGGTTCCAAGTTAAACCTGATATTTTACTTCATCCGACAATCGTATTGGTTCACCTTGAAGCGTCAGAGGGCCAAGTCCTTCCCTTTTCCTTCTTCTGGTAAACGCAATTATCTGTGTTTTTGAGGGACTTATGCGTAGCCCTTCTTCTACAGTCTAGCCTGTTACTACATTTAAAGCCATCTGGAGTCTGTCTCTGGTTGTACTGTTGAATTTACTTTGGGATAGAATTACCAGGTCATCTGCATATCCTATGGTGTTAAATCCTTCTCTGTGTATGGTTCTAATGAGCCCGTCCATAACCAGGTTCCACAGCAGCGGGGACAGTAACTCCCCCCTGTGGACAACCCCTGGTTGCACGCACGGCCATTGTCTCCCTCCCCCATAAGAGTTGTTTCTATTAGCCTGCTTCTGAGCATGCAGTCTATCCATCTGCAGCTCGTGGCATCGATCCCAATTTTCCTCGTTGCCTTGGCTATGGATTCGTAGGAGGTGTTGTCAAAAGCTCCTTCTATATCTAGAAAGGCTGCGAGCATCACCTCTTTATTTTCCAGCACGTATTCAGCCCTTTTGACGAGTTGATGTAATGCTGTTTCGGATGATTATGTATGTATGCATATTGATCTTGGTGTAGTGGTCTTGTAGCCAGTATACCGTCTCTGATATGTCTATCAAGAAGTTTTTCAAGAGTCTTCAGCATAAATGACGTTAGACTGATTGGTCTCAGAGCTTTAGCCGTGTCCTGTCCAGATTTTCCAGGTTTTGGTATAAATGTAGCTCTGATGCGTTGCCAAGTTCTTGGAATATGCCCTAGAGCTAGGCTAGCTCTGAGCAATTCGCATACGTCGGCTTTAATAGCGATTGAATTTTAATATTAATATATAATGAATATTTTCCTTTCTTTAACCATTAATAATAATTAATTCAAGAGTTGCCGTTTAGCGACAAAGCAACAAATACTTTTCGGGCTATATGCCCCGACGAGAATTGAGCTACATTTTATCGTAAAACGGGATTCTGTTATCTCATTTGGTTTGGAATTAGAAGGGGTATCATCGCTCACAGAGCGGTTTCGGCGTCGCTGCGCAATCATCAGTGCAAGATTGATCCAGAAAAGCTAAGCCATACTGAAGAAGATATCATGTAGTTTCAACGAACGATACCTTATATCCTATATGAACCGTTCGGACGAAAGTTGCCATTTCAATACTGTGCTTGAGGTCATTTTACAAATGTTTACTTGGTAAATTTATTTTTTAAAAATGCAGTACTTTTTGTATTTTGCCTGCAGTTTTAGCTTTTTAGTATCTACTTTACATAGATTCTACTAATTATATTTTCAAACTACTAATTCAAAGTATCCTTTAAATAGGTCTTATAAAAATAGTTATTGCCAAAATGCAGCGAATTATCACCCGAAAGGGACTGCCATATTTACAGAATTTCGGAATTCTCTATACTATACTATTAGTTGTAGTGATTTCATTACTTTATAGCAATATGGTAGATTTATTTATATTTTTGAAATAAAACACATGTACGAAAAAAAATATTTAAAGTAATATCTATGAAAATGTTAGCAAACTTGATATAAAGGATTTTCATATTGAAAAGCATTGGCCTAGAAGCTGTATGAATTGTAAACATCTTCTGTAACACAAAAACGCATATAATGTTTCACTATAAAAATACTCTTAGCTTTTATTTAAATTGTGTATAACACACAAAAACAACGGTGATATATAGACCTCAGTTTATATATAAAAAAAGAGAATGAAGGTAGTGAAAAGTGCACAACGTACAAAACAATAAACAGAACAAAGAACGTACGTATGAAACAAACGTTTTAAAATACAATTTTGCAGTGACTGTCCGTTTATGCTCTCTTCGTACCGCCATTCCTAAATTTCTTACTTAGTAGGTACTAAGTCCCAAATATTTACCAATGGTCAGCCTTATTTCTTATCACATTTTGTGCATAGACAATCGTCTCACATTAGTTCATTTTAATTATGTGCTTATTACAATAAAATAAACATTAATTTTCAAATGTATTTTACAATGTACGGTTTTCTGTATCGATTTCTACACCTTTCTTCTTTGATGGTGGCAAGTGTTAATCAGCCAGTTGTTTGAGAAATTCCACATGTATGAAATATTCTCTAAATCTTTTAACAACTTCTATTATACCTATTCGGATTATCTTTGCCAATTACTCCATTCAATTTACTATGCCATGCCTCTAGACTGTTGAGTCTAGGTTAGGTCCTCCATTGCGATTCTCGAGAGTCTATTGTGGCTCTGTTATTTCTAGTTTTCCCTAAAACAAATCCAACCATCTCCAACTGTATCGCTCTCTAGCCATTGATCGATAAAATATACGGTGAAGTGTCGTAACCATAGATAATCTACTTGTTGTAACTCCTCATTTTCTACATTGGGAAGGTTTCATGAAGCGAGTTCCTAACTTATGAGCATATTGAGTCTACGCAGTATAAAATAAGAGTTCTGAGCAAATTACACTTGTTTTTTTTAAACCAAGGTCCCGAGTCCATGGATGTTGGGCTCGATAAAGATCCCTACCACTGATTGGAACACTAGTGGGTTCGGCAAAATTCTTCTTTTTGTACTTTTCGTTACTTTACCTTGGTTAGGCAAGTGAAAAAAAATAACTTTGCCTTTTGTGTTACTTTTGTTTAAATTTAATTTTTGTGTTTGTATTATTATTATTGTGATTAATAATTATTTTTACTTACTTACTTGCGAAGAATGCCCAATTTTGAATATGTATAATATAATTTTTGTGTATTTTCAGGTCTGTTGATTTTATACCGAGAAAAAGAAGAAATATTTGGAAATGTACAACGTTATCGTATCTTCGATTTTATATACTATAAAACATAAAGTAGAAAATGCAGATTTTGCAAATTAATGCTTATAGTTGTTTTATGGAAAATTGGAGAAAAAATATAGTAATAAAATAAAAAAAAAATAATAATAATAGTGGCATAGTGAATTGAATCGAGTAATTGGAAAACATAATATAGATATAATAGAAGTTGTCCAAGGATTTGGAGAAGATTCCATACATGCGGGATTCCTTAAACAACGAACTGATTTCAATTTGACACTACAAAAAGAAGAAAGCTGTTCAAAGACCTCAATAGAGGAAAGTTTCGTAGAAGGAAGAAATGCCTGTTGAGTCGTGCTTAGAAAAATTACAGTACCTACCTAGGTACATTGTAACATTTGGTAAATAAAACTATTTGAGAATTAAAATTTATTTTATTGTAATAAGCACAAAATTCAAATAAACTAATGTGATACGATTATCTAATTTAGTACAACATGCGGTACGAAATGAGACTGACCATTGGTACATATTTGGGACGCAGTACAAAGTGAGAAATTTAGGAGTCTTGGTACAAACTAAGCATAAGCATTAGATAATATCTTGTGAATGTATCTGCGTTCAGAAAAATAATTTTCTCGACGTTTATATATATATATATATACTCCCTAAAAAAATATCTCCACAGAAGTTACTTTCTAACTAGTCAGCAAAGACTACCCTTCACTACATATATATATATATATATATATATATATATATATATATATATATATATAAATCAGAAGAATATGGTTATATCTAGTATAATTCGCATAAAAATAGGTATAGTTTATCTTAGGTCAGTGTGAAATATAACAAAGCATGTTTTAAAAGACCGCTTGTCGGAAAAACAAAGCACAGAAAAACGGTTCTTTGAATTTTTCTTACTTCACACTGACTTTACATACAAACTATATCCTCTGATTAGAATAAGAACAAATATGTAGAATGTACAATTGATTTTCGGAAATACACACTTATGACAGTAAATAGCAATCAATTTATATTTACTTTATAATTTTTAATTTATCAACAAGCGAACAATGTTTCATACGAAACAAAACACGTCATTTTCTCCTTTCTAATGTTGCAAAATACACATATTTTGAGCTTTCAATAGATTCCTTCTTAATATAAATTTAATTCAGTAATTATTTTCTATAAATTGATCAGAATAAAAACCTGTATATCTACCCACTGTGGAGTTTGTTTATAATTATCGAGGATATGTCGGTAAGTAAGGTTTACTAAAGAGTTCACTTTACAATAAGTCAGAGGTAACTAGATAGAGCAACCATAAAAAGATAAAAGCAATAGTATAAAGAAGTTATTTTTGTAACAAAGTTCGCACATGCCTGATGCCTCAAAATCGTATAATTTATATGTATAAGTTACAACACAACCACATGATAGTGATTTAAATTGAAACATGTTAATATGAATATTAGAAAGATGACAAAAAAATGTTTGTGTGTCATGTTTATTTGTTGATCTATGAAGAAATATATTCATTGTGTAAGAGCCTACACAAAGGTTTTCATTTTAAAGTAATTTTATTGATGCCGACAACAGTTTATCTTTGTCCTAGCATCATTTTGTTATCCAATTCTCCTGAAATAAATCTTATATTTAGAGACGTTATGTTTATTTAATCCTTTCCGTGTTTCCATTTAGTTTCAATCTTTAGGGTATGTGCATCAAAAGTGTAAAGAAATAAGAAAAGAAGAAGAAGTAAGAAATAATGAAGTAAAATATTTGACCTGTGCGATGATACCAAAGAAGTAGGTCCTTTCTTAAAATACTCACAAAAAAACCAAGGACTCTGAGAGATCGTTTCATTGCTGCATCTGCTACAGGCATCTTGCATTAGAGAGGAATTAGTTTAATTTTATAGTATTTTAAATCCCTTTCATGATACAAACGTGAGTTAAAGTAGCCAACGTGCCGGTGTGCTCAAGAACGCGTTTTGATTGGCGTGACGTCACAGAACAGCAGACGAGATCGGCGTTGAGGGATTAGGTATATGGTAAGTGCAGAATTTACAGCAGTATAAGCCACAGCACAAGCACTTAATAAACGGGTTGTCGGTTAGGGTGGGATTATTATTATTATATAAATAATATTCCTATTGATATCCTTCATCTATACAGTCTCCTTTAAAAAAGATACACACTTTCTCGTTATTCAAAATATGACCGACGAGGGATATTTAAAAAGCCAGTCTCGTGACCTTCCCAAAGTGTACTCGCTTATGACAGCAAATGTTTTGTATTGTTCGTCTGAACTGATTTTACTTTTATGCCTAAAGTAAATTTATTTTTAAGTCCCTTTCTGTTAGTACAAAAAAAATCATCCATGTAAAGTAGGTGGACACCACTTGCATAAATAAAATAAGACTTCCCAAATTGAATACGTTTTAAGCGCCAACTGTTATGATTGTGCGGCCTCAGAGGGTATTGTTGTTTATTATTTATATGCACTCGAAAAAAATACACTGCCTCCTATGTATACTACGTTCTATTTAATTTTTTAGGGGAATGTAAAAATGCAGTAGGATTTCTTATGCGGTTACCCAGGAAATATGAAAATGCTGTTGCCTTAGCAATATGACAACATCAGCATTTTCATTTAAAAGATATTATGCTTTAAAATCCTCAGATAAAAAAATATATTCTAAAATTGAAAACACTTTCATTTGACTGGCATTATAAGCGAAAAACTAGTATGAAAATTGCTTTAAAAAAATTAAGTTGAAAGCTTTACCGGAAAACGTTTGCAAACATTATTCTTAGATTCGCCACTATTACAACCGTAACCAAATTTCATAACATTATGTCAAGTCGTTGATGAGATATTTGATCATTCCCGTTCTGTAAATATGATTTTGAAATATTTCAATATAACCATAATTATAATATAATACATAGATATTACGTGTTAAATAATATCTAAGTACGATTAAAATTCCTAAATATCTTTTTATCCGAGGTATAGGGACCAATAGTTATAGTTTTCATTAATAACTGTCATAATAAATAGCGCCTATTAGCTTAATTTGTAGATATATTTTGTATATTTAATTTTGGCTCGCACTGTAGGTTTTTTATGCTTGGGTACTTTAATCAAAATGATCTTCACATACATATTATATTGTAGAAACTAATGAAAATTCTTTGGGTTCACGTCTAATCTGCCTAATCCACAATTTTCTTTGTTCTGAATCATTTTTGGGCACTAGTATAAAACACTTCTGTTATTGAAGTATTTTTACATAAAGGAACAATGCACCACTTTTTTTGTTCTTTTGTATTGTATATTCATATTACACTTCTTTTCCAATGTTAAGTCCCAAATTTATTACAACTTGTCTTATAAAAGGCCGTATGAGTATATGTAGTTGCCAATATAGTTTTCAATGTTGACAAAAACTGTATAGTGTCAAACGAGCATGTAGTTTTCGATATCGAATACTGTACAGAAATACCATTTCCTATCATATTTCTGTACAGTTTCTGCGCAATAGGTCAAATATCGTGTCGGTGTCAGATATGGTGTCGTGTTTATATTTAGCCAAACATTAACTTCCTTGTTTAGTTGAAATTATTTTATTCGGGTTCCTGTTGTTATGGACTTGAACGTAATGGCTGTCTGTGATGCGGCAGTAGTTGGATATACAATTATGTTCCAAACTGTTTGCCAAGACCATTCTCGGAAAAAGCCAAAGCGAAAATTCAAAGAATAACAAGTCGTTCGACTTCGAACGTGTTAAATTTGTTAAACAATGAGCTTCTGCAAGAAGATCCATTAGCATATAAAAACTTTTTGAGGATGTCCCAGATACAATTTGATTATTTATATAATTTGGTGAAACAGGATATTGAGAAATCCGATACTCATTTTCGGGAAGCTTTACTTTCGTCCAAGGCATAGTTTTAGTTTCAAAATGGAAACGAAATCAATGAAATAGGTTAACAATAAATACTCAATGGCAAGTTATGTCAATTGACAATGAATTTGGCAGCCCTGTACCACCAATCAGAGGCGTTGTTTTTGTAAATTTCAATATCGAAAACTACAAGTGTCATACACAATTTAATGGACGTAAACTTTCCTGTACAGAAAACTGTACTGTTTTTGTCGACATTGACAACTGTACAGAAAACGATATCGAAAACTACATAATGTCATACGGTAATAAAATAAAACTGCATGCGATTCCCTGTTGAACAGGGTAAAATCTTACTTCGATCTTGCTCTTCTATGACGTCACCGCTCTAGGTAATTTTGAACTGGCGTCGCGCGCGCTAAATATTATGAATTTCAAACCCTTCTAACTTCTTTAAATTTAGGAATTTAAAAAAATCCTTCGGTGGCTGATCTTTTAGTTAGGTCTAGATTATAAATTCAGGTAAATAAAAAAATGTACAAGATGCCTATTACAAGATTGTTGATTTGAAAAATTGTGTGCAGCTCGTTTAACTTGACCCCGACCAGTTATCTGTGACCCTCGGGCACAGCATATTATAGTTTCATATGCTGATCCTGAAGGCACTGTACGATTAATGGAATTATTAAATTGGGACCACTAAATCTTACGGATATGATATAAAGTTTGTCCAAATCAACTGCAAAAGGCTGATCAAAGGAAAAAGTCGGCAAGGGCGATAAACACGTGTTTTATCTTCTGCAATTGATTTTGAACAAACTTCACCATCATTGATAATAATTAACTTCACTATTTATTTATTGGGAAAGCTTAATTTAAAGTTCAAAAGATTTATTTTTTCGAAATAATGACCTCTTAACTTCAGATAACTACCCTCCGGGCTTTATACCCTGACAAGCATTGGATTATACTACATGTCTGTGTCCATGGCTTCCAGACCCAGAACTCGTCAGTTGTCTCTGAGGACTAGACATAGGCAGAGGCTGGATAGGCATCTGTCCCGTGGCGCCTTCAATGGCGAAATTAATTGTACGGATTGCGACATCTCTAGAGCCTGTCAAATGATCACCAACAAACACCAACAAACACCAACAAACAAGGTTGTGATCATAAAGAAAATTTTAAAAAGACTTCAAGTTAATAGGCAGAAAAGGAATTGTGTTTCTTCGCTGGCAGTTGAGTCAGACCAATCAGAATCTTACGTACCCTTCTGCTCAACCAGGGGTCGGCTGTACACTCGCCAACTGTGATTTTAACCTCACTTGCTCACTTGATGATACATAAATAATCATCTTAATGAGCTAATAGTAAAGAAATAGCATAAACAAAGAGTTTCGTTGTATAAAAGGCGAATTTGGATGTCATGCCAATACCTAAATTGTCAACTAATGGACCTAAAAGAAATAGGTATTAAAACTTCTAAAAAGTGAGTTGGCCTACAAACTGAACAAAGTGAAATAGTGCATATTAATATAGGTATCTTATTTAGGTGGAATTTTGCCACTCTATCATCTACAAAACAAAATAATGTGTGCAGGTAGATACATAGCTGGTTAACTGATCTTTTTTTATTTACAATTTTGGCACGATTTCGAAGATACCTATTTAAAAACTAGTATTTAAGAATAAAATGTCACCAACACCAAGCATGGTATAAAAATTATTGATAGACATATATTATAGGCTGATTATTTATCACTTTCTTTAAAAATGTAACATTACCATAATGTCTTCAGGATATGAATGTTTTTCATAAGTATACTTATTTATCGGTTTCTAATAGTTGTTTTATTTTCCTTTGCAATTATTTTTTCCTAATTTAACCTACTATTATTTCCATAAATTAGTATGATGAAATAATAATCGATATAAGTTAAATGAAGTAACAGCTAACTAAATGAGGTACAAAATATCCTCAATATTCGGTCCAGGACTACGTAACCAGTTGAAGTATGTGCCGTTTGTGCATATAAGTAACGCTCTTCCCAACTTTCAGATTGCATTGGCGCGTTTTTCTTTTGTTAATTTGTCTTTGGTTGTGATTTTTGTTAACGTCACAAATAGCCGAGCAAGAAAATTTCTGTAATTATACGGTTTTTGGTGACGTATTCAAAATTACTGCAACCTTTAATACAAAATGGCATTTATGGTCCATTTTTTGACATGTCATTCAAAGTAACTCAACATTTGATTGATATTACATGATGATGAACTCTTTGGCCTGTATTATCCCATGCGGCTTATTCCACCGTTCTAGAGACTACTTTTTTGTTCATGTACTGCTATTTTTTTTTGGAGCGCTGTTGCTATACCACAGAAAGGTTCTGGACCAATGGGAGCAGATCCTGCTCCTTCTCGGGATAAGTGAATCGGGATATAGTCTGTTCTGTAGCAGATATAGAACAATCAAAATACCAGAATTAAAACAATTTATAAATTAAAAATAAAAAGCCTTTTTTACACTGACAAATAAATCAAACACATTTCAATGAAAAATTTGCGCGAGTTATACTAAACAATATCAAATCTGGTTGCGCTAATGACGAGCTTGTTTCTATGACAAAATGAAGTGTGTGTAATCCAAATTTTTGAATTTACCGTTAGAATAATTTATTAGCAAGAGAAATGACACTATCAATAAACAGATTATTTTACTTATCTACCAAAACAATCGAAGTATAAAATGCGAAGAAGTAATGAACTTTCAAACTAAGTTGGGAATTCTGGAACCGTTGGCGATACTTGACACTGAACACTGTTTACACTAGTGTAAACAATGTTCAATGAACTTTCAAATAAAACCAACACTGAAATTTGTAGTTTTAATATTTGCATTGAAATAAAATATAAATTAGTTTATTTAAACGAAGTGAAAATGTTTCCAAAAGCTAATTAAAGGGTTAGTCCTATACTGTTTGAAGGACCAAAATGTATCATGTGTGTCACTAATGTTTCTGGGAAAAAATATAATAATATTGAATAGACTGTATTTTTTATTTAGTACATACCCTTTTCTTCTATCTTCTGCTTCTTCAATTCACAATAAGCTGAAATTCCGTAAAAGGTCTTTGGATGGACCGTAAAATATGTGTAGGGGAGAAGTGGCATGAAAGGGGCATGTGTAGAAAGGGACACTGGTCACTGTAAGCAATTTGAACATCACAGTTAGTTCAAACGGTGCACATTAGATGTCTCTAATAGTTAAACGTGTTCTACTTTATCGACGACAGCGACGTAATTCCTTGTTGGGCAAAAATATTTCATTCAGTCTGTTTATGAGCGTCATAAGTGGAATATTCAGTCGGCGTTCAAATCCATGTAATTGCTGAACAAATCAAGTGAGTAGAATCATTTTCGATATCACATAATACGTGAGGTTCAGGCTTCAATACGGCTTTGCCAAATGTCAAAAAAATTGTTTGAGAAAAGTGTTATGTTTATTATTAGCAAAAAAAATATGCCAGTATTGAAAGGGATAGCAGATCGGTTGATGAAAGGGACATGTCCCTTTCATGACTTCTGATTTTTATCAATAGTTTCACATGGGATTTCTCACTCTTTCTAGTATCATGGAAAACGAACGTCCTATAAAGAACAAACGCATAAGACAAGTTTCTAGTACCGTTTGTTCCACTCAAATCGGTCCATAAATAACATAAATATTTAAATTAGATAATAAATAACCGATATTTTGATCTTTCCACCGGCCGACGGGACGAGAGTTTCCAGAATGTTTCTGTTTTTGAAAACTCTAGTTTTTGTGGTGGTTTTGTCCGTTTGGTGCCTTAACGGATCTCTCGCGTCTGGTAACATATCACTTTTCGCTGTTTTCTATCTCTCTATATGATACATACACACAATTTTAAACGATCAATTGCCATTCATACGTATGTGAGACTAAGGCGTAATGTGTATATGTGAACCCGAAAGATTGTAGGATCGCATCGTAGCTCCGCTGCCTTTTTGTTTAAGAAAATGGAAATATTTCTGTGTTATCTCACAATAGGGCATGTCCACCAACTGACATGTTGACACTAATGACAGTAGTCCTGAGGAAAAATAATTATTTGGTTAGATTTTAGATTTGTAATTTAGTTGTTTTGTATTATTTAAATTATAAACAGTCAGATATGGCTTTTTAAAATGCCTAGATCTTGTTCAGTAGTTGGTTGTGACTATAATAACGAGAGGGATGAAATATCGTTTCCTAAATTTTCATCAATATTTTACAGCAATGGGAAAGGAGGGTTGATGTTTTGTCTCAAAAAAGAAGGAAACAATAATTTAGATACAGGTAGTAGATAATCACCTAATAATATAATATTCATGTAGAGAAGTCCAAAAGCAGCCAAATAATCACGTTTTGGTAGCAGTATAAAATATACAAGTTTCGTTTTGGCTGAGACCACAAAGCACGTTGACACCCTGTTTATAAAAGCGAGGAAGCTCAAAGCGATTAAAACGACGTCGAAAAAAGCAATAAATCAAAACCAAATGGACTCAAACACGATCAAAATAACTATTGTACCTCGTGTTGTGCAAAGAACGCTTGTTTATCCTCAGGGCGACTGTCACATGACGTCAGGTGGACGTCAGGAGGCCCTATTGTCAAAGCATTGTATGATTATGTGCCAGCTGTCAACTATTAATGCATTGTATAGTATCAGATGTCAATGTTCCATGTCACACATGCAGTTCCATCAGTTACACGCTCCACGTCGGGCAATAAACTACATCCTGCGGGAGGAAAAGTGGCACTTTGATAAATTCTAAGAAGGTGAATATTTTATTTTTTTTAAATAACTCAATCATGATAGGGTTTTATAATTGGTGAATTCAACTCATAAAAGTACAGTTCTTAGCAAAATGTTTATTTAAAAAGATGAGCTGGAACTGGAGAACACATTATTTTCAGGTTCGTTTAAGATACTTAACATTAAGCAATAATAAATTATTTTGGCCATATTTCGTGTACAGTTTTACCAATATACATTTGTATTACGCTATTTTTATTTATAAATGAAGTACCCTGAATAACATTTAGAGCCCCTAATTTCGTTAAGTTATTTTGATTTCCCTACTTTAATTTTTTTAAACGTTTTCGTCAAATTGAAAAACATTTGAGATTCTAAGAACTCACTAGTATCAAATAGTCACTTAATCACAAACCACATATATATTAGTCACTGTTAATTTTAGCTTCATAGGCCTTTTTGTGGAAGCCACATGATTAAATAGCTAACGATTGGAAATTTCCTTATTTACCACGATATATTTCTATTATCCTATCTTGATCTACGTACTCGAAGATATGAGGAGCATCCATTAGTATACCTACAGTTCCTGCTGTAGTAACTATAAAAAACATGTACAACTGAAGTCTGTCTATCACCATCGCCACATATTTCCAGTCTTCTCGTGTCTACAAAAATAAAATAATTAGTTTTGTGAATACTGGTTTGGGTAAAAATATTTTTCCTCTCACCCCTATAGAAAGTACACACTTTCCTCATATCAGGGAGCAAACTCACACTTCGCACCCTAGGGAGCAAAGTACACATTTTGCTCCCTGGAAGAAAAGTACTTTTCTCGTATTTCTCTTATTTTAACTATGTTTTAAATGAAGAGACTTGTAAATCTATTATATTCAAATTGTTTCTGTTATTTCTACACTTTGTAAATCCTGTATTCTGGTAAAAATTAATTATGAATGTTATTTCAACGTTAGGTTATAAATAAAAATTTCAACTTCAGGATTGTTAGATACGTTTTTTGACTTACTAATAAAACTAACATAGTATGATGTGGCTCACTGACACTGACAAAGTTGTTAAGTTTACTAAACTTTATTGACTTTTTGAGTAATGGAGAGCGATTCAAGTGATTCTTAATTTACAAATACACCATCTAATATTAGGGAACAAGCCAACATTGCCGCATTAACTTTATTACCCTAAAAATCTATCTAAAGACAGACACAGAAAAACAATATATACACTATATGCAATTGGCTGAAGACGACAAAATAAATAATAATTCAGAAAAAGATTTAATAAGTGGGTAGGAGGAAAATTATATGTATTACACAGGAGTAAAGTGCCTTTTCCTTCCTTGAATACATCCTGCGGGAGGAAAAGTGGCACTTTCCTTACTAGTGATACAAATAGCTATTTAGTTAGTTCTTGCACACTTCGCGGTTTTTGTTGAATCGTGTAGTATGAAGTGAAGGTGTGTGTGTTATGTTCAAAGTTCCCGTTGAAACATTCTTTCACATTTGAGTAAATGTTACACAAACACACTCTTTCACTTATGTACAAGAATATTAGTATTGATTGTTAAGATGTTTACCTGTATGTATAAATCTTCGTTGCGTAAATGCTCTGCTATAAACTCTACTGCTTCTGTAGCTTTGGATGCTTCAGGAGACAGTAGAATAGAATCGGAACTTTCACTTTCCCTTCTACAGCTATCACCACCCACACCCACGCCCAAGTCAGCGGCATTTGATTTTCTGTTGATCTTACAATTTGGGTGATGATGTAGATCAGATAGTTCCATTACTTCCACTTTACTTTGTGATTCAATAGAGCTAAAAATAAGCGGATAATTATTTCCGAAAAAAGCTTTGAAATTAATTACATAAAATAAGATAATAAACCACATCCTAAATTTTTTTTATTTATACTAACGTGCTAGGCAAATATGGCCACTAGCACGGGGACTGTTATGTAGTCACTCGAAGAAATACAGTTATAAAAAGGAAGAATAAATACTCACTAATGGAGTATACTGTCAAAGACTTATTATATTTTAAAACAATAAGAAAAGCTATAAGAAAATAAGATGGAAGAGAAATTGGAAAGTTCAAAGATAAAAATTTAAATCTCCAAATATTTCAGAATAGTTTCCAATCATGTGTTAAATAATTCTAAGTGTGTACAAATAAAATAACTGGTATCTAGGCCACTCACCTAATATTTTTTGGGATATCTGTTGGTGATCCATAGGGATGTGGTGGTACACCCATTCCAGGCATTTCCATCATCCAACGCAATCTGGTCTTGCGAGGTCGTTTCATAAGTAATATTGTTGGTAGGTAATTTAAAAATACAGATCTAATCCATGAAGGCATTCTGTAAGAACATATTTCTGAGAATTTCGCTTGATGTGAACATATTTAATTGAAAATAAGTACTTCATTTGGGTTGATTAGTATACAGTTGAAAGTAAAACCATGAAATAAATGTATAGAAGAAAATATGGCAACTGTGTTCTCTATCTTCATAAGAAAATAATACAAAAAATATGGTTCATAAGAATTGTAATTGTGAAAATGATATTAATTATTACAAGTTTGGTATGTTTTATTGTTTTCGCGAAATATTAGTCTGAAACAGTATTGTTATAAAAGGAACCAACTTAGCTTTTTTATCTATGAACACAATATGTGGCCGGTTATTGAACATAGTGAATTTTGTCTCCGTACTCTGTAGGTAGTAGTAGTATTTTTTATAGTTGAGCACTCCGATGTTATGTGTTTTATGGTTTTCTGATACCTTCTATACTCATTAGTGTTTGGAAATGTGTGACACAAAATTACCGCAAATCATGTCTTAGTTTTTATGCAATCAGTGCAGGAAACATACATTTTTTCCTTCATATATAATTTCCATTTTACATTAATGACAAATCTGTATTTTTTTTGACAGTTTTTCCACGGTTTACTTTACCTGCTTATAAAATGTATGGTATGATATTGTGGTCCAAAAAGTTATTTGTATTATTCTGTCGAAGGAAACCTGTCCGAACTTATCAAATGGATGCGGAATAATGCGTGCAATATAAGTAAAAAATGTATGGTGCTGTAAAGGTATACAAAGGTTATAGAATAGAAAAGTACTTGTAGCTATGCATATCAATAATTGCTAAATAAGAGCGAAGTAATCAAGCATCAAAAACTCAAGGATGGATGGATTTACTTCTTACAAAATTAACTAATATTACTGAATGTACGCGTTATTGCGTGGTGGCATTTGTAAACATTCTGTTTCATTTCAATCACTGTAATATTGGGTAACTCGATCGATTGGAGCTATTTTGTTGAATAAATGCTTTAAGAGAACTTACCTATGCGTTCGAGGACCTCGGAAATTCCAATTTATTATTACAACTGTTACTAAAATACTGACGGTGTTCATTATAAAAGTGAAGAGGAGGTATTTTGCAATAAGTGGCAAAACGAGCGATGTTGGTGGCAGGATTTTTGATACCAGCAAAAGGAATACAACCAGTGATAGTAAAATACTGATACCCAGTGTTACCTAAAAAAAAATTTAATTAAAACTTACACTATAATTCCCTGGGTATACATCTAGTTTCTTGCTTTTTTAACCGATACAGCTTGAGGATACGCCTACATGATCCAGGAAATCGTGACGAGAGACGATTTTCACGCTTTAAAGGATCCATACCAAAGCGGTGCTGCGAGAACGGGAACGAAGCGGGTTTAAAGCATGTGGCGGAATATGAGAGCTTTCATACTGAAGCGTCCTATCCCTTTTGCGAATACGGGACTGTAGCGTTCTATTTTCATAACGTAGCATTCACTGTTTTTCCCGCTGCCGCGCCATAAACTTCTCGTTCAAGATAAATATCAAATAAAATCTTCCTTTTTTCGCGACAATATAATTTTTTTTACAAAACACTATTATAACCCAATTTGTAAATATGTACTCGTATGTGTCTATACTGGGGTGACATTCACTGATACTTAAAAGATCTATTGTGATTTCCTGGAGCCGTATAGACGTGTATAGAAAGGCTTATAGTTTCCAAAACGACCACAAACAAAACTAAATACCTACCACAATCGGACCTGCATAATGACATTCTGTTAAAACCATGTTGTTGTTTTTTCAAATATTGCCAAATACATTAAATAATAGTATGGAAACGCATACGAAACAAGCAAATATAATCATAATGTTTGGACTCTCCAGTTCAGAAAAATTCCCTGACCCCTCCAGGATTTCCAGCCATAAAAATAAGACAAAATATCTTGAAGCAGTTGGTCTTCAAAATATGGAGCTAATTTCCACAACAGACATTTTCGGAGACATTTTCTTGATTATGGGGATTGATTTATTCACGAATAATGAGATTCAACCATGTGCATTACCCACATTATTTCAGCTTCCGACGCAGTTCCACCAGTATTTAAAAAGTCTGACATAGAACTCTTGTTTATTATTTCGGATATTTCTACGGAGTTGGGAATTATTTTGTCTTCGGATTTTAAAGTAGTTCGAATTCGGTTTACCAACTTTTTTGATTTTATTATTTTCTGGTGATTTGACCCATTTTCGTAGCTAATCAAAGCCTTCCTTCCCAAGTTACTCAAATAAAAACTTTTGCTGCAGAGTTTACATTCTGTCTCAAAAGGGTTTCCGGCTATTTCGCCGAATATTTCTGACCACTCTTTGTTAATTCTCGGATCACACGCAGGATTAAATTTTTGTTTCCAATATTTAATAATTTGAACTAATAAAACTTAAAACTTTACAAAACCCGGTTTTTACTACATAACCTTGATTTATTTAATCGTTGGTTGGTTCGTTACCCAGTTCATCTCTGTTCGTTAGTTCATTACCCACTTCATCTCCGTTCGTTAGTTCGTTCACCGCGCTTACCCCATTTCCACTCTGCCCAAAAAAAACACCAACCGCTTCAGACTCAGACAAAAGCGTAAGAAAGACAAACACTCTATCTAAAAGAAAGGGACAGTGAAGAAAGAACACGCTCTGATTCTCACTTCACCGTGACGTAGCGCATAGATGATTCAAAAGCAAAATGGTAAAGATGGAGAAATTTGAGAACTGTTTGTTACGTTTGAATTTAATTTTCCAGCCTTATGTTTGAAACTCCCTTTACTCATTATTGCAAATTTCCCTGACATTTCCGGTCTTTTTGAGTATCATTTTATTTTTCCCTGACTTTTCCACGTTCTCCAGCTGAGTCCGAATCCTGTTGGACACAAAAAAAACTTGAGCACCCAAATTATTAATTGTAGCCATGAAAAAAAATTAAAAGTGTGATGCAGTGTTTCCTCAATAAAACCTGAGAAAGTATTTGTTTGGGTGATATAATTTTTTTTGTATAAATGATATTTAAAGAAAATAAATTATCTGTGATGTTTAATACAATGTTGTTCACTATATTTACATTATAAGCCTACTTGAAATTATTGGATAAACTCACTTCAAAGTTAAAATGCATGCCGAAATTCATAATAACATTCCGAATTAGACTTTGTGTTTTCTAAAATGGCTCATCATTTTTTGTACCAGCATATATTCCGATCAAAGGAAAAAGTCGGCAAGAGCCAGGAACACGTGATTTAGCTTCTGCAAAAGATTTTGAGCAAACATTATCGTGTTATATCGTCTGAGGCACGCCCTGCTGGTATCAATTCCGTTTTGTCGAGTTCATCGGTGCGCGTCGAAAATTAAAATTATTTAAAATTAATAGTGTGGATAAGAAGTGTGAGGAGGAAAATTTGATTAAAAAATTTTAAAAAAATTCAAAACCAGCTGGACCAGTTGTATTCTAGCGACTCTTCTTTATTATTAGGCGGAGAAGCATCGTGTTCAGGTATAATTTAATATTTTATAACCATTTAGCCCTATACTCAATCAACTCATGAATATTAATTTGTTAAAAAAGAACAAGTGAGCAGCTGTAACATCTGTGATGACCGTCGAACATTTCATCCAGAATTTCATCGGTGAGTGTTCACTGTATCATGCAGAAAGGGAAGACAACAAAGTGCCAAGTGGATTAGGCAAGAAAAACTTTACCAGAACAATTAATTTTATAAAACCGATTGACTTATTTAGACGAATATAACTTTTTCTTTTGTTTTAAAAATTCCATTATTTATAAAACTGTTAATTATTATCTAATATTATAGACTCCGTTTCACATAAAAAGAAGCCACTTGAAGTTCGCCTTCCCTGTTGCGCACGAATCAAAATCGACCTTGAAACCTTGTAACGACCGTTTCATGCCATTGGCGTTTCCAACGATTTTCATGCCGACAGCCATTTTATTATTGACATTTGAGGTTGTGTTTGAAGCAATCATTTACTGTCGAATATTTTTGATTTTTGAATATTTTAAGACGTTTACCTAGTTTATCTGTGAGTGTTGTGTGTTTTATTTGATCTAAAACCATGCCTCCAAAAAAAGTTGTTGGTGTTAAAGGAAAAATTATCCACAGTCGAGGCCGACAGATTCTTAAAAACGTTGCAACTTTTATGGAGTCCGAAGCAATGATTTATATGGTTCTAATACTAATGCCTATTGATAAATAATTATCTCATACACAGAAAAACAATATGTCTTTGTATATTTACAGCACGACTAAATTTTATACAATATACATTTCTTTGATTTGTAAAATATATATCTTGATCTGGATTTAATTTGTTGGAAAAGCCAAATTAATACATTTAGTTTTACAGTGAAAATATGTACCTATTGCTGATTTTTAATAATAATTATATTTTTAAATTGCAGAGAGTGAACTTTAAAAGCTACTGGGGTGAGTAGAAGTACTTACACCAGAATTAAAAATGAATCCTCAGCTATTGAAAGTGGAGCATCTACATCCCTTAGATCTCCTCAAATAAATAGATCTAGGAAAAAAAAGGTACTGGATGCACTAAATTTTGGAGAATTGCAAAGAATTCGGGATATCATTTATAATTTTTACATCCTGGAAAAAAGAGCTCCTACTTTAACATGTAAGTATAATAAAGGTACTGAACTTAATTACAAGAAACTTTTGTCAGTTCACTTTTAGTATGAGTTTTTACACTAGGGCTAGAATTACTTCCAATAGCTTAATAGATACATAATTTTTTATTAAAATATATTTATTTTTTCTAGGCATTTTGCAGAAAGTTCACATTGTTTTACCTGAGTTCACTATAAGTAAAACTTCTTTGTGGCGGCTGTTAAAAAGTATGGGCTTTAGGTAAGTAGTTTTTATTAGTTATTGGAGTATTTGAAGGGAAAATAATGTTGAGAATGAGGAAAACTGTGAAATGGGTAGAACAAATTCAGAACAAAAATGAAAATAAAGCTACAATAGGCATGGTAAAATTGAAAATATTAAAAGGTAACATGCATAACTATTTATTTGAAAATATTGTATCTGTTGTAGATGGCAGTGCACAAAAGATAACAGGAAGGTGATTATGGAATCGCATGATATTCGCCATAAGATAATTACTTTCTTAGAAAATATTATTAAATATAGAACCGAAGGATGGAATATTGTGTATACCGACGAAACATACATTCACAGCTCCCATGTGCAATCCAAGGGATGGTACTATATATCAGAGAAAGGTTTGAAAAAGCCAATCTCAAAAGGGAGGAGACTTGTGATTGTGCATGCAGGTGGAGAAAAGGGATTTATTCCTAATGCTCTATTAATTTTTCGTTCAGGTTTGTATTAATTATATATACTTATCGAAAAGTGATATTTTGTAAGTAACTGTTGTCCCATATATTTGTAAAGACTTCACTTATATCAGATATAACCTGTTTCAACTTAATTTAGAGAAATATAATTTTTAAACGTGGTGATCTTAATTCTATAAAAGGAAATTTATACTATTGTCACTTACAAACAAGTAGTGTATCATTGGGTTTTAAAACAATATCTAACAAAAAATAATTCCAACTGTCAAATAAGACAAACACAATTAACTATTTCTCATAGGACATATTGTTAACGTAAGCCTCGATGAAATTTATTATTTTTTTTTAGGTTCTAAAAGTGGATGATGACATGAACCATTCAAACTTTATGAGGTGGGTTCAGGAACAACTATTACCCAATATGCCTCAGAAATCAGTTCTGGTTGTGGATAATGCTTCTTACCTTAATGTGAAAGCTGAAAAAAATATTACAACAGCATCTAGCAAAACAGAAATGTTAGAATGGCTTAGGGTCCACAATGTTGTCCATGATGCCAGTAAAACAAAACCCGTTTTATATGAAGCAATAAAAACATTTCGCTTAGGTATTCCTGTTTCCTATAAATTGGACTGTTTATTGGAGGAACATGGGCATAAAGTTTAACGGTTGCCACCTTATCATCCGGAATTCAATCCAATAGAAAAAATCTGGGCACTGGTTAAGAACTGGGTGGCAGTGCATAATACCACATTCAAACTGGATGATGTGGAGAATTTAGCCAGGAAGAAATTTTCTGAGGTATCTGTTCAAGAATGGTGTTCTATTTGTGAACATGTAAAGAAATGCGAATCAGAATGGATTAAAAAAGAACACATTTTTGTTGATGTTGTAGATTCTCTCAAGTTTAATGTGAATACATGATCGTCCGATGAATCTACTTCAGAGGATGACTATAGCAGTGGCAACAGTAGGAGTAGTGACTCTGAAAGCAATTAATAGCACAAGTCTGCTAGAAGAAATTTCCTCAATTTTTTTTCAGCACACATAGATTCTAGGCAAAAATATTTCAAATATTGTGAGATGGTTCAAATTGCTGATTAATATTGATATATATCCAAAAGTCCGTGTTGAAAAATCTTAAATTTCCACATGATATACTTTTTTATCAGTAATTATTAACTAACATTCAAAATCCCATCAATGTGTTTATTTACAAATTGGATTAAAATATATTTCTCATTCGGTTGACTATTATATACTACAGGTTTGGTTAAGTTTTTAGATGTGAAAGTTTTAAGGATTTTTATTTCATTACTGTGCTTTTCAAAAATTATAACAATACTATTTGTAGTTAAAACACAAAACATTCTAAATGTTAGTTGCTAGTTAATAAAAGAATATCATGTGGACATTTCTAATTTGATGGTTCGCTCCCTTTAGTGATATATCAATTTAAAAATCAGTCATTTGAGCCAAATCCCAACAAGTGAAACCTGTTTGCCCAAAAACTAGATGTAAAGGATCAAAAGTGGAGTACATTTTCTATTTAGGGTGAAATAATGAACCGTCTTTATTAATTTAGAGACCAGTGTTCGTGCTGCCACTACCCAGCGGTTTCCTGTTAGAACCCTTTCATGAAAATAGGCGAAATAAAGAACTGTCTTTATTAATGTAGAGACTACTGTTCATACTGCTATTTAATTCATGATTACTTAAGTGGATTAGGCCTCTTGGGGCAACCACTATAAAAAAAGCGCGCTGCTTACTCTACCTCTTGGGTGGTGTGGAAATGGGTGTATTTAAATTAACTAATATTTTTTTATTTGGATAGGATATTACTTCATATTTATTTAAATATAAGTATCTATTCGAGTTTCAGCACTTCAATGATGTTTGCAACTGTACGAAGCAATTACAGTATAATGCTGTATAGTTATTTGAGTCAAGTCAAGTCAAGATGTCACCACTATTTTTCATGAATAAATTTTTTTCAAGTTCCTATTTTGTGTTATTTTTACCTTCTTTAATAATATAAGAACGTAATTGATACTTAATTTTTGGCCGATTTCATCGAACATCGCCAATTTATTTATTTAATTTATTTAAACTATACATATATGATAATAGTTATTTGTGCAACTAGTGCATAAAGTGGTGCTTTTTTTCACGAGTGGAAAAGTTGACGCATGAGCCGCAGGCGAATGCTTCAATTCCATGAGTCTAAATGGACTAAAAATGGCGTCGATTTGAATGTTTACGTTTGTCATGAAGACAAAACGCTAAGTAAAATGTCACTTTTAGCACTAGTGCTTAAAGTATTTTACTTTTAACACCAGTGTCATAAAATGGCATTTTAGACACTGACAGCATGCCTTAAAAAGTATACTTTTCTTGACGTTTGTAGAAAATAGCTATTTATGATATTAGTGTTAAAAGTAACATTTTTTAACACAAATATCATACATAGTTTTTTGTACAACTCCTATTTTGATAATAAAATAAAAGTATTTCAAGAAAATCACATTTTGACGACTATTGTCAGTTAATTATTTTTTTGACGTTTTAACAATAATTCTCAATGATTATGTCTCTTTTAACACTAGTGTTAAAAGTATTTTAATTTTTAAACGCTACTTTGTAAACGTCTTCTTTTAACACGTTTGACAGGCATTAAAAATGTCACTTTTAATGGCAGTTGTACAAAAATACATTTTTAATATTCCAATTTTGTGTTAACCTAAAAAATTTGAAAACGTTACGCTAATGTTTTAAAATTTTACAATATGGCGCTGGTTTTGACCACAGATCTCCAACAAGTTCGCGCAGACGACTGCAACTTCAAGTGGCTTCTTCTTATGTGAAACGGAGTCTACTACGATAATAATCTATCATGGTTGATGCGGGTGAACGGAATGAAAAAGAAGTGGCTGATTAGTATTTTTATCAAGTTTATGTAATAGTTTGCTTTTAATTGAATCATTCCATAGTGAATTTTTGTATCCCTACTTTTTGAAATCAGCCATCGAACGTTATAAAACTTTTCTATTTAAAACGAGGTAAACAATAAATGGAAAAATTTTAAAATATCTGTATAAATTTGTTCCAACCAAACCTATAAATCAAATTCACTTTTTATTCATAAAATAACTAGATAATATCATAATGTCGATTCAGTATAACATTAACTAATATGTGAGAAATTTACAATATTTTTGAACATACCTTTTCTCCTGCTTCAGCTGGTAAGTAGAAAACGAGCACACAAAGAAAGGAAATGAGCACGGTGGGAAGTATTAAATTAACGGTATAAAATAACGTTTTTCGACGAATAATTATGTAAAAAGTGATGTCAGTTTCTGTAGGATGATTTCCTTCATATATATTGAGGTAGGCTGGTACTTCGATAATGTCCCAAGTTCCAGACTTCCAGTAGTCTGATAAGTCTACGAAATTTTTGTTATTGTAGAGTGCTAATGAAACCTGGTCTCCGTTAAATGTCCAGGATCCGAATTTCATAATACATGTTTGTTGATCGAATGGAAAATATGTAACATCTATAGTACAAGAACTCTGTAACAAAAAAAGAAGATAGGAGCTTCCCAGCAAACACACTGACGACACAATGACATAATTTGACGTAAATTTTAGGTCATTGGTCGCAGACAGTATATGTCAAATTAATGACGTCGCAAAGACGGTACAGTAGGTAAAAACGTCTTTTTGACGTCATTTTCTCTGACGAAACAAATATGAATATATACAGGGTGTTCAACGGAAACTTGAACCCCCCCAAAATAACCAAGTGTTTCATCAAAAAGTCAAAATACAATCTACCTGCAAATCGTTATCACCCCGCCAATGAATTGAAAATACATTGTTTTTGTAAAAATATCACTTTTTGCTATAGTATGTAAAAAATATAATTAATCCTAATCAGCTTCATATCAAATTATCTTTGATTTGAGAATTGTCATTGACTGATTAATCAAACGGAATAATTATGGTCAAGGCTTACGAATATGATATATTATACTAATGAAATAATATAATATAAGCTATAGATACTATGGAAATAATCAGTGTGCTAAGGCTACGCCAAGAAGGTTTAATACCAACCACCCGGAAATAAACGTACTTAAGTCTCCAATACATTAGGGAATTAATGGAACTTTGAAGCCACAGGTGACGTCAAAACAACAAGCACGAAGTAGAACGTCCAGTGCGAAATGAAGCAGTTGAACAGGCGGTATTAGGTCATTTACAATTACAAATGAACAATCGACAGTCAGACAAATATTACTGCATGGATTAATGTTAAATGGTGGAGTTAATAGACATAACTAACGTTATTGTGGTAAGAGTAATCCTCATTTGTTCATAAAGACACATACACAAAAACCTTAAAAATTAAATGTATGGTTTGGCATTTTAGGGAATCACATTATTGGACCACTATTTATTGACGGAAATCTCAATGGAACAACTTATTTGAATTTATGAGAAGACGTTATTGACCCAATGACACATTGCATCATGATAATAATCTTTTAGAGGACCAATTAACTTTCCAACAGGACGGGGCCCACATTATGATAGACGCGTAAGATAGTTTTTGAACCAACGTTTTCCAGTACGTAAAAGGATATATTTAATACTACCTAGTACAGGACATACAATACTCCTAATAGAAGTAGATTTCATTGAATCGATAGCAGATTTAGAATCAAAAAAAAATTACAGCATTACATTATTTGTTTGAAATTAACCCATAGAGATAGTGTTTGAACCAAAGTTTTCCAGTACCTAAAACAATATATTTGATACAACATAGTACAGGACATACAATACCCCTGATAGAAGTAGATTTCATTGAATCGATAGCAGATTTAGAATCAGAAAAAATTACATCATTACATTATTTGTTTGAAATTAACCCATAGAGGCTTTTCTGTATTGCTACGAGTTCTGCTGTATCGGGTAATTTCTAACCATATGATAATTCCAACCTCTGGTTGAAGATCCCACATCCTAGTCCATATTTTATTAACAAAGCCTAATAATATTGATTTCAGAAAGACTACATTAATTTGATTGGAAGTTGAAAATATTAGTGTAATTCTTAGTTTTAGTAAAAACCTTCGCAAGAGCTTCCAATAACGATTTGTTAAAGATTCTACCACGATCTCACTCAACTTATTTATCATGGGCGATTCACGAATTCTCAGTTTTAATAAATATTTTTAATACCAGAGGAGGCTCATTACACTCTGCCAATATAGCATAAGCAGGTGTGGACTTTATCCCACCAATACATGAACGTGAACATATTATATACTATCAATTTTCTTTAAATTAGAATTAGAATTGTAGCCTTATAGACAACATCCATATTCAATGATTGCACATAAGCTCTGTAAAATAAAATTTCTGTGCTTGGTGATGAATCCCAATTACGTTCAGTTTAGTTACACATTAGACCTAAATATTTGTATTCGTTTACTGCAGCCATTGTGCGCCCAGGCAGAGTTAGGCTTTCCGGCGTTCACAGTCTATGTCTAGTAAAAAACACTACTACAAACAATACTATTTTCTTCTGTCCATCTTACCACTGATTGATTGGTTCGGCACCACTCCACAGTCAGAGGCTTCGAGATCTCGGCACCTCAGCCTTTAGGCTTTTTGTGCTCTTGGTTGTACCGTTTATGTGAAGAGACCAGTAGGCCTTATCAGGCTCAACAGTCTTTTCACTAGGTCATTCTTGGAGAAATCCTCCCTTGAGGACTCTAGTCCTAGGAGTCTATATCTCCAATGAGACAGTGCTTGGAGAACGGTGTTCTTTCTGCATGTGGATTGATACACTTTTCTTGATATTTTTAACAATTTATTAACGTTGTGGACTGTATAACACTTTTATCGAAAATTATAGAACAATAAGAGACAGCCGACATGTTGTTAAGATGGTTACTCAATCCCAATTGTCCCTTTTATTTCATATATGCGGTCAGAACCAGAGACCTCTGTCGATATGTTACGGCGTTGCCGATGTGCATAAGTTAACTTTGCTTTGCGTACATTTTCAAATCATAAACTTATAAAGTAACAATGAACAGTGCTTCACACAGATAATGTGTGAAGCTGTTTCCTCCTCTTCCATGCAGGGTTTTTTGACCATGAGTTTGCTGTGTTTCTGCATTGGCACGTGGCTCCAGTACGTCTGATGTTTAGTTTGAATCAACCGAGATGTACAACCATGTTCAGCAGTTTTTGACATTCCAAGTACTGGTTCAGGATCAGTGAATGCTGTTTCAGACCCTAGCTTTGCTAGAGTGTCTGCCGTTTCAATTCCTTCAATATCCTTGTGCCCCGGGACCCACTTAAGAGTTACTCTATTATGGTTTGTCAGGGTTAAGAGTTTTTGTAGGCAGTTCCGAACCAGTCTAGATCTGATCTGGGGAATCTTACCACTACTTGCATTATGTTTTCGAGAGCACAAATGCAATTATCATATTAATTCTGGATATATACAGAAATCATCTGCGTACTGAATACAGTTAGCTAGGTTATTAATCTGTGTATGTATATTACCAGTATATACATTCTCATGATTTATTGTTGGAATTATTATTAACCAATACACAGTTGAATACAAAAAAAATACAAAAACTAATAAACTCATATTTTCAAGTTAAAATAATGATATTTTACAAAAAAGTTACTGCAAACGCATTTCATTAACAACATTCCTAAAATAAGTAAAAAAACGCTATCGTTAAAAAAACCGTTGCTGGAACGTGCACTTCACTAGATCCTATTCCAAGTAGACTATAATACCACCGTACATAGACAAGAATAGTAGGTTCACTCTAAGCTCCTCCCAGCGCAATGTCTATCTCACTCGGTCTCCGATGCTACTCTTTTTCGGGATCTTGAAGCTCTCAATCGAGCGATAGACAGATACCGTGTGTCTTTTGTAGTTTGAAGGTACGAGCGGAGTTAGTAGTATACAGGCTCTTTGCAGTGAATTATTTAATTATTATTACGGGATATTTATTAAAAAGAAAATGCCACGAATGTGTTGTGTGGAGGGTTTTAGCACTAGAGTTGGAGCACAAATATCTTTCTTCAAGGATGAAACTAGATAAAGTTTACAATATTGTTTAGCAAAGGATATTAGTCATTTTGTTATAAAAAGCAGTGTAGTTTATTAAATAAATCACCTAAAGGTGTAGGTACACAGACGATTTTAAGAAGTTTGCTTTAAGCGTTTACTTTTTACGACCTAAGGCATACAAAAATGTTTCTACTTTGTTCCGGTTACCTTCCAAAAGCACGCTTAACCGTTTTACCCGTGGTTGGGCAGTAAACCCAGGCTTAAGTGATAAAAAAAAAGATTGCATTATTTGCCTCGATGAGATGTCATTGAAAACTCATTTATTTTATGATTTATCAAAGGATAAAATTGTAGGCTTCCAAGAATCACTTTCATCAGAAAACGAATCCGAACCAGCAACTAGTGTTGTTATGGATTATGAAGCAGCTGGAAACAACCGCTTGCCTACTTTTTTTATAAATGAACGGCGCCTTTAAATGAAATAAAAGACATTTTGTTTGAAACAGTTAGAAAGTTACGTGATATAGGTCTAAATGTGCTAGATGTAGTGTCTGTTCAGGGTTATAACTTCCAAAAATTAGTTAAAAGCTGCCTCAAATTGAGCACAGACAATGTTTTTTTACGTAGATAATATCAAGCTTGTTTACTTTTTTGATGTCCCCCTCTTACTTAAATCTACTAGGAACAATTTTTCTCTTACTGGTTTGAGTTGCCATAAGGAACTACCAATAAAATGTATTTGGATACATTTTAAAATTATGAAAAAAAAGGAATGTAGACTCTGACCAAAATTAACCGAGGAGCATATGTTTCCAAATAATTTTCAGAAAATGAAAGTAAAATATGCTTCACAGATTTTTAGTAATTCTGTTGCAGTTGCTCTTAATACATACGTTGATTTTAAAGTTTTGCCTGTAGATGCCAAGGTAACTGCTAAATTAATTAAAACCATGAATGATGTTTTTGATTGATTAAATTCGTTACATTTGAATAATTTTAATGCATTCATGGGTACCCAAAAACAGTTCCAGCTATTGGAAGAATTTGAAACTTTACTGAAAAATTTCCGTGTGGTTAACAGTGAAGAAAAAAATTTAACTAATAAAATGAAATGTATATTTGGGTGGCAACTTACAATAAAATAAAATATATAATGTAGTAAAAGCTATTCTAATCAATGATTCTAGTTTATTTTTTATAATTTTATGTTCCCAATTAAATACTAGAACGTACCGTGCATAGCCAAACAATTTCGTTTTTTGAAATAGTTTTCTAACAACGTACATTTTTATCAGCCCCCGTACCAAACACTTCATCGATAAATCAACAAACTATGAGGGTAGTAATTCGCGCGACCCCTGTATATACGACACACGTGTGTTTTAACGATCGTTTTTGGGCATGTCTTTATCAGCACTACATTAAAGTGCCGACGACGAGTGAACCTACTATTCTTGTCTATGTACGGTGATAATACTATCAGAATTTCATTATGAAAAATTTGGAAAACGGTTGCACACACATACACACACTCACATACACATACATACACCTACATACACATACATACACATGCATACACATACATACACATACATACACATACATACACATACATACACATACATACACATACATACACATACATACACATACATACACATACATACACATACATACACATACATACACATACATACACATACATACACATACATACATATACATACACATACATACACATACATACACATACAGACGTACGGACATCATCGTAAAAATAGTCAGGAAAGCTTCTTAGGGCTTCAAAACGTCGAGATTTGTTGAAACCTCGATTTTTGCAAAACGGGGTAAAACCAATAACTTCCCGATTTTTCGAAAAATCATTGATTTTCTTAGCGGGAAGTTAAAAATGCTTCTTTATTCACAATCATATTTATCAAAAATATAATCTACTGTGCATTTGACAAGTTTTTGCAGTCTCAAACTTCCAGATATTATTGATTGTCTAGTTGTCGAATTTCTTGGGTAACTGTCAGAGAGGGACACATTTGAAAAAAAATTAATTAGGTATTCTCGTTTACGGTAGCTGGATTGCTACCGAAAATATAAAAAAAGATTGTGGTTTAATTTCCCAAAAATAACAAAAAGCATAGTGAATATACAAGGAACATACAGAAGATATAATTAATAGTTAATTAGATTATTGCAGATTATGCATAGTTAAAAGTAACAAGCCTATATCTAATTATATTTCATCTCAAAATCAACCCCCATTGAAACAAAAATTAATAATTCATTAATTAAAAGTGAAAATTAAAAAATACTCATGAAAGTACAATTGATAAATTCTCAAATTATGTAACTATTCCGAAAACGAAATCACAAAAACTTGAAGGAAACGGAAAGACAAGCAATTAAATCCTTCAAAATAAAAAAAGGTCGAAAAACCACTTCGTGCATCTTAAAACTTGAAAACATAAGACAACCATATAAAACTATGAAATAATTTAAAGCCTTTTACTTCAATTTTATTGAAAATTAAACTTTTAGTATGCTTGATAGTAGATGTTCTAAGTTAAGTTTCACAGGATTTTGCAGTGGGATTTGATATTTCACATAAACTGCTTCATGCGTTTCATTTTACTCAATATAAACTTGTAGATTGTTTTAAACATACCTGATAAATCGCAGGGGGGACCCATAAAACTTCACCATTGGGATAAATTAATACATTCGATTTATATCTAACTTCGTAGTTGCCATCGGCACTGAAAGAGAAAATGATATATTTCAACCTACATTCAATATATCCATTCGGGTGCTGACAAATTTAACTATATTTTGTTCACTGATGTATACCTATGTTATAAGCATCTATGATAAGTCCCGAACATCACAGTAAAATTTTGAAGTGATAAGTATAAAGGTCGGCTAATAATTGATTCCACTATAAGTAGACCAGAAAATAAATTTGAAGAGCATCCCTAATGTGGCGATCATTATAAAACTCTCCATGCAGGAAATAATGATAAACAATTAAATTTGTTTGATAGTTGTGCAATAAAATTCTCTGTAAAGCAGTAGAACACAACCATTTCAAAAATATCAAATGCTATGAAACATAAATTGCTAACGAAAAACAGATTAGTAGCTTTTATAACGAATGTATGACTAAATGGTAAATGCAAATGAACAAATCTTGTTGGATTTTTTGAAACTTTGAATCAATAAACCTTTTTATTTCAATGAGAAATTTTTCAATACTTCGTAGTATTTATTGATGTACAGAAGTATATTATGGTTTATTTACGATAAAAAGACGATGACGTCATTTTTGGTTACTTTGTTGCTTAAGAGAATAAATATAAATGTACCAGCCTAAATACAATGTACACTTGATGGATAGGGCAATTTACAGTCTACGGGTTGGCAAAACTTCAAGACGTTGTCAGATTAATTGGTAAAATTCTTCAGTTTAGTTTGACATTTATTGACATACGATCATCTTCTTAGTATTTACAAGTTTTTTGGTGCTTTTGAATTAATAGTTTCTTTCGGATTTAAAGAAAAAACAGTTATTTTCATACCTAATTATTGAGACAAATCTGCAGTGTGTAGTTTAACGCATTAAAATACCCAAGCAGTTAAACAGTAAATGTCAAGAGATAGTAACTTATTTTGAACGAAAATGCCAAAGTCCGCTTCTCCCGCTTAATGCTGCAAAAGACGTAAGTTATACTATTTACGTTCATTATTATTAATATTGTTATATATTTAAACGTAGAAAGATTGAAAGTTTTTAATGTTAGGTTAGGTTGATGAAACTTGATATATTTTTATAT
This sequence comes from Lochmaea crataegi, assembly GCA_947563755.1. Taxonomy (NCBI): domain Eukaryota; kingdom Metazoa; phylum Arthropoda; class Insecta; order Coleoptera; family Chrysomelidae; genus Lochmaea; species Lochmaea crataegi. Next base: position 33,052,321 of record OX387422.1, on the reverse strand, counting down.
AGAATGGTTGGTTACTGTTACTTGTATCTTATCCACACTTTTCACATAAATAAATACTTATTGAATAAATCTGAAACTAGAATATAAGCCTTTTATTTGTAAATAAATACCTTCGATTCATCCATTACGAGGCAAATGCCAATAAAAAAGAAGAAATGCCAGATTGACATTTCCAGTTTTCTTAAAGTAAAGAGAAAAAAACTATAGTTTGGCAACGTCACAAAAGTTTGTTTTGCAACGTCATCGTCTTTTTATCGTAAATAAACCATATCAGTAAGTGTTTTGGAAATAAAAAAATTCAATCCGCGCATCGTCGGCTTTCTGCCGCCATTGTGGCCATCCCATTAAACCAAAGTATCATTTCCTGTTGTAGATTTTCTGAATGTGACTTTGAACCGGAATCGGCGTGCACTGTGGACACTCAGCCTTTTTTAGTTTATTGAATATGCTTGGTACTTGGTTTTTCTTTGTCCATTTGGTGCCTTATTGCAGTCACGTACGTCTATGATGCAGCATTAATTCCAAACGGAACAGTATTTTTTTAAGACATCTCATATATGTATTCCTTAGCTAAATTGGTTATTGAGTTTACCAAATATTTTGTATCTTCGTCGACACACACACTTAAGAAATACTTTGATTATATCATTTGTGCAGTACCTGAAGAAAAACAGGAAGATTTTTCACAGGGATTTAACATTTTTCATGAAAGCATCCAATCCACGGCCAATTAAATACAAGATACCACCTTAAAAATTGCTTTTTACCAACACGATATTATGAACATTTTATTTGTCACTTCCATTCCGAACAACTTTTTATAATTAAAATTTTCGATATTGTCACAAATGTACTTTACTTTACTCTCGTACTAAATTCATATTTTTTAAAATTCCTACGAATGAAATAATAATTTGACAACTGGATACTTGCATTTTACGTTCTGAACCATGCTGAACTTTTTATACAAATTATTGAGTGAAAATTTACTTACTTATTAAATAAAACTATGTCTGGTTTCCAGACTTTATCTGGCGGTAACCTTAAAACAGCAATTCCTCCATAATCAGCTTCATCCCATTGTAACTGATAGTCGTTCCAAACCTAAAAATGTCTCAATGATTCATAAACACTAACTATTTATTGTACTATATTTACCAATCGCAGCCAGACGTTTGATTTCATAATTTGATTTTTCTCGTTCTGCAAAAAACAAACAGTATCAAACATTGGACATATTTTCCATTCAATCATAAAAATGCTACTGTATTTTCATAAAAAAGTATCATTTTAACAAGTTGTAACATGTCGCATTTTCTTCTTGAAACTAATTTAGTCTGCTAGTTTTTGTTGCTCATTTTTCACCTTATGTAAATTTTTTAGTATATCGTTTCCATGTCGCAATAACCACGCCAAAATTAGATATTAATATTCATCGATTCACCTTCTGTTTTGCCACGTGATAGTTGAAATCAGTTTTATATTCTTCAATAAAATTATTTGCTTTATCTGCAACTAAGAAGGTAACATTAAATAATTTTAAATTATTCGTGGTGAGTAGTTTTCCATTTAGTCCTAGGCAAGTTTTAGCTAAGTTTTTAGTTGATCCGTTCCTGTTAAAACTGTGCACGAGTCTTTCCATAACTGAGCTGACCACCGTTGGAGTTGTCGCCGCCAATTCACGCAGAGCTGCAATTATCCCAGCCGCCTCATCTTTAGCGTACGTAGGATTTCAATTATTCTCCACGTTTGGTTCTTTGCTAATTATTAAAATTATGTAAATGTTGAATAGTTCAACAAAAAATTATCATAGTCAAACTTAGTATTGATTATTCAAGTTATGAATTTAATTTGTGTATTTTCACAGTAACTTAACGTTAATTTTTTTACAAGGTGTTTTCAGCTTGCCACATTTTTATCTCTTTTCTTATTGATTCCGTTTCGCTTAAAAGCTGGTGGCGTTCAATTTAATATTAATTGTACACCCCATTCCGCGTACAAAATTATTTAATTGATGCGTAATTCTACTCCCTGAGGTGGATAGCCGGGGACTCTATTGTTATTATTAGTTATTAATATTTTTCAAACAACATTAGGTTTTCCAAAGTTTTTTTTAATTACTTACTTTTTTAAAGTAGTGGTTGTGGGATAACTCCAAGTTTCTCTTAAATAAGTATTTGTAATTTTAAAAGTATTTTCATCATTTGGAAATTCGTAGTGCTATTCATGATTTAACTGAAGTCATTAATAATCTCACTGCTCATAAACGCGAACTCGCGTTTAATAGAATACATTCAAGATTAATTCATTTAACGAATAGGATAAATAGAATGAATGTTGATACCGATGAGGGTAAATAGATTAAGATTTCTTTAGCTAATGTGAACAATACTAAAAATGGGTATTCAAGCATTGGTTTTGTTAGAAATCTACTATGGAACCAAAGAGATGCTGGAACTGTTATGTATTCTATACGTAGACAACTTCATAAGTAATTGCGAAAAACTTTTAGTAATCCAACGATTGGAAATACTGAGGGGGTCGCAAAAGCGGCAGACTCAGGCTGTTAACCTTACTAGATAAGAAATAAGGAACGTGTTTGTAGAATTAATCAATAATACATTTTAGTAGTTATACAAGTTTATGAATTGCACCTCTTACATATGCAGCAGTTGGCCACGAGGAAAAAGTGTTGTTTGAACCAAGAAAACTTTTTTAAAAGGACACAAGTTTTTCAACAACAAAAAATATGAGCAATCCACGTTACAGCTCCAGTGCTGGCTACAAACAACACCACCCATTCCATTCTCACAGTATTTTGAATAGAAACTTCTGATACAATCGAAAGATTTGATAGATGGCTCATGTGTGCCTTCGAAATTTTAACTCCACTATCAAACAAAAAAGCAGGATACCTGCTAGATTACAAGGGGTCAGATGCCTACCACGTTCCCTTTGACAAAACTTCACCAGACCAACCAGGAGTTAAGTAATATGATGAATTGGACAATACTACGAAACTGCACTATAGTCCCAAGCCATTAGAAGTAGCAGAGATATTTCGGTTTTTACGAAGAAACCAATACGAATGTGAAGGAGTTCAAGAATACTTAACAGCACTACAACGCCTGGACACTACATTCAAGTTTGAAGACTACATGAAAAAGCTTTACGAAACTTATTTTTAGTTTAAGGGCACAAAATATCCAAAGCAGATCGTTCTAATGAAAAGGGGAACAATAGTGACAGTTATAATTCTGATAAAAAAACTGTTGTTTTATGGTGGATTTGCGAAAGATCTAGTAAATACAAACAGAAAGGTAACTTTGAGCAAGTATGTTTTACGAAAAATACAAATCTACAGGATTCAAATTGATGAAATACGTAATTCCAAATTTCAGTGCTCGATCCCACTTATTTTCTGCAATAGATTTAACGTTGGTACCTACAAACATCGCGTCAAATTCACATGGGTTCCAACCCATTGGATGACCCCCATTCTAGTGACCAATTTCCTATATTGTCAGCATAGATTCTACTGTTCGATAGTACATAACAAAGGAAACATGGCAAATTGGGTGATGTACTCTAATTATTTTAAAATCCCCAATATCGAAACATTAGATAACAATGAGCAAGCTATAAGAGTTGTTACTGAAGCCATCTTAGAAACAACTCAAAAAAGTATTCCAGAATCAGTTAACCGAACGGTAACCAAAATGGTTCTCTAGTGGAATGAAAGGATTCGTGAACTTACATCAACCCGAAAAAAAGCACTAAATAAGTTCCCATCAAAATTGGGAATAATTGACAAATTTTTAATGTCTAAAACAGTTGGTACCACTATAGCTAAGTGTTTAAAATTATCAATTAAATCTAACTCTGCACAATTGTCGATTTCGCTAAAGGATTCGTCGTTAGAAGAGAAGTCTAGCATAAAAAAAATTCTTACCACATATGTGCTCTAATTGTTGCAATAGACCTTTTCTAATATCCGTTATTGGCTTCCTTAATGGATTCCTTGGGAACTGAAAATTGAGGTTGTTTCGGGTTATAGTCCAAAAAGTTGAAACTCACGGTTTTTCCACGATGAAAATCCTACTGACTGCGCCACTTAAGTTTCTTTACCGAAAAACTTTATCTTTGAAAACAACTTTATTAACTTCAAACACAAAATATTGAATTAGTGAATTGAAATAATGTTTAATATTATTGCAACCAATGTAAAAATCAGACAATTGAATTTCATATAAAACATAAAACCTGAGACTGTATCAAAATCTCATACAGCTGAATAAACCATTCTCCATTTAGTCATATGCGGGTGTTGGGCTCAATTAATATAACATAGTTATAAGGCTAAATGACTCGCGTCTCTATATGCATGACTACCTTATTACCGCTTTCTTCCTTGCTATAATATCCACTCCTCTATGTCTTTAGCCTTAAATACAAAAACAACCCCAATTCATTCTGTTGATAGTATAGAACCACACAGTAGTCATGTACCTCTCACATCTTCTTCGTCTTCACCTTCTCCTACAGTACCTCATTCTCGGCACATCCAGTGTATAAATGGCATGTTTTCTTCTCGGAAAATAATTAATTGCTCCATTTGATTTTGGAAAATTTCAGTGAATCACGCGGTATTTCCGATATTTAGTTATTTCTACGTTCTTGTCAGTTATTCCACGGCAGCGCTTTTACTTGGTATACCTATAATCGTATCCAATTTAGTTCTTGGTCGGAAATGTTTGTAAGATTGAAAGCTAATGTTTTTCGTTACAGCCATGAAACAAATGTGGAGTTGGAGATATTAAATCGTGTTCAAATTTATTCTATGGTAGATCTTATTAGCGAATGTTGTGGATAAGCAATCCCGTCCCGGAATCTTCCAAATAATGATCGTTTATTTGATCTTAATCTCGCTTGTCTTTATGTTTCATTCATATATTCGTCAAACAGGAAATATTCTGTTAATGTTTCCGCTTTATCTTCTTCCGTATGTTGGAATTGGGAAAGAACTGGTCACATTTTCACAAAGTATCGTTCTTTTGCTATGTCTTGTAAATCGCATAACAGTTTCCGGTCATGTGAAAAAAGTTCAAAGACCAGAAATTCCGTAACTAATGAGAAATAATATACAGAAACATTCAAATAAAAACGGAACATAGGGGTTTAGTGTATTGTCCGATCTAAATAGTCCACCAACAAAACATTTCTATAAGTTCACTTCAATGAATATCAAGTATTGATCTGGACAGCTGGATTCAGAATCACTGTAGAAAAGTCCGCCCCTTCACCTGCCAAAATTTGTTAGTTATGTGCGAGGTGTGTCCGAAGTGCGACCTACGATTTAGTATTGAATAATTATTTGATGGGGTTAGTAAACATTTTTTGGCCATAACGGCTTGCAAAATAAAAATAAATTCGTAAATAAAACAAAATAGGATTCTTTAAATTGAAACAATATTATGGACTTGAACACACACCGATCGACTGACTGTCTGACGCTAATTAAGGACCGCCCACAGTTGAGAATAGTGAGTGGTGGGAATTGTACGATATGTTATAGGTGTCCAAATAAACGATTGTAATAATCGTGTTTTTAATCTGTTGAAGCTGGATGTTGGTCTACTAGTACAAAAGCAGTTCTGATACAATGCTTAAAATCCCTATGTTCCGTTTCTGTTTGAATGTATCTGTATATTAACTTAAGAAAAAACCGGGGCGTCGACCCAGCTCTGTAGTTGAACGCCTGTGATGCGATAACTACAGCCAAGCAGAGTCGAGTCGAAGTACTAACTTGGATGGGTGACCATTGGGGAAACACCGTCGTAGGGCGACGTATTATTGATGCATTCAAAAAGTGTGCATGTGTTCTAGATTTTCATTTTATTCACAATATTCATAGAAATTATTACCTTTTACGTTTATCCTGTTAAGAAGAGTTCCATAGCATGCACGACCAAATCGAATTCTTATTATCGTAGATGGATAATGCCTAGGTACAGCAAACTGCTTACACCGAGCAAACTTTGGTAACTTTGACTGTATTTGCATATAATGGGAATTAGATTCAAGTTTTTATTTGTTCAACCTTAAAATATGCACAAAAATCTGAAATGATTACTTTATAACCGATGTATTGACCAATGTCGACTGCGGATTCAGCCACTTGATCTACATGCTCATTATGTAAAAGGCCAATGTGTGGTTTTACCCATACAAAAATTATCTTGACATTTTTATTTTCCAATTTTGATATAATTTTGTTTATTCTAAAAATATAATGGTTTGATTGTTAGGAAGATTTGTTTGGTCAAGTGTTTTGAAGAAATCTGAAGCTACCACTGCAGCTCTAAAACCAGAATTTTAAACAAAGTAGGTATATCGCTTCTAATATAGCACTTGCTTCTGCACCATATATCGAACAGTTTTTAAGAAATTTAATCAATTTTCCACCTTCAACGAAGGTACATAATAAGCGGTATCCTGAACATATTTAGAAGCATCCGTAAACACAGCAACATAATCTGGAAACTTCTCAAAACTGGATCGTATGATACCTTGAGTTATATGTGTATTTTCGTGGTCTTGAGGTAGCAATATAGTAACCTCGGTGAAAAATGATTCAAAGTCTTGTATTATGAAAAAATCTATAGCTTGGTTATTAATATCTATATCATTTTGGATATCTCTGCATGAATGAGGAGAATTTTTATGCTTCCCATATCTTTGGTTACATCGAATGTGTTTAGCGTAGGAACCTCTTCATACTGTCATAAAGGGTTTTAATTAAGAATTTCCCACGGAGATACTGTATTCTGTAGACTAATGGCGACTCGAGAGCCTGTATATATACATATACACTGTGTTCATTTGAAAAGGACCCACCCTTAATATTTCAAAAATGGAGCATATTAGAAGGAAATGCCGAAACACGTCAACTTTTAACTTGAGGGGGACACTTTTTGGCGCTAATGTCATAAACGTCAGATTCACCCCCTCCCTACTGGAGACACCCCTTACATTCTTTCAAAGGGCATTAGGTATCAAGTCACACCCCATTTAAAAGGTCTGGTAAATCTCTATTCAATCTTATTTAATCGTTGTTTAAAATTGGCTCTTTTTCAACATTTATTGCTTGAATGTTAACGGTGGTCACTTTGTACACATGATTAAATAGCAGTTATTTCTTGTTAACAGTTGTCTTTTTACTATTTGCGAGACTATTTGTAAATTTTTTATCCTTCAAAGAGTCTTTCTATCATAACACAATACGGGAGCAAACGAAAAATTGAAAGAGAGCCAATTTTAAACAATGATTAAATAACAATGGAAGGCTGGTATCAAAGGCAAAACAAAATGATTGAATAGAGATTTACGGATTTACCAGACCTTTTAAATAAGGTGTGACTTAATACCTAATGCCATTTGAAAAAATGTAAGGGGTGTCTCCAGTAGGGAGGAGGTGAATCTGACTTTTATGACATTAGCGCCAAAAAGTGTCCCCCTCTAGTTAAAAGTTGACGTGTATCGGCATTTCTTTCTAATATGTCCCATTTTTGAAATATTAAGGCTCGGTCCTTTTCAAATATATATATATATATGTATAGATATATATATATATATAGATACACTGTGTTCATTTGAAAAGGACCTTTAACAAGTGTGGTGTTCAGATTCGATGAGAATTGTTTTGGAAGACTTAAGTATATGTGTAATGTGATGCATCCACGGAATCTCCTTATCGAATGTTACTCCTAAATATTTCGTGTTAATGGGAGTTGAGTTCCTATCAACCAAATTAATTTCCCTTAGTGCTGTATCATAATTTTAATTCTCAACGTAATCACATAAATCGACTGCATATTGTATTTTAAAAGTTAAATTATTTACTTCAATTTCATGTATGTCCACTGTGCAAATATTTTAAGCAATAATGGACTTACAACTGATCCCTGTGGCAGACCCATGCCACAGATTTCGAAAGCTTGTTGCTTGGAAACCGACGCCGCAGGCGGAGGTCTGTTGCCAATAAGCAACAAGCTTGAAAAAGTTGTTATAAAATTTTTGAGCATTTATCAATGTTCGAGGGTTATTCGAATACAAATTTTTTTGCTAATTATAGAAAAAAATACATAGTATATTTGCTTCTATAATTTAATTGATGTTCTCGTCCGTATTATGACAAAATCGTGACATTTTGAAATATTAAATATTTGAAACGTCAAAATCGAAATAAATCAAAATGTATCCATGGCAACGTACCTAATAGAGTGAATCCAATGAAATCAGTTAATTTGAGGTCATTTGATTGAACACAACCAATCAGAACAACATTACACTGAAAACAGCCCATGGTCTTTCATTGGATATCTACTAGAGCAAAAATTTTTCTCTGAAATAGATAAATTGATTGATTTACATTTTAATTATAGATTTAACTAATTGTTGACGAATTTTAAACTGTTTAATCATTTTATCTTTTAAAATCAACAGAGTAACATCATCATACGCACCTCCATGATCCAAAAATGAAGTAGATGAATACTTATTACGTGAAAAATTGTTCTGAATATCAGCATATCAATAGTACCAAAAAATTGCCTATACATATTCAAACTGACATTCGGACGACAAATTGTGTATGTTCAGCCACCCCAATAATCTAGACTTAATCCTACCATAGGATTGAGCCTGATCCGGATTCTTGCCTGGTTTTAAGATGGGAACCACAATAATTCTCCTTCACACTCAGGCGACAGCTCGTTGAAAATACACGTTCTTGGCTAAAGGTAGTAGGTTGATCAGTGTATTTATTATTATTAGAGCCTGGGTAGGTCACAGTTCTATTACTCAAGGCATAATTGAGTTCATTAATGGTAACGAGTTGTAATAAAAAATTATTCGAGTGATGAACGTAGAAATATGATATGCATATTAGCTATCGATGGTGCAATTTTATTGAAAAAGGAATTGACCCAATCTTGAGAAAAGGAAGTGAGTGTAGGTGTATAATTTCCATAAGCACATAAATTTTGCTCGTAGCGATAGCGTGGCTGGCCAAGTAAGTCGCATTTATTAAAAAGTTATATTTCACCAGAGTAATTTTTGAAATTATTTTCTACATAAAGCCCAATCTACTTTTTTAACAATCCACTCGCTTTTGTGGCAAATTAAATCATCTGTTAGATGAATTAACCTTACTTTAAGGCAGATAAGGTAAGTATACTAATGTTTATTTTTTAAATTGTATAGTTGTATACTTTAAATTTTAAACGTATTTTTATAAGGGGGTCATTTCGTTTATTAATAAATAAATAAGTCGGTACTTACGACATTAATAAGCTGAACGAAGGCTAGACCAAATCTGACGTCTACTTTTTCAGTTATGTTTTGTACGGGTCTAATGAGCTTGTTATAACCTCTAAAAAGGTCACGAACTAATCGCTCCTCGTCTTCAGAACCACTTCCTGAAACAATATAAGTATTCCATAAACATTTTGCTACACAGGTGGTTTCAATAAATTATATTCATTCAACAACAACTCAAACGCATTCAGGTAGAGTATCCCTATATAAGAGTGATGTTAGGTTGCATCATGATAGATGTTTATGTTTTTTCATCAGATCTCAGGGTTCATTTCGAAGACATTGTGGAAGGAATTATACTAAAACATTATTTTTAGAGATAGTATTCATCCTCCAGGAATTAATAAAAAAACAGATACCTATTCAAAATTTAAGTAATCTTTATTCTCTCTTACTAACTTTAGACAAACATAATGATAATAAAAATAATGGTTCCAATTTTTCATTTAGTTTGTAGGGATTTTTTTTCCTTTTCCTCTCAATATTTATTTCATTAGTACAGATTTAATTTATCAACTTTTCTTCACTCATTGAGGACATTTTTATAGTAAGTAACCAAAGTTGGTCCTTTTTGAATTGTTGGTTGAAGAATTCTTTTGACATGAGTACCTATATTTTCACTTTCACTTCTGTCTATTTTCACTTTCACTTCTGTCTAATTAATAGAAAAATAAGATTTATTGTTTCCTGACCTGTTTATGTTTTTTATTGAGAACTAATATGTACACTTACCACATGTATCTGTGGATTTAATTTTAATTGTTTTTATGGCAATTTAATAGTTGTGACAATGCAATTTTGTGTGTAGGTATTTGGACTTTTTGTCAAGATTGTTATTTTGCCAATAACAAAATAAAGGAGCCAATTTCAGTTTAGCGTGAGTTATAGAAATGTTTTTATGGGACTATTTTATAAATTATGTTCCTTTTTTCTCAATAGGATGTAAATAAAGATCTACGAAAGCTTGGAAACCTAAAAACTGTTTTATGCTTTTCAAACCAGAACATACATGTAAGTGGATTAATCCATAGGAAAATTCTTTTTCTCAAGTGTCATTGTTACTCGTCAGACAACATCAAAAGCTTTTAAACGACGCTAGTAGATAGTAGTAGCCCCGATTTGGACCAGCGTTTGGAACATTTTAATGCTTTCTGATAGTTAAGAATGATACCTGGTAGATTTTTCCTATGGTTTAAGGTTTAATACAACTTTTTTCGTTTCAAGTAGCATGGGGCAGCTTGAATGTAGGATTAATATCAGTTGCCTAGGTGATTGCCGTAAAGATCTTTAAAAAAAATTTGTTGACAATATCAGTATGCAAATTTCTTCGGCTTGAATTATTTTTCCATAATGGGTCATTCAGATGAAATTGTGAATTTCTCTTCCAGAAATATTGATGTTTTGGTTTAAAGAAGTGTAACGAAAGCTGCTTAACAATATCAAGTGTGTACTTTAAAGATAAGTATTTTTCTCTAAAAAAAAAACACAACATATAATCAGAGTTATACAGGGTGTCCCAGGAATGAGAAACCAAAACTTGGGAATGAGTAGGTGGTGTAAAAATAATGTCAGTATTTCATATAATTTTTTTCTACGGACCTCCTTTGTTGAGTTATAGGGCTTTGAAGTTAGAAATTAAAAATAAATTTTTATTCATAACTCCAAAACTATAATTTCGAACTTGATAAAAATTTGGTGGATTGTCAAGTACATCAATTCATTTATTTTGTCCATACCAGTAAGTATACTAATGTTGCAGAAAGTCAGGATCGGACTTGGCTCACCGGATAAAAGGTCAGAACTTTTAAAGTGACAAGGCAACAAACTTTAAAATACTGTATGTTTATTCTCCAACTATTTTTCTGAAAAAAAAGGTACCCTTTGTCCAAATCGATAACATCAGTGGTTTCCGAGAAATATGGAATTTCGTAAAACACCGCAGAGCACATTCAGATTCTATCATTATTTAGGAAATGGGTTATAACCAAGTAGGCTGCCGTCAATTATTTGTCATATGCATTAGGTAACTATCCTTTAGTTTAGAAAATGTAGTTTTATCAAGTAGGAAGCTGCCAATTTATTTGCCATACTCGGAGTTAAATAAGAATATTTTAATTATTTCTGTATTGTTTTAAATGGCAGAATAAGTATACCTTCAATGAATATGCAGATATGCATTTAATGTATGGAAATGCATCTGGAAATTCTCGCGAAGCAAGGAGACTTTATTCTGAACATTTTCCTAATAGAATTTTACCAGAAAGAAAAACTTTTGTTCGTGTTGACAGAAATTTACGAGAAAAAGGTATGATTTCATGAAATATTGCAATTATGCATTTTAAAAGGTAAAACATTTTATTGTTAGGTACATTTATACGGAAAGCAGATGATGTGGCTCCCGTAAGAAATATCCGTACTATTGTTTTAGAGCAGGATATCCTAGATGAAGTAGATAACAACCCTACATCAAGTGTTAGAAAACTTGGGATCCAGCATAATGTTTCAAAAACCACCGCGCATAGAATACTTCAAGAAAATCTTTTACGATCTTCAAAAAGTACACGGTTTGGATCCAGGAAACTATCCAGCACGCCTGGTTTTTAGAAAAACAAAGACATAATCGAGATTTTATTAAATCAGTATTGTTTACTGATGAAGCTGGATTTACGAGAAATGGCGTTGTAAATTCTAATAATTGACATTTGTGGGCCGATGAGAATCCACACGGCATAATTCAGGCACGGCATCAACAAAGGTTTATGGTAAATGTTTGGGCTAGGATAATTGGAAACCACTTAGTTGGTCCATTTATAATTGATGGTCGTTTAGATGGACAGTTGTATTTAGACTTTTTGGAAAATCATTTAAATTACCTATTGGAAGATGTACCTATACAAACCAGAATTAATATGTGGTACATGCACGATGGTGCTCCACCTCATTTTAGCATTGTGGTACGTGATCACTTAAACGTTGCATACCCCCAAAAATGGATTGGAAGGGGAGGTCCAATTGCATGGCCCCCGCGTTGTCCGGGTCTAAATCCAATGGATTCGTTCCTCTGGGGCTACCTGAAAAGTTTGGTATATGCAACAAGGAATGAATTGTTGGATCGAATTCATTTCCATTGCGATGCTATAAGGAATAATCGAGGAATATTGTTTCAAGTACAACGAAACATTATTCGTAGGCTCAATTAATGTGTAGAGGTAGGAGGTGCACATTTTGAACATTTATTAGATTAAAATTCTTGTTTCTATTTTTTTATTATGTTACTCTGGATAATTATTACTTTTAATATACGTTTTTATGAAAATTATGAGATAATTTGTTCTGCTGAACATTACTTACTTAAAGAATGGTTGAGGCATATGATACATACATTGACAGCTTCCTACTTGATAAAATAACATTTTTTAAAGGATGGTTAATGCATATGACAATAATTGATGGCAGCCTACTTGGTTATAACTTATTTCCTAAATAATGATAGAATCTGAATGTGCTCTGCGGTGTTTTACGAAATTCCATATTTCTCGGAAACCATAGATGTTATCGATTTGGACAAAGGGAAGGAAAGGGAAGTTCTGACCTTTTATCCGGTGAGCCAAGTCCGATCCTGACTTTCTGCAACATTAGTATACTTACTGGTATGGAAAAAATAAATGAATTGATCTACTTGACAATCCACAAAATTTTCATCAAGTTCGAAATTATAGTTTTGGAGTTAAGAATAAAAATGTATTTTTAATTTCTAACTTTAAAGCCCTATAACTCAACAATAGAGGTCCGTAGAAAAAAAGTACTGACATTATTTTAACACCACCTACTCATTCCCAAGTTTTGGCCTCTCATTCCTGGGACACCTTGTATATATAATTATGTATGTATATATTTAATGAAATATTTCCTTTTCTTAACCCTTGATGATAATTTATTTAAATTAGTCCAAAGAGTAGTTGTTTCTTTATGGTAAAATAGTCACACTTCTGTAAAATAAATTTTTCAAGAAGGAGCATAACTTCACATAAAATTAGACTATATTTTGTTTCATTTAGTAACCTCTATACCCAAGAAAATAATTATTAATGGCTAGAAATATATTATATATATATATATATATATATATATATATACATCGCCGGAGGTCAGGATACCTACCATTCCCATTCCGACTATTCGAGATTATTCGGGAACAATATTGCCCGTTTAGTTAGGAAGGGAAGACGAGTAGTGAAAAAGACGACTGGATTAGAATATTTCGAGTAATATGGGTATGGTCAGCGGGAGTGGATAATGTGGATTGCGAGTTGTTTAATAATGGGAAAAGATTAAACCAAACTGAAGCTGGTATACGGCGATCATTGAATATACAGAACAGTGAATATATGAATAGTGAATGAAGAGTTTACCTGTGCATATAAATAAATAAAAAAATATTCGTGTAGAAATGTGTTCAGAAAATTTCTAGTTTTATTCTATAAATTAGAATAGGTATCTAAAGTGAGGATAAATTAGAATCAATATTAAATATAAATTATATTCAGGACTAGTCATAAAATAAATAATGTTAACCCTTTCGCCATTTCACTAGCTCACATACTATAATGAAACTGTTTAGAAACAGAAATGGCCACTGGGAAGAATTTGAATATCGCTATTCCATTGTAATTTGTGTACAATGTGTTAATTGTGTTATTTGCGTTTTTGGAACCTGCACCATAGAAATCTTCACCTAATGGAACGTTTCGGGAAAAATTCAGAAAAACTGAGTAGCCCGCAACTTCATGTTTTGTGGCTCTAATGGCTTGTGTAGTGTTCCAGTTATTATGGGACGATTTTTCAGAGTTGTGAAAATTCGTTTTCTGTGATTTGTTTGGAAATGCGTTATAAAGAGAATTTTGTACAGTTTGTGGAAACATTTCCATTGTCAAAAGAAAAAATTTGTTGAACAACAACAATTAAATCATTTTGTGGTTTTATGAAACTTTTTTTCGTATTGTAGGCAATTAACTGACAATTTTCGGAAAATTATTTTATGTAGGGTATTAAAATCGCGTTTTTATTCTTAAGTTAATAATTGGAAAATGGGAATGGTAATGGGAAATCAATAGTAGACTAGTATCCAACTGTAAATTTCAATTTCAATCTGCGTATTACACGGAATACTCAATAAATACAATCATTCAGAAGATAGACACATGTTAAAAACTGAGAACAATATTTATTTAAATTATTGAATCATTTTGAACTTCAATTATTCTATCAATAACATCATCTTCGCCTTGACTCTATCAGTCTATAAATGTAACTAATGGTAACTAAAATAAGTAAACAATTTTCAATGTATCTAGAAAAAACCACATCTATCGTAGTACCATATTTCGTGGTTGGTATATTTCTATCATTTTTCATTTCAAGATTAAATACTTCTCACAAGTATTCAGTAAGTGGAGCAGATTCCTCTCTTGTCTACTATTGATTTCTCATTATCATTCCCATTTTCCAATTAGTAAGTTAAGATTAAAAACGCGATTTTAATACCCTAAATAGAATAATTTTCCGAAAATTTTCGTTAATTGCCTACAATCCGAAAAAAAAATCATTGTTTATTTCATTTACTTTTTAGTTCGATTTACTATAAGGTGTGTTTACGGATTAATAGGAACTATATTGAAGGTTATTCATTGTCACAATATAACAAAAAACAAAAATAATCACCGTGTACAAATGTCACAATATAACAAAAAATAAAAAATTATCACCATGTCCAGGATTCGAACCCTATGCCTACAATTCATAATTTTCGGCATCCAAACCTCTATACCGCGCGGCTACGAAGACGTAATATTTTTATGTTATATATAGACCATATGATGTATGTATGACACGCGATAGATGGACGAAAAATTTTGAGGTGATGTAAAAAAAATTTCACTTTAAAAATGAGATATATTTGATTTTGATATGAATTCCAAAATGTCATAAGTAATTGCGTGTGCCTTTGGGTGAGCAAGTAAAAATTTAGTTAACCAATCGAAAATCACTTAAATAAATCTGTTACTAGTCTCTAGACTTTGCATACGAATCTCTTAGATCAGCAGAAATATATTGCCAAGGAAAATAAATGTCCTTGTATTGATCCATGAAACCAGTTTTAGATAGGTTTTTGCATTTCACAAGAACCACAAATAGAAACTTAAAATATTTCTAAATGAGCACTTCATTCATCATCATTGAATGATTGTCGAATTCTATTGGGGGTGAGAAAAACAATTTCAAACGTGTGTACAAAATATTATTGTTATCCTTAGATGTGGAAAATACATGTCCATTTTACATTGTTTCCCTCCTGGTGGCTGATTTTGCTTGACAAGAGGGCAAAATCGATGTAGAATAAGATGCACTCACTCCGTTCTCTGAAGTCTAGTTTTGTAGATCTTTCGAGGAGAAAAAAAAGTTCTTAACGCTTTTTCTGTAAAATTGAAGGGTAAAAATATATGCACGAAAAACGTCTTTTTTACTGAAATCACACTCCAACGACTTCAGAGATCGGAGTTAGTGCAATTTATTCTACATCGATTTCGCACTCTGGTCAAGCAAAATCAACCACCAGGAGGGACACATTGCTCACAACTCTATATTGCGTGGACTATAGTATTGCCCTCAGCATGGCCTTGAAATTTCTAATACCAAAAATTACCTTTCAATTTTTTTCTGTTGTGCTGTATTTTATTTCAGTTTTATTTAAAGTACGGCTTGAATAAGTAATCGGGACCATCGCATTCCTGATTGCACCAAGGCCACATCCACTAGCATGGATTTGTACGATTTGAAGCGGGATAATTCAAAATAGCCAAGATTTCATCGTCATCCATACGAAGACCATTTTTATCAACAATAAATACCAAAAATGTGAGGGAATAAAAAAAATGACATTGACATATTGACAGTAGGATTTATTGTCAGAGATAATTTGTCAAGAAGTCGAGGACTTCCATAAGAAGCTCAAAGGCAGCAGTAATGACAAAAATGACGCCTAAATAACAAAAATCATAAGGTGAAAAGAAAGGGTGTATTACGATATTCTTTAGAGGAACTGTTATTGCTATTTTAGGAGCGTTGAGTGAACCATAATGGGTTGTAACGAATTTAAAAGGTCCCACACCGTACGCAGCAAAAGCTGTTATTTATGAGAAAATTCAGATAAATGTATTTGTAGAATAGCAAATTTTGAATCAATACGACATTCTCCTGATTTATAAATAATTCAGAGAGGTAAACATCAAAAGGTGAAGGTTACGTTGCATATCATCTTCTTTACAAGAAGTTTTTGCTTAACTGGAGACAAATGATTAGCAATTCGCTTAACTTTGCATCGATAACGTGTTCTACGGAATATTGTTCGACCAATTTATTAAAATTCCATTGTAATCCTTGCAAGTGTATCTCAAATGTTGACATTATAACAGGTGAATGTATCTCCTTATGTCTTGTTAGCCCAAGGTTTCATTTAAGTTTCAATAGTTGAACGTATTTTATACATGGTAGTGTCATCCTAGATAAAAGTATGACCTGAACGTTTTCATGGGGGCCTTTTTGTTTACGTATGGCAATGGTTGAATATTAGAATTTGTTTTTATATTTTATTGTATAGATATTTTCGAATTTGTGTTATCATTTTGACGTTATTCGCACCTTTAATGGAATATAAAACGAAAATAAAAATGAATTTATTTTGTTTTAAAGTAATTACTGTAAAAAATTTGAATGATTTCAGTCAAGGATTAAAATTTGAAGGTTAGTTTGACCTAAATTGAATATTTTTTACATTAGGCTACAGTCATATATTAGTGCAAGACTGTTTCAAAATGTTTCCTGACGTTCACTATTATCATAATTGAAAATAAATAATTATCAGTTGGTAGTCGTTAAACTGAACACAATAAATATGAGATTATGGTATTCAACTCCAAAACTATTTTCTTCTGAAACAGAATATTTTAAATTTTGAATTGTTGTAACCTTTGACTAAAATAGGGATACTGGGGAGACGCTGGCAAAAAAAAGCATTTGTCGTCTGATGAATAGTGATTATAACATATTGCGTGTATTGTTAATTACTCAATATTCTAGTAGGTACCACTAACTACCACAATAGAAGACGCAGGTTGATTATCAAAAATACCATTTTCCTCATTGATATACATTGGTGAAAATGTGGGACATATTTCCCAAATAAGGTTTAGATACCAGATTATTATTAGAGCTATGCATGATGGCGTCTTAATTATTATAAATTGGCGTTATCATTTTTTAATATTTAATGCAGAAGTAGAAACCGTTCCAATATCCATCTCGACAGGACTAAAACAAAGTTAAATATACCTATAAACTTTTTGAAAACCATACAAGCTGTATAACAAGGTTCCATTTTTTTGGGTGTTGTATAGTGTAAGTTGAACTGATCAACTGAAGAACGTGAATATACCATTTCTTAGTCTGTTTTTTAAACATTTCACTATGTAGATAGGTACTGCATGTACTGGAAGTTCTATATATTGCTTTATGCTATTTTCAACGAATACATCTATTATTATTTGATTTATTTTTATCCGGTTTCAGTATCTATTAAAAAATGTTGCATAAATAGATGTGTATATTGAATAAGTGAGAGAGCATGCACTTTATTGAAGTGCAAGTATAAATATTGCGACTATGCATTATTTGTTTAATAAAAAGTGTTTGTTAAAGGGGAGGGGCAGTGTTTACATGTCATTTTCAGCATGGTTGTGGGTGTGCCAATTATTTCACTTACCTATGAGGACAAGATAAGAAATTAGTAACAAGAAAAGTAGACGGGACCGTACAGCCTTCCCCATAATGAGATGCATAATTTTCATGGAATCATCGACATCGGCCTCTATATCTCAAATCCATTGCTCTAGCTCTACTACTACAGTCACAGTTCTCATCTGCACACCACAGTTTGAACTGTGTTTTAAGCATGAAACTTTCCGCACTTATTTCCCGAAGATTTATTTTTGACATGTTAAAGAGGTCGTAGCACCATTTCTTGAAATTCACGAACTCAGCTACACACCCATCCAGTCATTTTGAAACAAGAGTGTGATTCGGGATGATAACGTTGAGAAGCACTCCCTTCCCATCGAAGGGCCGGACTGGCCAATCCCAATGTCGTTAACTGTTGGAAAAATGAGTGGAGAAATTGCTCAGACCAGTCACTTTTTTGTGTATATTTCAGTTTTGTTTTCAATCCTGTCAGAGCAGTTTTTGTTTATTCCAGACCTCTAGAAATGCTATTCTACAATTAGCTAACTTGAAAGATATTATACTTTTCGCGTTTGAAATAAATTAACCATACGGTAAGTTCCAATAAAACTAAGGAATGAATAAGACATTCTATTCTTCAATAATATCTTCAAATTTTAAAATACAAGTAAGAAAATATTTAGTTCCGATTGGCTCCAAAAATTGAAACTCACAGTTATAATGTAGTTTATATGAAAAATATGGTGTGTGGCATGGCATAAAATACGATTTCAAACTCCGGGCAGTCAACTTCATCCTTGTTTGAAATCGTCTTGTTTCATGGATTGCCACACAATATACCTACCATTATTACATATTTTTTTCAATTTTTTCAAAACTTTTGTTATCTCATTGAAAAAATTCATTTGGTCTTAATAAAATAATCTTTACTAGTCTATCAAATGTGTGATAAGTATATTTTTTTTATTATGAATAATATGTTTTTCTTGATAATTATGTTTATTTCTACGATTACTCTAATCTATCATTTCAATTCAGAATGAATCAAAAGTCCTAGTCCGGACTGGTATCGATCCTACTTCTGCGTTTTTAAACTAGATGGCATGACTGCAATACAAGACGACCAATCCTCGCATTCATTTAGAACAATATTGATCGACAAGCTCTAAAAAGAGAGCTTGCGCGTGATGATGAAATAAAACAGATATATATAACTTTGGTTGTTTTTTTCATGTACACTGAAAAAAATCAAAATAACGCAGATTAATTTCAAGTTTTCCACTCGAAAAATTCTTAAACCTCAAATATTGAAATACACCTATAATTTTCAACAAACGCTTAAAAAGTTGTAAACGAGTTAATATTTCACATTTAATTCTACTTATTTCAAATAAATATGTAGAATTGTTAAGTGTGGCAGAATTGAATAAATTTTCCAAAGAAAAACTTCAATAAAAGTACAGAAAAAGATCTTACCTTTTCCTACATCTTTATTTCAAATTAATGAACTTGACATACACGAGGAATTGTTATGCTACGCAAAATTTTGGCGACCGTGAAAGGACGTATTGGGAAAGTACAGTATGTCTTCATTCATTAATCTATAACAATTACGTGGACAAAACTCTTTAAAATTTTCAAAAGTTAGCGAGATATTTCAAGTTGTTCTTACGAGCATCAGCAAAATTCTATAGATTGGGGATTAGAACATGAAAAATTCAATTAACTAGAAACTAAAGACCGAAGACCTAAAGAAAAAATTGCATAGGTACTTGTTACTAGAATCTGATGCTTCAGGATAAAAA
This sequence comes from Lochmaea crataegi, assembly GCA_947563755.1. NCBI lineage: Eukaryota > Metazoa > Arthropoda > Insecta > Coleoptera > Chrysomelidae > Lochmaea > Lochmaea crataegi. The sequence continues at coordinate 33,032,345 of OX387422.1, read as the reverse complement.
AGTTTAGACAATATAGGATCATGTGATACTTATTGTAAAATGTTTTTGATATGAAGTTACTACCAGATCTCGTTCTACGAGAGGACAGGCCATAAGGAATAATAACCAATCAGTGGACTCAGGGGTCAATTCTTTGTCTGCTTTACGAGCGTTTAAATTACCACGTATTGGGTTTAAGAAATCTAATAGAGGTATACGGGAATTTTGGTGTCAATTTAAGAATATTTAAATATTTGAGATTAGATTAGAATTGATGAGGGAACTTGACTAAAATTTCAATTAGCAAAAATGTGCTATAAATCAACCACTATAATGAATTTAACATGCCGAAAAATTCAAATTATTTGAAGCTTTTGTAAACGGATTGCTATTGGTTGTGACGACGAAGACTATATTTTCGGTACTGCGCGTGCGACAACTAACGAAGGTATACCATTAAAACAGCCAATATTCCCTTGTTTACTCCAGGGCTTCCATGTGTTTCTTTGTATTTTCGGTTAATTCTGATTTATTAGACTTTGTGAGACTTGGTTTGGCTCAAGTTTCGTTTAGACGAAATCAGGTACATGGAATATCGGTTTATAGGATGATTCTATACAAGAAAGCTAGCACTACATAATTTGATTTTTGCCGCGGAAATTCTTCGTTTCTGAGAAAATTCGAATTTTTAATTTTTCTACTATTAACTAAAATTCGGAACTTTACGGTATTTTTAATAGTTTTTTCGTTATAGAATGACGTAAAAACATTTAATATAACGATGTGAACTAATTTTTATTCGAAAATGTATTTTTATCACAACAATTTTCATTGATTTTTCCGGGTTTAGAAGTGCCGAAATGTGATAGGAAGATAAAAACTACATATTTTTGTTTGATTAATAATTTGCTGTAACTTTTCTATATAACTTTTTCCGCGGAAATTTATCGTAAGGGCGGTATAATAGAAAATCTTCATTATTTCGAAGTTTTCCATAGTATTCTCAACTTTTTTACATACTTTCGGGATCGTGGAGTGAAGTGGGGTGCTGGGTGGGGAATATTATATATGTGCGGTTTTTTGCATTTATTGGAGATTTTGACCTTCTTACTGCGCCTAATAATTCACAGAAAAACAGATTTCGTTTGAAATATTATTTATAGCGATAATAAGTTGATAAGAATAGATATTATTCATTGATCTGTGTTAAAGGTCGGGAAGAGGATCACTGCATAGTGGTGAAACAACGCATTTCCGCGGATTTTCATTTTCGTATCGGTGCTTAAAAATAAGTCTACAATATAAAATAACATTAATTTTTTATCTCATTTCGTTACTTCTAAACCGCATTCAAAAAATGGCAACAGCGCATTTCCGCGGCAAAATTGTTCAGTAATATACTCCCCGAGGTGCCTAAATGACAAAAATATTTTTTTTTTCTTTTTTAACAGATTTCGGCTAAACGAAACTTGACCCCTTGGTTTGTGTCCATAATATTCTTAACATGACTGAAGATACAGAACGTGACAAGAAACTAACAGCAGCAGAACACAAATTTTAAGAACGTAAATAATATGAATAGGCCAAGCAATAAGTAAATATTTTTGAGAAAAATCGTAGTAGAAAAAGGATTGTGCCATCATATAAAAGATATTACATAGTATAATTTTGATATATTTTGGACACTGGACACGCAACATTGAAAACGAAATAATCGTACTTTTTTCAGTGATAAATCACTCAACGATATAACGTAAAAAGTACTGGAGTAATATCTTAATGGTGTGTATAGATCAGACTTGGGTAGTATTCGAATACTCAGTATTCTGAATCCTATTCAGAATACATTTGGCTGGTATTCGAATACTATTCGAATACATTTGTGTATTTGGTATTTGGTGGACTGAATACTTTTTTTGTGGGTACTCGGTATTCTGGATTCTGAATACCATTTTTGAATCCCAGTATTCGAATACCTACTTTGTTTTCGAATCCTGTATTCGAATCCCGGTATTCGAATTCTGTATTCGAATCCTGGTATTCGATTCCTGTTTGATTATTTTTATGAATATTGCGTTTCGCTTTACGCAACTTAAGCGTGTTCAAACACGTTCGTGGTGGTTGTGGACGGTGGTGCAATTTAGGTTCCAGGGATAATAGGGATAAACTGAAAGCAGAAATTCAACTTAACCTTTTGCAATATCTTGAAGATAAAAGATTAGCTTTGGAGATGCTTAATGATTACCCATTAATTAAACAAATATTTTTAAGGTATAACTCCATATTACCATCTTCTGCTCCAGTAGAACGATTGTTTTCTTTTGCGGGTATGATAAATACGCCAAAGCGTCAAAATTTGGGTGACGAACTTTTTGAAATGTTGGTTTTGTTGAAGGCGAACGGGATGGGAAACACTTAATTTTTCTCTTTATATTTAAGTCGTCATATGATATTGCATGATTGGTTCCTATTTTTTATTTAAATAAAAAGAATTTTATTTCAAGTTTTATTTATTATTTATGTTTTTGTTACCTATAAACTATAAACCAAAGGATTTTATTTTAAGTTTTATTTATTTTGTAGTAAAGCATTTTTAATTTTGTTATATATTTTTATTATTTCAAGCACGTAAATAAAAATTGAGTTTAAAGTGCGCATATGTTTCTTTTTAGTTGGAATATTCGAAAAGTATTCCTATTTAAATAAATCCAGGTATTCAAATACAGCGTTATTCGAATACTTTTTTTTCTTTGTATTCGAATCTTGGGTATTCGAATACAATTTAGAATACAGTATTCAGAATTCGGATTCGAATACCAAATTTCAGTATTCGACCCAAGTCTGGTATAGATAAATCGGGCATTTTTGGCCGACCCATCATTTTATTACAAATCGAAAATATAAGTTTTGTTGCTCTTCATCTATACTTTTCAAAACCTATATTTGAAATTTAATATCGGACTATCGATAACGAATCCAGACAAATGCAAATTATCGCATCAAAAATTGCAGTGACCGTCGCCTGGCGTCTGATCTTCGCACATATAAAGTGCATATGAAGAACTTCTTTTGTACTAAGTTTCAACTCTTAAATTTAAAATGGCAAAGAAATGAATTTTCAAAAAAATACTCTATACATACCAATAGAGAGATATCGGCAACCCAAATAGCGTCAGGCCCTATTAGCGCATATGTTATTTTGACATTTAACCTATGCGCGAGTCGATTCTTAACACAACGTCCCTAAATAACGTTACCGCCAAGCGTTATTTACGGAGCCTAACGACAGGCGGTATTTGAAATAGCGCTTGATAATTAACATGCCGGGCATGCGCAGAGTTTTTTTATAAAAAAGTTATTAATCAAAATAGTGGCTTCAATGTCTTGATCATTTCCACCACCAATAATTATCGCTTCAGGATCTTCATCCATTGCAGATATTCTAGTGAAAGTTGAGGAAAATTAATTGTAGATAAAATGAATCTGTAGATACACTATTATAGGTACCTCAAAAAATAAATGTTCGTCTTTTATTTGAACAATAATAATACAACAAATACTGGATATGGCTAAGGTAAACACACAAATTTAATTAAAAACTTACAAGACACACAAAAGACACAATAACAATAAAGCTAGGTTAAGGTGACATTTTCGAATAGCGCATAGCGCGGGTAAAAGGTCGCTTCCGATAACTGTTAAATGAAATTGAAATACCGCTTGACGTAATCCCAATACCGCAGGAAGTTAATTACGTTCACAGGCGTTATTCATTTTACCGATATCTCTCTATTGAGTACCAGTACTTTTCACGTTATATTAAAAAAAACTAAAAAAGTACGTTTTTTTGGTTTATGAGGCATCATCCGTTTTATACTAGGATTTTAGTCAAAAATTACTCTACTTGCATGCTCTATTGGTTAGCCTAGAAATATACCTGACAAATATAAGGAGAGGCGTAAACGATTTTGTGCCGCAAAATGATATTGGCGGAGAGATGTCGCCAGTCGCATTTTCTCTAGGAATTTAGTAGTCTAAAGGCCTGTCCACACTTATCACTCAACAATGTTATTCAACATGTTACTGAAGTTTCGTCAAAAAGCAACAAGTTATTTGTTTGAAAATTGACTAGATGAGGATTTTACTTGATGAATATCCATACTAAACGATGAAATAAAACAATTTAATTTATTTAAATGTTCATTATAATTTGAACTAACGTTCAATTTAAACGCGTTTCGCTAACACAGTACCTTTATCAAACGAGTGAAGGAATAATGAAAAAAATATATTTCTTACGTTATTTTAAGGATATTGACAAAAATATTATATGTTTACATGGAAATAAAGTACAAAAAGTGTCTAAATACGGAATTCTACGAATATTAACAAAGGCATTGAAAAAGTTATCCTGGAAATTTATTCACAACAAACACTCCTGAACTATCTGAACTGAACTGAACTAAATAGGTTTAACAAAGGAGAATGATTGATTTCTATTTGGTCGTTAAGAAGAATGCACTATATAAATTTAAAAAATGTCATTATACCTTCACTGATTTGATAAAGCAACGGTGTTAGCGAAACGCGTCACAAGTTTAAATTGAACGTTAGTTCAAATTATAATGAAGATTTAAACAAATTAAATTGTTTTGTTTCATCGTTTAGTTATTTGTTTTTTCAACAAGTTATTTGTTACCGGTCAGAGAGCGGTAAAGATAAAAGAATGTTGACAACTTTAGGTTTGTTCGTAGAGCGATCACAAATGGTTGGAAACTGGACGACTCTTGCGCAGAACCTCTCTGAGAACGGTTTTTATTCACTGCGCCTGAGTCGTCCAGTTTTCCACCGTTTGTGATCGCTCTACGAACAAAGCTATTGTGTTGGCAGCATGTTGCCACTGCGTGCACATCAGCTTTTTGTATTCATTCGTGTGTATTTAGTTCTCAGTTTTGTTTAGACCAGTAATCGGCGTACATCAAGACATCTTTTCATATTTTTTTAAAAATGGAGTGGAGCAAAGAGGCCACGATTCAATTAATTGAATTATTTAGAGAAAATAACTTGTAATGGGATTGTCGTTCAAAAGATTACAAAAACCGTCAGCTGAAAAACGACGTATTTACAAAAATTGCGGAAACATTGCAAGTGGAAAAGGATGCGGTGGAAAAGAAAATAAAAAGCTTGATTAGGCAGTTTCAGAGGGAAATAAAGAAAAGCAAAACTCAGTCCGGAGATGGAGTAGATGACATTTATGTTAGCAAATGGTTTGCATTTAAAAGCTTGATGTTTTTGAAAGACAAGAACAAGCCGCGTCCCACTCTTGAAGGTGGAATTAATAAGGTAAGCAAATAAAAAAATTATTTAATTATAATCTAGCCAGCGTTGTCAGACTACCCGAATTCGGGACGTTCTGAAATTTGAACAAAATAATATTGTGTCGCGCAGGACATGAAATCTCTCAATTTTAATATCAACAGGTTTATCCAGAATTTTTTTTGCAAAATCGAAATTTTTTTTCAGTTTCAAAATTAAGAGTTCCGATTCATTAAAATAAAAATCTGGCAATGCTGAATATAGCAGATAAAATTAGCACAAATTCATTACACCGACCGCCAACGGGTGACGCGATGAGAAGAGTGCAAAAATACATGAAACAAAAACATATTTTTAAAATACATAAACGACCATTACCAAAACTATAAGTTAATGATAAATAATGGGGTTATAAAATAAAGTTTGGTGATGAATAATTTAATGAGAAACGTCGCTAAATAAATTTAATTTGAGATCCGTGATCAGGTTACTAAAAAATATCTGTGTATTTCTTAAAAATTATTAAAATCGGTGAAGCGTCATTACGTATTGTAAAGAACAACTAAAATTTGGTTTGATTAAAGTTTATTTAGTTATAAGTGGATACCTACATATATGCAGTATGAATTTCTTTTCAATTTCTTTAATTATCTTAAAAATAAAAGAAGAAAATAGTATTTTAGTAGTTTTGCTGCCAAGGTAGCGCACCTTCATTTGATCTAAAATATTCACTAAACACATTCCTTATCATTTGAGCAACAGATGTGGGCTTTCTTGTAATTTTTTTAAGGGGATGTTTCTGATCATGATTTAATCTCCAGTGACCTGGAGTTACTTCTCCCGTAATTATGTTTTCGGAATCAAAAGTTCCTGGTGGAGTGTAACTACGATTTGTTGTCGTCCTTTTCGTAAAAAATTGTGCTAGTAGACACATGCAAGTATGTACGATTTTTTTTGCTTTTTCTGGTTCGAGAAGTAATGGCTTACGTAAGCATCGGAAAACTGAAGACATAATTCCAAAAACATTTTCAATTACCCCCCTAGCTCTACTTAAGGGGTAGTTGAAAATTCTCTTTTTCGACCCTTTTAATTGAACACCTGGGTATGGCTTCATGATATGATGGAAAGGCGTCGTTTCCCACGAATACATAAGGCACTTTATGATCGGTTCTTCCAGGAAGGAAATTTTCGTCTGGCAATAGTAAGGTGCTATCTTGTATCATTGGCTGGATCACTGTATTTGAAAATACACCACCATCGGATATGCGTCCCTGGCAACCAACGTTTACATAGATAAAACGGTACCTAGCATCAACTATAGTGAAAAGCACGATGCTAAAGTATCCTTTATAATTAAAAAATTCACTCCCACTTCCAATAGGTCCTTGCAATGTTATATGTTTTCCATCCATGGAACCAACGCAATGTGGAAAATTCCAGATGTGACAGAATTCAGTTGCTATAATTTTCCATTGATGCTTCGATGTTGGTACCTAAAATTAAGAAATAAACGTTGCAAATTGAATCAATACTTTTAACTTTTAAATAATAGTAAATACATATAGTGGCTTGATTGTTAAGAATTTAAAATTATTCAAGGTTAATGAAGAAACATCTGTGGACAAGGAAAAGGATAGTAATAGCTTAAATGTGCCCCAAACATCAAATGTGAAAAAGTCAAGCGACAAAATGACAACATTGCTGCAGAAGCCTATGATGTAATGAAATCCTTGCAAAATAAGACCCAAGAAAGAGACGAATTTTCGATTTATGGAGAACATGTGGCCTGCAAATTGAGGAAGCTGGCTACTTCGCATGCCCAAACCATGACCCAATACCACATAAATCAAAATTTACTTTTTGCAGAATATCCACCTCCACAAATGCCACAACAACAGCAAAGTTTTAGCGACGCGGCCGGTAAATATTGTGCGTACTCCCCTTGCTTCTCCAGTTTATAGTGAACAAAGTTCTAGCTGCAGTTCAAAAATCTTTTGTGACAGTTTTAAGGAACCTGAACATGAAAGACCCATTTCAAGCGCTTCCTATGATGATCAAGATGACATTGACAGACTGTTGTACGATTTAGATAATAACTCTCAGTAATTGTAACAAATATTTAAAATAAAGCAAATATAAATAAAACTGTTCTTACCATTACAGTTTCCTTTAAAGCATCAATTAATGATCACAGACCTCCGGAACTATTTTGGAAATAATCTGTTTGGAGACTTTGAACAAATACATTAATCTGTGAAATGAGTCTCCCGTAGCTAAAAACCTGAGAATTATAACTAATCGTTCTTGAATAGGTATTTGAATAGGTATCGCATCTCTAAACCGAGTGTCCTTTTTAGATACTCTGTGACCTACTTTGTTGATTAAAAATTCAAAATCCACACTTGAAAATCGCGCAAAATTTTTAAAACTCCCTTCTCATCGAAGTTCGCTACTTAGCGACGGAACGTCATCAGCTTTTAAGTCATTTAATAAATAAATCACTACCACTATAATTTTTTCGCAGACGCAGGGTAGGGCTTATCCAAAATCTTCTTTTTTACTTATTTTTTTTTCCCGGTGTGTGCTAAAATTACGCAAGCTGCAGCCGCGAGAAGAACATCCTTTTCGTCAGACATGTTGGACCGGACTAATAATCAAAAATGTTACTTGTTGCCTGCAATCCTGACTTTTTAAATGAGGACGTCCTAAAAGTTATCAACAAGGTTTAGTAAACATGTTGCGGCAATAAGTTTTCCTAACATGTTACTAAGTGAGCACGTGCCTTTATACTGAAATAATGACCGTACAAGAGTTAAGAACTGCGAACGGAATTTCCAGCTTTGGACTCTTGAGTTTGTAGGTGGAATTTAGAAAAGTGCGAATTAGCAAATAACGTTTTGTGTGAAAAACATTTTAGTTCTTTAGACTTTATTATTGTACAACAAAAACGAGATATTCTAAGGAAAAAATGATGTACCAAAAAGTTATTGTGATGGTATGTTTTTTCATAATTTCAAGTGTCTTATTCGAATATAGTACATCTGTTATTACTGATATTAATGTTCATACTTTGTAATGTTCACCTTTATCTTCATTCATAAAAATGGAAAATTTAATAACATTTAAAATAAGTAGATCCTATACCTACTTGGTTGATAGTTTTGTGATGTGAGTAGTTGAGTAGTTGAGGTGAGTAGTTGCTTCAATTATTACTATAGAATTTGGTTATCCTGACAATAATACATATCTAAGTGAGATTATAGGTAAGATATTTTAAAAAATGTAATGAATTAATTTGAACATTGGTACACACACACACACATATATATATATATATATATATATATATATATATATATATATCCTTCTATCGTTAAAGCGTCCATACATTCTGAAATCGCATTCAATAGAGCGTCCAAGTGCATACAGCGTCCGTATACGGACGCTCTATGCACACCCCTTGTAATAATTTGTCCAGGGACTTGAAATTACGTCACGAACCTACCAACAAAATTTTTGGGGGACGCTTTTTTGATCATGAAATGAACGAAAATATACGGTTCCCGAATATATTTAGTTCGCGCAACTCTCCGGCAGAGACGCTAGGAGTATTAAGTTGTATATAGAGTATACATTTTATCTTGATAGTTATTCGCGCTTAGAGCGTCCCGAGATTTGACAACACTGCCGTTTCAGTAGAACGTTAAATTGCTTATATTGTTGAATGCAACAGTTAGAAAAATACATTTCTGGTACATTACTCAACTCTGAGTATTCTCTCAAATACATGCTCTCGTCTTTAGAGCGTCACGTCAACCACTCTCCTCTAATAGCGCCAAATTAAGAAAGTCCGATACATTAACGTGAGTAAAGGTTTAGATATGAGGTAGGAAGGTCAGTGAGCTGGCGCATTTCTTTATTAATAGTATTCTACAGTGAACGGCTAAATTATGGAATATTATTATTATTTCGAGAACCGTCGAGTTTTAAGGGAAATCCCGAAACAGGTCGATTTTTGTTGTAAAATACCCATGTTATAACGTACATGGAGTAGGGATGACGTCACCGGTGTAGGTGTAGTGACGTAATCGTTAATTTTTTTAAATAGAAATCGGTATAATGTGACACCTCATTTGAACGAGAATTTAATTCCTTATTTAACGACATTACATTTTCAACTAAAATATTTTTTTAAGAGTACGAAATCAATTTTTTTAATTTAAATTCAACCAAATTTCAACTAATGATTTAATTAATAATGTACTTTAAAGTAACCAAATTATGCATAACAATTATTTTAAATTAAATGTACGAACTGCCATCCATCGGTTTCTTGACAATATGCGAATGTACGGACACATTCATCAAGTACATTGCGGATGACTTCTGGAGTAATTAGACTCTTTTCATGCCTAATTCTATCTTTCAAGTCCTGTAAGTTTTGGGGTCTATTGACATAAACTTTTGATTTTATGTAACCCCACAGGAAAAAATCTAGAGGTGTTAGATCTGGCGACCTTTCTGGCCACTCATTAAAAAACCTCGACTTCTGATCCACCTCCCGGGAAAGTAATTATTTAAAAATTGACGTACTTCACGTGCGTAATGCGGAGGGGATCCATCTTGTTGAAACCAGATATTTTCACTAGGTAAATTTGGATTATTGGCATTTGGATACATGTTAGCAAGGACAGGTATAAGTTGATTTCTCAAAAAAGTTAAATAGCGTCTTCCTGTTAGATTTTCTTCAAAGAAAAAAGGGCCAATGATTCTGTCATTGATGATCCCTGCCCATAGGTTTGTTCCAACCACAAATCACAAACTGATTTCCAACTATTTTCAAATCGTTTTCAACGCGCATGTCTATCAAATAATCTGATCCCTGATCAATTTATGTTTTTGGTTGGAACATCTTACAACTTCAGTTTGTACTGTACATGCGCTTGTGTTGGCATCGTTAATCAGCTGATCCAAAGGCTTACACGATTTTTATTATGATCAAAATTAGGAATAAAACCAAGCTTTTTAATTATATCTAAATACAAACATAATTCACACTTTAAAAGTTCTAGTTTTAATTATATCTAAATACAAACACAATTCACACTTTAAAAGTTCTAGTTTTAATTATATCTAAATACAAACACAATTCACACTTTAAAAGTTCTAGTTTTAATTATATCTAAATACAAACACAATTCACACTTTAAAAGTTCTAGTTTTAATTATATCTAAATACAAACACAATTCACACTTTAAGGTTATGCTGCAATTCAATGAAACAGTGAAAGAAACTGTAAAATAAAAACACAGCGATTCGCATGCGCCAGATTAGTGGTCAGAAGAAAATCCGTAAACCGTTCTGATAGTTTTCAAACCGTTTTAAATTTTGGTTGGAACAAGAAACTGATCGTTAACTAATCGTTTGTATGTCTGGTTGGAACGTATTTAAGTTACTGCGCAGAATCCTGACGGTTTCTGACGCTGGTTGGAACAAACCTCATACATTCACTTTCTGAGGATATTGCGTGTGTGCCTCAGTCATCCAATACGGGTTTTCTTGACTCCAATATCTGCAATTTTGACGATTTACGGTACCATGTATAAAAAATGTTGCTTCATCGGAAAAAAGGATTTGATTGATGAAAAGTGGATTGGGGATACATAAATCCTGAATAATTTCAGAAAATTGAAGCCGGCGATCGGGATCGTCGTCGTTTAACTCCTGATGTAGTTGAATTTTGTAGGGATGGTATGTTTCTTTTTTTTAAATATGTAATACCGATCTTTGGGAAACTCCAGCATATTCACCCATTTGTGTTGAACTACTGTGAGGATTGTCATGTACATTTAATAAAATATCAAGTTTCACATTGTCTTCAATTTTAGGACGCCCTGCGTTTGGAATCTGTTTAACGTGCCTAGTTTCTCCAAACTTTACTTACTGTTGATTGGCTGATGGGTCTGACGGGATATTTTGCGTTGAATAAATTGCATACCTCGTTCTGTGTTCTTTTTTTTATCTCCGCATCCGCTAAGGATTAATATTTCTATGCGTTGTGATTCATTTAGGTGAACCATAATTCACTATTCAAAAGTAAAAATTACAATTGACAACTGATAACAATTCACAAAATCAAAACATTTACGACAATAAATATTACAGTAATTATGCCACTATCACTTGCTTGAATTACATATGACAAAAAGTTTCAGTGTTTATGAGAGAACTTTTCGTGTCCATTATTATTTTTACTTATTTTTGCTTTTTTAAGTATTTCAGAAAGTCATGGATTCAAGCATTAATTGTAATTTGATTGAATTTAAATTAAAAAAAATTGTTTTCGTACCCTTAAAAAAATATTTTAGTTAAAAATGTAATGTCGTTAAATAGATAATTAAATTCTCGTTCAAATGAGGTGTCACATTATACCGATTTCTATTTAAAAAAATTAACGATTACGTCATTACACCTACACCGGTTACGTCATCCCTACTCCATGTACGTTATAACATGGGCATTGTACAACAAAAATCGACCTGTTTCGGGATTTCCCTTAAAACTCGACGGTTCTCGGAACAATGATAATATTCCATAATTTAGACGTTCACTGTATAATTAATTATTGAGTAGGGCATTATATACAAACTATTCTCGGTCATCTAAAAGACAAGTATAATGTCAATATTATATTATGTTGACTACCCCTAAATTTATTTGGAAGCTAAAACGTGTTAAAGAAACCCACTTTAATTAGGTTATAAATCTAGATTTTATTGTTTTAATACCTAGTAAGTAGTAATTATAAAACAATGTCGAATATGGGACAAATAAAAAGTAAATTTTTACACAATACAAAAAAAAAGTTTTCTACTATAAAATCTACATATACACAGAGAAACTTAAAAGTCCTACAATAGGTACTACAAAGTTATTCAGATTGAAAAAAAATCCTGCAGGGATACAAAAATCAAAATCATTCGAATTTAATGAACTACAGCCTTCATCTCTTACTTCTTTGTGCGTTTCCATTGCATGTACTTGTACGTATTCTTCGATCATAAAAATATTTAGTTTTCTTAAAAAAAAGAGTTAGCACGTTGTATGCAGATGGTCAGTGGACGCCGTAAACGCGAAACAATATACGCAAATTATACATGAAACAATATGAATGAATCTCTTTTTCATTTAAAATCGAAGTCCCAAGTTACTTCCCAGATCTTAATTTCTTAGATACGTTCCTGTATATAGGGTGCGTCCAAGTAACGCATAAATTTATTATAAGCTAAATAAAAAGTACTATTAAAAATTCCCCAAATAGGTCAGTTTTTGATTTTAAATTACCAAAATAAACAAAAGAAAATTTACAATAAATGTTCAGCTTGTTCATCATTGACCAGTAGACATGACTTAACCGGGCATTACTCTAACACTTTGTAGCATAGATGGTGTTATGTTCCGCATTTATTCCTGCCTCGGTCTTATAGCTCTCGAATAGTTGAATGAAATTAAAAAAATTTGCAAAATATACTTTTAAACAATAAAAATATATATACAGGGTGGTCCGTAAGTAATGGTCCAAAGTGAAATGGAAGATTCTTGGCTTGAAAATATTACAATCTGACGCAACTTGCTTCAATAAAATATTGATAATAAAAAAGATACAGGGAGGCAAAGTTGAAATGTCAAAAATGTTTTTTCTCAGTAAATTGAAAGATTTTGGATATACAAACGTAAAAATTTGATGATAGGGGTTTTAGTTCCTGAGAAATCATAATATCATATCCGTTTTGATGTATTTTTTAGAGGGAGCCACATGAGCTACGTTCTTGGTGTAACTGTGCACTTAACTTTTTTATCGTTAACACTATCTCGCTTTTCATTGAAAAATATTAAAATGACATCATTTTTGTGAAAAAAATGTATACCTATCATAAGTCTCAAAGGTTGCTAGTTTTCAAGATATTCGCATCTTAAAAACCCTCTACGTAATTTGCATTTTATTTATTAGTACTTTGACATATTAATAAAGCAACCATTATGAACTCAATAACTTTTAATCAAGAGAAAAAAGAAAAATTTATTGAAAAATACAACAACAAAATTTAAATATTATTTCACAGTAATTGTTCAATATGTCCGCCATTCATCTCGATACATTTATCCATGCGTTTCATGAAAGATCGCCTAATATTAAACAATGTCATTGGCGTAAAAAAATTTGTTGCTGCTCTGATTTCTTGCCAAAGTTGAACTCGACTATTTATAGGGTTTCTGTGAACTATTTCCCTCATTGTGCCCCATAAACTGAAATCCAAAGGGTTATATTCTGGACTGCGTGTTGGCCAAGGAAAGGGACTACCACGACCAATCCAGCTTTCAGGAAACAAGGTGTTTAAATAGTTTCGTACTTCAAGAGTGTAATGAGATTAACTGTCAAAACACGAATGATTAACTTGTTGACATCGGCACCTACTATGTTATTTCTTGTGATGATAAATTTGCTGACATCAGCGCCTACTAACGCTAGTATTTGCATCGTTCACTAACTAACGACGTTAGTTAGTGTACGGTGTTATTTGTGCTAATAAATAAAATAATAATTATGTAGGGGGTTTTTAAAATGCGAAAACTAGTAATTTTTGAGACTAATGATACATATTTATTTTTGTCGCAAATGATGTAGTTTTAATATTTTTCAATAAAAAGAGAGATAGCGTTAACGATGAAAAAGTTAAGCGCACAGTTACACCAACAACTTAGCTCATTTGGCGCCCTCTAGGAAATACATCAAAACGGATATCATATTACGATTTCTCATGCCTTAAAACCCCCATCTCTTAATTTTTACGTTTGTATATCCAAAATCTTTCAATTTACTGAGAAAAAACATCTTTTACATTCAAACTTTGCCACCCTGTATCTTTTCTATTATCAATATTTGATTAAAGCAAGTTGCAAGAGATTGTAATATTTTCAGGCCAAAAATCTCCCATTTCACTTTGGACCATTGCTTACGGACCACCCTGTATATAATACTTCATTTGGAATGGCAAATCAGCAAGAACCAACTGAAAGACTCATTGGAAAACCAACAACAGGTTGATATGACATAATTTCATTAGATTAATAACAAAAAATTCAATTTTTTTTAACAACAGAAATATTAGTACAAGGGTCAAAAGTTATTCCTTTTCCTATACACAATATTGATGTATGAAACATAAAAGTAGCCGATATCGCCAAGAGGCAGATTTTATAAGTATTCATGAATATATAGGATGTTCCAAAATTGATTGAAGAACCCAACTAAACCCAAGTAAATATAGGGACATCCATTCTTTTTTAAATAATCAATTGTTTTAGCTGAAAAATCTTTGAAGTTAAAAAAGTGATTTTCAACACCCTGGAATTTAGAAACTATAACCATTTGACTCCAAGTGCTATAGTTTTTCGAAATCAGCTCTTCGAAGAGAATCGAAAGATATTAAGAAATACAGGGTGTTACATAAAAAATATGTGTTTGTTTCGTCACTGAATTTTGGAGCAGACTGTATGTATGAATATTTTTAAAATCTGGTCCTTGACGATATCTACTTACTTCTTTTGTTAATATTGTTGTTTCGTGGCACTAAGGATAAACGTGATATCTAGCTCCGACTGATGTATTAGAATATTATTTGAACCAGTTGATGTACCCAGATGACTTCACCTTATGCACGAGGCTATTAGTTTTCACCCAAAATTTGTTTTCTAATACTTTGCTTGAAAAAAACTAAGAAAACATTTTTTTAATAACAAAAATTTCATAACACTACTACAAGAAATGGATTCCGCGTATTAAAATACATGATACTGCATAATTTTTTCCATACATTCAATATAAACCAAAATTTACAATTTTTGGGTCAGGACTGCAAAATGTTTAACATGCATCTCAATTACTTACTACATTTGAATTCTTTCATTTTATATTGTAGATAATATACAGGATTAAAGCTGAAGGAAATTTCCAAAAAAAATTTGATTCCGATTTCGGAGAAATTTTGTATAGGAGGTTTTTTGATACGAAGATTCCAACAAATTTGTCAGTTATTCGTTAAAAAAATTATTTCGGGTGGAAAATTGAGAAAACTGCATGAAAATGGAATTTTCCGAAAAACTGTAAATCAGATTTTAATCATTTACGAACTTAGCCTCAGTTTTTATGTTCTGAACCTACTTATAAAATTTCATTGAAAAATTCGGTAGTGTTTTTGAGTTATCGTGTTGACAACTGACCGACCGACATTTTTTAAAAATGGGTTTTTTGGACTAATATGAAACGTGTAGATCCATTCGAATCTCGAAACGTCAAAATCACTCCATCACATCACTTCCCTTATAGTATTTTCCCGTAACCCACAATTTTAAGGAAATAAATTATTTATCTACGCAGGAAAAATATTAGTTCTCAACTAGGGTTAAAACTTTTCACCGACAATACTCGTGTCCTGAATGATCACAAATGTCACAAAAAATCATATTTTTTGTAACTGCCTACATAAATAGCTATTCTTCAACTAGTACCTAACAAACACCATATAAAATAATAACTATCATGTAATTCTGAAATTAATGCAATTTTGTGAAGAAATTGTCCATTCGAAGATTTATTTAAGTTCACTGTCTTCAATATTTTGAGTATTTGTAACTTGTTAAATGAATACCTCTGAAATTTCATTGCAATAACATATTATAGTTCCCTCCCACTTACAATAACCACATTATATCTTATTTGTCCTCCTATTTTCTGTAAATAGCAGATATGTACTTACTGCGGCAACAACGCAATAACAAAATTGACGCCCTAAAGGCTATCATATATACGTAATGCTGAATATAAGAGACGCCCAATTGTCCATCGACTGAAAGGGCGCCATAATGTTAGGAAAATATACAGCAATGTTGTGTTTTCCGTGCCAAAGTCCTTTTTTCCATTTATTTTAACCATCCTTTATCTATATTAAAAAGTATTCACCTCAATTAACACTATATCTGCAGAAAACGACGTCGGACGCTATAAAGCACATTTTTGTCTGGACGCTCTAACGATAGAAGGATGTATATATATATATATATATATATATATATATATATACACATCAAAAATGTCTAAGGAACACGACTAATATTTTACCTTTTTCGACAAAAACTTTAACAAGTTTTTGTAAATACATACCAATCGATTCGTAAATTTGTTATCTACAATTCAAGATAGGGGGTGACAATTATTCGGTCAATTGTATTGTTTTATTAAGCCAGAAGTGACAGCGCTTCATCTAACAAGGTTTATTGTTTCTAGTTGTATAGACAAATTTCTTCCAATTTTAAAGATAGGCTCTAGTAATCTTCAAATTTATACTCAAACAAGATTGTTAAGAGCAACGGTGGTCATGGAGCGTGGGCATTTATCACGTGTTCAAATGGTAATTGCTGTGAATATGATTGAGGTTGGTGTTTCGCAAGCTGATGTTGCACGTCATTTTAACGTCTCTCGGGGCGTGATTTCGCGATTATGGCATCGATATGAACAATTTGGTGATGTCTCTGAAAGACGCGGAGGTCGTCAAAGTGCAACTACGCCTCGACAGGATCGATATGTGGTAGGATTGGCTCGCCGAAATGTGAATGCCACTGCACGCTAACTTTGTGGGGCCCAAGCAAATGCCCACAACATTAATGTGTGTGGCCAAACTTTGAGGAATAGACTACATGATGCTGGCCTACTCGCCAGACGTCCATTTAGGGTTCCCATGTCACGTCATGGAAATCGTGGACTAAGGTTAATGTGAGCACAAGAACATGTTCATTGGGGCTTACAAGAATGGAGTTCTGTGTTATTCACGGATGAATCTAGGTTTTGTCTCTATCCTGACTCAAGAAGAGTGAGAGTCTAGAGAGGACCTGGTCGACAAGAAAGACTCAGACGTGTAAAGGGTGTTCGTCCGTATGGTGGTCTACAAGTTATGATGTGCGCTGGAATAATTTTTCATCATCGAACTGTTCCCGTTTTTGTGGAAGGCACTTTGAATCAGTTTCAATATATTGACCGTATCTTAGAACCTGTTGTCCATCCATTTGCCACTGCTGCAGGCGCTGATTTGCTTTACATGCAGGACAATGCAAGGCCACATACTGCAGCAACAGTAAGAGATTGGTTTGATACTGAGGAAATTACCCTTCTACCTTGGCCAGCACAGTCACCAGACCTTAATCCCATCGAACTTGTATGGGATATGCTCCAGACATGGATCGCTCCTCATTTGCATAATGTTAATACTCGTCAAGGTCTCCAAGATCTTCTTACACAAGAATGGGCATTATTACCACAAAACGAAATTGATAATTTAATTTTAAGTATGCCAAGACGGTGTCAAGCTGTAATTAATGCTCTTGGAGGAAATACAGATTATTAAGAACATTTTGTGTTTAGATTTTCATGTTTTACATTCATGGATGTGTTAGGAATTTCAATTAAATTAGGGCACCTTTTAATTTTTGTTGAATTATTTCATCAAAGAGAAAATTAATTTCACTGAAATTAAGATGAATTCATTACTGACTAATCAGTCATCATAACGATATGTCACTTTTAAAAATCCGATTAAAATTCATGTATATACGAGGAAAAATATTTGTGTTCCTTAGACATTTTTGATGTGTGTATATATATATGTATATATATATATATATATATATATTATTAAGAAGAGCTGCACAGTATCTTGATGTAAATCATTGAAAAGCGATATACTACTTGTTTGAAATTCTTTCAAACACGTTTTAATATTTCCCACACTTATTACCTTTCCTTTTCTTTCATCAGTGAAACTGCAAAAATAACAACGAATCCGCGTTGCGTAGTAATGAAAAAGTTTGTTTTTAAAAATTTTTTTCAGTTTCATAATGAAAATCAGTGTTATAATGAGTATCATTATGAAACTCAAAATTGGCATTTAATTAACAACTTATAGTATAGGAGTAGAAAAAATAATATAAATTACATTACACTTTAACATATCGCCTTTAATGTCGATAAATATTATAAAGTAGTTATTTATGCAACAAGTGTGTAAAGTAACCCTTTTTTGACGAATCTGAATATTGTCGCCGAAGGCGAATGCGACGATCACATGAGTCAAAAAAGGGAGTTTACACACGAATTGCATACAATATTTTTTTTACTATCGAAATTTTAATTAATCAAAACTGAAGATTTATATATATTTTCTTTTACTGTTGATAATTTGTTGGACACTAAATATAAGCAAAAATAAATTCACAGATCTTTGGGGCAATAAATCATTATAGAAGCATTCTGTGCTACGTCTAATATGTTTGGTGGTGTATTTGCGAAATAATCTTCTGAGAGATCGTCAGAGGAACCCATCTTTATAATTATATGTACCTACTTATTCCGTTTTCTAAAATAACATCATAGTTTCCTAAAAATGTTCAATACTTAAATATAAATAGGTACTTTTGCTTACCCTAGGTATAGTCGGAGATCTCAATTTAAATTTTAAATGTCAGATTCAATGCATGAAGAAATGTCAGTCACTCACAGCCAACTAATAGGTACCTACCTATGCACCCTACCTATATTTTTATAAGACTAGGTATAACCACATACAAATTGGAACTTTTTCTCTACGCACTAGTGCGTAAAGAATAGCTATTTGTATAACAAGGGAGGAAAGTGCTACTTTTCCTCCCGAGGATGAAGTTTACTGCCCGACGCGTAGCGGAGGGCAGTAATCATTCAAGGGAGGAATAGGCACTTTTTTTCGCCTCCCTCAAATAACAAGTCATGTTTAAATAATTTATTTATGAAACTAACAAACAAAATTTATTAAAAAACTAAAACTAAGAAGTAGGTATATTATAACTTAGAGGCACGTTATTTTCATTCTTGCATCCAACATATTTTTAATTTGTGGTAGAGTAATTATTTATACTAATGTTAAACGTGTAGTTTTGAGCAGTGGTTATTTGAATACCACTAGAAGTGAGAGCTGGAGACAACGCAGTTTTCGTGATATTTTCACTAACAACATTGTTATACAGCTGGTATCCCCCGGAAGTACTCGTACTTGGCTGATTACAATCAATTTCATTAACTTCAGTGAATCCCACAATTTGGTTCGATTCGCTTTTTTGCAAGAGATTGCTGCACATACCCTTTTACTTTTCCTCCCTAGGGAGGAAATAGTATATTGTGCAGCAAGTGGGGAAAGTTCAACTTTCCCCACATGTTGCACACTATACTTTTTCTACAACTGCACAAATTTAAAGATTACAAGTAAAGTATCTTAATATTTATTTTTATGTTTAGCGTCCACTAAGAAGCAGCAACTACTTCTCGGGCTATATGCCCCGACAGACATTGAATTACACTTCTAAAGTAAACGGGGTTGGTATATCTGTTAAGATAGAACCAGAATTTTGGTTTGTGATTAGATGTAGAGATGTCGCTGATTTCGCACTCTTAGTATTTCCTTTACTGAGGCTAATGTATTGGTGTGGTATCAACGTAGTCTCTAGTCCAGGATTATGCCCTCAGAGCTTCTGGACGAATGACATCTACCTTGTGCTGATGAGGCGCAAAAACGCCGAAACCTGTCTACAAGTGATGTTATTCCTTCTATCTTAACAGATATACCAACCCCGTTTACTGTAGAAGTGTAATTCAATGACTGTCGGGGCATATAGCCCGAGAAGTAGTTGTTGCTTCTTAGTGGACGGTCTGCTCTTTGGAAATTAATTTTTCTAATTTTGTAAAGCGTTTAATAGTATTGAACTATTATTTTTTGACGTATATAGATCACGCTTTACTAATATAACAATTATTTACAGGTAACTGTAATTAAGTAAAAAACTAAGTAGGTATTTAAAGATGGCAGTAGCCTACTAAGTTTTTGTAGATTTTATTTGATACTTAGTAGGCTTCTGTCATCTTTAACTACCTACTTAGTTGTCACAAAACTGTCAGATTAATTAATATAACGGAGAAATGACGTTCCAAATTTGACCATACAAAATTGTACAAATTTCACCATCAACTATAATTTTAAATAAAATTATTTAACAGTATAGAGATAGGATACTTTAGTGTTATTTTTGTTTTACTAACCATAAAAATAAATATTAAGTTACTTTACTTGTATTCTTTAAATATGTGCAGTTGTAGAAAAAGTATAGTGTGCAACATGTGGGGAAAGTACTTTTCTCTCTCGTGTGTTTGCGACAAACTTCCACACTCGTGAGAAAAGTTGAACTTTCCCCCCTTGTTGCACAATATACTATTACTTCTGCTGATGACATTATTCTGTTCTATACAAGTACAATTTCAGAGAACTGGAAGAAAACAGGTGAACAATGATTTGAAGAAAAACCAGAGATGTTTGATAATGAAAAAACTGTAAAACTAATTTGAAAAAATTACTAGTATGTTATACAAAAAAATATGAATTCAGTTGATATTCAGATAAATATAGGAAATGAAAATATAAATGAGGTGAGAACATAAATTGATGCAAATATATACAACAAATAGAAAAAATTTATATTTGCCAATTATTGGTGTAGATACTTTACCAATTTAGGGATTACTAAAACCAAAAGACATTTAAACTAATCGGTGACACTTATTTCTTACCAATCTTCAGCTACCTAATTCCAGTGTGGTACACTTGTAGTATAACATTCATAGATAAAACACAGAGGATTCAAAATAGTGTAGAGAATGTTTTGTGCAAGTTCAGTTACAGAACGTCAACAGATATATATTTTGTGTACTTATGTATTTTACTATTTGTGACTTTCCAATGTGTTTGCTTGGAAATAAACTTTTGTAAATTGCAAAATAAAGTACTTAAAAAAAGATTTTCTTGTATGATACGAAATTATTTAAATATATTTTATATTGAAAACCTGTCCATGAGCTAATGTCATTAGTAATAAGTTGTGCAATTGATTGGAAATATATTGTATTTTCTATTGTTCTTGAACAGATTGAAGATTATGCATTGAGTTTTAATAAGGCTTTGGGCTTCATCCTGAGCATGTTAAACCATTTCACTATTCTGTTACAAGTTTTTGTAGCTCATTCACTGTTATTTTGAGATTATTATGACTGATCTAAGCGATGTCATCTACATACTGCACTATGTATGTTTTCAAAATTAAATGTTCTGTTGCTGAATCATAGTTGTAACAGCACAGAGATTTTAGAAGGAATAGGACAGTGAGGAGCCCTGAAGAAGTCCTTAAATGTTTGGCATAAAACTGTAATTCACTTTTACTTGTGGTGTTCTATCACTATGGTAGTTTTAAAGATTAATAGCAAGTATTTAGGACACATCATTTCATATAGTTTGTAGAACATACCACAGTTCCAAACATCATCAAATGCTTTAGTAATGCCAAGAAAAATAGCAGTAATGTTTACATCATAGCCTAGAGGTTTGTATATTTGATGTCAGGGTCGATAGTGAATGTATAGTTGAGCATTTTCTCTAAAATCAATCTCGTATCAAGATATATGTATTTTCTGATATCCTTCTGTAATAATTTTTTTGTTTTCAAAATGTTTTGCGAGAATAGACAAAATTTACTCATGATCCTTTAAAGCCTATTGGTAAATCGAGCAGTAAATATTAAGTATCCTAATTTTAACCTCATTTTAACTTTAACAGTAAACTTATTACTCATAGTACATAAGCTAGATAAGTATAACAGACCATAGGATAGGTATCAAGTTAGAGACAAAATACTGATTGTACCTCCAAACAATGTTTAATGATCAAAGGATTGTACACTTTATATTTAGGTGAAAGAAATTACATAGTGTGTAGTAAATTACTTTTCGTGCAACTCTCTGTATTTTTAGTATTTTCATAATTTCTTCTTGTAATTGCTTGACTAGTTCGGAAGCAATCATCTTTTCGTTCATTTCATGGGAAATAACCTAAAATATTAAATATTATTAATTCTGTAATTGTTTTATTACTTCTTATTAATAAGACCAAATTTGTGTGTTCCCGTGTTCATCGAGTTTTCGAGGACTTGCTACGGCTTGTCCAAGATTTCAACTCTCTGTGCATTGCCCTGTTACATAGGAGGGTGATGGGTTGAGCTACCTATCGGGAGCGTCCCCAGGTTGCGGATAGGGGAGGCCAGGGACGTCATGCAAATGAAAGAACTGGTCTATTGGTGAATAAGGAAGGATGAGGGCTATAAACGCCCAACATTGCCAACCGAATACCCAATCGCTGACAAGCTCGTGACGCAAACCGCAAACTACATAGCAGAGCAACTACCCCCTTAGTAGGGTAAGGCCTGTGAGGGGCATGCCGAACTATGTGGATCGGGGGGCTTGGCTTGATTGCCTGGCCTGTGTGGATGAGGGCCACTATAATAATCTCCCAAATCCTAACGTTAAGTGGTCGCTGAAGGGATGGATGGCCGTGGGTTATTCGGCGACGAGACCACTAACCTCGGGGCACCTGGCGCACCCCGTTGCATTTAGCCTTGTACCTGTACAAGGAGCTCTGCAGGTACTGACCTCCTTTCTCCTATACTCGTGGGAACAAATATGGACCAAGAGAAACAAAAACCTATCGCGGAGCCTATAGAGACTCCTAATTTGGAAAATCTCGCAGCAATGGGGACAGAAGTGTCTCCAACGCAGCCAGACAATTCTGGAGCCCAAGATCAAACCACGCCACCAGGAGACGTTATAGCGAATCCTGTGGCAAGAAAAGCTTCGTTCGGGAAACTTTCAGGTGCCCAGCGTAATAAGCTGAAAAAAATGAGGGAACGAGGTATTGACACCTAAAATGTGGTGCTGCCGACTCCCTCAACATCAAAACAGGGTGTAAACCAGCAGACAAAGGGCGTTAAGCGAACTGTGTCAGCCAGGAGCACTCCTGAGTAAAAGAAAGATAAGAGGGCCAAACGTACCACTGGTACCGGCATTAAAACTGATATTAAATACAGCGTGGCCCTCAAAGGGATCAAGGCAGCTGTGGTCCCAAAAAATTTCCCAGAGACAGTAGTCTCTGAAGATCAGGTGGGGTCTATCAAAGAGAACCTAACTGACATGATCGACGAGGTGCAGAAGGCGCCTAGGTTTGAAGCCAGTCGATACATGGACGGCTACTACGGGCTAATCTGTGACAATGAGGAGTCCTTCATTATAACGAGGGACTATTTGTTGGTATTACCGGGGCAATGAACAGCACGGGAACGGCATCAATGGAAGCCCTTATTGGACTTCCTACTCTAGAACTTTTTATAAGGGCGGAGGCAATGATGGCAATTCTTAGGCTGAAATCGGGAGACTTATGGTCCCCGAACAATGTTCGAGAAGGACACACTGATACAACTGGGACATTATTAGATGAACCCATATTTTACATGAGTTTTGATAGCATGACACCAGAGAATATATTCACTGAGCGAGTGAATATCATCATCCCATCTAGGGAACAGGTGATGCACCCAGGTAATTCTGGAGAAATCATCTGGTTTACCGATAGCTCCAAAACAAACCATGGCACTGGGGCTGGTATAAATGGACCTAGAAAGAGAATGTTCTTTAGCCTTGGTCTGTGTTTCAAGCAGAGACGATTGCCGCTATAGCCTGTATTGATGAAAACATCAGAAAAGGATATACCGGACAAAAAATTGAAATATTCACTGACAGCCAGGCTCTGCTTAAGGCTATCAGTAATCCAACAACTAGGTAAGTCTAGACTGGTGAAAAACTGCAAAGAATCCCTCAACAGGCTGGCAAGAGACAACAAAGTGTCTCTAATATGGATGCCGGCACATAAGGGGATTGCAGCTAATGAAATGGCGGACCAGTTAGCCAAAGAAGGCTCTAAAGGAGACTTCAAAGGTCCGGAACCGTGTTGTGGAATCACAAAAGATTGCATAAGAGGGGAAATCGGGAACTGGCTAGATAGGGAACACCAATTCAAATGGAGGGTGACACAAGGGCACCTTCATACAAAGAGTTTACTGAACAAGGTAGACAAGGAACTCTCAACCAGGCTACTGAAACTGGGTAAGAGACATTTGAAGACAGTTGCCGACCTGGTGACTGGACACTGCACCTTGAGGAAACATCTGTACAATATGGGCAAAGATAGTGAACCTATATGCAGAAAATGTGAACTTGATGATGAAACACCTACCCACATACTCTGCTTCTGCGAGGACTTACAAGAATATAGACGGAAGCACTTTGGAGAGGAATTTATACAACTACTGAAAATCCCTCTAGTCAAACTAGTGGCCTTTATAGAAGACACGAAGCTTCTGGAATGGAAGTAGATAACATGGGAAATGGTACAAAGATTCAGTTCAAGTGCCTGGGCTGGTGAGCATAACCCAAATATATGAATGAATGAAGTGTGTTATTAGAGCTTATGACTATTGGCTATTTATCTAAACCTACCTTCTATGTTTTCAAACTGTATTTCTTCTAGTTGCAAAATATGATGCTAATATAGTACATTTGAAGTGGCACATTTCTTCCAAGCATTTCAACTGATTTTTCCTTTTTTTCATATTTTTGTGTAGCTAATGTTCTACTATGTAGGAAGCCAGATTCTGAAAAACTTTATACATAATATAAACATAATATCTCTTTATTCATCTTCTTATTTTTTATAATTGGGCAATCCAACTTGTGAACTTGGTTCTAGAATATACTTACTTGCACATAGGGTGTCTTCTTTATTCTTCAAATTTTTCTTTTAAAGACATACTCATTCTAACTGTGCTGGACCTTTAAATGTGTTCTAAAATTCCATACAGAAGAGAAGACATGATAGCTGATGTTCGTATTTTTCATCACATAAAAACATGAATACATTCAGCTAATTATTTTACCAGCAAACGATCACAATTTTCGATATTTTTGAAAACGAGTACAAAAAACGGATTTCTTATTCACAATATTTTCCATTTCTATGACCTAAACTCACTTATCTCACACGCGAACTGTCAAAGTAGCTAGCAACAAATAAAACATCATGAACTCGAGTTTTATGATTGGCTGTTATTGTTCTGCCGTCATATGTTTTGGTGCAAGATTTTATGTGGCGCCCTCTAACATGACCAGAAATTGGAATACATGGAGTTCGATCTCCTTGTATAGCTTTATTGTTATTGTGTCTTTTGTGTGTCTTGTAAGTTTTTAATTAAATTTGTGTTTGCCTTAGCCATATTCAGTATTTTTTGTATTATTGTTGTTCAAATAAAAGACGAACATTTATTTTTTGAGGTTTCTAATAGTGTATCTGTTACAGTCAATTTGTGAATAGACGCCGTATATATACCGCGCAGACCTTTTATATACAGACTGCCTATTTCAGACCGTTTATATAAAAATATTTATTTCATAAATCGGCTAGTCATTATATAAACAGCGTCGGCCGTATTATACTGCGTACTTATTTTTAGGCAGTTTGTGAAACAATTCAATATTTACATCTACAAACAAGACCGTAATAGAATTTTGTATTATACCCAAATATTATTAATCTATGGCAAATTAAATAATTATTTCTATGCCCCACTATTTACAATTTCTGTCTTGGTTAAAACTGATCATTGATTAATCTATCGAGAAGGGCAAGGAAAATCATTGAATAAGCCATTTTTTTAACACTGTATAGCTTCTTCATTGATTTTCCTTGCCCTTCTCGATAAAAACTAGAACTATAAAGACTCCTGGCGGTTAAAAACAAAGAACAAAATAAACTGACTAACTTTTTATGCGCGTTTTATATAATGTTTATATAATGCCTAGTCAGTTTATAATTTGTGCCTTATTTCATATATAGCGGAGCAGTTCATATATATATATAAACTTTCTACAATTAATTTTCCTCAACTTCCACTAGAAACTTCGCAATGGATGAAGATCTTGCAGCGATAATTATTGGTGGTGGAAATGATCAAGACATTGAAGCCGCTATTTTGATAACATAGTAGTAAAAATATATACTACTTGTACAAAAGAACTATTGAGACACAACAAAGTTTCTGGGGTAATTCACGTAGGCACATTTAATTATAAGGTATATTATATATTTCCCAGAAACTTTGTGTCTCGGTAGTTCTTTCTCTGAGACTACAGTAAAATGCACGCGGACGTCTGCCCCGACCGGTTAAGGCATTTATACGATTTGACGGGTAATTCGGATTGAAAATGACATCTGTTCAGAATGAGTGGCACTGAAAGGCCTATCTACTACCTAGTTATTACAGAAGCATAATTTAAAATAACTTTGCTAATATAGAACAATAATTGTTTTGTAAAATCATATTTATTAAAAATCTTAGGAAAACGCTTAGAATCGCCAACTTTATTTTGCCTATTTTTTGGTTTCTTCATTAGTATAATGTGCATTAGTTGAGCGTTTAAAAAAAGGGGACTATTCCAGACAGTGGATCCCTTTAAAACACCTAATACCTATGTCAGCAAAGTAGGATAGGTGTATGTATAGTGACAACAAAAAATAATGTATAATAGGAAATTGAATGAAAATAAGTAAGTATTACTTCGCTAGACAAATTTCTTTATTCTATGTGTATACAATTTTGCTTGAAACTAATCTTTCAACTAATTACAATTGCACACCAAAGTGCCTATACCGGCTAGACAGTATATATAATGCCCAATTTCATATATTGACTGTAACATATATATAGATTCATTTTATCTACAATTATTTTTTCTTAACTTCCACTAGAAACTTTGCAATGGATGAAGATCTTGCAGCGATAATTATTGGTGGTGGAAATGATCAAGACATTGAAGCCGCTATTTTGATAACATAGTAGTAAAAATATATACTACTTGTACAAAAGAACTATTGAGACACAACAAAGTTTCTGGGGTAATTCACGTAGGCACATTTAATTATAAGGTATATTATATATTTCCCAGAAAGTTTGTGTCTCGATAGTTCTTTTTCTGAGACTACAGTAAAATGCACGCGGACGTCTGCCCCGATCGGTTAAGGCATTTATACGATTTGACGGGTAATTCGGATTGAAAATGACATCTGTTCAGAATGACTGGCACTGAAAGGCCTATCTACTACCTAGTTATTACAGAAGCATAATTTAAAATAACTTTGCTAATATAGAACATTAATTGTTTCATAAAATCATATTTATTAAAAATCTTAGGAAAACGCTTAGAATCGCCAACTTTATTTTGCCTATTTTTTGGTTCCTTCATTAGTATAATGTGCATTAGTTGAGCGTTTAAAAAAAGGGGACTATTCCAGACACTGGATCCCTTTAAAACACCTAATACCTATGTCAGCAAAGTAGGATAGGTGTATGTATAGCGAGAACAAAAAATAATGTATAATAGGAAATTGAATGAAAATAAGTAAGTATTACTTCGCTAGACAAATTTCTTTATTCTATGTGTATACAATTTTGCTTGAAACTAATCTTTCAACTAATTACAATTGCACACCAAAGTGCCTATCTTTATGTTAGTTAGTGGATACCTAGGAACAATACATATTTTATTATGAAAAATGAAAGAACAGTAAAAAATAATACCTTCTCCTGATGGTATTTCCTCAAAATACATTTTGCAAAAGTAATAATAAATGTTTTATTTGTTTAATCACAATTTTAAAATTATTAACATGCTCATAAAAAAAATCATAAAATTAAGTAATTATAGAAGTTGTTTTTCAACCAACCATGAAAACCATTCCATAACGGTAATTTGCAGTAAATCCTAAGACTTTTAATAAAAATATGATTTTGCCAAACACTAATAATTAATTTATATTAGCAAAGTAGATCTAAATACGTCTGTAATAACTAAGTAGGTAGCCATAATTTTAAAAAATGCATAGATGAGATGAAATATAAAACTTTCCTAACAAAAAACAAATTTCTAGCCTACCTTACCAACCATTCTGAACAGATGTCATTTTCAATTCGAATTACCCACCAAATCATATAAATGCTTTAACCAATCAGGACAGACGTCCGCGTACATTTTACTGTAGTCTATACATCTGTATCAGAAGATTCAGTTTCACAAGATTCCGTTTCATCTGAGCTTCCAGTGTTGGCAGATATTATCAAAGGCTCTATCATGTCATCCATTATTCCATCCAGTGTGGACATTTTTTGCTCTTTCTTATGCTGTATACATTTCTGCCAATTTGTAGGAGTAACATTTTCAATTGCTCTCAATAATAGGCCTTTGACGTCTGCCAACTTGAAAGTTGTGTTTTTAGCTGCCACCTCATTCTTTATTTGTGCCCATATCAATTCTATGGGATTTAACTCACAATGGTATGGTGGCAGGCGTAACACAATTTTATTGGATTCTTTGGCCATTTCATCGACAACATACAAATTATGGTTATCTTTATGTTGTTGGATTAGGTATAAGAGTTCACACCTCTTCGTATTTACATCAAATGGTATATTTTTAGTTTTTAACCATTCCTGCATTTCAGCTTTTCTTGATGATGAGGAAGGAATCTTTTCAACTTTTCGACTATGATATGATGCATTATCCATCACAATCACAGCATTATCAGGTAACTTTGTCAAAAAAGTAATGATCCAATTCTCAAATACTTCTGAGTTCATTTCTTCATGGTAATCTTCCATTTCTTTGCCTTCAAAAACTAACAATACATTTTCTACAAAACCTTCTTCAGAACCAGCATGTAGAATTATAAGACGTCACCCCTTTCCTGTAGGAGTTTTCAGGCCAGTGGATAAACCTTCGGTAAACACCTGACGATTACTGGTTACATTCTGGCCTACCCATGTTTTTCCCCTACTATGACCTTCATTAGTCCAAGTTTCATCTAAGTAAAAGATTGGCCTGTTTTCTTTTCTATATTGTTTTATGGATCTTAAATAGTTCAACCTCCATCGACAGATATCGTCACGTTCTATTAATACACTTTTACGATTTTTCTTCAAATATCTAAAAATATATTATTATATAATAAATAAACAGTACATTTGACTCTTCAAAGTTACACACTTACTTGAAGTTAATTTGTTTCAAGAAAGTATATAAAGATGACCGGGACAATTGTAGCAAATCTGAACGTTTCTTCAAAGCTAGTAAAATGTTATCCAGTGTAGGTAACTCATTTTTGAAAAAAAATATCGAGCACTATTCTTCGAACTGAATTTTTATACCCTCCATAACAATTTTTGAGTCCCGGTCTTCCACCACTATTTTTTGGGCTGGTAATTGTTCCACTACTACGGTATTCCTTCAATAGTCTGTAAACTGTTAACTTTGCTACTCCTGTAAGAAAAATGTTGAGCATTTAATACTATTGTTAATTTGAAAGTTATAATGATAACTTGACGGCTGCTTGAGAAATTTTGGATATAACATCAATAGTTTTAGTAGGTATTCGGCTTTTCATCCAATATTTGTTTATACATATTTATTATGTATTGTTTTTCTGACATTCCTAAATGGACTAAACTTAGTGGTTTTCGTGGTTTTGGCGGACTACGCGAATAACTGGTACTTAGAGTAGAAGGATCCATAATCGCAGAAATTCAACAAACAGGAGTTCTGAAAAGTACTGTTTTAACGAAATAGAATGGAAAACTAAGTGAAAATTATGAAATAATAAGGGAACGGATACGATGATAAAAACAAATATAAATATTATATATGTCAGAACTGTCAGTTATCACGAGATGTCAATGCTAAAAAGTGCTGTTTGAAACTGGTTGCAATCTGACCAATCAGAGATCTACAGAATTGCCAACTTAAATTCAAATTACTCCTCCTGGTTTTTAAATGAGATATATATTTATATAAATTATAAATTCATTACAATGTTCACCTTTTTGAATGTTATATACTGCTGTTTAATGTACAAATATTTATTGCCATATAAATTACCTTTTTTTTCGTGGATTTAATTGATAATTTCCCGAAAAAATCTGAGAATGTTGGCTGATTTGCTTATATGTGAAAATGGCTCATTGGCATGGCTCATGGCACTAATAACGTAGATTATTTTGAAGTTCTCTTCTTTCTGGTCATTAATTTTCGGTTAATCACATAGATGGCTTTTCGTTTATAAGGGTATTTCGAATTGAATCGAACCTAAAAGTCGTCACTGTATACTGCTCGCAAAAAGTATCCTGAAAAATGAATTAACATAAAAAAAATTTCTTGAAAATGCTTCGAACGTTCTGAAAAACATGAACACATTTTAATTTTTCTAAAAAATAAGGTTTTCAAAATAATATACATATATTTATATTCATT
Source organism: Lochmaea crataegi (assembly GCA_947563755.1). Taxonomy (NCBI): domain Eukaryota; kingdom Metazoa; phylum Arthropoda; class Insecta; order Coleoptera; family Chrysomelidae; genus Lochmaea; species Lochmaea crataegi. The sequence continues at coordinate 33,001,686 of OX387422.1, read as the reverse complement.
TCTAGGACGGCCGGTATATATAAATATTCATCGTAGATATGATAATCAACTTTACTTATTTAACGGCGGGTGACTAACGATTAATTTTTGTCGATTTATATTCAGTAGCGAGTTGACTTTCCAATAGGAAACATCGGCGTGCGTTCGAAATTTATTTTCGGTAACGTGTTAGTGTATCGGGTAGTGAATAGTGCCTCTATGGATTACTTGGACTACAATCTAATACATTTACGGTAAGTTTTCATTTTATTTACATACGAACAATTTTGTTACAATAAACATTCATTTTATTTACATACGAACAATTTCGTTACAATAAACAATTGGTTTTTAATATTTAAACGAAGTATTTTACAGTTGTTTATTACATTTTAAATTTGCTTAATCTTAAAAAATTAATTTGGAAATTCGAATCAGTAGTTGTTTATTTATAATCCATTTTTGCTTTCTTTTGCTATTTTCTTATACCAAAATATTGAAAATACTAAAAAGGGGGCCAGTATATATTCCTAGCTATGACAAATTGTTCTTATATAAATGGTTAGTCGTGATAAACTGTATGCTTCCATTGTTTCTTAATAAACAGAATTGATATATATTGTTTATTTATAATCCATTTTTTCCAAAAAATTAATTTGGAAATTAGAATTAGTACTATTTATAATCCATTTTTGCTTTCTTTTACTATTTTCTTATAACAAAATATTTAAAATACTAAAATGGGGGCCAGTATATATTCCTAGCTATGACAAATTGTTCTTATATAAATGGTTAGTCGTGATAAACTGTAGATACTTCTACCTCGTATTGGGGCTCCTATAGGGAATATTAAATGACAATTTAAATGTGTATGATTCCATTGTTTCTTAATATACAGAATTGATATATATTGTTTATTTATAATCCATTTCTGCATCCTTTTACTATTTTCTTAAACCAAAATATTTAAAATACTAAAAAGAGGCCGGTATATATTCCTAGCTATGAAAAATTGTTCTTATATGGGAGATTAGTTCCGATAAACTGTACATATACTTATACCTTGTATTGGGGCTCCTACGGGAAATATTAAATGACAATTTTGTTTGTTAACATACAGGGTCTTTAAAAACTAGTTAATTTTATTTAATCATATAAAAGTTGAACAAAATAGATTCAGAAAAATATATCTTGATTTTTGTACAAATGTTTAATTTTTAATAACTAATAATCTTAATTCGTGTTATATTTTTAATAATACAACTAGTTTACTTGATTTTTAAAACCGATTTTCAAGAGAAACAAGCTGCATTGAATAATATTAAAACATCGCCCTGTATAATATGTATTTAGTAATTCACAGGCATTTTATCGAATTCTCAGAGTTTTCTTATACTTTTACTCAAAATAAAAACCTACAGTTACTACAGATACTTTTTTCAAAAAACAGATAAGCTATATACTCTATTCTCAAATTTTCTCAATTTAAACATCTGATTCTTTTTTAATGTTTCTATTTTATTTTCTTTAATTTAAAAAAGATCAAACTGTTTTTTTTTGTCGAAACAATATTCTGAGAACTTGATAAATTGACAATACTATGCAATTTGGAACATAAACTTTTGGAATTGAAAAGTACCACCCGTATAACCTTAATATCTAAAGGAAAACTTATTTATTTATTATCTATTTGTATACTTTCTTAATTCTTGCTAAAGGTTTTCGAAAACCAAATACAAGTTGAAATTTTGTATTTGACATACCCCATAGGAAAATCAATATGAGGTAGGAATATGTACAGTTCCTCATGACTCACCTTATATATAACAGAAGTTTCTATATAATATTTTATACTACATACAGGGTGTTTCTAAATTTATGCGAAAAAATTCAGGTGGTGATTGCCCGTATAAAATTATAATACCTAGGTCTCTCATATGAAAATATTTCCTCATTCCACTCCCTAAAAAGAGGCTGAGTAAATTTTTTAATTTATTTAATATCAAATCTTTTATTCTAGATTGAGTTTTGTGCGAAATAAAAATATTATTTAAAATCTTTGTTGTTTTGATAAACTTCCAGATTAAAAAAAGTTTTTCAAGACAATTGAGATTTTAAATAATATTTTTATTTCACAAAACTCAATCTCGAAAAAAAATTTGATATTAAATGAAGTAAGGGTTCATAATTTCACTCCGTTACAATGTAACAGGAATGTTGAGAAAATACTGGTGGTTTCCATCTTTACTTAAATTTGAGAAAAAAAATAAAAAATCAATTTTATTCAGGGTGATATCTTGGAAGGGGATGGGATTAGGAAAGACTTATCATAATATTATACGGGAAATCACCTTCTGAATTTTTTCGCCTGAATTTGGGAACACCCTGTATACATAAATAATTTTTTAATGCTGATTTTAAACATACGAACTTATAATAATGTTACAAACTGCGTATATTTTAATTCAATTCCAAAGATTTCTTTAGCTGAAATAACGAGTAAAAAAATTATTCTTTATAAAATAACCATAGCATGCCTTTGTTTTGTTTCCTCGCAAATAATTTGTTTTTTGGAAAATATGATTTTTTAAGATTATTAGTTTAGTAAAATTATTTTGAATCGTTCTTTAATAATTCTTTTATTCTTGTTTTAGGTTTCGTAAAGTATTGGTCTACTCCAAAGGAGTGTGAGTACACAGTAATTCTCAATTTCTATCAAATGATATCATATCGCTCAGTATCATCCTTCCTTTCTTTTACAAATTGGCATATTTTTCAAAAGACATAGGTTAGCTATGTCATTCCTCATATTTTCTAAATACTATCCAGCCCTTTTTTTACAAATGGTACTTTTTTCAAAAGACATACGTAAACTATGTCGTTCCTCGTATTTTCTAGCCCTTTTTTATATAAGTGGTACTTTTTTAAAAAGACATAGGTAAGCTATGTCATTCCTCATATTTCCTAAATATTATCCAGTCTTTCGTTAAAAAGTAGGTACTTTTTTCAAAAGACATAGGTAAGCTATGTCGTTCCTCGTATTTTTTGTTGTTTTTTTTTTCTGCCCTTGTGATTTATTTTTCATTGCAATTGTTAAGTACGCCACATGTACCGACTTTTTTGTTTGCGATTGACTATATCCCGCACGGATGCACGCAGTATCACACTGTGAGAAAGTGCTCGTTACCTAGGGTGTCCGTAAGTCTCGCTTCCAAAACGAGCAATCACCCAGATGAGCGAGTACGCTTAAGTGTTTTCCGTTTGTCAAATGGGTATGGGTTGACAAGGGGGAATAGTTGCCCAGTATGGGTTATCAAAATATCGTAGATTTCTAAGTTGGTATATGTCAATCCGAAAATTTTCTAAATACTATGCCTTTCATTAATAAGTTGGTATACTTTTCAAAAGACATAGGTAAGCTATGTCATTCCTCATATTTCCTAAATATTATCCCAGTCTTTCGTTATCAAGTAGGTACTTTTTTCAAAAGCTATGTCGTTCCTCGTATTTTTTGTTGTTTTTTTTTGTCCTTTTTCCCCTGTTGGTGTCGGGTTATCAAAATATCGTAGATTTCTAAGTTAGTATATGTCAATCCGAAAATTTTCTAAATACTATGCAGCCTTTTGTTAATAAGTTGGTACTTTTTTCAAAAGACATAGGTAAGCTATGTTATTCCTCATGTCCTAAATATTATCCAGTCTTTCGTTAACAAGTAGGTACTTTTTTCAAAAGCTATGTCGTTCCTCGTATTTTTTGTTGTTTTTTTTCTGTCCTTTTTCCCCTGTTGGTGTCATTCGATTTGGAATTGTGAATTATTTTTTTATTGCAATTGTCAATTACGCCACATGTACCGACTTTTTTGTTTACGATTGACTTTTCCCCGCACGGATACACGTATTACCACACTGTGGGAAAGTGCTCGTTACCTAGGTTGTCCGTAAGCCTCGCTTGCAAAACGAGCAGTCATCCAGATGGGTGAGTACGCTTAAGTGTTTTCCGTTTGTCGAATGGGTATGGGTTGACAAGTAGGGGGATTAGTTGCCCAGTATGGGTTATCGAAATATCGTAGATTTCTAAGTTGGTACATGCAAAATGGCAATACTTGGCGATTTATTACTAACAATTTTTTTCAGCGCTTCCTTTTCAGCATTACTAACACTTCTCTTACAGGCTTCAAGATGTCATCAAATGTTTTGTAAATTTTTTAATTTTGTTTGATTTTCTGTTCCGGGAATTTTTTTAGGGATGGATTTATCTGGAAGGCTGATAGGCCTATCTTATAATTTTACTTTTTTTTGTCCTAGGGCTTACAATAAAAATTTTCTTATTAATTTTGTTTTTTGTTTTAGAATTCTTATTAGGAAAGGATATTTTAGGTTACAAAAGTGACTTTGCATTTTGCATCTACAGAATTTTCATTAATATTTAGTAAAGTTTTCTTGGCATGATTTTTTCTTAGCTGCATGGGTTTAAAATGTGCATGGGGGTGGTAAAGTAGTGGTGATTTAGGGGTATTAGTATTTTAATTATAAAATATTGTATGTAAAAATATCTTTATGTTGTAATTCGTGTTTCAATTTTTCGGCTCTTATAAAAAAAATGTAAATGTTAATATTTTATTAATATTAAACATATCTTTTTTTATAATTGCTAAGTTTGTATTTATTTTATCTTGTTTCTAAATGTATATATCCGCACTTTGCTAGAGTAATGATAAACTCTGGCTTAGTGCAGCCGGTAGAGAACATCCAGCTTTCAGAGGGGGCGCATTTTCTAGTTATGACTGTGATTTCCTCCGCCGGCGGGGAATATTTTCCATCGGTTGTGAATATTCTAACCGGTTGATTATATTTTCTATCGATAAAGGGAATAACATCCAGTCAAGAGAGGGGCAACTGCCAGCCATGATGGGCAACGATTGCTTATATATATATAAGTATTTAATTTCATAAGTTTTGTATTGCTTCGGTTGTTGTATATGATATTTTGTGTATTATTGTTAAATATTTAACTCCACTTTTACCATAGCTAATATAATGTGTTGTTTCTATTTGCCTTTTTTGTTCTGTTCTGAATCAAACTGTTACTTGAGAGATAACAGAAAAGAGATCAGTAGTATCGAGCACATATATCTGTAATAAATTATAGACAAATCTAATCATCATTATTAAGATGCTAGTTCTCTCCGAATTCTCAGTTTTCTTAAATCTGTACTTGTGCTTCTCACAAGTAGTGTAATTTCAAACTTATATAAAATTTTCAATTTCTACTTTATCCTAGAATATTTTAAATTACCTTTGGTAGGAACTGAAAAATTCCTCGTTTTCTTAAAGTCAACTCACGTCTGCTTTAAATTAAGCTGCACTACCATCCAAAATTTCATTAAGCTGGCGAATGGATTTAGTATCCGCAGCCAAGGAAAACCAAATCACACACAAACAACCAATATTTCAATTTTTAATTAAACACAACTTGCCCATTTTCAATTTTTAATATCTCTAGTTTGTATTATTCAATATTTACTGTCATACTTTAGTATTGTCAAACAAAAAGTAAGGTTAACATTCAATCTTCTTTTTCCTGTATCTAAAACGTTGGCAGTCCTACATATATATAAAATTGTTAATTATCCTATTAAATAAGAGACCACAAACAAAAACGAAGAATATTTTGAGGTTCGTTCCAACTGGCGTTAGAACCGTTTTTGGTTTCGTTCGCGCAAGTGCTGTATTTCTTTCACGTTCCAACTGAATAAAGTATCGTTTTTGGGACTGCTTGGGACGGTATACAAACTGTACCTTCTGGAAGGGGTGATAAAGTTGATGTGTCCATCCCAAATTCGAGTTTGCGCACTATACAGTACTCGAAACGATTCCAGTACGGTTCATAAATGCCAGTTGGAACAAACCTAATATTTCCACCGTTATTTATTGTTTTGATTTTTTTTAAATGACTTCTCTTATGTTTGGTGAAATTGTAGAGCCCAGTACAAAACTCTGCGCATGCCCGGCATGTAAATTATCAAGCGCTATTTCAAATACCGCCTGTCGTTAGGCTCCGTAATCGCTTTGCGGTAACGTCATTTAGGGTCGTTGTTTTAAGAATCGACTCGCGCATAGGTTAAATGTCAAAATAACATATGCGCTAATAGGGCATGTCCACCAACGTTGACAGTCGCCCGCAAGAAAAACAATAAACAATTATTTGGTTAGATTTGTTGTTTTGTAGTGTTTTAATGATCCTTTCTATTATAAACAGTCAGATATAGCTTTTAAAATACCTAAGCAATTAAAACAATGTCGAAGCAAGCACCAACTTAAAATTAAATTAACTCAAACACGATCAATTCTCGTGTTGTGCTTGGAACATACAGAAATAGCATAGAACGCTTGTTTCAACTTCAGATTCATCCGGGCGTGACGTCACGTGGACTTGCCCTATACGGCCTGACGCTATTTGGGTCACCGATATCTCTCATCTCTCTAATGCTGCTCTAATGTCTGGGGCCAGGGACTTCGAATTCATAGAAGAAATTAATTTCTTAGTTAAAAGTTGGGTATCTTCTTTAGTTTTAATTTAAATCTTAATTGTTTAGTTTCCTGCATGAACACATACAATTCTTTCAAGTTTTAATTTCTTCTTGCATGAATCCACCTTGTGGTCTGTGGTCTATTGCGTCTATAATAATGTGACATGTGACATGAAAGTGACGTGCACTGGTAATCTATATTTTTATATATTTTTTATCTCTAATTATTGAAATATGTTTAATAAATAATATGTATATTGCTTCCAACTAATTTCTAAAGTTTTCATTTCATCTATAAAATGGATTTAAATGAAGAAATGTGTACAACTCTAGCCAAATGGCTTCAAAACATTGTTCCGAACAAAACTAGGACCATACCAGAAATTTGTGATGGAGTTGGAATGTTGGATGCTTTACTCCAAATTTCTCCTGAACATTTTTGCAAACTTGAATTGAAAATCAAGAAAGATGTTGGAGCAAACAATTGGCGATTAAGGATAAGTAATTTAAAAAAAATTGTTGAAGCTGTGATAGAATATTATCAAGACGTTCTTACTCTGCAAATTCTAGATGAAGGGATTCCGGATGTAAATCAAATCGGGGAAAAGAATGATGCTGTTCAATTGGCCAAATTACTGCGCCTAATTCTAGGTAATGCTTTTTTGGTTATACAAATACCGACTAAACTTGTTTGTGTAGAAATTCAAATCAAATAAACCGTTTTGCTTTCTCAAAAAATGTCTAAATGTTAATAATACCTATTAAATTGATATAAATATACCTTAAAAAACTTCCAGTTACAAGTAATGAATTCAGATAGATTAAAAAATCATAAAAACAATGTTCCCATAAAGATGTTGCATCTTGTTCAACTGTTGTTGGAAGCTCAGAGAATTGAAAGCAAAACGAATTATGTGATTAACTAGGTTACTTTATACTAAAAGCCATCACTTCTGATGTGAAATAGATAATCGTTTATAAAAATGTGTTCGTTTAATTACAGTAGAGGAGTTTCTGTAGATTTCTGTCAGTATATATACCTACAGTGTGTCTATATATGGAAAACTTTTTATGATTAGTTTTATCAAAAAAATGTATTCTTTATAAAAAGTTTTTCATGTTCTGAAACCAAAATTTCAACTACCGGATATTGAACTGTATCAGTCATATAAGATGAGATTTGTCAAAAAATTCATTTTTTTTTCAGTCAATTACACCCTCTGATGGTAGACAAACAAACTTAACAATAATTTCCAGCTTTTTCTCGAGGCCACTTTTGTTATAAATTTTTTTTCCCACATCTGTACTTTGAACGGTTTCTGATATATGGCGGACAGCCATTCTTATTGGGATACCCGGTACATTATTTAATCTAGTAAATTTATGTTTGTGTTGCAGTTGTTGGAGATACACTTATGTATGTAGAGGCATGTCTGAAATATGTAAAATTACTTGATATCCATTATTCTTTTAGGGAAATATAGTTATTCAGTTGGACATAGCCTAGGTAGAGTTGAAATGTTTTTGATGGCTTTATTCTAAAGAACCATTAATGGCTTTATTCTGAAGAACCATTAATGGCTTCAACTTGATCTATGAGGTGCAGTTCCAGATAGGTGAGATGGCTATGAATTAATGAGTAGTGTATAGGTTTTCAATAATTTATGTCAAGATACTGTGCAGGTCTTCTTAATACACCAATACTGGGAGCTATCTATTTTGTTATGTGATTGAAGTGATGGTCCTATGACAGTATGTTGTTTGTCAATATATAACCCCAAATATTTAAAGTATTCTGTTTTTTTGAGTTGGATATTTCCAATTGACACAGTTAGCTGCTGCTATTCCTGGTCTTGAGATATAACTAAATATGCTGACTTCTCTATGTTAAGAGTGTTTATAATAGCATAGCCATTCATTCACTAGATTCAGGTCTGATTCAATCTACGTCTTCAGCATCTATTGTTCAGTGCTAAAATATACTATGCATGTATCATCTGCATACAGCTGAATGAAGAGGTAAGTAGACAATGAGTTGACATTTTTCCCCATCTTGACTAACGACAAATTTCTTAAGAAATCTCGAGCACAAACCCTAATTATTATTAACAATTAAACAATTGTGTAGTTTGCCACCCCTTCGAGACATCCCAACCTTTGAAGGAAGAGTCTAAAGTTAAGTACCAAAAAGTACAGGCATCACTTAGACCATTGTTCTTGGGTGGGAATAAAATTTTTTTTTTCAATTTCATTTTTTAACTACCTGGCTATAAGAGCTGTGGGGGAATGTGTCTGGGTTCATATAAGTTGTACCGTTTTTATTATCTTTATTTAGACTCTTCAAGGTGTTTCTACCTTCCTCACCTTTGTTTTTTAATTCAATGTCTTGAATGTGTTATTTGTCGATGTCTAAAAGGTAGTGGCGCCCAAAGCTTCTTATAGCCTGTTCTAACAACCTTCTGTCATACGTAGTTCAGCACAAACATGGAGTCGAATAACCCTTGAGGAGAGGTCTCACGCCAAGGCATACTCAGTGGCATAAAAAAATATCGCCCAATCACAGATTAAGTTACATTGTAAATAAACAATATTGAATGTTTGAAAATTATGTTTATTCTTAATAACTGTTCTTGATAAAAATTTTCCATATGGTCAATAATAAAGGTACTTTACTTGAGATCAAAAATAATTTTTTTGACAAAGCTCGTATATGACTGATACAATAGGTTCGTTCCAACTGGCGATAGAACCGTTTTAGGTATCGTGCTGCATTTCTCTCGCGTTCCAACTGATTGTAGTATCCTTCTTGGGACAATACAAAAAATACCTTCTGGAAGGGGCAATAAAGTTGATGTGACCATTCCTAATTCGAGTTTGCGCACTATACAGTACTCGAAACGATTCTTGAACGGTTCCTAAATCCCAGTTGGTACAAACATAATTTAATATCTGATTGTTGAAGAACATACAGAACTTTTTATAAAAAATACATTATTTTTTTTAATATCATGCTCATCTTAATACATTTTAATGCTAGTATATTATGTTGTAGGTTGTGCAATAAATTGTGACAGAAAACAGGAATATATCACAATGATCATGAAAATGGAGGAATCTATTCAACAAAATATAATGCAAGCGATTCAACAATTGGAAGAAGTGACAGGTGGACCAGGTCGATCTGGCTTAAGTCTTTTGATTTTGGATAGTGATACAAGAGTTATGAAACTTGTTAGTGACTTAGAACTATCAAATAAGTCCAGAGAAGCGCTTATACAACAAGTAGAAACATTGGAACAACAATTGCAATCTCTTCTAGATGAAAAACGATTGCTACAAGATCAGCATCAAACTCTACTAGAAAAAGAGGCTAAGAATCCACAAGAAAATATTAGAAAACAGCTAGAAACTCTAAAAGAGGAACTATTTAAATCTGAGGTTAAGTCGGAAGATTTAAAAAGCAAATTAATTGAACAGGAAAAACAATTATTAAATTTCCAAGAAAAAATTAATGAGTTACAATTTGCGGCTAATGAATCAGCAAAGTTGAAAGATGAAATCGATGCATTAACTGAATCGGCAGGGAAAGTAGTTGACTTAGAATTAGCAATAACTTCCTATAAGAAACGACTGGAAAATTATCAGGACCTAAAAAAAAATCTACAAAAACTTGAAGATAAGAATATGGAATATAATCAAAAGAATATTGAACTTGAAGAAGAACTTGCTAAAAATAATACTTGGAAATCTCAGTGTGAAGCATATAAAAACCAAATTGTAGAATTGCAGCAAAAATTAGATGAAGAAACCCAAAGAGCGGACAAAGCACAATTCAATTTAGATAAAATAAAGGCAAAGATTATTAGTTTGCAAGGAGAAAAAGAAAGACTAGTTTTGGAAAGAGATAATTTAAAAGAAGAAAATGAAGAGTTAAAACTTGATCCAAAGGAAAGTGGAGCTGCAGTATCGGAAGAACTAACACAAACAGAAATGGAAAAAAAACTGAAATTCCTCGAAAATGAAAATAAAGCATTAAGAAGCTCTAGTCAGGAAACGGAATCAAAACAAGCCGAACTAGATAGTTCAATGAACAGAATTGAAAAACTACAGCAGAAAAATCGAACTTTAAACCAAACAGTATTAAAACTTGAGGCACAAATAGATGAACTTAAAACACAACAGACAGAAACACAAGGCACTTCCAATAATAGTTCGATAGTTAAAGAGTACAGACAAAAAATAAGTATCTTACAGGAAAGTTTAGCATCAAAGGATAACGAATTACAGTTTTTACAAACAAAATATAATAGAAATGTGGAGAAAGCTCGTGAGGTAGCTCAACATTTAGACTTAAAGTCTAATGGTGATGTTGATACCTCTTTAAGACAGGCCAGTATTAAAGAGCTAGAAGGAAGATTACTTACTGCTGCATTTCATAGATTAACTATGAACTGTCATAGAGAAAGTATGGATGAGAGACTAAGCGTATTACATGGTGCACATGGGCAATCTTTTTTATCTCGCCAGAGGCAACCAATACCTAGAAAACCTATACAGAGATATAAATCTAAGTGATTATCATTTCAGTTATTTATTGGTGCAAATAATTTATTTTTGTAGATAATGAGTGGGTTTAAATACTTTATTTATAGAATATCAATAGAACTTGAAGTTGCATAAGTATTTTTTTTGATTGTAGATAATAATGTCATATGTATTGATGATATTTGACAACACATTTTAGGGAGATTAAATACTATTGCTGAAACTTATCCTTTTTGCTTATTACAATAAACATTTCATAACAGATATATGTCAGAATATCTTACACCATGTTTGAAACAAACTTGAACATGTCGAATTTCTATCAACATAATTCAGCTCAAGATAGTAATATTAAATTAAGTACACTCTTAAGAAGACCCACTGTTCCAGAAGATTTATTGTCGTATTTAATAATATGTAGTCATTATCATCAGGAGGTATTGACAACAAGATTTATGTATTTTAAAATCATGCCAACTTACTCGTCTCTGCGAGAGAGTTATATACATGGTACATGTTTGGCCGACAACGCTCTACCCTATACAGTTCTCGTTAATTATTGATGAATTTTGATGGAGGAACATATAGCGGTTGTGAATGTTATGATTTATTTACGTTATGTTAAATATTACTAGTGATAGACGATTTAACAATCGTATACAGAGTGAGTTTTAAGTATAGAACGCCTCAATTATCTCGGAAACGTATTGCACGATTTTTATAGATTTTGGTGTGCAATCTTGTAATATGGCCGATATTATGGTGGTATTTAAATTGTTAGATCTTTCCTTTTTATATATTTTTTGCCTTTTGAAATCCTTAAATACTGAATATTTTTGATGTAAAATAATACATTTAGATGGCTATGATTGAATAAACTCGTTTAATTTGAATAATTTTTAATAATTTATATCCTAACAGAAATATCATAACAAGGTCTACTGTCAGTAAATTAGTAAAAAGTTCAACGAAACTGGTGCAGTAAAATATGCATCCAAATTATGGCAACTGAAGACAAATCTTTAAATGTTTGTTTCACGTTAAAGGTTTGTCCGCATTCGAGTTGTAGAAAAATTAGGAATTTTAGAAAACATACAGTAAAGGCGATTACAGCAGATGCTCAAAATGTCCGTTTACTTCAATACAACCAACAAGCCATGCAATTTTTAAAACTGTTATTCACTTTGCAACATTCCTGACTGCTCAATTCTTCTTATCTCTGTGGTAATTCCCGAATATTGGCATGTTCTGTTTTATAAACTATGCTTTTTAAGTAACCCCACAGGAAATAATCTAAAGGATTCATGTCGGGTGATCGCGGGGGCCATTCGATAAAACCACGCCTTCCAATCCATCTTCTGGGAAACACATTATTTCGGTATTGCCTCACCACACGCGCCTAGTGAGGTGGAGCACCATCTTGTTGCAGTCAAATATTGTCTTTTGGATTTGGAAAAAACCGAGCTAAATCAGGTATCTTCCAATAAATCTAAATACGCCGGACCATTTAAGTTTCCCTCAATGAAAAAGGGACCAATTATATTGTCGCCTATTATTCCAGCCCATACCTCCAGTTTTTGTGTATAATGGATGTGGGATTCACGCATCCCAGAAGGATTGTTACGTGTCTAGTATCTACAATTATGAGGATTTATGTTTCCATTTATATAAAAAGTGGCCTCATCGCAAAACATAATGTTACTTGAAAAATTTGGATCGTTTTGATTGTAACATTTTTCCATCATTATGTCTGCAAACTCTTGTGAACTAATCTTATTTTGTATGGATGGAATTTATTTTCACGTAAAATTTTCATTAGGGATGTTTGCGAAATATCAAGTTCCCTGGATATTTGTATAGTACCTACTCAAGTGAGGATCGTCTTCTAACAGGACACAAACATCTAAAGATTTGTTTTCAGTTGATGCAGTTTTTCTGCGCCCTGATTTGGATAAATCTTTGACTGAACAAGTTCCGTTAAACTTTTTTACTAATTTACTAACAGTAGATCTTGTTATGGGATTTCGGTTAGGATATAAAACTATTGAAGATATTACACGTTTCTTGTTTACTCCTAAGCATATCACCATATCCTGATATCATTAAAATCTCAATTCGTTCTTTTTCAGATATACGATCCATTGTGACTTTCAATATACACCAACAATACTATTTTATTGAAACGTCAACGTTTTTATTGTAGCAGTCATAGCCATCTGTATTATGTATTATTTTAACTTCGGCGGAGATAATGTAAATGTAGATATAACTCCGAAATGATGGCATTTAGGTGTAGGGAACATTTCATGAAACATAATCAGTATTTCTTAAGGAATTCAAAAGGCAAAAATAACAAAGTTCAATATTATTCCGAAAAAAGGAAAGATCTGACAACAATGTAAATACCACCATATTATCGGCTATATCACAAGATCCTTGCACACCAAAATCTATAAAAATCGTGCGATCTGTTTCCGAGATAATTGAGGCGTTCCTTACTTGAAACTCGCTCTGGGCAAGGAAAATCATAATTTTTCTTGGTTAAAACAGATCATTGGTTAATTTTTGAAGAAGGGGAAGGAAAAATAACCATTCCATTCACCATTTCCCTTCTGTAGCTTCTTCAATGATTTTCCTTGCCCTTCTCGATAAATTAGGAGGCAAACTGATCATGAAATGCGCATACGTGCATGCGGGATACAAAATTAAACGGCCCGGCTAGACGCAAGTGTTGCTGATCGCTCTATGAACAAAGCTATTGTTGATTACTCAAAAAATGAGAAAGTTGATAAATATATTTAATAGGTACTTGTAAAATCTATATATTATCAAAAACCCAATTACCATAGTAGGTATATCCCAGTAAACACAGGACGTCCAATGGATATCCACTCAATGTCCGTAATTAGTCCCTATGGACATGGACCAGAAATGGATGTCCATTTTTGGGTTGTTCCATGGATATCTATTGATGTACATCCAGTGGATATCCATTGATGTATATCCAGTGGATATCCATTAATTGACATCCAGTGGATATCCGTTCATGAATATCCAGTAGATATATCCATGAATTGATATTTAATGAATGTGCATTTCTTGTCAAAATAATACCACAGATCAACCGGTTAATCTATGATAATCATATATATATATATATAAACTATGAATATTGATAATACTCTGAAGCCAAAAATAGTGATGAAGCGGAGTTCCTGCGCATGCGCGAAAATATTCTACATGCTTAAAAACTCTTTGCGCATGCGTCTTCGATCACCTTTCTCAATCTAACAGGGAAATTTTGGTTTCAATTTGCCCATTGTCTCTTATGGAGTATGATCAATATTGATTGTAGTTAATACATAATATAATTATGCTGATAATACATGAGAATAAAAGCTGTTGATAGCACTGTATACCGTTTTCCACTCGTCGCACCAGGGCGAACTGTTTCCGACCTCTACATATATTTGTTTTTGTTTAACACAACTAATCAATAAGGGATAGATATACACTGAGTGCATACGTTTTATCCCAGAAGAAACGGCGTTAAAATTAGTATATTGGCAATACTTCTACGGTTGACATTTGATAAGTCATTTAACCATTTATTTTTGCCTCGCTCTTTCGTTGTGACTCCTTGATTCTGTCTTTTTGAAAACAGTGTTATTAGATATTAATTTGAGAAATGTAAGTAAAGAAAAGTGAAAAAGTGTTGTAAGTGTATTGCAATTGTGTTCCACGGTAAGATGGAGAAAAGGGCTGTACGAAAAAAGTACCTGAATAAAATTTATAAACGAACAAGAAAAGAGTTGACCTCAATTTCTTTCTGAGACACACAATCGAATCAGTCTTCAAGTTCAACTTGTATTTCACCCCCTGCTTCGAGCATTTCAAACCTTCAAGTGAGGAACATATGGTGAGTTCATTTTAATATTTCCATTTTTGTACTTGAAACAATTCGAATTTCGTATTCTCAGACACCTACCTACAAGCTAGAAATAAAGCGAATAAGGCTGAATATGAAAGTGACCTAAGCTCATCTGACTGTGATAAGTTGAAGCGTAAAGTCAGTATTAGAAAAGTTGTATCATCGAAGGAAACGAATTAGCAAGTTCTGAGGATAATTCCCAGAAACGCTATTTAAGTCCACCTAGACTGTGTGTTAGCAGTGTACCAATCCAAACTAATAATCCAGGAGTCCCAAGCACAAGTAATTGTCCAGAAGACCCCAGCACAAGGAATTGTCTAGAATACCCCCGCAGAAGAAATGTATCTGCTGTTTCAGCCAATTCCAGGACAGATATGGCAAAACAAACTGCTGGTGTGTTACTTTCTAGTGATTATAAACATTCTTATATTGTCTCATATGCTGTATATATTGGCATAAATATATCTTATCTTAATGTTGTTTGTTTCAGATGTTCAAACCTGTTCATCTTGCCAACAACACAATTATGGTTAGAAGTTATATGATCCATACAATAAAATAAGCTGAAAATTTATATGTATTTTAGATGACGCTCTCAAAGCTATCCAGAAACAGCAGATACTAATGAGAAATATTCTTACCCAAGTGCTGGAAGAGTTACAACAATTAAGGATAATAAAATCTTCAGAAAAGGAGAAAAATGATGAGAGTACTTCAATATTCTCAAAGTTCCATTTCCGTCCAATAAGCGATGAGGTACAGCTCAATGATGTAGAGGAATATTTAGCAGATGAGAGGAACTTCATTGCAACTGTGAGTTCATTACTCTTTTCTTAATTTTATAATGTGCTTCATTATAATATATATGTTTTTAGATGAATGAATTATCCAAGCTGGGAGGCAGCAACATATATGATTTTGTCAAAAGATGTTTGAATTCATTATTATCGAATACATTTGCCGCAGATTTCAGTTGGCTTGGGATGAAGAAAAAGAAAGTTTTTAGCAGCCTAAAACTGGCAAAGGTTCTAATTGGTGAGTAAATGTTTTCAATTGTTCTGTATTTTCTTGAAACATAATATATTGATGATTTGATCTTCCAGGGGCATGTGACAAAACTTGTTTGGCTGAAAATACCAAAGCTTAAAAGGAAGCAAAAAAAAATGGTTAAGAAGTGCTAAAGAAAGGAGTGAAAATGAGCTGAAGAAAAAAAATGAGAGAAAATGAGAACTAGATTTTCGAAAAATATAAATTTTTGTGCATTATTCATTGGAGGCCAATTTTTTGTTATATGAATAATTTTATCATTTGTTTTTGTTTCATTTAGATATTCTCAGTATATTGTGTTTTTTATTGAATTGATTTTTGTTTTAATAATTTTCTTTTCCCTTTGACTGCAACCTCAAGAGAAAATATCTTTTTCTCTAAATTACCAGTTTTTTTCAATTAGCCATAGGTTATTTAATGCCCATAAGACGTCCATCACTGTTCCAGGCTATGTACATCACTAGTCCAGGTAACGTCCATTAGATATCAATTGTGGTCCAATCCATGTCCAGAATTAGTCCATATCCAATCGAAAATGTCCATCACTGGATCAGATAATACACATTGATGGTCCATATAACATCCATTTTGGTACAATTCACGTCCAATAGGTGTCCATATCTGATCGGAAAATGGACATCCATTGGACGTCCAAGTTGGTGGCCAATGGATATCCACTGGATGTCCATGGGACATCCTTCGTCCATCAAAGGACGTCCAATGGATATCCGTATTGTACCTGATGGATATCCAGTGGATATCTTATGGATGTCCTTGTGTTTACTGGGATGGTGTAGGGCTTGGAAAAAAAATAACAATAATTTTTATTTACATAATATACAGTGTGTAGTTAAAAAGTGCAAATAACAATCACTAAAGTTGTAAATAGCAGGAAGCCCACTCCAGTCAAAATAGTAATCAGGAATATGAAGATAGCCAGAGTAATTTGCAGCATAAAAATGTCAAATGATAATCTCAATTGTCAGTTTTTAATTTAAATGGCAGGTTCTTTTAGCTATTGCAACCGTTCAGTTGTACACTCATAAAGGGGTTTATTAGCATCTGGGAGCCAAATTAATTTATCTGTTATTCATCATTATTAGATCAGTTGCAGTGCGCTAGCTATAATCAACATTTAAAAAATTCAAGAATTTTTAATAATGAATCTAAAAGCATGAGTGTCATGACAAAATTTCACTTATTGGTTGATCCTACTAGAAGTTTTGAGACATCATGTGCAGTAGTGAATAAAATAACTCGCCAACAATCACAATTGGGTACATGTAGACTTGAATTTACTCCACTTACCTAAACAATTTTCACATTGCCTGGCAGATCTTGAATTTTTTAAACCGTCTAGCGTAGATATTCTACTCGGAGAAGATATATACTACTCGCTATTGGTACCAAATATTCACAAACTTGGAAAGAACTTACCGACTACCTATGTTAATTGATACATATTTAGGATGGATGATGATATCAGGTGTAGTTTCTCTTCATTGTTTTAAATCACGCTCTACTTCAACTTTTCATGCCTTCCAGAAACGTTACCTGTGAATGTTGGAAATATTCTGGGTACAAGAGGAAAAAACCTCTGCTGCACACGTGTCAGAAGAAGACATGATACAATATTTTTTTTAAATCAACCTTGAAAATATTACAAAATGGAATATTTCAAGTTGACCTACCATTACTTAATCCGAAAGCGCACAAATAATTAGGAGATTCGTTTGTGACAGCCAAGAATCGTTTTTGATGTTTACAAAAAAATACTTTCTAAATACCACAATTGTGGAAAATACAATAAGGATATAGGCCCGAGGCTAACCGATATGGAAATATTGAAGCAGACAAGGGACACGTCAAGGAGGTAGCATGGAAAATACCAGGAGAGGAAGACGAAAGTGGAAGGGAGCAGTAGTGGATAATGTCGCTAAATAGGACCGAGATAAGTGGAAAAGACCCACAAGGATATAGGTCAGTGGTTTTCAATAATCTGCTATATAAGCACAATTGTTTCAAAATATTTATTAAGTGGAGATATGGTAGATAATTAAATGGTATTTTGTATTTAAAATTTCACAATGACTAATATATAATAAAGTACTGACCAATAAGCTTGACAAAGGATTAAACTGATTTATTCTCCAGGGCTTTCGCGTGTGTAAGTTGTTATTTTTCCGTTATCGTTTACAGTTGTTGAAGCTTTTTGAATAGTTTTTGGTTGTCCATTAACATTTGTTGTATAGCTTGAACTGGAACTGAAGACACTTTTAAACCCATCTGGTTGTTCTGACCCAAATCTTACATTTACATTTGGAGTCTTCTAAAAAAATTAATCTTTGTGATAATATTCATCATAATTTGACCCTATAAAAATGATTTACATTATTGAACTAAAGTAAACATTTTCTTTTCATAGTTCAGTTCAGAGTAGATGAAAGATTGTATAGTAGGATAAAGATCAATTGTATGACGCAATGGGAATCTAGATATCAAAGTCTGCATTTGTAAATTATTTTTCAAATAAAATATGTTCTTTAACTTATATGTTAATTCTAGTTCATCTATCATTATTTGTATCTCGTCAATGTATTTATTGTGCCCACAAAATATAAAAATTGTATTATACACTTACAGGGTTTTCAGGAAATATAAAAGCTCCTTGACGAACACCCTCAGGACTTACAGAGCCAAAAGCAGTAGCGCCCTGTCCATCTGGTGTAAAGCTACCACTTACTCCAGATCCTGGAAT
Source organism: Lochmaea crataegi (assembly GCA_947563755.1). Lineage (NCBI taxonomy): Eukaryota > Metazoa > Arthropoda > Insecta > Coleoptera > Chrysomelidae > Lochmaea > Lochmaea crataegi. The sequence continues at coordinate 32,982,897 of OX387422.1, read as the reverse complement.
AAATTGAAAGTTTGTTCCATCGGGATATACCTCTGAAAAAGATCCGCCAAAGGACCCGCCATTTCCACTAGCAAACCCATATCCACCTCCTACTCCCGGAAAATTAGATCTTGAATGGACATTGTTTTGAGCAGCTGTAGATTGTGATTTAATTCTATATCAAATAAATACGAAAATATTATAATGATGCATGAATCGTGACTATTTATTTCTTCAGTTAATGCTGCTTAGCTATTGCCTACCTTTTAGGCAATGCACCATTGCCAGTAGTAAAAGTTATACTTGACAAAGCTTCTGCCTTACCATTTGGACTATGGTATGTATGTGAATAACTGTAAGCACCACCACCACTACATAGAAATAGAAAAACTAAGGAAAAAGCTTGAAAGCGACTATGTTACAATCTTTTTTGAAGCGATTTGAATTTCTAATATTGATTACAGAGTAATGTAAGTTCTCAAAAAGTTTTTTTTTCAATTCTATGAGCTGCAATGTTCAGTAAGGTAATCTTTTTGAAATAATTGTAAATCGATCTAAAGTTGCCAGTACTCTAGGCAGTTCTATTGTAAAATCCTACTTTCAAAAACCATATTTTTTGTTATGGCTAATTCTGTTGTTAGATACTTCTTGTGTCTCAGTTATAGGCACACAAAAAGAAAGATAAGAATGATAATAATTCAAAATTCAGATCGCTTTAACGTTTCAATTAAGTAAATTCTTAAACTTACTCTTCAATTAAATTTTGTTGAAATTTGTTTAAATTAATAAAAAAATTGTTGAAATCATTTCCTGGGCCAAATGGTATATCACGTAAAGTCGGACCTAAGCCTGAAAAACTACCAGAGTATCCATATCCATAGGAATTTCCATTGCTACTTATATCATTTCCAGAAGTATGATCTATAAAAAAAATCACTAATATAAGAAAAAATATTGATTGAATACAACGTTAATAACCTCATGTCTGTTAATAGTAATCGCCATCCGTTTACATACGGTTTTCCATATAAATAGAAGAGAAAGGATGGAGTGAGTAATCGATTATAAACAAAGAATTACTACTAAGTGTATATGATTCAAGATAGTATACAGGGGTTGATTTATATATAGTGGATTTAAAAATTTTAAGGGAACAGAAAAATTCCTAAATTCAATGGTAGTGAAACATATTTACTATGGTTGGTATCTTCTAATTAGCTCTATTTAACCTTCGGAATGATATCCGTGGTTTGAAGTTTGATGAATTGAATGAATGTGATCGATTATTCATAATTTAGAGTAACAAAAAGCATTATGTTTAATATATTTATATAATTAAATTTAAAATACAGTTAATAACTATATATAAAGTTGTTTTCACTATCCTTCTGGTGATGGGTATGTAACATGTAGCGGACGTACCAGTCCAATTTTGTTTTGAAAAAGTAGTAAAAGTGTGAATAAGAACAACAATCTCGTTTTCAATGCTTTGAAACCATAAATAAATTTTGTCACTTTTTTATCAATGCAGTTATAAATATGCATCGTCTTCGAAATTATACACTAGTAATATACTCTCAAACTTTGAAATTATGCTGTTATTTAATCAAGCAGAAAAATGTCATAAATGGTGCAAATACATTTACCTAAATTATATGGGTGCTGCCCCAAAACCCAAATAGTCCAGGCATTATACACCAAAAATCGCTAAACTCTAAATCGCCTGGACTACAAAAGCGACCTCTGTACGGAGTACATTCTGTTGCAAAACGCTGACCGTATGTACAAAGTAACTGCTGGAGTTATCATTGTTTGCGTTTTGGATAATTACCATTACTACATTGCACCGTTGAGGGAAAAATATAGGAAGAGACGCAAGCTCGTAAAAGATTTTGTGCCGCAAAATGTTGTTGGCGGAGAGATGTCGCCACCATCGCCACCTTTCTCTAGGAATTAGCAGTTGTCTACTGACCGTAGTAGAAGAACGGCAAACGGAATTTCTAGCTCTTGTCTCTCTCTCGAGTGTTTTGTTTGTACAAACGATTATTGTTAATTAACCAAGATCACTCAACGATTGCACGAAATAGCGTAACCAGTTGTAAAATTAACAAGTTTGCAGATATGTGTCCTACCGCACCGTACACGTCTTGTTAGTGTACGGTGCCTACAGTACCTACGTAAGTGAAGAACTAGCTCGCGCGCCTTCCAAATACTTCATTGGCATCTTGTTAAACAAAAGCAATATTTACCGTAGTATTGCTCAAAGCCTCTTTTGAATAATATGTATTGGGTGAGGGTGATTATTATACGTTGTTATCGTTTTCAGGATATTTTTTGAAAAAGTCTTTGTAGTAAAGGTAGTCTTCTGATTGTCATACTAGTTTAATACAACCAATAGATGAGTGGCAAAATAGTTTTTTGACATAAACCAACAGAAATTATCGTATTGAATAGAGTAAAAGTTTAATTTTCTATATCTGTTATATTTTTATTTGTTTTAGAATACAAATTAATAGGTAATAAAAAAGTCACCTCGGCATCCGTACTACTGCAACGAATTAGGAACGCTTATAGGTACCTACATATAATCAAAATCCTTAATAGTATGGTGTAGGAAACGCTTACATATAATTTGCAAAATAAAAAAATATCCATTTCACATTATTTCTGAAAATGAAAATGTTATCGACTCGTACATCTAACATAAGTTGTTAATCTTAGTACTTGATATTTATGAGCGGAGTTCTATATATCTATCGATGTGGTCTACTGACTGGGTACATGTTGCTCTACATTGTATTAGTAATTTAAACAAGTTTAGTTAAAGGTTGGCTTTGAATAAGACTACATTCTCCTGAAATTTTAACTAAGGTAAATTTACCAATGCCCGACACTGTCCCAAAAGCTGACAGTCTTGCTGGGATCTTACAAATAATTTCCAAAAAATAAGAATACGGTTACGTTGAGGTCTACTGTTGATACTGTAGAGCCACCTTTGAATATTTTGGGGTATTTCATATACACATTGTTTTATAAAACAGAAAAATGTATTTTTGACAGTTGATTAAAACCGCGCCATTTGGGTTTAGTATTAACAGCTTGTCAATTCTTAGGTGTTTGGTTAAGGAAGTGGTGTTCATTAAAGGCGAAAATATCCGTCTAAACTTATCTTAAAGGTAAATATTTCTTTGTAACTTAAACATTGGAATATTTTTGATATAATTATTGTACCTTTTCCGATATTTTTGATATTTTAAAGATATATTTAATAATTGTCAGGTACTGATGGGTCCCTTAAAATTGATATTTGTAAAAGCTGACAAATTGTACAATAATTTACTATTACGATGTTCCAGTAGCTGACAATATATTGGTTTGAAAACTGGAATTCATTTATTAGTTCATTTTTTAAAAATGGACAAAAAAATACTTAAATATTCCGAAGAAGCTATGGAAAATGCTCTTCGGTCAGTAAAAAACGGCATGAATATATTGGAGGCCAGCAAGCTATATAAAGTTCCCCGTACCACCTTGTATTACAAACACATAAAAAAATATCCTGAAAAAAGAAAAATGGGTCCCCCAACGTACCTTACAACTCAAGAAGAGAATGGCCTTGTCCGTTGGCTTTTGAACACAATGACAAAAAATGGTTTCCCAATTAATAGGGAGTATTTATTGGATAGTGTACAGCTTATAGTGCAGCATTTAAGAAAGGAAACCTCATTTACCGATAATAGGCCTGATATACATTGGTATACTCTTTTTCTAAAAGACCCTGAGATAAGTGAGAGAATATCTCAAAACTTAAGAGTTATTTAAGTTAATTTTTATGTAATACTAGTTTTTTTAAATAAAATACCATGTTAATATTTTATTAAACAGCCTTTAGTAAGACTATTTTCATTTTTTTAGTTGTCAGCTACTAGTACAAATGCAAATGAGCAGATAATATGTTAAAAAATTATTTTAATTGGTATTATAAACAAAATAAAAATATTTTCCCTTTAATAGAACGCATATTCAGCATGCACAAACACAAGTGGGACCTTATTTTTCGATTCTCTATTAATAATTTATTTATTACAGTGACCATTCCCTTATAGTGTCAGCCTTTATTTAATTTTCCATTTTTTACTTTTGGGTTTTTTTATATTATCTTCGCTGAATCCCATCGAACATGATGCCCATCTTCCCAAGCACGTTTGTAACTTATACAAGTACCTATCTTTAATATACTTTTCGTGTTCATCTATTCTGATTTTAATAATCTAGAATTTAGACTCGGATGTTTAGCCTAAATAAAATTTGTGATATTCACAGAATATTTGATATACTTATAAAGTTTTTTTAATATTTTAGATTTGCGGTTAGTTCGAATGTTGAATCGATTATCAATTTTTTTGATTTTTTCTGATAAAAAATAATATCGGGTTTATCAGAAAAATTAATAAAAATCGGTAATCAATACAATATTCGAACTATATTCAAATATGCTAATACCTTGATAACGGTAGCTGGAACGCTACCAAAACGTTGAAATAAAATAAGAGAAAAGATATAATTTCCCAAAAAATAACAAAAAAATAATAAGTTGGTATTTTTAAACTATCCTTGTATAAACCTTTCTATAGAAAAGATCTGGTATGTAATCACTGTACCATAAAAAATGTTTGTTAGAGAGACTATATAAACAGGTTTAAAACATATTTATAGAATATTTTAAATAACAAGCACTAATAAAAATGTAAATTTTACAACAATTTAGTTATGGCAACCTTCAAAGTTGATAGAATCTCAGAACAATACTTTAAATTGTTGTTTATTTTCAATTGAAACTAACTATTAACTAAACAATTACAATAATTACGTTATAAGTGATTATTATTTCCTTACATAAACTCTTCACAAATTGAGATGCTCCATACACCCCATATTTTAGTTTTAAAATATTCAGAAGTACAAATAACAGTCATTATTTATGTTAACAGTTGATGAAATTTATGTCACGTTATATTAAGTTAATAAATCGGTAGGTATGAACATCAAAATCCTTTAGTCCAGGGGTTGAATAAAATAACATTATCTCAATAATATTTTACTCTAACTAATCATCACCTGCAAATCATTTGTTATACTATCCACCGTGATGTCGGAGCTGACTTCACTGGATTCTTATTCAGAATTTACAAAAAGTACTAGCAGCGTCAGTTTTACAGAACATTATCGGTTAAAAGACAAATTTGTTTTAGCAGAGTTGTTCCAGGATAGGTTGTGTTGAGCGAAGCTATGTTGAAACATAAAATATTCAAAAATATCGTTGTCCTTTGCCATGTTCACTTTATACAACAATACAGACTACTTAAAATTTTTAAAAATATTCAAATATAAATTTTTGAAAAAATTTCAAAGTTTGTATATACATTTACTTTTTTAGTATTGTCTGTACGAATTTCGTTTTACTTATGCAGTCAAAATTTATCATATTTTTTTCATTTGATCAATTATTTATCTTATAAAAGATTGATAATAGACTTTTGATTATTGTTATGTAAACTATCACAAGGTTAAAATATTATGAACACTATTATGAATGTCTATTTAAAAAAAATATTGCATCATTTATGATATACCAGTAAACGAACTGTATTATGTTTACCAAAAAAATATATTAATCTTCAGATATTAAAAATTCAGAATAACAAGTAAAATACAAAAATCAAACTTCAACTAAAATTAATAGAACTATAATTAGGTACCTACTGTAATTATTGAATAAAATCAATAAATAACATATTCCACAACAGAAATATAACATATATTACTCGACCGGTTTCACAAATAACATTTGCATCGTCAGGAGTAAATTATAGAAATTGTTATAAGTAAACAAGTAACTAAGATAGGAAATGCTACTGTCATTTTAACACGTCAATATTATGACGATAAAATTGAAAATTTCATTCGTTCGGAAAATATAAAATATATTTCTAGACATCCAACAAAAAAACCTTTGCGAAACAAATCACATCCGAATTAGAAAATGCCCATTCTTTATTTTCAAGCTATAAAAAACTATGGGTTTTCTTCAAAACACTGTGTTCAAAACTCATTTGATTTTATAAAGAAATTAAATAATCTTAAAAATGCAAAATTAGTTTCTTTTGATGTAAATAGTATGTTTGAAAAAATTCCACCAAAAGAATCCATCCCTCTTATTAATGATTTTCTAATATAAAAGAACATACCTAGATATAAATACTGCAACATATTTTCTAAATTAATTTAAAGTTTCAAATAAATTTCATTTGCAAAATGAAGGATTACCTATGGGAAGTCCTATATCAACAATTTTAGCTGAAATTTTTATGGATAATTTACTTTTGTTAAAAAATAGACCTAATTATATAACTTATGATCTCGTGACCCGCAATAATAATTTCAAAACAACGTCTTAGGTATATAAGATTTACCGATTGTTATAAAATAGTTAGGTATATTCTTATTAAATTGGAATTGATTAATAAAAGTATTATTCTGAAACAAATAAAGACCAAGAAAATGTTTACTCACCTGGATATACTGCAAGCGTAAAACCTACCATACCAGACAGTAAAATAAACAAAAATTGCAGCATCCTCAGAGGATTATTGAATTTTATTATGTTTGAATCACCTTTAACGTGTCTTATACTTGGTTCTTTAGAAATTACGATAAAATCCGACCAGTAACGAATAGCTTCTACTTATTTTTTTTACCCGAACGTTGCAGATGGATTGCCGAAATTAAGTACCTCTCTGTTGTCTCAGCCTCTCTTTCATTGCTGTTTATCACAATGCAAAAAATTGCACATATGAGTTGCAACGAGGTTATCTTTCATGTCAAGTTCACCTACTCAATGGTAAAGGTCACATGAAATAATACAAATAAACAAATGTAGCGCATGGTCGGATATTTTAAATACAGTTGATTTTGGAGGATGTTAAGGTTTTTTGTCTATATTATTTATTGATTATAATTCGTTAAAGTGTTGAGATCATATTAGAACATTTAATGACATTATTTGTATCCCTAATTAAACTGGGGAAACCTGCAAAATTTATGTAAGTTATATTTCTAATAATGTATCCAATTTTTGAGTACTTGTTCAAGGTGAACTGAAATCATCTATTTAATATACAATAGAAAAGGTGTTTTGAATAACAGATAGAGATATACTTTTTTCTTAAAAAAGTAAGTAAAATTCTTTTATTTCATACTGTACCCTAAAACATACCTTTACGTACTTGATTTCAATCCGGAAAATAGAATTTTACGGGATAGTAGCACGTAATGAAATATTACGTGCTACTATCCCGTAATGAATTTCTGCAGGCTTTTACATATTAAAAACTAATAAAAACTCAGTTATGCTTCAAAAGTATGGATATACATTTATTGAAATTCAACAGCAAAACAATAAACAGAACTTGCTTATTGCCTATATTATTATTAACGGTTATATTTTCGTTCCCATGAATATGGATTCCAGGAATTTCATTAAATGAATTATTTATCAAAGATTTGCTACTTGCTGGCACATTTCCTTTTTTGTTGTAGCACTTCAACAAAGTTTTCTCCATGTTGTATCATGCGGGATACCCTGTTTTTCCCCTCGATTAAATCCTCGATACATTTTTCTGCCACCGAAGAGCTTTTCCATCCCCCATGTCTTTTAAGCACCAAAAGATCGGCTCCAGCATCAGCCAGTATTGTGGCAGATGTTCTTCTGAAGCAATGCCCCGAATACCCTCCCTTTTTGGGGCATCTGCAACAGAATGAATGCCCACCCTTTGTGAAATACACCTGCCTTTACGATATGCAATAAAAAGGTACTCCAGGCCTACATTCTTCAGTCGCAATTCTAAATATGTTTTATACTTTTCTATGTAACTTTGATTTATTACGGTAAATACTCTCCTTTGTTGTGTTTTTGTTTGGGGTATAGTAACTACTAGCTGTGTTCCAGTATCTTCTATGTCCTTAAGGTTCATTGCGTAAAGCTCCTCCCGACGGCATCCACCCTTAATTCCAAACATAGCTATAACCTAAAAAATCACCTTTTCTTTGTTTCTATAAATGACCTTGATCAAATATATTCCTTATCAGGTGCTTCCGTCATTAACAGGTCTAATTCTTCCAATGTCAAAATTTTCGTGAACTAGCAGCATTGACTTAACCATTGAATATTTTGACCAGAGTGACGAGCTTTTGAATTTGTTCGACTATAAAAAATTAAATATTATAATAAACAAAAGTGGCACTAAATTTTTTTATTATTAAACTGCCTTAAAAGCTATATAAAATTACTCTCCAAAAAATAAGCCATCATGACATCTTCATTCACAATAGTTACGTTGCTGTCCATTTTCCATCGACAAAAAAGCTTAAATTCTTTGTCATAACGGGACGACGATTTGTTGGGTATCAGATGCCCCGTGGCTTCATGAGATTTGTGCAAAATGTCCTCAGGAATGAATTGATCTTGAGCCATTTCGTGAAAATCGGATAATGACAATCGCTGACAGTATCAAATTATTTAAAAACAATATTATGTTTCTATGGGTACCAACTACAGGCCAGCTATCTTGGCATTGAATGCAAATTTCAAAAATAGCGAACGCCGATAAATATATTAATATTTTATTTTTTCACTGTTTTTTTGTGTTTTTTAGCAGTATGAAATAAAATGTTGTTCGTCACACGTCCGGTAAACTTTTACAGTACTCGTTTCACTCGTACTGTAAAAGTGTACTTACCGGACTAGTATGTATGTATGTAAATTGGGGTGACATTCACTAAGACCTAAAAGATCTATTGTGCCCCCTTACTTCTACTTAGTTCCTGAGGAAAGTCTCAGAGACTAGTAGCTCCTTCAGGCCTATTTCCCGGAGGAATTTTAGGATATCTGCAGGCTTTAACTTAGGTAAATGTCCCTCTTCTACGGACTAGTAACGTAAATATCTATTTTCTACGTTTCCTCTTGTTATGAAGATTCTTCAACATAATACGCATGATGACAGTCACTAAGAATATCTGAAATAATGATTTGAAATAATTATATAGATTACAGACATTCTAAAGAAATCACTTATTTTTACATCACAAATTGTGATTATATTTATTTTAGTAAAAATATAAATTCAAAAAATGACAATCCGCCATCTCAACTCAAACGCCGATCAGTAGCGGAACTCCCATAAATAGAAACGAGTAGTAGAGTCGACTCTGATGAAAAGTTTCGCTAGATTTCTGCTACAATTTCCACCTCCTGCAATCTCTTATAGAATCGACTTGAAACAAAAAATGATACCTCTAGAAAGTCATTTATTCATGTGTGTTCAGACTTGGGTCGAATACTGAAATTTGGTATTCGAATCCGAATTCTGTATACTGTATTCTAAATTGTATTCGAATACAAAGAAAAAAAAGTATTCGAATAACGCTGTATTTGAATACCTGAATTCATTCAAATAGGAATATTTTTCGAATATTCCAACTAAAAAGAAACATATGCGCACTTTAAACTCAATTTTTATTTACGTGCTTGAAATAATAAAAATATATAACAAAATTAAAAATGCTTAAAATAAAATCCTTTGGTTTATAGTTCTTTTCATTTAAATAAAAAAATAGGAACCAATCATGCAATATCATATGACGACTTAAATATAAAGAGAAAAATTAAGTGTTTCCCATCCCGTTCGCCTTCAACAAAACCAACATTTCAAAAAGTTCGTCACCCAAATTTTGACGCTCTGGTGTATTTATCATACCCGCAAGAGAAAACAATCGTACTACTGGAGCAGAAGATGGTAATATGGAGTTATACCTTAAAAATATTTGTTTAATTAAAGGGTAATCATTAAGCATCTCCAAAGCTAATCTTTTATCTTCAAGATATTGCAAAAGGTTAAGTTGAATTTTTGCTTTCAGTTTATCCCTGGAACCTAAATTGCACCACCGTCCACAACCGCCACGAACGTGTTTGAACACGCTTAAGTTGCGTAGAGCGAAACGCAATATTCATAAAAATAATCAAACAGGAATCGAATACCAGGATTCGAATACAGAATTCGAATACAGGATTCGAATACAAAGTAGGTATTCGAATACTGGGATTCAAAAATGGTATTCAGAATCCAGAATACCGAGTATCGACAAAAAAAGTATTCAGTCGAATACCAAATACACAAATGTATTCGAATAGTATTCGAATACCAGCCAAATGTATTCTGAATAGGATTCAGAATACTGAGTATTCGAATACTACCCAAGTCTGTGTGTGTTATACAAAGATAGTGTTAGCAGACAGAGATATCCTCTATGATGTTTGAAGCAGTAAGTTATTATCTTTGGTTTGAAGCAGGGAGACTATACAAGGAGATCGAACTCCATGAATTCCAATTTCTGGTCATGATAGAGGGCGCCACTTAAAATCTTGCACCAAAACATCTGACGGCAGAAAAATTACAGCCAATCATAAAACTCGAGTTCATGATGTTTTATTGGTTGCTAGCTTCTTTGACAGTTCGCGGTTTGCGTGTGTGGTAAGTGAGGTTAGGTCAAAGAAATAGAAAATATTGAGAAAAGGAAATTCGTTTTTTGTCCTCGTTTTCAAAAATATCGAAAATTGTGATCATTTGGTGGTAAAATAATTAGCTGAATGTATTTATATTTTTACTAAGGTATATAATTTTGGTGTATCACAATAAATATTCTTTCCTACTTCATTTATCTTTGAATATTTTTAATTACCTTTGGTACTTTAAAAAATCATGGATTTTTTAAATTCAGCTCACGTCTTCGTCTTATATCACCAGCACTGCCACTAATGCAATTTTTAACAACGCACACCCTGCCCATTATAAATTTTTATTATTACAATTTCAATTTTCTCGTTTGTAAAGTAATATTTACTATTTACCTACTGTCAAATATAAAAAGTAAGGTTATTGTCGTGACAGTTTTAAATTGGTGCAAGATCTACAATGCGCGACGCCGCGGTGAAAAAGCAAACTGCTTAGATAGACGATTTTGAGGACAGGTTTTGTCAATTTTCCCGTATGAGTTCGATCTCCTTGTCTAGTCTCCATGGTTTGAAGTTTAAGAATTACTCGACGTTCATTGCCGTACCTAACCTAACACTTTAAAAACTAAAATTGAAAAGTAAATAGAATAGAACGGATTTTTTCTGCTCACTATTTTTTGCCAAAAATGAGCGTGAGAATGTATTCAGGAGGTTCGAGGAAAATGCGTGAAAATGATCACACTGGGCAACAATATTACCTAAAGAGTTTTCTTAAGTGCATAGTGAAATAATAACAAATAGATTTAGCACCCATTTCAACGGAAACAGAAAAATATGAGGTTGTGGAAATAAACTACCAATTTATGTAATCCAATATTTATCATCGTGATGAACTACTATGATTTTGTATAGACTGCCTTCTTTCAAAGTTATAGGTATCTTATTTATAAATATTTTATATCTTTTAGTAATAATAAACTTCCATTTCTAATTTTTATTTATTTGAATCCCCAAGAACAACGTAACCTACTAAATGAAAACTAGCTCCTTATTCAATCTGAACAACTAAATGAAGTGTTCATCAGTTAAGAAAAAGTATCTGCAGCATCCCTCATAAGTCGTCGTCGTTGCTAAAACTCTTGGTAAATGGCTCTCCGGTTTTCATTATCAGCTACATACCTAATATTGTACTGGAATGTTATCACACTAATAAAAAATTGTTTTAAGGGATATATTTCATGTATTCAAATTTACTCTCATACTACTGTCAACACACAGAACACAAAATTAAAGAAAGTTACTAGTTTTCCAACTAGAATCCCGAAGATTAACGATAGTCCATTTTTATACGAAAACGCGATCTATTGGAGAATTCTGGAACCGTTGGCGATACTTGACACTGAACACTGTTTACACTACCACTACACTAACACTTTACACTATCTTACGCGCCTTTCGATAACCAAGTTATCTTCTTCAGAGACTGAAGGTAAACTCAAAGTGACCTTCAGTCTCTGAAGAAGATAACTTGGTTATCGAAACGCGCGTAAGATAGTGTAAAGTGTTAGTGTTAGTTTAGTGGTAGTGTAAACAGTATTGGAGTACCGAAAAGCGATTCTACGAATATTGTTCGCATCGCTTTCAAAGCTTTTCTACAATGAGAATTCTAATCATCAGAGTCTGCCTACAGAAACTCGTGACGTCAATCTTTTGACATTTTGTAAAGAGTGAGTATGCGGTAATAATAATTTGAAAATAGACTTTTGATGATCAACAATTTATTAATAATGATTATTAGTGGTTTGATGTGCTTGTTTCATTGGATGTTGTCTAATGACATTTTTTTCAGTTACTGAATATTAAAAGCTAAACTTTTTCCAAAATGATTGGTTTCCTTAAAGCCTACTCCGAACGAATTCAATTGGTGAATATCCATCATACTATGCAACCACCTGACTTGCTATTGGCAAGCGCGTGCGTGTATTCCCATTCCTCACTTCAACTATTGACTGATATTGATTATCCAGTGGCGTTGGTTTTGTTATTGTTAGTGTTTATGATTGTATTTCCAATTTTATGTGGCATCCCAAACTTTTGTATAACGTGTTTTGTAATTTTTGATTTTTTTGTGATCTTGAAGAAGAAGAAAGTGTTTTGTTCATTTTTCCCATATGTATAAATTTACTCACGGAAAGACCCATGGAGACTAGCTCCATGGAAAGACACTTCATAGCCAAACTAGTGAGGTGATAACTAATATTCATAAATTATTAATAATATTAATAACTATATAATAATTAATAATTGTACCGTCCGTTACTGGTACTTTTATGAACAGAATCGGCCATGTTTCCTCACCTCTTACCGACGCTGCTTCAGATAGAGAACAAAATGATTTTTCTGGAGGTCATCCGTAATAAATACCTAGTGGGTGAAATTTCTTCGAAGCCGTTGTAGTAAATATCTTCGTATGAAGATAATACCAGTACTCTGTCAAGATGTTTGGTTAATAAACAATTTATTTGAATCCAAAAATGACAATACATTAACTATTAAGACTTTTGTGACATCTCCTGTCTCCTTGACTTGTTTATAGTACAGAGTGATCGACATGTATTTTCCACCATTCGACCATCCTGAACATTATGTTTGTACTCAAACGTAGTAATTTAATTTGTAAGGCATTCGTACTTTTCTTTTTGGCCTATTGTTAGAATTAATATTTTCGACGTTAACAGCATCTTCGGTTTCATCATCAGATTCGGGTTTCCATTCTTTTCCGTTATCATCAACATCTTCATCGCTCTCTTCATTTTCATTTTACTGATTTCGAATTCTGTTTGTTCCTGTTAATTTTCGTAATCATCTTCTTCTGCATTTCTGTAGATTATCATTTGACATACATGAGCTACAGTATTCAAATTCGATCCTTCATCTTCTTTATGTAATTTTTCCAATTTGTAGATATTTCCAGGAAGTATTTCAATGACAACATATGGTCTGCGATATTTTAATTGAGTTTTTGTCGGTTGTCCTCTAGCTATATGTGGTTTACGTACTGCTACACCACCCACATCAAACTTCTCACCTTCATATCGTCTTTTATCATAATACATTTTGTATATACTTTGGTTTCTTCCTGCATTTTCTTTTACTTTATTTCTGATTTCTTCATATCCTGTTTCTTCAGATTCTCTTTCAGGAAAATGTACAAGTGCTGCATCGAAATTTGGTTGAAATCCATAGAAACATCCGAATGGTGTAAACCCAGTATAGTTTTATTAACTGCTCCATTAAACTTTCTCTCTACTGAACTTAGGGTTTGGTCCCATTTCTCATCTTTAAAATTTACTGAAGATACAATGCATGGTAAAGTACGACCAGAGATCTAAGAAGGTCGTAAATCAATATAAGCCGACGACCCTCATTATTACCTATTGTTCGAAATATATATAAAAGATTCCCAGGTCCGGATTAAAATATCTCATGAAATAGTTTGGCATTTTAATAATAGTTACAAAACAAATTACCTACCCGATTTGGAAAACAAGACTGTTTTAAGAACTGACCGCTTTCCAATTTCAGAAATAAAAGGGAGAAAGTTAAACAACATTTAGTCATTACCTACCTAATATTCCGTTGTGTCAGTTGAGTCTATTTTAAAGTCTCTATTCGATTTTTGTGTCGTGAAAAATGTAGCGTCCAAGGACTCATCCTGAAACTAGTACTTCAACTAGTGGTCGTAGTACCACTAGTCGACAAATTTTACACCCTCATGGGAAACAAATTGTATTAAACGTTTATACTTCCCTTCTGGACCGTGGAATGTCTAAGGATCAAGCTGTGCAAGAAAGTGCTTCTTTAACAAAAACACAGTATTCCACAGTGTTTAAAATAGTAAGTAACCCTATTTTAAAAAGAATGAAACGGAAAGACTCTGGTGGTTCAAGGAAACTAGATGGCTGTGATGTAGATATAATTCGAAGAACAATATATGCCTTGTATAAAGAGTAAATTGTGCCTACATTAGATATTTTAATGCAACGGCTTAAAAATAATGAAACTGGTATCCAGTGTTGCAAGGAGACTTTAGGGAAGTCTCTTTTACAAAAAGGCTTAAAATTTAAAAAACTCGCTAGTAGCAGAAAAATCATAATGGAATCTGTGCCCCTTAAGAAGTGGAGATTTTAATATTTATTGGCAATAAACGAATTTAGAGAATATGGTAGAACAGTAGTGTATTTGGATGAAACTTGGTTCGATACACACGATATTCTAAACAAAAGTTGGGTAGACTCATCTGACTTGTGCCAAACTAATGCGCCGTCTAATAAAGGAAAACGCATTACAATAATTCACGCAGGAACCGAAAATAGTTTTATACCAAATGCGTTGTCTTTATCGGCAAAGAATATTAAGGACTCTTTAGTCGATTATCATGATGATACTATAGCCGAATTATTTGAAGACTGGTTCCATATAGGTGTGTGGCTGCCGTAGCAAACAAATACCGAGTGAATGTGCTCTTCAAGTAATTCGATTGTTCAATGGTATGTACTCTTTAAAAATTTTTGAAAATTGCTAGGGTGAATGACCAAGATATTCCAACACGAAACAAGAAGCAAAATTTTTGAAACAATTACAAAATCTACCAAGAATTGTAACTTATAATATTCAATTCATACTGTCAAACAGAACAAAAAAAACTTACCCATTATCACTTCATTAGCGTTCAGTACAAATATTCCTATAAAGGTGGCCATACACAGAAAATAATAAAATTGAAAAGATTTTAATTGAAATGAATGAAACTGAACAAATATCTACGAAACAATTATTGGATGAAATCATCAGAAATCGAAACGAAATCAAGAGCTATATCGAAGACATAGAGGTTAAGCATAAAACAATTTGAGGTTCAGGTTAAAGAAATCTAAGTAACAGAAAAAAAATAATATCATCATATTTGGATTGTGCAAAGACAGGATTTATCAGATAGTAAAAAGATTTGTGAAGAAGTGAACAAACTATTAAATACAAACATCAAAGAAGAAGAAATAAATAATTTCTATTTTCTGGGGAAAAGTGAAGATAGTTCACTAAAAATAGAGTTTTGCCAGTTTCTTACAAAAAGCATGTTATCGCCGACAGGAAAGCATTAACGGGTCAGAAAATATATATTGCTGAAGACCTAACCTTGGAACAAAGAAAGAAATATCAGTTATTACGTAAGCTCCAGCTTTTAGCCAAAAATGATGGAAAGACCAACTGCTACATAAAAAACGGTAAACTGATAGTGGATAACGAATCTCTAGGATATGAAGATTTACTTTTGATAGACAGTTCTTGTGATATTCAGAAACCAATTAGCAGCAAACTACCCTCGTGCCTCAAAAGGATACAACAACCAAGTTGCCGGAAAATTACAAAAAATTTGAAATCAATCCAAAGCCATCCATAAAAACAGCAAATACAAGATCCCAGAAGCTAAGAACAAATTCCACATCTAATAAATAAAATTTAAATTTATCTTTTTCTCTTCTTTTTGAATATAGATATACACGTAGGGATAAAATATACAACATATAATGATATATACAGTATGTCTGAAAAAGTTGGTAACATATGAGAAACTTTTTTATTTGTAATTTGTAACGTAAAAAAGTTATTCTTTATAAAAAGTTCTGCATGGACCATAAAGTAAAACGCAAATGTCCGATGTCAATTTTTTAAATCGTATACCAGGTTTGTCAAAAAATATGAATTTGATACAAAAGTAAAGTACCTTTATTTTTTACAATATCGAAAACTTTAATTATGAAAAGCTGTTCGAAATAGAGAACTATATTTTAATATGAAATTAGATCAGACTAATTAAAAAATTACCGTTACTTTCTAAGCATTTACTTGTTCTTTTAGAAAATGCTTTTATTACATTTCTAATAACAGCCGGAAAAATATCGTCACATGCTTCCTAAATTGTTCTTTTCAAATGATCAATATTGTCGAATAGTCTTTTAAGGTACACTTTTTGCTTTAGGTATCCCCACAAAAAGAAGTCTAGTGGGTTCAGGTCTGGAGATCTTGCAGGCCAAGCAAATTCCACAATTCTTCACATTTCACATTTCTGGTACTATGACATGGTGCCCCATCATGTTGGTACCATATGCGTCTTCCTATTATTGGTGGGTTATCAATAAAATCAGAAATTTTATCATTCAAAAATTCAAGTAGCGTTCAGAATTCATAGTATTCTAGCTATTATTATTACTTATTTATTACTGATTTAAGTTCATTGCTAAAGTATTTCAAATCAACAAATAAACATTTGAGATGTGTTGATAAGATAAAAGCTGACGTTTTTCACAACTAAAATTTGCAAAATTTAACTTGAAATTGAAGTGGTCAACACATTCCTATTAATCTTTTGCAATTTTTGGACACCCAGTACATCTAATGTCAAATGTAAATACCTGAATATTATTATTTTCGAAAGCAGAGATTTTCATAGAGAATAACTTTTAAGAGAGCTTAATTTGTAACCATGTCACATGAATAACACGATTTTTTGTGAGTTTTCTTGAGATACTGGGTGGCAGACAGTGTTTTGATGAAATTTGCAGAATTTTCTTTCACAACATCTAAAAATTTTCAATAATAATAAAAAAGAGGATAGGTAATTAGCAACTACCTATTGTGTTGGAATCACTTGTTTGCATTTTTGAGCGTTGACTCCAATTTAACCAAACTTCCATTTCACTTTGACAACTCATAGTTTCTGATGTGATAGGTTAGTGACTGTGAGTTGGTTGAGTGAATTTCCTAATTTTTCAATTTTTTTTCCACTAGTAGGACTTTTGCAATTGGCAACTGCAAAAAGGGATTTATAAAATCAAATAAATACAAAAGTAAGAAATGTTATGACGATTTCAAATTTAATATTAACAGATGTATAAATATCCTTTTTTCTATTTTCAAAAATATTGAATTAAAACAATATAAATTAAATCAAAAATTATTCAAAAATTGGTGCCTTGATTTCAGTTGGTACTGTTTTGTTGGTAATAATGTATTTTTCTTAAAGCAGGCATTTTATATTTTCGAGCTGATGACTTTTTTATTATTTCTACACTATGAAAAACTTGGTCAGTTACTTGTTTTGTGTAGTTTATAATGGAACCAAGATGACTGAATTTGTCATTTTTAACAATTTTAGTAGTTTTAACTTTTTTAAAAATATGTGAAAATTTTTAATAATAGTTTGTTAAGATTAGTTTTCATGTTTGACCAACGAATTTATATTCTCAAAGGAATTAACTCACTTGCTAGTAAGTTGTGTTATAAAAATTATATTTTTTATCCAAATTGTAACAAATAATTTATACTTTTAGCCTTGAAAATGATAATATACAATATCGAAAGCTTGGATTAGTAAAAAAGAGTCTTCTTTACCATCCACAAATCATTTTGGCTGTGCCCCATAAAAATATATAATATATATATATATAAATTGTATTGTTCATCTCTAGTCATATAATAACTCTGATTATATATTGTGGCTTTTTTAGAGAAAAATATCTATTTTCAAGGTACACACTTTATTTTGTTAAGCTTTCGTTGCACTTCGTCAACTTCATCAGAACAAAATTCGTGATTAAAAAATAATATCAAAAATCTTCATTATATAAAAAATACAGAATAATTTTATGGAAAACACGTTCAAATTTTTTTATTATTTTACCAAAATAATATATATATATATATCCCACGACGTTTTGACAGTCCAAATTCTCGAAAACTGTTCATATGACATGTATGAAATTTGGCAGATATAAACAGTCGAAACTGATGCTTATTTTTATTATAAAATGACTTCCGTTTTTCCCGCCATTTCGGGTCACGTGACGCCGGGACATTTATAGCAAATCAATCTATATTTCTTATCATTGTAGTCCTACAATTACTTGCTCCTTGATTTCATCAAAAACATAGCCTTCTTTTGCAAAGCGACACCTCATCTTGAAAATAACAATACAACGATTCTGTTTTACCTTGAATTCGTTTCTTCATCTTTTCCCACATATCATCTTGACTTAGTTTGAAGTAATAAATTTTCTTAAAACTTGTTTTGAAATCTTCAAAAGTCCTAATTTTAGAAGTCCTTTGAGTGAACCATTTTCTAGCTGTGCCTATCATATGAATCTTAGCTGTATCCAAGATAAACTCTTTCGGCCAATTGTGTAGAACAGCTGCACTCTCAAGACTATTAAGCCAATCCATAGCATGTTTTCCTAGATTCTCTCCATTGAAATCGTCTATACTTTTACTAAAGTCGGGAATTATATGGAATTCATTATTTTCATGCGCGTTAGTAGACCTTTCAAGCAATTTTAAAAACTTTTTTCCGAAGCTATTCTATTAGATACGCTTCATAGTTAACATCATTTCCATAAACTTATCCATCAGAGTCCCCTGCGATGCTGAATCTTCAGACGTGCTACTTGGACTACCCCCTTCTGCCATGTCGCTAACCACTTCAGGAACCAAGAAGAAAAACCAAATCAGTCTCGAAAATCACGCCAGCACAGAACTCTTCGAAAATTACTTAGTAACCAGTTGGAACCACTTCTGAATTGTAGTAGGTAAATTTCTTCGTATGAAGATATTACCAGTACTCTGTCAAGATGTTTGGTTAATAAACAATTTATGTGTAAAGATTTATTTAAATTTAAAAATGACAATAAATAAACTATTGAAGCTTTTGTGACATCTCCTGTCTCCCTGACTTGTTTATAGTACAGAGTGAAGGACATGTATTTTCCACCACCGTACATTTTCTCGACTTCAAACAGCAGTACGCTATTATTAGTGAATCTATTGAAAAATTTAGTTTTGGTATTTAGTAATTGTAAAAATTGAGGGGAAGTTGGTCAATTGTTTTAATGCCTCATTGAAACATTTTAAGATTACATTGTAACAACCGCGCTGTATCGTTTCTATTGCATAGTTTTCGAGAGACATACCTGATTCATTTTGAAAACATTTCTAAGGAACGTTTTTTTAAACTACATAAAAAACTTCCCACCAACGTTTCCCTAGTTCATTTATGGTAACATTACAGTGAAATGTTGTCGAGATGATTATGGAACATTCCCTAATATATTTATTTAGTGTGAAAAAGAAATACGCAAAATAATATTGCAGACATGTTTCATATTATACTTACGCATACCTAATAAAACAAGAACTGATTTACTTAATGTTGCATGTAAATCGCCCTAAATGTTGCTGATAATATTGTATTGTGATTTGTGAACAATAAAAGAAGATTAATCCTAACCTTGTTGTGGTAATAGAAAAATGTGCATTGCTGAGTAGGTAAGTATACTATATATTATACAATATGTACAAATCACTTAGAACGTTCCTTTAAGTTCCTTTAAACCGTGATCATGTAAATCCTTTGCTTTGGAAATGGTTTCTGTTTAACAACAAAAGTCTGATGAGCTCCCTACCTGTAGAACACAAGAAGCTACTTATGATGTCTGATTCTCATTACTGAAATTTGAGATACTTTCACTATTAAATAAATGGACTTGAAACATAAGAAGGTTCTAACATCACTCTGTTTTTCAGAAACGGACATTAAAGAACTGGCAACAAAAATTGACAAACTGTATAACATGGTGGCCAAATTTAAACTAGATCTAGCAGAATTAAAGGAAAGTATACCCGATCTCATTCAGAAAAAAGATATTAGTTCTGATGATGCTTAACTTTTTTCTAACAACAGTCCTAGGTATATATTGTAAAAATATATTTACTTTCATGATGATCATTGGTAAACGAATAAAGGTTTATCCATTACATTCTTATTTTGATTTTAAATGAAGTAATTTTTACTTCTAGATAAAAATTTTGAAAGCTGTGGGTGGTCATGACTCCAAAGACTGGACTTACAGGATGATGAAAGCCGTACTGACTGACTGCCAGCAGAGGCATGCTCATTGACAGGAAGAAAATATAAATATGAAATACGACATTTCAAAATTTTGGAGTTATTGTATTGTAAGTAGAAGTTGTGTAATATGTCAGTGAATATTTCAATATTTCTCTATTTTAGGAACATCATGTACCCTAAAAGAATTGGAAGTTATGTGGCAGAATTGCTGAAGCATGTCCATTTAAGAAAAATAAGAAGAGATAAAAAATAATTAATTCTTTTAGTACTTTAGTGGTGCTTTAATTTCTTGAAGTAGGTAGTATATAGTTTACTTCCTTTCTTTATTTTATAAAATAATTATGTTTATTTGGTGTTTTTTTTATCTCAGAATGCTATTCAGTTATTGGTTGTGAAAATATGATTTTGTTGAATAAGCATATATTATTTAAATTTGTGTTAAATATAACACTCAATATTTTTTCTGCTCCAAGAAATTAACGCACCACCAAACATTACTAAAATGTTTGATTTTTGTCATTAATACTTCTTTGATTTGTATGTTTTTTTTTCAATAATAGGTTCTATTTTCTAGAAACGTTTTTTATTAATACCTTGTATAATAATTACATCATTTTTTATAAAATTTGTAAAAGCCGCTGGAGTTCAACGGTTAAAAAGGGAATTCTAGAGCCAATTAGATTTTAGCTCAATCTTTTTTTATTCTGGTTTTTGATTCACTTCAATAATTCTATATAGAGAAGAAAAATAATATTATGACTTACAATATATTTTTGGGGGTATTAATCAGTGTTACTGATATTTATAAAAAAATAATTTTTATAAAAAAGTAGTATTGTGTCAACTTTCTAGAAAATACAACCTATTATTAAAAGTCATCATACAAATTAACCAAATATTTTAGTTAACGTAATTTACTGTCTTTGTTTAGGTACTTTATAAAATAATTCTTCATTATTTAGTGTTTTTTTATCGCAGAATGCTATTCAGTTATTGGTTGTAAAAATATATTTTTGTTAAATATAAGCATATTTAGACTTTATATGTTTAGTGTTTTTCTTGTCTCGGGAACAAGTTTAAAAGTTTTTAGTAAAATTTTTTGCCATTTTTTTGTTCATTATTTTTAAAAATTTCTTTGTACTTCTCTCGCGATAGGCATTTTAACGTTGCCCTTATTTTAGGAAAACTAATGGAATAAATGTAAAACATTAATTTTAAACTTTGGCCAGTTTTAAAATATCTTTCGGTCAGTATCTCAAAAGAAGTAGTCTATCCAAAATAAGGAGTATGAAGCATTTTTGTAAAAAATGCGTTAAACAATAGTGAAGAAAACTGCAAAAAAATCTAGCTATAAACTTAAAACTCTGAAAGTTTGGATCCTGTTAAGTTTAGGTACCGGTTGCATAATGATTGTTTCAACCCTTGCTTTGTGGAATCTATTCATAACAGATAAAAAATATAATTAAAAATTTCACTAAATTAAGTAAATTACTTCTTGCCAATCCAGATAGAAACTTCATTTCTGAAACCATTGTCGATTTAGAGAAGTATTTTACTTAATTTAGTGGAAATTTTATATTTTATCTATCATTTACAACAGGTTGCATAAACTTTTCATGGGACATTCATTCATTAATTCATATATTTGGGTTATGCTCATCAGCCCAGGCACTTGAACTGAATCTTTGTACCATTTCCCATGTTATCTACTTCCATTCCAGAAGCTTCGTGTCTTCTATAAAGGCCACTAGTTTGACTAGAGGGATTTTCAGTAGTTGTTATGGTTGTATAAATTCCTCTCCAAAGTGCTTCCGTCCAAGTTCTTGTAAGTCCTCACAGAAGCAGAGTATGTGGGTAGGTGTTTCATCATCAAGTTCACATTTTCTGCACATAGGTTCACTAACTTTGCCCATATTGTACAGATGTTTCCTCAAGGTGCAGTGTCCAGTCACCAGGTCGGTAACTGTCTTCAAATGTCTCTTACCCAGTTTCAGTAGCCTGGTTGAGAGTTCCTTGTCTACCTTGTTCAGTAAACTCTTGGTATGAAGGTGCCCTTGTGTCACCCTCCATTTGAATTGGTGTTGCCTGTCTAGCCAGTTCCCGATTTCCCCTCTTATGCAATCTTTTGTGATTCCACAAAACGGTTCCGGACTTATGAAGTCTCCTTTAGAGCCTTCTGGTCCGCCATTTCATTACCTGCAATCCCCTCATGTGCCGGCACCCATATTAGAGACACTTTGTTGTCTCTTGCCAGCCTGTTGAGGGATTCTTTGCAGTTTTTCACCAGTCTAGTTGGATTACTGATAGCCTTAAGCAGAGCCTGGCTGTCAGTGAGTATTTCAATTTTTTGTCCGGTATATCCTCTTCTGATGTTTTCATCAATACAGGCTATGGCGGCAATCGTCTCTGCTTGAAACACAGTCGTATATCGACCAAGGCTAAAGAATATTCTCTTTCTTTCTGTTTTGGAGCCATCGGTGAACCAGATGATTTCTCCAGAATTACCTGGGTGCATCACCTGTTCCCTAGATGGGATGATGATATTCACTCGCTCAGTGAATATATTCTCTGGTGTCATGGGACATCAAGAGAACATCCATTTCCAATGTTCCAGGCATATTAAAATAAGCAGCTATTTTGATATTTATTGAAATGTTTTGGAGCACGTTTAAATTTGCGTCCCGTAAATATTTATCCAAAATATTGGAGAAACGTTTAGCTGCAATATCTCTGAAATATCTTATTGGAACTTCTATGCAACATTTGTAGAATAGTGCAACGCTCGGACATTTCAACGTTGCAGTAACGTTGTGGCTCTATTAAAATAACATTGCTTGCGAGGTTTAAAATCGAGTTGTAATGTTTATTTACTTCCTAGAAATGTTACTGTGTTGGCTGGGCTATAGCTCTGAAACGAAGACTCTTATTACAAAAATGTATTTCAGCTTCTAACATTATTTTGACCTCATCTACTTGCTCCCGAAATTTTGTTATTAAGTTCCTGGACACCCTGTATAAAAAGTTTTCAAATATTTCCAATCAAAAGGTCCAAAGAAACAATCACTTTTTTCATGAATGGAATGTGTTTTTCTAAAATATTTCCATATTGGCTCATCCCAGAACAAAGGAATAACAGATCTTTTTATATAAGAAATGTCGAACATAAATTTAGATTTACCAAATTGTCACCAACTTGAAAGCAAAATCACTAAAAGATTCACTATTTTTAGGTTAAAAATTAGTTCAAATAATGCAAATCCTGTCAAAAACATAGTAGTAAGTCACTAACTGGTAAATATTATAATAACAATAACAAAATCTATCTAATTAATTGTTTCAACCCTTACTACGTGGAGTCATTCCATAATCCTCAAATAAAATCAATTACTTATGTTATAGGTATTTTTGTTGTAGAATTTTTTATGTAATTACTGGTTTTATTTAAAATTAAAAAAATCTATGGATTTTTAAATTGAATTTAATCATGATTATTCCCCCTTTATTATTTATTACAAGCAATAATTTTTGCGTATCATTCTTTTTTTCCTTATATTAAATTGGTATATTGAGAATAGAAAAATAAAAATTGCGTGTTTTATTTAAAGATATCCATTTCTTATCGGAATCTAATAAATAGTATATACCTATTATTTAAAAGTAACTGGTCCCAAATTTCACCGCAATTTAACATAAACCGCCACCACAATAGGTACATATGAATCTCTCTTTTTTGGTATCTCTGCCATATTCATTAGGTTGACAGATTATTTATTTTTTAATTAATGGTATCTGCAAATCTTGCTGCATTTTAATTGTTTCAAAATTTGTTTGATCTAATACAATTTAAATTTCGGAACACTTCGTTTTCATACGATACCTACATGGACTGACTCTAAATAAATATATTCCATAATTTCATCACACTATTCAAGGGATCGAAATCGAATGTGTAAAAAAGTTACCATCTTTGGGAATTAGTACACCAGGTATGATTCGGTATTATTATTGTCTGATGTTATAAGGTAGATATTTGTATTGATACAGCTTCGATAATTATTTATTGATTATAAAGTAAAAATACCATAGAGGATATTTGATATATTTTCTCAATATTCTCACAGTATAATAATTAAGATATTTAAATACATGTACTAATTACTTTTTGTTAAATTTTTATCGATGTATCAAAGTCATCGTCTTATTTCATTTTCATTTAATAAAATGACAGGAAATTTATCTATATAACCTGTTACGTTAGTTTTGTTATTATACTTGGCATCACCATTGGACTGCTCTGTATTTTTATTGTTTTGTTGATTTTCATTGTTGCTTAAGTTGATATTTTCTTGGCCGTCTTGGTTAATTTTTCCATTCGTATTACTATTCAAGTTACCATTTTGTTTGTTTTGGTTGGGATACGGGTAAAAATTTTCATTCCGGTATTGGTTGCCGTTGATATATGGAAACAAATTACCATTCTTATATTGGTTGGGGTAACGCATATTGTTGGTACCACCATTAGTATAAACATCATAAATGTCTATGTTTGGATAGGGTGACCTCTCTTTAGTTACAATAAAATCGCCTTGATTAGGTATTATTGGATTACGATTCTGTTTTTGCATCTGCTGCCAATAATTTTGGTTTGGTCCTGTTTGACCATATCCATTCAATTGATCATCTCTTATAACTTCGATTATGACTGGTTCTCCATTCACTACTGTTTGATATTGTGCTCTTCCTCCTGGTACTCTACCTCCTGGTACTCTACCTCCTGGTATTCTATCTCCTGGTACTCTACCTCCTGGTACTCTATCTCCTGGTACTCTACCTCCTGGTACTCTACCACCTGGTACTCTACCTCCTGATACTCTACCTCCTCCTGTGAAAGTATTTCGCTCTTCATTTATATTGAATTGGGTTGGTTTTCTTGGTTCTATGGTTTCTATTTCAATAATTGTTCCATCGGCCAGTATCGTAGCAGCATAAGTACTTGTTAACACTGTAAAACAAATACAAATAATGAATGATTTTAAGTTCATTTGTGTAGTTAAAATTTTTATGATTATGAAATATACAAATCAGACCTGTACCTGGGGGTGGGTTTTACATTTTCAATCACATGTCACCTATCTAGAAAATCACCGAGCACCGGAAAACTTTTTGTTTGATTAATAGTTACTCCTTTGAATTATTTATGCATCCATTAAAATGTCAATATTGAGCTAAAGTGTTTCTGGAAGTTTTATTACATTTTTCGTGTTAAAAATGTCCCACAGTGACGATGTAGTGAGAAGCACCAAATCAGTATGGGTGTTAGGTCAAATTTTTGGTCTTTGTTTCAGTTCAGCGTCTGTAAAATTAAGTAACAGTCATTGCGGTAGAAGAAGAAAAATTTGTAGGTCGATATATTGGTGTCTATCTATTATAATCACAATTTATTTATCTGTTTACAATTTTGTTGGTGAGATTGATTCGAAAAAAAATGTTGTTATTCAGGCTGGAGATATTTTGAATGGGATATCAAGTATTGCTGCTGCTATTGGCTCCATTTTAACGGGATTGCTATTTGAAAATCGATTAACTACAGTTATAAAAAAAATAAATGACATTGATGATAGGCTTAGAAATTATCCTAAATGGATAAGTTACAAATTCGTTAAACGATTTGCTTATGCTTCGATAGTATATACATTTAATTCTTGGATTTACTTTTTTATTAGTTATATGCTAACTTGCAGTGATGATAGTTTCAATTGCTTTGGATCTTGGGTATTATTGTTTAGTATTACAAAGATATTTGATGTGAATTTGGTAAGATTTGTAATTCACATGAGTCTAATTTGGCATAAGCTTTGTATTGTGAATAGCAACATAATGCATTTATCAGAAGGAAAGATTACACATTCAGATTCTACTAGCCTACTTAAAGAAATACAACGCATTAATACTGTAGATGGTCTGAAAGAATTATATGAAGAAGTACTCAATATTGGAGAGGAAATAAATAGTATCTATTCATTTTCTTTACTGTTAATAATCACGAATCAATTTGTTTCAATATTCAGCTCACTGTATAACTGTTTCTTTGGTTATTATATCAACAGTAACTTTATACAACCAGAGTCGATGCAAGATTTACTAGTCCCGTTGTTGTCTCTGATACACCCAGGTGGTCAGCTTTTGGCTACAGCAATCATTTGTCAGTTAACAATATCAGAATGTAGATACACTGGAAAACTAATTTTTAAAATACCAGTAACAAGAACGAATAAGACATTAATGAAAAGGGTAAGATGATTATTATTTTAATTCTTGAATAATGAGTAGATAGTTTTGTGCTAGCAGATATAATTAATTCAAATAAATAAATACACTATGTTGGGACATGCATTGTAAGTC
The DNA here is from genome assembly GCA_947563755.1 of Lochmaea crataegi. NCBI lineage: Eukaryota > Metazoa > Arthropoda > Insecta > Coleoptera > Chrysomelidae > Lochmaea > Lochmaea crataegi. Next base: position 32,955,985 of record OX387422.1, on the reverse strand, counting down.
TAATTTTATTTTTTCGTGGACTAAGCTTCATTTATATTGGACTAGCATATATAATGGAATTAAAATAGCAAGTACATACTAACATTATTATTTAATTTTTTAGATAAATTTATTTTCTCTGCACATTTTACATAAGAAATTTGACATAACTGCATGTGGATTCTTCAGCATCAACTGCTCTTTACTCTTAATGGTTAGTAATTTTACATCCATGAAATAGATACATATTAATATAAATCATTACAAATAAATATGTCTTATAAGATTGTTATTGTGTTATAGATAGTGGGTGCGGTAACTGTGTACCTAGTAATGTTCATCCAATTTGATCTTGCTTCGAGGAAGAAAACAGAGGAATAGGAGAAAATTCAAAGAAAACAGCAGTAGCTCCTTGTGGACTTTCGACTTCACACGCACTCAATCATAATTTAAATATGGCGGATGTGGGAAAATAATACGAAATTGTATAATTATTTTACACGAGAAATTGTATGTCCGTCAAAAAAGAATCACTCATTAAATCAAATAATTTGTTGTTTCTATTTATAACCACCTTTTAATTTTAATATAATACCTGAATGCCAACGGCATTCAGATACATACCGGAGATAATATTGGATAGTTATTAAAATGTGTAGGTACCCACATTATTTTATTTATTACAAAAAAAAACCTTGAATCTTCGTGACTTATATTTACGTCTACAATTCTACCAGTTTTATAAATTTATATAAAAGATATTGAATAACTTGAACAAATATTTTTTACTTAATCAAAGTCTGTATGTTATTTAGAAATTGTTTAGGTACCTATACACACACGTACGATCACTACGTTAAAATAAAAAATATATATTAGATGATCATGTGTACCTATGCATCTCTTTGTAACCGGATAATAGAATGTCTTAAACAATCTATAAGAAATATATAATATTATTCTTCCAGAAATAGAGAATATACGTTAATAGCATTGTACAGACGCATACCTAATTGTTAATAAACACTTACCATAAAAATATAATAAAGCAATGACGAAAAACGTTCTTCTACTCATGTTTGTAGCACTTAAACACTATGAAAACAATAAAACTTAAATCAGTAAACCGCGCTGGTCAAGTAATAAGCATGATACCTATATAAAACCAGTTTTTACAAATCGTCTCCTCTTAATTATCTACTAAATTAGAATTATGAACAATACGTTTCAAGATCATCGCATAGTAAATATATATGCCACTTGCCCATTATTAAATATAACCAACAAAGGTATAGGTTTTTTAAATATAACCAGCTTTATTCTATTCTACTGTTTGTAGAGGTATGCGAAAATAAAAGTTTTTAAATAAATGTTATGACCTTACACACTTTACAAATACCTTGAAGAACAAACAACTCGTGACTTTTATAGTTTGAATGATCCATCCTTACTACCTATACCTATACAAAGAATGTAGCTTGAACTCACGTCAATTTAAATATGATTTATCCTCTGCTTTAATATCGATAGAATCCTTTTTGGACGTTATTGGCAGTGTTAGTTTAGGACAATAGTTAAACTACTAATGTAGTTGAATTCAAACCCCACAAATACATAGCCCTTCAGAGGCAGTTTCAGGAAGCATCCCTAAATATATTATGGTTTGCAAAATTGCAATAAGGTGCAATAACATTTCAACCACCTGATTATAATAAAAATGATTCATTTTTAAAAATTTACACTTTTGATTAATTGGTAATAATTACCTACCTTTTGTTTCTAAAAGGTTATTAAAAATTAACAGATTTAAATCACAACAAACGCCTCCAGGGATATTCCAAAAAATGTGTAACATACCTAGGAGATATTCAGAATAATTGTGCATCAAAATTATATTAGAATTTTAAGTAACGCTGGTTGTTATAAAAAACTTATTCTTATAGGAAAAACTTGTTGAACCATTGATTTTTTATTCATATGCAACCAGCAATAAAGGGAGATAGTATGTGTTTTATATAGACTAGGTTCTAGGCTCTAAAAAATTTTTTTATAATAACTTCAATATCAGCATGGCTATAATATTAAAAGTACAAGATAGTTAACTACTAAATCAATTTTAGGCACTGTGGTTATTCAGTAGACATATTATTCTGTTTTAGGTTAGACCTCAATGAAGACAATTAGCTATAACCACAGGCACAAATCACCTATTATTACTTGTTGTCATGTCTTGTTAGTTGTTGCCTTTGGATTGATTTTTGCCGTGTATAATTTTACCTTGAGACAAGTTCATCTCCGGTTTAAATACCTGCAAGGTATCCGAATGAATCAGTATTTTTATTCAAAAGCTTTTAATAAAAATATAATCATATGAGGCAGGTACAAAACAAAATATGTAATCGCAAGTCACGATTTTCATCTTTGGATAAAAAAATCTCGACATGACTAACACTAAAGTTGAATTGGAAAAACGATTAATAATTCTATTATTTAAATGTATTATCCAATGTTATTTAAGCTAGAAATATCGATAGGTAAATAAAAATTAGAAACAATAAAGTTAATATATTTTTAAAACTTCATTTGTGTTTGCTGATCTGCATAAATTTGTGGGCGGCACTATTTTATTAAGGGGAGCGGTAAAGATTGGGGGTAAATTTTAAGGGTGTCTAAAATTCGTCAGACTTAGCTTTTTTGGTAAGAACAGAAATGATCATTACGGCTAATTGACTAGACTAGACCAATCAAGTTATTACCATAGAGATTCTACAGATAGAGGCAACAAGCCATAAGCCGCTGTGTAAGTGGGAATGTCCGTGAGAGAGAAAAAGACAGACCTCAGAGGTTTTTCTGTCTTTGTCTCTTGTCTATAGCATGCGCGCCATTAGAAAAAGACAGCCTGAACCTCTGACTTTCTCTCTCTCATTCGCGGACGGGTTCCGAGCTGGATTGTTGCCTCTATCTGTAGTATCTCTATGGTTATTACCCTTCCGATCACCAAACAAAATACCACAGCAAAAATTTTATTTGGATGAATAGGCTATTAAATTGGATGGAGAATAGACATATTTCACCTGAGTGTTAGTCAGTAGTACAGTAGTAGTAGTAGTACAGTAGTAGTAGTACAGTAGTAGTAGTACAGTAGTAGTAGTACAGTAGTAGTAGTACAGTAGTAGTAGTACAGTAGTAGTAGTACAGTAGTAGTAGTACAGTAGTAGTAGTACAGTAGTAGTAGTACAGTAGTAGTAGTACAGTAGTAGTAGTACAGTAGTAGTAGTACAGTAGTAGTAGTACAGTAGTAGTAGTACAGTTTCTGAAGACAACATTTTCTGAATTATGTCCCTTATTTGCTGTAGAAAATATTTCGGTGGGCGGATATTGATCATTACGGCTAATTGACTATTTATTGCTTATTACTAGACAGAGGCTTGTTTCAAACTCACAATCATTATATTTTTCGTGTTCTACATGCTATCAAGCACTAGTCAACTGAATCTTTTTCAACTCTAAGTAAAAGCACTCTTATCTTATAAAAATAATTTTTTTTTATTACATCTAGGTACTTATATATATCTTTAATTTCATGGATGATTTGTTAAATAGGAGCGTACATAAAAAGTAGTAGGATAGCTACTACCTACTTATTAGTTAATCTAAAAACTCGGCCACCACAAGACAAGATCTTTTGCAAAAATTTTGTTAGATTTGGAACAACAAAAGATAACTACCCTTAATTTTGTTACAGTGGTTTAAAAAATACAGTGTGGAACAGCCAAATGGAATAAATTCGATAACGAATAAATGAGGGTGTGTTGGGAGAACCTCTTGGACACGTCGATTTGTATTTTTAAATACACATTAAAAAAATTATATAGGGTGTGCATTTGACAGTGGCCAATACTTACTTTCTTATTTTAAATGCAATCCCCGGTATATTATTTATTTTTTGGATCCTTCAGAAAATTCTAGACATAATTCATGTACAATGTCCTATACCTATCTTCCTGTTTCGGAAATATCAAGAGTTTTCAGATTTATTACAAAAATTAACATTAAAAAATGAAAATTATTTTATTTCACAAATTCGCTACATCTACATTACACTAAAAACCTAATCTGTAATATAATATGTAATAATATAATATGTAGTATTATCATGTATAAATTGTCAATGTTTTCCAACCGAGTGTTATGTAAATTTTATGTATATAAGTACATTATATTCTTGATCATATGTTACACAGTTCTTTATAGGTTAATAAATAAAGTAAATCCTACCCCATAATTTAACTTCTCAATCATATTAATTTTTTTGTAAGCGTATGATGGCAAAATCATTGTATCAACAATCAGTTTTAATTGTAGTTTTGAATTTTAAAATTTCGTAGTCCCGAAATCGGACGACAGAAAGTTATGTGACGAATATCGAATTTTATGTTTACCTGCGTATTGTAACGAATTCCAATTCGCCAAAATTTGTTACTGAAATTAATTTTGCCCTAAAAAATACACCTAGCCCCTGCAGATACTAGTTAAAGGATATGCCGTTATTTTTTTACTACAAAATTTAAACGCTCTATTATTATAACAGTCAACTCAATATTTACATAATATATACTGCCTACATTAATTATGAACTGTTAGTAGTTTGACTCTTTGATGATATTATTCGTTGTTCTTAGTTATATACTGGGTGCTGGGTGTACCAACAAGATAAGAAATTATTGGAAATAATTTCTCAGTGGCTATCAAAAATTTGCTGTTCATTATTATTCTTTATATAAAATATTGGGAAGGTTTCGTTGGAAAACCGATTAAGAAAATTATTGTAGGTTTAAAAGATATTGTTGGTAGTCTCTTTCAACTTACCTATATAAGTGTTAAATTTCGAAATTATATATATATATATATATATATATAAAATAAAAATTTCTATTCAACAACTTTATGTAGCTACAATCTTAAATCGGGAAGTAGCAAAAAATAATTTGGAGTTACTTCTATCTCACCCTAACGTTCATACATTGTACACTATGTGAAATAAAGTATAGAGCTGCAAAACTCTCCCCTTTTTTATACGACCCTCTCTGAAGTCTCTGGGATCTCGTCTTTATAGTAAATGTAAAATCGATTTTCTCTCAGGCTCAAATCTAAATTCAGACCCTAACTGACAAAATAGACATCTTTCAGGCAACTCATATTATAGCACCTCACAACTCTGTAAATCTTTGTTGAACCTGTAGGTTAAATTTTGATTCACAAAATAATTTTATAAGTCAAAATCATGTAACGATAATTGATTTTTTTTTAAATAATATGTTTCCTTAACAATTACAAAAAAATAAAATATACTGGTATTGATAAATGCGTTAAATATCTATATAAATTATATCTATATACAATAGAACTGGTTACTTTTTAATCGGTTTTGAATACTGAGAAAGTTCCCAGAGGTTCGCAGGAACAGATGGTAACCACGTGGCATTAAAAGGAAATATACTAGAACCCTCAAGCTATTACCCTTTCTATCACCAAACAAAATACCATACTTAAATTTTATTTGAATGAATAGCATATTAAATTGGATGGAGAAAAGACATATTTCACCTGAGTGTTAGTCAGATATCAGAGTAGTACAGTTTCTGAAGAAAACATTTTCTTAATTATTATGTCCCTTATTTGCGGTAGAAAAGATTTCGTCGCGTTCAGTTGTTCTCAATGATTAATAAAAATTATCCGAAAGAATTGCTTATTAAGAAATCTAGGTATTTGAGGAGGCATCTGTAGACAATGGCCAAAAATGTTCTATTATCTTCTAATTCTGAATCAACAAAATTTTGTTTCAAATCAGAACTCGTTTATTAAAAAAGTCAAAACGACAGAAATGTTCACGCATATTTTTAGAAAGTTTGCATCATAAATTACTTTGGAAACACCTTTTGTAGTTAGCCCGGTATTACACTATAAAATTTCTTTCTAAAAAAACTTTTAAAACATATTTTAAACAATTTCTTTGATGATATTTCTTTCAACAAAAGTTAAAGTGGTATTACACTATATCATAAAAATTGATTAAATGTGTTCTAAAGTTGTTTGGTATTTAGGAAGTGGAGAATTATTTTTATTAAGAAGTGAGTGATAATATATTATTAGCTTGTGCAGCTGCAGTAAGTGTTGCTGTGGTAACAATGTGTGTGGTGCTGAATAAAAAGCAAGATCCGGACGACTTTGGGTAAGGCCTGGTCGCAAGACGTGATTTGAGAGGAATACATCTAAGTAAATCTACTCCAAGAATTACGATCTGAATATAACAAAGTTACAAGAACTATTTAACAACGAACGAGAAAATTATCAGGTGGGAGGTCTAAATTTGATTGTGATTGATTAGCATTTGCTGCTTTATCTAGAAGCTTTAATAAAGGAAACTAGTAGATCTTAGGCTTATGAACGTCGCCCCTTCTGCTTCACCCTGATAATCTAAAAATATTTAAATAATGGAAATACTATTTATCGATCTATGTTCATTCAGTCCCACTTTTCATGAATAAGTATTGGTTTCTTAATCCATTTAACATTTTTTAAAATATTCTCTACCATGCACTCCCTTCTCACTGTCCTTATTTTTTCGATATTTTATATATGTCTAGTTTTTTATTCCTGTTTTTTTTATAATCGGGATGCTGATGCTTGTATAACGTCTCATATCGTTCGTATTCAGAAATTAAAAATTTTATTGACGAAACACCAGACTAACTTATCTTGCGCCATATTCTTTCGGAACTGTGAATTATTTTATAAAATATGGCATATTACACTCTCACTTTTTTCATCAAAAAACTTTTCTTAAAAATCTTTGGTAAAGAAATTTGATAGTCTAATATCGGCCGTAGGAAAGTAAATTATATAAAACACGTCATGAGATTAAATAAGCATCTTATAATTATTATTATAAAGTTAGTGTATAACTTGAATCCAATAGACCTTACGCTCTAAGATTGAGAGACAAGGGACACTACTTATAGTTTAATTCCCTCTAGGTATTACATAATTACTTAAGGTAATTATTGAGGCTTTCATTAATTTGATTATGATTGATATATTTGACACTACGAATAGAAATGGTGCTCCTATTATTACGACGAAGTTGTGCAATTAATTGAAAAAATATTCAGAAAAAGCACTACACCTAAAGGAGACAGACCTTTATAGAAATATTATTAATAAGAATGAAATTAAAAGTACAATAAAAAATGCTGGAACCTTCTCTTTTAAAAACAAGTTTTTAAAAACACTCCTATTCTGTGAAATTATAATATAGTTGTGAAATTAATATAATAGTATGAAATGTCTATTTATATCATCTATTTATTTCATTTACTCCAATTTAGAATTTCTCAATAACAAATTAGAGATAAAAAATATCACTTATATCAATCTAAAATAAATAATTTTAAAAATCATCTTTGTATAGATTCAATATTATTAATATGCGTTTGATATTATTATGGACGCATATTTCAACCCATAAGGAACAAATTAATAATATAAACTCATAAAGCTGTAATATCGTTAAAATCACGAGACTCTCTTGCAATAAAACCACAGTTTCGATTAACTGCAAATACAATACTTTCTATGTTAAAAATGAAAAAAAGCTTCTTATCCAAACCACTGCCGGTATCTCTAGCACATTCTGTTCAACCCCATAAATCAGACTTATGAGAATATGATAGGTATTACTGCATTACTGCTTGTTGTTTGAACAACATTCACAAATTCGTTCCAAATATGTGACAATCATTATTTTCGACAATTCAATGAGATATTTTCGTATTGTCAGCAAATAATCATCTAACGCATTGAAGACATCTTTAATGAATATGTTGAATAGTAAAGGCCCCAGATTAGAACCCTAAGGTACCCCAGACAGAGCTAAATATTCTCTAGACTTGTGACCACTACACTGAACCAAAAGTGAACATAAATACAACGAAATTAATGAATTAAGTTATCAACGAGTTCATCAGCACAAGAAAAGTAATTCATTTACTCTATCTATGATCCTTGAGTTCATTATATTGATGAACAGTATTGAACTATAAAATTAATTTGAAGAATGTAAGTTCATTGTTGTTATATTGATGAACAGTGTCATTAATACAATGAAATAATTTCATAACATATTTAGTTCAAAAATATGTGGTATGTGTACATACCACAAATTGCTTCCTAATTGTTAACAATAAAGAAAATAAGTTGATCATACTAGTAGACAGTCCAATTTTTAATAACTCTATGATATAGTCAATAATCAAACACTCATTCATAAGCATTACCCAATTCGCTGCACTGTCAAGTAGAACGATCAAGCTGTTTGTTCGTGTAGTTTTTTGAAAATGAAGCAAGTTAAAAAAAATTTATTAGCGTTTCAAGAAAATCCCGTTTCCAATATATTACAATTTATTATTTTGTAAGAATAGTTTTTTTAACCTCCCTATATAAAAAAATCTATAAAATTTTTAAATACTAACATAATATTCTTCAAGGTTGAACTTAAACTTATATTATAAAGACTCTGCCGTAACGAAGAAGTAGTGGAAGGAATCTGGAATATGGACATTAATAGCGAAAACATAAACAAACCAATATTCGTGCCGATTTTGTAAACAGTTCGTCTGGAGCCTCACAAATGATGGGAAAGACCACTAATTTTCAAAAACAGTATAATGGTGATATCCATGCCTAAAAACTACTTTATAAAGTAATTATATACTTTTATTTGTTTTACAATATGAATAATGCAATAAATTACATAATTTTAATTTCAAACATATAATTTTACGCGCCATTTGTATTGGCTGCAGTGTGACGTACTAGCCCCTACACACCTATCGACTCTAAGACGACCAATCATATAAGTTCTATCATAGTAAATCCGTATACCTGTGGTTCCGTGTACCAAAAAACAAAAGTAAATCAAATTTGAGGTTATGCTTCATTGTACTGGTATGCTGTTTTCAAGTTTTTGAAATATATTGAAAATACAACACAAAAACGGCGACAATAATCTTACAAACAGACGACAAACGGACAAAAATTCAGGATACCAGCCAAAGACGACTACACAGATCACAGAACTAAAAGTCAATCACGCTGAAAGTGCTTCTGTGAACAAATGTGTCATATTCCATCACCAGCAGTGTTGGCGCACTAAAATGGTCAAACTAGTTCTCGAGATAAAAGAAGAATACAAACAAAATATAATCATTCCAACAAATTACTTTGTTTTTAAATTTCATTTTTATCATTTGTTGATACGTTGTAGGGAAAAAACAGCTCAGATATACAAAAGCCAATGATGAGTAGCTTTGAACAACACTGCACTACAGTATCCAGAGGATATAAGGAGCAGACAGAGACAGATAATGTTAGGGGTTAGTACGTCATAGCACCGCCCACTTGTTTCGGACATTTTTCAGTTTTGAATTAATAAGTATGTTGATTTCAAAGCACCAGGAAATCTATTTAATACTGAGCCAATATCATTATTCATTGATTGAAATATATTTGAAAGGATTTCATCTCTTAGTGGTCTTCCCCATTTGATTATATTAATTTATGCAATAGATCACATAAGAAATAAAGACCAAAATTGCTTATAACGTCTATTTCATACCAGCTCGAGTAACGTTGGTTCCCGGTTTCTCAATAAGAAAGGTATCATTATTAAATAGAACATAGTTAAATAAAGTTTAATAAAAGAAAGTGTGGTGACTGCGGGAGTTAAAGAAAACGATCTTCAATAGTCTAGGTGAGTTTTTCGCACTGGGTAACCAATTTCATCTATTGTAATAATTATTATTAAATTGATATCTGAGATTACAAACAATACATTAATTTGAGATACGTCGCGAGTAGTTGACCCTTCTTACTTCGCTATAGTTCATTTAAAAACCAGGAGGAGTAATTTCAGAAGCCTTATCCACACCTCTAAAAGTTACCAGATTAGTTACTAAGGAGCGTGTTCCGCATTAGTCGTGTTCAGAATTTATGAAATATGCCTTGATTGACTTGACGCGGAAACTATCCAATCATAGATAACCCTTATGTACTGAAAATGATTCTTAAGATGTCGGGTTGAGATGAGATGTAAACAAACAGGGTATTCTATAACCTGTAAAAATTATGCATTGTGGTTGTTTTGTATTTGATATTACTGAGAGAGTGAAGTTGATCGTTTTATTGTAGTTAGACTAAAGGTTTCTTTTTGAAATTATATTGTATTGTAACTATTTACTTTATAATTTTAGTAATGCACGTAAATGTTAAGATATAACTTTTGTATATTCTGGCATATTGGTGAACATATTCGGCAAATTAAAGGTTAAAATGTCTTCAAAACTGGTCATATAATTTAATGTGGAACTGACTTCAATGAGAAAATAATCAAAAACTTATGTATGGGATCTTTTACAATTTCACATCCTCCACTTGAAATCACCATCATTCTAAATGAGACCTGGACTTGTTAATGTTATTGTATATAGGGACATCATTGATAAAATCCGATTTTTGTTCTAAGTTTTGATAAGGTTTTTCATCCAATTGATAAAATGGTTCCAGTAAAGTTATTGCTAATTAAATGTCAATTTATTGTTAACGCTTTATTTATTAAAAATAATAATAACTTTTGCTTCACAACAACTATATTACAATATCAAATATTAACAATATTTCATAATAGAATAAGTTCCTTATGTAGTATATTCCAAAGTTATACACAATACAAATTCATATGATAAATGTGAGTGGCACAGAAAGACCTACCTACTACTTAATTATTACAGAGGCATAATTTAAAATAATTTTGCTAATATAGAATAATAATTGTTTTGTAAAATCATATTTATTAAAAATCTTAGGAAAACGCTTAGAATTGCCAACTTTATTTTGCCTATTTTTTGGTTTCTTCATTAGTATAATGTGCATTAGTTGAGCGTTTAAAAAAGGGGACTATTCCAGACACTGGATCCCTTTAAAACACCTAATACCTATGTCAGCGAAGTAGGATAGGTGTATGTATAGTGACAACAAAAAATGATGTATAATAGGAAATTGAATGAAAATAAGTAAGTATTACTTCGCTAGACAAATTTCTTTATTCTATGTGTATAAAATTTTGCTTGAAACTAATTACAATTGCACATCAAAGTGCCTATCTTGTGTTAGTTAGTGGATACCTAGGCACAATACTACTGGTTACATTCTGGTCCACCCATGTTTTTCCCCTACTATGACCTTCATTAGTCCAAGTTTCATCTAAGTAAAAGATTGGCCTGTTTTCTTTTCTATATTGTTTTATGGATCTTAAATAGTTCAACCTCCATCGACAGACACTTTTACGATTTTTCTTCAAATATCTAAAAATATATTATTATATAATAAATAAACAGTACATTTGACTCTTCAAAGTTACACACTTACTTGAAGTTAATTTGTTTCAAGAAAGTATATAAAGATGACCGGGACAATTGTAGCAAATCTGAACGTTTCTTCAAAGCTAGTAAAATGTTATCCAGTGTAGGTAACTCATTTTTGAAAAAAAAAATCATGCACTATTCTTCGAATTGAATTTTTATACCCTTCATCACAATTTTTGAGAAGTCCCGGTCTTCCACCACTATTTTTGGGGTTGGTAATTGTTCCACTACTACGGTATTCCTTCAATAGTCTGTAAACTGTTGACTTTGCTACTCCTGTAAGAAAAATGTTGAGCATTTAATACTATTGTTAATTTGAAAGTTATAATGATTATTTTTTTCACTTGTCAAAATCTGACATTTTGGTGGTTTTAACCAATAGCAATACATTATTCTAGCCAATCATTCGGTATTATACTGACTATTTCACTAGAGTAAATTGATAACTGACAAAATTTGAAGGTTTTGAACTGGCAATTTTTTGTCTTGTCGCGGCAATTTTTTGACGTTTGATATATCAAATCTATGTGTATAAAATTCTATCACTCTGTGATAAAATTCAATATAAAATCTTTGTTAGTGGTTTCTAAGGAAACTAAGTTGTTTATTTATTTATTTAACTGTCTAAAAATTATTAAAACTGTTTCAAAAATTTAAATAAGTATTATTAACATGAATAATACAAGATTTGGAAATAATTCAATAAATGAAATAGAGAGTACAATTAAGTATACCGCGAAATACAATGAAGACAAAAAAGTCTGCGTGGGAACATTTTAGAATGTTTCTGGACGCACGTAATTTAATTATACGTTAGAAAAGGATACTTCTGAACAAGTTATAGCAAAAATTCTTGAAGATTATGGTTTTAACATGAAAAAAGAGATGGAACTGATTATACTGAAGCTAGTGTGAAAACACTTTGGAATACGACTGCTCAAATGGTTCAGGAAAAATATTTTCTAGAATTTAACAACAAAATTGATCCATTTAAAGATATTACCTATAAATTTGCTAGATTGGCCAGGGATACAAAACGTAAAAAGCTTCTGGCTGAACCTGACACCAGAAAAAGAAGTTCTAACGCGTTTACCAAAGAAGAATTAATGGAAATGGTAGAAAGCTATTCTGAAGATAATCCTGATGGGTTACAAAAAAAGTTTTTGGCTTTGTATAATTGAAGTTTGCAATAAATAAAACGTTTAAACATATGATTTTTTAGTTTTTCTCTCGTGAAATAGTCATGTCGAATGCCACTCAATTAAAAATTTTGTAAGGTAAAATTTTTCTCTTGTCGTATTCAAGTTTGTTGCTTTTAGGTAATTTTGCGAATGACATTTAATCCAAAACCACTCGCCTGACGGCTCGTAGTTTTGTTAAAAATGTCATTCGCAAAATTGCCAAGCAACAAACTTTCATGACAATCGAAAAATTTTGCAGACAAAATTTTCACTCTCGTGGTATTATATATGATAAAACTACTTCCTCATCGATAATACCTTGTTTACATTGAAACGTCAAAATTTTACTTTGAATTTGTCATTATTGACAATTAAAAGTGCTTCGAAGTTTATTGAAAAATGAACAGAAACCGATTCAGTGCCATCACCCAAGAGAATATTGAACATTTAATACAAAATTGCACTCCACAAAACACAATAAATTGTTGAAAAAAATAATCTTCCCAAATACAACTCGTTCTTCAAATTTTATCACATAATTTTTTATTTTCATCACTCAAACTTGTTTATTTGAGGCAAAAACATTCAAACAAACCGAATTTAGATAAAATCACTCGTCCTAACGGACTCGTGATTTTATCAATCGGTTTGTTTTCATATTTTTGCCAAATAAACAAGTTTTCGTGGAAAAGAAAAAATTATCGATAAAATTTGAAGCACTCGTGGTATTACCTTTGATAACTTACCGGCTGCTTGAGAAACTTTGGATATAACATCAATAGTTTAAGTATTTGGCTTTTCATCCAATATTTATTATACATAATACATATTTTATACATATTTATTACGTATTGTTTATCTGACATTCCTAAATGGCCTAGACTTAGCCGTTTTCGAGGTTTTGGCGGACTACGCAAATAACTGGTACTTGGAGTAGAAGGATCCATAATCGCAAAAATTCAACAAACAGGAGTTCTGAAAAGAACTGTTTTAACGAAATAGAGTGGAAAACTAAGTGAAACATATGAAATAACAAGGGAACGGATACGATGATAAAAACAAATATAAATATTATATATGTCAGAAGTCAGAACTGTGAATTATCACAAGATGTCAATGCTAAAAAGTGCTGTTTGAAACTGGTTGCAATCTGACCAATCAGAGATCTACAGAATTGCCAACTTAAATTAAAATTACTCCTCCTGGTTTTTAAATGAACTATAGTTGAAAGGAGTGGATACTTTGCGAGTGGACCCGTTGTATGTTAGTGAATGCCTATTGCACTGTTTATCATGATAAATAATCCGGACTAGCAATTCTGTGCCCTTGGAGAGGTATTTCGCGAGTTGATCCTTAATACCTATGACCCGAGAGATATTTGAACTTTATTATGTGTTATTTATACATTCTTTCAAATATATCACTAATTATATTTTGTTTTTTAATATACGAAGTATAAATACACTAGATTTATATATTTGATTTTTTGTGACATTTACTTTTGTTGTTGTAACCTAATTTCCAAATCTCTTATGTACTGGTTACTCAGGTACTTTTATTTTATTTTCAGATGTGTCATCTCGAGAGAGAGCTTTTCCTGACAAACGCCCACCTTTGTTTTTCTTTATGCTAATTTAGAAATAGTTAATTAATTTACTATTTTCATATTTTTATCTTGCTTGTATTATATCTTTATTTTTTTATTAGATTTTGCTCGGACTAATTATTTTATACCTCACAAATGTTTCAAAACAAAATATAAATAATGTTAATAACAGTCAAAAATACAATCTTGGTATAGGCAACAAACTGTGAATAAATACATTCTCATATTGACTAAACTAGATAACCTTTTTGTAGCCAAAAAATAATATATTTCAAGGCATCTATGGACTAACAATTATTTACGAATTTATTTACGAACTTTGTCTGATCCACTTAGTAGGTAGCGTATTTTAATATACAAGCAAATTCATGCTTAAACTTAACAGTTACCTCACCTCGAGGATTTGGGTAAATCAGTTTCCGAAATTAAGAAAGTAATATTAATCAACTTGAAACGGAGAGAAATAAAAAAAGTTAGCACAGCTAATTTAAAAATTCTGAGTGTTTGCGATACGTTCAACCACGTGTCGCATATCGCTGTATGTTGTAGGCCAGTCTTAAATGTTTAAATCTAATTCTTGACTATTTTCTGTAACATTTATTTCAAAGCTGTTATCAAGAAAAAAATTTAGTCCATTATCAGAGTTATTAGAATATATTCAAATGTTTTTTTTAATATTAGACGCTAAGTGATGGGAAATGCGCGATTAAAGAAAAATATTATAGTTTTTGGCAAAACAAATGGAATTACTACAATGGTTAATTGAGGAATATTAAACCAACAATTGAAAAGTGGAAATACTCAACTACATTTACAAGACGAGAATAAGTAAGTAACCCTTTGCTGAATGAGAATTGGATCACTGTGAATTATGTGAGTTATGAGGAACTAGTAGAAACATATAGATCATCATTTGTTAAAATGTACACGATTTCAACCATATCAGATTCAAGCCAAGTATCACCGAAAATACAAATAGTATTAAGCAATACTATCGATAATGTCATGAAAATTATAATATATCTTAAAAGTACAAGGTTATTAAAAATGAATACATGACATATCTAGACAAATATAAATATTTTAGAATTTAGATTATCTTAGAAAAATGTACATACTTTATAAGGAACGATAAAATTAATTTTTTTGTATTATTAAATAATTAATTTGTCTGGCCTAATATCATGGAACCACTGTATACCTACTAAGATGAAACACATATAAAAGGTACTCTGAGAGTCAATGGCCAGTCATTCAGTGATTCTCACAGTGTTTGCAGTTTTAAAATTTACCCAACCAAAGATTTCAAGATGTTCACTCGGATGTTAGCGTTATTCTTCATCTCCCTCATCTTTATCGATATTACCGGTGTGTACTTTTTACAACTAACCTAGAAAATATCTATTTTGTTAGCAGTAGTAGTAGTGTTAAAGTTGAAAAATATTATCCAATTTGGACCTATCATGTTGCTGAGGAATGAGGTAGGATAGATAACCTTAAATTTTATTTAGGATGAATTAAAAATTCCAGGTACATTTGGTAAATGATCTAAATTTCTTCAATATTTTCCATTATATATGATAACAAAAAAAATTCGTTTCACTTGGATTTGAAAATACATCCTAAAAAAAAATTATAAAAGTTTAAATATTTTTACTTAAATAAAACTCGGAAAAGACAATTGCCCAATTTAAAATAAAAATTATTAAAAAATATATGATGTAGTTGAAAATGTATAACAATAGTTATACTCTTCCATGATTTGCAAAAAAATCTTAAATTTCTAAATAATGAAACTTCCAAGTTCAAATTTTATCTCGTGGTTGAACTAACGCTTTAAATTTTACTAATTTTTCTAGTGAAATCTAGAGATGTCATATCAGAAATATTTAACTTTTTATATTTCTCGCTACCTACTTATATACAATACAAGTACCAAAATAGATTCTTTTATCAATTAATATTCATGCCAGCTCTATTTTTTGGTATTATAAAACAGATTTTAAATAATGTACGCTGCAGTCAGTGATTATAATGATAATGTATATATTTATAAAAATATATTGATAATTTATAAGAAAGAATTTACATGTACTAAATTTGAGACTTTCCAATATTATTTTATCTATTTATGCCAATTGACTGCCAGCAAATAAAATCTGCGATTTGATTACCATGTAGTCTACTGGAGCATGCTGCTGACTAATTTTCCATCTAAGGAAATTGATTTTGCAAAAGGCGGAGACTAATAAAAATTTGAAACATATGTTAGAAAACTTTACAAGGTAAGGAACGTGAACAGAGGAAGGATAAATAAAAACAAAATAAGGCTTAAACAGGGTAGAGTTTTGAATAACCTACAATTTCAGTAGTAATATGTAAAGCTATAGAAAATTACTTACACCAATAAAATAATAATATTCTGTGGATGAAATAAATAAAAAATACAAATATGCGTATTCAAAATTTATATGATCAACATAAATTTTACCAATTTGTCCGGCTTTGTTACTTAAATACATAACAGAACATATAAACTGGAAAGTAAAATAGATATATTTACCTAGAGGAAATTGTTTATGTTTTTTCGTTATCAACAATGAGCAATAACTTTTTTCATTCCAATAACATCAGTTCTAATTTTGAGGGAATGTAAACATAACATACTCATTCTGCATTGTGTATTGTGCAAAATACATATTGTTCTTTTATTAATAGAAAATATATCACAATTCAGATAGTGATATGTATCATATTTATTAATTGTTTCACCAAATAATAAATGTTTATAACTTATAAACGATTTTATTGACTTATTATTTTACAATTATAATTTAATGGTGAAGAATATAGCGAGCATATGCAGCGCAGATATTTTAAGATCCCGTATTTCCGTCGCTCCTTTTGTATTCGATTACGATAATCCAGCCTACATTTTCTCCAAGCATCTTGTCGATTCCGTTCAATACTTCGTCCAAATCTTTCTCAGATAAAACACCTATTAATGATCGAGTTTAAGCATCTAAAATCAGTTTCTTTGAACTATTGAAATAAACTATTTCCCGAATATCCCAAAGCCACATTGAAAAGTTTAAAAAATATTCTTGTTTGGATCATTTTCTCATTTTAGTAACCGTTTTCGTATTATGTGCAGATACCCTTCCCATATACATAATCAAACGCTTTCTCCATATCTACGAAAACCATCACGCTGATTTGATTTTCGTCAATCTTCCGTCCAGTTATTATTTCGCCAATAGTTAATAACGTTCTATGTGGGACTGTTTGTTGAAATGTAAAGGTAATTAGATAAGAATTGTCCTAATAAAAACTAGAATCATTTTGAAATGGATTAAACTACAACACCATGATTGTTTTATATATTTATATATTTTTTATATAATTTTATAAACTGTAGTAGTACCTACTATATTTACCTGTAATAATGAATGGTTGGTTATATATTGCAGATATACCAACCCCTCGACCAACCCCGTTTAACTTAGAAGTGTAATTCAATGTCTGCCGGGGCAAATATCCCGAGAAGTAGTTGTTGCTTCTTAGTGAACGGTTCTTTGAAACATATTTTTCAAAAACTTTAAAGTGCGTTATAATAGTATTAAACTATTATCTTTGACACCTACTATATTATCACCACGGTTGGCATTTCATCTGCCACTTCTGTCACTCTTCCACATGTTATTTTCAGTTTCTTGAATAAAATGTTAACTTTTTCAGAGAGTCTGCCAGCAATCGTCGGGGCATCTAGGCAGTTACTTTTAGGGACTCCTGGTCGTATTCCTGTTTATATCAGACCAGGCGACACACCTCTTGACGATATTAGTCATGATCTGGCGGAAGCTTTCAATTTTTATGCCCAAAAAAATAATAGAATAACTTTCGGGAGATCCTTAGGCGATAAACCGGACAACGTACCAATTAAGAGTAAACTTCCGGAAAATAACAAAATTTCCGAGACTGAAAAAGTCTCTCTAGACATGGATTTTGATGTCGATGCCGATCAAGATACAAACAATCAAGTTAACGAGCTGCAGAATCCAAAGGACAAAGATAAGAAATCTGAGAGTAATATTCAAAAAATTCCTAGATACTAGATGTTGCGTGATAAATAGTCAGTAAATATTTATTGTATTATGTATATAAATAACATATTTGTTAAAAGTTATAATTGAAAAATATAATATAATGTTCCAATGATTTATTATTTTAAAATTTAAATAGTTTCCGTTTTTTAATAGTAACAATAATTTTGTTGTTTGTACAAACTACAGCAACAAGTATTGTGAGATATCAGATAGTATTGCATCAACAAATGATTTTTTTTATTATTGAAAATGACAAAAACTGCTACTTTATTATCTAAGCAGTAAAATAAATTATATAGTTCAGTGCCAAAAGCTAGTTAAAAAAAATAGAAACTAAAGACAATTGTCTATATTTTAATTTTAAATCAATACATATTACCAAAAATAGGATTATCATAAACATAGTTCTTTAAATATGACAATTTATTATCTTCAAAAAATAAGGTTAAAACCAGTGGCGGCTCGTGGTAAAAATTTTAAGGTGTTCTGCAATTTTTGAAAAAAAGTTTACCTTGTAAGGGGGTTGTCTCCCATCGATTTTATCGTCCTTTCTCCGCCTTCCGTGTTGAAATATTGTCAATTGCCACACAAGAAAAATAAGAGTCACGCACTGAGCACTACTTCGCTAAAAAAAAATTATTTCTTATAAGTTAAGTCTATTCTACGTTATTTTCGGTTCGCAAAAAATAAGAGTCTCTAGGCACTACTTTTCTTAAAAATTATTTCTCATAAATTAAGTCTATTCTACGTTATTTTCGGTTCGCAAATGTATCACTTTGTCATTAAAATTGTCTATTTCGGAGATAATTTTTTTTTCAATAGATAGCATGCTGTTAAACGATCTTCGGTCATTGAATTTCTAAGAAATGTTTTAATTCGTTTCAGTGCTGAAAAACATCGTTCGACCTCTACTACGGACTTAAATCGAAACGTGCCGTATGCCTCGATGCGCTGGACTAAATGCAGCGATTTTAAGAGGGAAAAGTACGCATGATCACGGCTTAGTTTTAGACGGTCAAGGTAGAGAAGTGTGCAGCGCGGGTGTTTTAAAGGCTCGCAGAGCACGTTGGTGTAGCCCAGCTATAAAAAATATCAACGATCGCGCGAAATAGGTTCGTTATTCCACTGGTGGACTTTATTTACGCTTGTTTGTCATTTCAGATGTGGCTTATTTTTTTATCATTATGACAATGCGAATGCTTTACAAAATATATTATAAATTTTATATTTGATAAAAGGAAATATTTTATTTAATTAGAAGATTTTTTGAGAGCTCTGCAGCACTGCAGCGCTTATGTACTAGCCGCCACTGGTTAAAACACTTACATATACTAGGATTATTGTGATCCCTTCAAAAACATTACGTGAGATCTATTGTAAAACAAATTCAGTTGATTTATTCAGTAACCATCAACCTATTCAATAATTTTGTTGGAAATTGTTACCTAATTAGTTTCCTAACAACATTTTATAGTGACCATTTTAGTATTTTTTTTGTCAGGTTGCGATTGACTAGACATTTTAAAAATTCAATTATTCTTGGTAACATTAGCTGGTACGCTACCGAAACGTTTGAAATAAAAATATGAAAACAAAATTATGGTTTTATTTTCCAAATACCAAAAAGAATAATGAATATACCACAAGGAACAAACAGAAGATATTATAAATCTTTATTTCTTCTTGCGATAGAACTGCGTTGCGAAGTTAAACCGGATTGTGTTACAAATTTAAAGCTTGTGTATAGCTAGAAGTAACTTAGCATTTTGACGATCGATTAGAGAGAAATGCAGGCTTCTAGCTTTATCGTGCCTTACGTTCGTGATTCACTAACCGTGGCAACGTAGCTGTTTATTTGGCACTTTCGTCACTATCGAAAGCATGCTTCACTTCCTGTGTCAACTTAGCTTGACACTGCTAACGTGAGCCGCAAGCGTCGTATCAAGGTTCAAGTAGTTACGCGACATTATGCCATGAGAAGGGTATACACAGTTAGTGGTCAGTTGCCAAAATGCAGAACTTGGAAGCAGAAAAATAGACGATGTTGGAGAAGGAAGTAGATTATTCAAAGGAATTGTGCCACTTTGAGAAGGGAAATCTCCGACTTTTCCTAAGGCTTTAGTCCCAAAATTCTACAAAATTACACTAGTATGAGGGAAGCTCTACTGGCCAAGCTGAAACTGGAAGTAATTCTTCAGTATTTAGCTACTGCTAACTCTTTTAAAAGCTTGGAGTATGCTCACGATCGACTACACGAAACAAAAAGCCAACTTGGTTGATTTTCTCACGAACGTGATATTTTGCTTCGTGAAGGTTCATTCTTCACCGTGATTCGCGAAAGAGAGGGTCACATCTTTTTTTGAAAATTGTCCCCTTGATGTAGGTATTATCAGGTAATATAATCTAATCATGGAAATAACATTTACTGCAATATAATACTTGAGAGAGTAAAGGTATTATGAAATGAATGTATTGGTTTCATACACCATATTAAAGAAGTTACTGACCAACACTTCTAATAAATTAATTGGGTTTTATGACGACAATTTTCGAAGATTAAAGAGAAAGTAATTGATTAATGATTGTACTTTTCATCCACCATATAATGCTTTTCAGTTAGATATATCTACTAGTTAATACATTTATGACTAACATGATAAATAATTCACCTGTTTGTTTATCCTCTTAATCAGAATAGATTGTGGTTACTTATTACAAACTTATCTACCTTATCAGTAGATACAGGTACAGAGACATACTGACATTATTAAAAGGGAGTGTGTCTGTGTGTTTGAAAGGTATGTATATTTTATTGCTATAATTTTAGTTTTTTATGATATTTAGTAAAATTGTGTACATTGTTACATGCAAATTATATTCAAATAAGTTCAACCGCATCGTGAAGTTAAAAAAGAAGAAGAGAATAATTTGTGTTTCTAGCTTTTTTGGTCACACCTAGATAGAATAAAAATAATTTAAGAGGAGATAACATTACATCGAGTTCAACAAATGTGAATTTCATTCAGTTGTAGTAAATTTTAAATAAAACGTTTTTTTAAGTATAAATCTGCAGGGAGAAATCTTGCGGCAGTAAACTCAAACCAAAATTTAAACAAGTAGGTATTCTAGTTTGTTGACTGTTTTATAATGAATATTCGTTAATATGATAACTAATGTATTTGTATCTTATCAGATAATTATAAATTGGTACCTATATGACTAAGTGACTTCAATCTTTGCAGTTATAATTGATTTTCCTCTGTGTTTACTAATATATGATTTAATATCAATTATTCTGTAACATTTTATGGGTGGCCTTACATTTAGTCATTATCAATTACATATTGACAAATAATTCTTTTAACACCAACAAGAAATAAGAATTTTGTATCCATACAGTTTCGATGATAACAAACATATAATATGTATAACTATTTATTTGCGAATAGCTCGTCAGTAGTACATGTTTCACATTCGTTGGATCTGTGATCTCTGACTCATTTAGTAACATACCTTTACCGGCATACACTCATTTTCTTAAACCATAAGTCATATTATTCTCCTTGAATTTTTGGAATTGAATTTGCAGCTCCTCATTTTATTAATTTAAATTGCGAAAAGGTCAGACACAACATAAAAATTTGTCACATACAACGTGGAGTCCAATATTATAATGATGATAGTTTTATGTTGAAATTTATAGTTAATAGGCTTTAAATATAATATCATATTATGAAATTATTTATATCAGGTGCTAAAAATAACTATTTATCAGAAATTAAAAAAATAAAAATTACTAATTACCTACGTACCTAGCTTAATTTATTGAAATTTGTAAAAAAATTGAATTGTTTCAGACATTGTTCACAAACTTTAAGATGAAAATATTTTCTTATAAAACTCCGATTTTAAGTTTTTTCTAATAGTATCACTTGGAAAAGTTTATATTCATATTCATCAGTTTAATTCACATTAAAGATTCCACCTTATATGTATTAGCCAATCTCCATTTAAATTCACATTTCATTTTTTCCAATAAAATTCATTTTGTAGCTGAAGATTCTTAAGCATTAAATAATAACTTTATTTCATTAATCTATTAATAATAGTTATTTGTTTAACTAGGCAGAGAAGTAACAGGTTTACTGCCGTGGCTAGCATTTCATTGTCGAGGCGAAGCCGAGGCAATGAAACTAGACAAGGCAGTAAATATGATCCTCTGCCGTGTGAAACATATAATTTTTTCTCCGATTGTTTGTACAGTGTGTTTAGAAAAATCAAATTAAAATGAAAAAAATTTTATGACGGATATAACTCACAATTTTTAATATTTTTTCTAATCGTATCATATAGGTAATAATTAAATCGTATTTCTTAATTATTATTGTCGATTAGACCTTAAATTGTATACATAATAATATCTACCAAAAGTTAATAAATATAATGTTAAATATCGACAATAATAGTGTGCACAGTGAAGTTAGCCTATGTATGTGTGATGTGAAGTGATTGTTTGATTCCATGGGCCTGCTTAAATCATATTATCATTGCCGTTGCTAAGTAAAGTCTGGGAGATTTAAAAAAAAAGAAGAAAAAATGATTTTTTCAATGCCTAGGCATTAAAATCATTTTTACTGCCTAGGCAGTAAAAGTGTTACTTCTATGATCGATGAATGTCACTAAAACTGACGTTTAATGTCAATCGGAAAAAAATATTATTTATTATTGTTATTTATTTTATAAGTAGTGGCAAATACTGAACGGTGTTATCTATTCAGCAATGTATTAACTTTATCATTTTTCAGTACCTTTACAATGCGTCCCATATTACGGACTATTACTTTCGTTTTAATATCGGCCTACTTTGAGTTTACACAATGTCAATTAAACGGTGTAAAACCTGGACTGGTCCATTGTTATAATGTATCAGCAATACCTGGGATTATTGTGGCCAATAACAGACCACCTGCAACTCTCAATATATTTTTGGAAATATTAAGAAGGCTGGAAGATGCGAATCCAGATGTAACTGTCAGAGATCTATCCACTTTGTTAGTGCACAGGTAAGAAATATAGATTTAATAATCTGATAGATCTGTCTCTTTGAGACAGTTTATGGAATCGTCGATATTTCTGATTGAATAGTTTATAATAAATTACCTTCCCCCACTTGTATGGTTTAGATTAAAACAAAACGGGATAGCATCGTCATACAATGGGAGAGTTGTAGATTACAACATCGCTATTCCTTTTGCGCCTACTCTACAAGAAGCTATTAAAGGGACTGTTATAGCTGAAGTTTTCCTACCAAATTCTAGTTTAGAATTAAAATATGGAGAAATCGATATGTCGGATATTGTAAGTATTCTTGAGCAATGTGAATGTATAATCTTTAATTTATTTACTGTTGAAACATTTATTGTTGTTTTTGCAGTGTGCGTTTCATTACATGATTTCCAACACAGTTAACACGACAGTAAGAGAAGATGAGTCCCAAACTTGTGTCAGATCATCACGTTATCAAATGAGAATACGAAGAGAAGCTGGGGAGCGGGAGGAGGATACTGACACAGAAAGAATAGAAAAAATATCATCGCGTCAAAGTATAAATCCCACCACTGCAGAAATTAGTGAATGTCCTGTAGAATTAGGAGTGATATACACGAATTATGGAACAATTAAAGCTGGACAAGTTCTACAAGGAATGGCTGCTGGAATGAACAAAGAAAATGAAAAAGCAGATAACAGATACGCAGCTACACTCACAGGTATTAATAGATTTTACTATTACGATAACTAACAGAAGCCGCTAGTGCCTGAAAAATTCAGTTAGAATATTACTTTATTATCAAAAAATGTGTGTACGTGTGCTAGAATGAACAAAACTATCAACATTATCATGAAATAATCAATAGTCGCGACAGTGCCGCTTCGCCGATGTTCTGGCTCCGTTTTTTGTTTTTACCCTTTCGTCTCTCATTTACTGATAACATCATCCGTGTAATTATCTTTGTTCATGATCTACAATCAAACCGGCCGAACCTAACAGTTAACACGCACTCAGAGATTATGATATTTTATCCCTGAAAAGCTAGAGAAAAACAGTCACATATTAAAGGCTTTCTAAAATTGAACTAAATTAAAATGTCGGAGGTTAAAATGTTTGTTTCTGACTCTACGTACATTTTATCCTTCATTAATTCCTTTTTACAAACCCCATTCACGCTCTCCCATTCATCTTCACTTATCCTAATAATTCTAGTTTAGTCTACAGAATCTACAAATATACAATATAATATACATATTTTATGACGGCAGGATTTGCAGTGGAAGGATAGCATGCAAAAGGTTATAACCCTTGTAGCTTTTTGCGCGCTGTAATTTTATTGTTTTCATTACGCTCTCTGGTAGTACGGTATTGCCATATATATAAAGTTTAATAATTTTGGTTTATGTTTTTTTATGCAACCACGTATTTCTTGGTAAGTGGTTTGTTGTTAGGCCTTATTCTGCACAACTTGCATAGGGTTAACAAAATGTTTTGTTGTGGAGAGAATACAGGGTAACCGTATACCATTGTCGTCGTAAATCCTGTCCGTATAATGGTAATTTGTTATTCACTGAGAGACTGCTATTACAATAAATCAATGGATACAGCTGCCTCATGGCCACTTTGGCTTTTAACACCTTGCTTTCGATATGCAAGTTGCGCAGAGTGTTAGGTTGAATCACATATCCTAAGTATGTGACCGAAGATTTAGGTTGGATGATGTCACCTTGCGTAGATAAAGTCTGTTAAAAGGGAAGTTTTGGCCCTGAATTTTCCTCGTAGGACCAAATATTCCGTTTTGGAGGTATTGAGGATCAGCTTATTCATAACTAGGTACGGGATGATTTTACTGTTTAAATTATTTTCAACTCTTTTTAATGCAAAATTCACTGTTTGTATTATGGAGACATCGTCCGCGTATAGAGCAGTGAGATCTGTATTACCTACTTTTCGTCTGCAGTAAACAGCGAGTACAGGGTAGGTGAAATAACCGAGCCTTCCGGTACCCCTGCTTTCGTAATATATGGTCTTGCTTCCGCATTACCTTCTTTGGTGTAAAATTTCCTGTTTATTAAATATGAATTTAAAAGCGATACTAAATAGCCGGGAATGTCAAGCTCAGTCAGATTAAATATCAAACCGGGAAGCCATAAGGCTTTACGAATGTCTAGTTAAACTGAAAAGGATGGTTGTGACGGGCATCGGTGCTCCGCCTCGAATCCGAACTGCTCTTCCAGATTAATATTTAAGTACTTTGTCAATGGTTTTACCCAAATTACTCAAGAGTGAGACTGGCCTGTAATTATCGATGCGATTCCTGCCATGAGAGGATTTCGGTACCGGAATCATATTAGCCACCTTGAGTGTATGTATAAAGTTGATAATTTTCTCTAAAATTAATATCACTTTTGGTGGTATAAGGGATTTGCTCTCTTCCCGGCGCAATTTTTATTCTGAGTCGCCCTATTATATTGTAGAGTTCTTCACAAGATGTTACGTATGAGGTGTTTTAACATCTCGTATTCCCTTTGAATTTCCTTGTGCTGATCATTATTTTGTAAGTTAATTAAGTGTTAAATAAGTGTTCCAATTCGTTTATTACTGCAATAATGTCAGAGTTTATTTCCATTTGTAATTCAAACATAGCGTCTCTGGATTCTTTGTCTCTTGTCCTTTGCCATTCTTTTCTTATTTTGTCTGTGATTATGTCTGGTATTTTGTTCGTTTTGTTATGTATTGTGACTTTCTTGGTAGTCGAGAAACGTGCCGCTATGATTTTATTTTGAATGTCAGAAATCAACGCGTCGAATTAGTTTTGATTCAATTTTGTCAACTGATTGTATCCTATTATTAAGATGCTTTCTTCATAGTGCCCAATTAGTCGTTTTGAAATAGTAAAAAGTCCTGTCTATGTTATTTATTTTATGCTGAAGTTGTTGTGGTCGAATATTATTGCATTTAGAATCCTAATATTATACATTCTATGTTTTTACCGACTGCAATGTCCAATGTTGTTTTACGAAAAGGGATGTTTTACCCGTAAAGGGATGAAATGTTGAATATCGGTATCTTACAGTGGTTGTCCTATTCGGGATGTTTCGAACAAAAAGACATGTTGCACCAGGTTCTCGAGATCAGGAGAGTTAATTTTGTTAGATGGTGCATAATTTGTTTTCCATTAAAATATAAATATGCTCAATGGAGGAGTTGAGAGTCGTTAAGATTTTAAAATTGACTATTTTGTTAATTGCTACCCCCATGAGTTTCTCTGTATACGCGAAAAACAAAAAGAGAGGAGTTCCTGAAGTGTATGTAGTCTCTCGTGTTTGAAAATGTTTCTGAAAAACTCAGTTAACATACTTTATATTTTTATACAATTTACAATCATTATTCGGAGAGAGATGAAATATTTACAAGTACTTGACTTGACATTTAGTAAATATGGTTGTTATTGAACATTGTCAAAAGAGTCTTTATAATATAAAAAATTGTCAAGTATGTTTACTATAGAAAAGTTATTTTTTTTCAAAGCAGTGTGTTTTTAGGTGACCTGGCACATGTTGGACTAATCCAAATGCAACCACCACTAATAATTGGAGCACAAGGAGGCTGGAACAGCACTATTAACCCAAAATATTTTTTTCTTCAAAAGAAAAATAATATCGAGTTATCTGATCAAGATATACGAGGATCATTGGACGGCTTATTTTTAGGTTTGAAACTTGATGAAATACGATCAACATTTACAGATATTAAACTCTCACAAATTATTGACATGTACTATTCGCCATATCAGAAAGGGATTTTCGATTCCACATTTAGGGCTTGCAACAGAAATATTTTATACACGGAGCTGGTTACATCGACAATTCTTAAAGAAGAAATATACAAAGTATTAATACCACTGGATCAGAATGGACCATATCCAGGTACCATTGTAGAGCAAGGGTATGGAACACTTTCAGAGGCTGCTTTAAATAATTTCACCAGCTATCTTCGTGAGTAATTATTTTATTTGGCACTTCATTCTCTTTCTAAAGATATATTAAAACGTGTCTGCGGCTTAATATAGTTTCGGTTTAGCAAACCTTTTAAAAAAAAATAATGTTTTCCAATAAACGCTACATGTTCTATGTGTAACTGAATAAGTAAGATTTAAAAAATATTTTTTTTGAAATGATTAAAGTAGACGTGCATCACTTTAGATATAAGGTAACTATGTTTTGTTAATTAAGCTTGAAACTTATTTTATAGTCAACATGATAACAATAAATAAATAATATTAAATTTGCAGCCCAAATAGTTGATCTAGCATGTCCTCAAGCGGATTCTGATATAGAAAGAGCTAGTACCGACATCCTCATCTTCATCGATGGTAACCACAAATACAATACTATTCAACCAATTATATCGTGAGTATGAAGATATTCTCTGATCATAATTTCATATAGCTAGAAAGTCTCCCTGCCGATTCTATTTAGGTATTTTTAGACGACCCGAACGTTTCTTAGATTCAATCAACTTATGTGGAAGAAAATGTGGTTTAATTTATGTAGCTATGATAATTTATCATTTGTTTCAGCTACATTTTGGACAGTATTGATGTTAATAAGTTTGGTTCAAGATTCACAGTTTTTGGGCCAGACGGAGTTAATATAACCAATAGTTCTTCAAGATTTTTGTTAGATTTCCATAAACAGTATAATCTCAGTATACACGAGAATAGTAAGTTTCTCTTGTAACACTACTGACACTTTGAAGAAAATACAAAATATTAAATATTGTTTTATACAAATAGGCTTACTATTAATGAATTATGTAATTATTTTAAGTTAAAGGAGAGTTTGATTATGCCGAAGTTTATAAAGTAATTGAATCTACTGTTAAATCAAAATTAAACAACAATACCTATGCTGGTGGAGAATCAACTGTATCTCTTTTATTACCAAGATCAAAGCCAAATGATAACCAGAATTCAATTCTAAATCAAAGGAAAGAAATATTCAGACAATTCCTTCCAGGTAAGCAACAACAAAAAAAAATATATAAATGTATCTTTTGTAGTTCTTTGATAATGGTGATAATAAATTACCGAAAGCTCAGAACAAACTAAAAAAGAGTTCCCTTATTCACATTGCCGCATCCCCCACAATAAAAGTTTGACCTAACTAGTATCGGCGACGAACTATTCCCTTATATACTACTACTACGATTTCTATAAAAATTGGCATAGATGGAGAACAAGTTATGGCGAATTTATGGAAAATATTTTGACATACATGTCACTTCCGGTTATACCGAAAGTGAACGACAACTTTGTTACTTTAAATGTAACACCCTGTATATTATTAACTTTTCGGATTCTACATTAAATTTTAAGGTTACTTTGGGTAGAATACCATATATCTAAAATTTATACTCATCGAGATATTAATGATTATCATCTAGGTCTGTAATATACTATAAATACATGTTAATATCTCAAAAACGCTTAAGATTGGGTATAGAGAGGTGAACATAAACTGCCCTTATTTTCAGCCTTAGAATTAAGTAAAAGAATAAAAATGTGGTTGTTTCATTTAAAAAAATGAAGATATTTAACGTTTTTGAACTTGAACTTTTCATCATTTTTTCAACAGCCCTGTATACAAAAAAAGAAGTTTTCGACATGTCACCAATTACCTTGATCGTCCTACTGATAAACCCGACAAGATGTTTTTTATTTGGTATTGGGGATGTTCACGTAGACTTTTCAATATGAAGGTTTGCACCAGTCAATTTTTTATTAAAAAAATATATCTCGAAAAGTATAAATTTTAGATATAGGGTATTCTAAACAAAGTGACATTAAAATTTAATGTACAATCCGAAAGGTTAATAATAAACAGGGTGTTTAAAAATAACAAAGTTATCGTTCACTTTCGGAATAACCGGAGATGACATGTATGTCAAAATATTTTCCATAAATTCACCATAGCTTGTTCTCCAATTTTTAAAGAAATCGTATTAGTAGTCTCCAACATATAGATAGTGTCAGCCCGTCGTAAAACAGCCTGTATATATATATTATGTATATATATATATAAAAAGTTTGATATAACGACTGAAAAATGTTATATAGGTAGGGATAACGGGGATTTTCAGTCAAAAATTCAATCAAATCTTTTATTTACTAAAAGCCGAGCTTTCGTGTCGTTTTGACACTTCTTCAGGGCACTAAAAAAAATATACAATATTGAAAATAACTAATAATAATAATAATAATAATATACTACATTGGTACAAGCTCTAGAAATCTTACTAATCGAATCACATCTCATAAAAGTGATACAAAAATTAACAAAAAGTCATGTGCATTAACACAACATACCATTGAAACAGGCCATAATATGTTATTTGAAGAAACTAAAGTATTACACACTGAACAAAATATCTCTAAGAGACATTTTCTTGAAATGATAGAAATTAACAAGGCTAAGAATAGTATGAACAAGAAAAGTGACATTGAAAATCTTAGCAATATTTATAGCTACCTCCTGACTTTGGACTAAAATATAATATTCGATACAATCAATCATCTAATATACATTTTTTCATAAAAAATAGATTTATTTTTAAATGTCAAAGTTTCTAACAAATTATATGTCAAAATCATTTTCTTAGGTTATAATCTAACCTAAAATTTTCTTAAAACTTCAATCAAAAAACAAAACCTAAGAGATATGAATAATTGCAAAATTAAACAAAATTGTTTATTGATTTGTCTATGTGAAGTATGTCACCATATACCTACCTATTATGTTAAAATAATTATAATTCAATATTTTATATAAATTTTTTTCAACATTTACAAGATTTTAAACATTTTATGTATCACTTTTAATTAATTTTTACATGTAAGTAGTTCTATTTATTTTAAATCCTGTTATTTTCAATATTGTATATTTTTTTTAGTGCCCTGAAGAAGTGTCAAAACGACACGAAAGCTCGGCTTTTAGTAAATAAAGGTTTTATTGAATTTTTGACTGAAAATCCCCGTTATCCCTACCTATATATATATATATATATCTTATATATATATATATATATCTTATTATATCTTATATATATATATATATATATATCTTATTATATCTTATATATATATATATATAAGATATATATATATATTCTAGCCTTTCAGTGAAATTTCCAATCTTCTGACCGGACTTTCCAACTTCCATTTATATACATATATAAATGTATTCTATATGCCAGAGTAACTTTTCGGAATGTCCTAAGAACTGTAGTTTCCATAACTACTCATTCAGATTTGGTGATAAGTTCTCTGTTCCATTTGTTTAAGAACGCTCGCAAGAAGAAGGAAAATGTCATAAAAAATTAGAAAATATTATTTTTAATTTAGTAACCTCTATACCCAAGAAAAACCTCTAAGTTATGAACTGTGTAACTATTGGTAATAATTAATTTACCCTCGGTCTCTGAAGATGATAACTAGGTTATAGGAACGAGTCAGATAGTGTAAAATATGAATGTACAATATACATTTATAAACCAAACTACTTCAGATGAATTTTTTCAAATAATGATAGGTACATATTATTTTCCTTCCCAAAGGCTGGGAAAAAATAGAAAGACCCAGGAAAAATTTGTATCAAGAAATAGGTGATACTGTGTATATTTCCCATATTTTCACACTTTCTTTGCTTCCGTCTATGAAGATCCTATTTCCTTCTGTACGCCCACCTATTTCTTGATTCCATTTTTTCCTAGGTCTACCTGTTTTTTTCTTTTAGTCTCAACCTGGACGGAAAGGAGAGAATATCTATCATATCTATTATTTGAAAAATTTCAACTTATTGTATTTGATTTTATGTATTAAATAAAATTGATAAGCTATAAATAAATAACTACAAACATTTGCACTCATCTTAAATTAAAAATGTTACTTGTTTATTTGAAATAATATTAGCACATTATGCGATAATTTGTCATAGTATGGATTCAAACAATACATTTGATGATTAAAAAAGTATATTAATGAAGCGAAATCTGCTGTTCTCTATTATGTTGCACTTCAAACGAATTTAGAGAATTTACTGAATTCGATGATTTGATAGTTTATCTCACCAAATTGATGCACAATCTTATGTTATAAACATTATACCATTCATAATAGTAATACCCGTTTCATATTAAAATGTGTTTTTATTTTTTTACAGATCTTTCAGTCATTGTTCTCGGTTCTGGAACATCGGAAGACTATTCATCGTTGTTATTTAATCCATCAAAAGACTTTATTTCTTTGCCGGAATCAACCAACGAAAATGACCTAAAAAATGTCGGACAAAATGTGATTGATAAAATAAAAACAAGTAAGAAGCTTTTTAAATTAATCAAGCTTACCCAAAAGTAATCAAATTAATTCAATATCTGAAAGTTAATATCTCCTGTATGTTCTTTCCTCTTGTTATCCTTTTTTATTTTTGGGAAATTAAACCACGATATTTTTTAACATTCTCATTTCAACGTTTCGGTAGCGTTCCTGCTACCGTTATCAAGAATAATTGAGAAAAAAATAATAGTTCAATACTATTATAACGCTGATATCGCACTCTTAGCATTTCCTTTACTGAGGTTGATGTATTGGTGTGGTATCAACGTAGTCTCCAGTCCAGGATTATGCTCTCAGAGCTTCCGGACGAATAGCATCTACCTTGTACTGATGAGGCGCAAATGCGCCGAAACCGGTCTACAAGTGATGTTATTCCTTCTAATCTTAAACCAGAATGGTTGGTTCTATCTTAACAGATATACCAACCTCGTTTACATTAGAAGGGTAATTCAATGTATGTCGGGGCATATAGCCCGAGAAGTAGTTGTTGCTTCTTAGTGAACGTTCCTTGGAAATTATTTTTTTAATTTGTTAAACGTTATAATAGTATTGAAATATTATTTTTTGACGTCTATAGATCAAGCTTTACTAAAATATGACAATTATTTACAGGCAAGTGTAATTAAGTAAATAGAGAGAAAATCATTATTTTTGATAACGTTAGAATAAAAGTATAAAGAAAATTGTGGTTTCCCAAAAATAAAAAGAATATCTGAAAGTTATTTGTAACGTAACTTTCAAGCGTCAAATCAGCAAAGACGACATAGATCTATATTAAAACGTGAAAACTCTAGTATTATAAACGCTATAGTGAAATGCTAGAATTATCAATTTACAGTTCAAACGGTTTTTATTGTAAATTAATATTTTAAATTATAAAATGTTTATTCGCAATCCAGGAAATTTTTATATTTCAGTTCCAAGATCAATAGTAAATCCGTCCTGCGGTGCTAGCTGGAGTGGTTCCAGTGCAACATTTACTTTAACAGATTATGTTGATCTATATGGAAGAAACTATTACAAAATTTCTCCTAATTATTTTCAAAAAGGAGATGGAAATAGGCACTTGAAAATTACAGTAGGTAGTACTGGGACTATTAATGTATGTTTATCACGAGACCAAAGCAGGCCAACACATCAAACAGGAGACTGTGAAAGTTTGAATTCTAGTGTCAAGGATTATGATATAACAGACTGGTGTGGAGGTAGCACTATACAAGATTGCGCGCCAATTTATTTTTCAGTTTATGGAAACACGTCACGTATACAATGCTATGGTAAGTTAGAAAGTGATAATTTGTTAAAGTAACAGTATAAACCATTTTATATTTAAAATGAAATTTTTTTCTCATGCTTCCCTTATCTTGATATCACTTACCGTCTGCTTTATTCCATCTCCATATCTTCATAATTTTTACTTGGTTTCGATCGATTGGTTATTGAAAATTTTAATATGTGGTACCTCTTCTCAGTATTAGTTTATTGCCACACCATTTTTGCTATTTAAATCTGTCGAAGAAAAGGAATGGCTTATCCTATTCAGTTTATAATGTTTCTATTTTGGCTCAAATATAAAAAAAGTTTGTTGATTACTGAATATATACTTTAACCTGCTTAATTTAAGTGGAAAAGGGGTTAGTGGCTCTGTTAACTGACCCTACCACAGTTAGATGGGGGTAAACTAGGCGAGAATTAATAATTGAACAGATAAACTGGGCGAGAAAGCTAAGAATTCTTTAAAATTGATTAGTAGTCGTCATTTTTCGTTTCCTTCATCCCGCCAAATTTACCCATAAGATTGAAGGACATTCTTAAAATCCAGGTAAAGCCTGTTCATAGTTATAAGAAAGTAAATTAAGCGGATTATTGAAGGGTAGCTATTAACTAACAATGACATGAAATTTATTACCCGATTTTCGTAGTTTTAGAGCAGGTAGGCTATGGTCCGTACCCATTTAAAATCTTTATTCTATACTTTATCAAGGGGTACTTCCTAATAGGATTCAGTCAGTCACTTTCTTATATCTATGAACAGGCTTTACCTATGATATCTTTCCGCCCAGTTTACCACCGCTGCCACAATTCAGGTGTTGTGGAAAAATATATAATTGTTTTGATGAGATATAATTTTTATAACCTTCTCATTGTTATTTATTTTTAGATGTATTGTGTCGTTTCCCGAATAACATCAAGTACAGCATCTCCCTAGAGAACGCGGGATGTGCCAGCAGTGCTACAGGAGTAGTTTCTTCCTTTGTCCTCGTATCTATTTTATTTTTATTTCTAAGGTTCTAAAATTGTATCTTTAGTCTATTGTAAATTTACTTACTTTATTTTTTATAATTATTTGTTTGTAAGCTTTTTTTTGTATACTCCCTGTAAAATTATTTTCAGCTTGTGATTTTGCTTTAAAAATCTCTTTAGTATTTTTATTTTTGTTAATTATTTTGGGAAATTAAACCACAATATTTTTTTATATTTTTCAATTCAAGGCCCCGGGCAGCGTTCAAGCTACCGTTATCAACTACACTGCAAAAAATTTGTTGTCTTGAACTTCAAAATGTTGTTGACTGTCTGGTTGCCGAATTTTTTCGTTAATGTCGGATAGGGACCAGAATTTAGAAACTTGTTCTTGATAACGGTAGGTGGAGCGTTGCCTGGTAGTGATGAGCAAAGCAAGACCAAGTCCAAGACCGGCTTAGTCTTGGTTTTGCATGCGTGGTCTTGGTCTTGGTCTTGCAGCCTCATATATGGTCTTGGTCTTGGTCTTGCACAGTCCGGTCTTGGTCTTGCTGCAAGAGTCTTGCAGGTCTTGCATTTTATAGTTGGGAAAACCCCACAACAAAATTATTATGAAACATTTTATGACCCTTTTCCAAAATGTCTAGTATTGTCACGTATTGGTACATCTGCCGCCGTTTTTTCATATTGTTCGATGATTTATTTATGGATCTGTTACGACACAAGCGGCGGGCGTAATTTCGGCCGGTACTCCCTTGGCCTACCTGCATAAATCAAGGGGTACCATTTATGACAGGGGTAATTTCGGCCGGCGTTTCCCAACTCGTGCCCGTTATTACCTACATATACAGTTGTCATTTATTTGAAATAACGCAACCATTTTCCAATATCACTTGATTTCGTAATTCGGTCCGCTGTCGAATCTAACTGGGGTTGGGGTTAGGTTTTGTTAGGTTGGTCAAATTAAACAAATAGTAGGTACATGGGACCCAATTCCGAAATCGCACTCCGAATTTTTTGCGGCCGAAAATACCTATGAGATAAGGAAGCAACTTAAAACCTCCGGCCGAATTTACCTACCGGCTTTTAGTACCTGCCCTTTTTCCGGCCGAAATTACATCCGCCCGACACAAGATGGGCCATCAAAAACAGATATATAATAAATGATTTTTTTCAATAATAAAATTATCTCTTAACTACCACCCATAAATCAACCGGCAACCCTTCATTTTAAATGGGTTTACAACAAGATCCTCGTTTTAGCACGGTACACTTATTAGTATGTGATATCACAGGTAATATTGTGAGTGGAATAATTTGTTCAACAAACATATTTTTATTTAAATTAGCTATATTTATTCAAAATGCAAATTGCTTTCATGTTATTTTGAGGTAAAAATACTCATTTTGTAAGAATTAATTTGGAACATTATTGAATAAGTTTTAAAAAAGCAAGACTGCAAGAGTCTTGCAGGCCGGTCTTGGTCTTGCATAAGTCTTGCACAACTCGGTCTTGGTCTTGGTCTTGCAAGCCTTTAGCTCGCTCATCACTATTGCCTGGGGCGTTGAATTGAAAAATATAAAAAAAGATTGTGGTTTGATTTCCCAAAATAATTAACAAAAAGAATAATGAAAGTATTATTGAAACATAACGTACATACAAATTTTTTGAAAATAAATTTTATACAGTCATTGTTTATTTTATTTTAATAATACACCGCTGCTACTCACGAGGTGTCTAACACTCTGAAACTTTGGGAAAAACCTCAAGAATCTTTTCAGCGTGAATTCTCGCCTTAGAAATGTATGTCGAGTTAAATATTCATAATATATATAGTTGGCAGAGGATTATTACTATGTTCTTATTTAATCATATGTCTAGAAAAACTTACTTAACTCGGCAAGAGCAACATCCTCACCCTACTGTCTGTCCCAGTAAATACTGGAATAAAAGCAAACGAAATAACAGATAAACTATTAAAGGGAGGGACTGAAACATCCTTTTGGGGACGGAACTCTACCAATGAATACATCTAGTAGGACTTAAACAATCAAAGATACTTTTGGAAAACCACGAATAGGTGGGATCAA
The DNA here is from genome assembly GCA_947563755.1 of Lochmaea crataegi. NCBI lineage: Eukaryota > Metazoa > Arthropoda > Insecta > Coleoptera > Chrysomelidae > Lochmaea > Lochmaea crataegi. The sequence goes on along the minus strand of OX387422.1, from coordinate 32,919,856 downwards.
GAGGAGTTCATACACCATAGTGTGTACACCTTCATGTCTTTCTTTTCGTTTTAAGTCTTTTCACCTATAATTTATATTAGTTTGTTTTATGTACTAATGACGCAATGTTCTCTGCTACTTCAATACGAAGGAGCGCAATTTCAATATATTCCAAATATATTCTACAATTTTCCTAGCTTCAAAAATTGTTATATTATATAAGGTATGTAGGAGTAAGTTTACATTTTTAAGTCAAGGGATATCATTATCTACTACTGGTACTCACGATTATCATTGAATCACTCAGTACCTATTGCGTGAATTATGATCACCATAGTTAGGTTTGTTATTCAGGGAAAGAATTAAAGACAAGCTTGACGTTATCATAAGACGATAAAATTGAATTAGGAGGAATATTGTTTGATCCCAAAATACAGTGTTCAGTGTGTGCAGAAATTTCAACAAATAACTGTTCAAGATAATCATTCGGCAAAGAAAAATATCTGGAAGTATAGCAAATTTTAATGGCTATGAAGACTCCACTCCCAATAGATTTATTACCAGTAAGTGGCAAACAATCTTTTCTAAATAAAGTAAAGTCTAAGATACCTAATTCTTCTTAATGAATTGAATCACACAACCATGTCTGAATAATCACCAGTATATCATAGTCAGATATCGAGACATTTTCTTCCAAGATTCCAAATGTAGTTCTAGTTCCACCGGCATTTGGATACTAAATATGTAGCATGTAGCTCATTCAAATTAATACTGGGTATTAGTGTTACCCGTTGATCTTAGTTTTTTCTCTGGTCGATAGTTGTGATAATTTTGGATATTCCGTGTACGTAGTAATCTTTATGTTTGTCACACCTCTGAAAACTGTCTAATAAAGTGTTGCGAAGTTTTTGAAGATGACTTCTTTGGAAAACTGTTGAATCAGATCCAACTCTAACATTTTTTGGTAGTTTGTTTTATTTTAAAAATAGATGATACTTCATTTCTTCTACCTTCTTGGCTTGAATGTTAGAGTTTTCCGAATGTAATAACAACACATTATTAGTATTATAATCAATTCTACTAATAACGTCTCGCTATGCAAATTATTATGTTTATCAATCAATTGATACATTTTATCTTCAAGAAATTTGATTTGCATATTCATTACAGGAACCAGTTTGAGACCATCTTTCCAAGATTCACAAAATAGTTTCAAGATTCGTTTGCCCTTCAACTCTAAAACCCTAATTTTAGATGCTGTTAGATCAGTACATCCATGATGCATTAAATTTATGACATCAATCACATTCCCAGCAATTATTCCCTTCTGTCTCCTTTTTACATTCAATGCACACCATGGTTGATGTTAATTAAGGAATTCATCCAAAATAGCTGGCCTAATATTTAAATTCCACATAGAACGTAATTAAGACTTTTTTGTCACACTCAATTATTAATGTAAGAGAGTTAATGAGAGAGAAATAGAGAGAGAGAAAGAGTCAGAGAAAGCTTTATTGTCATGAAAACTTTTACAATTTTATGGACAAAGCAACATAATTTAAAAATATATGAAATATAAAAAAAATTCAAATCAAAATATACTGACTATACTATACTAATAATACAAAACATAACATAATATACACATTTAATATATATCGTACACCATACTAAATATTGAATTATGCCAATGTAACTCAAAAGTCTAGGGTAGATTGTAGAATTCTGCCACTGAATAATATTGTCTTTCAAGCAGAAAAACCTTTGTCAATCTTCGGAACTTATGTATGTATTTACCACTTTTAATTATAAAGGTAGCTGATTGAATAATATTTTTGGCATTGAAGGTGATCGAATTTTTTACGAGATCAGAAGTGGGCATTGTTAAATAAATATCGAAATTTTTTCTTCTAATAGGGTAACTATGAATTGGTCTCTCAGTTAAATTGTGAAAGTGTTTTCGAACCAAACACACGGATTCCAAAATTAATAAAGCCAGAAAAGTTAAAATGTTGTATTCAAAATAGAATTCGCGATGCGCCCTTCTACTTAAATCATAAATGTAACGAATAGCTCTTTTTTGTAATTTGAAGATAGATTCGAAGAGGTGCAAACTACAAGATCCCCAGAAAGGCAAACCATAGCGAAGATGCGATTCGAACAAAGAGTAGTAAGTTGTTAAAGCAGTAGAAGAATCAAGCTGTTTATACACAGATTTAATGGCAAAACAAGCAGAGGATAATTTTTTCGCTAAAGTGTTCACATGTACAAACCATTTGAGGGCATCGTCAATATGGAGACCAAGAAACTTAATCGGATTTGAAGATCTTAAGTTGTTAAGTTTGAGTGGTTGTAAAATAAAACTCAGTTTCTCGAGTAAGACCAGGTCTTAAAAGTAATGAGATCTTTGCCTATGGTAGAATGTAAAGCTGGTATATCTGAACTACTCCAGGTTATACTAGGTCATCTGCAAATAAAGTGAATTAACCATTAATTCGTAAGTCTCTGACATCGTTAATGAATACCAAAAAAATAATTGGACCTAAAACTGAAACCTGGGGTACACCACTGCTAACTGGTAAATTTTTCTAAACTCTACCATTTGCTCGTACCAGTTGTTTTCTACACTCAAGGTAAGATTCAAACCATTTTAAAGGAATACCACGGATGCCATAATATTCTAGTTTATTTATCAAAATTTCATGATCAACACAATCGAAGGCATTCGCGAAATCACAAAAAACCGAAGCCGTAAAAAGTTTATTATTAAGTGAGGTAAATATTTCATTAAGGACAGAGAACATTGCGTCATTAGTACATAAAACAAACTAATATAAATTATAGGTGAAAAGACTTAAAACGAAAAGAAAGACATGAAAGTGTACACACTATGGTGTATGAACTCCTCTTGATCCCACCTATTCGTGGTTTCCCAAAAGTATCTTTGATTGTTTAAGTCCTACTAGATGTATTCATTGGTAGAGTTCCGTCCCCAAAAGGATGTTTCAGTCCCTCCCTTTAATAGTTTATCTGTTATTTCGTTTGCTTTTATTCCAGTATTTACGCAATAGGTACTGAGTGATTCAATGATAATCGTGAGTACCAGTAGTAGATAATGATATCCCTTGACTTAAAATGTAAACTCACTCCTACATACCTTATATAATATAACAATTTTTGAAGCTAGGAAAATTGTAGAATATATTTGGAATATATTGAAATTGCGCTCCTTCGTATTGAATGAATCTGTGTGTATTATTTAAGATCCATTTAACATTTTTATTATAAATAATTATATATGTACCTTGTACTCATTGCTGTAACATAGTTTCAGAAGAAATAAATAAATTATTATTAAAATTATTACAACTAATGGTAAAAGAGTCACTTTAACCTCCGTACTACTACGGTTACATACAACTTGCAAAATAGAAAAATATCAATTTCACATTATTTCTGAAAATGCAAATGTTATCGCGTACTCGTACATACCCTCTGAAATGAGTTGATCATCTTACTACTGGAGACTTATGAGCAGAGTTCTATTATTTATCGAAGTTTGGTCTACTGACTGTGCTGCGTTCTACTGTATTGTATAGTAATACAAACAAGTTTAATTGAAGGTAATTTTGACAATGAATAAAGTGTTACAGCTGACTAATTGCTGTAAAAAAATTCGCACTTTAAACGTATGTATTACTTAGAGTGTACCGATTGACTCGCACCTTGTTTAACGCTTGGATTTAGGTCAGTGTTGTCCTCTTCCAAATTTCCAAGCTTTAAAATACCTCGAGGGTAAATGAGAGTGTATTGTCTCATGGGGTTTCACATGATAATATTTCGAAACAATTTTGAGTGATAGTTATAACAAGAAATAATACTTCTATTAATATTTATTCCATTAATTATCATTTGAATGAAATTTTGTGGTATCTTCCAGCTGTCTGGTTGACCCAGAAATTGTACTGAGTGAATAATAATTTATTTTATACCAACTTGGCAGTCAACAAAGTCCCCTCACATGGTTTAGTTTCCTATTACATTGCAAATTATCATATAGTTATTCTTAAAGCGGTCCTTTCAAATTTCTATAATTTAGATTTGTTTTCGTCTTCTTTCTTTATACGGTCACTTCGACTAACTACCAAACGTGGTTGAATACAATTATCAAGCAACTGCTTCCATGGGATCCTTCTAGATAAATGTGTAAATGAAAAAAACACAATTTTTATTCTCAGTACCAACTTTTTACTTGAGAAAGACTAAGGGATATTATGCTTTTATTTATAACTTGTAGTTTCCTAACACAATTTAAATATTTTCATACACCTACTTTTACGATACCTCATGCTTTGTTCCAAATAATGTATATCTATATCCTTATCTTATTAAGTAAATATCTACCCATATTCAGGTGATATTACAAATAGTGCTGACAAATTGTTCCATTTGAACCGTTCATTATTGATAAAAATTTTATAAGTAGTAAAATCACAATTTAATAACAAAGAATGCAGTGTTATTGTTTGTTGAAACTTTTATTCATACAATGTGAGTACCTAATATTAAAAAGCCCATAAACTGTGTCAAAAATAATGCGAAATTTATTGTGATGAAAAAATAGTGAAAGGTGTATGGGAAATTTGATTAAATATCACGTTTCATTAACTTTATTTGGAAAAAATTTTTTGTACATAATTTCGAATTTGTTTAAGTAAAGTAATGAATAAATTTTTAATACAATTCAATAATATCAGTTGATGGTTACTTGGATGGAAAGAAAAATTTTACGAATTGGTTTGTTTTGAGTATGCTTCACCACGATGTGACTAATTTAATTGATTGAATTTTTAATAGATATTCTGTCTCCACTTAAACTCGTGATAATATTATGTATATTGTTATTGTTCCCAAAATACTATAATGGTTTTATTTATTTTGCTTTGCACCCCGGTAAAAATAATATTTATGATTGGGTTAACTACTCAGTTCCAGAGTTTTCGGGAGCAATACTCATCCGTTTAGTTAGCATGGGCGGATATGCGTAAGTAGTGAAAGAGTACGCATTATGTGAAATATTTCGGAGGATTTAGGAATAATCAGGGGGAGTGGATAAAATAGATTTAGTATACAAGGGGTATTTGCGTTGTTTGAGGATGGGAAAAGGTAGGAAGTTTTGGCTCACATAACAATACTATTTTAGCTATATTCATTTATTTTGATACTTTACCTACATTTAGTTTTAGGCTGGGCAGTTATTTACATTGTCAAATGTCAGACATCGTCGGCTCTTCCAGATATTATTCAAGAGTGCTACAAAACAAGTTTTAACGTGACCGCTAGACCACCCTTAACTTTGCATCTACTGATCGAATTATTGAGAAAAATCGAAATAGACGAGAGGAATGCTATTAACATGAGATTACTTGCAACTTCGATGCTGCATGGGTGAGTAGCACTGGGTGAGTAGCACCTTCAATAGCAATGAGCAGATGCCAACATGTTAAAAAATCACAAAATAACTACAACGCGGCTTGAGAAGCAATAAAAAATACTTAATTAGTGAATTGCTATCGAAAAAGTTACAGTAAGTTGTTGATTTGTATTGTATCAGGAAGTACTTATAAGTAGGTATATTAATTTAAAACAAAAATAATAAAATTTCCACACCAAAAAATAGTTACGCGTTAAAAAACCTATTGATATTTTTTAATTGCTATATCCTTCATTATTATTGTAAACAAGAACCAAAATTTTTCAATTTCGTCCACATTCCCGTACTAACTTCATGATTAAACTAAGTTACATAGTCCAGGCATTACACACCGAAAATCGCCTTTTTGCGATAATCGCTGGTATCAGCTTGAAACTTGGTATAAAGGTTGCAAAAAATACGTACAATAAAATAGTACTAACCCGCAAATGCAAAACCTTGCACGACATTGTTTAAATGACCATATTGTGCTATTTTTTAGTACAATTACTCGTTCATTCGTGATTATCTTTTTTGCTCTTGATTATGAAGAAAAAATGTTAAATACTTTTCTTTTTGTCTTCTAAAAACGAACAATATGAAACTAACCGCGTCGAAAAATATTGATTAGATCAAAAGTTATTGATGATTAAGTTTACATAAACATTAGTTTGATTAAACACTATTAGATTATTTTGTTAACAATGATAATATCCTGTAATTGTGCTTAATTACTGTACTCCGTCAACAGATCACGTGTGCCAAACCCGCAATCGGTAAGTTGAATAGTTAATGAGTTATAGCGTTATAAACAAATTGACGTAGCATTTTTTTACAATAAACCTGTACCACTTTGTCACTTTCCCTGTATGACGCTGATTTTTTCTAAGGTAGATTACGTACGGTGTAATCGAGCGGCGTCGTTATTTTTTCAAAAATTGCAATTGCACGGCCAAGGTAGGGTTTTTCTACAAATAACAACAAAAAATGTATACTTTGTTTGACGCACGCGCATCTACTCAGGTTTCAATATTTCCAGATTTTCGACAACGGGAATAGATTTCTCTCGTCGCGAGGTATGAAATTAAAAAAAAATCATCCAAATATCTTTATTGCTGAAAATCTTGACGCATCCATTCAAATTGAACGGTGCTACTTAAAGTCGACTTTTCTTGGGATCCAATAAAGATATTTGGATGATTTTTTTTTAAATTTCATACCTCGCGACGAGAGAAATCTATTCCCGTTGTCGAAAATCTGGAAATATTGAAACCTGAGTAGATGCGCGTGCGTCAAACAAAGTATACATTTTTTGTTGTTATTTGTAGAAAAACCCTACCTTGGCCGTGCAATTGCAATTTTTGAAAAAATAACGACGCCGCTCGATTACACCGTACGTAATCTACCTTAGAAAAAATCAGCGTCATACAGGGAAAGTGACAAAGTGGTACAGGTTTATTGTAAAAAAATGCTACGTCAATTTGTTTATAACGCTATAACTCATTAACTATTCAACTTACCGATTGCGGGTTTGGCACACGTGATCTGTTGACGGAGTACAGTAATTAAGCACAATTACAGGATATTGTCATTGTTAACAAAATAATCTAATGGTGTTTAATCAAACTAATGTTTATGTAAACTTAATCATCAATAACTTTTGATCTAATCAATATTTTTCGACGCGGTTGGTTTCATATTGTTCGTTTTTAGAAGACAAAAAAAAAGTATTTAACATTTTTTCATCATAATCAAGAGCAAAAAAGATATTCACGAATGAACGAGTAATTGTACTAGAAAATAGCACAATATGGTCATTTAAACAATGTCGTGCAAGGTTTTGCATTTGCGGGTTAGTACTATTTTATTGTACGTATTTTTTGCAACCTTTATACAAAGTTTCAAGCTGATACCAGCGATTATCGCGCTAAACTCTAAATCGCCTGGACTATACAGCGTTGAGTGTTATCACTCTACGGTTACAGTGAAATAAGAACTGAGCATCATGCTAGAGATTGCGATTACGGTTTTTGTTGTTATTGTATTGTTATTGTAAGTATTTTTTAAATCAACCTTTCATCTCTAAATTTAAATTGTTAATATTTCAAAGACGTGTTCAAAACATAATTTGGGCGTGCTGTACTTTTTTATATAAGTGATTATAATACAATTGAAATATTGGTTTTTATTTTATTTTTAAATGGACCTCATATAGGAACATTCCAAAGAGAAATCTTAAAGGTGATGATCCTTAAGGAATATTACAAATTAATTTTTAAAACCTAGTTCAATGTGTTGAATTTTAAACACTTTCTTATTTTTTTGACCCTTTGTATTTTAATTTCCAAAAACATTGAGTTTATTAAAGTGTATATAGATTTTATTCATAATACAGTTTCATAATTTCAGAGTGATATTCAACGGAGTTCGTCGAACAAGATTCATATATCCTGAAGAAAATGAACTGGTAATCCCTTATCGAGCGACTGGTGAAGAATTTTACAAGTACAGACTAATCGCAGACTATTTAATACCGGGACAAACTGAACAATTTCCTAAAGATTCTTTAAGTCTATCGGAATTATGCTTTCTCCACATGCTTACTTCCACCACAGTTGATCCTCTCGAAAGAGGAGATGAAAGCCTTACGTGTAACGATCGATCGAGTATGCCACTGTAAGTAAGTTCATCCCACTTTTCGAGAAAATGGAAAACGTCAGTCAGTGAATTTTTTTTTGATTAATACTCGAGAAATTGCAATATGTATTGAAATATTGAAACGGCACTTGTCACCATGAATCGTTTCGACGTATATTTGTTCGACTAAATCACCAAATCAATAAGAGAAAACAAAATATATTATTCCCCAACGGGGCTAACCAATCTCATATTTTTATTAAAAAGATAAACAATGTGGAAAAAGTGCAAATTTTTTATTCTTTCGCTTAGCGTTGACAATGATCTGTCATATAAAAGGAAACAGCTCGGACTTTTGGAAAATAAACATTTTATTTTATTCAAGAGAACTTATATTCATTATTAAATTCTACGGTAATCTCTAAAATAATCATTTATTTTTTTTTCAATTTCTTAAAAAAGTCGAAAAGGTAATCAAATTACATAGTATACCGAAACCAGAGATGTGCAAGATAGTTTATAAAATTTTTATTTTATTCAAGCAAGTAATTATTTAAACCAGCTGGCCTTTAAAGTAAGTGATCAAAGTAAATTTACTTAACAGATTTTAATAAAATAATTTGTTCAAAGACTCTGCTGCTCATCTTCCTTCTGTGTGGTCTCATATCATGCCACCATAAAAAAGCTTTTCTACCGGTGCAGAGCTAGGTAGGCAGGTATTACAGTTGAAAAAGTATATAAATACAAAATGGAAATGGATATTTTCTATTTTGCATTATACTATCATTTCAAAAATGTCTCATCTCCCGTCGAAACTATTATGTCACTAGTTGAACTGTAAGGACAGCAGACCTAATTTAATCATCAATCACTAACCATAGATAACACGAAATTATCGAAAGAACTTATCAAGAAAAAAAGGAGGAAGATTAGTGAAAAAGAAAAAAAAATGGCATGATACAAGGATTATGATTTAGTTATTCAGAACAGGAAAATGCTTTCACCATTCCTCGGAAATAACGGAATGGTCAACACCCATCGCGTAGAAAAAGTAGAAAGGATGGAGGAAAACAAATAATCTTCAATGAGCACACAGATTAGGTTATGGAAAACGTAATCGGAGTAGATTGTGGTCTACTTCATTCGAAGATTCGTAACCAGGAAAGAACCCGGAAGAACTTATTTTAGAAAATAAAATACCCTGTTAACTTTCATAATCGTAGTATACACATAAATTATCTGCTGAATTTATTATTGGCATGCTTGATGAACTTTTTACTATTTCTAGGGAAGCTGGAGAAGCTTACGCTCAAAGTAGTTGTGCACTTCGTCAAGGTGTCTTGAAAACAAAATGGGGTCCTGTAACAGCATCTCAATTACTATCGGGTATTGCCGCAGGTTTACAAAGTAATTTGGCAACATTCGGTCGTGTAAAAAGTGCAATTCAAAAGGAAAATGGGATAATATCTACTGGGGACGCATTTGCAGCGAGCGAAACACCAATAAGTATTGTATGGGCTGCAACTATGGCAAGCGATTTAGCTCAAGCAATTCTAAATCAAACTACCGGAATGGCAGTTGTTGGAAATGAAGGCTTTTGGAACGATACAATATTACCCAAAGCTTATTATTTGAAGACAGGTTACTGGGATATGATTGATGCTGATATTTTAGCGGGCATTGATGGTAAATATGAAATCTATCATTCTGTATTCTTTAAATAAATCGTGAATTGGGTTATAGAGATATACCAGTTTCTTTAGGGGCTTCGTTACGTGTTAAAATGGATTAATTTTTGGTTCTTCGTAGAAATGAAATGACTGGAAATTAATTATTTCGTAAGTGTCCCATTACAACTTTCACATTCCGGCAACTTTTCCTTATCTCGATAATATAATTTATTATTGACAGAATTGTCTTTGATATATTATTTTTCGTGCTGTACTGTTGTAGCCCCTTATCGCAATAGAAAATTTAACGAAAATGCAACTAAATTAATTGATGACAATCTACTTTTTTATTCTCAACTATTCTTATCAAAATATTCCATTTCAAAATCCATGATTAATGGAAGTTGAGAAACAAAATAAATAAATTTGATTTTTATATACAACAAGAAATTATTCGAATTATTATATTGTGGATGGTATATTTTTATATATCCAGTTTATAAAAGCAAGTGGCATTATACAAAATATACTACTTTATCCTGTGATGCATTCAAATGAAATGTTAATGAAAAAACAAAAAATGTACATCGCATACTTATGATACAGTCCAATCAAAACTGAATTTAGTACTAACGCTTTGATACCCCCAGGCTAATTAACAATGGGATTCCTTTAATGTTATTGTTCTGGTGAGTGCATACATAAATGTTACAGTAGACGATCCAAAATTACTTGTCACCAATTACAAGAATTTTAACATTGATTATTCCAGAATGGATTGTATTCAATTACTTGCAATTGTAAATGATTCTGTGCAATTTTCAGAAAATTCAAAATTTCTTTTAACTTCACTTTCACTTTTCTACTGTAATTCGTTCCTTCCAAGACGTACTAAATTATTGAGTAGTACTATATTTCTAGAACACGAAAACTGCTTTATTAGAATAGCAAGTCCAGAAATGTTTTCAATAGCAAGCATTAATAAAAATATTAGATACTGAATCTTGATGTATTAATAAGGGTGTAATACATTTATTTTAGGTGCTATTCTTGGAACTCACGTGAATGGATGGTTGAATATTCTTGAGAGTACAAGATTATCTCAAATTTTGGACATGTACTACTCTGAAAGAGGTGTGACGTATCAATTCGGATATAAAGCAAATGATCGAACCATGTCTTTCCACTCTCTGATGAGTACAATTAACATAACAGAACAGGTAAACGTAATGACTGTTCTAATTTTAATTGCCATGCCCTTGACTTCTGGCACAGCTCCTTAAAATCTGAAATATTGAAAATGGTGCCTATTGAATCAGAACAAGATACAGATTGAGTAGAGAGGGAATCATCAAACCAAAACAGAATATAGTAAAACAAAATTGAGTGGGATCACAACACCATCACCAGACTTGGAGATAATGCTATTAAATAGTTTACAGATGGTTCTAAAACAATAGAAGAGACTTTGATATGAGGGTCAGGAGCCAAACACTCTGGAAGTTTGGGAAAACCAAGCAACTTTCAAGCGGAAACTCACGCCATAGGAAGGTGTGCCCAGTTAAATTTTGACAGAAAATGTCAAAAGATTACTATTATGTTGGTTAGTAATCAAGCAGCCATTAAGGAACTGAATTGTTATGTTATCAGTTTTGAAATGGTATGGAAAGGCCTAGAAAAACATATCTAAATAGAGAGAAACGAATTAACTGAAAAGAAAGCGGCTGACTCACTTTTTGAAGTAAAACTTCCTTACGTACGCTTGACTTGGGGTGTAAGCTGGTGAATGAGTGACGAGATTGTTACGAAAATTGTGATCGGGCGAGGAGAACGAAAGTTGATAGGGAGATATGAGTTCGTGAAGATAGAAAGAGGAAGAGTTACGTTTCGTATATTACTGCAGGGGCAAGAGAGAGTGCACATTTTCTTTCTCTCTTCCTCTCATAGCCAGTGCATGAAATATATATATATATATATATATTGATATGGAAAGTGGAATCATACAACACATACACCAAACAAGGGTTATTTGAGTATAAAATCTAAATGAAATATAAACAAATCACCTGACAAATATTTACAACCCAAACTTTAAACGGGAATATTTATAACTTTTCTCTAATTTATTGAAATCCTATCACATAGTTTCAGAATTTTTAAAAGCTTTGCAAAAGTTTCTTGGCTCATCATAAATCTAAAAAGAAAGAACCTGAAAATTAAAAATTATTAGTTAGGTTATAAAATCTGACACTGGTAAAAATAGAAGAAGTACACTTATGAACATATCTAACAAAGTGTGAATCTATATTTGTCAACTCGAACGGAAGAAAGGACATGACAACTGAAATTAAAACAGATGTCAAATAATTTTAAAATTTTTTAACTAAAAGATAAAAACAATAATAAATTATTTGGAGACATTAAAAATAAACTTTCATATCAGAAAAAGATCAAATTATAAAACAATCAAGTCAAATAACAGAAATCAAAAATTATTAAATGAATTTGATTGGTCAGCAAATATAGAAAAACTTAAAAATAAAGAGACATATGGATGTTGAAAATATAGAAAAATTTGATATTGGTTGCTATTGATTAGAAAACGGTTAGTTACAAAAAATATACAGAATTGAGAAGTATAAGCTTTTTCATGTTTAAAAATTTATTTAAAATTAGACTAAGTTGTGTTAAAAGTGAAACTATAAAGTGATTTGGTGTTGCTAACCTTTCCTTAACAAGTTCCTGTTAAAAACAAAGGTTGAATAATCTCTGTAAATACAAAATTCCTTAAACAAACCATGAGTGAAGGTTCCGAGAGGTAAACAAAACTGAAAATCTTCCCAAGCCGCCCCCGAAGCCATATTGAAGCCACTTCTACGAGGGACTCCAAGGCCCAGAAAGGTCTAAAACATAGAAAATCTTCAAAAAATAATACAAGATAAAAAGGTATTTCATAAACTATAAGTTAAATTATTGAACTTGTGATTAAATCCAGAACTTAATATTTATTCATCTTCGTTACGAATACAATATCGTTCAATTTGTATATAAAACCTGTTAAAAACAGATGTTCTATTTTGTCTTTGGTTATTAGTGTTACATGTAAAAAGAGTTGTATAATTTTCATATATTTATTAGATATAAGAACTTCATTTAGTGTGAACGTTGAGCGAAAGATCATTTAGATAAGTGTTTTGAATTGTTTCTTATGTATTTACTTATCAATTCTATATAAATACGCCGTTCATTAAAAAATAAATTAAATAATATTTCATAAATTTCTAATATAAAGAGTTTTCTTCCTGTTAAGTTGGCAAAACTGCTTCACAGTTAAATAGTTCCTATTATTCAAGGGCAAGGACACAGGACCGGCCTGAGGATATATTAAATAATAAAATAAAAAAAGAAACTAAATGAGCATTAGACCCATGAACCCAACCTGAGGTGAAGAGTCATCATAAAAGGTGAGTGATGTATGATATCACTAATATTTAAATTAAAATTCATATTAATTGGCGCCCAAATAAATATATTACAATAAATAAATTAAAACACATATCAACAACATAAATTAAAAATTCATATCAATATATATATATATATATATATATATCAATCAGTAGTTCGTTTGAGAGTTTGCTAGCGTTACGCGAACGGGGATTTCTTGATAATTTTGTAATTCCATTTCGTTTTTGATTAATTTTATAAATTAATATTTTGTTCAATACATTAAACATTTTAAAAGTTTTACTTCAGTTGTGGGGTCTAAAGCACACTTATTTTTTTGGTAACGGAACTCTCTTGCGGTATCAGCACTAATATAATATTGGATGAAATAAGTAAAGCCGGAAAAACAGAAGATCATACCAATGTAAACAATAAAAAATACTTGGGAAACTACGACTAAGTGAGATCAAAATAATGCATTAGCTAGAGTAAGACTACACTTAAGTTTTGACAGGACGCTTCTGCCTGAATGCGCATCTCAAAAAGCTCAAACTAGTGGACTAAGGAAGATTGTAGATTCTGTGGATTGGAAGAAGAAACCTCCATTCACTTACTTGCGGAATTCATGATACTTCAGAATTCCAGGGCATCTCATCTAGGAGACTACTGGATAGAGGAGGAATACTTGCTCAAGCTGAAGCCCGAGTATATCCTAAAATTCCTTCAAGTAATATGACTGAAGGAACTACAAAACTCTGAGACTTTCCTCTGAAATTGGGTAAAAGAAGAGGGCATAATAAATCTTTCAGGTCTCAGTAAATGATCACCCCTAAAACATCAGTCTAATGAGTTAACTAATAATTAAGGACTTATTGTCAGAGAATGGTAAAACAGTTTTGAACCCTTTTCAGATAATCGGCTCAGCTAAATTGCTGCAGACCATAGGACGATACAAGATTAGGCTTACGGACCAGGGAATAAAAGAAATGGCTAAAACAGTCAGTGAGCGATTTAAATCTGTAGCAGGTAAAGAGGCATAAAGGTATAGGTACAAGGTAAAGGGCGAGGTTAGCACTTAAATCATGAGAACGATTAAAAAAATAACTTTTATTCTTGATTTAATATTAACTGTGACATCATACTACTATCCCATTTGCATCCATAAATAATTCACAGTAATCGGTGATCAGTTTTATTATAAATAAAAGAAATTATTTGGGATTATATAGTTTTTTTAATATTTGGCATTTCAGTATGGTCAAAATATAAATTATCATTGAATTAACAAAAAGTATATAAAACAATTTTTTCTTCTAAATTTTAATGAGCACTCAGAAGAATATATTGTGATGACAAATTTCAACATTATTCCGACATCTAAAACAATAATCATTGATGTATTCTGATAATAATCAATGTTCAATGTTCAATGAAGTATTATTTTCATGGTACTATCATAAAGTACAGTTTAATCTTAACAAAATCACGAATGGTATTTATTTTTTACAACCATATAATATGTACACAAGTTTACTTTATCACTGAAGAATGGTACGTTTGTAGAATATCATTATTTATAAAACGACCTCCACACAAAATGATATCATACCTTTGGATATATAACTATCTTCTGAATGCAGATCGACTATAAAATAACTAAAACTTTAACACACAGTATATATATATACAGTATGGTCCAAATGAAAGGAATAAATTCATCATTTCGTAAACCTGTTATTTCAGGGGAATTTCCTGAAACCCGTATCTGCCCCGCAATCAATTTTAAATCTCAAAATATCGATCAGAACTGAAAAATTGGACAGGACAATAGGTATGAGAACTACCGGTATCATTCATAAATCTGAAAATAAAATCTAAAATTTAATTTAAACGATTTTCATTGTAATAAAATTCAATAAAGAATTTAAAAAAACTGAAAATAAATTTTATCTATCTATTGCAGAAAAAAACCATTCAATAGAATACGGTACTAAAATATGAACAATTTGAAACTCTTAATGGAAATCAATTATATATTTTTGAACTAAATAAACTGCTCGACAAAAGTTTACACTTTTAACTAAAAATACTATTTAACTTAAAATAAACACTTTTTCCAGAAAAAAACATGGACTGAAGAATAATTTTTGAAAAATACGGAAGAAAAGAGACCAGAGGCCGTTCGGTTTAGAATTTATATTATCATTCCCACCGTGAAATTACTGTTTTCGTGGAGGTAGACAAAATCATACGCACACTCAAATTATTTACCTAAATGGCAATATGATATATACCGGACGGACTCTTAGTCTTTAAATTTTTAAAAATCTGTCTAAAATCTAAATATTGACGGTAATATTAATAAGGTAAAACCCAGTAAGAAACAAAGCAGTACTTCTTCTAGTGAGGATATGGTTGGAACAGTCGAGCAGAATATTATAAAGTTGAAAAACCTATCATCAATCCGCCACGGCTTTTCTTTACCTAATGTTAATCTAAATAAGAAATAATGAAGTGAATTAGAAGTTTCTATTGTTGACATGAAGTTATTTGTAAAATATGATAATGTTCTTATTATGATTTTTTTAATACATTTTACCTTCTTTAAGCTTTTGCTCACGATTTTTCAGAAAAACTGACAGGTGAATACGATGGAATAGAATATCTCAACAAAAAACCAATGAAGGCTTCATTGGAAATTATTATTATTCTTGACGGCACTTTCGAGTATTACCAAGCACTGCAAATGATCTAGTAAGTACCTACCCTATCTCCCCCTTAATAAATAAAATCGAGTAATCTTTGTAAATAAACAAATTTCATCATCTTCGACTTTCATGAGAATAAATAACATTGCTATGATTCATGTTCACTGCTCCAAACTAAAATCTGGGAAAACCAAATTTATTGTTAAATCATATAGTATAAACGATATAGAAGAATTGTTGCTTTTTTTATATAAGTATTTATCCACTACTAATCTTTATTTTATGTTGCGCAACGAATTTGATATTGATGCGAATATTGTGCCAATTTGTTATTTCATTAAGGCCCAATGACAATCTTTCATCATCATTTTTATTACCAAATATGTGGAAGTGTAGAAAACAATTATGAGCGTATGCAATGTATGTATGTATGTTTTTTCACTGAGATCTGGAAGATATATTGTGCCCCTTCTACTCAGATCCTGCGGAAAGTCTTAAAGACCAGTAGTTTCCTCAATCCTATTATTTGAAGAAGTGTTAGGATATCCGCAGGGCAGTCTTATTCTACTATCCAGTAGTCTCCCAGGTATCCAGAGATAAGTAATTCGCCAACTATTATTAGCAGGTTGATAGATACATATATCTTTGTAGCGATGTTACTGTCGATACATTTTGAACTTTATTTCGAGTATATATTAGAAACATAAATAAGATGAAAAATTGGTTTCCCATAATATTCCCTCGTATTTTCTAGTTCAGTGAATACCAATGTTAAACTTTAAATCTATACAATTGCACATTATCTTATTTGATAAATATTTCACCGATTTTATGTAATGGATTGTGTTAATTTTATTTGTAAGTACAAATATCATTTAGCCTCAAATAGTATACCTATAATTTATGAATCTGCTAATAGTGACAGAAAATAATAGGGACCAATTCAAAATTGTTATTTAAAATTCAGGATATAGCATTGGTAATAGCTATTAATAGTTATAACATAATTTAATTATATATTTATTTTGTGTGGGTGATTTTTATAATTTCACACGATGATGGATATATACAGGGTAATTCAAAAAAAGGTAACCCTAGTAAGTGGACATTGAAAAATAAGTGAGGTCACCCTAGAGAAATATTTTCGTAATGGCATACGTATTCAAGATAAACAGTATGTTAAATACATTTTCATAATTATTTTTTACGATTATGTATTGTAGCCCTTCGTTTTTATTAAAGTAGTCCGTCAGTTGTTGATTATTTAACTATAGGTTAATTAATTAATAGTAGAGTCTGCAAACAGTAACAAATCTCTTCAACAATATTGCGAAGAAGGAATTTATTTATTATTGCGTAAACCGGAGATTTTAGGGGAAAATCCTAAAACCCGTCGATTTTTATTTTTAAATGGGCGTTTCGCCAGATCACCTATTTATTTTTGACTTCATCATTGTGATAACGTCATCAATAAAATGTTTAAATAGAAAAGTGGGTCTTGCGATATAACAATTGAAAGGTCTTTTAAATATATATTCAACCATATTTATATTCCTTCTTCGTGTTACTAGCAATACCTCGCACTTGAGCCATTGAAGCCATTGAGCAATGATTTCTAGTGCTTCGTTAGCTATTAGCTCTGCTTCCCAAGAATATTTTGCTACTGCCACTAGTGCCAGGTCGTCTGAAAATCCCACCGTCATTTATGCAGATACAGAGAAAAGGTCCCTTGATCTAGCCTTGCGGCACTCCTGCTGACAGGTCTTTTTGTATCTGCCCATTTTTGGTGATTATCACTAACTTTCTGTCCTTCAGGTAGCTGTTTAATATCTTGAGAAGATTGGTAGATGTGCTCCCAGCTGGCCGAATTTAGGGCATTTTTAACATCCAACGCTATAATTGCTCAGTATCCTCCTCTGTTGGGCAATTCGAGAACGACTGCTACTCTTTCATGCATTTTCTGTAAAGCATGGTGGGTGGAGATACCTTTCCGAAATCCAAATTGGTTCGGGAAGATTCCCTCGTTGCTTCCTCTTGCGATTATTCTTTGCATTCTGTTGAGAATCAATCTTTCGATAAGTTAGCTAGTTCATTAGAGGACATTCTCCAAAATAAGCCAAGTTAGGGATATTGTCAAATAGGGCACTGTAAGCGTGATAGGCACACAAAGCTAATGGGGCCGACAGACTTAACCATGAGCAGATACTGTCACCTAGAGGAGGAAACTGCAGAATATATACTATGTTAGTGCGACTAGCTGGCGAATATGTGGTTTCTTGTAAGCAAGAAACTACATGAACATGAAATATTCAATATCGAGGCTGATTGGCTACAGAAAAAAGTCGGGGTGGAGAATGTAATCTAGATTCTGAGGGCACAATAGATCTGAAAAGGTCGGAATGGAATAGGCCAATTAACCATCCCATCAAATCCAAACTAATGGTTTAAAGAAATCTCCAAAAAGAGAGAATACTACTGAATAAAAAAACAATATTGATTTCCAATAAAATTCAAAATCATGAAAGCCACAATGGCTCGTTATCTCTATAGCAACAGTTACTAACTTTACGATAATTTGGTTAGTTGCAAACCATCAATTATATAGTTTATAATGAAGTTAGTAAACTGACAAACTTGGCGTTCATCTAAATTCTTATCCATAGTTTGGTGACACGACAATTATTATTACGACAATTAGTCTCCAAAATCTAAATCTGGGTGTGTGATATTAAGTACGAAAAAGGAGAAAATTCTAACATTCACATCAAGTAAAATGGGGATATCTGCCTTTCCAACACTTGAAAAGCCATCATCATCATCATTTGCCACAGAAAAAATTATTACTACAATTGGATGAGTTGCAGAAGACAATATAGGGACACCAATTCTCAAATAATCATGTATTAATTATTTAGATTTTTTCAAATGTTGAAGTTATAACATATAATCTCATATTACGAACAAGATTTCTTATAAAAATTATTATAATACATTGCCTCCATCTTATATTATATTATGGAAGTTTCCATGATTTTATTACACACCGTCTATAATATTAATAAAACCCGAATTCGCATAGCTTCCCATATCTACTCTTTTCCCACAATGCTATTATATCAGAAAACGATTTGGCTTTTAACCTCTCTCCTTGTCAGATGAATAAGTGTTAAATTTTTGATTTTACAATTTTTTTTCAGTGCCCTATCAGAAGCCGTTCAGGTGTCTTACCACGGCTGCGCATTGGGAATTATAAGTGGTCAATCAGGAAATTGGTTGGCGAACGTAACGAGGGAGGTGTTCCAACTTTTTACAGACTTGAACGAACCGATAGAAAAATGTGGGTGGATAATTGTATATTCTGACATTGATTACAATAGTATATTCTGTAACAAGGTTAGAATGAAAATTCGATGCGAGTGGAAATTTCCGAGCGCGAACCGAAGGCGAGCGTGAGGAACCACGAGCATCACGAATTTTCATTCTAACCGAGTAACAGACCATGCTTTCTCCACGATCAAAGATTTTCAATGGAAATGAACAAAAGATAATTTATATTACAGAACTCAATCACAATTTATATTAGGTAAACACTCAATGTGACAGCAATAATTTTGACACTTACTCAACTATTGACACTACGATGACAATCAACTGCGTCAAGGCTAATGCTATTATTGCTAACCAGTGTGAGAATATTATTCTATCACTAGAGAGAGAATATAAATACATTTAAATTGCATAGGGGCAGAGGTGTTGCAGAATATTTCTTCAAATCTCAAGAGAGAGAATTCCAGCATTCTGTAATCAAATTTGATTTCAGAATTGGCAAATTCTGTGATGATCGTGGAGAATAGTATATTCTGTAACAAGGTTAGAATGAAAATTCGATGCGAGTGGAAATTTCCGAAAGCGAGCCGAAGGCGAGCGTGAGGAACCACGAGCATCACGAATTTCCATTCTAACCGAGTAACAGACCATACTTTCTCCACGATCAAAGATTTTCAATGGAAATGAACAAAAGATAATTTATATTACAGAACTCAATCACGATTATATTAGGTAAACACTCAATGTGACAGCAATAATTTTGACACTTACTCAAGTTTTGACACTACGATGACAATCAACTGCGTCAAGGCTAATGCTATTATTGCTAACCAGTGTGAGAATATTATTCTATCACTAGAGAGAGAATGTAAATACATTTAAATCGCATAGGGGCAGAGGTGTTGCAGAATATTTCTTCAATCTCAAGAGAGAGAATTCCAGCATTCTGTAATCAAATTTGATTTCCGAATTAGCAAATTCTGTGATGATCGTGGAGAAAAATATTTATATAATGGGTTGGAAGACTTTTTCTGACCTGAAATATTCCAAATCTTGGTCTTGCGGTGAATGAATTATTTTCTGCATTGCCAAATATAGCAAAATATATATAAGGAAAAACCGTGTTTACAGATAATATATTATTAAAAGTGAATAATAAAATTAAAAATTAAAACAAGGAATAATAAATTGAAAAGTACACGTTTTCACTTTCATAAACTAATAAAAGTATGTAACTTTAAGGATGTAATAAAATTTATGACCTCTCGGTCGGGAAGATCCTTTTTTTCATACATTTTTATGGTTGTTACAATATTCCCTACCCACTAAAAAAGTTACTGAGTAATATTTATTCCCAATATAATAAAAACTGTATTAAAAACGTAAAAATTCTAATAGAATTCTAATGCAGCTAAGGGAAATACAATTTCTTACTGCAGTATAAAAAAAAATAATTAAAAACGGATATTGTCTGAGAACTTAATGGAGTATTTCGTTGCAAATGCTTAATTTTATTGAATAAATGAAATCTTTAAAGAAAGGTAAATTTTGTTGTATAATATTATCTTGGCTATTTGAAATTATGTGAGTAATGCCAGAAGCATAAAATGTTTTAAATAAAAAAGTGGATAAGAATGAAACTTTGCAGGACATAACAGAGACCTACAATGTATTAATTTGTAAGAATGTAATATATTATATGGGGTATTGCATGCATTACAAGAATATATTCATTTGTTATTGTACTTCCAGAGATAAATATTATTTTGCATAGTTTTTCCTATTTTATAGCTTTGGTCTTGGTCTCACATAAAACGATTTTATATTTTCTAATATAGATCATTTTTCTACATTATTTTTACTTAGTGCATTTATATATTTGTTAAAAATATAATTTAAAATGCTTAAAGCCATTTAAGTAGGGTATGCCAAAAATAAATTCACCGTTTACAGTTTTTGAACTTACTACATACTATACATTTAGTAAACCGAGTCCGGTTATTATATTTTAGGGCCAATAACACTTTCACTCGGCCAAAGCCTTGAGAGAGTTATACGCTACTACCAAAATCGAACATACGCCGATTGTAGCAAAAAGAAAATCAAACCAGTAGGACAAGTCCTTATTGTCTTTAGCAAAGACGGCCGACTAACAGACAATGATATAACAAGATCCAGACTGTCCATCAATACACTGAAAGCGTCGTATCCAGGTACTCGTATAATATATCTTACGATGAGGGAAGAAAATTCCTTGGAGCAGCTGATAGGATACAATGACGTTCTGATCAAAATTCCAAATGATGTGATATCTGCTGTTCAACAACTATCGAATTATCTGAGCGAAATTCCAGCTAGTGTTGTCATATTTTACTGTAATGAAATTTTATTCGAGGATTACATAACTCCACAATTAGAGAACGTTTATGAAATTAGTAGAGAGTTTATTAGGAGAGGTTATGTCAATATTAAGGTAAATAATATTTATTTTTTAATGCACTTACTGATAAAATTTATAAAAAAAACGCACCTATTAATTTAATACTTTCTGAAACGTGTTTGATCCATAATTGGATTGTTTAATTCGATTTGTTAAATTAAAATTGAACAGTAGTTAGTGGAGTATTAAAATATCTATGCCCTCATTCTTTACTTAAATCCAATGAAATTAAATATTTATTCCTAGCACATGAAGCGAATGAGTCATTAAATATAAATTTACGAAATTTCAGGCATAACATTGTTTTTGCATTTGTGAATTTTCTACACGGATATTCAAAGTAAAATATTTATATTGATAACTTTTATTACAGTATTTATTGTTTTGAAATATTGTACTTATAAGTTTCTAGAGGCAAATACTTGAACGTGGTAATAAAAAAATACTAAAATTTGAAAGTTGTTAATGACAAAGTTTGTCACAGCCATACTCTACAGTAAAGAGTATCGACTTTGATTAACCCTATCGCGAACTTCACGATCCGTTGCTGGTAATTATCATATAATAAATTTAAAGGAGTTTAAAGTTTGGTCATCTCATAGAGACTTAGACAAAAACGTACTAAAAATGAACAAAATATGTAAGATTAACAAAATTACATGCAGATAGATACTTTCAATGTTCAAACAGTCTGTTATATTTTTAAGTTCCGGCACTAATAACCTATTGGTGTATGCGACTTTTTGAAGCTTGCTTCTTATTGCACGACTTAGGACTTTTGAGAAGGCTAGTGAACTTGTAAAACGTGTAACGTTACGAAAAAGGGTCCGTCACGCAACAGTGTTGCCAGATTTCTGAAAAGGCTCGTGAAACGTGTAATGTTACAAAAAGCGTTCGTCACGCAACAGTGTTGCCAATTTCTGAATAATCCACTAATCCAATGAAATTTAAATTGAAGCTTGCTTCTTATTGCACGACATAGCACTTTTGGGAAGGCTAGTGAACTCGTGAAACGAGTGATGTTACGAAAAAGCGTTCGTCACGCGATAACTCATTCAAGCGACTGTGCGCAATCTCTCTTGCCTGTAGGTGTGAAAAATTGTCAGAAATGGTCAAAAATTGTCAAAATTTTGAAAAAATGGTTGATAATTGCCAAATATGTTAGAATTTTTGAAAAATTGTCAAAAAATTTTAAATATGGTCAAAAATTGTCAAAAATTTGGAAAAATTGTCAAAAACTGTCAAAATTTTGAAAAAATGGTTAATAATTGTCGAAAATTATCAAAAATGGTCAATAATTATCAAAATTTTTGAAAAATGGTTAAAAATTTTTGAAAAATATTCAAAAATGGTCAATAATTGTCAAAGACGGTCAATAATTGTCAAAACCAATCAAAATTCGACAAAAATGGTAAAAAATGATCAATAATTGTTAAAATTTTGAAAAATGGTCAAAAATTGTCAAAATTTTGAAAAAATGGTTAATAATTGCCAAATATGTAAAAAAAATTTAAAAATTGTCAAAATGGTCAATAATTGTCAAAGACGGTCAATAATTGTCAAAAACAATCAAAATTCGTCAAAATGGTCAAAAATAATCAATAATTGTTAAAATTTTTGAAAAATTGTCAAAAATTTTTAAATATGGTCAAAAATTGTCAAGAATTTGGTAAAATCGTCAAAAATTGTCAAAATTTTGGAAAAATGGTTGATAATGGCCAAATATTTTCAAAAATTGTCAAAAATTCGGAAAAATGGTCAGTAATTGTCAAAAACTGTCAAAATTTTGAAAAAATGGTCAATAATTTTGAGAGACTGTCAAAGATGGTCAATAATTGTCAGAATCTGTCAAAAATTGTCAAAAACTGTCCAAAATGTTAAATATTTTGAAAAATGGTCAAAAATAGTCAATAATTGTTAAAATTTTGAAAAATGGTCAAAAATTGTTAAAATTTTGAAAAAATTGTCAATAATTATAAAAAAATGTCAAAAATGGTCAATAATTGTTGAAAATTGTCAAAATTTTTGAAAAATGGTAAAAATTTTTGAAAAATTGTCAAAAATGATCAATAATTGTCAAAATTGGTCAATAATTGTCAAAACTGTCAAAATTGGTCAATAATTATTAAAATTTGAAGAAATTGTCAAAAATTTTGAAAAAATGGATAGTAATTGTCAAAATTTTTGAAAAATGGTCAAAAATTCACGAAAAATGGTCATTCTATTGTGCATAAGAAGCAAGCTTCTATCGGCGGTCCAACGACCGCTCCCTTTTTTTTTCATAAATAAAAACTATTTTGTACCTAAGTATCATATTTTATTGTTTCAGTTCATAAACAGCAATTATGGCGAGCTACTAGTTTGTGTTCACAAAAGTAACACAACGAACGACAGGGTATGTAAAGGAATAACTGTAAATGGTGAGATCAGTTTCAACTCCGAAGATTTTTGCACACTAGATTTGCCTTGCGACGTACATTTTGCAGTCACGGCCAACTCGAGTCAAATCAGATGCGCAGGTAATTTTGTTTCACAAAGGTGAATAATCAGTCAGTGTACAATTTATCGAATGAAATAATCTTAATAATATCCAGTATTTAGCCGAAATAGAAAATCCTTACAATTCAATTGTATTGGCATTTTATTGATAGTACAGGTACATCAAGATTTTTTTTTAAATAATTCTACAAACATGTTATACTCCACCTACTCTATCGGTACTATATGGTGAATCACCTACTAACAAAATAGCTTACAATTTTTTCTATTAAATTTTGTGTCAAGAAAGAATTCAGTAAAATAAAATCTTCAATCAGTGAATACCAGCGATCATCATACTATAATATAATTTTAGGAATAACATGCAACCTTATTTGAACATTAATCAATCGATACATAAACCGTTTATGTGTTGGTGCACATTTGTCTATACTACACCTTAGATTATCTCATGGGCGTTTCGATAGAAAAGTTTTCTTCCTCAGAGGTAAACTAACGCTATGGTGCTTCGTCATCCTCATATACCAAAAAAGTATCTGACCAATGTGAATAATCCGCGGAAAAACCACACCAGCGCGAAAAATTTTAAAATTTCCTTTTTCCTTAGTAAACCATAAAACGGACTATAAGCAATAGGTCCTTTGTCTTTATTTAAACTATTATTACATTCAACTTTCAGATGCATCCAGCATACACTTTTCAACAATTTTCACTATCTATGCTTATTGCATGATTCTGATCTAATACATGCTCGATTTCTCTGTGCGTCCATATTTTAAATGTCAGTTGTTCTTTAAAACGACTTTGACAGACCTCTTGTTACAACTAATTTCATAAATACCACTCATTTCCAAATAAATTATTTCATCTGTAACTGCTGTTTCAACTAAATTCTTGAAAATACAAAAGAATCAACTTGAATCAACTTGGAAACAAAAAAACTTCTCAGATAAGTAAACATTCAATATATCACAGTTGAAACATTGGTGAATAAAATAGTTAATAATTTTCAACATAAATCCAATATTTGTGAATCCTAACTTTTGTGGCGCAGTTTATTTGCCAAACGTAAATAATTTGCGGTTAATTCGCGACCAAAGTTATAAAAAACTAACAGATCCTCCAGGTATTGCGAGGTCTTTGGAATTTATACACTGGGAAATAATGAACTCATATCAAACGATATTCACACTTCCACATTTTGAATTATCGCATCTTTAACTTTACTTATGAATTCTAATGAATTTTGAATCACCAAACTGGCTGAATAGCTAAATTTTCAGACTCCTTTCATAACCACTTCGAAATATTCTAACAAGGTCGATCAAGAGTGAAAGTGATGATGACAGTTTTTGTTCGAATATCGCGGTGCTGTGCACTATTGTGGGAGAATTTCTGGCCAAAAACTCAACAAATCTGATCGAGCAACCACGTATTCTCCTAATATGGCTCGGGCCGAGTTTTTCTATCTTTTCTTAACTCAATTTATCATACCGATGCATCTGTTTTTAGAAGATAGAAGAGATAAAATAGAATTCTAGTCGATTCCTGAAAATAAAAAAGTTTTGATGATTGGATTATTCGTTGGCACAATTGGATTATTTCGGAAGGGGTGTACGGGCGTACTTTGAGGGAGGTACAACATTTAGATGAATAACACATATTTGTGTTTCATTGACCAGTTCTCGGTACTTTTTTGATATAGTATAGTATTTGGAGAGTGGACTGGAGCAACTTGATCTATATTCTGATCAAGGGAAAAAGTCGGCAAGGGCGACGAACACGTGTTTACACTTTTGCAATTGATTTTGGACAAAGTTAACCTATCTTATATGTAACGGAATCTTCAAACGTTATTAAATTATAACAACGTCATGAACAAAAAGTGTGGTTATATTCAATAAGTTCACACGGTCACAAATAGTGGTTCGATAAAAAAATACTGAAGCAGGTAAAGTTGAGCAAGTTAATCGGTCGATTTCTGAGGTTGTTCCTCCTTCCATAATTGTTTCTTAAGGGAATTACACCGAATCTCTCTATGCTTTATTCTTAGCTTTTACAGAATATAAAAATTGCAAATACGAGTGCCTTAAAATATATTTTAAGAATCCCTTAATAGATAAAAAAAATTCACCTTAGATAGGAGTAATGTAGTGGATAAGCTTAGTTGTAATAGCTGTGACCACACTTATATTGGCTAAACAACTCAAAAGCTTTCCATTGGAGTTTCTCTTCATAAGAGTGATGCGAGTTGCATCCTGATAGATGTTCTCTAGCTGTTGTTATTTCATTAGCCAATAGTTGATTTCGGGGGTATTAAACTGTTGAGTTCAATTTGTGGCTAATGGACTTGTTTCCCTGCCATTTACTTCACACACACACAAGCTGTTGACTTGTGAAACGAATTATTCTGAAAGATAATTTTTAGAGATGGCATGGATTTTCGAAATTCTATTTATTACAAATACACAATAAATAACGATAGAGACTAAATATATGGTTAAGATAGTTATTATAAAGAAATATATTTGAACACTTAGGCCTTGATTC
Source organism: Lochmaea crataegi (assembly GCA_947563755.1). Classification (NCBI taxonomy): domain Eukaryota; kingdom Metazoa; phylum Arthropoda; class Insecta; order Coleoptera; family Chrysomelidae; genus Lochmaea; species Lochmaea crataegi. The sequence continues at coordinate 32,893,126 of OX387422.1, read as the reverse complement.
CGAATATCTATACTATGCGGAATCAATTTTGAAAAATTATGCTTCGCAATTCAGAAAATCACTTTTTACTTACTCTACAGTGATATCAGTGAAAAAACGATGGGATTACTTAAAAAGTATTATACTATATAGAATATGTTAACTATACTGGAGAACCTCCGATCTTAATGTTCGAAGAAGAGAACTATAACTTTTCCCTTTTCGTTATTGAAAGCTAATTATTTTTACGTATTTGAAGAAGCTTAGAGGATAAGAGCATCAAACATTCTCCAATATTCAGGTTAAAACCCTATTGAAGCCAAGATTAAATCATTTTTCAACATTAGTTTTAATTAAGCACCGCGAGGGCAGGACAAGGGCTATGTTCACAAAGAAAAATGTATATTAAGGTGAGAAATAATTCATTGAAAAATAACAATGATTAAGTGCTTACAGATAAAAGGTATTACAGTTGATAAGTTTAATTCTTCAAGAACATATTTATTAACTACGGTACAAATATAATATTTTTTTTCACTTTCATATCAGACGCTTCACTACACTGGAAGTATCATTTGAAAAATGATATGGGCCTTCTGGTTGCTTTTCCGCGTATATTTCCATGTTGTGCGTATAAAATGTCCGGGCATCTGCTAAGCTGTATATTGTTATGCCATATTTTTTGGCAGGCTTATTAGCAATATATTGGCGAAAGCGACACTTTCCTCGAAATCCATCGAGTATCTCATCTATCGTTACGTACTCCCCAACACTGTAATACGAAGAGCATGCCTTTACAAATCGGTCAAAAATCTCGCGAATTGGAGCGGAGTTATCATATTTTGGTCTTTCTTTTCTGCTATATTTATCATCGAATCGTGTAGCCCGAAGAATGACATGAAATCTGCGATCTGACATGTCAGCCGCAAAGTATTCTGGTGCCGCACCGTCGGTACTCCACAATTCTGATTTATTGAAGTTCTGTTCCTTCTTGACTCCTGCCATATACAAAAGCCCCAAGAATGCGCACATTTGGTCGAAATCAGTTGGTGGACAATCTCTAGGACGCGAATACGATTCCCCAAACTGCTCCAATTTTTGGTTTGTGAAAGTAATAATTTGCTCAATCATTTCATAGGAAAAAATAATTTTCAGCAATCTAACGCGGTCTTAGCCCCCTTGGCAACGGCTTTCACTCCCGGTAGTTGCGTTATAAGGTTATGAGCACGTGTTTTTCTTTTGGACGTGTCTGGTTTGTGTTTGAACCACTCTGTTAAATTTTTCCCCAAGAAAATAGCTTCCCTTTTTGTTTTCGGTTATAAAGGAGCTTGAGCAATTAGGACCATCTTCAGTACCACTCTCGCCTGATTGTTCAGTATCGTTGTTATCCAAACTGTGTCCAGAGGGAGTGTCACTAAGATCCTCGTCAGAATCCAGCGGTTTTTCTGTAACAGACGAAATTTCTTCAAACCATTTCATCAACTGTTCTTCCTGTTTCTTGTCAATGTTTCAGTTATTATTAGCTTTAAAAATAAAATAAAGATAAAATAACAGTAATACATAAACAGACTTTAAGTCAAACTTACCAAAAATATAAAGTAAACCATGAAAAAATGTACAAAACACAAAAAATTTAAAACGTAATTGGTCGCGTCGCTAGATTTCTTCTAACAGGTTGGTGTACGCTATGGCTAAGCATTTTGAGTCAGCTAAGTGCAGAACTGTCATGCGCTAACATAGTACCCCCTCCAGGCACTTCGGGAGCGGGAAGAATCTAAAACCACTATTTTTAGTTTTATAAACTAAAAATGTTACATTTTTTCTAACACTGCGACCGATCCCGGTAATAAAAGTTTATAAATCCCTCATCGTACAAACAGTAACAGATCCGTAGTCGGTAAAATTTAGATACTATAGTCTATTTCAGAAAGGTATAGAGTCATAAAATGGGGAATTCCGTCCAGTTCGGCTCAATTTCGGTGTCGGCCATAGGCGTAGGTCTTGAAATAGTAATATTAAAATTTCAAGTAATTGCGTAAGAGAATTAGGAAAAGTATGTTTTCTGGCGTGAAGTGTCAATATCGAAATATTGTGTAGGGATTACTTAGGTAGTAGATTATACAGTTACGTTTTGCGTTTAACAGGTACCGTTCAACCTTCTATTAGTGCCTCTGCCTAATTCCAACCCTGTTTCAGATTCGGCTCAACCATGCGCCGCAAAAGGTGCCTTACCCAAAATTTTTTGACCTTTATAAGTATATTTGTTTAGTTTAACGCATCAGCATTTGCTGTTAAGCCGTAAATAATGTTCACAGTATTATAAGATTAGTAATAAAATGGCGATATTTACACCAGTGAAAAGATGTTCCAATAATTCTCCACTGTCAGTGAATGAAAAACTTATTATTTAAAATGTACACGATTGCATAAAATACGATTACCCGAAATTTACTGTACAAGAAACTGTCGACCGATGTTCCCGAATGGCTGGAGTTGGAAAGTCCACCGTTTTTAAATTATTGCGGGGCAGAAAGATAGCAGGCCAAGTGGAGCCTCCCAAGAAAAGTCCAGGCAGACCAGTAAAAGTCCTTGATGAAGACACCAAAAGTGTAAATCGAAGAAAGTTCACTCTTTTTATTTTAAAAAAGAAATACCCACCCTAGATAAGATTTTAATGGAGCTTGGCCAGGATGACAGTATTCCGTTGATAACTAAAAAACTTTTATGGACCACTTTGAGAAATATGGATTTTGCCTGGGAAAAGCATAACCGTAAAGCACTTTTACTGGAAAGCGATGAAATTGTTTGCTGATGACGAAAATACTTAAGAAGTATAAAGCAGTACAGACCAGAGCAGAAGAAAATCTTTTATCTTGATGAGAAGTGGATCAATGAAGGTTATACAGTACCAAAAATGTGGCAAGACAAAAATATAACCAGTGCTCGCCAAGCTTTCATGGAAGGCCTGTCAACGGGTATTAAGGTGCCTTCAGGTAAAGGGAAAAGACTAATAATCGTCCATATTGGAAGCGAAGAGGGATTTTTGAAAGAAGGTTTGCTAACCTTTCAGTCGTGCCATACGGGAGATTACCACGAGGACATGGATTCGGATATTTTGAAGACTATTTTGGTGAAATGATAAAATATCTTCCGGCTGATTCAGTAGTAGTTATGGATGACGCGAGTTATCATTCTCGACGCATAGAGAAAACTCCAAATTATTGACTGGTTAACCACCAATAGTATTGAATTTGAAGATAATTTGATACAAAAAGAACTATTAGCTATAGCAAATTTACACAAACATCGTTTTATGAAAGACGCCGTCGAAGATATAGCAGAAAAACATAGTGTAACTGTGCTGCGCACACCGCCATATCACTGCGAACTAAATCCTATAGAACGTATATGGGCGCAAGTGAAAAGATTTGTAGCAAGACACAACACGACATTCAAAATGAAAGACGTTAAGCTACTGTTTGATCAAGCCATTAAGGAGGTGACACCAGAGAACTGGCGAAAAGCAGTCCAGTATGTCATTAAAGAAGAGGAGAAAATGTGGGATCTTGACTACTTGATCGATCGGACCGTCGACCCGTTAATTATAACGTCAAGAGGAGATGACAGTTCCTTAGATGACGAAGAATATTATTATTTTTTATAATTTAATTTCTGTATAATGTATTTTTTGTATAATGTTCAATAAAAAATAAGTGTACCTAATACTATGTACATAATGCCTAATTTTTATTCTGTTAAAATAAAATTATTTCCTTTTTACGAGTATCCTACCGGCACGCCTTTGGCACACTATTTTCAGTGTTTGTGAATGGATAACAATAGGCTAGACCCATATATTGACCCCAACCTGGGTGGTACTACCTGCACTTGATAAAAAGAAAGAATTTTACAATGAAATCAATGCCAAACTATGAAAGTGGCTTAAATATTCGATGGGTCACTCTGTGCTCCCTTTGCATACCTAATGAGGTTTTATTACTCTATAATTTTCTGAAATAAACTATAAACTAAATATTATTTTACCAGACAAATATATCAGTTAAAATAATCATACTATTAGGCATTATCTTTTCGAAGAAACGGGTAATATACGACACTGTGCTATTGTTATCGAATTAACGACTACCTGTGGGTTTTTCTCTTGAATCAATCATGTTAGTGTTAAGTTAAAACGAAATATCTTGGAATGGAGTATACCAGTGAATGCATCTTTTTCCAAAAAGTTTTCAAAAAAATGTTCAATTTTTTTTTGATAAATAGATTCCTAAATCCATTAAGAATATTGGTAATAATTCACCTTTTGAAAAACTTAACATTTAATTTACTTAATTACAGTTAACTGTAAATAATTGTCATATTAGTAAAGCGTGATATATAGACGTCAAAAAATAATAGTTCAATACTATTAAACGCTTTACAAAATTAGAAAAATAAATTTCCAAAGAGCAGACCGTCCACTAAGAAGCAACAACTACTTCTCGGGCTATATGCCCCGACTGACATTGAATTACACTTCTAAAGTAAACGAGGCTGGGCTGGGAGATGGAAACTTATTTTTACCTTTTCAAGGTAGGTCTCATGATATATCATACTGGAACAATAAATTGCTTGAATGAAATCTTGATGAGGTTTTAAAAACTATAGGAACTTGCACTACAATAGTTTTTATGGTACGAACATACTATAGTGGTATCCACTTCAATGGAAAACAAGTGTGTCTGAAATAAATTGAATGTTGCATGGATATTTTAAAAATCTCGTCTCATCATATTATTTTAGAATGTCTAATATACTTGCCTATCAATTAAGTAGATCCTTTGATGTTGTATTTTTACAAAGCATGTCTAATAATAATTTAAAATATATTAGGTTTTTAGTTTTTACTTCAAAATGTTTTGCTTACATCTTAAATTCGGTTGTTATACTCTACGTTGTGTTAGCTGTGCTTGGTTATTCTAATTTGGTGAAGGATTGTTTTTAGAAAATAAGTTTCGTACTAATAAAAAATAATTAAAAGAAGAAAAAAAGTTAAGTTGATTGTGAAATTTATTATTAATGTTACAAAGCTTGAGGTTAAATTTCTACTTTATTCTTCATTCAAAAAGGGAGCTATAAAAAAATTCACATTCAATTTATTGCTTTAATGAAGTTGAATGAAGTATTGCCAGAAAATCATTGTAAATGCAATAGTGGAATTTCAATTCAAGCTTTGGTTCGTTTCTATATGAATATTGACATTATCTATAACCAGATCTAACGGCTAAAGCAGTAGAAATATTTGACATTTGACTATTGACAAGTCTGGACGGAATGTGACAATGGACAATTACTTTTTCTCTATACCACTTGCTAACGACTTGCCTGTAGATCATAAGCTTACCATGGTTGGTACACTTAGAAAAAATAAGGGGAAATACCTCGTGAATTTCTTCAAATAAAAAATCGACGTGTGTGCAGCAGTATGTTCAGTTTTGAAAAAGATGGTAACAATTGTGTTCTCGCTTTCTAGGTTCCGAAAAAAAAATAAAAATGTCCTGATGCTTTCAACTCTACATGATGATGATGCAATAGAGGCTGTTGTATTCAATTCAGTTGAACTAGATTAAAATAGGAAGAACTTCCTATTTTATGTGACATTTTATTTTATTAATTGACAGTAGTGATTAATATGACAATAAAAATCAAATGCAAAAAATAACATAATACAAAGTGGTCTAACATATATAATAGGCGTCTACCAAAGAAGCCTATAAACCTGAAATTATAACCTTTTATAATTCCACAAAGAGTGGAGTCGACAGAGTAGATCGATTGAAATCTGAATATTCCGTAGAGTCAGCAGGTTGGCCACTAACAGTATTTTGTTCATTTCTAAATATTGGTATAATAAATGCCCAGATAATTCAAAAATGTAACACCAATGAGATAATTGCAAGAAGAATATTTATATCGAATTTGTCAAAACAGCTTACACTGGCTCATCATCACAAGCGTTCTTCTATCACCAACATGTCAATTCCACTTCGCCAAAAAATAACCAACAATATTGGTAAAAAATGACCTTCTGCAACTTTGCAAAACCAGCAACTTCTACAAAAAGTTAGATGTAAATATTACGCAGTTAGAAAAAACCGGTTTACACAACATCAATGTGTAAATTGTGCTTCCCCAATTTGAAAGGAACACACACAAAACATCACAATATAGTTTTGTTTCGAATGTGATAATTCCAATGAAGAATCTTTGTAACTTAACATTTTTTTGTTAAATAAATACAGGTATTCCCACGACGTTTTGATAGTAAAAATTCTCGAAAACTGTTCATATGACATGTATGAAATTTGGCAGATAGAAACAGTCGAAACTGATGCTTATATTTATTATGAAATGACTTCCGTCTTTCCTGTCATTTCGGGTCACGTGACCCCAACTTAATTTTTTTAAATGGGACAACTGGTATAATATTACAATTTTGGATATATCATTCAAAAACAAATTCAACGATACCACACTTGTCATCATTGTATTGTGCAGAAATGGTGATAGGGGCAATTAAATGAACATCTTTATAAATTATTTTATTAAAAAACGTAACGTAGGGAATTAAAAAGTACAAGTAATAAAAAAAATTATAGAAAATGTTCAAACTGATGACCATTTACATTGACACAATGATCAAATCTTGTTAAAAGGTTTCTTGTAAGTCCGACATGCCTATCTTATGTTATCCTTTAAATCATCTAAATCAATCGGTGGTGTGACATAAACTCGACCTTTCAAGTAACCCCAGAGAAAGAAATCTAAGGGTGTAATATCCGGAGAACAGAGTGGCCACAGAATCACACCATTTCGACCAATCCATTTTGCAGGAAATGCGTTATCAAGATATTCTCTAGCTGGCCCAAAAATGTGAGGAGATGCTCCATCTTGCTGCCACCACATTGTTTGCCTTTCATGTAAGAGAATATCTTCAAGTAAATCTGGTAGAGTATTTTGAATAAAATCTAAGTATCTTTGCCCCGTTAATGTTCCTTCATAAAAATATGGACAAATCAACCGACCGTTAAATAAACCGCACCAAACATTGATTCCCCATATTGTTTGAAAATTGGTTTCGCGCATCCACTTTGGATTCTCCTGCGACCAATAATGACAATTATGTCGATTAACAATACCATTGTTATGAAATCTACTTTCATGACTCCATAATATTTTTTCTAAAAAAGAAGGGTCATCATTACTTTGTATTAATATTTCAGCAATAAAATTTATTCCCCTTTCAGGATCTGCAGGAACTAAACCTTGTGTTAAATGTATTTTATAATGATGGTATTTGTGATTTTTCAATACTCTTTGTATTGAACTTCTACTTATTTGTAATTTGTTTTTGTATGATATATCCAAAATTGTAATATTATACAGGTTGTCCCATTTAAAAAAATTATGTTGGGGTCACGTGACCCGAAATGACAGGATAAACGGAAGTCATTTTATAATAAATATAAGCATCAGTTTCGACTGTTTATATCTGCCAAATTTCATACATGTCATATGAACAGTCTTCGAGAATTTGGAGTGTCAAAACGTGGGACACCCTGTACAAATAATAAAGCCTGATTGTGTTATTTCATATCAAATATGCGAATAGATACATTACATTTATTAAATTGATAGTTTAAACACTGATTCGTATTTATTTTTTAATGTTAGATAAAATCTAACACGCGACCGAACGCGTACAGGAAGGGTAGCGACCGATCCCGGGTTAAATCCTAGATACCGAGTCAACGAAATATTGTGAAATATACTTTGTCTGGAAATATACTTTTTAAAGTTATTTTCAGTTGGAAGCAGAAACAATGTTGTCTTACACAGAGTATACCAAACGAAAAATAACTTGTGTATCATTTAAAGAATATTCTTACTTAATAGCGCCACTGTTCCTTTAAAGATACCACTTAAATCGTAAAAATAAATTAATCGTTTTCAGTTAAAAATCATTTTACTAACTTGTCCTATACGTCTTTCAGTTGAATCGAAGATTTGATGGGACAGGACAACTTGAAAGATGGCACTATACTACATATTTACAAAAGGTTGTGCAGAGAACTACCGAGGCAATTAAGAAAGAGAATACTTTTCTATAGTTTATTGTTTATATAGTATAGAGCATTTTACATATTTAATTAATTTTCAATTTGAAATCAGATTTCAAATAACTTAATGATAAACATGAATAGTTCTGATGCAGTTTATCAGTATAAATAATTCATATTACATGGCAAGTATTTGAATTTATAAAAACCTAATCTTGCAAAGCGTAACAGCAAGTACAAGGTCTTTTTTTGAGTAAATACTCGTCTTTATTAATGTCGGCCACGGTCTAATAAGCAACAAACAGACAGATTACATAATAAACTTTTTTTTGACTGAAATAACACGATTATAGTTAAATTAATTAATTCAACACCGAATTGAAAAGTGTGTGATGTGTGTGTCAGCAGGAGTTTTCCGAGAAATGTTTAATAAATATTTTCATGTTTGATTAAGCTAATGCTATTTCGCTATTTACTAGACCATTGTGTGTATATATTTATTACAGTGTTGGAAATTGTCGAATATCGACTAAAGTTAATTTTTCGCTACAGTCCTTTAAGGATTGCTTTATTCTGTCTTTTAAGATCATATCATACACTTAGTATTATTATGCTCTGATACCAGGCAATAAAATAATACAAAAGAATTCCAAAGCCCATTGAATACTCTGTCTCAAGGTAAAGCTGTTTAGTTTATTATAATCTGATGTGGTAGTTCTCAACCCGTAGAACAAAAGTGTCCATAGCCCCAAAGTACCATAATGGATAGTTTTCGATATACAACACCCCAAAGTTTTCGTGCGATATTGCAGCGTTAATTATTAGAAAATATGGTGGGGCATATCGGGTAATGCTAACTTTGGCGGTAATCGAATGTACAAAAACTCATAACTAATTTTGATACGCAGTAACAAGGTAAAGTCCATATTTTATAATAATTAACGCTACGATAAGGCACGAAAAGTCAAACTTTGAGGTGCTGTATATCGAAAACTATCCGTGATGGTACTTTGGGGCTATGGCTGTGTTGAGAACGACCACATACCACATTTAAAAAAAAATTGCCGAAAGATTTTTTTCGTAAGGATTCTGCGGGGTTGTTTCGCACCAAATTGCACATAAATAAAGATTTTTAATTTTTTTCATATAACTAAAAGTAATTTGAAACAATTTCAAATTAAAGAATATAGTGTCTTGACTATTGCAAATTTAACAGCTTCCCGTTCACACAATCGGTGGATATACAAAAATAAAAAAGAAAACAAATGGGTATCATAATATCCTTAATAAACATACGAAAACTTAAAATTTTCTAACACAAGGCCCATTGCACGACAACTACCTTAATGGGCAAAGATTACTTTCAGTATTCCATTTTTGTAATTCATTCCTAAAACCGTGTTTTTTTAGTAATGTATGCTCATCTCAATGTTCATTAAAAGCATGTTGGTGTATTTTTCAATATCTCGAACAATATCAACTATTAACCAAAATTGAAAATTCCGGGAAAAACTGTATTATCTGAAATAAAATGATGAATTTGGGATTTGAAAATTTGTAATTTTTGGCCATACATCTTTCAAAGAATACCAAAAAAATTGTTTAAAAATTCAAATCAAATAATATCTGGTTAATTATAATGAACTAGCAGCGTATTGTATTTACACGAATTTCCTTTTGTTCTTCTTATTTTAAGTTAAAACAGTTTTGAACGGGATTTGCGATAATCCCATTTTTATTTACAATATTTCAAGAACAATATATTTGTTAACGAAAAACGTTGGAACAATGGACAATATCAAATACTCCCATTTTAAATAATTAGTAATAGCCTTGTTTAATAACTTTGCCAGAAATTGTTACCTAATCGGTTAATTTACAACATTTTATAGTGATTATTTATGAACCGACTAAAATTTTGAAAAAAAAAATATGGAGAACTGCTTCCAAAAATGATAAAAATATCTACTTAAAAACTTAAGGTTAGGATTTGTCATTTACTGGATGATTTTTCCAAATAATATAAAGAGTAGCTTATATCCCATTCAAATAAATATTTGTTTATGAGATAAGCCTGGCGGAATTAGTATGGAACACCCTTTGCATCTAGAAAACTGAAATTTCTGTAGGTTTTAATTTTTTCATGCTTCAAACAATAATTGTGTTGAAAATTTGAATCCTTGTGTAGAAATTGATAATCGGTATGTCAGTGACAAAATTAAGAAGCTTTGACTTGCAATAGTTCTTAAACTACAAATTCATATTAATTGTAATTTGGGAATATACTTAGTTATACTAAGTCTTATTGGCATCTGGAAATTCAGGCTTCTGCCGTTTACACAATGAATTTACAGTTGGGTTAAAAATGTCCTGATGGCTTCGAGAAAAAGATAGTATGACGGTGCCCTTGTTTGTTTTTGCTCAACTTGGCGGGGGAGCTGTTGTGTCTCCAGATATTGGGAATCAACTCAACTCCATTGGATCAACTTTGCACGAAATTTTTTTTATCGTCAATAGACAAAAATTACTAGTTTGTGAATTGTGCAATAATATTATGTGACATCCAAAATGTACAAAAATAAGTTTATTAAGATATTATTTCATTATATAAAGCACTCCCCAATCTGGCCTAAACGGAAAATTTAAAAAATCAAATTAAACACTAGTCTGGCAATTATATACGAAACTACAAGAAAGGAATTTCAGACCATTTTATACTTACAAAAATACAAGTAATTTTCAGTCATTTGAAATTATAATATTTCCAATAAACAACAAAGAACTCAATCCGGTTCAAAATTTGAAGAAACCGGTTTAAAAACCGGTAAACATGATAATTATAAATATGAGCGAGTCAATCTCAAGGAATATGTAATCATACATTGATTTAATAAGTTTAATAATATTGCAACCAATAGACATAAATGTATTAATAGAATTGCAAATTTTGGAGCAAAATTTTCAGAATATTTTTAAAACATTAATAGAATAAATTGCCGTTTCCTAAAATACATACCAATAACAACATAAATTGAAAATTACATTCCATATTTTTCAAAAGAATAGGTACATTAAATAGTTTCAACTTACAATACGTTATTTTCTATTTTAAAAAAGGATAATAATCTAAAATAGAGACAAATTATATTTATTGTACTTATATGTTTAATAAAAAAACATGGATGAAAATACTTTATCAAATCAGGTTATTGGTAATCGAATGTATATGTATATAATCGGCAAATAAAATAATTGATATACCTAGATCCATGTAAAAAGAATGTCTTAATGTAATAAAAATATAGAAAACACGTTAGGTACAAAATTAATAGTCGGTTGGTCAAACGATATAAAAATTAAAATTCCATTAAACCTACTATTGCTCCGTGACTTGGTCACAAGAAATTTGTGAATATTTCGTTTGATTCATTTTTAACAAATTCCGCAAAGTAACAGCTGAAACAATTACCATCTGTAAGAAACGTTACTTTCAATAAATTTAAATAGTTATAAATTTTAATGGCATCATGTTATGGTGTAACGGCCAATTAAATTATTCAAAACCTCAAGAGAATTTCCAAGTATCATGATAGTAGTAGGTACTATACTAAATATCATTTTTATTATTAGAAAAACTTAAGTTCTAATGTGTTTTCAACGTACGTAGACAATATTTTAATTATTAAGAATTCCTAACATTTTAAACAAACATTGGCTTTTCCAATTATAGAGTGAGTAGATAATTTACCAGTTTCGGATATTTAACGGAACTAATCAAAGAATTGTGTGTATTTTAAAGTGATTATTCTAATTATCTAATAACAGTACCATTTTTTGCAGAATATGATTGTCGGTATCCTGACCAAATACGGATGGACATCAAGTATACTTATACAGCAACCGGATCTTTAATATTAAGTAATCTACTGTTAATAAATTTAATGAATCTGTTAGTGCTAATTAGTTAATATTATGTTAATAAATATATTCGTTCCATCAATAAGAGTACGAATACATTGATATATTATGTGTATAATGTATTGAAATAAATTTTTTTACCTATACTTAGTGCCGAAGTTAGGAATACGCCGCAGTATGAAAACTGGTTTTAACTCCGGTAACCTAGCTTTATGATGTCAAAAATACTCATACAGCTAGATAACCAAAGAAAATATCAGTTCCATTTGAGTAAGTACCGGAATAAAAACACGTGGACATATTCCAAAAACCTTACTGAGCAGGAGCACATTATATTTTTAGGGAGCACGTGATTTTGCGCGCCGGCACAATCGCACTAAGGTTACAGTCTGTTGAATAGTTCGAGATTGTAACATTATCTTCTGTCGCACATGAAGAACTGATCAAGCGAGTGTTTCTTTAGCAAGTGGGACGATTTGCTGTCCTCATCGGAGTTCGGTGTCGGCCAGTTCTCGAAGTTTGTCGTTAGGAAAACCAGTTTCAAAAGCCAAGCCTATATGTCACTATGTTGCCAAACTTTCTACTCTCAAGGCATTATTTGGAAATGAAACCGACTAAAACTCGCAATTTATTTTTATTTATTTAAGCATTAAAATTTTTAGTAGATTTATTCCCTCACTACGTGATTCTTCAGCTCCGTCTGGGGATGAACTGAACTGAAGACCTTTTTAAAATGTACCAAACTACCACTATTGTATTCTTCAAACCCCTTTGCAGAGGCACCGGCCTTTCAATTTTCACAGGGGCTTCTTTTCAATTATCTATAAATGTTTTTTTTTTTTGCACATTTCTGGCCTGTTTCGCTATTTGTTGGTCTTTGCAAATAACATAAAAAATATTTCCGTTATACCGAGACTTAACGGAAACAACAAGGGAATATAAATATAAAGTTATTAACAGAATTATCATGACTCGTTTGTTAAATTTGTTATCTTTATGACATCATGTTAATAATGAACAACTTATTTTCCTAATAAACCCTTCTACTTTGTGGAATCTTTCATAATATTAGGTTTTTAATGGCACCTTTTCGATAAAAACACAATCATAAACAGTATATAATTGTTTAGCTAAAAAAGGTGCCTCCTTGAATACTCCCAAGTCTACCGCTTTGACTTCAAATGACGTCACACACAGTGCTACCTGTTCACTTTGATCCTTCCATGACCAATAGAAAAACGATCAACGATAGTTCGTACCCCACAGATTAATTTCTTCGTCTACAGGTGTCCTTTGCTTTTAATCTTTACAAAAATAGTTTCTTTGGTAAAATGCCATCGGTGGAAGGTATCTAGTTAAAGATCAGAAAGTTATAAAAAAATTTCCATTCACAAAAAATCAAAGTGGTAATTAGACCATTATTTGAATACTCAAAAAGTATGAGAGAATATAAATTTTGAAAATTGGTATTTTAACAGTACCGATGTTTTTCCAAGATTTATTCTAACCCACGCATATGTGCGGGTGTGGGTTTTAACATCAAATAAAAAAGCAAAACAAAGGATTCTTCATTTCTTATACTTTGGATTGATAATGCCATACAACTGAAATAAAAAAAGAGTAGATGTAGATATATGCTTAATAACCGCGAGTTCAATGAATTAGGTAACTTTAACTACTTTAATGTAGATGTTCATGCTAGAAACTAAGAAATTAAGATTAAAACTAAGAAATATGGCCAACTTTCAACTAAGAAATCAATTTCTTCAATGAACTCGACACAACGGATATGTAAAGCCCTGACCACAGATCACCTACTGATATTAGCTTGTATTATGTATTAGGTACATGTTTGATAATTTTTATAGTTTATAACAATCTTTTTCGTAAATAAGTTGGTTTAGGTTTAATATTTATCTTCAGTTATCTAACAGCTAGATTACTATTGGAAGTTTGACAAATGATTTAAAAGTGTGCGCATGTCCGGTTGGTTTATTAATTTATTAATTTATGTTGCATGAACAGCTGAATATTCTTAGTTTAAATTTAATCTTAATCTTAAATTAGTTTTAGTTTAGTTGATGTTGTATGAATCCACAATCTCAGCGTAAGTCGTAATCCTTAATGTGTGTAAATCAACGGAATGAAATGCTAGAGTTGCGCTCATTGTTCGTTCCGTTCTTTTGAATAAATCAACACTTTCGAATTTATAGATATGATTATGGAAGAACAACGTGACAACAAATTTAAATTTTGCGTTTCATCTCGTAGATTAAAAAAGTATTGGATATTTTTTAAGAAAGGTAAGGGTGAATGCCATGATCGGGTTTCCTTCCTCTTCTTGAAAAACTTAATGTGCATTACAAAGTATTGGATATTTTTCAAGATGGGACAGAGTCAATGTCATGATTATATTCCCTCCCTCTTCTTGAAAAATTTAATTTGCATTATGTTATGTTACATACTTTGTCCAGCCCACCAAAAATATAGCAAACAGAACGGAAAGAGATATAAACGGTAATTATGTAGTAATGGGAATCTTCACAACCTTAAAGAACCTTCACAGAGAATCAGGAAAAATATTTTGCCGGCCTGTTTACCTACGTCGGCCATTTTTCGTATTCATTGACCACAGCCACATTCCTTCTTTGAATTTTATATCTTGCAACATACATACAATAAAGAACATTTTAGGAAATTAATTTTTCTCCATTCATCATGCATTTAGGAAACAACGGACAAATAGCTGAATTTATAAAGTTAAATACGTCTTTATTGAAAATGGTATTTACCATCACTTTTTTTCATTTCTTTATAGCAGTTTAGAAAGAGTCCACCATCGTGGTACATACCAAAAACCCAGCTATCCTTGGCAAGCAGCCATTAAAAGTTTGTAACTTTTTCGTGTACCTTGTTTATTTTTTCATCAATCTAACAGAAGAGAACAACCAGTTGCAATGGCCGCCAGCAAAAAAGGAATCCTTTTATAGACGGGATCCCCGTAATAGACAGGTCGTTTTGTGCTGTTTTTTAGTCTTTAATGAATTGACATTGAGAACGGTTTTGCTCAGCTCTTAATTAAATAGACATTTTATGTAATTAATTGCAATTCTGTAAAAAGTGTTTTAAGATTAACGTACTATAATTGGTTTATCAAGAAAATCTGAACAGGGTCTTTCTATAGTTTCTACTATGATGAATACATTTATATGAAAACTATTACATTTTTAAAATTATATAAATTTTATAATAGTGGATAATAAGTATGCATGATATGTACGGACGAGTAGATAACTGAAACTATTCGTTTATTCATTGACACGAAAAAGTCTAATATCCTCAACAATCAACAACAGGAAATGTTCATTATCGAATTTCCAGCTCCAGTCTCTTTAAAAAAGAACAAAACCGTAATATATGGAGACATTAATTATTTCAATTTAATACTGGGAAGTGTACGTAAAATATAACGTACGGCTGGGGGTACCACATTGACTTTTTTGTTTATTTGGAGAGATACATTCTGTCAAGAAAGTATCAGCAATTGAACATAACCCCACTTCAAGTTATTGACGAGATTTTTTTTTAAAGTACCTAAGCCTAGCTGACGTCTATACTAACGGCCATTTGTCATTTAGTTTTATTACAGAGCTTGTCATTTCATCTCCAGTATGTTTTGCAATTTTTACAATCGATAATGTCTTTAATTTTGTATTTCATGTGCCGAAGTGCTGAAAATGTTGCATAATGCTTAAGGTTAATCGACTTTTTTTAAAAGGTGCGTATAAGTTGTCGAGTGCATTCAAAAGTGGTCAAGATGTGGTGGAAGCTTTGACTAGTGCCGAAAGACCTGAATTTTCTGTAAAAATTCAATCATGTTAGGGTCGCTGAGGATATGCTAGAGTGAGTCAATTCCAAGCCAACATTCATAAACCGCATTGTAGCTGGTGATGAGGCCTGGGTTCACGAGTTTTACAAGCTTCGGAATAGCGCCTTCCAAGTTAGCCGAAACTGAAAAAAGCACGTCAATGTCGATCAAAAGTGAAGACAGTTTTTTTCGATTATCACAGTGCTGTGCATTTGGGATTATTGTCAGAAAGTGATATTGACATAGTAATAAAGCGTTTGACGACCAATTAGCAAATGAGGAACTCTCCAACCAAACTGCAGCAAATCCAATTTATTTTGAATCATTTTGATATCATTTTTTGCGTCACATTCCTGAAATTAGCAATAATTTATATACAAACATATTTGCATTTTTATCCAATTTAACTTTTTTGGATTTGTTACATTTTGGCTGGAGAGCTCCTCATATACAGGGTATTTCAAAAAAAGGTGACCCGTCTCTAGGATAGGTAGAAAACTGAAAAATAATTGGGGTTTGCCTAGTAAAAAATTTTCGTATTCAAGATAAAGGGCGTTGAAGAAAAAAAATTATAGGTACACATTTTTTACGTTTTTGCCGAAACTACTGGCAAACATTGTAATGAAATTTTATACGAATATGTTTTGGAAGCTGATACATCCCGTGAATTTGTTTTTATATCTGACTCTCATAGTCTAGTTACACGGTTCGTACCAAGTAGTATTGAACATAACTTTTTTAAGGTTAGATTTATTAATCAAAATTTCAAGTGAACTTAAACATCATTCAATTTTACACCAAAAAGGTACTCTTATTAAAGCTCGATACTGTGTACCGTTTTGTTTTCGGAATATTTTGATTTGAAAATTATGAAGTAATAACCGATGCTGGTATAAAGTAATGATAAAGTTATTGATTATTATTATTAATTAGTATGCATTATCGCGTAAAACGGATACGTGTTAAAAATTGGGATTGAGGGCTTTCCTTTCTTGTAACGTTTCACAAAAATCCATTCTACTCCGTATATCTTGATTTTCTCTAAGTTTGTTATGGAAAACTGTCATTTATTGATGTAAGGAGGGAAAAACTTGACTTGAGGAGAATGAGTGATTTGTAAAGATTGACATATTTAATTAGAATTTAACTTTTAATTACTTACTGTGTACTTCCATTATATTGTTTATAATATAGATAATAAAACAAATCTAAATGTTGAAAATAACTATTTACAAGACACTGGACGTGATGCCTGGATTTAATTGAACAGTCCATGTGGACATGGTCCAAGTAGGTTGAACAACCGAGATGACGTACCTGGAATTAGATAGAAAAACACTCTGAGTATTCAATTTGCCATAAATAATGATTAATTATTTAACTAACGATTAGTATAGTTGAAATCCCCAAAATTAATGAAAGTATTAATAATATACAAGGTGCATCTTATGTGTTTGAACTGTTATTATGCATATCAGTACTAAAGTAAAGTTAAAACTTCACTTGATCAAAAATAAATGCCTAATAGTAAACATTTAGGGTTATTAGGATAGGTGCAAGGGGCGCAAACTCTCCCCAATGCATGTAAGGAATATGTGGCACAAACTCTCCACAAACAATATTATAACTACTGTAAGTGGCACAAACTCTCCACAGAACAGCAAAATAATAATACACTGCAAGTGGCACAAACTCTCCACAGAACAGCAAAATAATAATACACTGCAAGTGGCACAAACTCTCCACAGTACAGCAAAATAATAATACACTGCAAGTGGCACAAACTCTCCAGAGTACAGCAAAATAATAATACACTGCAAGTGGCACAAACTCTCCACAGTACAGCTAAATAAGGTTACACTGCAAGTGGCTCAAGCTCTCCACAATACAGGGGGGTGGAAGGAGATATAGGTGACGTGAGAAGTCACCCTGTATCAGGAATGGACAAACCGCAAGTGGCGCAAACTCTCCACAGTACAGTATAGGTATGTGAGTTAAACTGCAAGTGGCACAAACTCTCCACAGTACAGCTAAATAAGGTTACACTGCAAGTGGCTCAAGCTCTTCACAATACAGGGGGGTGGAAGGAGATATAGGTGACGTGAGAAGTCACCCTGTATCAGGAATGGACAAACCGCAAGTGGCGCAAACTCTCCACAGTACAGTATAGGTATGTGAGTTAAACTGCAAGTGGCACAAACTCTCCACAGTACAGCTAAATAAGGTTACACTGCAAGTGGCTCAAGCTCTCCACAATACAGGGGGGTGGAAGGAGATATAGGTGACGTGAGAAGTCACCCTGTATCAGGAATGGACAAACCGCAAGTGGCGCAAACTCTCCACAGTACAGTATAGGTATGTGAGTTAAACTGTAAGTGGCACAAACTCTCCACAGTACAGCTAAATAAGGTTACACTGCAAGTGGCTCAAGCTCTCCACAATACAGGGGGGTGGAAGGAGATATAGGTGACGTGAGAAGTCACCCTGTATCAGGAATGGACAAACCGCAAGTGGCGCAAACTCTCCACAGTACAGTATAGGTATGTGAGTTAAACTGCAAGTGGCACAAACTCTCCACAGTACAGTAGGATTGGATGAATAGGAAATGCAACAACAAATTAATTTTCTTAATAACGTTGAATATTAAAGAACTTTAAACAAAGTTATTATCAAAAATAATTAGCAAATATATATACTCTATGTGATAAAATATCTTTTAAATTCAAATATCAAATAACAGGCAAAACTGAATTACTCTGTGAGATAGACCTATTTAACTCCTGACATGCACCACAATACACACTATATTTTAATAGATTTATTTGGCTCAAGTGAACACTTTAGTTATTTTCTAGAAACTAAATCTCAAATCGTTCTTAAAATTTTCTTTCCCCTTTCGTGGCCTCGAAGACTACGTGACATTTTGATACTTTACTTATCTGTTTCAGACAATTGGTTGTTTGGTCGAGAAATGCATTTCTGAAATATTAGGGTATACCCATGATTTAATTCATTTTACTTGGAACGAAAACTATTTTAAGAATAACAGGGTGAGAAAAAAAAATTGTCTTACATTGATAATTATGACGATAAGTCAACATCTATATATTTTTTTTCTTCTTTTTTTCTATCTTGAATACGGATGGCGTTACAAAAATGTTTTACTAAGCAAACCCCAATTATTTTTCAGTTTTCTACCTATCCTAGAGACGGGTTCACCTTTTTTTGAAAAATCGTTGCTCATATTTAATGTTATAATTTTTTTTCATTGTTACTTTATTTATGATCATCATAATGCTAATCGTACTACAAAATGAGAAAACTTTGATTATATAAGAAACAATAAATAAGAATGGACAAGTGTATATGTGAAACCACGAATCTTCCGTAAAGAAGTTTGCGACGGCCGGTTTGGTATTCGTGGCCATTTGGTCTGGATCGGGCCACATTACTTTTACAGCCCAAACGAAGACTGAGACCGCATTCCTATAGTGGTTAGTGGTTGGTACAATGGCTGTAGCGCGGGAGGCTGACTTTATCCACCGATGAGAGGTCGCTTTTGGTGAACCAGTGACGGAGATTGCATAAATATATAAGGAACTTTTTGTTTAAATTAAAACAGTGAAATTAGTTGCTTCATAAAATGTAATCAGTATAAAAAAAATGAAAAGAAATAGGTAAAACGAAATTCACTTCATTAAAAATCTAAAAGTTTTATCCACTACGCATGTTCATTTTTCAAAGAATTAGTAGAGTAGTGGTAAATTAGTAATATAAAAAGGTTTTATTGCGAAAAGACATATTAAATATAAACAACTGTCTACAGATTAAAGATCTTAAAAAATATGGTACCTGTTATACATCGTACACCATTACTGAAAAATTCCCTCAAGCTGAATCAAACAAATTCTTTAAAACGGCTAGATTTTGAAAATAAAATGGGATGTTCCTTTCTTTCAAGTAAAATATTTGAGGGTTGTTCAACACAAACCAAATATATTAAATAACGGAGTGGCAAGCAATCATTTTACGAGTGCGAATCTATTTATTTCATACATCTCAACATTAACATTCAGTCCTGTATGAATACCGTAATCAAAAACATTTTTTTTTTCTACTCCTATACTAAAAGTTATTAATTAAATGCCAATTTTCAGTTTCATAATTATACTCATTATAACAGTGGTTTTCATTATGAAACTGAAAAATTGACCAATAAAAATCTAGATTTTTAAATAACCAAGTAGGCAGACCCAATATTTTCTGTAGAATGTTTGACAGTTTCTAAGAGATTCGTGTTTGATGACAGTTTCAATCTTTTGCGTTAGTCAAAAAGGTAGATACCTTCTGTGTTATTTAAATATGTTGCTTTCTTTTATGTAGGTTGCAATTATTGGATGCCTTTCAATTATTACGATGAACCAGGATTATTTAGGTTACCATTGAAATATGTAGTCATCAAAACCATCTTTATTTATAACTGTCAACTGTCATATCAAAATGTCAGTGTTCATCTTACATACAGTAGTTACATTTGACATACAGGATACATCTATCAAATGTCAGTGTTCATCTTACATACAGTAGTAACATTTGACATACAGGATACATCTATCAAATGTCAGTGTTCATCTTACATACAGTAGTTACATTTGACATACAGGATACATCTAACACCTTCCACTTTTTAAAAGAAATGTCGAGCGACGAAGAGTTTTCATACACACCACCTGAAATCGCTGAAAAGGCGAAAAATGTATATGATAAATTTTATGGTCAATTTATGGATTGGAGGGTAGCAAGAGAAGTATAAAAAAAGCAATGTTGTTGAATTTAAATTCAAATTCAAATTTCTTGTTCGTAGAAAAAATAGTGTATGCAACTCTCATGTAATGGTTATTAATACACAAGCATTATCCGGGATACGAAACTAGACGAAGGCCGAAGGCGAGTTTCGTATGGTTAATGCGATCATTACATGATAGTTGCATAATATACTATTTTCTACTCCTGTTTTATAATATACTTATCAAAAGACTAAAATCTGTATCATAATGATATTCATTATGATACAAATTTTCATTATGATACAGATTTTTAAGCCAATAGGAATGCGACATTCGCACAATATTTAATATAGCCATGGATACCTGGTTGACATTTCTGAAATTAATTATATTAGGTGACACTTAATTTGACAGCTGTCAAATAATTTTGATTTTCAAAAGTAACTATATTTAAAATTAATTAAACTAAATAATTCTTATTAATCGGAGTAGAAAAAATATTGTATGCAACTTTCATGTAATGGCCATTAATACACTCGCATATTATATACGAAACTCGCCTGCGGCTCGTTTCGTATCCTACAACATGCTCGTGTCTTAATGGCTATCATTACATGATCGTTGCATAAAATACTATTCTACAATCATTAATAAAAGTGACGTTTTTTTAATCGATTTTCGAACATAAAATATGTATTTGTTGAACAGTTTAAAAACGTGACATGAGAGTGATATAAAGTGACATTAGGGTGAGATAAAGTAGTTTTTTTAACGTCAAAAAATAATAGTGCAATACTATTAAACGCTTTACAGAATTAGAAAAATTAATTTCCAAAGAGCAGACCGTCCACTAAGAAGCAGCAACTACTTCTCGGGCTATATGCCCCGACAGATATTGAATTACACTTCTAAAGTAAACGGGGTTGGTATATCTGTTAAGAATCAACCAACCATTCTGGTTTGCGATTAGAAGGAATAACATCACTTGTGGACCGGTTTCGGCGTATTGCGCCTCATCAGCACAAGGTAGATGCTATTCGTCCAGAAGCTCTGAGAGCATAATAATGCAGTATTGCAGTATTATTTTTTGACGTCTATATATCACGCTTTACTAATATGACAATTATTTACAGTTAACTGTAATTAAGTAAATACCTACAAAACCGAGATAGTTTTTTTAACGCTAATTTTAAATATTTCCGCTAATGGCTCTGCAGATTGCACTCATCTGACATTTTACTTAGCGTTTTGTCATCATGACAAACATAAACATTCAAATCGACGCCATTTTTAGTCCATTTAGAGCAACCTAAATAACACATTTTTTGGTTTTTGCTTGATTGTAGAAAAAATAGTGTATGCAACATATGCATAAAGTGTCTTTTTTTCACTCATGGAATTGACTCAACTTTTTCACTCGTGAAAAAAAGCACCACTTTATGCACTTGTTGCATAAATAACTATTACAGACGTTTTTAATTACATAATTTTATTAACGAACACTGTCCGTCTGCGTCGCTATTTAAACGTTTGCCATATTATTCTAACGCTCTTCTATCTTCGATGTTTAATAGCATTCCTTCTGTTTCGTTACAAGCCAACATGTTCATTATCTCCAAGTGCCCTATCCACTGCCATTTATATAATTGTAGCTGTTGAGGTAACGCAATAATTTATTTTTACCAAGGTTGGGCAACTCGTTGACGGAAATTTGCGAATATGGTTAGACGGTGGAATAATGCTTTTCGGGGTATCTTTTAGTATTTTTATTAACATTTAAAAAGTCACTCAAATACAAATCCAGCAACGTTAAAAATTCCAATTAATTTGTAAATAAAATATAAAAGTAACAAAAAATATATGTTCGATTGTAAATTGAGTGATTAATTGGACCCTGTTATGCAAAAGTAACCAACCCACAATTTAAATAAAAAAAACGAGATAATGTCATATACCGATCTAAAAATATCTATACTACATTCTGCAGAAACCTACGAAGCCATTCTAAAAATTTTAAACTTGGAAAATGAGAATTTGTGACACATTTAAAGCTGCGATCGACAATGAACAACATATGGATACGAAGGAAGAACTAAAAAATAAGCATAATACCCATCCACAGGAAGCCAAAGAAGCTCAAACCCTTCGCAAGCAGGATTTCAAAAAGAGGTGAAGAAAATAATGAATGGAATGTTTAATATTTGAATTGGAAAAACCCCTACCTTTACCTCAAGGACTTGCTCAAAACTGCCAGAGTCCTTTTGTGGGCCCCAACAGACTTCCTGAAGGTGAAATAACCCTCCAAGATCCTCCAAAGTCTGGAAACTCAGAACACGGGTTTGAAAACAGAGGATTGGAGGATCCTAGGAAACCATCCTGCGGCACAGGGAACTACCATTGTGCTAGGGATGGGTGAGCATTCACTAAAGGAGCTGACAGATAGAGGGTGGAAGGTATACCATGGCTTGTCACAGCTGACCTTCAGGGTATCCCACGGAATGGGGAAGAAAGCAGAAACAATTGCAGCAG
Organism: Lochmaea crataegi; assembly: GCA_947563755.1. Classification (NCBI taxonomy): domain Eukaryota; kingdom Metazoa; phylum Arthropoda; class Insecta; order Coleoptera; family Chrysomelidae; genus Lochmaea; species Lochmaea crataegi. The sequence goes on along the minus strand of OX387422.1, from coordinate 32,869,928 downwards.
TTACTTCAAGTGAATCTGCAGCATAAGAAAGCGGCAACTCACTAGTGCACAACTTCACCCAAGGCAAGACCGACATAGTCCTCATACAAGAATAACTTCTGCTTTAGGGACCAAGTAGTCTTGAGACTGAAAATACAGATGGCAGGAAACTGGACGGAAATTATTATAGCCTCAGTATATCTGCCATTTGACTCACCAACCCCACCTCCGTCATATGAACTGCAGCAGCTGGTGAAAACCTGCAGGCTCTAATTGGGATGGATGCCAATTCGCACCACACTGCGTAGAGTAGCAGTGACATTAACTCAAGAGGTGAGTACCTATTAGATTTTATCATTTCGAATTATTCAGTAATAGTAAATCGGGTGGCAAAACCAACTCTTGTGATAAAAACTCGCAATGAGATAATTGACATAACCTTAGCGTCTCCTGATATAAGCTCTCAGCTAACTCACTGGCATGTGTCTGAGGAACCGTCACTTTCGGATCATCGGTACATCTGTATGGAAATCTCCGAAATGGAGAAAACTGCAGTGAAGTACCGTAGGTAATCCGAGAAGCACGAACTGGGAGAAATACAGCAATGACCTTGAACACATACTAGGGAATGTCAAAAAGAACACCACTATGACTGCTTACAACAAACAGATCAGGAAGACAAAAAGAGAGTCCTGGAGGAAATTCTGTGGTGAGGTGGAAAAAACCTGAGAAACGGTTTGACTCCAGAAAATCCTTGCGAAAGATCCTATAAATCCCATAGGCAATATTTTAAAACCCAATAAAACATACACGGAAACTGGTAGCGAGACCATTCAAATTCTACTACAGGCACATCTACCAGATTCCGTAGAGACAGGAACGGAGCTATCCGTCAGACCTCCAACTCCCCTAGCTCGTGGGAGGAAAGAGGATTCGAGTGCTGCCAACAAAGTAATAACCCAGTGCAAATTGAACTGAGCTATTAACTTGGTTGAACCATACAAAGCTCCTGGGCCAGATGGTATAATCCAAGCGCATCTGCAGCAGGGGCGAATACATCTATCTCCAGTACTTTGTAAACTCTTTAGAGCATCACTGGCAACTGAATAATTCCAACTGCTTGGAAAAGAGCCCGAATCATCTTTATTCCCAAACCAGGTAAGGATTATTCCCAGGCAAAATCATTCAGGCCAATAACTATGTCTTCTTTCATGTTGAAGATAATGGAGAAACTTAGGCATGTTAGGGGAAACTTTCTCATTGAACGACCACTACATTATAACCAACACACCTACCAATCAGGAAAATCCTGTGAAACAGCCTTTCACCAACTGGTGTCGAAAATTGAGGATGTTCTAGGAAATCAAGAAATAGCTCTCGTAGCATTTCTTGATATAGAAGGAGCGTTCGACCACCTCCTTTGATTCCATGATAGCTGCTGTTGCAAGGCGTGGAGCAGACGACACCACATGTCGGTGGATGAAAAACATGCTTTCCAACAGGACAGCAACGATAAACTTATTTGGAGATTCCATGGAGGTATCGATAATGTAGGGATGCCCACAGGGAGGAGTCTTATTACCCTGTGTGACTTGGTCATAGACGAACTCATGCAGGAATTGAACAGGAAGGGGCTATACACCCAGGGGTATGCAGATGATCTGACAATACTTGTACTGGGGAAATGCCCTAATGTTATATCGGAGCTGATGTAACAAACTCTGGAAACCGTGGAGATATGGTGTAGGAGGGAATGCCCAAGGGTGAACCCTGCAAAAACTGCGCTAATTCCCTTCACTAGAAAAAGGAAGCTTGAGAGACTAAAACTGCCAAGCCTCTTCAACGTGCAGCTGTGTCTAAGCCAGGAGGTCAAGTATCTGGGTATAATTCTGGATACAAATCTAACCTGAATTTCTTACCTACATGACAAAACCAATAAAGGGAAAATGGTCCTAATGGCTGCCAAAAGGGCGATAGGAAACACATGGGGACTAAATCCACGGAACGTACACTGGCTGTATACAACTGTGCTGAGACCCATGGAGTCTTAGTTTGGTGGCCAGAGGAAAGCCGAACTGGAGCTATCAAAACTTCAGAGGCTTTTATCTGTCTGTGCATAACAGGTGCGATGAGAAGCAGCCCGACTGCGGCAATGGAAACCATTCTCAATCTTCCTCCTCTTGCTCTGCATATTAATGCGGAAGTGAAGATTCCTGTATACAGGCTGGAATGCAATGGGAATTGGCACGAAGGCACCAGCACCCATAGTCATTCCAGGATCACAGACGGTATCACTAATTCGCTTCTTGAGATGAAAAGTGATAACATGTTGGCCATAATAAACGACAACCAACCATACTATATCCAGCTAGACTGGGATGGTTTGGATGCATGCAGTCAGGAAGGAACGTTGATGTGGTACACAGACGGATCTAAAACTGACATAGGAACAGGAGCTGGAGTCCACGGTGCTAGACCCAGGTGTAATGTCCACGCATCGTTGGGGAAGCTTGCATTCGTATTCCAGGCAGAAATCTACGTTATCAATACGTGTTTGCAGATGAAAATCAAAAGGGGGTATGGAGGCCAAAATATCCTTATACTCTTAGATAGTCTGGCAGCACTGAAATATTTAGCATGTCCCCAGATCAGATCTGGTCTGGGACTACCTACAAAAACTTACTTATACTTATAAACATGAAATAGGAGGAAACAGCCTCTCACATTATATTCGAATGTGAAGCACTGTCTCATTGGAGATATATACTCCTAGGACTAGAGTATCCAAGGAAGGATTTCTCCAAGAAGGACCTAGTAAAAAGGCTGTTGAGCCTGATAAGGGCTACTGGTCTCTTCACATATGCTGAGGTGCTGAGGTGCCGAGATCTCGAGGCCTCTGACTGGTGGTGCCGAGCTAATTAATCAATTAATCGCATTCCAATAAACAGAGTATTCTATAAACGACAACTTTTGGTTTATGATGCTGTGGTTCATAGTAGTAAGAAGAATCAGGGATACTGTTACGTATGGGCTGTAGGAATAGCTAGACGCGGCTCCCAAGAAGTGGGGTCTGGGGTCGGCTTACTAGGACACGTAAAGTATCTACAACAGTAAAACATCTAATCCTTTGGAGTGATGCAAAATAGGAATATAAAAACTACTTTGTTACTTGAATCTATTTTGGACACAACCCCGAACCTTGAAACTATCACTATGAACTTTTTTTTAACGCCAGGTCATAGTTTTCTTCTCAATGACTCCTATTTCAGTGACATCGAGTCTGAACTAAAAATACATCAGCGGCCAGATGATTACATAAATATTATAAGAACTTGTCGTAAGAGAAACCCGTTTTTAGTTACAAAGATGGAATCTAATGCTTTTTTCAGCGTTAAAGAAATAGAAAAAAAAGAAAGAAAAAAGAAGACAAGGGGAAAATTAACTGGCTACACAAATTATTGAGGACCAGCCTTTGGACCTTTTCATAAAACAAAATACATTTTTCTCAAATCCGTTCCAAAAGGTTAGCATTAAAAAGACTCTTCAGTGAAGACCATTTGCTATTGGAACACCTTTTGGCCACAAGGGAAATCAATAGCGCTACCAAAGTAATAGAACCTGGATGAAATGATTCACCTAATTCCATCTGATGCTGTAGAAGTTTTTTATTAATCTTAGAGGCAACAAAAGAATAATCGAGGATGTAGAATGTTTTAACATAGAAGTGCTTGATTTTGATATCGACGGAGATGAAAATTTGAGAAATGCATCAATAACAAAATCCACGTGTTCTGCTATCTCTAGTTAATGTTTAGTTTATAAATCTATAAAAACAAAAATTTTAAACATAATAAGTAAAATAAAAAAACGTGCGTTTTTTTAATTTGTTAATCAGCAAAAGGAAACCAAACCTCAATATATCTCAATTTAACTATTGAATAGTGAAGTTATAGTTTTGAAAATATTGATCTACCTAAATAAATGAAAAAAAAGAAAAATTACTCCTGATTTACATATTGCGGGTTGATTGGTTTTTGCATAACATGGACCAGTTATGACTGGAAGTTTGTTACAATTTCTGAGATTTTGTAGCGGGCAATTCGCGTTTAAAATTCGCGATATTACGCTATGGTGGCAGCCCGAAGAACTCAAGGCAGGATACAATGTAACCTTCGGTTAATAAACAGCAGGTTAACATAGTTTATATAAATTTTTGTGGTTGAGATCCCGCAAAAGAAACGGAGAAACATCAGATCGAACGTTACCACCAGCATTAGCATAACCGGTTCAGCCAGTCCCGTGTCCAGTCAAGTTTCATTCCATTCATAGACGTCGGTAATACAAAATCTAGACGGGGATAATACATAAGATTGAATAGCCAATACGTAGAATTATTTAAAGTCGATATATGTTTATTATATATCAAAGCATGTTTAGTTGGAATTTGAGTTTCGAAAAAGAAAATCTACACAAAAAAATACCAAAGATTTGATACATTTTTACAGGAGGAAAATACTTCCAAATAACGATAATTTAGTGAAAGATGCTTATCCGAGTAAATGTCAAACTATTCACGAGAAATTGCTGACTTTCCTTCGACCTTTGTCCATTAAAATACCTATAGAAAGTGAATATTGGAAAAAATCGTGATTAACAAAGAAAATATATGGAACGTAGACAACGATAAAAGCAGCTTTGATGGCAGCTATCAATTTTCAAACTACAACATCCACATATTAATTTTAAAAATAAGAATGTAAAAATATTTGTCGCATATGCATGATATGGATAATATAATATATTTTGTGTTTCATATACCAATTCCCGGTACTTTTTCGACATAGTATGGGAATACCACCACCATCTAACCAACGGCGAGGGTTTTAGGAAGAACAGTAAGAGAATAATTCAAAAAAGTGTTTCCCAAACTAAGTTCTATACACCTGGTGAATACATAGGTATACCATGGAGACTATACTCGTAGGAGATCGGACTCCATGTATTCCAATTTCTGGTCATGGCAGAGGGCACCAGTTTAAATCCAATACCAAAAACATCTGACTGCTGAACAATAACTGCCAATCATAAGCCTTGCATACACTTTGAGCTCATGGTGTTTTATTCGTTGCTAGCTCATTTGACAGTATGTGAGGTAAGTGAGGTTAGGAAACAGAAATAAAAAATTTTGTGTATTAAATCCGTTTTGTCCTGTGTCAGCAAACGGGCAGTGTTGAGCGCGTTGCTGAGGCTTGGAGTGGAGCAGGGGTTGGTTAACCTGGTGGAGGACTACCTGACGGGCCGTGTGATTGTAGACTCCAGAGGGAGGAGATATGAGATGGAGGCTGGAGTGCCTCAGGGCTCGGTTCTTGGACCGACGCTCTGGAACTGTGTGTTTGATGAGGTTTGTGGGATAGTATGTGAAGAGGGATGTGAGATTACGGTGTATGCGGATGATGTGTGTCTGGTATGTACGGCAAAGGGAGAGGCGGAGATAGAAAGAAAGGCGGAGAGAATGTACAGGAAGATTGTGGAGAAGATAGAGCGGTGCGGACTGGAAGTGGCGGAAGAGAAGACGGTGGGGTTGCTGGTGAAGGGACGGAGCAGGGCAAGGGAAGTGGGGGTGATGGTTAAGGGAAGGAGAATTCGCATGGAGGAGTCTGTGAAATACCTAGGGGTGTGGTTGGATAGCCAATTATCCTTCAAAACCCATATGGTAAAGGCGGCAGAGAAGGGTAAAGTGAGGGCAGCATGGCTGGGGAGATTGATGTGTAATGTGAAAGAGCCGGGAGAGTGGAAGAGGAGGGTAATTGGTAGGACGGTAGAGCAGAGTATGCTGTACGGTGCGGAGGTGTGGGGTGAAAGAGCGGGGGTGAATGCGAGGGTTAGGCCACTTCTGCGGGTGCAGAGAGGGATACTGCTGAGGGTGGAGCAGGGGTACAGGACAGTGGGTGGACTGGCAGCAGCGGTGCTGGCAAGGTCCTACCCATTGGACGTGTTGGCTAGAGCTAGGAGCCAACGCTGGAGGGGTGCGACCAAAGAAGAGGTACGGGAATGGATGGAGGAGGAAATGGAGAGAAGGTGGGAGGAGTATGAGGGCGCGCTAAAAGGAGCGATTGGGAATAGGAGAGATTGGATGGACCGGAAATTCGGGGAGGTGAACTACTTCTTGACACAAGTGCTCACTGGACATGGGTCGAGAGTAGGGTACCTCCACAAGATTGGGAAACGAGAGACTGGTGTGTGCAAGAGGTGTGAAGTGGAGGATGATGTGGGGCATGTGTTTAGATGCTGGAGGAACGAGGAAGTGCTGAAGAAGTTGGAGAGGAAACTAGGGGAGGCGGTGTACTGGGAAAACATGGTGGAGATAATGTTGAGGGGGGAGGAGGAATGGATGGAGGTGAGTGGAGTCGTAGAGAGCATGGTAAGGGGGAGAGATGGACTCGATATGGCATGAGAGGCAGGAGTGATAGGAGGGAGAAGATGACGGTGTGAGCGGAGAGTGTGCGAGGGACCGCCGCCTGTCTCGAAGTATGCTAGGGTAGTGATTCCGAGGCGGGGGTAACGGCGAGTTTGAGGTGGGTTTGGTTGGTAGGCATCTCCTTGGGGATGAGTCCAACACTGTTTGGGTCCTGGACCCATTCGAACATGAGTTTCTCATCTCGGCCCGAAAAAAAAAAGGAAACAGAAATAAAAAATTTTGTGTATTAAATCCGTTTTGTCCTCGTCTACGAAAATATGTAAAATTGTGATCGTTTGGTGGTGAAATATGATATTATGTCGTGCCAAAAACATTTCTCTTCTGCATGGATTCTCAGAATTTTGTTTATCTTCGAATATTTTTAATCACCTTTGGTAACTAAAAACACTTTGGTTTTCTTAAATTCAATTCACGTCTTCGTTTTAAATCAGCTGCACTACCAACCATTATTGCAATAATTTTTAACTACACACCCTGATACCCATTTTTAATTTTAAACAATTTAAATATTTCTAAAAACTCTTACTTTTAGGTTTTATTATTCATTATCATAAGTAATATTTACAATTTGTCATTTATGAAAACTAAGGTTAGATGGTATTGGACTTGCAGTGGCGACGCCGCGGTGAAAAAAACAAACTGCTTAGATATAGAAGATTTTGAGGACAGGTTTTGTCAATTTTTCTACAAAATGTTTTTAGACTGTTAGTACCTATACATGCGTCGTTAATATACATATATCCAGCAAATTTAATTACTTTTGCAAAAAATGAACTAATGTAGTAATTTAAATGTTACACCACAAAACGTTAAAATAAAACATTGAGTGCGCTACGATCTCTGAATAATAATGTCGGATTAGAACATTGCCTTCAACAAGTGAGCAAGACTTTTCCGTAAGACGAATACCACATTTATTCAAATCATATACGGCCTTCTTTTACTAGACAAAAAACGTCATAGAAATTATCATCAGTTTATACATAGTTCTTCATTAAGTAATGTCCATATATAAATTGGAGAAACCCTAGCACACAATATGAAGATTTAACCTAAAACAGTTAATAAAATATTCCTCCTTATCGAGATATAAGGTGTATTATCATAAAATGATTTTAGCTCGTTGTTTTGACATCTTCCAATATTTTTTTGTCATCCTTGGCAAACAGTGTACATATTTTAGTATATTTTGAATAGTAGTAAAATATAGTTTTCCGCTATTACCAGAGGCGTGCATTTGGGATATAATAAAAATCACGATTTTGAATTTTCAGTAACGTAAAAGTGAAATTTTCATAAATATGAATATGAAAAAATCATTGGAAATAACATCAGCTAGAACTAATGAGTTTTAAAACCACATTGGTGAAATAATGTTGACTCGTGCGAAATAAGAAATAGAATAAAATAAGTACCTATTTAAAAAATTCCATTTATACGCAAATAACTTAAATACTACTTACTTTACCGCATAGAAACAAGAGAATGGAAATACATTCCGAAACGATTATTATGACAGTGGCGTAGATTGTAGCGGGGAAAGTATTTATCCCTACCGCACGTCTCTGGTAATAGCGGAAAACTAAATTTTACCGCTATTTTAAATATCCCAATATATGTAAATTGTTTGCCAAGAATAATCAAAAAATTTTGAAAGGTGTCAAAACAACGGGCTACAATCATTTTATAATATTTATAATGAAAAATCTAGTATATCGATTTACTTAAGTGTTTAAGGTTAAATCTTTTGTGCAAATGTTTCTCCAGTTACTATATGGACAATTCTTAATGAACCACCTTGTATATAAAACAAAAATCAGAACTTCAAATTACATAAAAGACTAGACTAGAGAAGTTAAAAATATGTAAGCAGTGTATATTAAATATTGTTGACTTAGAAATATATATGGTATATACAAACTGAATATTTATTATTCACAAACTTAAAACAAACTGTTTTCATTCATCTAATACTGCCGAATGATTCTATAGCTAGGAGCAACAGGTTATTATATATGACAAGAGGGTCGTTTGGCCTGGCTGGCCTTACTACACTGCGACCTATAAGATGTTTTGTGTATTCTATACATCTACGTTTAAGTCCAAAAGATCTAGGCTTCTGAGAAAGCGTATTAGAGGTTTTGGAGCTATAGTTTATTTCAGAAAGGTATAGAGTAATAAAACCTCATTAGGTATGCAAAGGGAGCACAGATTGACCCAACGAATATTTAAAATTCTTTCTTTTTATCAAGTGTAGGTAGTACCACCCGGGTTGGGGTCAATATATGGGTTTAGCCTATTGTTATCCATTCACAAACACTGAAATAAGTGTGCCAAAGGCGTGCCGGTAGGATACTCGTAAAAAGGAAAGAATTTTATTTTAACAGAATAAAAATTAGGCATTATGTACATAGTATTAGGTACACTTATTTTTTATTGAAAATTATACAAAAAATACATTATACAGAAATTAAATTATAAAAAATCATAATATTCTTCGTCATTTGAGGAACTGTCATCTATTTCAAGACCTACACCTATGGCCGACATCGAAATTGAGACGAACTGGACGGAATTCCCCATTTTATTACTCTATACCTTTCTGAAATAGACTATAGGTCTATAATCTGAGATCTAGGTAGACCTGTTCCAGGCTTTTAAGGCGTTGGCGAACAATTATCCTGCAATTAATTGCAGTTGTGGAAGATGTAATGTATTTTAGGTAACAAACTTCTAACCATTTTGAGTTTGAATCAATTAAAATTAAAAAGTAATTGGAGCCACGGTACGGTCCACCTGTTTCTGGCCATTTTATAACTGTGCTAGAAGGTACATTACGTGTTTCTGGATAATAATAATGGCTTTTTAAGTATCCCTGTCAATGGCCACCACACGTATCTTCTAGCGCAACCTTTCATGACAACAATTCCAAGATGTGAGGAGTGTAGCATCTCTAAAACTGTTTTTCTTGAACTGTTTGGTATAAAAACCCGATTTTTCATCAAAACAAATTCTTTCTGTAATGACAATCGATCTTTTTTTCTAAAATATGCACCAAATCTTTTTATTATTTTTCTTAGGCCAACCCTCTTGAAACTTCTGATAATACTGCATATTTTTTCTCAGCTTCGGCAATTTCTCCGGGGTGATTTGACATACCTTCTAATAATAAAACTTCACATGGCGGTGAAATTGAACTATAAGAATATTGTAAAGGTGGTCTACTTAACTAAGTTTGTTTAAATACATCACCATCAGCATCAAAGTCATCTTGGTGATAAAATATCTGATATTGACATAGATAGATTGACAATTCGAATCAAAAGGCTTATGATCTGTAATTATGTTGAACTCTCTTCCATATAAGAACTATTGAAAATGTTTTATTCCAAAATTATGTCCAAGCCGCCCTTGTCTAATTGTGCGAAATTTTTCTCTGTAGCCGTTAAAGTTTTTGAGGCAAAAGCAATTGGATTTTCATTTCCATTTATAATATGTAACAAAACCGCCCAAATACCTACACCTATCGTCGCATGCAAGAATAATTTCTTTGTTAGGATCATAATTAACCAAACAAGAATCAGATGTGAGCATACTTTTTAATTTTTGAAAAGCATTTTCTTGTTAGTTACCCTGAAAAGAATTTTGAATTTTTCCGGAAAATGTATACATTGGTTTGGCAATAGTGGCTCTGATCTGTAGGAAGGAATCATATAAGGACAACAATCCCAGAAATTATTGAAGCTGTTCTCGATTTTGTGGAGTACTTTAGAAATATCTGCAATCTTAGATAATGTAGGGTGTAGTAGGATGTTGGTCGAAATAGTATCCAAAGTATTCCTTTACCAACCAAGCTGCAGAATGTAGCACTTTTTTTCCGTCCTTAGCATCATTTGCAATAAAAAAATAATTCCAATCTATCTTCGTATTCTCCTCAACAATCTTCATCTACTCTCCAGCCGCTTCAGAACTCGTATATACTCGACTATTGCCCAGCGACAAATTTTACATTGCGTTATATGTGACTTCCATACAGAGGTACCTAATGCGAGGAGTAAATTTTATGAATATTATACAATTTAAAACAAAACTTAATGCCACACATATTCAAATCTAACATAAAAGAAACGCATTGTTTAAATTCCTTTTCAAGAACTACGAAGGGCGTCTATGGTTGAACCTGCATAGCTTGATACACGATTCTAACAAAGGCCACTATTACTCTGGCCTTTTAGACCTTGCTTTTTTTCTTGTGCTGTAAAGAGCAGTATCGGCTTCAACGAACAATGATTAAACTTTACTAAAATCTTGAATTGCATGTATAATAGTAATGTTCTTTCGTACTGAAAGAAGTGATCTATGTAACTAAAATCAGGTAGAGCAGTTTAAGCGATCGTTCTTTCGTTTTCAATCAGTTCCCCCTCTACACCTTAAAAGTGATCATAAGTAATTATTCTAAACGCGGAATTTATTATATCAGTTAGATCACATTGGTAAAGTTAACCTCAAAATTTTAAGCTAGAAGTTTATAATATACATTTACGTTTTTACCGGCTTTTACAGAGATAACCCTCTTTGGTGGAAATCCTAATAATTAAAAACATAAATTGCACCTGAAGATGGCAAACCAAACTTTATTACCTTTTCAATCATACTAGAACTTAAAAATTAAATGGGGTTTACAAGGGAATCTAATATTAATTTTCTTTCCATTTCGTTAGTTTTTCTTGTTCTTCACAGCGTAACTCAATTCATAAATAAAAAATAAATAACCTCCAAATGACAAAACGACATGTTAAATCTGTGGACATAACCTCACGAAAACGTCTTTAAGGCTACGATGAAAATGAGCGCGTTCTTTCGGGCATTCAGTGAATGAATGTGTTCTGATTGCAAAATCACTTCCACTTCAATCAAATAAGTTCCATCAGTTGATTCAGTTCGAAAGAACATAGCTAATAGTTATTTATAATGTAACGGATGTATTTACAAGTCGAGGACGAGCTTGCGACTGAGCGTTAGCGAGGGCTATCAAAAAAGTTCGAGAAGTTTATGGTGTGAGTATTTTATGCTAATATCGACTATTTCTATAGAAGACAATCTGAATATTTCGAAATTTTCAAAATTGCGCGCATTCCTAAAACAATTATAATAATCGAGGAAGTCAAACGGAATGATAAGTAAATTGTACGGAACAAGAATTGAACATATCAGAATAAACGAAAATGGCATAATTAAGGCCATTCCCGAATCTACAAATGGTTTATCACGTAATTAGAAAGAATAGAGATAATCAGATTTGTTATTTCCAGATATTTCAAAAGAACTTTTCTATAAGATCCAATATGACAGCTAATAATTTCAGATTTTACTTCGAAGTGGTAATTTGAGTGCCAAAATTTAGCTGTCAACATCACCTTCACCTTTGTTCGGCTTATTTGGAAGGCGTCATTTCGAAGCTCATTGACTGGTTTGGAAGTTAAACTCGTAAATCCATATTTTATTAACAATTACAATGTGCTCAATGGATGTGGGGTCGGAATTGACTCGATCTCACACCTCTATATTTCAGGCGGAGGTATAGGCAAATGAAATGCGCGAAAGAGTAGTCTAAGGCAAGCTGCATCCATATAAGGCTAGACTGTCTGACGGTACTCAATGCCATCTCGAGTCAGAAAGTGACGCTGGGATTGCATCGAATAATTGAATACGTTAACCGAACGGAATAACGTCAATCTGACCTGGGTATCGAGGGCAATGATAAAGCTGACGAACTTGCAAAAAGGGGGTCAGACACAAAGCCTAAACCAGGACATATTCTGGGTTTACCAAAAACCGTAGTACGAGAACCTGTAAGTAGAGAACCGTATCAGGGAATATATTACAGGGTAAACATCCCAAAGGCAAATGCATGAGAAAACTTGCATGGGAACCATGGATTTGTTCAGACTGCAAGAATAAGCTGATTATAATATGTTTCATGACTGATCATGCACTAATAAGAACTTGTACAAACTGGTTCAAGGACAAAGGTGCAAAAATATAATAAACCATTGAATTTACTGTTTGGACCCTTACTTTGTGGAATCTACTCATATTAATGTTATAAATGAAACTAACTGTTTCTAATTAATTCCACTATTTAATTACAAAATTTATGAAAATTATTAAAGGATATTGATAATTATTTCGATATTGACATATCATCGTCAGAATGACAGAAGTTTCATTTTATGTGATACCTACTTGATGTTTAATATTTTGGCTAGACCAAATAGTAAGTGACCTATCTTGTGATTGACTTAATATATATGAATAGAGAAAAGAAGAAGATTTGATTTTACAAATATTAAAGCTTAGGTATTATTAGCCCTATGGGGATATCCTGGATATCTTTTTCCCATTTAAGATCAGTATAACTGTGCAATGATATAGGAAACCAAGGAAAACTATATCTGCTGATCTTTACAATCGTTACTTAAGAAGACAATTTATTAGTGGAGAGCTCCCTAGATTTATCTGTTCATTGACAACTTCATATTGTGGGTCTCTCAAGTGTCTTCTTATTTCTAGTTCTTTAAGGAAATCTAGTTCTTGTTTCTTATCACAAATATGCAGTACTTCTAGTTCTGTGTTAGGTGTTAATGAATGTTTTGTGTCAAGAAGATGTTTTGCGTAATGTGATTTATCTGGCAGTTTTAATCTGTATGCTCGTGAGTGTTCATTGTATCTAATTTCAAAATTTCGAATTGTTTGACCAATATAGACAGCATTACATTCTGGACATTTAAGTTTATATATTCCAGACTTTTTTAATGGGGGTATTTTTGTTTTTACATTTAACAATTTTTTACTCACATTGTTTTCTGTTCTAAAAGAAATTGCTGTATTTGTTGAACAAGATATTATCTTTGAAATATTATTAGAAATATTACCAGCATATGTGATGGTTTTGTAATTTTGTATTTCCCTAGTTTTTTCAGGAATATTAATTGTAATGCCACTTTTTCCTCTTTTTTATTAATTAATTTATTTATTATATGTAATGGGTAACCGTTGGATGTGGCTATTTGTTTAATTATATTAATTTCTCTATCAAAATTATATTTGTTCATAGGAACTGAAAATGCTCTATGTATCATTGAATTATATGCTGCTAATTTATGTGACATGGGATGATTTGAATTATATAGTAAAGTCACATCAGTATGTGTTGGTTTTCTGTAAATTGAAAAATCAAGTATATTATTGACTCTTTTAATTTTAATATCAAGAAAATTGATTGAGTTATTTTCTTCAACTTCTAATGTAAATTTAATTTTTGGATGTAAATTATTAATATGATTGAACAATATATCTAATTGTCGTTCACTACCTACAAAACAAGCTAATATGTCATCTTCATACCTATACCAAAATAATATATTTTTTGAAATGTTATGATTTTTCTTTCTAAACTGTCCATAAAAATGTTTGCTAAAATTGGTGATATGGGGCTTCCCATTGGTAAACCCTCATTTTGAATATATACCTTATTATCAAAAGTAAAATAATTCTGATTAATACATACATCAAACAAATTAAGTATATCTGATATTATTCCTGGATTGATATTTTTATCCTCTAGTAATTTTTTAACAAGTGTTATGCATTCTTTAGGAGGAATTTTAGAGAACATATTGGTAACATCAAATGAAATAAGTTCAGAGTTATCTTGTAATTTGTATGTTTTTAATTTTTTCATTAGTTCTATTGAATTTTCAATTGAGTATTTAGATATACCTCCATAGCTATTAACTATATTGTTTAGTTTTTTAGCTAACTTATTATTAGGAGTATTAACGTAAGAAACTACAGGTCTAATTGGTTTCGATACTTTATGTAATTTAACAGTTCCATATAATTGTGGAGACTGAGGATTTTTATTAATCATGTATTTTTTCTCATAATCATTGAAAACATAATTTGAACTATTGACAATCTCTCTAACATTATTAGAAAACTTTTTTGACACAAAACATTCATTAACACCTAACACAGAACTAGAAGTACTGCATATTTGTGATAAGAAACAAGAACTAGATTTCCTTGAAGAACTAGAAATAAGAAGACACTTAAGAGACCCACAATATGAAGTTGTCAATGAACAGATAAGTCTAGGGAGCTCTCCACTAATAAATTGTCTTCTTAAGTAACAATTGTAAAGATCAGCAGGTATAGTTTTCCTTGGTTTCCTATAACATTGCACAGCTATACTGATCTTAAATGGGAAAAAGATATCCAGGATATCCCCATAGGTCTAATAATACCTAAGCTTTAACATTTCTAAAATCATATCTTCTTCTTTTCTCTATTCATGTATATTAAGTCAATCACAAGATAGGTCACTTACTATTTGGTCTAGCCAAAATATTAAACATCAAGTAGGTATCACATAAAATGTAACTTCTGTCATTCTGACGATGATATGTCAATATCGAAATAATTATCAATATCCTTTAATAATTTTCATAAATTTTGTAATTAAATAGTGGAATTAATTAGAAACAGTTAGTTTCATTTATAACATTAATAATAAACCATATTCGGTTATAGTGTTATCGAAGACTGCCAAACTGATAAAAAATGACAAATGGGGGCCAACTCCGCGTTAGTATAGAGGATAGTAGAAATAATTTCGAGAATCTCTCTTTAAATTTATATTATTTTAAGATGCATATCATTGATTCAGACTATATACATTGATATTTATTTTTGAAAATTACATGAGGAGTATTTATTTAATGAAATAAAAACGTATTACGAATATCCTTGTAACCTTTAATACGGTCCTGAACAGCCGATCTTCGGCATCCACTAAAATGCATACTATAAAACTATCTGATAATCAGGTTCGGTTTGAAGTCAAGTTTTTTTTTTATTCTTTGGCCGTTTTATAAATGGGATATGTTGTATCGAAAATATAAAAGTATATTGAGGGTATCTTTAAATGTTTCAACATAAACCGTAAGATTGGAAGAATGTTGAAAATTTTAAACAAATTTACTCAAACTGTCGTAGGGAAGTAGAAGTCTGGCTAACTCTATTTTCATCCAATGCTTAGAACTACCGATATTTTAATAATAAAAATCATCACGGAACTCTTAAGTTAGTCCTTGCCTTAAAAGATGGTAAAAAAATCATTTGAAATAAAAATGTGTTGTGGTTCTTAAAGGTCAATAACGAGGGAATCGTTAAAATTATAAAATACACATAAGATATGTATAAAATATAGGTACCTATATATTGTTCCCGTCAATATATTTAATTGACCAGCAGAACAGGCTGTCAGTTTTAATCTGCACAGGCACGGTCACGATGAGAAAAAACTTGTTCATTTAAATAATAAAAAATAAAGATCAATGTGTGTACTTTCGATATTTTATATTTAGTAATCAACCTTGAAAATTTATGAGTTGAACGATCGGTATATCATAAAATGTTTGACAAGATTTTTTTAGCGTCTACTCTAATATTTTATCAATTTATTCTTCTACAGTGTGTCTCACACATTTAGCACAGATCAACGAAAATAATACAAAGAAGTTTAATAATCAGACTAAAGTATTAATTGGAAAAAATGCTGTGCTGGTCAACTTTGTATCTGATGCCAAAACTAAATACATATTATGTAGATTCTAAGTGATGAATTCTCTAATTGCGGGAAATATTTCTAATAACTTAATCATAAGCACGAATTTGTTAAATAATTGATATTATATCTAAAAAAAGTTTTTTTGGCATGCTGGTTGAACACAATATATAATAATAATATATGCTAGATTAAATGGAGAAGTGTACTTACTTACTTTAATAAAATTTTTCTATGAATTAAAAGTTGGGCGGAATTTACCATAGATTGAAAAAATCTAGCTTTGCTTGCAAAAAATTTAATTTTTAAGAACAGAACCTCAGCTAGTGTTATATTTTTAATAATACAACCTTTTGAGTTAATTTCCAGAACCGTCCTCACGAGGTACAAGCTGTTTTGAATAATACTAAAACATCGCCCTGTATAATATTTCTTCATTGATTCATTGCTATTGTTATTTTATCAAATTCTTAGAATATGGTTTTTATATTTAAAGGATAAATCACAAAATCAGTAACCAAAAAAACTGTCCTCTTATTCGGCTATTGAAAATTGATGTGGCAGTTATTTTTTTTAAATCTATGGTTCATTTTATTCAACTTTCAATTTATAATCAAACTAAATTATTTCATTAAAAATTTAGTGATCGCGTGAGGAGTGTTTTTATTATATATTTGTATATACTCCATTAAATATTGATTAGAGTTCTTAAAAACCATTTACAAAATGATATTTTCCATATAAATAAAATAAACTAATTTTTAAAGACCAGTCCGGATTTTTTCCAGTTTCAATGAGTTAGTTAATAAGATTGTAGCAGTGTTTCATTTTATTAAAATTTAAGAAAAATCGAACTTGCCGTTCAAAAGTTATGACCAAAAGAAATTTCAGTCATATTTCACCCTGTAAATTAGTAAACAATGGAAGCAGATACTTTTAAATGGTCTTTTGATATTCCCCATAGGAGCCTCAATACGAGGTATGTTTAGTTTCTCATGACTCACCCTGTATATTTTATCATAAGAAATCAGTAGAAAAGATGGGACAATTGGAAAAATCGAGTGGGGCTGAGACAATCAAAGATACTCCTGGGAAACTTCGACCAAGTGTTATCAAAAGAATGCTTAAGCCAGAGTAACACTGCATTAAGCGTTTTGACAGGGGTCCTAACCGGACAGTTCCAGTTCTGCTTGAATTGGCATCTCAAAAAGTTCAAACTTGTGGAGATGGTAGAAAAAGTAGATTCTTTGTTGTGGAAGAAAAACCTCAATTCACATACTTTCGAATAACTCCGATAATAAATATAATCTAAGTTATTATTATATAACTAGAGATGAACAGTACAATTATTGTATATGTTACAGTCAATTTGTGAAAAGACGCCGTATATATACCGCGCAGACCGCATAAATCGACTAGCCATTATATCAACAGCGTCGGAGGTATTATACTGCGTACTTATTTTTAGGCAGTTTGTGAAACAATTCAATACTTACATCTACAAACAAGACGGTAATAGAATTTTGTACTATAACCAAATATTATTAATCTATGGCAAATAAAATGATTATTTCTATGACCCACTGTTTAAAATTTCTGTCTTGGTTAAAATAGATCATTGATTAATTTATTGAGAAGGGCAAGGAAAATCATTGAAGAAGCCATTTTTTTAACACTGTATAGCTTCTTCAATGATTTTCCTTGCCCTTCTCGATAAAAACTACTACTATAAAATCTCCCAGCGGTTAAAAACAATGAACAAAATAAACTGACTAACTTTTTATGCGCGTTTTATATAATGCCTAGTCAGTTTATAATTTGTGCCGTATTTCATATATAGCGGAGTAAGTTCAGGCAATATATATATATATATATATATATATATATATATATATATATATACCGGCTAGACAGTATATATATTGCCCAATTTCATATATTGACTGAAACATACATATACTAACATACTCTACTAACATTACGTTTATCTCGGTCAATAGGCTTTAAATTTTAATGATACATGTAGGTATGATATTATCAATAATAACTAAACGAAAATTTAAAATTTCCTGACACAAGACAACTACCTTAACAATAAAAAATACACATAATGTTTATAACAAATTTAAGCAAAATCCATCACTCATATAAACCGTTTTTTCTGTTGGAACTACAAACAAACATTCAAAATTCAATAGTAATGAAAGAAAACAATAAATATAAGTAGCATATGTTCCTCTTGATGATCTATTCTATTTACTTAAATAAACCGTTTTCCGTTAGAACTACGCAAACATCTTCCATATGACCCGTTTTCAATTGTTTATAACAAACACAATTGTTTTAAATGAAAAAAAAAATAAAGAAAGTAGCCTATGTTCCTCTTGATCTCCTATTCTATGTGCCTACCAAGTTTCATCAAAATCCTCCGTTTCTCGAGAGGGGTCCGGTCATATGTAATTGTTCTGTATCCAAGCCGTTACATAACGATACGGTCTATCAGTTAATTGAGCTGCTATTTTTTTGTAAACACAATAAAGTGTATAATAAATAGGCGGAAATGGAGTACCATCAAAAATAGATAATTCAGTATAATATGCCTTCTCCAATCACCTATAAAAAATCCCATGTGGATAGATAACATTCCCTTAATATTTATCTATGCAAATTTTCCAGATTCGAGAATCAATAAAAATAGATAAAGGACTATGCTTCCATCTTATGGAAAATAAAAGACCACTCAAATGCGGATATTTTGATACCAACTTATTCGTCTTGAAAAATAGAACATTTGATAACATTGCGCCAATGTTGTAATTTAATTAATAAACCCACAATTAATGATACTATTTTTAAAATCGCTTACGGAGATTGTATGAGTAAGACAGAGAGAAAATACGTAAATAGACATGTATTACAGATTCCACGAAGTAAGGATATCAGCGGTGATAAGAAATGAATAAATAAAACCAGGCAGGGTTGAACTGACCTAATTTTATCAGTTAATTTTTATATTTTGTTTTTTCTTTGTAGTATTTTGTAGTGTATTTGTTGGCATCGGTAACTCTTTAAAAAAAAATAGGATAGGGATGCGGAAAAGATTTTTTTATATGCAAGATGTTAAATGTCTATTAACTGTTAATACAAAAATGCTTGTGAAATGTGTGTAGGTAATGAACCCGACGTAAAGGGTGGTACTAAAAGATAATGTATAATTTTTAGAGTATCCCCTTTTACGCGCTCCACCTTCCCCCCACAGGCAGTGCCTGAGGACCTCATTACCTTCTATCCGCGAAGTGTAGCTGAAAAAAAAAATTTTATTGGCCTAAGCCGGTTTTCATATTTTTTTGGTAGCTAAAGTCGCCTTTTTGCTTTATTAAATTTTTTTGATGGCCGAAGCCGGGTTTTGTTTAATTTTTGTATTTTTTTGATAGCCGAAGCCGGTTTTTGTGTTATATATATTTTGATGGCGATGAGTGTTTTCCCTTGCGTGACATAAAAAGCACTGTTAACTGAAATCTAATTTGCATCATTATATTTCTTCATGATTAGGTATAGTTCGATCAGCAGCGTCAACTACAGTCAACCAGTCTACCTGTTCCATAATTAGGATACGTTAAGCCGTCACTCGAGTTCCCGTCAGGGAGAAAACTGACCTGTCTAAAAGGTGTTTATGGTAATTACGGAAAATTCTCTGAATCATCTGATATCTAGCTATGTATTTATTGCAAATTGTAATAAGTGAACAGTAAAAGTTTTAAGGGAGGTCCGTTTTCAGATGTATGAAATAAGAAATAGTTATAAATGTCTTATGTTTGGCACTATTAAACGATATTATTTTATATGATATCATTATTGGAATAAAATACGGAATTTTAATTCTACAATTTTATTGCGTACTACTACTGAACTGAGTCATAAATACATACATGTAAAGAAGCTAACCTAACCTAACATATAACCTAACCAGAAAGGATTTAAAAATTGAATAGATGAGGCTTTTACTTGATGAAGATCCATACTACTGATGAAATAAAACAAATTAATTTGTTTAAATCTTCATTAAGATTTAAACAAATTAATTTGTTTTATTTCATCAGAAAGGATTTACCCTTTTCACTTAGTATTACTTCAAGCATTTTGTGTATCACTATAGCATACGACAACAAACGTTTGGAAATATGTATATTAATAAACTGCCGTTTCGAAAATGACAACTTAATATAATAGAAAAATATATTCATAGCAATTAGTACTGACAGACCCCCTAGCCACCCCAATAGGTTATTCAACTTTTTCATTAGAATTCAGGATTACGAATAGGTATTAAGATTTACTGGAATTTTCAAAACTATTTAGTTTACCTGTAAGCGGATTAAATAAACTGGACGGCAATTCGAGTGCGGGATTAAAATACCTGCAAGTGTCGGACGGGAACTCATGTGTATTTTATAGTCATTAAGAATCCTGACGGGAATTCGTTTGTACCGGAATTGTATACGAAATACGTGTCAGTTATTAAAAGTACCTATTATAATATAGAAAACGTTATAATAAACTGCTATTACAAAATGACAAACTTATGTAAAGATGTTAGATTGTCAATTGAGAGATGTACCTTTTTTACATAATTTGATTGCAATCTATCATATCTTTATACAACTGAAAAATATAATCCTATTATTTAGTTTCAACGAAACTGGTATTCATCGTATGTACAACTATATTCACAAGTCCGACTCTGTTTCACCGCAGCAGGTGGAGTCCTATTGAATGGTTAGATTTTGTAATCGAATCAGAAATTTCTGACAAATGAACTGATTTTGTGGGTTTATTAATTAAATTACAACATTGGCGCAATGTTATCAAATGTTCTATTTTTCAAGACGAATAAGTTGATATCAAAATATCCGCATTTGAGTGGTCTTTTATTTTCCATAAGATGGAAGCATAGTCCTTTGTATATTAATGGGATTATAACGACAGCAGAAATTATAACAAATAAATTCAACACTTCAATTTAAAAACTTTTCTAGTTAAAAGTTTACATTATAAAGTTTTCCGTAATAGTGTATTACAATGTCTTACTATAAAATAAAGTACTCTCAAAATGCTGATTCATTAGAACGGTATAGAGATTTGCAAATTAACGAACCTTCTAAACATCAACGGATGCCTAACCGTGAGATTAATATTGCCATATCTTACTTTCCATCAAACATCTTGCACTTTACTAGAATAACTGAATAGTTGCAAGTACTTTTACAAAAGACAATTAAATTTTCAATTATTTAAATTCATGATTTTTATAGCCATACCGGTTGATGACATTTTTTTCCTTTAAAAAAAACAGTAATCACAAACAGATCATACATTATATTATTGCAAAAAGTATATTATTGTAAAATTATGCAATCTACACTTCCAGCTCAGTATATTCTTGAAGACATACTAATGAAGAATGGGATAATGAAGATAAAAATATGCCAATTATTCAACATGAAGTGAGATAAATTATCCCTTTTCTTAAATGATCAAATATTCGGACACGAACGTGCTTGTATTATTTATGGAAGATGATTGCGCATTCCTGTGGGAAATGAACCGTTACATCATGTCCTACTCATTTCCTGATAGGTTTTTAAAACTTTAGGAGCATTACTGCTTCGCTATACATGGCGAATACGCATAATTTGAAGTAGGTATTAAACATATAACATGTTACAAATCTGACAAACATATTATAATTAGCATTATCATTCGATTGAATTTGAATTGAATTCAAATTGTACAAATTTTAGGACCCCAAAACAAAGACTTATTTAACCAAATAAATTAATTGTTTTAACCCTTACTACGTGGTCCATAATTATCAAATCAAATTTCACAACAAAAATATAACCGGTTTCACAAATTACATTTGCATCGTCAGGAGTAAATTATAGAAAAACCGGTTGAGCAATAAATGTTATATTTCTGTTGTGGAATTTGTTATCAATTGATTTTATTTAATAATTATTTAACATACTTTTTTATTAACTAAATATACAATTTGAGACAGCAAATGTACCTATCCATTTTGTCCAGATACAACAAATACAATTTGAGAGTTAAAACTTAAAGATAAATAAAATTACCACATTGGTATTCTGTATTGTTTTTTATCATCTTTAACTCAATAATCCAAGATTAATAATTATCCTTTTTATAAAATCTGAATTGTGCAAGGGTAGAATGAGGTAAATAGGAAATTTGGTATTTATGGAATAGCAGCCCACTCGAAATTATTACCTCCGCCATTGAATGACTGGTTCACAGGTCTCAGGTAATCGCCTACGCCAGGAATGTGCTTCGCCGACGGTTAGGACTCCCTACAAACTCGATGGCCTTGGTCAACCACCGGACACCCACAGTGACGTTCACTACTCTTAAATATTCTCAATATAAGGTATCGATAATTCTAAATTGTTTTATTAGATGAGAAACAAATGATCCCATTGAAGTATTTATTAATGTGTATTCAGTTTTACGAGTATACGAGGTGTTTGCCAATTACTGTTGCTTCATGGAAAAATTGACAAAATTAAGAGAGGAACTACTAAGTCACAGTAGAGCATATATTATAACTCTAGAAGATCTCCTAATGTGGCACCATTAGAATGTGGCTAACATCAGAAATCATGGGTGCAGTACCGCTGAATAAGTTGTGCTGAATAATTTGTGCAGGTACGACTACAACGGAAGTCTTTAAACCACTTATTAACTAACCATTGAAATTGATGGTGCAATTTCCCTATGGTATTTACCAGTCATTTCTTGGTTTCGGTGATGGTTTTATCATGCAAAAAAAGAATGCTTAATCCGCACACGAAATACACTTTTTCCATTTTTGTTAAAATTCACGCTTTCAATTACTGTAAAACACAAACTAAATGACGAAGTTTGTTCATAATTTGACAATATTCTACTAACATGGCAGTTGACGAGAGAAGTGTTGCATTTGAAAATTTGAAAATTCAAAAAGTCACTAGGTTAGTTTACACCGTGTGGAGCAATTTGGTCCGTGGACCAAATCGTGGACTTATAGCCCGTTCAGTATTAAAACCGTTGCACGTCACATCTGTCATAACTGTACTATGTTGCCAAGCCCTTGAAATAATATGAGAATCTAGTATATGTCAAATGAAGTTTATCAAATATTCTAGGTTAGGTTTAGTTATTGATGGTTATTGCGTGCAAAGAAACTTCGACTTATTTCAGTTACATACAGAGATGTTACATATAGAACTTTAATTTGTACAGCACTAAGAAATTCTATTTTAAAAACTATGGAATTATTTTTAGCACTAAAAAGGTATGTATGGAATAGTTAACACTTTTATTTGTATGTTTATACCACACACTTAATTAGTTAGAAGTTATGGAACTATTCTAGTATTTAAAATGCATGTATGTATAAATAGTATCAAGGAAAAAATATTCTCTAATATAATTTTTAGGTTACAATTACCCAAGTACATGTTGGCTTCTAGAATGTTGTCACTACAATATGAAAGATTGATGTAAGGCTTACAGACATCCTATAAATAAAAAAGTTCTGATAACCTGGATCTACCTCCTTTTTAAAGGTAGGCAATTTTATTTTATATTTTGGTGAAATAAATCTTAAAATTTTTTTAGAAAAGCCGGGATGTGAAGCTTTAGTGTGTAGTTCATTTTCAACAAGGAAAATCATCCTGAGATATATGATCATTGATCATAGCAAAAGAAAATTGTGCAGCAAGCACCACCACAGCTCAGAAAAGGAGAGCAAATCCATTCTATTCTTCGAATGAAGGTATATGCGAATGATTGACTAAATCGTAGCACTGAAATCAATACATATTATAATTATCAGTATATTACTGAGTTATTTATCACTACATCATCTTCTAATCAATCCAAATGTATATTTACCATTTTGTTTTAGCTCTCCAGCATCTACCGCAACTGAAAGTATTGCTAATAAAAAGATTGATCAAATGAGCCGTTTCAATTCAATAAAAACTATTAAATTAATTCTTTGTAGTTTTTATAAAACTTTGTGATATACACATTTACCTTTAGAAAATGCTGCCTGAATTACTTATTTTGAATATCATGATTAAAATAAAATAATAAATAATGCCACCCCAATTTTTATGGAATTGTTTTATTAAAAAGAAACATTGCAAATTTATAAATTAGCTACTACACCGAAAAGATTGTAATACTATTTTTTTAAATAAGGTAGAACAATAATTGCAAATAGAAATCTTTCAAATTTGAGAGGTTCACGGACAAACCAATTCCAACCCGCAACTTCTGGAATGCATCTATCGGCTTGCTTGGCAGTACCCTGTATTAACTCAATAGGATTTTTAAAAAGATGGTAGGTAATACTTTGTGTCTATACTGTTCTATCATATCCACAATGTATTTTGTTGGGGGTTTGTTTCTGAAAAAAACATTTATTGAAAGGGCAGTATTCAAATAACCAATTCATTTCTTTTCAAATATACCTATATTATTATTTTTGTAAAAATAAAAGTAAAACAGCATTTATTGTCTATTAGGTATAATTTGAAATAAGAATTTTAAATGTATTAAACTAGTTGTGTAGTCTTCTGAATTCTAACATATAATTTACTATATCACTGTTAAAATACAGTTAGTATCTACTTACTAGACTACAATATAAATAATTTCAGCTTCAACATTTGTTAATCGAATTCTATATTGTGTCGCATTAACCTAATATTATTTATCGAAAAGCATTGTCCATAATTTATCAAAGGTTCAGAAAGATTCAATAGTAATTGGTTTTCAAACCATTTAAAAACATGTTCTTCATTCATTTCCCCATGATAATAACTCAACTGAGATTCATATAAAAATATACTTTCTGCTCCATCAATACAACCATCTTTATTCTCAGCATGTAATACAAAATATCTAGAATAAAAACAATTTTGCATTCTAAAATTTTACATAATCATTGTAACATACCTTTTGACATGAACCACACAGCACCTTTTTGGAAAATTCAGGATTCATTAATAAAAACAAATTTATACAGTGGTTTATTTGTTGAAAGTCCTCTTTGTAGATGTGTATCATATTTTAGTAAACTACTCAGAAACATTCTACATTGAATAATTATTGTTCTTCCTTCAATTACTGCAGTAACATTCCTAAAGTGACATGATTATCTGTAAAAAAATGTCCATGTATAATTGCCAAGTATTAAGAATAATGTAACAGAATATAATAAATACAGTTGATTGGGTATAATATTAAACTTATACTTACTTGCTTCATAAACGCTGTAAATAGTATCAGGAGTAAATGCATCAACTATTGCAGTATTATTAAGTTTCATTTATACGTTTTTTTGGATGTGACTTTAACTTTAATAACTCATCACTGCTTGTGAAAAATTACTACAGTTCTTTGCAGTTTTCGTCACAACATAACCCCAAAAATGTCAAGACGTCAACTGAACCAGAAATAAACCATTTTAATCGCGGCAACAGCGCGCATTTTCGCCAACATAAAAAGTTTTTAGTACGACTGACGTTAGTTTGAGTTTAATATTTAATTAACCTACGAGCTGTATAATTAATTACGAAACCTTTCTTTAAACATATATTTATATTTTTTAATACAATGCGACCTACAAATTTCAATATTTATTCAGTTTAGAGAGGCTTAACATAGTGATTGACAGAGGATTGACAGCAGCAATCGAATGACATGATATAAACAAACGTCTCTTTTTCGACACTTTGATGACGTACAACGGTTTTTGTACTGAACGGGCTATATTTAGCTTAGAACATAAGTGTTTATACTGACTGTTTTGCTGGATTAAAATAGTCCAGGTTTAAAGCCTGGGACCAAAATTGACATTTTCATATTAAAATGACATAACCTTAAATCTTTAGGTAATTTTATGATAGATTTTGATTTTATTTGAAAATGGATACAAAAATAATTGCAGGGGTAATAGAGTTTTTGAAAAAAAAAAGTATATTCAAATACTTAAAAGATTTAAATTAGAGTTATCGAAGTCTCCATATTTAAGAAGCAATTTAGCTTATTTGCTTTTAAGTAGTAATAATTTTATGGGATTGTTAAACAATCAAATAATTTTTTTGATCCATTTGTTAGTATTATTTGGTATTATTTTTTTAGTATTTATCACGGTCAGTTTTTTTTAGGTTATTTTGACCCGATCTTACGTGATAGCTGACGTATTTTTACTCTGTGCTTTTAGCAAACCGTCACTTTGGTCCACGAATACTAATGTGCCGTATTTACACCGTTAAAAATTGAATTTGAACTACCCTAGATGAGATGGATCAAATTCGAGTACCAAATTTTACTCCTTGGGTGTTTACACCGTAAGTAAAGTACACGTGACGTCATTTGGACCTCGGACTAAAAATTTGGTACGCCCGGTGTAAACGTACTTATTGACTCGTTCCCAAGTATTAAAAAGTTTTTGAATTTTTGGTTAAAGGTAAATTTTGAGTAGTCTCTGCGATATTCGAATATGTATATTATCTACTAATATTATAAAGAGAAAATATTTGATTGTTTGTAATGGATAAACTCAAAAACTACCTAACTGGATTTAAAAATTCTTTCAACTATAGAAAGCTAAATTATCAGCGGTGGTTATATATTATTTCCAGAAAAATTATCCCTACGAAAATTATAATAATGTAACCCAAGCATCAAAAGTTTGCCTACAAAATTTATTATTTGGCTTGCGCTGCGAAAACTGTTATAGGTACATAAAATAATGTATTAGGTGTTTATTGGTACATTGCCTACAAAAATGACCGCGAGGCTATATGTTTAACTATTTTGGTCAAGTCACGTCAAGAACCATTTTTTCCAATTAGTCAATAAAATTTTATTTCATTCGAAGCGGACCCATGGTTTTTTGTTAACTATAAGCAATTGGATAGTAGTTTGTACTTTTAATTACATTTTCTATTATTAAAAACTTTAAAACACTCTATAAAAAATACAGTGGTCGTGGGTTCTATCGAATGCTCGACGCCAACCGGCTCCATGCGAAGTGGGCGTCACCGAGCGAAGCCGGGACGGATCGTTATTCTAATAACAAATCCGGTTAACATTCAATAAAGTACAAATATCTGATATTGTATAAATTCGACGTTTTTTGGTATATAAATACATAAACAAAATATTATTTAATGTTTTCAGATGAATTCTGGTTTTCAAACTGTTACTTTTTTGGATCCAGTGTGAATTAATATCTGACAATGGGACCTATTTTTGAATATCGTTTCATAATTCGCGTATGCGAGAAATGTGGACATAGACTGTCGTATACGAAATCGAACACCGGCTATTTTTGAACACTTTTCGATACGATATGATGAAAGTGTCGCTATTCCAGTTTTGCCACTAGTCAAAATTACCATTTCCTTTGGTAAATATAAAATTTCTCTGTTTACTGTCAAATATTTTGACAGTCTGGGGCTAGGCGTCTTTTGTCTTGTTTTTTGTTTGATATACCTATTTTCCTATTCAAATTATGTGTTTTGTGTATTTAACATGAACAACAAAAAAGTTTACGCTACACGTGAGCAACGGGCGTCGTTGATAGAATTTATGGGGAAACATTAAAATTCACAATTAGGTAAATTCTCCAATTAATTTAAACGCCATGCCAGGTATCACCAAAAATTGGAATTTTTGGGCGCAATATAGGTTCTGCTTATAGGCAGGAAAAATATAAGCGTACTCTTCTTAATATTGTAGCCGTTTCGATTTAAATAGATATATGTTCTGGATATTCTGGATCATCACCTATCGGTGGAAATATTGCTACATGTGTACATTACACACATCCAATAACTCCAAGAAAATTGTGCCGAGTAAAAATACCACAAGAAGATAATCGAAGAGCCGTCAATGTCTAATGAAAGTAACAAGAATAATTGAAAAAAAGTATCATCTATAATTAACGATCCCAAAAATAAAACTGAACCTACCAAGTCAGAGAGATTTCTGGCAACAACTTTTGTTAATCTATGTTTTCATAAATGCGACATCTGTTAAGCACAGGAAAGGATCATGCTAAGTTATTGATCAGATTATTATTATTCATAATTTATTTTTGAGTGATAAATATTTAGGATTCGACATCAAATAACTCTACATATTGTACAACACCTTATATGCCACAGAATCGGAAAAAAATAAAGAAAACAAATGCATCTCGAATGGATGTCGTATGGTTTGACCCATCCATTATATGTCGCATGCATGATGATTTTCCACATACTCGCATACGATTCAAAAATAAGCTCCCGGTACCTACAATTTTGTCTACCAATAGTTCTATTTAAATTTATCTGAAAAGACTATATGGCTTACAAATGTTACACTCGAATTGTAATTAGTTGTCAATAGATTAGATTAGATTAGAATTGGAGTGGCTCTTTATCCTATCCCACTGCGACCTTTGCAGATCTATTGTGGTCCTCCCCCATATTTAGAGCTCGATATCTAGCTTTATTCTTTTTATTAGACCTATTAGCCTGGATACCGCCTCCTTTGCGTAGCTCTCTGCCCTCGGTTTTTCTTCTCCGAATAGGTGAAACCGCACCCTTGCTAGGCCTTCGCACTCGCAGAGTAAGTGCTCCGCGGTTTCGTCTTCTTCCTGGCATAACCTACAGAGGCTGTCATCTGCTAGGCCAATTGTGTGCATATGCTTCCTTAGCCTACAATGCCCTGTCAGCATTCCCACCATCATCCTCGTCGTTTCTCGACTTTGACATAGTAGGTCGCGTGACAGTCTGACCGAAGGGCTTTTAAGGAATAGCTTAGCGTGCCTTTGCCCCGGAGTTTCATGCCACCAGCGCAACGCCTGGTTGTTTATCCATTGGTGAATGCTCTCCTTGGTGAGGCATTTAGCAATTCCGCAGGAAGGTTCTGGCCCTATCATGACCTCCGTCGCTCCCTGCTTGGCTAATTCATCGGCCTTTTCATTGCCTTTTATTCCTTGATGGCCTGGCACCCAGGCTAGGGTCACTCTATTATGACCTACCTAGTCTGTTGAGGGCCTTGCGACACTCCCACACCAGATTTGACGTCGTCCGATATGAGCTTATCGCTTTTAGTGTTGCTTGGCTATCGGAGTAGATGACGATTCTTTGGCTATCTACCTCCCGTCTCATCAACTCTTCTGCACAGCATTGCACCGCCATTACCTCTGCCTGAAAGACAGTGGCATGTTTCCCAAGGCTTAGAGAGATCGTGATCTTCTCTTGTACCCCATATATTCCGGCTCCTACTCCAGAGTCTGTTTTAGAGCCATCAGTGTACCAGTTGAGATTCGCTATTATAGGAGGCCCTGTATCCCAGTCCTTTCTCTCTGGAATGATTACTGTGTATTCATTTTTAAAACTATATTGTGGGGCAATCTGATCCATTGGCATTCCCAGTATTGGATCTGCCTTTATTTCTTCATATAGCTTTTTGTAGACCTTACCTTGTCCTTGACTTATCGGAGGAGGCCCCTGTAATAATCTGTGACTTACAGATCTTGCATTTCCCTGAACGAAGATATGCAGTGGTGGCAGGTTCAGTATTATCTCCAGGGCTGCAGTCGGCGTCGTTCTCATGACCCCTGTGATACTTAGGCAAGCTTGCCTTTGGATACCACTTAACTGCCTTTGCGCCCCAATCTGCAGTGTCCTGGGCCACCAGACTACTGATCCATAGGTTATCATTGGCCTCACGACCTGTGTATATAACCATTTGGTCATGTTAGGATTCAATCCCCAATTCTTCCCACACATCTGCCTACACCTTCCGAGAGCGATTCTGGCCTTGTGCGTGGTTTTTTCGATGTGAGAATTCCATGTAAGCTTCTGGTCAAAGATTACCCCTAGGTACTTAACTTCTTTAGCAAATGGAATTTCCACTCCGTTAATTTGTGGCTTTTGTAGACCTTGCAAATTTCTCTTTTTTGTAAACGGTACCAGTGTAGTTTTGTGAAGGTTCACTGCCAGTTCCTCCTCCCTACACCAGCCACTTACTATATTAAGCGCCATTTGGGTGCGCTCTGATATCGTGTTTGGAAACCGTCCTCTTATGACGACAGCAAGATCGTCCGCATACCCTAGGCACTGAATACCTTCATCGGACAGCCGTACTAGAAGAGTATCTACAAGAATCGCCCACAAAAGGGGCGATAACACGCCTCCCTGAGGGCAACCCCTCCCCACCCCCGCCGTGATGGTTGCCTCTCCCAGGGTGGATGTGATTATCCTATTCCCTAGATTGACTGCAAGCCACCTGCAGATGATGGGTTCGATCCCTCTTCTTTCCATACACCTGGTTATAGATATTGGAGACGCATTATTGAATGCTCTCTCTATATCCAGAAAAGTAGCTACTGCTATTTCCTTGTCATCGATCGACTTGGAAAGTAGCCTGTTTAAGTCATCCAGAGCCAAGTCTGTGACTTGCCTTGTTGGTAGGCATACTGACGCTCGCATAGAGGGCGAGTTTTCAGAGCGTTGTCCTTTATGTACCTATCTACTAGCTTTTCCAAAGTCTTAAGCAGGAAGGACGTTAGGCTAATTGGTCTATATGATTGGGGCGTTTGGTCTGATATTCTACCTACTTTCGGAAGGTAGATGACCTTCACCTTCCTCCATATTACCGGAGTATATTTCCATAGTTGTCAATAACAGTGTACGGTAATTGAAATTCCCGTAGGTGAACGATTTTTATTTCAGAAATTGCTATTGAAGACAAACATGAACTCTATAAATATACGGCCGGCGTACAATCTTGTTTGTGCTTACCTATTACCAAGACCAAGTAGGAAATTTAGATATATCTGCAGCAGACCATTTCTATGCATAAAAATTCCTTTTAGAAAGCACTTCAAACGTTTGAAAAAGTTTTTACGTACAAAAAATCAAATTTAACGAAAGCGTTATTTTCAATGAAATATTTTTACAAGAAACGAAGCGACTAAATTCAAGTCAATGGAGTGAGTCAATTTCAAGAAAATATCTCTTGTTTATAATCTAAATACATTAAAATGTGTAAAGTTTGTAACTTGTTTTCCTCAAACTGAACTTTTAAACTATATTTTTATAGGAAAACTAATTTCTAGTTCCTGTAGATAGGTGAACAATTAAATTATTTGTGTAATTCTAATGGGGCTAAAGGAAATTGAAAATAATTACCCCATATGATATGTGAACTAGATAATATAGCACATAGATAGAGTTTTGAGCTGCAGGAAAGCCCTACATAACCCACCCTGTAATACAATTGACACAACGTAGTGGAAGGTTTATTGGGAATGTAAATATAATTTCGCCTCAAGCAGGTACTGTAAAGTAATAAAAAATTGTTTAGAAAACATAATTTAACACATAAGTGTCTTTGTTTGAGAAAAATTTTGTATTACATTGACAGTCGTTATTTCGAAAATTTTTGATTTTTCGAGTTGATGAAATTATTTCGTCTGCCTTATAATAAAATTCCTTAATGACACAATAATTTATTTTAATTAATGGTGCGTGAAATAAAAACACGAATTATCAATGAATATACAGTTGAGGAATTTAGAATTAGCTTTACATTGTGACTGATTCGCTTATGAAATGGGGTAATTTTCTCTGAGGTCCGCTTTTATTTTATGAAAAAAACTTCATCATCAGCTTTCAAATTATCTACATAAATTGAATTGTAGAACTAAAATACCGAATACGAACTAAAATTGGAATACTCTCTAAGCGATGAAAAACTAATTATTGTTCGTACGAAAATTATGTTTTACAGCAAAATTGATAAATGCTTTATTAATTTGTAGAGAATGGCAAAATTTGCTGAAAATTATTGTTTTATCAATATAAAACAGACCTACTAGTGTATTCAAATCAGTTCAAAATATCATGTCAGTTTAGAGATTTAAATTATAATTATTTTCAAAAAACTGACATACCTACTGTTTCTACGCACATAAACGTACGTATGTTGTTAGGAGTAAACATTCTCAGAGACCTAGAAGATCTATTGTGCCTCCTTCTTCTACTCCATTTCTGGGGAAAATCTCAAAGACTAGTATTTTGAGGTCTATTCCTTGAAGGAATTTTAGGATATCCGTAGGTGTCAGTTTAGACAAGGCAAGGCAAGTAGTGTCATGCATGCAAGTGTGGGAATATGTATGATTCTTCCATTTCACAGAATCTTCATTCTTCCTTCTCCACTATTTTGAGCCTTTTGAGGTGTCCATTCAGACGGCAGTGTCTTGCTAGGATATCTTTTAAAACTCTTAGTGCAGTCTTACTCTGATTTATGCATTCTTTTGGTCCCAATTTCCCAGAAGTATCTATGATTATATTAGCCCTACTTTCCAATGATCCAATCTCTCGTTTTTTCAGTTGTGGCTACTTCTTCCAATACTATATTGTTGCTTATGCCGCAAAAGGGTTCCGATCTTTAAAAGGATGTTTCAGCCCTTCTCTTTGCTAGTTCATGTGCCATTTCGTTTCCTTCTATTCCAGTGGAATCCACAATTATTAAATTAAATCATTAAATAACAAATTCCACAACAGAAATATAACATAGTATAGGAATAATGTAATATAATATAAGGTACTCCCAATGAAGCAAATGTTATTTGTAAAACCGGTCGAGTAATATATGTTGTAGAATTTGTTATTTATTGATTTTATTCAATAATTACAACTATAAATGTTTAAATACCCACATAAATGGTTACTTCCAAATTCAATTTGTATCTTTTGGTTTCTGTATTTATAGAAACTTGAAGTAGCTTGCTATGAATATTATAAAAATCGACTTGTCCGAGATTTTTTCTTATTATATAAAAATAAAGAAGTTAAGAGTGGGATAACACTTATTCCAGCACACTGTATGTTTATTTATATTTTCTTCCAATTTTCCCAAACACAACCAAGAAATGTTTGAATTGTGAAGAAATGTGAGACTAAAAACATATATAAATCTCTATTTATCTTTTAAATAAAAAATTGTTAGTATAGGTATTTCTTTATTTTTTGTGTTAAATTTTTGTACAGGTCTTTAGGAAAAGCTATAAAATTTCTAATTGGCAATATTCTTATTTATTGTTTATTTTATCGCTACCTACCTACCTGCTACGAACACCAACTAAATAAAATACTGAATAATAATTTCTTAAATTACTCATATATCTTAAAACGCCGTGGTGTTACATAAAATAAAGCATTTCGCACTCTAACTGCTTTATTTATCTAGTAAAGACTGATTCATTTCAACGAGCATTCCAAGTTTTTTTGTAGACTACCTCCTACGGTTAAGAAAAGATGTGCTAAAGCAGCGTTGCTTAGTTTATGCCTTTTTTACAGTGATGCCATATTTTTTAAAACAACAATAACAACAATTTACGAGTATGGTCAAAATATGTCATTCTGTTTCCGGCATCTTACGACTTACTTTAGTTGAAACCTAAATGGAATTCCTCATTACCTGGGGATTTATTTTATTTATCAAATATTTATTATAATTTGAATTTTTCAATAGAAGCACATGTTTTTATGGAATTATCGATGTATAATAGTATTTTATGCAACGATCATGTAATGATAGCCATTAAGACACGAGCATGTTGTATTAATGGCCATTACATGAAAGTTGCATACAATATTTTTTCTACTCCGATTAATAAGAATTATTTAATTAATAATTATCATATATAGTTACTTTTGAAAATCAAAATTATTTGACAGCTGTCAAATTAAGTGTCACCTAATATAATTAATTTCAGAAATGTCAACCAGGTATCCATGGCTATATTAAATATTGTGCGAATGTCGCATTCCTATTGGCTTAAAAATCTGTATCATAATGAAAATTTGTATCATAATGAATATCATTATGATACAGATTTTAGTCTTTTAATCAGTATATTATAAAACAGGAGTAGAAAATAGTATATTATGCAACGATCATGTAATGATGGTTATTAATACACAAGCATTAACCGGGATACGAAACGAGCCGAAGGCGAGTTCGTATAGTTAATGCGAGTGTATTAATAACCATTACATGAGAGTTGCATACACTATTTTTTCTACGAACAAGACATTTTATTTGAATTCAACAACATTACTTTTTTTAATTTTTTTAATACTTTTTTATACAAACAATAAGAAATAATATATGAAAGAAAAATAAGATCTTCAACTTAATTTTTAATCTTACAAAATAGCCACTATAATAACTATGAACTTAATTTAACTATTAACAATAAACATAAGCCAATTCATATGTAACATTAAACAAGATAAATTATAAATTACATTTTAAACATTTAATATTTCTTTTAAAAAGTGGAAGGTATCTACCTTTTTGACTAACGCAAAAGTTTGAAACTGTCATAAAACACGAATCTCTGAGAAACTGTCAAACATTCTACAGAAAATATTGGGTCTGCCTACTTGGTTATTTAAAAATCTAGATTTTCTATTGGTCAATTTTTCAGTTTCATAATGAAAATCAGTGTGTATCATTGAGTATCATGAGTATCATTATGAAACTGAAAATTGGCATTTAATTAACAACTTACAGTATACGGTATATTGTGATTGCGCACAGCGGTAAAATACCTCCTGGGGGACTGAAATTTGCCCTTAAGAAAGATGGGGGACTCCCAAGTTGTACCACGACTACCTGAGTTAATCCATTTCCGCATTTATTGGGGATTATACTGACCATCGAGGTGGATCATTACGAAATTACACATAAGCCGTATTTATTGAGGGAATACCCAGTACCACTAATAATAAATTGTATTGAGGCCCATATTTGTTTTTATTTTCTCAGTAATTTTACCCAATCTTTACCCGCTCAATCAATTTGTGAAAAGACGCGGTATATATACCGCGCAGACCGTTTATATACAGACTGCCCAAATCAGACCGTTTATATGAAAAATATTTATTTCATAAACCGACTAGTCATTATATAAACAGCGTCGGCCATATTATACTGCGTACTTATTTTTAGGCAGTTTGTGAAACAATTCAATATTTACATCTACAAACAATACCGTAATAGAATTTTGTGGTATACCCAAATATTATTAATCTATGGCAAATAAAATAATTTTTTCTATGCCCCACTATTTAGAATTTCTGTCTTGATTAAAACAGATCATTGATTAATTTATCGAGAAGGGCAAGGAAAATCGTTGATGAAGCCATTTTTTTAAGACTGTATAGCTTCTTCAATGATTTTCCTTGCCCTTCTCGATAAAAACTACAACTATAAAATTGTTAAGGTCATAAGTCATTAGACTTTATTTATTAATAGCTGAAACCCCCAGGAAATTCGGTGGTACAACTCGACGGTAGGATTATACCTACCTGATATCATGTGGTACAACTCGGCGTTCCCGGAAAGATGTTGTGATTGCGCGCAACGGAAGGATTAAGGCGATTGAAACAGGTGGACACAAATTTTTAGAAAACTTATCTAACATTAGGGTATATAAATAAATTCTTAGAATGATACGATTCCAATATCTGTTTTCTTAATGACATTTTGTAAATTCCTATTGGTTGAAGACAGTATAAATACAGGAATCAAATATTAAATATATCGTATTTCGAAATTGGAGTTTATGATGTGTGAACGTGGCAGCAAATTACATGAACAGTAACTATCCGAGATATATAAAAAGCAATGTAACATCTTCTCCAAGAATAACTATGAACGTTACCATATGGTCTTGTGGAACCTTTGTCAGGTTGCGATTCATTGGAAAACAATACGATACGAGAGACTCCAATCCTCTATTGTTCAAGTCAAGTGTTATCGTGCAAAATTCAATTCCTCTTCTTGCAGATGATTCCAAAGGGAAACTCCTGAGGCCAGTCGGTTCCTCGAAGCACTAGAAACAACAAAACGATCGTCTCTAGCTGTTTTCTAATTAGTAGTCATGAACCAGGACATCGTGTGGGCAGACTAGTCTCTTCGAACCGCTGGCTGAGGAAAATACAGAGTATTCTGACTTCTGTATTAAATGAATTAAAAAATGTTCAAGTAGGAACTTCAAGTAGGAAATTTACAAAAAAATATTAATTAAAAATAATAATTATGACAGAAAATTAAAATATGTTACAAATTTGATAGGTAAATTTAAAAATAAAGAAATATCCAGAATAGATTTTGTAAAAACTATATGTTATAAGGCATGTTCAAATTAAATATATGTACATTATATAATACAATAAATATAAATTAAAATAATAAAGTAAATAATATTTAGTTTATTTTTCATAACTTTGCGCGCAATCACAGCATACCTTTTTAGAGCCGTGCGCGCAATGGCATCATTGGATTAGGACAGCCGCTTGAGAACCCTGTCCGCTGCGCGCAATGGAAGAGTTCTATATAAGGTCAATGTAGCCAACACAATAGAATAAAATGATCAAAATGACATATGAAATGGGGGTCACTGAAAGGGTTCACCTATTGACTTAATTTTTCAGTTTTTCAGATATAAACCATGTTTTATGCAATATATCTTGTACCCGAATGATAAAATGCTCGTTTTAATTTAGGGTGTTTTGCTTTCTAATGTTTACCACAAATGTCACAGGTAACTGTCAACATTGTCAGTGCAAGCAACATAGGCGTAGTTTTAGCTTGGTATTTGTTTTGTATGTTTCAAATTTTCAAAATTGAATTATAATACACTGGAAAGACATATATACAAACGAATAAACTTTATAAAAATAAAACCACGCTATGACAACCAATGTTATGACGTTGACTTTGACAGTTAACAGACAGGCCATAAGCCTTAAGAATCAAAATTCCCTAACTTAAAACAAGCTTTTTATCTTATGGGTACAATATATATTATATAAAACATTGAGTATATCTGAAAGAAACAAGAAGTAAGTTAAATGGTGACCCCAGGGCGTCGGCCCAGCTTTGTAGTGGAACGCTTCTGAAGCGATAATGACAACCAAGCAAGGTCGAGCACGGTTAGTACTTGGATGGGTGACCGCTGGGGAAACACCGTCGTAGAGCCCGTACAGCCTGCAGCGAAGCACCGTAGATTACTAGGGTCAGTAGCATATCACAGCTCGCAGGCATTATACCAATGAGCACGAGGTATAATGGAGATATGCCGTCTTTCGGATGAGACGTAAAACCGAGGTCCCGAGTCCATGGATGTTGGGCTCGATAAAGATCCCTACCACTGGTTGGAACACTAGTGGATTCGGCAAAATTTCCGGTTAGGGGTAGAGTGCTCCCGGCGTCGGTGATTAGCCTAAGTTGCAGAAATAGACCGACGTTAAATAACCGTATAAAAAAAAAAAAAAAATGGTGACCCCTTTCAGTGACCCCCATTTCTTATGTCATTTCGATAATTTTAATTTATTGTGTTGGTTACATTGACCTTATATAGAACTCTTCTATTGCAGTCTGCCCGTATAAAGAGAATGGAGACCTCTTGCAGTTCCATAAATATTTTGATATTTAACAATTTTTTGTCAAACCTTTCGGGATAAATTCAGATCATTCAGTGAACAGAGAAGTCTAGCGACAATTTAAGCTCGTTTGAAAAAGTTTATTTATATATGTTCATTTGAATTTACTGTTTGGACCCTTACTTTGTGGAATCTACTCATATGAAATGAAAGTGTTTCTAATTAATTCCACTATTTAATGAAAAAATTATGAAAACTCTAAGATATTGATATAATTATTTCGATATTGACATATCAACGACAGAATGAGAGGAAGTTACATTTTATGATATGCCTACTTGATGTTTAATATTTTGGCTAGACCAAATAGTGAGTGACCTATCTTGTGATTGACTTAATATATATGAATAGAAAAAAGAAGAAGATTTGCCAATATCGAAATAATTATCAATATCTTAGAGTTTTCTTAATTTTTTCATTAAATAGTGGAATTAATTACACTTAGTTTCATTTAAAAAAGTAATATGTTCATTTGCTTATCTATATGTTTTTATGTAAATATAAATAAACATATAAAACTGCATACTACAACCATAATCCCTTCTAATTAAAATCAAACAATACACTATATCCAAGTTACAAAGTAAATTTCCCAGTATTTTCGTGACCAGCTAACTGGGCTACTGAGAGACCAACATTTGTCAGGGAGGAAAAGATGCTGGGGGTGGCAGTCTCTCTGCCTCCAATGCGTTCACTATTCTGTTCAGTATCTGCCGGGTAACGCTGGGGGTTGGAGTTTCATTCGCTTTGCTCCCGACAATTCACGTTTAATAACTGAAAACTTTGGCAGTTATGATTTCAATCTTCCCCGGTTAATTTTATGCTATGGTCTAAAATTATTTGTTGATTTTTCTGAAATGGATATTTTTGTTACTGTTTACGGCTGTTTATTTTTAGTAGGAGTTATCGGTAATGGGACGTTGGCGGTTACTCTTTGGTGGGGCCGTGGTTCGAAAAGCCCATTACTGTTGGGACTGATTATAGCTGATTTTTTTGTCTGCTGTCTGAGTGGACCCATCACCGCGGCTTTGTATACCATTCCTCCAGATTCACCGGTATGGTTGATTGTTGCTCAATTTATGCAGGTAATTAACCTTTGCTTTTATTAGTATAAAATGATTTTAAAATGTTGACTCTCTACATAAATGTATTTTTAATGTTTCTATTGTTTAAAAATTCATGAATGCGGTACTCATCACGTTTCCTAAGGTGAAAAAGCGAAAGCCAGTATGGTCGGAAAAATTGGAATGATCAATTTCTCATATATGTATCTGTAAGCTTTTAAATACATTTGACTGTATGTACTGTATAATTGTAAATTCATCACAGGTACGCCAATTAAATGTCCAGTTTATTCAATATACTAAAACTTTTAACAAAACAGCTAACCAGTTAAAAAACGAGTGTTTCATTGTTTTAAACCAGACAACCGAACAAGAATAGTTTTCATCCTTCTGATCTCATTTGGTCGTAGTTTTCTAGGAGTATATTTGATTGTGTTAGCCCTATTAGATCTTCCCAACGATCTGATCTTCTCTTTTTTTTTGGTCTTACCTATTTATTCCAATATTATATTGGTGCTGATCCGCAAAAAGGTTCGGATCCACAAAAGCTTTACTCCCTCTGATTGCTAGTTCATCTGCTATTTCGTTTCCTTCCATTCCAATGTGTCCTGGAACCCACATTAAATTGAATTTTTACAGGTATTCCCATACCATTTTAGAACGGATTACACAAGAGCACAGCGCTTTAATGACTGCTTGACTACCCGACGTGATAATAAACCTTTACCTTCTTTATCTTGGAAATCGTGATAAAAAAGTTTATTGCACCCTGTATATTTCACGTTAGCATTATAAAATTTTCCACGCGCTTTTTTAATCAAAATTATTTTCGAGGTTTGTTAATCGTTTAAAGGTGATTAACTTTTACTTTAAAGTAAAGTGAAATTTTTAAAGAAGGGTTGGTTATGTTTCTTAAAATAAGTATTCATTCCGTTTTGAATTGCTGTCCAACTTTTTGCAAATCAAAATTCTCAGCACAGTAATTCCCCAAAGGGACAATTAAGATTAATATTAATATTTAA
This sequence comes from Lochmaea crataegi, assembly GCA_947563755.1. NCBI lineage: Eukaryota > Metazoa > Arthropoda > Insecta > Coleoptera > Chrysomelidae > Lochmaea > Lochmaea crataegi. Next base: position 32,830,155 of record OX387422.1, on the reverse strand, counting down.
ATTAAAAAGTTCGTTGTGGATGAGCCATTTGACTGAGATCACAATTCTTGAGAATAATCCACAGAGTTTTTCTTTCAAAACTAGATACTCAAATTTATTTTAATATTATTGATTGCATAATACTTTGAACAGAGCGAACTGCTTTATCCATATTGGAAAAGCGTGGGTATTATCATTCTTCTATTTCTGGATCGCTGGAGAACTGTTAATTCAATTTAATATAATACTTACGAAATAATTCCAATTCAGAATGATGAACATAAGACATTTTCTTATTACAGTTTATCATTATTTCAAATTGATAGTTATTATAATTGATTTGGTATACCTTTTTAATGTCAGTTCTAACCATCTGAATTGTCTTCGATATTCAACCTTGTATATCTGTATCTGTATCTGTAGAGTGGGGAGGGTGAGTTTAGACCCACAGCACTTAGGCCACATGTGACCCATTGTACATCCTCCCGAGGAGTTGTCCTCCTAGGTCATCGTCCATCCTGTCCTTTCCAGGAAGGTGGACAGGTCACTAGGAGACATCTCCTTTATATCGGCAGGTGTAGGCCAAGACTCACTGAACACACACTCTCTTATTGACGATAACTCCGGGCACTCGCATAAGACATGTCTGACGGTTTCATCTTCTTGTTCACACATTCTGCATAGAGGTGTGTCCACTAGCCCCATAGTATGGAGGTGTTTCCTTAGTTGACAGTGGCCAGTCAGAAATCCTACTATTAAGCGTAGGTTTTTCCTGTTCATCGCCAAATATTTCTTCGTCGCCAGCTTCCCAGGGTAGCCCAGAGTGATCCTGGCAAGACTGCATCATTTGATTCCATCCCATCTCTTTAGGGATTGAGCATGGGTGTAACGCTTGGCTAGTTTCGCAATTGTCGAAGTCGTCAGGCCGTAGGTGTCACTGGGTCCTAAAATTTTCAGTCCAGCCGCTTCCCTGGCTAAAGAATCGGCAATGCGATTACTTTTACTCCTGTTGTGCCCTTTAACAACCCAACTCAGGATAATATTGTCATCTACCGAGGCGTTAGCTAAATCTTGGTGGCACTCTCTAATACTAGCCCTGATGTAACACGTTGTCTGTTCAAGGCTAATAGGGCTTGTCTGCTGTCAGTGCAGATTGTTATGTTTTTGCCAGAAATTCCTTTTCTGGTTAGTTCTTTTGTGGCAATTGAGATACCGGCCAGTTCTGTTTGAACCACGCTGGTATTTTTTACCATTCCCCACTTAATTCTTCGGCTAAGTGATCTGGAGTAAACTCCACATCCTGAGCCTTCTTTGGTTTTTGAGCCGTCTGTATATATGCGTATTGCATTTGCAGCATCTGATTCTCTGTTCTGTTTATCAACCTTGTATGTTTGAGTATTTAAGTTTTCAGGTACGTATTAACTAAACTAATTCCAAAAGTTTAGCCTGGATTAAATTGATTTATTAAGTAGGTTCGCAGCCAAATACTGGGGGTACTTTTTGTGAGCTTTTCCTCAGTATTTTGTTGAACTACGTTACGTCTGTTCTAACCTACCAGGTATGTATCAGCGAATAGAAAATACGTGCAGCTTGCAAATTCCTAAAAACTAAACAAAACTAAAATCGATAGAGAATGGAACGAAGCTTGCCAATATCTTAAAGTGCCTTAGATCTATAGGTCTGTGAAAGTCCACCCTTCATTAAGATTATATCTTACTAAAGTAGTATTTTTAGTACCATTACTGTTAAAAAGGTCTTTCCAGATCGTCAAACTCATCATTATTTTATTTTAGATTCTTCAAAATAAGCAGTATTTCTAAATACACTTTTGCACATGGTTACAATCCAATTGACCATGTTGTTACTCAAGATGCCTGTAAGTTTCTTACCTTTTTTTAGATGATCTGTATATCTAGAGATTGATTCACTAATTTAGTGGTGCTTCATCTTGCAAAAACTTTTGGGTTTGCTCAACAGGATATAAAGTGAATTTGGAGCAGTGACAAATAATTATCGTATGTGGTGGTTGTAAAGCAATTAACAACTTCAGTGAATTACAGCTGCTATCAAACAAATTTACTAAATTAACAATAGCAAATATTAGCTAAGTTAGTCATTAAGTCGCAGAGTAGCAGAAAATAATGGGATATTACATTAACTAGAAGTTTATTCCAGATGGGTAGGAATAGCTCGAAAAATAATTATGTATTCTCATAAATATCAAAGGGCTAAAATGATTTTAATTCTTCTTTCATATTAGCAATCCGACTATTGAGAATTTTTTAGGTGATTAAGCTCACATTTACCGTCGATAATTTTGATAATAAAAATAGAGTAATTGAATTTTTCTCCTGACTTTAAAGGCGTATTCATGCAACATCAACTAAACTAGAACTAGTTTAAGATTAACATTAAATTTAAACTAATAATATGCAGCTGTTTATGCAACATAAATTAAGAAATTAATAAACGGAGAGGACATGCGCATTTTTTTCAATAATTTGTCAAAACTTCCAATAGTAATCGAGCTGTCAGATAACTGAAGATAAATATTAATCATAAACCAACTTGCTTATGAAAATAAACTTGTAATACAAGCTCATGTAAACAATAACTTAACACAAATCACCAGTGCTTGACGCATGCGTGGTGTCGAATTCATGGAAGAAATTAATTTCTTAGTTGAAAGTTGGCCATCTTTTTTAGTTTTAGTTTAAATCCTAATTTCTTGTATGAACACCTACATTACATGACATGGTTTTTATGTTGTTAGTTTTAGTTAGGTATACATTAATTTAAGTTTTAATTTTTGCTTGCATGAATCCATCTTAACATTAACAAAGGTAAACGTGTTTAAGATCTATGAAATATATTATTGAGATCAATAATATACATATAATAAGAACTCATTCGTATAATTCAGTTTCTACTTATGCGGTGGAACTTTCTCAATTTTCACCTAATTTAAATATCAAAATTGTAAAACAATGAATGTACTCAACTTATTATCAAGCCTCTCCACTACGACCTTTGCAGATCTATTGCCTGTACCTACCCTCCTGTTATTCTAGAGTTCATTGTCTAGACCCGTCCTTATTACTAGACTTCGAATTCCAAACTTCAGGTCCTCCATATATTGGGAGGGTTGTGTTTTTTCCTTCCCTATCGTTGAAAACCTCAACATAGTCAGACCTTCGCAGTAGCAGTATGTGCGCTGATATTTCCTCATCTTCTTGGCAAAACCTGCATATGGTTGTGTCTGCCAATCCGATGTTATTCATGTGTTTGTTAAGTCTACAATGCCCTGTCAGGAGCCCGACCAGGATCCTGATTGTTCTCCTATTCTGGCTCAGAAGGTACTCCATGAATTTTGGCGAGGGTTATTTGATAAACTCTTTGGCCTCATTCTTGGCGCCTTGCTTTACCATTCTCGAGGCTTCTTTTTCATCCAAGTACTGCTATTTGTTTTTGCAGCGCTTTCGCTATGCCACAGAAAGATTCTGGGCCAGTGGGAGCACATCGTGCCCCTTCTCGGGCTAGTGAGTCTGCCTCTTCACTGCCCTTGTGATCTGAGTGGCCTGGTACCCAGGCAAAGGACAATCTATTATGACTGACCAGCTCTTGTAGCGTCTCCAAGCAGTCCCAAATAAGCTTGGAATTGATCTGCATGGAACTGACTGCTTTTATAGCCGCTTGGCTGTCGGAGTATATGGCAATGGTCTTTTCCTCAAAACCTTGCTTCAATAGCTCTCCTGCACAGTGCTGTATTGCTGCAACTTCTGCCTGGAATATCGTCGTGTGTTTGCCTGAGTACAGTGAGACTCTTGTCTTTGTCTAGGCAATATATATATTTTTCACTACTAGCCTCTAAACCTAACTTTATTGACTTTTGTTGAGGTAGTAAAGTTGTTCATTATTAACCAAGGTAGAAAAATACAGAGCCTACTTGATTATAACTAAATCTCAATCCATTTAATAGAATGTGAGGTTAACTTGTGCACAGCTGTCATGTCATGTGAAACGGTAGTCGACAAACTAATATTTAAAAAAATAAAACGCCAGTATATAGTGAAGTAGTGAAATAAATGCTATATGAGCCACGGTAGAAAAGTGTATTAATGTCTCGGTCTTTAATGGACCTCGACAATAATATCTCGCTTTTCTACCTTGGCGCATAATTACTATTTCCTGCTCGTACACCATCCTCGGTTTTTGGGCCATATGTGTAGTAGGCCATTTCTGCAATAATTGGAGGACCTTCCTTCCATGCCTCTCTGCCTGTTATGACTGTTTTGAAGTTTTTTCCGAAGCTATATAGTTTGGCAAACTTATCTGAAGCTGTGAAAGGAATGCGGCCGAAAACATTCGATATTGCCACGTTTAACTTTGAAAAAGCTAAAGTGATGAGTATGTAGTACTAATTATTTGAAAATAGATTTGATTATTATCAACAATAAATTTATGTTAATTATACATTATTGCTTTTATATGCTTGTTTCATTGGATTTTGTCTACTAACATTTTTTTTTCAAATAATGAATGTTAAAAGGTAAACATTTTTCCGAAGATGTTATGGGTTTCTTCCAATCCGGCATCCCGCGGTCAGTTGGGCTTGTTAATCCTATACTAGTTCGCTCCAAAGATACTATACTGGTTCGCTCCGGCTACCTGTGACGTTCTCGTGACGGGGATTAAAATGTGACCGTTGCCGCCGCCGGCTGGATCGACCAATATGTCCATACCTACCTGTTCCATACCTAACCTAACTTTTTTTTTCTTTTTTTTGTTGGGTGAGGAACCTCATGGCTTCCCCAGCGCTCGAATCGTGTTTATCTCGACTGGGAGTGTGGGACTCAGGGCCTCTAGCTCTGGCTAGAGTAGTGCAAACCCTGCCTACCGCACCAAACCTCACCTCTTTTGCCCAGTGCACTGGGAACACCTTTCGGTTTGCTTCACGTGCACCAGCTTTTTCCTTCTTATTCGATATTTCTATTGTAAATTACCTCTTCATGTTCTTTCTTTTTCATTATTTTAATTATAAGATCATACCCTATGTTCCAGTTTCTCTCTGGTTTGATCATCTACTTGATTATACTGTCCGTTTTTGTTTGATTATCTGATCTTTCTGCTGCGTCTTTCCTATCTGCTGCAAACTCCTCACATTTGAAGAGAGTATTTTCCGCGCTATCAACGTCTCCACAGTAAATACATAATTCGTCTTCACTTTTTTTAATCTTGTAAGTATATGTTTTAAAACTCCCGTGCCCCGTTAGAAATTGTGCCATGTAGTAGTTCGACTGTTTAAATTTACATTCTGTCCAATTCTCTATTTCCGGCATCAAGCGCTTTGTCCATTGTCCCACGTTTACCGTTTCATTCCACCTTGCTTGCCATTTCTCCATAGTTATTTCTTCCTCCCCCTTCTTCAGCTCTTTTGTTAGTATTTGGTGTCGTTTCTTCATGCACCTCTCCTCTATAAGTAAGTATATGGGTGAGATTCCCGAAATAACTTGTACGGCCTCCAAGGTCACCGTCTTGTACGCACAGATAGTTCTGAGTGGAAAGTTTCTTTCCGTTGACAACAGCAATTTTTTATACCTACCTATTTTGGACACTTTTTCCCAGATGGGGGCAGCATACAGTAAAATTGATTGGACTACTCCATACAGTATCCTTTTCCAGTATCCAGGTCCTTCAATGTTTGGCAGTATCTTGCTAAGCGAGCTGGCTTGTCTGCTAGACTTTTCACAGATCTTTCGTACGTGCTCGTTGAAAATTAGTTTGTCATCCAACCATACCCCGAGATACTTCACGTATTTACTTGGCGTTATCTCAATGCATTCTATATTAAACTTTATACCTTCTCTATTTCTTGGTCCTTTAATAATGATCGCCTCCGTCTTTTCTGGGGCCGTCTGTAACCCCCGCTGCGTTATCCAAGAAACAATTTTTCTATTATAGCTTCGTTTGCCTTATGTATCAAATCCTCTTTTCCTTCAGCCGTGACAACAACCGCGAGGTCATCAGCATAAGCTGTTGTACTGCATCCCTCCGGGAGTTTCAGCCTAAGTATATCGTCATATAGGACGTTTCATAACAGGGGACCCATCACTGAGCCCTGTGGTACCCCTTGAGTCATATTCATATAGCTATTTTCTATCGCCTGAAGTAGTTAAATACTATATTTAGTAGATACTGGTCTATGTTTGCCTTTTCCATTACTTCAATTATTTTACTCCACCTGGCCCTATTAAAAGCGTTTCTAATATCGATCAGTAGTACGGCTCCCCATTTCATTCCGTGCACGTTGCGTGTCGATATGACTCTCGCAATCGCGTCCAAGGTGGATTTACCCTTGGTGAATCCAAATTGGTTTTCTGATATTGGATGTTTATTTTCCAACTCTGCATATAAACGGTTTTTTACCAGATGCTCAAAGAGCTTTCCCATGACGTCCAAAAGACAGATCGCTCGGAATTTCTCGTTTTCCCCGCCGGGGGTTCCTTTCGGGATTAACACCACTTTCGCTTTTTTCCAGTCTGCTGGAATCTGTTGCCTGGTTAGTATGTCATTCATTATCGTAAGGATCAAGTCTGGGAACTCCGCCACTACAGTTTTTACATTCTCCGCTAGTATTCCTTCGATCCCGGGCGACCTTTTATTCTTGAGTTTGAGTGTAGCGTTTATCAGTTCCTCTTTATTTCATAGGGTAGATTGTGCACATTGGACTTTTCCCGGTAGCGGAATGTCTCTTATTTCTGGGAATTAGTTTTCTACAATTTGTTTCTTTAGATCCTCCGTTATTTCATATAGCGTTAGCATGTACCTAACCTAACCTAACCTAACCTAACCTAACCGTTGACTAATAACATAGGTTTTGACTTTTCACTTGACATTTCACTAACTTCTGCGGAATTCATATTTTTAAATCTTTTCAATGTCATCGATATTTTCACGTTTACTCAACAACTAAAACTATCACAATAATGAAATTAAAAGAAAATACTTACTTTAATTTCATAACAAAATTTAGACCTTCTTCCAGTTATTAATAATTAGCCAAAAATCCCAACCAATGAAATTAAAAGAAAATACTTAATTTCATAAGAAGATTTAAAACCTTCCAGGTATTAGTCATTATCCCAAAATCCCAACCACCCCTCATAAAATTCAGTGCGGGAGCGAACTTACCTATGATGTTTTCGAGTAGGGGATTAAAATCTGACCGCCGGCATTGCCGTGCGAAAATCATATTACCGTGTAATCAGAACGAATACAATTGGTGAAGATCGGCCGGTGGCTATGCAACCACCTGACTTGCTATTAGTAAGCGCGTGCGTGTGTTCTTCCTTCTCACTTCGACTATTGACTGATATCGATTGTCGGCCTTGTTTCCGCACCCCTTATCGATACCGCGTAGCGTCAGATAGGTTTGCCAAACTATACTTGGGAATCAGCAATTATCAAGTTAAAATGAACCAAATGTGTTTCCAACTCTTCGCAGTTCTATAACGACGCAATTGTTCTCATTATATTGGGAAGTTGGTGGATGTGGTTGAAAATTATGGATATTAGGAGGAATGGAATTGAAGCTTTCAAAGAAACAACAATGGAAAGTGGATTATATAAAATGTTCCTTTCAAATTGTTAACAAGAAGAGAAGTGAACTTAGTTAAAGTGATTATGAGTTAATTGACTTAGTATCCCTATTATATTTGGAATGAAATTGTTTTCAATTGACATTTAAATTTCAAAATATTAATTTTAGTGAAAAATATCTAGAGTTTTAAAAAGGCATTGTTTATTTAACACAAATATGATATTTTATACTACCAAGTTTTTAATTATGAAGGGCAAAACAACAAAAATCACACATTCCATTCCATTGGTTGATTTAAATAATTAAAACTGCTGAAACTCGATTATCTCCCCTTTTTGAATCCGTGAATTTGTTGTTGTGAAATTGCTCTGCAAAATGTCAGAAACCTCTCAGCTGGCAGCAGATAAAAAGTGTAATTGGAAAAAAGGTAAATAAATTCATTAGTAAATTTATGGTGCAGAAGAGTCTTGTCTTAAATATCTCATCGATTGTATTTTTTGAAATAAAATATTGTCTCATGAGCAAAGGTCATGTACAAGATACGGAGAAACATAAAATCAGGAAGGTCATCATACGTTCATACTTATTAAGTAAAAAATATATCAGATGTCATCTTATGAATGGTGTATTTTTATTCAACAAAGTGGAGCAACATTTTTGTATCAGACGTCTACAAAACGAACCTTATAAGAATGCAAAATACAATTTGGAAAAACGTTCGTTTTGTATTGCACTTACATATGTTCTATGGGTTGAAGATTCAGTGAGACCTAAAAGATTTATTATGCCTTTTTCTTCTCTGTTCCTGATGAAAGAATCAGAGACTAGCAGTTCCTTTAGCCCTATTCTTTGAAGGAATCTTAGGATATACGTAGGTTTCAGTTTGGGCAAGTCTTCCTCTTCTTTCCAGTTAGTCTCCCAGGTATTGTGCCCTAGGATTCTGTAATACCATGAATTCCACAATTACCTATATGAATGGAAGTTTCTTCTCCCATTCCACTGTATCTGCATTCCTCTTATTCCACTAGTTTGAGCTTTTTGAGGTGTCAATTCAGGCGACAGTCTCCTCTTAGTGCAGTCTTTCTCTGGCATTCTTTTGATTGAAGTATTTGATTGTCTTAACGTTTATTTTAAAAACGACTAGACCTCATCTAGTTCTAAGGTGAAATCGTCAAGTATTCATAGGAGTTTTCCATAAACTGAGCCTTTAAATTTTAGACATTAAAATGCAATTGATTGGAAATGCACTAAGCGACTGGATCTCAGACTCAATATATATTCATAGGGTGACAAAAAGAAAGAATATTGGTAATAAAATCGAATCCTCTATCATATTGTAGTAGACCAGGAAACCTTTCAAAGAACTCACATTTCTCACATCAACGAATCGGTTCAATTGTGTTGTTGTATATAGGTACAAATCTATTGAATTCATTTTTAGGAATAGAGCGTAGAGAATAGAGAAATTAATCTTATACCGTTTTTTTTTATTTATTTTTTGACATTGTTATTGGCCATTTTCAATTTTAGATTGCTTTATGAAACCTAGTTTTACCTTGAATTTACTGTTTGGACCCTTACTTTGTGGAATCTACTCATATTACTTTTTTTTATTAGTTTTTTAGAGTTCAGAGGATAACCCTGTAGTGAATTACGAAGGAAAACCTTTAAAATAAGGCTTTATTCTACAGAGAACAACTAACATAAAATTATTGACAACTTTGTAACATAACTGACAATGTCATGAATCCTAATCCTATCAAAATGGTAATATCATGACATTCTTCCCGCCTTCTTATTTCTCGAGGAAGTCTTCTAAATATTGAGGACGCCTCCGTGTCCTAAGTGGCCTATCGATATTCAGTACTGCGTCTTGATTGTGTTGGTCTTGAATGGAGTGGTCTTGAATGAGATGGTCTTGATTTTCTTGAATGCTTTGGTCTTGATTTTGACTGACAGAATTTTCATCGCAATAAGTTAATGATGTGTCTCCTCGATGAGCTAAATGCCTAGTGGAAACTGTCTTTTCTTCTCCATTTTCCAATCGGATATGGGCGTATTTCGAGTTGGCTTCTAGGAGTTGGACTTCATCAACTGAAGGTTCGTATTTATTCAAACGGGCGAATCTCTTTAATAGCACTGGTCCTGGTGCAGCTAGCCATGTAGGAATCAGTGATCCATAAGTTGAGCGCCTCACATAGTTAAACATGCGTTCGTGTGGGGTCGAGTTGATAGCAGTGCATAAAAGAGATCTAATAGAGTGAAGAGAATCCACTAGAACCTGTTCCCACTGATTGATTTTCCAATTTTGAGATTTCAAAGCCAACTGGATGGTTTGCCATATAATTCCATTAAATCGTTCGCACTGACCATTACCCTGAGGTTTATAGGGAGTCGTGCGACTTGAAGCAATACCGTGAGTCTCTAAAAATGAGACATAAAAGAGGTACCTTGGTCAGAATGAACATGTGCCGGAGTGCCAAACATAGAAAATATTTGACGCAAACATTGGATAGTAGAGGATGATATGTCGGAACATGGAAATGCTAATGGGAATCTGGAAAATTCATCAATAACGGTTAGTAAGTACTTATTTCTTGAAGATGAAGGCAAAGGACCTTTAAAATCCAAATTAAGACGTTCAAATGGTGAGGTGGCTTTGATTAACGTTCCTTCATTTTTGTGAAATTTTGGTTTAATTTCAGCACAAACAGGACATGAGGAGGTAATTTGACGAACGTCTTCCATAGAATAAGGCAGCTTTTTGCGGCGTATCCAATGGAAAAACCGGGTAATACCAGGGTGACACAAAGAAGAATGTAAATCAAATAATTTCTTTTGATCAGCCGATGACATGGTTGCAGAAGTAATACGGGAAAATGCATCAGCTACCGTGTTTTGACTTCCTGGCCAGTAAACTATATCATACTTATAGCATGACAATTCCAAACGCCAACGTTGAATTTTCTCATTTTTGATTTTTGAAGAAGACTTGTTGTTAAACATAAATGCCACTGACTTCTGATCCGTAATGAGCTGAAAATGTCTGCCAATTAAAAAATGTCGCCACTTTTTCAGTGCTTCTACTATTGCGTACGCTTCTTTTTCAACTGAAGAATGCTTTTGTTCCTGAGAGGACAAGATTCTTGAGAAAAATGAGACTGGTCTTCCTGATTGGGATAATTGAGCAGCTATTGCAAACTCCGAGGCATCGGTTTCAACAGTTAACACAGAGTCGTCATCAATTGAAGAAATCGAAGAGTTGGCTATGTCTTGTTTGAGCTGTCTAAATGCCGAAATTGCTTTCTCAGACAATGGAAAACTTGTGCTGTGTGCTAGCGGATGAATTTTTTCGGAAAATTTAGGAACCCATTTAGAGTAGTGTGCAAACATTCCTAGAATTCTTCGAAGAGAAGCTGTAGTATCCGGTACTGGTAAATTCAGGAGAGACTTAAGTCGTTCTGGGTCCGGCATCATAGTTTTGTCGCATATTAAATACCCAAGAATGCAAATCGATTTGAGGGAAAATCTTGATTTTGTTTAATTAATTGTTAAACGGTACTTCTTAATGACATCTAAAAATTTTTGTAAATTTTGATCATGTTCTTCTTGTGAGTTACCGCAAACAGTGACGTCATCCAGATAAGTATAGACGCTTTTAAGATTTTCTTTCTTGATGATGCTGTCGACGGTTCGTTGGAAACAAGCGACTCCATTGGTAACACCAAACGGAATTCGAGTAAATTGGTACAAGTTTCCACAAGCTTCAAATGCAGTGTAGATCTTTTCTTCATCTTTAATTGGAATTTGGTAATAGGCACTACGGAGATCAATTGTACTAAAAACGGAATATTTCGAAATTTGGTTTACAATGTCTTCTATCCGTGGCAATGGGTATGCATCCAATAATGTATATTTATTTGTGGTTTGAGAATAGTCAATACACATACGTTTCTTGTGGTTTTCACTTGAAGTTGCCAGAGGTTGAGCTCGCCAGGGGGAGATACTGGGTTCTATGATCTTTTCTTTTAGAAGATGTTTGATTTCTTGTTCAATAAAGTTGAGGTCTGAAGTTGTAAATCGACGTGATTTTATTGCGATTGGTTTGCAATTAAACGTTAAATTTGAAAATAAACTGAATGGTTCAACATTTGCTACTGCTAAATTGCATATTGATAGGGTAGATTTGTCACCTCCAAAGAGAATTTCGAGTCGGGAATGCTGCTTCAGAATATCATGACCAATGATTGCTTCAGTGCAGAGTTCATCAAGGACTAAAAGCTTTACATTTGAATAAATGTTATCCAAAATTTGTAGGCGTACAATACAAAATATCCAAGAACTTGCGACGTGAGAGATATTGAAGCCATTTTAACATTAATTCTTGATGGAATGACACAAATATTTCTACTGGCAACAATTTTACTTGAAATATAGCTATAAGAACTCCCTGTATCGACTAGTGCATCTGTGATTGTGTTGTTTATTTTAATTTGAATAATAGATTTGGATAAACAACTAGGAGAAACAGCAGAAATCGTAGTCAGAATAGTAGCAGATGTTTTCTGAGTTCTTCTGGTGTTACTTGATCTACACACAGTTGAAAAATGACCTCTTTTATTGCAGGAATGGCAAATTGCATTTTTAGCAGGACAGTGTTCGCGCAGGTGTCTATCTCTGCCACAAAATAAACATTTCTGAAAAGATGCAGCAGCTGCTAACGGCCTGGTTGATGAATTTTCAGAATCTTGTGACGGTTCTGCGTTTTGTAAAACGGCAACACTTGAATGAAAAGTTGATGAATATGATTCAGCATGTTGCTTGGCTATTTCTAACGCTCTCGCAGTATCAAACGCTTGAGTTAAGTTTAAAGAAGAGTGCTCTAGAAGCCGCTGTCTAATTTTTAGTGAACTTAAACCACCGATAAACGAGTGTCGAATGAAATCATCTCTATTCTGTTCGGCCGTAACAGCTTTAAAGTTGCAGTCTTTGCTCATTTGCTTCAAAATTTGTAAATATTGGTCAATTGACTCACCTACTAACTGTCTTCTGGATGAGAGAGAATGTCGAGAAAATATTTCATTTTTGGGCTTTACGTAGAGGCTTTCAAGGATTTTTATGGCATCTTCATACGTTGTACTCTCACTAATGGACTCAAAAACGACTGGACTCACGTAGTTTATTAGTAGATTCAGCTTCTTCTTATTGTCCTTCGCATCTGCCGCTTCCAGAAAATTCACGAACGATCTGTACCAATGATTCCAAAGTTGACCTGCGTTTCCAAGTGTAACATCTATATCTAATGGATTGGGGCGAAGTAGCTTATCCATTTTATAGAATTCTCTGTAGAATAAATTGTAGTGAATTACGTACCTTTAAAATAAGGCTTTATTCTACAGAGAACAACTAACATAAAATTATTGACAACTTTGTAACATAACTGAAAATGTCATGAATCCTATCAAAATGGTAATATCATGACAAACCCTAAGTTACCTTGTATATAATCTGCAAAAACTCCAAGCATCAAAAGTGTGCCCAGCTCAATATAGATAAAAACTAAGAAGGCGAAGGATTATGTATCATGCCGGGTAGTCAAGTATTCATTAAATCTCTGAGATCTTGTGTAATCAGTTCCAAAATGGTATGGAAATGCACAGAAAATCTTAATGAACTAGACAAGAATAGCATCGTCACCTCACTATGGGTTCCAGTACACATTGAAATAGAAAGAAGCTAAATAGCAGAATAACTAGCAAAGCGAGAGTGTAATTTTCACACTTTTAGAGTCCGGTACTCTTTTGCGGTATGAGAACCAATATATTATTGGGAAATATAGGTTAAACCCAAAAAACGAGAATATTGGAACATTTAAAAGATCTAGTGAGGCTAAGACAATCAAAAATACTCCTGGGAAACTACGACCAAGTGAGATCATAAGAGTGCGTAAGCCATAGTAAGTCTGCATTCAGAGTTCTGACCAGAGCCCTTATAGGATATACTGCCGCTTGAATGGGCACCTCAAAAAGCTCAAACTAGAGGAGAAACAAGAACGTAGAATCTGTGGAATGGAAAAGTAAACCTGGATTCACATACTTGCGGAATGCATGGCACTACAGAACCCCACGGTTACCTGGGAAACTACTGGATAGAAGAGGTAGATAAGCCTACGGATATCCTAAAATTATTTCAACTATATGAACTACTAGTACAACTGTATGAACTACTAGTAGGTACAACTATATGAACTAACTAGGTACTAGTATTTAAAACTTTCCTTAGGAACTAAGTAGAAGCCACTTCTTCTTCACAATAGAGATTCAGTGAATGTTCACCCCAAAAACATAAATAGATACATACATACATACATCTGCAAAAACCTCACTTGTCAGAAAAGGTTGAAATCGGTGGATCATAATAAAACTGAAAACAACTTTTAGCAAATTATTATGACGTTAATGTTAACGGTATAAAAAAATAAAAATATACAAGATAATTCTCAAAGGTGCAAAGCCCGTAGCGAAATTATTACAATTCAAAAAAAGACACAGGAAGTATACAAATTAAAGTATATATAACATAAATCATTCCAAATTACAACTTTTATTGAATCAAAAACAATACTTTGTACCTATGATCAAATAAATTCCGCTCAGTTGACTCGTTTTACGAAACAAAATAGTTATTTCTCTTTCAATCAACTAGAAAGATCTCAAAAAATGAACTGACAAAAAAATAATAGGTGCTCGTGAATTTTAAGGAAATAATTGATGACCTCAGACGAGCTGACACGAAAAGATTTTCAATGACCTGTCGAAAGTCTGGAGAGTTTGAGAAATGGTCCAATAAGAGAAGTTCCTTAAAAATTTCTCTGACTTTGTAAGAGCACCATTAAATCTGTAAATTAGAAAAATAAAATAATCTGATTTTACTGAAACTGTTCAGGAAGGAATTCACAAGTTTAGGGATTACACAAAAAGAAAATTATTCCGTCAATACCTGGTAAATAATTATTCAATACAAACACGAAATTAATCAGGCTGCGAACTACGACCACGATTGAATCTATATCATGCCACCAAAATACAGAGGTTTTTGGTAATGCTTTATCGCATTTATCGATGCACTACTAATTTACGAAGATTTGACTGAGATATATTTTTTAAAGCGTGTAGACGAACTAAAGATGCAGAAGTAAACATCTTAGTTTCCCAACCCATCTGTTACCCAAATAGCTGCGCCATACCATGGAGATTCCAAACAATCACATCCTATTATCTGAACTACGTTTCACATGATTCAGAAACAAACGTTACAAACAACAGGAGTAATTTGAAAATGGTGACAAGAAAAAACAATTTCAATTTCCTTAGTATACTACAAATTTTGTACCCAAACAGAATGTAACAACGAGCTTCAGGAATCAATAGATGACATTTTGGATACATTAAATTTTGATGGATCTGATGTAAAGTGCCTGGAAGCCAACAATAATAATTGTATACCTACCGAGTATTCTGATTCTAGCAATGAAGTTGTTAATTAGAACAAAAACAAGCATTACGCTCTGCAACATCTACATACTTATTACTAATGTGAAGAATAAAATGCTTTTAAGATTCAATTGTCACTTTCAAACTTATAGAACCTCGTTGTTTAAAGCTCTAATAACTTTAAAATTAATAAATAATCTGTAGAAGGCATTATATTGAAATTTGATAATCTAAAGATGTTTCTAGAAAGGAAAAAATGAGGAATCCCGAAATTTAAAATAGGGTGTTCCATTTAAAAAAAATGGTGATGACGTCATCACAAGAAGGTGGTTCACCCTGTATATTAGA
Organism: Lochmaea crataegi; assembly: GCA_947563755.1. Classification (NCBI taxonomy): domain Eukaryota; kingdom Metazoa; phylum Arthropoda; class Insecta; order Coleoptera; family Chrysomelidae; genus Lochmaea; species Lochmaea crataegi. The sequence goes on along the minus strand of OX387422.1, from coordinate 32,814,735 downwards.
TTATAATTTGACAAAATAGTAAATTAAAATAAAAAAACGACATGTTTCGGGAATTTCTTATATTATTGTTTATTTATCTAATAATGAATTTATGCGTTACTTTATGAACGCACTGTATATAAGATTTAATTGACTGACCCTTATTCTGTATAAATTCGTTATTGAATTTATAGATGTTTAATTCTGACTAAAGAGAAGGTGCTACGTAATTCACCGACGAAAATCAATACTTATTTATTGTTTACATTCTCAATAAAGAAAACGTGATGTTCACACAACAATACATGATTTCTTACTAATGAGTTTGATTTTAATATATAATAATATCATAAAAAATATAATTTTGTGGTATTATGTTCGACAGGATACAAAAAAACAAATTTTTAATGGTCCCAAATGGCAACATTAATAGCAGAATGAAAGGCTTTGGAGAGATACAACGACCAGGTAAAATAAAAAATGTATAATCCAGAGTAAAACAGCACTAAGAGTTTTGAGAGGTGTTCCAACAGGACACTGTCCCCTAAATGGGCACCACAAAATCTTAAACTAGTAAGTAAGAATTTAGATTCTATAAAATGAAAGAAGAAACCTCCATCTACATAATTACGGAATCGATTGCTGTACAAAATCTCAAAACACAACATCTGGGAGACTGCTGGTTAGAAGAGGAGGACTTACCCAAACTGATGCCTGCGTATTCTCGAAAATTCATACAGAAAATAGGACTAAAGAAGATACTATTCTCTCAGACCTTTCTCAAAAAGTGTACAGAAGAACAATAGATCTTTCAGGTCTCAGTGAATGTTCACCCTAATAACATACATTAAGGGAAACAATAGTATTTATCTTATTCATTTCAGATTTTCAACCATATCCATCAACTACATATTATATGATGTTAGGATCCTTTTCCAAAAAAAAATCTAAATCCAGTGGTGACAAACATATTTTGTATTCACTTTACTAAAAATTATTTCAGTATAGTATAGATACATTGATCCTTGAAAGTCTTTTTAAAATTTTTAATCACAATTAATACTTTAAACCATTTTCCTACAATTATTGGGTCCTTGTTAAAAAGTACAAAAAAAATTTAAACAAAATATGTTTTTGATGGAAAAGTGAACGAGGATACATGTATAAAAAAAACACTTTAATAATGTAGCATTATTAGGAACTTCGTGATTATGAAGAATTTTAATTTGACGAAAGTCAACCTGCCTACAATGGCTAATATAAATGGGACAAAAAATACTGGAATACAACCTATGCATTTATCAGGTTTTAGAATTAGAAATATATACTTGTTACAAAATAATTTTAACTTTGTCAACATTATTTCAAGATATTGTAGATTAAAATCAGAATATATCATCGGATCATGGAACGATCTAGTATAGCTAATACAATCAAACAAATCAAACGATTGCACACGCCAAAGTAAGACTGCTCTCAGAGCTTTGACAAGTGACACTTCCACAAAAATGGGCACCTCAAAAAGCCCAAAGTAGTGGAGAAGGGTGAATGTAGATGGTGTGGAATGGAAGAAGAAACTTGCATTCACCTATTGGTGGAATGCACGGCACGACAGAGTCCTAGAGCATAACGCCAGGGAGACTATAAGATAGAAGAGATTGACTTGCCTAAATTGAAGCCTACGAATATTCCTTCGGGGAATATAATTAAATATGTTAGGATCATTCACACTCCTACCCTCAGGATAGATAAGATAAATATTGGGCTTAAGTGCTTCTAAGAGCCTCTCCACTACGATATTTGCAGATCTATTGTGTGTGCCCTCCTGTTATTCTAGAGTTCCTTGCTTAGACCCGTCCTTTATTACTAGATTTCGAATGCCAAACCTCAGGTCCTCCATGTATTGGGAGGGTTGTGGTTTTTTTTTCAAGTATTGCTATTTGTTTTGGGTTTTGGGCCAAAGGGGGCACATCGTGCCCCTTCTCGGACTAGTGAGTCTGTTTCTTCATTGCCCTTGTGATCTGAGTGGACTGGTACCCAGGCTAAGGACAATCTATTATGAGTGCCCAGCTCTTGTTTGAAATTTATCTGAATGGAACTGATTGCTTTTATAGCCGCTTGGCTGTCGAAGTATATGGCAATAGTCTTTTTCTCAAACTCTTAATAGCTCTCCTGCACATTGCTACAACTTCTGCCTGGAATATCGTCACATGTTTGCCTAAGCACAGGGAGACTCTTGTCTTTGGCTTGGCTATATATATATTCCTGCTCCTACACCTTCCTCAGTTTTTGAGCCATCTGGGTAGCAGGCCATTTCTGCATTAATTGGAGGTCCTTTCTTCCATGCCTCTCTGCCTATTATGATTGTTTTGAAGTTTTTCCCTATGCTATACTTGGGAATCATGTCATCCGATGGAATTTCCATTATGGGGTCGATTTCCAAGTCTTTGTATAGCTCGTTATACATCTTACCGTGTAGTCTACTAATGGGTGCTTGCCCTATGGTCAATCTATTAGTAATTGACTTGGCTTTGCCTTGTAAGTAGACATGAAGTGGCGGCAGGTTCAGCAAGTGCAGCTTTTGGGGTGGTACTCATGGCTCACGTGGCAGCCAGGCAAGCTTGCGTTTGGATACCACTAAGCTTCTGGATCACCCCAGCCTGCCGAGTCTTTGGCTACCGAGCCATATGCTATCATGCGTCTAATGACTCTGGTATATAGCCATATGATCATTTTTGGTAGTAGCCCTCAGTTCTTTCCCCACATTCTTCTGCACAGATTGAGGGCTATCGTACCTTTTTGTATTATTTTCTTTAGGTGTTGATTCCATGTCAACTTGTGGTCAAATATGACTCCCAAGTATTTTGCCTCTTGTGCAATTGGAATTTCCACCCTATTAAGAGATGGTGACGTCAGTCCTCCCAGTACTATCTTCTTGGTGAGAACAACTATCGTGGTTTTAAGAGGGTTTACAGTTAGTTCCTTCTCTTGGCACCATTTGTTAATTATGTTTAGGGCAGTTTGTGTCTGCTCCGATACATTACTTGCGAATTTGCCTTTTGCAATAATCACAAGATCATCGGCATACCCTAAGAAATACATGCATTTGGATGTCAGCCTCTTCAGTAGTTCGTCTACTAGGATAGCCCACAGAAGGGGTGATAACACCCCTCCTTGCAGGCAATCCCTGCCTGTTCTAGCTGTGACGGAGGTATCACCAATTGATCATATGATTACCCTTTTTTCCAAACTGGCATTTATCCACCGACACAGGAGGAGAGGTACCCCTTTTCTTTGGTAATCGACAATGTAGATGCATTATTGAAAGCACCCTCAATGTCCACAAAGGTTGTCATGGCTATCTCTTTGCCCTCTGGAGATTTTGTTAGTAGCCTGTTGAGATCATCCAGTGCTAAATCTGTTGACTTGCCTGGCTGATACGCGTATTGTCGCTCGTTGAGGATGTTTGTTGATAAAACCTCATCTCTAATGTATCTGACTATTAGCCTTTCCAACTTTTTAAGCATGAAGGACACTAGACTGATTGGACGGTATGATTTGGGTGTCATGTCATCTAGTCTCCCTACCTTGGGTATATAAATGACTCTCCCCTTCTGCCACTCCGTATGTATTGCATGGCTATACAAGCATTGAATATCCTACATAGATGTGGAATTAATTCCTGTCCCTTGTGGAGTAGGATGGAGTATACTCCTGGGGATTTAAATGGTTGAAATTTGTTTATAGTCCACCTTATTCTATTTGGCCTTGTTATATCTGTAGCCAGTCTCCAGTCCAAGGCATTTGGCCTTTCTGGCTTGCTTTGCGAACTGTCTACCGCTACAGGGTTATTCAGAATTGTTGTGTGCCTTGATTAGCTCTCCCTTCCACTCCTCCCCTTACCCATTCTTGACGAATGGGGTTCTAAAAAAATTATTAATTGAAACAGTAAAACAAACTGAAAAAATTGTTTTCCAATACAAAACATTTATGGATTTATAGAGTTGAGCAGAAGTAGGCGCTTATCCACACGATTAAGCTAGTAGAGTAATAAAATGATTAGCTGACCCTAAGTAAAAGTATTTCTTAGGTGCAGAGTAAATGATAGAAATGGGGATCTATCAGGATCAGGAGCTTGAAATTTTTATCTATTTGGGACGTTCATGTTTTGGAAAATCATTATTATCATCATAAATCTTGTGAAAAAATAAAATAATTTTATTAAAAGCTCTGTATCTCAGCTACTGTTTCGGCTGCGGTTCAGAGATTACGGCTCAAAATGAAATACCGTAAAATATCCTATAAATATTCTATTTATACCCGTCTGGAATTTGATTTGATCCGAGAGACCAAAAGCATCAATTTCTCTCTGGCAATACAATTTTATAGTGAAAAATCGTACTCGCGTTTCTGTAAGGTAAATTAAACTCGCTCATCGAACACATTTACCCTTCCAGAATTCGCTTGCAGGGTAATGCCTATTACTCATGTAAAGCAGCGATTTTTGTAGTAATTTCAGATTCTTTTCAGACAGCATTTTCATGAGGAAAGCACACTTTCACAAACAGTAATTAACTGTGAAAATTGTTTTCAAGAAAATAAAATAACTCTAAGGCTTCAAATTTTAACAGTTGGTAGACAATGTAAAAAAAAATATTTACTGGACAAATTTATTATCGAGAACTAGGTATGTCTGAGTAAAATGTATGTCAACAGTACAATGCTGTTAGGTAGTTCACTAGAAAAGTTGACAAGAAACGTATGTAATGATATTTTTAGATAACAGTACAGGGGATATAAGCAGTGACATTTAAACGTAGGATCAGAATGTGAATAGAAAGACAAGATCCATAGTAGTCAAAGAAGACCATCCCGAAATAATACACTTACGCCAATGAATAATCCAATCATCAAAACATTTTCAGTACTCGCAGAAAATTATCTTTTATGGTTTCTATCAAACGCCACATAACGCTCAAATGATATTCTTTATCTGTCAGATCCCTTAAAAACAGAGGGATTAACAGTACCACAAGCAAATGGATAGGATCCATGCTTGAGCATAGGAGAATAACAGCACATATGCATGATAAAACATACACCGTTAGGACAACTAAAGGATGTCCTCAAGGTGGAGTACTTTCACCACTTTTGTGGAACCTAGTTGTGGATGACTTGATCTGTAGGTTGAATGATCAAGGCATATGGACGCAGGGTTTTGCGGACGACATAGTGATTGTCACCAATGGGAAATTCCCGGAGGTGGTTATGAATGTCCTACGGGAAGCACTGCGAATTGTGGAGGAATGGTGCCTTACAGAGGACCTTTCAGTTAATCCAAAAAAAACCAAACTAGTTGCTTTCACGAATAGAAGAGTTCTCACGCAGGGTAGAGTAATGTTGTTCGGAGGAGAACTATAAATATCCAAAGAAGTCAAATATCTGGGAGTGACCCTTGATTCCAAACTGAATTGGAAGGCACACCTGGAAAAAATTACTACCAGGGCGACTAGGCTTTTCTGGCAATGCAGAAGAGTTATGGGCAAAACCTGGGGAATACGACCTGAGGTGGTTCACTGGCTTTACACAACTGTGATAAGGCCATCGATCACCTATGGAACAATAGTCTGGTGGAGGAGGACAGAAGTGACCTCTGCAGTTAATATGTTAACTGCAATCCAAAGACAAGCTCTTCTTGGTATTACCGGGGCAATGAACAGCACGGGGACGGCATCAATGGAAGCCCTTATTGGACTTCCTCCTCTAGAACTTTTTATAAGGGCGGAGGCAATGATGGCAATTCTTAGGCTGAAATCGGGAGACTTATGGTCCCCGAACAATAATAATAATAATAATAATAATAATAAATGTCTTTATTTGGTATAGCATTACAAATCTGAATACATTCATATTATGTAAAACTAGTATTGGGCGAGATTCAGTTTGCACATTGTTATATGACATAACAATATGCATCTGCTCTTCCACCTAACCCAGAAAACAAAAAAAGTATAAGAATAACAAATACTTAAATTGAATCAATAAACTTAAACTTAAAACTAAACAAAAAGCATACAACATAATCTTGATAAGTATAATTTTTATCTTTTTTGTAATTGTTGGTTCATCATAGTTTCAAACATCTGTATTTTAAATTTATTTTGACCCACTACTCGTTCGAGAAGGACACACTGATACAACTGGGACATTACTAGACGAACCCATTTTTCACATGAGTTTTGATAGCATGACACCAGAGAATATATTCACTGAGCGAGTGAATATCATCATCCCATCTAGGGAACAGGTGATGCACCCAGGTAATTCTGGAGAAATCATCTGGTTCACCGATGGCTCCAAAACAAACCATGGCACTGGGGCTGGTATAAAAGGACCTGGAAAGAGAATGTTCTTTAGCCTTGGTCGATATACGACTTCAAGCAGAGACGATTGTCGCTATAGCCTGTATTGATGAAAACATCAGAAGAGGATATACCGGACAAAAAATTAAAATACTCACTGACAGCCAGGCTGTGCTTAAGGCTATCAGTAATCCAACAACTAAGTCTAGACTGGTGAAAAACTGCAAAGAATCCCTCAACAGGCTGACAAGAGACAACAAAGTGTCTCTAATATGGGTGCCGGCACATGAGGGGATTGCAGGTAATGAAATGGCGGACCAGTTAGCTAAAGAAGGCTCTAAAGGAGGCTTCATAGGTCCGGAACCGTTTTGTGGAATCACAAAAGATTGCATAAGAGGGGAAATCGGGAACTGGCTAGATAGGGAACACCAATTCAAATGGAGGGTGACACAAGGGCACCTTCATACCAAGAGTTTACTGAACAAGGTAGACAAGGAACTCTCAACCAGGCTACTGAAACTGGGTAAGAGACATTTGAAGACAGTTACCGACCTGGTGACTGGACACTGCACCTTGAGGAAACATCTGTACAATATGGGCAAAGTTAGTGAACCTATGTGCAGAAAATGTGAACTTGATGATGAAACACCTACCCACATACTCTGCTTCTGTGAGGACTTACAAGAACTTAGACGGAAGCACTTTGGAGAGGAATTTATACAACCATCACAACTACTGAAAATCCCTCTAGTCAAACTAGTGGCCTTTATAGAAGACACGAAGCTTCTGGAATGGAAGTAGATAACATGGGAAATGGTACAAAGATTCAGTTCAAGTGCCTGGGCTGATGAGCACAACCCAAATATATGAATGAATGAATGATATTCTTTATTTACAGTTCCACCTTCTGGCAATTCCTAGTGCACAACACCGCGATAATCGAAAAAAGCTGTCACCGTCACCTTTACTTTTGATCGACTTACGTATTTTCTGAGTTTCAGCTCAGATGGAAGGCGCCATTCCAAAGCTTGTTAACTGGTTTGCATGTCAAGCTCGTAAACCCATGTCTCATCACCAGTTACAATTCGTTTTATGAATGTGGCGTCGGAATTGATTCGTATTATAACAACCAAATTTTATTGAATTCATTCTCTCCACGGTGTAACGGGTGAGTCGTGGTCGATCTGGTTAACTTGCATCAAATAAAGCACATGTTCTATAGGTACTTAGATTTAAATATTAACAGGAAATTGGGTTGTACCTGTATAGGTTACGGGGCAGGTAGTTCCGTCGCGCCTATACGGTTTACAACTATTTTATGGTCCGAACCACCGATCCGTGATATCAACTCTATTGGGACAGACTTTAGTAATAACTTTGTGACATTTCCCATGTTTTACAAAGTAAATTTAAGTATTCTTCATTATTTTATTCGAAACGAGCCATTTCCATCACTTTGTACGAGTGCCAATACCCTCAAAATGACAATTAATATATAATTATGACAGCTGCATATACTACAACCTAAAAAACGCTCTTTGGCAACTTTCATTTATCAGTTTAAATGTTATTAACTTAACAGCATGTAGATATCAACAAATAGAAATAAAAACTAATCCGCTTAGAGTCTGGGCAATCAGAAATACTCGGAAATTTTGGATTTACAATAAATAGAAAGTGAGATGGAATACAGATGGTTGTATTATTTTTGGGTGAAAGAATAAAAATAGACTTAAAAAGACCATTGCCTTTGCTAGCGTATAAGCCGGACCTTTCACCGGACCAATAGGAACGAAAGGGGTGGCGATCTGGTAATTTTTTACCCCGTATCGTTGTACATATTTATATGCTTGTTATATGTTCTTGTGCATTCATGTATCATAAAGAAGATTCATAACGATAAATACATATACACGAAGCTTTTACAAAAATAACTTTTGAGTTACAAGCATTATGAAATAAACGAATCACTTACAATGTAATTGAGCACGAAACTTTGGAAATATCAAACAAAAAAGTAAACAGTTTCTTCAAAAGTACGGAAAATAAGATTACGTTATACAGTCACGTTATATGTTAAACTTTGACTATTCAGACAAAATTTACTAAAGCTTCACGGTTTAGGTATTTTTTAAAAGTTGTTGCATGTTTTGATAAAGCTGCAAAAAGATAAAATCAATCCGGAATTAACTACAATAACGGTTTCCATAGATATAGTCGTTGGTATTGAAAAAAGAAGCGTGTAAAATGTATATAAAAAAAAACAAAACGTTTCTCGTGAAAACTTCAGTCAAACATGTCTCGTACAAAAAAAATAATCTTATATTTTAGTACAACGGATTTCTCTCGTAATAACACAATATAATGGTGCTATATTATATTGAAATCCACAGTTCGCAATTTAGCAATAGGAGGAAACGAAATATCAAAGAAAGGAATTCTTACACCCTTTTCGGGATAACCTAAAATTCCTTCAAGGAATAGGCCTTAAGAAACTAGGTAGAAGAATGGGAGACAAACGTTCAACAAATTCTCAATTTACAAAAAAATTCAGCGCTTAGCGTGGATTTCTTGAAATGGCAACCTAGGTTGACGTATCACAAAGTAGCTTATTTTTCCTCTTTCCAAAAATAATAGCGATGTATCACATTACTCGGAAATTATAATAGAAATTTAACAAAAATATTAAAATTGTAATTTTAAACAAAACTGATCAACTAAACATTCATATAAGTTGCAAATACTTCATCACAATAATTGCTCAAAATACTGGTCATTTGTTTGTTGACAATGATACAATTTCTCTTCGAAGCTACGAATAGAATCGTTGATCATTTGTGGATTAATAGACCAGTTCTGTACAAGGCAAATGCTACCAACATAACGAACAAAAAAATACTGAAAAAGATTAGTCCCATAAGGAAGCGGTTTTTCCGATCAATTTTTGGTTTTTCTTATATATTTTGGGACCCTTTATCACCCATGCTGTACCCGAAAAGTTTGAAGTTGTACCCGAAAAGTTTGCAGGTCTTTTGAGTTTGGTGTATTTTATATCTTACAGTTGACGATATGAGCTGTCAACACATATACTCATTAAGATATTAGTAGGTATTATGTCTCTGGTATTATTCAGAATTCTTTGTTTGGCTTTGTTTGTATTTCTGGTATTTGTATATTACTGATTTTTATTCTTCTACCTTTACCTGTTTATGATTTGTGACTCCGATCTGCTTTTATTATTGCAAATTCCATCGAGAAGAGTTATTTATTCTACTCTGATTTGTATCTTCGTTGTGATTATACAAATTGCGATATGAAGCGTTGTGCATATCAAAGTAGTGAAAATAATACAAGAGCTTTAGTTAAAGGACGAATACGGAATGCCATTAAGTTTATTCCGTTTCCCAATCCCAGGAGATGTCCTAGCAGATGCCTCAAATGAATTGAGATATGTGGCAACAGAATTCTGAAAAACCACTTATATTTTTTTGTTGTGAACATTTCGATGATAATTGTGTAGATCCAAAACCCTATTGTAGTGATGGGTCTACTGAAGCTGAAGTAAATGCTAAATAAATTGACTCAATCGAATGTACAAGAACTTGCTAGTGTTTCAGAAAATCAATTAGATGTCGATAATCAATTTTCTGATAGTTTTCCATCTCCAATTACACCTACTACGAATATTTTGGAACATAGTTATAGCTCTACCAATTTTGTAATGCAACTACAAGCTGAACAGAAAAAAAAATTACAAAAATGAAACAAAAGATAGTACAAGGAAACTATTTTTCATACAAAAACCTAAAAAGGAAAACTACCATGTTTAAATACTTTACTGGACTTCACAAATTTTGAAGCACTCTATTAATTCTTAGATGAAAATATTATGATATTTAAATATAAATCTGCAGTTGGTGGTGCCATAATATATTGTAGTGAAGGATTTGAAGGCTTTAAATCTGACAGTGAACTGTTTGTACAGTGTGATATGGAGAATTTTTTGCAAGAAAATGACTGTCTACAAGATGTCGCAAATGATCTTAAAATTAAAGTGTATACTCCACCATTTCTTTGGAAAAGGGATAAACTGACAGCAGAAGAAGAACGTCTGACAAAAAATAATTGCCAAATCCAGAATTTATGTTGATCGTGCTATTCGTAGGACTAAATTGTACAAAATATTAAGTAACCATTGTCCTATTACTATGTTAACAATATTATCAAATATTTTCAGTATTGTGTGCTTTCTTGTAAATTTTGAAAAACCTTTGGTTACATAAAATTCTGTATTTGAAAAATTGTTTGATACCATATTTTTTAGATTGAATTAATATGTATAAACTCTTTGGATTATTACCAAATTGCTGAAGAATTTTATACAAACCCAATAATTGAAGGTGTTATAAAATATACTGCTTCTATTATTTGATTTACTCAGTTAAATCATAAATAGAAAAGATGAAAACCTGACTCTATAAATAAAAATAAAAAAGTCCAGAAATACAAACAAAAAATGGTGAATAATGCCTAATCCTAATTCCTTAATGATACGTGTATGTGTTGACAGCTGACATTAGTTTTCCGTCACCTGTAAGATGTAAAATACCCCAAACTGATAAAATTATGCAAACTTTTCGGGTACAACATGGGTGGTAAAGGGACTCACAGTATATAAGAAAAACCAAAAATTGATCGGAAAAACCCGCCCACACATTAATTTTTTGTGGACGCTGTGTACAAACCTCCTCAAACCAGTGCGGATTAAAATTTGACCAGTAGGTACCTACCGGCAATTATGTCTGTTAATAGAAACGTTCAAGCAAAATGTGGCTTCGTCACTGAATACCAAAAAATCTAAGAATTTGTTTTGCATCCTAATTTTCTCTGTAACTGTTTCACAAAATTGTAATCTCTTTATCAAAATCATCTTCAGCAAATTCTTGGAGATTTTGAAATTTATACGGATAAAAGTTAATTTTAGCTTGTATAGACTGTCTACAAATACCATGATTTCTTGCCAATACACTTGTAGATGTTTCTTCTTGTAGGGTTTTCTTGAACATCTAAAGTTTTATCTTCTTTAGTTGCACTTTTCGGTCTACCAGACCTTGGAATATCCTTTACACTACCAGTTTCATTAAATTTCTTTATTAATCTCGTCACTGTAGATCTACTTATAGAAAGTCATTCAGGATTTAAATTGTTAAAAAGATGAGCTGCTTCGTCGTGGGAACGTTTGCGATCACCATAACCAACTAACATTAATATTTCGATTCGTTGTTTTTCCGATAAATGTGCCATTATTCTTAATTTACTTTTAAACTTTGTGCTAATTTTAAATTAGTATCGGTTTTGACAATTCGTTCATAAATAATGATGTGGTTGACGTTTTTAATGCCTACTATTGTTTTTTGTTCAATTTGAAAAACCTAAGGTCATATCATTAATACAGTAAAATTTAATTTAGAAAAATAAAACTGACGTTTTTAAAGACATTTTGTATAAAAGTGAGACATTGCTATTATTTTTGGAGAGAGAAAAAAATATGCTTGTTTGTGATACTCGACCTAGGTTGCCACTTCAAAAAGTTCAAGATGGCGGGCGTACGCTAAACGCTGACGTCAAAAACATTTGACATTTGCTCTAAAATAAGCAGAATAATGACTCATTCATAGTCCTGGAATTTCATAACTTTCCCTTTATCCCGTTTCAAAGATAATCCCTTGGTGCGAGACTTTTCAGCAACGCTGTATAAATATTGATTAGTAGTATATATGAGTATCATTAACATTATGTACATTTACCATTTTATTTTTATTTTTATTTTCATTCTATTTTTCACACCGGTGTATAAAAAAGGGCCACATTTTTTGCACTTCTACTGGAAATCATTTTTGTATCATCAACTACCAATCTACTTTTTCAACAAGTATGTGAATTGTTCATCGTCGCATTTTATATATGAACCATCTCCCGAGCCTAATGTTATTGGATTTTTTTCTTATCATTTTCTCGCCTTTCCAAATGAAAACCAATTCTTCACTGCAAGACATAAAAATAACAAGTAGTTGTTTTGAAATATCGGAAAATTGCTATTACTTCTAAAATTTTAACTATTATATCTTCTAATTTTAATTCTTAATTTTGTTCAATTCAGCTTCAAATTAATTACTTATGCAATCACATATGCATATGATTCTCTTATATGTATTTTTCAATAACTAACGAAAATGCGTGATAAGTTTCGAGTTCAAAAGACTTGATTTATAAGAAATCTATGAAGCAATTGTCCACTAGCTTCTTTTAAGCTTTCTCATCGATTAGCGGAGTCACTTTCTTTATAAAATTTAGTTGAAATGTGTTGAAAATTTAATGAACCTTCCCCGTATATACTTATCATCTACAATTATTATCAGTTTAAGATAACAGTAATAATGATTTTTCCATATAGTTAGTTTCCGTTTAAATTATGTAAAACAAGGTAAAAAAATCCTACCCATCACAAACCCCCAACTATTCGAACCATTTCCATATACATGCGGCTGATGCTTCCACATTTATCATTTGCATTTCGCGTAAACATCACATAATTATCTTTTTTATACAAACTCTTAATCCACTATGTTAAAGTAACTTCAACTGTCACTTGAACTAAACATGTCTTTCTATGATACCGAATTTTCCATAAAAATCGATTGTAAACTGTATTTATATCAAAATAAAATAAAAATTATACAAGTAGATAAATTTAATCTAACGGTATTATCTAAGTAGCCCAAGAAACTCTTACCAAAACTGTTCAAACATAATTGGAAGAGTACAGTTAGGAACAAGGTCTACAATATGCATTCGGGTTGACCGCCGCGAACTGCATACTCCAGAATCAAAATGTCGATTTTAGGAGTCTTAATCTGCTAACTCCCTGATCTCAAACCAAATTTCGTTGAATTACGGACCTTATTGATGGGAGGTAGGTTTTATGTATAGTTTAACTACGAATTTTATTGATAGCTGCTTAAAGCGTCCAACCTTGGGAAGGTTTTTGAATAGATAGAAGGCAAAAATAAAATATTATACGTAGCTCAGAAATCATACACCATTGTGCAACTAAAGAACCTGAGACAAGATCTAAATAAACGTCGAAATAGCGCTCCACCTACGCCAACGGAAATACAAGAAATAAGAAACCAATGGTAAATTAAAACCAAAGATAGTTAATCAAAATAGAAAATAATTAAAATAATTCTATTTTTGTGTAAATTAATTTAGGTCAAACTACTAATTCATAAAAATTTCCAAAACGAATATTTATCATTTATTTTTCTGCCGAAACTGGTAGAATCCCCACAACTGCAACCTATTCTTCATAATTCCACCTAGTTTTAGAATTATATTAGCTTTTGGAAATTTATTGTTTGTAGTAACCTTCGCATTTAAGAAATTAAGTTCAAACGTCTGTCCCTCAAAATCGTTCATATATTTAATATTGTATGAGCCCCTAGTTACTGATAATTAAACCAATATATGGTCTAAGCATCACACGGCTCAGTTTGTTTTGTGAGAAAGAATCTTGCCAAACATAAAATTGTTTAAGTTCCCTTGGCAAAAGTTCAGTTTTATTGGCAGCAGATTTTACAGATTTAACAAAATCTGCAAAGTCATAAAGTTTATTGCTCATCTTTTTCATAGACATTTCTACTTTATGATGGAAGGAATCGGCTGCCATGAAGGTATGGCCTGGCTCGGAATATTTAACAGTAATTGCATGTGTACGTATGTTTTCTGAATGTATAATATAAATTAGAAATGATGCCTAAGAACTGCAGATGCTTACTAATTTTTTCCTTCCTAACGGGTACGAAGCTCTCTGCTAAACGATTGGTAAAAATTGCACATTTCAAGCCTGGGTAACATAATGTTTTTTTCCAAATCTGAACAATATATGATTTCTTCTAACTGATTTTTCTGCATCGAACCTTACACGAGATTTTGTTGCTCTGTCTATATGTTTTTCCAAGCTACACAATTTATTTTTTGAGTTGTTCTTATCGTGTATATTAAATTCTTCGCAAGTCTCGCATTCCTCCTGTCCAAGATTAGCTAGTGATATATTCAAACTTTTTGCTACAACACGATACTTTTTGTACAAAATTTTGAAATTAGAATTTTTTCCATGAAATCTTAATGCATTGCTACGAATGTAAGATCATATAGAGACGATCAGGATCATGTTCCCGGCGATAGTGAGATAGTTGTATCTTGCGTAGGAACAACCGAATTTTTTGCATTTTAGAACGAAGTACGGATGACTTGATTTGTTTTTCTTATAACCAAGAGTTGTGCGGAAAAACAATTGACAACCGGTTACGAATGTGCCTGTTAGTTATTTGGTAACAGCTCTCTGGCTTGCGTGAAAAATTTCAAATTTGATGTCATTGCCGATGATTTTGATAACTTGTTTGATTTGATGCTGTGTTGATCCGTATAATTTAATATCAACCTTGTATAAAAATATCTTACTGTGTGTAGAACACGTAGTCTATTTTTAATTTTGTATATATATGTTGTTTTATTGAGACTATTGGAGAGTCGGTTTAGACATAAGCAGAACCATTGAGCACTGAGTTATTCTCCCTGGAATATCCCCCACTTCATTTGTATTTTTGTATTTCTTCTGTATGAATGGCGTGAGTAACTGTATTTACGTTGTCATCGTATATTTGAGAAAACTTTTTATTCTACGCCCATGTCCGTAAACGTCAAAAATCACACTGTTGACATTCCTTGTAAGTGACATTTAACAATAACATGCACGAAATGTGATCTCATAACATACCTATACGTGCGTTTACATAAGAAAACTTGAATTTCTTTGTTTAATCAAATTGCAATCAAATTTTTATCTATAGCCCGTTCAGTACAAAAACCGTTGCACGTCATCAAAGTGTCGAAAAAGAGACGTTCGTTTATATCATGTCATTCGATTGCTGCTGTCAATCCTCTGTCAATCACTATGTTAAGCCTCTCTAAACTCAATAAATGTTGAAATTTGTAGGTCGCATTGTTTTAAAAAATATAAATATATGTTTAAAGAGAGGTTTCGTAATTAATTTCATATCAAATACAGCTCGTAGGTTAATTAAATATTAAACTCAAACTAACGTCAGTCTTAATAAAAACTTTTTATGTTGGCAAAAATGCGCGCTGTTGCCGCGATTAAAATGGTTTATTTCTGGTTCAGTTAACGTCTTGACATTTTTGGGGTTATGTTGTGACAAAAACTACAAAGAATTGTGAATAATTTTTCACAAGCACTGATGAGTTATTAAAGTTAAAGTCACATCCAAAAAAACGAATAAATGAACCTTAATAATACTGCAATAGTTGATGCATTTACTCCTGATACTATTTACAGCGTTTATGAAGCAAGTAAGTATAAGTTTAATATTATACCCAATCAACTGTATTTATTATATTCTGTTACATTATTCTTAATACATGGACATTTATTTACAGATAATCATGTCACTTTAGGAATGTTACTGCAGTAATTGAAGGAAGAACAATAATTATTCAATGTAGAATGTTCCTGAGTAGTTTACTAAAATATGATACACATCCACAAAGAGGACTTATGGAACTTTCAACAAAAATAAACCACTGTATAAATTTGTTTTTGTTAATGAATCCCGAATTTTCCAAAATGGTGCTGAAGGCTGTTCACGTCAAAAGGTATGTTACAATGATTATGTAAAATTTTAGAATGCAAAATTGTTTTTATTTTAGATATTTTGAATTACATTCTGAGAATGAAGATGGTTGTATTGATGGAGCAGAAAGTATATTTTTATATCAATCTCAGTTGAGTTATTATCATGGGGAAATGAATGAAGAACATGTTTTTAAATGGTTTGAAAACCAATTACTATTGAATCTTTCTGAACCTTAAATAAATTATGGACAATGCTTTTCGATAATATTAGGTTAATGACACAATATAGAATTCAATCAACAAATGCTGAAGCTGAGCTTATTTATATTGAAGCCTAGTAAGTAGATACAAACTGTATTTGAACAGTGATATAGCAAATTATATGTTAGAATTCAGAAGACTACACAACTAGTTTAATACATTCAAAATTCTTACTTCAAATTATACCTAATAGACAATAAATGCTGTTTTACCTTTATTTTTACAAAAATCATAATATAGGTATATTTGAAAAGAAAAGAATTGGTTATTTGAATAGGTACTACCCTTTCAATAAATGTTTTTTTCAGAAACAAACCCCCAACAAAATACATTGTGGATATGATAAAACAGTATAGTCACAAAGTATTACCTACCATATTTTTAAAAATCCTATTGAGTTAATACAGGGTACTGCCAAGCAAGCCTATAGATGCATTCCAGAAGTTGCAGGTTGGAATTGGTTTGTCCGTGAACCTCTCAAATTTGAAAGATTTCTATTTGCAATTATTGTTCTACCTTATTTAAAAAAATAGTATTACAAACTTTTCGGTGTAGTAACTAATTTATAAATTTGCAATGTTTCTTTTTAATAAAACAATTCCATAAAAATTGAGGTGGCATTATTTATCATTTTATTTTAATCATGATATTCAAAATAAGTAATTCAAGCAGCATTTTCTAAAGGTAAATGTGTATATCACAAAGTTTTATAAAAACTACAAAGAATTAATTTAATAGTTTTTATTGAATTGACACGTCTCATTTGATCAATCGTTTTATTAGCAATACTTTCAGTTGCGGTAGATGCTGGAGAGCTAAAAGAAAATGGTAAATATAAACTTGGATTGATTAGAAGATGATGGTGTGATGAATAATTCACCAATATACTGATAATTATAAAATGTACTGATTTCAGTGCTACGATTTAGTTAATCATTCGCATATACCTTCACTCGGAGAAAAGAATGGATTGCTATTCTTTCCTGAGCTGTGGTGGTGCTTGCTGCAGAATTTTCTTTTGCTATGATCAATGACCATATATCTCAGGATGATTTTACTTGTTGAAAATGACCTACACAATAAAGCTTCACATCCCGGATTTTCTAAAAAAATTTTAAGATTTATTCCACCAAAATATAAAATAAAATTGCCTACCTTTAAAAATGAGGTAGATCCAGGTTATCAGAACTTTTTTATTTATAGGATGTCTGTAAACCTTACATCAATCTTTCATATTGTAGTGACAACATTCTAAAAGCCAACATGTAGGTACTTAGGTAATTGTAACCGAAAAATTATATTAGATAATATTTTTTCCTTGATACTATATATACATACATGCATTTCAAATACTAGAATAGTTCCATAACTTCTAACTAATTAAGTGTGTGGTATAAACATACAAATAATAGTGTTAACTATTCCATACATACCTTTTTAGTGCTAAAAATAATTCCATAGTTTTTAAAATAGGAATTTCTTAGTGCTGTACGGTTAACATACAAATTAAAGTTTTATATGTACCATCTCTGTATGTAACTGAAATAGGTCGAAGTTTATTTGCACGCAATAACCATCAATAACTAAACCTAACCTAGAATATTTGATAAACTTCATTTGACATATACTAGATTCTCATAATATTTCAAGGGCTTGGCAACATAGTACAGTTATGACAGATGTGACGTGCAACGGTTTTAATACTGAACGGGCTATATGTACAACTATATTTGGTCTATTTACATAAATTTAGTCAATTGGAAAACATAAAAGCTTTCAGCATTAGTGAAATATATTTTAGATTAAGAGTAATGCCCCTAGATGTCGGCAACACATTATACAATTTCTCAAAAAATAAGTCGCGTTTTCTTAGCATGATATGGAAATAAACGTCATATCATTTATGCTGTCAATTTTTGTACAAAATATAGTATCCGAACATTTTCTCAACTTTACCTACGAATATGTCTGTTATTATAGTTGTGAAAGTGATGAAATTATGAGTACTCCGCCGGAGATATTAGAAAAAGCTCAAGCTGCCACACATAATATGTTACCGCTAAAATCCAGAGAAAGATACGAAATTACCTATCAAAAACTTATGGATTGGCGACACAAGAAGAAAATAGATGACGGCGTAGAAAAAGTATAGTACGTTACACGAGTTGCAATCCCATTACGCACTCGTGAAATTTACGCTTTTCATTTCGTGTGTAATGGGTACATTTCAAGTATGTGCTGTAGCCAATTGTGTGGTACGGAGTCAAATGTTTTTTTATAGTCTATGTAGAATGTGTACAGATTACTCTTTTTTTATTTTTGGGAAATGAAACCACACTCTTGCGGTAGCGATCCAGCTACCATTATCAAAAGAATAATTAAATTTCTTTTAAAATTTGCTCCCTATCTGACGGGTTACGTTGCTGTTGCTCTACTTCTTGAAGGATTCATTGTGTTGCCTATTATGAACTGCAAATAATCATTTGCATCCTTGGTTCCTCTTTTTGACTCCTTTCTGTTCTTCTATAAGTATTTTATTTTGATGTAGATGCTCTTCAATTCTCTGAGTTATAAGTGATGTCGGTAGGCATAGGCATGATGACTGATTTTGAAAAACTGCTCCACGATGTTTGCACGCATAAGTTTTATCCGAAATAAATGTTATTTCTTGGACAAAAAAGGTTTGAAGGGAGAAATTTTCTTTTTTCAAATAGGTACAATTTAAATTTCGCGCTAAAACACTAGAATAGTAATGGCGTCTGTCTGTGACTTCATACATCTGTAAATACTTCAAAGATTTGACATCTTGCAAACTAAAAATTCAAATCATTCATCAAAGAATGATTTGAATTATTTTGTGCGATAGTCATTGATTCTAATGTGTATCCATGGCGTGCGGCTCCACAATGTAAGAATACGTCGATAAGAACTCCGAACAAGATATTTATTTCCTTCCAATTAAAAAAAGTGTAGTATTACATAAATGATGCAATACCTGCAAAAACAATGGAAGTTCGAATGACATGCAAACAGTAAAATGACTTTTAAAAAGGTTGATGTCACACGATTGTTATTTTTTGTATTTATATTTTTTCTAAAATAAGTATAATTACAATTATAATATAAAAATAAGTGATCTCTTTGGAATCTCTATTTTCAATCGATGCTCAAAGCTCAAAACAAATATGTTTATTTGAAAGCTTACTGATATTTTTGCACCATGTGCAGCTTTGTTTCGAATATAAATGTCACAGAGTTTAATAAAAAAGTATTATGGCAATTTGAACACTCGTTTGGCCTTGGGGCAGTGACGTCATAGAGCCTGGAATAGGCCAATCAATAGATCATGCAAGTATAGTAATTTTTGACAAAAATCCTAGTAGAAAACGTATGATGCCATCATATAAAGGACATCACGTAGTATAATTTTGATATGTTTCGGACACGCAAATGTTTTTGAGTAATTTGTTATAAACATTTAAAACGAAAAAAACGTACTTTTTTTAGTTTTTTTTTATATAACGTAAAGAGTACTGGAACACATTTGCGTGTCCAAAACGTATCAAAATTATAGTATGTAATGTCTTTCATATGATGACACCATCCGTTTTCTACTAGAATTTTTGTAAAAAATATTTACCTATTGCTTGGCCTACAAAGTGAACAACCTTTGCTAGCCAAATCGTAGGCTATTTGACGTCACTAAGGAGAAGTGCGTGACGTCACGTTCAAAGCGCGCACTTTTTATATTTGTTTTGGGTAGAAATCCTGCACCGAAATAAAATATGGGGACTTTTTTAAAATACTTTAAATTAAAGAAATCCAGAAAAAATTACTGAAAAGGCCCCTTAGTGACTGTCATCATGGCTGGGTTTAGTGTGTTCTTCGGTTGTAAGTATGTTCTGCCTAGTGTAAGGTTGTATTTGGTAGTTTCGACGGATAAATAATGTTCAGAAATGTTTGACTCGACGATTTGTTTGACCTATGTAGGTAAGTTTGTGGACAATTACAACAGGGAACCTCATACACACCCTGATTTTCGTTGGGGGCTGGCCTAACTAAATGGGAAATTTTTTTGACAGTGGTGAAGATAGGAAGTTTATATAATGTTACGTCGGACCTGTACTGTGGATATGTAGAGGTCCGTAAAGAAAAAGAAGAAGACATACATCTAGAATCATCTAGAACTGTCATCGAAAAGTCGAGAACTGTCTGAAACAGGTGAAAAGTATAAAAAGCGGGACAATTGATATTAGTTAGACATGGATACTTTCGGACCCCCAGCATGGTTTTTAATGATGGAAACATAGAAGGAAAGACGCGAGGAGGAGAAGGAAAGACGTAGAAAGGAGGAAGAAGAGGAGAAGGAAAGGCGTAGAAAGGAGGAAGAAGAGAAGAAGGAGAGACGTAGAAAGGAGGAAGAAGAGGAGAAGGAGAGACGTAGAAAGGAGGAAGAAGAGGAAAAGGAGAGACGTAGAAAGGAGGAAGAAGAAGAGAAGGAAAGACAGAAGGATGTGAGGCGTAGACAAGCAGATGTAGAAATTATGAATGGCCTAACACAAATTCAGGAAACATTAAAGCTAGAGGTAGGACAGCTTAATAATAGAGTAGACCAATTAGAAAAAAACAAGAAAATTTAAATCTAATTTAGAAAAGCAAATTAGAAGTGAAATAGATAATTTAGAAGGAAGAATTCATACCCAAGCTTCTGTAACTAATATTGAAATTGAAGGCATGACTTCGTCCTCTTCTATAATCGAACCTAGCCCCATTCAAAGTATAGTTTCTCAAATCCACTCTGGCAAGACCCTGAAACCACCTACATTTGATGGCCAAACGGCATGGGAAACATATCGGCTCCAATTTGAAGCTGCGGCCAGAGCCAATGGTTAGACTGAAACACAGATGGTGGCTTCATTGCTAGTGTCGCTTCGTGGGCAGGCCTCAACCGTTTTACAGTATCTTCCACAAGACACGCCCAATTACGCGTCCCTCGTACAGGCTTTAGAGACAAGGTATGGCCAACGGCACTTGAAGCAAGTATTCCAGAGTCAGCTAAAAGTCCGAAATCAAAAATTAAATAGAAGCCTACAGGAATTTGAGGCCGATAAAAAAAGATTGTTGCATCTTGCCTATCCTCAGACACCTAAAGATTTCCTAGAACAAATCGGCACACATGCATTCGTTGATGGATTACAAGATGTGGAAATGCAACAAGCTCTCCGGCTACAACACCACAAAACGTTAAATGAAACTCTGATTGCAGCTCAGGAATATGAGGCAGCAAAAAGCATATCAAAATCTTCCAATAGCCACCCACAATCTACTGTCTCACAAATCTTGGATAAACTCCAAACTATGCGACGAAACACCCAAAATGAAAGTATGAGATGCTTCAACTGTGGAAGAATCGGACACATTCAGAGAACATGCAAAAGCAGAGATAAAGATTATAGTGGACAAATATACAGAAGTTCCCGAAAATTCTGAAGGAATCGTCTTCGCGAGACTTAGCCAAAAACCATAAGATCTACAATTGGGTATTGTGGAAAGTGAGGAACTAGTGAATGAAGGAATTCTGGTAGCTCGATGTCTCGTCAATGTGGATGAACCAATTCCTGTTAGAGTTGCTAATTTAACGAAGAAACCTTCCAAATTAAAGAAAGAACAAAAGTTAAGACTTTGCACACCGGTGAAAAGCATAATCACGAGCGAAAATATTTCCAAAGTAAAAACCATTAAAAGTAACTCGGTTGACGCCAGCCTCATGAAAAAACTAGTTAAAAATTTTTACCACCTAACAACTGAAGAATTAATAAAAATTAAGAACTTTATCAATGACAACTGCGACATATTTGAGACGGGAAAATGGAAAGGATGCACCAGTCTAGTCAGCATAGAATTTATACAGGGGATATCAGGCCAATTCGTCAAATGCCAAGGAGATTACCATTTGCTGAACGGAAAGAAGAAGAAAATATGATAGAAGACATGATAGACGCAAATATTATTGAAGAAGCTTCTGGTCCCTGGTGTTCACCCGTGGTCATGTTAACTAAGAAAGATGGATCCACCCGCTTTTGTGTAGACTATCGAAGACTAAAACAGGTTACACAAAAAGATAGTTATCCACTGCCGAGGATAGACGATACATTAGTTACTCTATCAGGTGCGAAGTGGTTTTCCACCCTAGACTTAAAGAGTGGATATTGGCAAGTAGAAGTGATCGAGACAATACAGCTTTTTCTACTGGCAGCGGTCTCTACCAGTTCAGGTCATCCCATTCGAACTCTGATGCTCCGGCCACATTTGAACGACTGATGGAGATGGTTTTGAGTGGATTATCGTGGAAAACCTGTCTAGTATATCTTGATGATATAATAATCACGTCGAAAACTTTTAATGAGCATTTGAAAAATGTTGAAGAAGTATTTTTGTCAGGTTAAGGAATGCCAATTTAAAACTGAATCACAAGAAATGTTCACTGTATCAAACGGAGACCTATTATCTGGGACATATCGTTTCCGCAGAAGGAATTAAAACCGATCCGGAGAAAATTGTAGCTATTAAATACTGGCCTGAACCAAGGGACAAAAAGGAAATAAGGAGTTTTCTTGGACCTTGTTCATATTACCGAAAATTTGTCAAGGACTTTGGTCAAATTGCTAAACCTCTTCATCGACTAACTGAAAACAACATTGAATTTGTCTGGACGCCGGATTGTCAAAATGCTTTCCTAGAGATGAAGAAACGATTAACCACAGCACCGATTTTATCCTACCCACGGGAGAAAGGAACATTTATTTTGGATTGTGATGCACCTCAACACGGCATAGGCGCCGTGATATCACAAGAACAAGAAAGCGAAGAAAACGTGATTGCATACTTTAGTAAAACCATGGGAAAGGTTGAGAAAAATTATTGCGTCACCAGAAAAGAACTTTTGGCTATTATCAAAGCCCACTTCCATACTTTTAGATAGATATATAGTTTATTGTGCGTAGGATAAATCTTCTCTCAAGGGTTCGGTACAAAATTTTAACAAAAGAATTAACATAATCAAAATAAATTATTACATTCCACTAATTATGATCACAGATATTTTTGTTAATTAATGAAATACTTAAGATAAAAACTAAAGTATACAATATGTGTGTACTTCATGATAAAGCCGGTCATTCACCTTGTGCAAATGCTCGTAGCTTTGATATACTAATAATACTATGAGCTAATTTAGTAAGTTCAGAGAATCCATTTTGTGTATTATTGATGTTAAGGTAGTGTGCCAGATCATCAATATTATGAACATTCTGAAAAAACCTATTTTTTCTTAGAGGACAGTAAATGGGACATTCAAAAAGGATATGATGTAATGACTCCGGGGAATCCATGTTACAGACAGAGCAAATTTCAGTGCTGTTAATAATATAAAAATTTCCTTTAAAAGACAATTTTAAAAATGTTTCGCTATGAGTTCTAAGTTGCGCTATTATTCTGGTTATATAGATGTGTGCAGGTATTTGCAAATAATTGTTATTTTCACCAACTAGTAAATGTGAGTATAGTAAAGAGTAGCTAGAAACAACCTCACTGTTTATGTCCCTATCATGCAGTCGTTTTTGAAATTTGTCTAAAATAAGTCTATCTAAACTGCGCCCATTTGTACTCAAATAATTTTAACATAGACACTCACATTGCACATAAATAAACCATTCTTTAACTTGCGTCACCCAATTATACCTTGAATTATTATCAGATGCAAGATGAACTAGTCGATTGAAACAAATTTTTTATAGTCTTGAAGAGAAAAACTACACTAACAAATGTCAATAGTCCCGCTTTTTATACTTTTCACCTGTTCCATACAGTTCTAGATGATTCTAGAAGTATGTTTACTTCTTTTTCATTATGGACCTCCACATATCCTCAGTACAGGTCCGACGTAACATTGTGGCAAAAATAGAATTAGTTAAATTAATTTAAAAAATCATTATGGGAAAATTTCTCGCAGTGATAACGTTTAATTTACTCATTTGCTGCGGCTACCGGCTTTTCAGAGATTCCTCACCACTTGCTGGAGGATACGTTTAATGGAACATATCTTATTCTACTTTTGGTTGCCTTTGGAGGTTGGTAATAGAACAATACTTATGAAAATGGCTGAGAAAATTGAGGAATCCACAACTGGAAGTACACAGCAACTTGAAATTGTAGCATTAAAAGTTCGATGTTTAGAATGATCGTTAGTTATATTCTTAGTATATTTTTTTTTTATTTTCTGTTCTTCATGCCATCAGAGCAGTGGATTTTAGATCACTTCAGGAAGGACCTACTCGCTTTTTTCGATAACATTTTTAGACTTTTTGATGACAGCTCTATATATCATCGAAAAAAGCGAGTAGGTCCTTCCTGAAGTTCTCTAAAATCCACTGCTCTGATGGCATGAAGAACAGATAATAAGAAAAATATACTAAGAATATAACTAACAATCATTCTAAACATCGAACTTTTAATGTATTCGGCTACAATTTCATGTTGTTGTGTACCTACTTCCAGTTGTGGATTCCTCAATTTTCTATAAATATATATATATACATTTAAGTATTACATCATCTATTCTTCATAGTGACATTACTATCTCAAACAAATTTATACCGAAGGATTACTAAAAAGTGAATCAAAATTCATTATCATCTGAGACTGAGATACTTATACCACCGTACATTAACAAGAATAGTAGTTCAACTCACCCTTTGGGTCTTTGATGTCGTGTTATAAAGTAAAGCCGCTGTCGCCAGTGAGATTAGCACGTGGCTCCTATTTACGAGGGTCGTACATTCATGGGTTGTTGATTTATAGATTGAGGTTTAGAGGTGTGCCGAAGAGTTGAACTACTATTCTTGTTAATGTTCGGTGCTTATACTAGGAGCTCATGAATTGGAGGTAAAAACAAATTCTAATATTGTTCTGAAAACATATTGTTGGGATATTTTATCATTAAAAAGCGTGGTTGTAGAAATAGTATTGTGTACACATTTACTTTTCATACTCGCTTGATTTTTCCTCGGATTTGCGTAAAGCCTCGTGCCACAAACTTCTGCGCTCGTGGGACAATTATAACTTTGCGCACTTGTACAAACTACTATTTACCACTTCAATCCCTTAGGTACCGACGAAATAAAAAAATATTCGTAAATACGTTGGACGGAAGTGGCGCGTGCACAACATTTTTATAGTCTTTCAAATGTATTATTTCAGGTGGTAATTACTGGTATAGATACAGAGTGCTCTAGTTTACTGAAACAATAAAAACTCTTAATAAAACATGTTTTCAGACTAAAATACATAAAATGTAGGTCATATTTCTTTTGAGATTAAATTTTCAACTTCCAAACATGAGTATTTTCAACAGTTGTTATAAAATCAGCTATAAAATTGGAGAATTGGAGCCTCATAAAACGTAAGTTTTCCAACATTCATTTCGCATTATCTGTTCATAGTGTTCACATCGCTTTATAACATAAAAGATTTATTACAATACACTCGTGCAAATAATATAAAGTAGGTACGTACTTGCACAATATTCCATAATTTATTTCTGTATGAAAAGTACCAACTATATATGTAATGTATATATATACATATATATATATAGTTATAGTAGATATTTGCCGAATAATAATGTACAAGGACAGGAATATTGGGGAAGCAGCAAAATTGTAAAATGAGTACTCTTTACACTATTTTCCAAGCTTTCGGAATATCTTTATTTCCATTCTCAAGGACAGCATTCGAGATTGTATTACATGTTGTTTTAAATGGTAAATACATCTAATAATAATTTTGATTTGAATTTTTTAAAAAATAAATGTCAAAATGATGTCAAACAAAATCGTTTGCTTATAGAATAAGAAATAGTATACAATTATAACTAACCTATATCTAAGAATATCAAGATTGGCTAGGTTCGTCTTCTTTTTTTTTAATTAATTTGTTTGATGTTATTTTAACCTCAAATGTTTGAAATAGACGAATTTGAAATTTGATGACACTCATGCTCCCTATCAATAGCCAAAAGGTAGTAATAAATATCACTCAATATTTTATGATCACTCTTTCTATTGATGATATTTTGTTCTTGAGATATGTGAGCCATTTCCAAGAAAAGTCTTTTTTTGGTATTTGATTGTATATCTAAAATACTGACAGAATCAAAATCCATAATATGGTCTTTATCAATTATATGTTTGGCCAAAGCACATCTATCGGGATATAATCTGGAATCACTTTTATGGAGAGAAATTCGGTTTTTTAATTTTTGGCTAGTGTGACCAATATATTTATCCTCGCAATTTCTACAAGGGATACAGTATACTACATTTGAAAGATTAAGAATATCAGTTTTATCTTTAACTCTTGTATAAATTGATTTGATCGTTAAACATGTTTTATTTGCAATTTTTATGTTAGTAAGTGGTTTGAAAGTTCTAATTAATTTTGGTGTAATTTCTCTAATGTATGGCAAAGAAATATAGTAATAGGGAATTTCAGCATGTTCTGAAATAATGTCCAAATTTGGAGAGTTATTATAAAATATGTTTTTTATCAACTTGTTTGGATATCCATTATCTAAAAATAATTGATGAAGGATTTTTAAGTTTTTTTCATGAAATACAGGATCTGAAATATTAGTTACTCTATTTTTCATTTGCCTTATCAATAGAATCAATAGAATACTTATGATATGACCAAAAGTTCATGAATCTTCCAGAACTCATTGGTTTCCTATAAAGTGTTATTAGAATTTCTAATCATTCTAGTATCTAAAAAAGGTATACTTTGTAATTCGTCTTCCTAAAATCCACAAACCAACTTTATCAGTTAGACCCATAGTTGCATCTTTATGTACTCCTACTAATTTTTTAGGCTCTTATATTACAGAAATTTTAACAAAAGCTTATGATCTTAATACAAAATACTACATCAAAGACTCTTTTGAAGTATATAAACAATTTAATAAATTTCAATTACCAAACAACCATGTTATTTGTAGTTTAGATGTTGTATCTTTGTTTAGTAATGTATATTTAGATTCAGCTCTGAAGGCAATCGCAGGCAATAAAAATTGGGAAAAAATAAGTCAACAATGTCAAATAAATAAGAAATATTTCCAAGATATCATAACATTTCTATTTGAAAATACCTATTTCACTTTTGATAATCAAATATATAAACAAACTTTTGGTACTCCAATGGGAGGAACAATCTCGCCAATTATAGCATGTTACGTTATGGATAATTTGTTAGACTCAGTTATACAAATATTGCCTTTCAATTTAATCTTCATAAAAAAGTATGTTGACGATATTATTCTAGCTTTACCAGATAATAAAGTAGATGAAGTTCTTTTCATATTTAACAACTATGATCAACACATTCATAATACAATAGAGAAGGAAGACGAATTACAAAGTATACCTTTTTTAGATACTAGAATGATAAGAAATTCTAATAACACTTTATCTATTGATTGATATAGGAAACCAATGAGTTCTGGAAGATTCATGAACTTTTGGTCATATCATAAGTATTCTATGAAAATTAATTTGATAAGGCAAATGAAAAATAGAGTAACTAATATTTCAGATCCTGTATTTTATGAAAAAAACTTAAAAATCCTTCATCAATTATTTTTAGATAATGGATATCCAAACAAGTTGATAAAAAACATATTTTATAATAACTCTCCAAATTTGGACATTATTTCAGAACATGCTGAAATTCCCTATTACTATATTTCTTTGCCATACATTAGAGAAATTACACCAAAATTAATTAGAACTTTCAAACCACTTACTAACATAAAAATTGCAAATAAAACATGTTTAACGAACAAATCAATTTATACAAGAGTTAAAGATAAAACTGATATTCTTAATCTTTCAAATGTAGTATACTGTATCCCTTGTAGAAATTGCGAGAATAAATATGTTGGTCACACTAGCCAAAAATTAAAAAACCGAATTTCTCTCCATAAAAGTGATTCCAGATTATATCCCGATAGATGTGCTTTGGCCAAACATATAATTGATAAAGACCATATTATGGATTTTGATTCTGTCAGTATTTTAGATATACAATCAAATACCAAAAAAAGACTTTTCTTGGAAATGGCTCACATATCTCAAGAACAAAATATCATCAATAGAAAGAGTGATCATAAAATATTGAGTGATATTTATTACTACCTTTTGGCTATTGATAGGGAGCATGAGTGTCATCAAATTTCAAATTCGTCTATTTCAAACATTTGAGGTTAAAATAACATCAAACAAATTAATTAAAAAAAAAGAAGACGAACCTAGCCAATCTTGATATTTTTAGATATAGGTTAGTTATAATTGTATACTATTTCTTATTCTATAAGCAAACGATTTTGTTTGACATCATTTTGACATTTATTTTTTTTTTAAATTCAAATCAAAATTATTATTAGATGTATTTACCATTTAAAACAACATGTAATACAATCTCGTATGCTGTCCTTGAGAATGGAAATAAAGATATTCCGAAAGCTTGGAAAAAAAAGTGTAAAGAGTACTCATTTTACAATTTTGCCGCTTCCCAAAAATATCATAATGAAGTAAAATATTTACAAAAATTGAATAGATTAGGCTTTTACTTGATAAAGATCCATACTGACATGATGATATAAAACAATTTAATTTGTTCAAATCTTCATTATTATTTTTGAACCATGTTCAAATTAAACTTGGGACGCGTGACAACAAAAAATCTGATTCTAACTATTCAAATCATTTATTAGCAAACCAACACACTGTCGACTCAAATTTTGGAATTTTACATGAAGAACTTAAATCATTTAAATTGAATCTTTTAGAAGCCCTTGAGATAAATAAAAACAAATATTCAGGTAATCTCCTTAACGACCAATTAGATATCAACATTTCTCCCTTATTAAACTTATTTACCTAGAAGATACTTCAGGAGGGATTGTTGTGAATTAATTTCCAGGTACACCTTTTCAAATTTAAGAACCCTTCTTTTCTTGTACTTAATTTCCAGTTAAATATTTTCTAATACCTTTGTCAATATCCTTGAAATTCCATATTAATGCACTGTATCAATTAAAATTTTTCAATATACCTTCACCCGTTTGATAAAGCTGCTGTGTTAGCGAAACGCGTCACACGTTTAATTTGAACATGGGTTAAAAAATAATAATTTAAAGATTAAAACAAATTAAATTGTTTTATTCCATCATGAAAATATTTACAATTGTTACTATAGAATTTGGTTAATTATGTATAAGAGAATGGAAAAAACACAATAATTAAACATATGGAAGATAAATTAAAATCATACAAGTACTTACTTCAGAACTAAATTCACGATATTTGAATAATAGGTGAAAAAAATGTGTTAATTAATTTGTTATTTTATTAAATTATGATAAATTTTTAATTTATTTATACCATTAAAATATTAACCATACCCAAGAAAAAAATCAAGTGAAGATTATAATCAATAGTTAAAGAAAATAAAATATATGTATGTAGGTATAGTATATACACTGTGTTCATTAGAAAAGGACCCACTCTTAATATTTCAGAAATGCGACATATTAGAAAGAAATGCCGAAACACGTCAACTTTTAACTTGAAGGGGACACTTTTTAGCGCTAATGTCATAAACGTAATATTCATCCCCTCCCTACTGGAGATACCCCTTAAATTTTTTCAAGTGGCCTTTGATACCAGCCTTCCATTGTTATTTAATTGTTGTTTAAAATTGACAGGAATTTGAAAATAGACTTTATTATTGCCTGAATGTTAAAGATGGTCACTTTGAACACATGATTAAATAACAGTTAATTCTTGTTAACAGTTGTCTTTTTACTATTTGTAAATTTTTTCTTCTTTAAATAGTCTTTCTGTCATAACATAATACGGGGGCATTCTAAAAGTTCAAAGAGAGCCAATTTTAAACAACGATTGAATAACAATGGAAAGCTGGTATCAAAGGCAAAACAAAATTATTGAATAGAGATTTACCAGACCTTTTAAATGAGGTATAACTCGATACCTAACGCCATCTGAAAAAATTTAAGGGGCATCCCCAGTAGGGAGGGGGTGAATCTGACGTTTATGACATTAGCGCTAAAAAGTGTCCCCCTCAAGTTAAAATTTGACCTGTTTCGGCATTTCTTTCTAATATGTCGCATTTCTGAAATATTAAAGGTCCTGAAAACAAAATACGAATACCTAGTAACATAAATAACTTCACAAAATGAAGTGCTAATATAAAACTATTGAATATGGTGGAAATTCATTATTGCTTGTAAATAGCAATAATAAGTTTAATAAAGTATAGTAGTATAAGTAATAAAACGTGAAAGATATGTTGTAAGTGACATTTTCCTAAACTTTGTATATCAAATTTAGTTGGAATGTTAAAAGTTGCCGAAACTTCCTCGTATATTTACTATAATAGAAAATAGAAAATTCATGAAATATTTAAGTCATTAACTCATTTAATACTTGTTCAGGAAAATAAAATGGACATCACAATTGAGATTAAAACGAGCTAACAAGAAGTTTATATTATATTGATAATGACTCCAAAATTATTTTTCTGAACGCGGTTTATCCAGAAAACCTATAATAGATAATGATAAAAATCTAAATGATGTAGGATCAATGAAAATAATATCTAATAACATAGGTCCATTTGATAAAAATAGTAATGGATAACTTTACTCCACTAACTTTGATATTTTCAATGGAGTTAGACATATCTTATCTTATTTATTGTTTCTTAAACACAATGTTTCTTTTTTCAGTCTCTCCCAGTCTCTGCTAGCACCCTTTCCATGATGGTCATATCTGTCGATCGCTATTTCACTGTGAAAAACTACAGACCAATTGGACAAGTTGCAACACGACGTCAAGTTTTGAGCATAACCGTAGCTGCTACTTGGCTTTCGGCAGCGGTTCTAGCATCCTTTCAAATCATATCAAGATACAAACATCCCTGGAAAAAGGGACTTATGATTAGTAGAATAACGATGGTTCATATCATACCGGCATGCACAGTAATGATGAGTCACTTAGGAGTGCATGCTAAGCTAACTGCTTTGTCCTTGACCGCTAGAGCTAAACATGGAGAATTGCCATTGCCGATTCCTTTGATGAGACGACCTACTCACGTTATTATCGTTGCTGGAATGCCCAAGGTACTAGTATGTTAAAAAAGTAAAGAGAATTGGTGAATGAAACACAAAATATTTATTATTTATATAAATCCATTGTATCGCCTTCATTCAAAGTAGACCTTTTCAGAAATAATCCACTCGCGCGAACGAATAATCCAGTCATCAAAATATTCCAATATTCGCCGCAAATTATCTTTTATGTCTTCTATGGACTGAAATCAGGTACCTCGAAGTAGTAATTTGAGTTTTGAAAAGAGAAGAAAGTCGACCGGAGCCATATCAGGGGGATTCGGTGGTTGTTTGATAATATTTGTTTCTTGCCAAAAATTCGTGTTGCGTTATCGTGGTGCAAAATCCATGAGTTTTCTTTCTACAAATTTGATCATAATTATTATATTCATAATTATTATAATCATATAATTCTCAGATAATGCTTGTTTGTTTACTGTATCAACTTCTAGTAAGAATTCCGAGTGCATTCTACTCAAACTAAATGACAAATGACGCGTTAGTATAGAGAACAGTTGTGCAAAAAAATTTCGACAATCTCTTTAAGTGGTGTCTTTAAATTTTAGGTAGGTACCCTCTGGACAAAATGTATCTTCAATTTATAAAATTATTATTTCATCATCTAAAATTAACTCTGAATTATATATTTGGAAGTCCAAGATCTCCAAGATCTATTTCAGATGCTTCAAATATTCAATAATTTCATTTTCTTTTGTTGTATATTTAGAGCACTCAGTATAATCATACTAATTCGTATTCATGGTCCAGCTTTTAGAGACTAGTTTCAACAACAAATGCTGTCCTGTGATGTCAAACTATATAAAGATTCCCATTTTTTCTTTTTTCTGTGTATGCTCTGATGGCACTAAAGTCATGTTGTGCTTGTATACATTTGTTGTATCACCTAATGTTCTGGAAAACAAGTCAAATACATTGAAACATGAACAATCACATTGTGAGTACATACATACACCATTGCCTCGAAACAGGACCGGAGTTTTGTTGGCAAACTACAAAAAGTTTTTGTTTATCAACCCCTAACCCCAAACATTGGGTATGAATTCTTAGATTGTCTAATAGAAACTCCAAGTCAATGTTTTCAAATTTTTGATTATCGTTTCTCATCCAACTTTTCGAGAATAGACTTCTTAGTATTATTTGTTAACATATTTTTGTCCTAATTGGGTATCTCAAGTTTTCTTAATACTTAAAAGTTAATGAATATCGTTAAAAAATAAAACATCTCCTAATTTAAATCGAACTTCAAGCGAAGAAAAGATGTACCTAAATAATGGCTGCTCGAATAATGATAAAAATTTCTATAGCGATAGTTCATTATCCTCTTAGATAATTCTTTCTCCACGATCATCACAGAATTTGCCAATTCTGAAATCAAATTTGATTACAGAATGCCGGAATTCTCTCTCTTGAGATTGAAGAAATATTCTGCAACACCTCTGCCCCCATGCAATTTAAATGTATTTACATTATCTCGTGATAGAATAATATTCTCACACTGGTTAGCAATAATAACATTAGCCTTGACGCAGTTGATTGTCATCGTAGTGGCAAAACTTGAGTAAGTGTCAAAATTATTGCTGTCACATTGAGTGTTTACCTAATATAATAATTTTGATTGAGTTCTGTAATATAAATTATCTTTTGTTCATTTCTATTTAAAAATATATATTTAAAATCTTTGATCGTGGAGAAAGTATAGTCTGCTACTCGGTTAGAATGAAAATTCGATGCGAGTGGAAACGAGCATCACGAATACAGAATATACTATTCGTCGTTGATTATAATAATTGAATGTTTCAATACATTGCCTTGCTGTCTTTTATATTTTATTGGCATATTATCTTTTTAGATATATTTTAATAGAACTTTTGATTTTATTCGAAAACATTGCAAGAAACATTTTAGTCATTCGGTGACAGATTGTAATAAAAATGGAGGATTTTATTTTCATTCAAAAGAAGTGTTCTATCGGTCGATGCTGATTCCAGAGTACTGAATAACAAACATTAAAATTCATAAAAAACGGCATTTGAAAACTTGTCGATTCCATTTTGAAGCCCGAAGGCTTTAAAAGTTTAGACTGAAAAGTTCCAAAGCTTCTTTTCCAAGCATACTTATACGTAAGGAAGAAACTCTCAAAATTATCTCCTCGTGAATATTCATATATTTAAAAAATGCCGCTCAGTTTGATACAATTTTAAAAGTATTCAATATATTTTGAAAAGATCTATTTTTTACAAACACTTTTACTTAATTAATTAGCTTTTATATCCAAATGCGTTTCTTAAGGAAAATGAAAAAAAATGTGCCTCAATGGACAGAATCAATAAAAAAGTAGAATGGACTCTTGTACTAAAACTTTACCAGAATCGGTTGTTTAATAATTAACATGGTATATGATTGGTACAGTGTGTACTGCAACGAAATAGTCTTTTGTATAAAAAATTCACCTTCTATAAATCATTCTATGCAGATACCCTAAAACATAACTGGTGAGATAGACACGAGATTTTAATGAAAACAGCCTTGTTTCACTTATATTAAAATGTGATTTGCGTGAATCTAAAAATGTATATTTCCTTCACATAAGATACTTACAGCGAAACAGAAACCTATCTCTAATCTCTACTCTTTTGTGAAGTTTACAAAACGGCAAAAATACAAAGGAAAATTTAAAGTCCACTACTTAAGGTGGATTCATGCAACATCAACTAAATTAAAACTAATTAAAGATTAAATTTAAACTAAGAATATTCAGCTGTTCATGGAACATAAATAAAGAAATTAATAAGCCAAACGGACATGCGTACTTCTTTCAATCATTTGTCAGAACTTCCAATAGTAAGCGAGTTCGGCAAATATATCGAAGATGCGACGAATTTTTTGTCACGTGACCACAGATCAGACGGAGTAATAGAAGAGTTCTATATAAGGTCAATGTAACCAACACAATAAAATACAATTATCAAAATGACATATGAAATGGGGGTCACTGAAAGGGGTCACCTATTGACTTAATTTTTTTAGTTTTTCAGATATAAACCATGTTTTATGCAATATATCTTGTACCCGAATGATAAAAAGCTCGTTTTAATTTAGGGTGTTTTGCTTTCTAATGTTTACCACAAATGTCACAGGTAACTGTCAACATTGTCAGTGCAAGCAACATACGCGTAGCTTTAGCTTGGTATTTGTTTTGTGTGTTTTAAATTTTCAAAATTGAATTGTAATACACTGGAAAGACATACAAACGGATAAACTTTATAAAAATAAAACCACGCTATGACGCCTATGTTATGACGTTGACGTTGACAATTAACAGACATTTGCCGTAAGCCTTGAGAAGTAAAATTCCCTAACTTAAAACCAGCTTTTTATCTTTTGGGTACAATATAATGGTATTATATAAAACATTAAGTAAAGAATTATTACAGTTTCCTGTAAAATTGTCGTATTTAGTAAAGCGCGTTACCAACAGATATCGAAGAATAAATATATATTATTCAACGCTTTACAACTAAGTTTTGAAAAGTATTTTTCAAAAACAGTGACCGTTCAACTACAACTACTAACTTACAAACCAGAATGGTTGGTTAAATCCTGTAGATATACCAACCCCGTTTGACGTATAAGTGTAATTCAATGTCTGCCGGGTCATATAGCCCGGGAAGTAGTTGTTTCTTCTTAGTTGAACGGTCACTGTTGTTGCCGGCCCATGTGGCCATGCGGCCACCGCTGCTGTAGTTTGCATACAAAGGTTTTATTACTCTCTTCTGATGGCGACAGAACTATAGTGATTTATTTTTCAAATTATGTAAAGCGTTATAATAGTATTGAACTATTATTTTTTTGACGTCTATAGATCACGCTTTACTAAAATATAACAATTATTTACAGGTAACTGTAATTAAGTAAATAATTAATTTCTTAGTTGAAAGTTGGCACTTTTTTAAGTTTTAGTTTAGATCTTAATTTCTTAGTTTCTTGCATGAACATCCACATTACATAACATGGTTTTATGTTCTTAGTTTTAGTTTTAAATTGATTCAAGTTTTAATTTTTGCTTGCATGAATCCACCATTTAACGTCGATTGTTAAAAAAGTTGTTACGTAGGCTGAGATACGAGTAATAGAGAACATAATATTTTATTCACAAGGAATAAAAAACTTAATGGTGCATATTCGTTGTAATGAATTTTAATCGTACTACCATACAAATCTTTTACGAGTATTTTTTGTTTAAACTAATTATACCTAAATAGTTAAAACTAAATACCTTTTCTGGTCGATCTCGTAATGAAAATTGAATACTACAAATGACTAGTTTACAATGAATGTTATAATTTATACGATTTCAGTGTGACTTCCAAGAAAAATTTCAATAAGACCTTTTGTCGGTGCTTTTGGCAAGCTTAGTTAATCAAAGCTTTTAGATTGTTACCGATACGTCAGCTTTCAAGTACGTTAAAACACTTTTAGGACTACTTTAAATATCCGGGCATAGAATGTAAATTTCCGACTCTGAAAATTCTGAATAAATTTACTTAAATTATGTAACAGCTAATTTTAGCCATTGGTGACTCAATCACAATGAAAAGGTTAGGTATAGGTTAAGATTGTGATGTCCCAACTTTATAATATGTACATACTTTGTATCGATATAAATAACATATTTTTTCTTCGAAGATTTTATCTTTGTAAAAGTAAAGATAATATTTAATTTTTGATATATTAATCATTGTCCATTCATTTTTACAGGGAAGGAAGCAAATGAGTATTCCGAATGCTCAAGACACTATCGAGGAAACACCACCTCCAACTTCCACTCTACGCAGCCGCAGACGTCTGGCTAATTGTTTGCTTTGTTTGTCTCTGTTCTTTATTTTGTGTTGGTTCCCTTATGTCATCACTCAGTTTTGCGAGGAGTTCATGCAAGACACTACACCGGAATATATTCACCAGCTGACTCTTTTTCTTGGTCACATGCATTCCGCTATAGGTCCTATACTTTACTGGAGTATGAACCACAAGTGGCCTAAAGGACCTTGTAGCAGAATCCGTCATCTGACAATCTATAGAAGCGCTTCTTCCACCAATGAGGCAGCTCTTGGACCTTTCAACCCCCGCTTGGTCCGTCCTCCTCCCTACAGACGCAGATCTTCTCACTATCTCTATTAACTCTGTGATCTTTATAGCCTAACTGAGCAACTTACTTGGGAAGTGCAATATCTGTTTTACTATCCAAAGTCTAACAACTACCCTCTATTAAAGTACCTCAAATCTTTAAATAAACAAATGTTATCGGAAGTTGTAAATGTGTGATAGAACAAGGCTGAATAGGACATTATAAATGTTAATGTTTTCCCCTCTCTTAGTCTTTCTGAATTTCCTCAAATTCTTCAAAATTGTCTGGATGTCACTTCTTATAACCGTTTAAACGTTTTTAAGTGTCACAATGGAGATAAAATATCAATGGAAGTGTTATATATGTTTGATGTTGCCTCAAAATAGTTTTTCTCGAGTTTGAGCCTATTCAGAATAATTTTGTTACGTAAATGGAATTTCTCCGTCACATGGAACGAATTTCTCAGTTGAGAATATCTGGAATACTTTTTTTACTGGTAAGTTACCAATAATCATCGGTTTAGAAGGAAAAAAAGGTAAATGTGAAAATGTAAATGCAAAAACTATGAATATATTTTATTAATAAAACGCTTCAGAAATTCAGAACACCTCCAAATTCTAAATATAATATTGTGTCTTAGTAACCAGAATTTACTACATATTTTACGGAAATCCACATCAAATTTTTGAATAAGTCTATCACACATTTTATAAATAGCCAAGTATTTGTAAGGTAATAAAACGATCTCAATCTCGTTACCCGTGTGCCTTCTTCACTTTTGGATCGCTACATTGTGTATTTGGGAAAATTTATAAAGAAATTAATTAACATCGCATTATTTTAAAGGTTTTTGAAGTTCAAATGATTCGTTTCACTGACATTCTAGTAATAATTTCAAATATAAGGCAACTATATACTTCAAAAATAATAGTTCAATACTATTATAACGCTTTACAAAAATAGAAAAATAAATTTCCAAAGAACAGAACGTTCTCTAAGAAGCAACAACTACTTCTCGGGCTATATGCCCCGACAGACATTGAATTATACTTCTAAAGTAAACGGGGTTGGTATATCTGTTAAGATAGAACCAACCATTCTGGTTTGCGATTAGAAGGAATAACATCATTTGTAGACCGGTTTCGGCGTATTTGCGCTTCATCAGTACAAGGTAGATGCTATTCGTCCAGAAGCTCTGAGAGCATAATCCCGGACTAGAGACTACGTTGATACCACACCAATACATTAGCCTCTGTCAAGGAAACGCTAAGAGTGCGATATCAGCGACATCTCTACATCTAATCACAAACCAAAATTCTATATCGACAAAAAACCATCTCGGTTTTGTAGGTATTTACTTAATTACAGTTACCTGTAAATAATTGTCATATTAGTAAAGCGTGATCTAAAGACGTCAAAAAATAATAGTTCAATACTATTATAACGCTTTACAAAACTAGAAAAATAAAGTTCCAAAGAACAGACCGGTAACTGTAATTAGGGGAAATGTGCCTATGATGGACCCTCTAAGGAAATATCATTATAACTTTTTTAGTTTTGCAATTATTATTTTGCTTTATATGAAAATATATAGTTAGTTCGATCTTTATTATAGTACAGAGTGAATTTTTTGTCAATTAATTTCCTATTTAATAATACATAGTATTTTAAAAAAATAACCAAGTGGTCCACCATTGGCATATATATGTGCCCATGATGGCCCCCCTTCAAATAAATTGATAAAAGTGTCTCCAAACAGTTTTATTTGACAAAATATATGATCAATTGATATAATAAAATAGAACAAACTAACATAATAATATATTAGATACATAGTTCACATGTAAAAAATTTGCAACGCGGGGTAACACCGGCGCATTCATTGTTGAACCACGACTTACATATTTGACATCGAATCCAAGTTTCTCTGGAACGAGAGTTCGAGTACAACTCATTACAGTAAAGGCAACTAGCATCATCATCATCTGAGTCATCTTTCCGTTTTTTCAGAAACTCCTCCAAAACGGATTCGTCTTTATCAGGAGCGTCATTGTCAATGACAATTTTTCGTTTTACTGGCCCGACTTGTTGTTTTCTCGTCTTCATTTCCTTCTCAATAACTTTCTCTTTAAGTTCTTGAATTTCTGGTGTTGAATTCAAATGGCCGGTTTTTCCACGTCTTCTGCCTTTTCGTTTATCAGTGACACTGGGTGCAGCTTGAGGAGGAGGTCAAATTTCTTTCACCGAAATGTCGAGAACTGAGGATGAAGACGAGTTAAGACCAGATTTAGATTGCTTTTGCATGTCTAATTCCATTTGGTTCTCATCTTCAGCAACGGGAATCGGCCTATCCGTAGCTAAAGCT
This sequence comes from Lochmaea crataegi, assembly GCA_947563755.1. Taxonomy (NCBI): domain Eukaryota; kingdom Metazoa; phylum Arthropoda; class Insecta; order Coleoptera; family Chrysomelidae; genus Lochmaea; species Lochmaea crataegi. Next base: position 32,775,663 of record OX387422.1, on the reverse strand, counting down.
GGTGCAAGCTCCCAGTCCCCAAAGATATGAGGATTGAAAGGATGGATGCCAGTCTTTTTGAAGGAATTTATCGCATTTGCTGGTACAGCACTCTTCAAATAAGCTTTATTGAGAAGGCCTGCTATTTTCTTGGTCGAAATATGTATGAAGAGGACGGAAAAATCTAACGTCCAATGGTTGAACGTGATGGGAACAGTGTACAGGGTAGCAAAACACAATAACACCATTTTCTCTGGCAAACTGCAGGGATTCAAGGCTCTTATGGCTACTATGCCCATCTAGGAGTAATAGAACCTTATTCTCATTTGAAGCCTAACAAAATGCTTGAGCCATTTACAAAAAATTTCACTGGTCATCCATCCTTTTTCTTGTGAGAATGGTATGCTATCAGCGGGAGCATCGTTCATCAGTTCCTCGTTCATCCTTTGGCGAGGGTAAATAAGAGCAGGAGGGATGTAGTTGCCTATGTCACTCATTGCACACACTACGGTTACGTGCTGCCCGCGCTTTGCACTACTAAGTGCACCAACTTGCTTACGGCCTTTTGCTGCATAAATCTTTTGGCATTTCTTTTGAACCGTAGTCAAACCCGACTCGTCCATATTATAAATATTTTCGGGGAGAAAATTGTACTTCTCCAGAGTATTATCTAGTGCCTTGAAGTATGCTTCAATATTAGCCTTGTTGAAAGCCTGGGCTCTAGCTAACGATGTACTTTCTGGGCTACGCAGAGATATTTGTGGATTGCGCTTTAGGAATCCTTTAATCCATTTCCAGCCTGCCATTTTTATTTCTCGATTAAACCCATGTTTGATGTTATTTTTTTCGGCTACTTCGAATACCATCCGCCGCAAATCTTTGGAAGTTAGTCCAAAAAACGTGTTTCCATCTCAATGATATGCACTGCAATCTCCTCTTCGATGGCTTTAGAGAAAGTTGCTCTACGTCCTCCCAAATTACCCTTGGAAGCGTTCTGATTCTCCAAACGCCTTCGCAAAGTTGTTTTGGGAACGTTGAAGGTCCGTGCAGCCAACTTATATCCCATATTGTGGTCTTGCACGTTCTGGATAGCCTGCTGCATGCTATGCTCATCCCACTGTTGTCTTTTTTTGGATTCCATTTCTATAAATTAAAAAGAAAAGCAACTTGAGAGGTGAACTTATTTCATTGCCCATGATGGACCCCCTGGTCCATCATAGGACACAGATAAGTAGACCATCATAGGCCACATTACAAAAATCAAATAAAAATCCCAAACTTTTTTGTTCTTTCCGATAACCTCAATTTTTGCTCCAATAGTTCCTTCAAACTGCAGCAACAAAAGCAGGTTCCAGTTGAACGTAAAACAAGAGATATCTAATATCATGCCAAGCTACTTTCTTACATCGATACTTACCAATTTCAACTTATTTATGTATTTGAACAAAAACTGCTTATATTCACGTGAACGCTTATAAACTACTACATAGTAACTTCAATCGACCGAACCAATATGTTGGTAGTGTATTATGCGCGGTATATTTGAAAATACACTAGTGGTCCATCATTGGCATATTTCCCCTAAGTAAATAACTATATACTTGCTCCTTCGTGAAATTATTTCTCTACTACCTATAATACTTTGACAATAACATGTGTGGGATATTTTTCATTAATATTACCTAACTCATTTGTTTTTTTTGCAGGAGTTATGGAAAATATTGACTCATAGAGATATCTTTGTTTTATTTATTTTTTTATCAACTATCGTAAATATGCCAAATCTTGCTACTATGTCAAATCAAAATTATGTACTGACAATAAATGTTACGAAATGTAATTGATTGTTTTCTTTAAATATACAGTGACCCATATCAATGTTTAGATTAATCCATTTTGATAATTATCGAAATTAACCTGGGCATAAATAATGACTCCATATGTTAATTTCTATATACAGTGCTTTCATTTGAACTAGGGCGTATCAGATTGGTTCTACTGGACTGGAAAATTTGTCAGGATCAAAAGTATGAAGTATGCTAATAAGGAAAAGCATATTGTAAAGGGTTGGATTCTTGTAGATGAACACCTTATCAAGAAAAAAAGGTTTTATTGATCAAGAAGTTATACACATTATATTTTGTACATAAGTGATATTTTCTAAACTTTTTACAATGCATACAAAACATTAATATAGATAGATCGTTTAAAAAAAATATGTTTAATACTATGCAATATTGAGAAAAAATTGGAATACCAATTTAGATACGAATATGGAAAGTTGATAAAAAATCTGGAGCTCTGGTAATAACATGTTCGAATTCCATGTAAGAAAGTTTTCCATCCCCATCCACGTCAGCTTCTTCAATAACTTTTTCTGCAATTTGTTGCCTATCATCAGGTGTCAATTCTTGAGTATTTCTTGTGAGTAGAAGTAAAGCTTGGTCGATATCTTCTGGTCCTACATGTTGATCACTATCAAAATCTAAAAAAAATAACAAATTAAAGTAGCCAACCACTAACAGTTCTGTAGAAAAAAAATATATTGCTATTAATTATAAAGTTTATAATCATTAATAAACTCTCACCACAAATTTAAATTTTTCTTGAAAAAAAAATTATATATAGGGATATTTTGACAGTCCCGAAAACTATACACATGGGGAGTATGAAATTTGGCAGCTTCAAACAGTTTACACTGATACTTATTTACTGTACTGTATTTATTATGAAATAGCGTTTTACCTCTCTTTTCCGGTTACGTGAACCCAACAAATTGTTTTAATGGCACAATCGGTATATTGTTCAAATTGATGACAATGCACATTGATTCTAGTAAACCTTGTTAGAAAATTTCTTGTATATGCTGCTATGATCATTTCGGGTGTTTGCACTACAAGACTGTCTGATTTTATCGTTCAAATCATCAAAATCACTCGAGTATGACATAAACTAGACCATTCAAGTAAACCCTATCATGACAAATGTGTTATCATTTTTGAAAGATTAATCCAAAAATATAATATTATACCGGTTGTCCCATTTAAAGAAAATTTGTTTGGGTCACGTGATCGGAAATGAGATGAAAACTGAAAACTCTTCATAGTGAATTAGTTTTCAACTGTTTATGGCTGTCAAATTTCATACTTGTCATCTGAACAGTTTTCCAGATATTGTCCTGTCAAAACGTCGTGGGACACCCTGTATATATATTAGAATTACTAAAAAGAAAGTATTTATACCTACCATAGATCCTAAAGGCATAAAAAACTTTTATATCCCGTGGAGCTTGTTCGCTGAAAACCGAAAGTAGATCTAAGAAATCCTCAAAGGATAAATTGCCTTTGCCATCTCTTGAGAATACCTCGCATATTCGTTTCTTGAAGGGATTTTCCTAAAAAATAATTATAATAAGACAAGACTTATTTCTAGGGCGTATCCAGATAATTTTAGGAAAAAGAAAATTTCAAAGATTGTGAGAATTTGCTATCTATCAGTCTGAATTACAACTTTTATTTCACTAAAATATTCGTAAAAAGCTGTGGTACTAATTATTATATGTGGTACTAATTATTATATTATTATATTTTTATTATTTCGCTTAGGTACTTTGCAACTAATTTAAAATATTTCCCCTAATTCTGGATACATCCTTTTGTTGTTTTATGTGCCCTTTTACATGCAGCTCTGGAATTTTTTCTATGCTGTCTTCTAATGGGATCCTTATGCTAATAGCCTCGCTTTTCTTCATTTGTTTTGGAACGATATCGGGTCGTACTTCCCGAAATCTTTTGAAAACCCTGAAAACGAAATGTTTTACTATGAATTGTTATTGGTAATAATCATCCATAAAACTTGTAGAAATTGTTTCCCTAATAGTGGGACCAAAGAATACACCACTTGGTTGGTGTATTCTTCGGTGGGACTGCTATTAATTGTCGATGCCAGTATAATATTATCTACATCTTAAATGGTTCAGTTACCTAATTAGCTGTAATAAATGTATTAACATTTTTTATGAACAAAAATTCACCACTCACCTCCACTTAATTATAAAGATTTTTAATTTATAGGGTTAAAAGAAACCTCTCTAAATACTAGTAGGTATCTATTCTTGAAAACAGTTGCGATTGTATCCCAGAAAAATGGTATGGTAGATAACAATATACCTATAACGATGACATTCGGTTCTTAAATTTACGTACGTTTTCTTTGGGATTTTTAAATAAAGAGATAAAATGTACTTCTATATTTTAATACATACCTTAATATCTCTTTTCTGGTAAAGAAAGTACAGTCCTGTTCAAACAACATGAATTATCCATAAGAAAAAATACTGTTTACTTAGAAATTACCTGATAATTTTCTAATTGTTGTTCTGTGAACGTAACTAACTTATTCCCCATTGTAGTTCATGACGATTAAATGATTTTCCCTGAGCTTTAATGCTCACCACATACTACCCCAAGTTTCCATAGAAACTTAGGTGCGGCACTAGTAATTTATCAAATCTTTATCGATCGTACCTGTATGTGGACAATTATTTATCTTCATAATATTAATAGATTGCAACCTTTTCCGTGATTCCATGTTAAAAAGAACATTCGTATTTAGTCACTGTTTTCAATAAAAATCTACATTTTTATTAATTAAATCGTTTGCACTAACGATAGATTTATCGATAACAAATCGTTTTAAAACAAGGAAATAAACACTTTATAAATTTTTATTTTTAAAATCAACCTAATTATCGTAGGTATAAAGAATAGATAACATACAGGTATTCAAATATACCGGATTTTTAATGGAAACTACCGCATTTGAACTGAATAAATTTTTTATAATCAACACTAAATTATTTAAATATTACCAACAGTCAAATTAAATTGTACTGTCGTCTAGTCCAATGTACCCACTGATAAGGTAGTTTTTTTATTGTAAAACTAAATAAAGGAATTATTACAAATTCTGATTATCGATGATTTTTTTCTCGATGAGCTCTCTCGATTTTAATCTTAGAAAACTGACAACCCTGGTGCCATGAAAAGAATGAACCACAGGGTAGACACTTATTTGGCCAAGGTCAAACCACTTTTAGTTTCTTCCAAACGAAGAGATGGCGCGAATAACAGAATCTTGTAGCTATGCAATTTGTTATACAAATGTTATAAATTTTGGTTGCTTGGTCGTCTTTCATAAGATAAACATATCCTTTCGTCCCAGAGTGATTTTTTATATTAATTGTATTGTTATCTTGTTGTTTTCTAGTTTTCTCAGATTTTAGTGGTTAGTAAATACGGAATTCTACGAATATTGTCAAAATTATTGAATAAGTATACCTAGAAATCCATTCACTATAATCATTCCTGAACTATCTTATAGGTAAATAGGTTTAATAAGGGAGTTCATATCTATTTGGTCGTTAAGAAGATTACCTGAATACATATTTGTTTTTAATTATCTCAAGAGCTTCTAAACTTTTGGAAGCTTGAATAGATGAGGCTTTTACTTGATGAAGATCCATACTAAACGATGAAATAATACAATTTAATTTATAATATATTATAATGGAGATATAAGCAAAGTAAATTGTTTTATTCCATCTCTCGAGATAAATAAAAACAAATATTCAAGTAATCTTCTTAACTTCTAAAAGATTAAATCAAATCTTTTAGAAGCTCTTGACATAAATATAATATAAATCCATAATAACCTAAAATATGTTTTTTACATTTCCATTATATCACAAAGAAAAATATATGTATAAATATTTATATTTTTATTAACATTATATATTATATAATAGTCTTAATTTATAATAACTCGAAATGTATACATTAATATTTATGTACTACTATTATATACCTGTATTTAAATGAAATTACACCAATAAATATCTTCACAATTCATTTGTATTTTAAATTTTGTTAACATAAGTGGATTATTAAATAGCAGATAATGGATAGGCAGATATATTCAAATTTGCGGCCACTTTTTCAAATTAGTTTCTTCCAAACGAAGAGATGGCGCTGAAATTCAGGTTGATTTCTTAACATTCGAGTGTCCTATCTGTCCGTATATGTGTTATCTATGAAATGAACAATGAACCAATAACAGAGTTGGACGCGAACGAATTTATTTACTCCAGAATTTTGAAATTGGTTGATTCTAAAATATTATAAATAATGGCAGACAGAAAATCAAAAACGCCAATTAGATTACATAAAGCAAGAAGCGAGTGTATACATAACAGAACCACAGGAGCCATTAGGAATGACTTCAGAAATGTAAGTTTCAAATTTATGGAATTTCTAACCTTAAAATTAATCGGAAATTGTGTATTAAAAGCAATCAACCTGATTTTAATTCATATATTAAACTATATTAAATCCGCACTTATCAATATTCGAATTATATTTTCCAAAACTACATGTAGTATCTTGTTAGCATTTTTTTACGTGTTTACTGGCATAAATTGTATGTTTTATGTCTACTTCGTTGAAATTCAAATCCAGTTTATGCACATCTATCCACTACACATTTCATTCTAAATGGATGTATAATACATTTACAGCCATTACAATTTATTAATAGTACCTATGGAAATAATGGGAGCATACAATATGTAGAAATTATTAGATTCCAATTTTGGAAAAAAATATGTAATTTATCGATTCTGAATCACTTCTTCACACAAGTTAAGATGTTACTCTTTGCGTTCTGCAAATATTGAATGTTAAAATCGTATAGAGATTGGAGAGGTAGAGCATAATGTAGTCTTGGTTATGGAATAGTTAGGTACAGTATGTAATTGGTGTATCTTCAATTAAACCTTGCTAACATGTATATTATTTGTATATCCAATACAGCATTTGTGTAACACAATAAAAATTCAATTTTCCAGAATTTTTTCAATAGACTGAGAAACAATAGAAGCAGAAGTGTTGATAGATTCAGGCAAATCGTGGAGAACTATGGAGAGCTAATAACTTACAGATCAGTGAATGATCTAAGAGCAGTTTTAGCAGTAGATCCTGAAGCATCCAGGCTCATGCAAGATACAGAAGTGAATGAAGTTCTTACTCAAATAGAATTTGAATTAGCACATGTTGTTCTAGAAGATCAAGGAGACAAACATCTAACAGATACAGAAAAAGAAACCCATGATATTCTTCAAAGACACTTAAATGTTTGTCATTTATGTAAAACTCCAAATTGTGATGCAGATATTTGTGAAAATTGTACAGACGCATTTCAAAAAGAATTTAGAAATTAGTTTTATTTATAGTTGTTTTTATTGTTAGTAAAATTATTTACAAGGTTTACATTAATTATCTAATTTGTTTACTTATGATCGGTAGTCTCATCCGTTTCAAGATTTGCAAAAAAACTATCTCCAGACTTACTTATAAATTTTTGTATGGTCAAAGTGTTAAGCTTGTGCCTACATAAAAATTATTATTTACCTCTTTGAATGAAAAATTATCAGAATTTCTGAGAATAAGATGAATTAGACTAGTATTCCTTGGGTTATTGAGATTTGTTTAGGATAGTTCTAATGACACCTCCTGTCTATCTCCTATATTGATTATATCAAGTAAGAATTGTGTTGATTTTATATAAAGTAAATTATATTTAATGTTTGTATAAAACCATGGTCTAAATCTGTTATCAATATCAAAATTGTTTGTAGAATTAGACAGGTCATAAAATTAACACTTGACTGTTTTCAGAATTCTCAATTTACATGTTGAGTGCATATGTGATACTAATTACAAAATAAAGATGTTTTTTTTAATGTGCTTTAATCAGCAATGTGTTTTGATGTTTGTTTTGACCTTGTATAATAACCAGTTCGTTTTAATAATAAATATGTGACTGATATGGGTTCATTGAGGAATTTGGTTACACTGATAAAAAGAACAATACATATGTTTAATACATATTATTAATAAACAATAATTAACAATTACAAAAAATATCTTATAAACTAAAATGCTGTACATTGGTGAAAAGAAAAATACTAAACTTGTAAAGAAATGCTGCTTTTCAAACATCCATCAAGGTATCTGAATGCAATACTTTTCATTACTCTTCCGTGACTAAAAACCATAGCTGCTGATCAAAGAATCAGCTCAAAAAAATCCTAAATAATAGTAATATTGACTCCGAGACAATGTAAAGAACAAATCCAAGAGGCATTAGGTTTTGAGAAATGATGTAACAATTGAAAAATATTAATCCTCAAGTTCTAAAATATTTTTACATTTTGGGGAAGAGCTGGACTGTAATTATCACTTTGAGTATCCAGTTTTAAGATACACAGTACAGCATTAAAGAGTTGCCCGAGTATAATAATTTCGTAAAAGGAAACATATAGTCCTGAAGATCACATACATACAAAGCAATGTGGCTCCAATCTCTCTCTACAAGAACTTTACTAATTCAACATTCACAAAAATGAAAAAGATCAAAGAAAAAGACCCTAGAGTACTAGAACTGATAGTATTCAATTGTATAAAACCTCGGATTCAATATTTTTCATATTTAATGAAGAAACTTTTCCGTGAAGTTAAAACTAATGTTTGAAGAACCCTAATCTAGAATATTTGTATATAAAATTATCCTTCAACATTAGTTACGACTTTCTCATAGTCAGCATAGTATTAATTTCCCAAATTATACGCCGTAAATGGTCTATAACTTCTTTGAGCTGTTTATTTTTCAAGACAACTTGTTCCATCACTTCTTTGCTTTCTTCGCATGCTAACCGGTATGCCTCTGAGTTTTTCTTTTCATCGTGTTTCGGATCCAGTTCATCTTTGAAAGGAATCAAGCTCTCAATATGTGTATACTCCATACCTTGTAGTTGACAGTTTTCATTGCATTTTTCATATATGAGACGCAGTCTTTTGAAAAGTACTCTTATGGTACGAAGAAGTTCTTGGACTTTGGCCTTTTTCTCGTTGCTTGCATTTAAAGATTGGGGAGTACCATTGGGGGGCTGAAATAAATAATAACATGATGATGATATATACTAATCCTAACTTGGTATAGTCAGATGAGTTTCAATAACTTTAAACTTACCTGAATTTGCTTCAATGTCTGGAAAACTTCTTGTGTTCTACTAACAATATCTTGAACAGTTTCTTGTCCCAATCTACACAACGAGGCTGTATTGAACTCCTTAGATTGCTGCTGCTGTTGCTGCTGGACAGGAACTGAAGGTGGTGTTGGCGCAACTCCTGGTGCTTGTTGAGGGATTTCATGATGATTCAAGGCTGGTGTATATTCTAATACAAATAGAATGATTTTTCATTAGCATACCCTCTGAAGCCTTCAACAAAACTGTATCAATTACACAAAATAACTTACCCATTGGTCTCTGCTGCATAGGAATCTGAATAGGGGTCTGGTGGGGTGCTATTTGAGCACCATTCATTGGACTATTCATACTATAATGTTGATTCATTTGACTCAGCATTGGTGACCCTCCATTAATGTTAGGATTCATTTGGTTACCGATAGCTCCATTCATTGGATTGGTCATTTGAGGCACCATCGGATTTGACATTTGAACTGGCATTTGACTTGGCATGGTGTTCTGCATACCTCCTGAAGCCATCTGAGTTTGCATAGGCGATAGTCCAAAAGAACTTCTCATGCCTGTATGAAGAATGACATGTATGTATTTTCAAACAAACTAATTGTCCTATGATATCTAAATTATAGTTTAAGCTGAATATTGATCTCTATTATATATTGGATTTACATCTGTCTGTCTCTGATAGGGATATAAAATTGAATATGGTTTATACAATTCAAAACAACAGGAATGTTAGTTATTAATGCATGACATGTAGTCTGACGAATAATTGTTTATTCTTTCGAAACATTTTCAAAAGGTTTTAAAAGATCTTAATTATTTTTGAAACGATAGTTTAAAGAATACACTATAACTTCACCAATGAAGTAATTTCCTGGGCATTAGGTTTATAATAGCTACACTAACAGACAGAGTAGTCATCAGACATATTCAAAATATTCTTACCAGATTGCTGAGGATTATTCAAATTTTGCATAAAATGATGAGGTGGCGCAGCCATTTCTAAAAATTAATAAAAATAGTTATTGTTAATAGTTCTTACAATTTCTGGTTTGACGTCTAAATATCTAGACACTCCGTAAAATAAGACAACTCCAAGACAACCATATATGATAAACAATTCTATCGTTTCCTTTTCACTATTAATATTATTTACTTCTGTGGCTAACGTTTCTGCCAAAACGAAAACAGAATTCAGATCTATCATTTAGGTAGTTTCACGTATACTATTATGCGTAGAAAATTACAAATTGTTTGTAAATGTAATTATTTATTTAGGTTATTTTATATTATGCAGACAAATATTATGGGAAAAATGAATATTGACAAATGACGTTTGAGGTATGTTCCAAATTTGGTCTCGAATTTGTAAATAAAAATTAGGTACCAATAGACATTTTTTTACTTTTTTAAATTAAACTAACTGTTTATAATTAATGTAAGGAGGGAAAAACTTGACTTGAGGAGAATGAGTGATTTGTAAAGATTGATATATTTAATTAGAATTTAACTTTTAATTACTTACTGTGTACTTACATTAAGTATATTGTTTATAATATAGATAATAAAACAAATCTAAATGTTGAAAATAACTTTTTACAAGACACTGGACGTGATGCCTGGATTTAATTGAACAGTCCATGTGGACATGGTCCAAGTAGGTTGAACAACCAAGATGACGTACCTGGAATTAGATAGAAAAACAATCTGAGTATTCAATTTGCCATAAATAATGATTAATTATTTAACTAACGATTAGTATAGTTGAAATCCCCAAAATTAATGAAAGTATTAATAATATACAAGGTGCATCTTATGTGTTTGAACTGTGATTATGCATATCAGTACTAAAGTAAAGTTAAAACTTCACTTGATCAAAAATAAATGCCTAATAGTAAATATTTAGGGTTATTAGGAAAGGTGCAAGGGGCGCAAACTCTCCCCAGTGCATGTAAGAAAAATGTGGCACAAACTCTCCACAAACAATATTATAACTACTGTAAGTGGCGCAAACTCTCCACAGTACAACAAAATAATATTACACTGCAAGTGGCACAAAGTCTCCACAGTACAGCAAAATAAGGTTACACTGCAAGTGGCTCAAACTCTCCACAATACAGAGGGGTGGAAGGAGATATGGGTGACGTGAGAAAGTCACCCTGTATCAGGAATGGACAAACCGCAAGTGGCGCAAACTCTCCACAATACAGTATAGGTATGTGAGTTAAACTGCAAGTGGCACAAACTCTCCACAGTACAGCAAAATAATAATACACTGCAAGTGGCACAAACTCTCCACAGTACATCAAATAATAATACACTACAAGTGGCACAAACTCTCCACAGTGCAGCAAAATAATAATACACTGTAAGTGGCACAAACTCTCCACAATACAGGGGGGGTGGAAGGAGATATGGGTGACGTGAGAAGTCACCCTGTATCAGGAACGGACAAACCGCAAGTGGCGCAAACTCTCCACAATACAGTATAGGTATGTGAGTTAAACTGCAAGTGGCACAAACTCTCCACAGTACAGCAAAATAAGGTTACACTGCAAGTGGCTGAAGCTCTCCACAATACAGGGGGGTGGAAGGAGATATGGGTGATGTGAGAAGTCACCCTGTATCAGGAATGGATAAACCGCAAGTGGCGCAAACTCTCCACAATACAGTATAGGTATGTGAGTTAAACTGCAAGTGGCACAAACTCTCCACAGTACAGCAAAATAATAATACACTGCAAGTGGCACAAACTCTCCACAGTACATCAAATAATAATACACTACAAGTGGCACAAACTCTCCACAGTGCAGCAAAATAATAATACACTGCAAGTGGCACAAACTCTCCACAATACAGGGGGGGTGGAAGGAGATATGGGTGACGTGAGAAGTCACCCTGTATCAGGAATGGACAAACCGCAAGTGGCGCAAACTCTCCACAATACAGTATAGGTATGTGAGTTAAACTGCAAGTGGCACAAACTCTCCACAGTACAGCAAAATAAGGTTACACTGCAAGTGGCTCAAGTGCGAACACTTCAGGTAGTTACTAGAAACTAAAAACTCGAATCGTTCTTAAAATTTTCTTTCCCCTTTCGTAGCCTCGAAGACTACTTTATCGCCGACGTGACATTATGATACTTTCTTTATCTGTTTCAGACAATTGGTTGTTTTGTCGAGATTGCATTTCTGAAATATTAGGGTATACCCATAATTTAATTTATTTTACTTGAAACGAAAACTATTTTAAGAATAACAGGGTGAAAAAATTGTCTTACATTAATTCCACTATTTAATGAATAACCAATGAAAACTTTAAAATATCATTTATAATTATTTCCATATCAGTAATATGAGTAGATTCTACGAAGTAAGGGTCCAAATAGTAAATTCAGATATTTTTTTATTAAATATCAAAACACAGACTCATTCATTAAGAGTAAGTTTAGGTTTATTTAAATATCACATTGATAGTTATTTAACCAACAAGTGTATTAATAAAGGCTATTAAAAATCGAGATATTTTAATGTTTGAAATACTCCCTGTAATTACAAAACTTTTCTTTTGACTGTAGGTACAAGTTGTATTATTTTTACTCAATATTTGAAAACAATTTTTATTTGTTGAAATAGGTAAGTACCTTGTAAGTACCTACTAATAAATCATGATATTGAAGTGTCACAGACAAAGTCGCCCGTTCAAATGTTACTGTCTTCGTTTTCTTAAATTTTTTTTAATGTTTTAACACTAATAATATTATAGTTTTGTCGAATATTATAATAAAAAAGATAAATAAGTCAAAAACTAGAAGTATTCTATACTAGCATTCTTTATACAATGATACTAGTAATGAGTTTTACGGATTTTTTAAAATATGATTGTATGTTTGGTTGCCTACACCAAAATCGTTTATTATTAGAAAATCATTCATTAATATAGGGGTCATTAATGAATGATTTTGTCTACATATTAATATAGCTCAAAAACGCACGGTCGACGGAATAGTTAAGTATTTAACCAAGTGTATTGATAAAGGTTATTAACAATTAAGATATTTTATATATTTTGGATACTAATGCGAAGGTCGCCGGTTTAAATCTCACTATTTTCGTTTTTTTTTAATTCTATTTTGGATGTTTTAACACTAATAACTATGTGCCAGTCAAAAAATAGAACTATTCTATTAGAGAAGTCAGTATTACACAAAATAGCCTTTCATTATTTTTAATATGACTGTATGTTTTGTTGCCTATACCAAAATCGTTTATTAATTGAAAATTGTTCATTAATAGGGGCAGAGATAAAGTGTATTATATACTTTTATTACTTATATCTGATAGGGGTTATTAATGAATGATTTTGTGTATATATATATATAGCTCAAACATGTACGGTCAACGGAAATAGTATTTTATGCAACGATCATGTAATGATAGCCATTAAGACACGAGCATGTTGTAGGATACGAAACGATAATATGCGAGTGTATTAATGGCCATTACATGAAAGTTGCATACCTTATTTTTTCTACTCCGATTAATAAGAATTATTTAATTAATAATTATCATATAGTTACTTTTGAAAATCAAAATTATTTGACAGCTGTCAAATTAAGTGTCACCTAATATAATTAATTTCAGAAATGTCAACCAGGTATCCATGGCTATATTAAATATTGTGCGAATGTCGCATTCCTATTGGCTTAAAAATCTGTATCATAATGAAAATTTGTATCATAATGAATATCATTATGATACAGATTTTAGTCTTTTAATAAGTATATTATAAAACAGGAGTAGAAAAAATATATTTATTTTACTTTTTAATAGGTACCATAAATAGAATCTGACCTCTGTGCTGCAAAATTTCACTATAGTGGAATAGACTAACCAAACTCTGACGACACAGGAGAAGTACATTTCCAGACAAATCCACAACGCGTGTAATTGATGGTTTTTACCTGTTTTTACATTGTAGTGTGATCTAGCGGCGCGTGTCAAAATTAGGTGTGAGGTAGACAAATAGGTAACCAAATTGTAATTTAGTATGTCGCCATGTACATTTCACTCACTTAATAATGTCAATGTTACAATTCTTCAATAAAACTAGATATTACATTGTTCCTGTTTCTGTGAGACCAATACAGATATATTTGTATTCATATTGATATAAGTGAAAAAATTATAGGTGTTAGGGTGTGACTGTCTTTCTATTTTTGAAATACAAAGATTATATAATTAAAAAATATTCACACATAAGTACAAACATATTTTTCTCATTAACTTTTTACAAATATTTCCCACAATATTACCATTTCATAGGAGTCGGACCATAACGTACGATCGAAGACTTTGGCAACATTGCTAGTGATTCGTTGATATCTCTGTGACGCTGCCATCTGAATGTGAATTCCACTATAGTCAAAAAGCTTCTAAAACTAGATGTTCACCCTTGTATGTATTGTATGTATTTGTATGTATATTGGAGTGACATTCACTGAGACCTAAAAGATCTATTGTGCCCCCTTATTTCTACCTAGTTCATGAGGAAAGTTTCAGACACTAGTAGCTCATTTAGTCCTATTTCCCGGAGGAATTTTAGGATATCTGCAGGTTTCAACTTAGGTAAATGTCCCTCTTCTATCCAGTAATCTCCTAGGTGTTGTGCCCTATGATTCTGAATTGCTGTGCAATTCGCAAGTATATGTGGATAGAGGTTTCTTCTTCCATGCCACAGAATCTACATTCTTCTTACTCCACTATTTTGAGCTTTTTCAGGTGCCCATTCAGGCGACAATTTCCCGTTGGGATCCCTGTTAAAACTCTTAGTGCAGTTTTACTTTGACTTATGTATTCATTTGATCTCAACAGGTTGTAGTCATCCAGAAGAATATTTGATTGTCTAAGTCCTACTAGATCTTTCCAATGGTCAAATCTTCCCTGTTTTTCGGCATTGCTTATTTTTTCTAATATTCTATTGGATCTGATACTGCAAAAGGGTTCCGGCCCCCAAAAGGGTGTATCAGTCCCCCTCTTTGCTAGTTCATCTGCTATTTCATTTCCTTCTCTATTGCAGTGTGTCCAGGAATCCACAGTTAGGTGACTATATTGTTCTCGCCTAGTTCATTGAGTTTGACTAGGCATTCCCACACCATTTTGGAACTGATTACACAAGAGCTCAGTGCTTTAATGGCTGCTTGCCTATCCGACATTATGATAATCCTGGGCACACTTTCTTATGGCGTGAATTTCCGCTTGAAAGATACTTTGGGTTCTTCCCAAGCTTTCAGAGTGTTTGGTTCCTGGCCCGTACACTCCTATCCCAGTTCCTTCTATTGCTTTTAAGCCGTCTGTGTACCATTGAATGGCATTCTATCCAAGTCTGGTAATGGTATTTGGATCCCATTCCTTCTTGTTGCTTAATTCCGTAACGAATTTCTTTGAAAAGTAAAAGTTATACTTTTTCATCATACCATCTTGTGGCATGTCCCATGTTTTATGATTTATAAGAAGTAGGGAGGTGGTTTTTTTTAATGATTTTCTATCTACTTAGTCTGTAGATTATTCTTTCTGCAACACTTTCCACCACCATAGTGGTGTGAGGATGAGAATCACTTGAATCTTTGAATTTTGGAGAGGTTTTCTCTCATCGTCAATAGGCTAGTTCTACTACTCCACGCAATGACTCCATAAGTGATAATTGGTCTCACTATGGCAGTGTACATCCAGCTCAGGATTTTTGGGTTACAGTCCCAATTTCTCCCTGCCAGATTCTTGCACACCATTAGAGCCATTTTTGCTTTGTATAAATTGTATATAATCTCTTTTTCGTGTTTGTTCCACAGGAGTTTACTGCCTAGAGTCAAACCTAGATACTTGACTTCTTGTCTCTATTCCACCTCGCTCTCATCAAGTTTAATGGTTTTGAGGCTAAGTTTTATTTTCTTAGTGAAGGCTATTAAGATGGTTTTGGTGGGGTTGATGTCAAATCCCACTTGCCTGCACCAGCTATTTGTATAGTTCAGACCCTTTTGTATGATGTCACAAAGGGTGTTTTCGAATTTTCTCCTGGCTGTTTTGACAATGTCATCGGCCTTGGCAGGATATTCCGAGGTCAGTCAAACCATACAGGAGGTCGTCAACCGTCAGGCTCCCCACATTAATGGGGATCCCTGTGGACATCCTCTGGATGTACAGATGCAGACAATGTCTTTGCTTGTCCACGATAGGAAAATATCTATTGCGCCCCTCTCTTCTACTCAGTTTCTGAGGAAAGCCTCAAAGACTTGTAGTTTCTTTAACCATATTCAATATTTCAGTCTTCAGTTTAAGCTAGTTTTCCTCTTTTATTCAGTGTTCTCCTTAATTAAAGGAGAAAACTTGTGTTTAAGAATAATGTCTTACCTTTTTTTAACCATTTCACTTATCTATGTGTTTCTTGGTGGTTACTGGCTTTGTCTAAAATCAGCTGCTGCATCAATTATTCATGCGAGAAAAATAATAATATCCTAAATAATTTACAGATTCTTGGTTTATTTATACGTGGGGCAGAGAGTTTGATTGGTGACTAGTAGCAGGTATATCATTGTTCAATGCATCGTTGCTTGTATGCATGGAAAAATGTTGTTCCGTTGAAAATCAGATTCGAAGAGATTTTTCTCAGAACTGAATTCGAGTTCGTTCGGTTCACGTTCTAAAGCCGAAAGGCTTCTTGCTGTTGATGAAACCGTTCGGAATTTTCCAAGTTCAGATTTTGGGTAGACTTCCCTGAAATTTTAGAATTTTATTTCACTGTGCATACTTAAACTAAAGTATCTTTGAAGTTAAAATGAGATAATATTTTAAATGTAATACGTTATCTCTTGGACTGAAAGGTGTATACAGATTATACACGACCAAGGTTATGTCAAAATCATCAGTAGGTATGTTGTTGGTCTTGGGAATCCTTATATGAAATTTGCGGAGCACTTGTTACTTGCACCAAAATATACTCTGATTCACCTTCATGGGAGTCCATTTGTATAACTTGAAAATCATACTGGCTCACATTAGATAACAGATAATCAAATAATTGTTTACCTTCTGTGACTAAGTCTTGAATGGTCAACGTATCTAGAAAATATTTCAAATATAAATTAACTGATGTTTATTTCAGCCTCCTCTTTTTGTTACCTGTATGAATTAAATTTCTAGCGAAGTTGGGAGCTTTGTTATAGTATTTTAAAAAGTCATCCAAAAACTGGTGTACGTTGTAACCATAACAAACTCCTGTGTTTCCAGATATGTAGTTGTAAATACATATTAGGTGATAGTCGTAGGTGAAAGAACGGAGATACATCAAGTTTATATCAAATAATATCACATTAAATGTAAAAATTCCTTCAAGTCTTCCTATGAAAATTTTATGAAAGCAGCAACATAGTCAATTTTTTAAGAAATATTATGTCCAATATTTATTTACGAAAATAAAAACTACTAAGGAAATATTTAATATATAAAAATAACCTAAAATTAAATTCTGCACCTCACCAATTTCTTTTTCATATCAATACTTTTTTCCTTTTAATTTTTCATTTTCATAGGCTTCTTGTTCAGCACTTCAAGACAGTTTGCAAAATTACAAGATGTTTTACTCGTCCTTTTCACAATATTAGGTGCGAATCTTTTAAACATTTTCTCAAGACCCTCTCTTGGATCGGCTCTTGCAGTGGATAATAAAGATAATGGATCTAATAACCTGGAATGAAATAAAACTACATTAGACAATCGAATTTTAGATCAAATTAAATAAAATAAAATTTAAATAAAAATACATACTTTAGGATAGTTGACCACATTTCTATTGGTATCCTAGTTAAATCGAAGCAGGAAGCTACAATCACTGGTAATGAACGGAACATCTTGAAACTCACTCACGAACATACAAAATTAAACTGACCATGATATGGAGGAGTCGCCCTTATATTCACAAATTTACGCGCGAGAGGGAAGTCGATTCACCGCGAATAATATTTTCGCGCGTACTGTTACTGTGAGTTAAGTTCGTTGATTCCTAATTATAGTAATATATATATTACGAATACTCTTAATTCTTTATTTAGGCTATTCAACAATATTTAGCTTATTAAATAGTTTTCTATAAATATTTTATCAGCATATTATATTACTATATAAACGAAGTTGTAATACAATATCTAGTTAGTTCGTATTTGTAAGTAAAACAGGGTTTATCATTATAAATAAAGACTTTTTAAAAAGTAACTTTTAGTGAACCAACCCTTACATGGCGCAGTCAGTAGGGATTGGAAGAGCCCTTAGTGTCCCTCTTCGTTTTTCAAGACGTTTATCCACTCGAAACGAACCACATAAAAAAGTATCCAAAGATTCTGTGTAAAACAATCTGAAGTGAATTACAAGTTAATAAAAAGAACCAAAAAATAAATAAATAAATGAAATTCGGCGAAAAAGAATAAAGTAACAAACACAGTGTTACTTAGGTAACTTTAAAGTTAAACGGTAAAAGTGAGTGAAGTGAGTACTAACAAAAAGTGAATAGTTTAAGTGATATTTCTTAAAACAAAGTGAAGAGAGTGCTAAAAATAATAAAAATTAAGTTCCGCAATAGTTTTAAAATAAAGTGAGTGCAACTCTAAGAAGAAATTAGTGACCAAAAGCATGCAACTAAGCATCATCATCACACTGTAAGCATACTTATGTCAAATTCAAACCAACAAGAAGATCTACTGATACGACTAAATTCTCTGAGCCTCCAAAACCTTCCCATTCTCATTCCACGAGTAAATTCTCCCGCTCCCCTTAATCGCTCTCCTCTACGACTATCTGTCCTCAAAGTTAATATTCCTAGACTTGTAGTAACAGCTCCTAAAACCCCTGTAAGACAAATCCCTGACAACCATACAATAACAATGCCTGAATTTGATATCAAATATCTTTCCGTTCTCCCGGAATTTTACGGATATCCAAATGAATTATCTAACGTCATAGATGTTGCCACTAGACTCCTCAACTACTACTGGAATGTCACCGAACCAGAATGCTTTCAGAACCAGATGCTTACACCTGGAATATCAAGTAAACTTAAAGGAAGGGCAAAACAAGTTGTATCCATTTATGGTTGTTCCAAATGGATTTCAATCAAGAATACACTGATCCAAAACTTCGCAGACCAACGAAACGAGAACTCATTAACTAGGGATCTAGTAAACCTACGCCAACAGCCAGATGAAAATCCACAACAATTTTACGAAAAGATAATGGGACTTTCGAACACCATTTCTAACTACTGCAAGAAGCAGTTCTTTCACCAACAAGCCTTAACGACATTCCTAGCCGGTCTACGAGAACCACTTGGATCTACGATAAGAGCCACGAGACCAACAACATTAGCCGATGCTATTCAATTCATTCAATAAGAAAATAACATCAGATACCTTCAAAGAGGAAATAGCTCCCAACAACCATCGCAAGTACCAAACAGAACAATAAAGCCTCTGGCACCCCAGCCCAATACGTTATCTCAATGGCAACAGCTGCCAGCACGTTTTAGACCACAATGGCAACAACAACAATCACAGCCAGCGCCCTTCAGACCACAATGGCAGCAAAACACCTTTAAACAACAACAACAACAACAACAACATGTAAACAGACCAAGGCCACTCCTACAACCACCAAGATTTCAATCCAGCCAAGAACAATACAGGGCGTTCCAGCTACAAACTAATGTATGGACAAGCAGGAAATCACCAACAAACTTTCCTAAGCCAACCCCGATGAGTACTACGTCAAGAACAACATCTCAATATAAGAGCAGGCCCATACAACAGAATTGGGGTATTGGGATTTGTTTCCGAAGAATTATTCAACATCGAACAGTACGATGAAGCTTATGGATATGACATCAACGAGCCATATGAAAGCAGGAACTTTGAAAATCAAGACAATCAGGTCAACTACGCATGCGAACAACCAGAAAACATCTCTGATGTTCAATACGATGGCGAAGAAAATTTTCTAGAGGAATCCTTTCAAAGCACAGAAACATAGTAGAACTCCATTCCTTCGCCGAAAAAGAGCTTCCGTACATAACTATTTCTAATCCTCCACTCAAACTCTTAATCGACACGGGAGCAACAAAATCATTCCTCAACCCAGATATAGCTTTCAACTTTTACAAAAATCAAATAAAACATGAGCCATTTGTCGTCACTTCAATTTTTAAAAACCACTCCCAAGATTATTGTGCAGAAATTCCTATCTTCTCAGAGTTCAATTCAAACATTGATCTCAAATTCTACCTTTTCAAATTCCACAAAACTTTCGATGGCCTTATAGGCCTAGATAACCTCAAAATACTTAAAGCAAACCTGAACTTCCCAGATTCAACTTTAACTACTGAAAATGCAGTGCTTCCCATCCAATATTATGAAACCAATAAAACCCAATTTTATACCATTCAACTTGAACCACAAACAATAACGCAAGTTCGACTACCAGTAAAATAATCAGAAGGCACTATCTTATTACCAAGACAACAAATCGACGGTGCAATTTTAAGAGAAACCCTCAGTACCGCTTGCAACCAACTGGCATGGACAGAGGTCATCAATAATACCGATGAAACCATTCAAGTGGCTTTAACGGAACCAGTGGTGGCTATACCCCATCTATCTTGAAGAGAATGATCTCTACTCTTCCGACATCCTGCCTCAAGAGCATACGATAACTTCAAATATCGA
Source organism: Lochmaea crataegi (assembly GCA_947563755.1). Taxonomy (NCBI): domain Eukaryota; kingdom Metazoa; phylum Arthropoda; class Insecta; order Coleoptera; family Chrysomelidae; genus Lochmaea; species Lochmaea crataegi. Next base: position 32,754,817 of record OX387422.1, on the reverse strand, counting down.
TTCACTTCTAAGAACAGATCATCTGAATTCAGAAGAAGAAAAACACGTAAAACAGCTCTGCAAAAATTCTCCGATAGCTTCCATTACCCAGATGCTTCGCTAACCTTTACTAACCAAGTCAAACGCCATATAAAAACGACAGATGAAATTCCAATCTACACAAAGTCATATAGATATCCATGAACATATTCACAAAGAAGAAGTTAGAAAACAAGTGTCATCAATGCTGGACCAAGGAATAGTCAGGCCAAGCCAATCACCTTGGTCATCACCAATTTGGGTTGTTCCGAAGAAACCTGATGCCTCTGGAAAAAGAAAATGGAGAATCGTTGTTGACTACTGCAAGATCAACGAAAAGACCATAGATGACCGATACCCGATACCAAATATAACGGATATCTTAGATAAACTTGGAAGATGTCAATATTTCTCAACCCTTGATCTAGCAAGCGGATTCTATCAAATAGAAACGGCAGAAGAAGACATCCAGAAAACAGCATTCAACGTCGAGAGCGGCCACTACGAATATGTTAGAATGCCGTTTGTTCTAAAGAACGCTCCAGCAACCTTCCAACGAGTAATGGACAATGTACTCAAGGGACTTCAAGGAGAGATATGTCTGGTCTACATGGACGATATAATTATCTTTTCTACATCTCCTCACGAACATATGGTCAATCTTACTAAAATATTCCACAGATTAAGAGAGACAAACTTTAAGATACAAATAGATAAGTGTGAATTCTTAAAGGAAGAAGTTGACTTCCTAGGCCACGTCGTCACCTCAGAAGGAATAAAACCCAATCCAAGCAAAATCAAAGCTATCATAGATTACCCAGTCCCAAAAACACCAAAAGAAGTCAGGGGATTCCTTGGATTATTAGGATACTACCGGAAATTTATCAAGGACTTTGCCAAAATAACCAAACCTCTCACAACGTGCCTGAAGAAAGACGCAAAAATACAACATACCCCTGAATTCCTTAGTTGTGTCAAGACCCACAAAGAACCTCCTGACAAATGAGCCTCTGCTTCAATACCCAGACTTCACAAAGCCATTTAACCTCACAACAGATGCTAGTAACATCGCTATAGGAGCCATATTATCTCAAGGGCCAGTAGGTAGCGACAAACCAATAGCATATGCCCCAAGAAATCTCAACGAAACGGAATCAAAATACTCAACCATAGAAAAAGATATGCTAGCAGTCGTATGGGCAACCAAATATTTTCGTCCATATCTATTTGGAAGAAAGTTCAAAATTCTTTCAGATCACCGCCCACTCCAATGGCTATTTTCTCTCAAAGATCCAAATTCCAAACTTGTAAGATGGCGACTGAAGTTAGAAGAATTTGACTACGAAGTTGTTTATAAGAAAGGTAAAGCAAATACCAACGCTGACGCCCTTTCTCGAGTAGAAATACATACCATAGAAACCTATGCCCTAACTAACATTGTCACAGTTAAGCGCAAAAGAAAAAGAAATAATAGACGAAATTCTTAACGAGACTACTTCTTCAACCAATCCAAGACAAAAACCGAGCCAACTGCATCCAGAAAATTTGGATGTATTAGAAGAATTTCTCAAAGAAGGCCAAACAAGTAATCAAAGCGAGGAGGGCCATCCAAACCCGAGTCAAAAATTAAATGATACAGAAGATGCCGAAACCAGTCACACCGCACAAGAAAACCCTATATTGGGAATTCCTATAAGTGAACACCCTTTAAACCATTATAAGAATCAAATTATATTTAGTCTTGTTAACCATAGTCCAGCAAAACCAATAATGGAAGAAATATTTGTTAACAAGAAAAGACTCCATGTACAACTCGACAAGGGAAATCTCAAAGATGGCATCTTCAAGATATTTAAGGAATACTTAGATCCAAAAAGTTGTAAGCACTATACTCTTCAAGGACGATACTACATATACAATCTTGTGCAATGTAATAAAAGAAACATTGAAAAACTCAGCATATGATCTGGTCAAACGCAACTATTTATTAAAAGATATCAATAACACTAATACCCAAAAGGCAATTATAAAAGATTATCATGAGGGAAGGACCAATCATAGAGGAATAAAAGAAACTGAGCTGGAAATCCGGAAACACTACTACTGGCCAACGCTGAAAAAGGACATAGAAGAAGTAATAAATTTCTGTGATACCTGCTTGGTCAGTAAATATGACAGACATCCCAACAAACCGAAATATATGTTGAGACCAACACCAACGAGACCACTAGAAATTATTCACATAGATACATTCCAAGCAAATGGCCAAAAGTTTCTCACCATCATTGATTCCTTCTCGAAATACGGCCAAGCATACCCAATAGAAGGCTACAACGCAGTTAATGTACTAAATGCATTTTTACTCTTCGTCACCCATCATGGACTTCCTCAACTGATCGTAGCAGATAATGGAACTGAATTCAAGAATGGGCTAATGCAAGAATTCATAGATACACACAAAATCAGTATCCACTACACCACTCCAGACAATCCACAGTCAAATGGAATGATCGAACGTTTTCACTCAACAATACTGGAGCATTTGAGGCTACTTAGAGGAAAGAAGAAGTCTCCCAACATCAGAGAACAGATACTATATGCCATACTCGGCTACAACAGTTCTATCCACTCTGTTACTCAACACCGACCTATAGAAATTTTAAATGGCCATCTAAACTCCCAAGATCCTTTTAACATCGACATTCAAAGGAATCTACTGAATAACTACACCCACGGCCACAAAAAGAAGATAACCGAAATTTACAAAGAAATCAACAAAAAGATTCAAGATAAAAAGGAAAAGGTTATCGAGAGAAGAAATGAAAAACGTCAAGCCCCTCTAACATATAAACCATCTTCTAGAATATATACAAAGAAAATGGTCAACAGAAATAAACTTCTCCCTAAATTCTCCTCAAAAACCATTAAACAAGACAACATCGTAACAATTGATACACCGAACACGACTATACACAAGAAAAACATCAACCTAGTAAAATAACTAATCATAACCGTATATTACAAATGTACCTTCAGCATAGCTCAAGAGGTCCAAATCCAGAACCTCCAGGACAACCCAGGGATTCTACCCCTCAAGCTAGGAGTATCCAGAGTTCAGACGAGCACGCATGACTCTATCCACTACATCCAGCTATGTCCTATAGCCGAAGAAATAGAAATTCTACAGACACAATATCAATAAGTTACGAAAGCCATTCATGAAGGACTTAGCCACCCTCATTTTGAAAATTTACAAAATTTTGATCAAAATTTACAATTCACATTAGCAGCAGTAACTAAAAAACTCCAATCTATCTATTCATCGTTTAAACGAAAAAGAGAACTTATTAACGGACTAGGAAGTATTATTAAATGCATATCTGGAAACTTGGAGCAAGAAGATGCTGAAAAATATAACCAAGCCATCTCTACCCTAATGAATAACCAAGATAACATAATTGCTGAAATAAATCGTCATATCAGTCTGAATAAAGAAATTATGGCTAATTATAATAAAACAGTCCCGCTATTAACTCATAACCAAGAAACAATTGCCATTGAAACAAACAGAATCTATTCAGAATTCAAATGTGTTGTGTATTCAACTTCAACGCCTTCATGGGAGTAAGAAATATACTAGATCAGCTGAACTTGGCGCTACAAGTTGTAAATCAGATTCTTAACGACCTAGAAATAACAATTACGTTCGCAAGAATAAATGTCGTACATAATAGCCTGATCAAACTGGAAGAACTAAAATGGGTAGTTCAGAAGATGATAGAGCACCATTCTCAATACCAACTGCCATACACACGTGAAGAAGATCCTTTCAAATACTATGACATAATAACTGTCGACGCTTATTATGCAAATAATTCCATAATATTCATATTACATTTTCCGCTACTATATCCTGATCCATTTTCCTACTACCACCTCTTCTCAACTCCTACGAAAAACCAAACAACAATAATTCCACCTGCACCTTATTTGGCTTCCAATAACCAAATTTTCCAATACATGGAAACACCGTGCAAACAAACTAGTTCAGGTTATACAAGGAAAAATTACTTCAGGAAAATAAAAGAACACAAGATTGCATTAATCACATTTTGCAACTCACAAATGAAGAAGCTCCATGTAAACATATTCCAGTTTCTGACAATCAGTCGATCATCCAAGAAATGTCCGAAGCCTTCTACATAGTGGTGCTCCCGCAACCTACAAAAATCTCAACACACTGCCTGACATCTAAAATACTGGTACTCCAAGAAACATATCTGATTGAACTCCCGACCTACTGCGAGTTTAGAACCCATGATGACTACTTTATAAATTCTAAAACAACGATAAAAGAAGAAGTCCTAACCTTACCAAAAATAAGAACAAAACACCAAAACCAGCTAATCAAAACCAGACCACTAAACCTGGAGAAAATTCCCCTAGACAAACTCCATAAGTTAACCCAGGAAGAACAACAGCTGCAACCTCTTTTTTTTTGAAAAACCACCAAGGGATCTCACACACTTTTGGACGACCCCCGTATACATATTGGTTACTATATGCCTACTATTTGGATACTACAAGTACCAGCAATCACGGACCAACCAAGCTACAGAACCAACTACGTCCCAGGAAGAACCACCATCAGTTTTGTTCGTCCCTTACAAAACTTCTTCAGGGGTTGGAGAAGTTAAGTTCGTTGATTCCTAATTATTAAATATATATATTACGAATACTCTTAATTCCTTATTTAGGCTATTCAACAATATTTAGCTTATTAAATAGTTTTCTATAAATATTTTATCAGCATATTATATTACTATATAAACGAAGTTGTAATACAATATCTAGTTAGTTCGTATTTGTAAGTAGGTCTACAAAAGCCACAAATTAACGGAGTGGAAATTCCATTTGCTAAAGAAGTTAAGTACCTAGGGGTAATCTTTGACCACAAGCTTACATGGAATTCTCACATCGAAAAAACCACGCACAAGGCCAGAATCGCTCTCGGAAGGTGTAGGCAGATGTGTGGGAAGAATTGGGGATTGAATCCCAACATGACCTAATGGTTATATACACAGGTTATATACACAGGTCGTGAGGCCAATGATAACCTATGGATCAGTAGTCTGGTGGCCCAGGACACTGCAGATTGGGGCGCAAAGGCAGTTAAGTGGTATCCAAAGGCAAGCTTGCCTAAGTATCACAGGGGCCATGAGAACGACGCCGACTGCAGCCCTGGAGGTAATACTGAACCTGCCACCACTGCATATCTTCGTTCAGGGAAATGCAAGATCTGTAAGTCACAGATTATTACAGGGGCCTCCTCCGATATGTCAAGGACAAGGTAAGGTCTACAAAAAGCTATATGAAGAAATAAAGGTAGATCCAATACTGGGAATGCCAATGGATCAGATTGCCCCACAATATAGTTTTAAAAATGATTACACAGTGATCATTCCAGAGAGAAAGGACTGGGATACAGGGCCTCCTATAATAGCGAATCTCAACTGGTACACTGATTGCTCTAAAACAGACTCTGGAGTAGGAGCCGGAATATATGGGGTACAAGAGAAGATCACGATCTCTCTAAGCCTTGGGAAACATGCCACGGTCTTTCAGGCAGAGGTAATGGCGGCGCAATGCTGTGCAGAAGAGTTGATGAGACGGGAGGTAGATAGCCAAAGAATCGTCATCTACTCCGATAGCCAAGCAGCACTAAAAGCGATAAGCTCATATCGGACAACGTCAAATCTGGTGTGGGAGTGTCGCAAGGCCCTCAACAGACTAGGTAGTCATAATAGAGTGACCCTAGCCTGGGTGCCAGGCCATCAAGGAATAAAAGGCAATGAAAAGGCCGATGAATTAGCCAAGCAGGGAGCGACTGAGGTCATGATAGGGCCAGAACCTTCCTGCGGAATTGCTAAATGCCTCACCAAGGAGAGCATCCACCAATGGATAAACAACCAGGCGTTGCGCTGGTGGCATGAAACTCCGGGGCAAAGGCACGCTAAGCTATTCCTTAAAAGCCCTTCGGTCAGACTGTCACGCGACCTACTATGTCAAAGTCGAGAAACGACGAGGATGATGGTGGGAATGCTGACAGGACATTGTAGGCTAAGGAAGCATATGCACACAATCGGCCTAGCAGATGACAGCCTATGTAGGTTATGCCAGGAAGAAGACGAAACCGCGGAGCACTTACTCTGTGAGTGCGAAGGCCTAGCAAGGGTGCGGTTTCACCTATTCGGAGAAGAAAAACCGAGGGCAGAGAGCTACGCAAAGGAGGCGGTATCCAGGCTAATAGGTCTAATAAAGAGAATAAAGCTAGATATCGACCTCTAAATATGGGGGAGGACCACAATAGATCTGCAAAGGTCGCAGTGGGATAGGACAAAGAGCCACTCCAATTCTAATCTAATCTAATCTAGTTCGTATTTGTAAGTTAAACAGGGTTTATCATTATTAATAAAGTATTTTTAAAAAGTAACTTTTAGTGAACCAACCCTTAATTTGCGTTGAGTTAAAAATTGTCACTTACAATATGAGTATCAAACAATGATTGCCCATAAAAATAATACCGAAATAAGTCTATGAATGAAACCAATTATTAAAATTGAAGAAAAGTTGGAACCACAATATAGTACCTTCAACTACTGTTTTATTTATAATTTTAATATCAAACATAAGTCTTTTTTTAAATACATATAATGTTTGGACAATTGTGATAGATATTTCACGATATAGCCTTACTCTGTCTTGATAGAACCCATAATTATTAGAGATATTAGATTTTCATTTTTAATATTACCGTGTATATTAAGAATAATTCAATCACATTTTTCAGCATAAAAATGGATAAAATAAGGTAAAATATTAATGAGTCAACCAAAGATGTAAAGCAAACAACTATTAATGAAAAATAGTTGGCTGGTACTGCTTTACAATTTAATATATATAAAAATTATTGTTTTAGACCATTATTTGATACAAATTATGCGTGGGTAATTTTATTATCAATTTCACGGCTTGGAGGTATTTTGTCTTGAAGTCAATATAAGGTAAGTTTATTCAAATAAAAGTCAAAATATAAAACAATTGGATTAACAAATGGGATGTTCCATTTAATAATGTTGAAACAATTGATTTCCAATCAAATAATATCACAATAATTGTAAAAATTCCTCCAAGTCTTCTTATGAAAATTTTATGAAAGCAGCAATAATATTTACATGGTCAATTTTTAAAGAAATATTTTGTCCAATATTCATTTACCAAAATAAAAATTACTAAGGAAATATTTAATATATAAAAATAACCTAAAATTAAATTCTGCACCTCACCAATTTCTTTTTCATATCAATACTTTTTTCCTTTTTATTTTTCATTTTCATAGGCTTCTTGTTCAGCACTTCAAGACAGTTTGCAAAATTACAAGATGTTTTACTCGTCCTTTTCACAATATTAGGTGCGAATCTTTTAAACATTTTCTCAAGGCCCTCTCTTGTAACCAAGACGGATTTTCTAGGATTCATAATAGCTTCCATAGCTTGACGTCTCTCAAGTTCCAAGGCATCTTGTAATTTTTTCTTCAAAATACCATCACCAAGGCAAATACTTTTCCATCTTGGATCGGCTCTTGCAGTGGATAATAAAGATAATGGATCTAATAACCTGCAATAAAATAAAACTACATTAGACAATCGAATTTTAGAACAAATAAAATAAAATTTAAATCAAAAATACATACCTTAGGATAGTTGACCACATTTCTACTGGTATCCTAGTTAAATCGAAGCAGGAAGCTACAATCACTGGTAATAAACGGAACATCTTGAAACTCACTCACGAACATACAAAATTAAACTGACCATAATATGGAAGGGTCGCCCTTATATTCACAAATTTACGCGCGAGAGGGAAGTGGATTCACCGCGAATAATATTTTCGCGCGAGAGGGAAGTGGACTTACCGCGAATAATATTCTCGCGCGTACTGTTACTGCGTTAAGTTAAAAGTTGTCACTTACAATATGAGAATCAAACAATGATTGCCCATAAAAATAATACCGAAATAAGTCTATGAATGAAACCAATTATTAAAATTGAAGAAAAGCTGGAATCACAATGTAGTACCTTCAACTACTGTTTTATTTTATACTTATAATATCAACCATAAGTCTTTTTTTAAATACATATATATTGTTTGGACAATTGTGATAGATATTTCACGATATAGCCTTACTCTGTCTTGATGGAACCGTCCTATCATTAGTATTATCTTTATCAGATTTTCATTTTCAATATTACCGTGTAGGGGAAAGTGGCCCACAGTGGTACAAGGGGCACAATGAGACAAATAGAATGTCTTCAAATTTCCCGGGTAAATGTCAATTCCATTCACGTCAGTGAACGATGTAGTTGGAATTCATTATTACCCGGAGTGTTGATTCTATATCATTTGTCTGTGAATTTTTGCAAGAAAAACATTGTTTTGAGGTATGTAATCTTTTTTATTATACAAATTTTGAGATAAAATTTCTGCTAAATATACAGATCTGTGATATTCGATGATGATCATGTATTAACATAGATTCAAATTGACTATGATTATGGATGAGGTTATGTCAGTATTAAGCATCAGACAGCCTGAGGGTTGTAGTTTGTCAAGGGCCACATCCTTCAACAAACATAATGTCTCGCTCTTCTTCGACAATCTTCAAAGTGTATTGGAAAGAACAGACATGTTTGCTGACCATTAGTTGATACAAATTATGCGTGGGTAATTTTATTATCAATTTCACGGCTTGGAGGTATTTTGTCTTGAAGTCAATATAAGGTAAGTTTATTCAAATAAAAGTCAAAATATAAAACAATTGGATTAACGTATGGGATGTTCCATTTAATAATGTTGAAACAATTGATTTCCAATCAAATAATATCACAATAATTGTAAAAATTCCTCCAAGTCTTCTTATGAAAATTTTATGAAAGCAGCAATAATATTTACATGGTCAATTTTTAAAGAAATATTTTGTCCAATATTCATTTACCAAAATAAAAATTACTAAGGAAATATTTAATATATAAAAATAACCTAAAATTAAATTCTGCACCTCACCAATTTCTTTTTCATATCAATACTTTTTTCCTTTTTATTTTTCATTTTCATAGGCTTCTTGTTCAGCACTTCAAGACAGTTTGCAAAATTACAAGATGTTTTACTCGTCCTTTTCACAATATTAGGTGCGAATCTTTTAAACATTTTCTCAAGGCCCTCTCTTGTAACCAAGACGGATTTTCTAGGATTCATAATAGCTTCCTTAGCTTGTCGTCTCTCAAGTTCCAAGGCATCTTGTAATTTTTTCTTCAAAATACCATCACCAAGGCAAACACTTTTCCATCTTGGATCGGCTCTTGCAGTGGATAATAAAGATAATGGATCTAATAACCTGGAATAAAATAAAACTACATTAGACAATCGAATTTTAAATCAAATTAAATAAAATAACATTTAAATCAAAATAATGAGTCAACCAAAGATGTAAAGCAAACAACTATTAATGAAAAATAGTTGGCTGGTACTGCTTTACAATTTAATACATATAAAAATTGTTTTAGACCATTATTTGATACAAATTATGCGTGGGTAATTTTATTATCAATTTCACGGCTTGGAGGTATTTTGTCTTGAAGTCAATATAAGGTAAGTTTATTCAAATAAAAGTCAAAATATAAAACAATTGGATTAACAAATGGGATGTTCCATTTAATAATGTTGAAACAATTGATTTCCAATCAAATAATATCACAATAATTGTAAAAATTCCTCCAAGTCTTCTTATGAAAATTTTATGAAAGCAGCAATAATATTTACATGGTCAATTTTTAAAGAAATATTTTGTCCAATATTCATTTACCAAAATAAAAATTACTAAGGAAATATTTAATATATAAAAATAACCTAAAATTAAATTCTGCACCTCACCAATTTCTTTTTCATATCAATACTTTTTTCCTTTTTATTTTTCATTTTCATAGGCTTCTTGTTCAGCACTTCAAGACAGTTTGCAAAATTACAAGATGTTTTACTCGTCCTTTTCACAATATTAGGTGCGAATCTTTTAAACATTTTCTCAAGGCCCTCTCTTGTAACCAAGACGGATTTTCTAGGATTCATAATAGCTTCCATAGCTTGACGTCTCTCAAGTTCCAAGGCATCTTGTAATTTTTTCTTCAAAATACCATCACCAAGGCAAATACTTTTCCATCTTGGATCGGCTCTTGCAGTGGATAATAAAGATAATGGATCTAATAACCTGCAATAAAATAAAACTACATTAGACAATCGAATTTTAGAACAAATAAAATAAAATTTAAATCAAAAATACATACCTTAGGATAGTTGACCACATTTCTACTGGTATCCTAGTTAAATCGAAGCAGGAAGCTACAATCACTGGTAATAAACGGAACATCTTGAAACTCACTCACGAACATACAAAATTAAACTGACCATGATATGGAGGAGTCGCCCTTATATTCACAAATTTACGCGCGAGAGGGAAGTGGATTCACCGCGAATAATATTTTCGCGCGAGAGGGAAGTGGATTTACCGCGAATAATATTTTCGCGCGTACTGTTACTGCGTTAAGTTAAAAATTGTCACTTACAATATGAGTATCAAACAATGATTGCCCATAAAAATAATACCGAAATAAGTCTGTGAATTAAACCAATTATTAAAATTGGGGAAAAGCTGGAATCACAATGTAGTACCTTCAACTACTGTTTTATTTATACTTATAATATCAACCATAAGTCTTTTTTTAAATACATATATATTGTTTGGACAATTGTGATAGATATTTCACGATATAGCCTTACTCTGTCTTGTTGGAACCCATAATTATTAGAGATATTAGATTTTCATTTTTAATATCACCGTGTATTAAGAATAATTCAATCACATTTTTCAGCATAAAAAAGGTAAAATATTAATGAGTCAACCAAAGATGTAAAGCAAACAACTATTAATGAAAAATAGTTGGCTGGCACTGCTTTACAATTTAATAGTAGATATTAAATGGGGATCCTAAGTGAGCAGCAAAATGAGCAGGGTTAATGACCGCAGTTGACCTAGGAGGATCATAATATACAGAGAGCAGCGGAAGTTAGTATGTAGTACTCGGAAAATGTATATGAAACATGTGTGTACTATAGAGCTCCAAGATTAGCAAGTATCGCTGCAAATGCGGTATATTGGTGTATCAAAGACTTAAATAATAAGAACATTGGAATCGGCTATAGATATTTTAAACATGATACTATCTATGAATTTGTAATTCCCTCTGATTTGTATAGACTGTTAAATGTGAACTGTATCCACGAATTAAAAGTGCAAATCGTAAAAAATGGTGATGTACAAGAGGATGACTCTGGTGAATTAGTATAGAGGGGTTGATTAATACAACAATATTTAGTCCTTGCCATTATCCAACACTGCCCGACTAGAAAAAAATGCTTCTACCCGAAATAATAGGAATGTAATATACATAAATGTGAAACGTCTAGAATATAAATCATATAAAAGATTGAATATAATATCATTTATTTAGTATTAGTCGATATGTTGACTCCAACGTATATAATATTGCAAGTAACTACCTTTTAATACAGCACCCGTATAATATTAGAGAAGTGTTTGTATGTTTTGATAGTAATGGTACAAACAATGATAGTTGGCCTGAAAAATGGATACGAATGGAATCGTATACACCAAATAATGCAGTAACCCTAAAAGCTGAAATACCCACCAATACTACAACATATAAAGTGCGTCTTTTCAAAAGTAATGGAAACTATCAGGATTCCGAATGGTTGCAGTTGTATGCAGTTCACTAGACCGCAAGCACGCACATAAATACGCATACTTATAAATCATATTATATAGCTACATGTTCTAGTATTGTAACTGGTACAATATTTTACAGAAGTATCCTTCGTTTGTTGAAATAACATTTATTTTTGTTAAACATTAAAAATCTGTAGAATCTAAGTATTCTTCTTACATTATTGAAATATATAACCTATGCTATTATCCATCCATAATAATACTTTGTATGCGAAAGATTAAACAAAGATTTAAAACAATTCATTAACTAGAGTTTCTTTCGAAAAAATGCAGACGGAAAAAGGTGTTGGGCTGTTGCAAAAACTGACCTACCTTTTTGTCGACTGATTATGAGAAATAATAATACTTAGTATGTGAAACGATAAAAGACTAAACAAAGATCTAAAACAATTCATTAAATAGAGTCGATGAAGGAAATGTGTGTTAGCTGAAATCAAGATTCGTAGCAAAATGAAAAATGAAATATTTAAAACAGGTGATTAACCAGAGTTTATTTAAAAAAATGCAGACGGAAACAGGTGTTGGGTTATTACACTCTGCAAAACTGACCTACCTTTTTGTCACGTCTTAAAGTTGTCAACAATGCTTATCCATCTCGAAATTGAAAACTTGTTTAACTTGCCTTATAGAAGATGCAGTAGTATATAAGAGGTAAAATTCAACTTGTAAGTATAGTTAATTTTATCCAGTAATACAACAGCATGAGCAGAAGAAAAAATACAGTGAATGTACTAAGTTATTTTAAAAAAACAAGTGACCAAAACGACTTCATAAAGATGAGTACAATTAAAAAAAGTTTACCAATGGTTACTAGAAGAGGACCTAGTGAGACAAATTATCACATTAAAACAAAAGATAATGATTGTTTGTCAAGCGATTCAATAATACTATTAACAGAAGAGAGTGAGAAATCTGAAGACATCGAAAATCCTCCAGTGGATGATATAAAAAACAGGCCATTACGAAGTTCTAATTACGACGATGTTTCTTTGGATGGAATTTTGGAAAATGAATTCGAAGTAGATCAACTCCTCCAACCAGAAGACCTAAATATCGAGTTAATAGTTACTGAAGATGTATAAGAAAATTTAGAAGAAAATCAAATGGGTGTGGAAAATAAACATCTTATAGGATTGATTACAAGCCATAGTAACAACGTCATCCAGTTGATGAATTCCAATAAAATATTTTTAACTGAAGGTCAAGAACAGAAAACAAAGTTAAAGTTGAAGATGGAAAAATACCAAAGGAAATATATTGCAACCAAAAAATTTTTGATAAACTTAATTCCCAATTAAAGGTGGCAGAACCAATAAATCTGATAGTTATAAATGTATTATTGGATAAAATAAATTATTTTCTTAGTAATTGTGGCTTATTCACCCTGTAAACCCATTCAAAGTATATTTTACAATATTTTATTAACGCGGTAGGTATTTAGGATAATTCACTATATTGAGGGACGAATGAAATGAAGTCGCTTTAATGAATAGTGAATATCCTATCAATCTAGATGAGTCAATAGAAAGTTTAGAAGAAAATCAAATGTGTATGGAAAATGAACATCTTAAAGGATTGATGAATTCCGATAAAATGTTTTTGACCGAAGGTCAAGAACAGAAAATAAATTTAAAGTTGAAGATGGAAAAATACAAAAGGACATATATATAGGAAATTTTTGTTGTACTTAATTCCCAATTAAAGGTAGCAGAAGCCATAAATATCATACAATTATAAATGTTGTGTTATTGGATAAAATAAATTATTTTTTAACTAATTGTAGCTTATTTACCCTGTACATCCATTTAGGATAATAAAAGTTTACAATGCGCATATTGTAAACATTGAGTATAAGCCAGTTGTGAAAAATAATCGTTAAGAAGAAACGAGCACGTGTTATTGACACCTGTTTGAATTATAGTAGCCTCGGAATGTAGACACTGACCTGTTTCAGAGAAGCAAATTTGTTTGTAACTGTATTTATATTAGTGTAACCTTATAAATTAGTAGAAACATTGCAAGCACAGGGCCTGACCGACTTTTATGTAATGTTGAAGTGGAAATTAAAGTCGACATCAATTAAAGTATTTCATTTGATTAAACCCGAAATTGTAGAGAAATAAAATCCACATTACTGGATATGTGACTGATGTCAAAAATTTTTGTGTTGAAAAATATAAAAAGACACAATTGAATAGATATTAAAATAAATTAAATATAAAGTTGCATTAATATTAAAATGTAGTCAAAATAAAATCCGCATTAATGGATGTGTTACTCTAATTTCAAAAATTTCTTGAACAATACAAAAAGATACAATTGAATAGATATTAAAACAAATTTATGGTGCATTAATGTTAAAATGTTTGTTGTTGCACAAAGCACAATAATCAACTATACAATATAAAAATAGTTCTCTTCCACAAATGGTACATTTAAAACACAAGTCTGGTAAATTTGCAGCAGGTCCGGTGAAATGCTCGCTGACATGTTGGGATTCCACGTTTAAATTGAGCCCGCTGGTCACATCAAAAAAGCAACAGGTACATAATCGATGATCAGTCGTGGAATAGTAGTACTGTAACACGCAGAGCGGTTTTCCAAAACTACAATTTAGCCATTTCCGACTATCTACTGTTTCAATATGAAACGATTTGAAATCGATAGTGGAACCTGAATCATGTTCCTGTTCCGAAGTACAGGAACTGATAACAGAATCCGCTTCACTATCGTCATCGTCTGCATCAATTATATTATCCTCTTGGTTGTCTAACAAAACCGCAAAAGACTCGTTATCACTATCCATACTTTCTTCTTTTATTGCACTACAGTTTCGGGTTTAATACGTTTTGCGGCGTTTAAACGTATTATATATATGTATATATACATATATATAGAATTTCAGACATGCGCAAACAAGAGTAGCTAGGGCATGCGAGTAGATATATAATGGGGAGGCACATGAGCAGGACCCATGGGGAGGCAGGTGAGCAAGACCCATGGGGAAGCAGATGAGCAGAACTGGTTGACCTACTTTCATTCTGTATATAATGAGAGGGCACCTGTCTGACCGCATATGACCTCTAAGATATTATTGAGCCAGTTGAACTTTTATGTTACAGGAGGGGGACAAGTATATTATATGGGGCAAGTCGATTATGTGAAGAGGTTTAGAATATATGAGTGGCAGAGCAGAAAATTTAATTATATGTGTAAAGAATCCACAGCGTTATTAAATTATTATTAGAAATAAAAAGTGTGAATAAAGAAATGGAAGCTAGTAGGTGTTTTACACCAGAGCTTATTTTTAATTCAGACTGTTTATACTACAGTGCTCCAAGATTAGCAAGTATCGCTGCAAATGTGGTATATTGGTGTATCAAAGATGCAAATAATAATAACATTGGAATCGGATACAGATATTTTATACATCTATGAATTTGTAATTCCCTGTGATTTGTATAGCCTGTTAAATGTGAACTGTATCCGCGAATTAAAACAGCAAAACGTAAAAAATAGTGATGTACAAGAGGATGACTCTGGTGAATTGGTAGGAGAGGGGTTGATTGATACAACAATATATAACCCATACTATTATCCAACACAGCCTGACATAGGAATGTAATATACAAGAAATATAAATCATATAAAAGATTAAACATGTTATCATTTATTTAGTATTAGTCGATATGCTTACTCCAACGTTTATAATATTGCAAGCTATTATTGGCAACTACCTTTTAATACAACATCCGTATAATATTAGACAAGTGTTTGTATGTTTTGATAGGAATGGTACAAAAAATGATAGTTGGCCTGAAAAATGGATACGAATGGAATCTTATACACCAAACAATACGGTAACCCTAAAGGCTAAAATACCCACCAATAGTACAACATATAAAGTGCGTATTTTCAAAGGTAATGGAAACTACCAAGATTCCGAATGGTTGCAGTTGTATGGAGCTTACCAGGTTATCTCAAGCACGCACACAAATACGCATACTTATATATAATATTATATAGCTATATGTTCTACAATTGTAACTGTTTCAATATTTTATAAAATTGTCCTCTGTTGGTTGAAATAAAAGAAATAAGTATATAAATATCATTTATTTTTTTGTTAAACATCTAAATCATACAAAGAATCAAAATCTGTAGAATCTAAGTATTCTTCTATATTTACATCACTGAAAAAAATTCTCCACCGCTTCTTCTTCTTCTAATCCTTGTATAAGATCATCTAATGTGCCAGAATTGGAAGATGGATTTATTAGAAAATAACCCCATGCTAGAGTATTTGTGTCATGTGGTATTACATACCTCGTATCATCCTTTGGAGAAATAGCCACCTTATTCTTCAATTCTGTGTGGATGGTATGCATATTGGAAATGAAAACATAAATTTTTCTATATGCAATCCCACCAGTTTCAACGATTTGTTTATAGTTATTAAGATGGAGTTGAGTTTGAATTATATATTTAGAAATACCTTTAGCTTTTTTTAAAATATCAGACTTGTTGAATCGTTCTGATAACTTAACGCAATAGGCTTTAGCACCAGTTCCATAAAAAGACTCAACAACTACACCAGCAAACTCGTCTTTCATTTTACCGATAACAGATATTGTTTTAGGAATGTCATAAATATTATCTTTCTGATAATTGGACGTATCGAAATATTCAATATTTTCCTTCATGTATTTGTAAAAGTTTTCATTACGTACTTCCAACACTAAAGAATCAGCATCCGTATAACACAACTGAACAGAATCACCATACTTTTGTTTAACATAATCATAATAAAAATCGTATATTATAGTCTTTGAAATATCCAAAACGGAAAATCCTACATACAACGGTTTATCATACACTACTTTAATTTTATTTAGATGAATAGCCACCAAATTATCACTAAACACAGAACAAGATTTGAATTCCGGTTTCGCAATTAAAGTTTTTGCTCCTATGGATCCTCTGGTGTTTTCCCAATGACTTGACAGAATTATACGTTTTCGTTTTTCCTCGTTCTCCATTGTTTTTCCAAGGATGGCATTGATTAACAGTCTGAACAAATATTTTTCAAAGGCATTTTTGGCGTTGTTGCGTAGATTGGTGTCAAGTTCAATATACGTCTTTAACCACGCAAACTGTGAAAACTCAATAACTCTGTGAATTTTTTTAAATTTTAAACCATTTCGTAAACACTGTTTAAGGTTACGATAGTGTATGATATATTTGGTTTTATCGTATAAGTTCGGTATTAGCTTCGAATATTTGGATTTTGGAGGGATGATACTTTCCGGGCAGAAAGGAAGATCGTTATGCGCATCATGCAGATAGGTAGGATACTCCAAGTCAATTTCAAAACATATCCTTTAGGTGAATCATCTTCAATATTATCGACCTCGAAAAATTCAATTTCAGATTCAGTTAACCACCTAAAGTTGCCATATGGTAGATATTCCTTCATTGCAGCACCATAGAGGTTTGTGGCATCTAAAAACATTAGGTAGCTTTCTGGTTTGTTTACATCAAAAGTTTCCATGTATCTATTGTTTGCTACAGCTTTCCTTTTGCAGCATTAGCTACTCCGCCTCGAATTCCTTTTTTGAAAAAATGTAGCATATCCACATCGGCTAAAAGTTCAAGTTCAATCTTAGTACTTCTCAACATCGCATCCCAACTCAGGGAAGGAGCGGTAAGGTAGTGAGCTGGATCCAAATTATATTCTTCAAGACAAACTTAGCGAAAATTCTCAAAGACGTCGCAAGAAGCAACACATCTGTTTTTAAATATAACTTTGCATAATCGCTAATAGTCGTGCAGTTGAAAGTATCCCATACTAGCAGAGCTCGTGCATATTCCTCATCCGAAATATCGACGCCTTTCAAGGTATCAAAAAACTGTTCCTTAGAAGGTAGTTGCTGCTCACGTAGCATACGAATACGGAAACACACCTTTTCGTCTCATTAAATTAAAATGTTGTGGGAAAAACTTTTGTACCTCATTACACTGTTCAGGATTTAATGTAGAAGCCAGTTTTTCTAAGGAACTAAATAGGAAACTAAAGGAGTCAACAAATTTCAAAGTCATATACACATCTCGTATCTTGGGATCACTAAACTTTTCCACTAAAATAGATTTTGAGAAGCATATATACTTCTCCTTTGTTTGGGGTAAAACGTTAATGTTTTCTCCTTTGGTGGTTAATTCTTTCACAAATAAATGACAATCGTAGTTTTTTAAATTATGCATCAACTCACTAATGCATTTTGGAAGTTTATAATTTAAATTGCAAGAGTTATGGGCCGCATTAGTAAATTTTCCGGTAACATGACAATGATCCCTAACCTTTTTATCAAACACATCAAACGGCTTCTCACAAATGTGACAAATGGTAGCCGAGTCATATCTTTGTTGCTCTTCTTGTGTTAGTGTTGGTATAATATGTTTAAGATGGTTATTGTATAAATCATGAACTGTTGAATCCAATTTTTGTATGAAGACTTGGGCTGCATCGGAACCTTCATAAATTTCAAATTTGGATAAACTATCACCATATGTAGATTTTACATAAAAAGCAAACGAGTAAGGCTCATGTTCACACACTTTAACTGTGAAGGATTTACCATCGTGGGGTTCTGTGTGATTTATCGGCTTTAATAAACTTTCAAAGTCCGCGTATATAACAAAAGGCACTTGTAGTTGTTTTTCAAAGTTGATAAATTTCAATGTATTTTCTGGCAACCACTCTCCACACTTGTTTATTTTAATTTCAGAAGTTGGTAGTTTAGTGTATATGTGTGTACAATCATTTTCTTGATGATGTTGTAATGTGACTTCTTTTGGAAAACTTTGTAGACAGCCATCACAAAAGTAATGTCTTTCCTTATGCGGTGTTTTTTGACTCCTCAATAATTTAGATGAATCCCTGATGAGAGTATAATGATTGTATCCATCTCTATCAGCTATCAATAAAAGGTTAACATGAGTTGGTTTCCGCTCTGAAGTAAAATGTAGGGGTCCAACAACTTCATATGTATTTTTACCATCTTTAAATTCAGATTCCAAACCATAAACATTCACAGATATATTATTCAATTTCTCGAATTTTGTAATGTCTTTCAGGGTAACTGGAAACTCTACTCCTGTAAAATCTAGCAAGGTATCAAAATGGGGGTAAGATTCTGGTTTCGTTGGATCTCCTTCGGGTTGAAATACTGCTGCATTCACAGATCAAGCGAAACATGCATTATCACTATTCCGAATATTCAAAAAGCCTGTTTTCTAATTATCGTCATTGGCAACCTGATGTAAGAAGAAGCAGAAATTGCAGCAAATCGGTTTATGTTTACATCTAAAAACATTATTTCTTGTAATGCCCACCCACTATCTTTTTCTTGAAACTCTGAAGCCTGGTTCGTAATTTCATCATATAGACTATTCAAATCGGTTGATGTAGTCACAACTTTGTTGGCAGTATTCATGGACTTTATATCTGAAATCTCTATCTACCTCTTATTATGTATATGCTGAATATCTCAAAATTTATTTTTAACGAATAATGTTGTGTATTTTATTTAGAACTTTAGGTTTCACCCCATTGAGAAAATCAGTATAATTTGTCATTTTATCTGGAATGGAGAACCGATAGGAAGGTATTCTAGTTTTGAACGCGTGATGTAACTTGGTAACGCCCGTCTCCAACACTTCCATATTCATAGGTCTAAGTCTTTTTTTCGGAATAAAAGATGGACCATCACGTTCACAACCACCTAACTGATGTCGACGAAGATTGTAAGCTCTAGAAAAGTGCTTACCACACTTGATACACTGCATTATGAAAGTAAAGAAAAACCAGCTCTGTAATTACATTTATATACAAGAAAACGCTTGCGCAATAGGTCTGAAGGTTAATTGAAAGTCGATATATGATTTTCTTTTTATTTAGTATTTCATTATAAAGTTTTCATATAAAAAAAATACATTCGATAATGCGTAAATACAATTAATATTACTATGGTAAAAACATTTTGTTTCAGAGGAATTAACTGGGGGGTGTTCTTCAAATTCGTAAACTGGAGTCGTTGAATATTTTTTTATATAGTCAGCTTTCTCTTTTCCTTTAACGTAAACCATGTCAACATCCTTTGTTAATTCAGCTACTATACTACCAAACAGATGTATTGGCGTGAAACCACTATTCCAGTCTATAGAGTGATGCTTTTTCATAAGCCAAACAGCCTGACTATGCAAATCGGGGGGCAGCATTCGTAAAGGGAATGGTGGTTTAAACACATAATGACAAACTTGATTTCCGTTATATGCGGCAAATTCCTTCACTATAAATTTATTGTTATCGATCCTAAAGCCTTGAACATCAAGCACTAAACTCATATTTGTAAATTTTGAAATTGCTCAACTAGATGCTTTTTCTTTTTATACCACTCAATATCGGCTTTGAGTTTAGCCAAGTTAATAATATACTGCTCGAGTCTATGACGAAAACTCATAGTGAACTGAAATAAACAACATGTGGTAGTTGACTTTTAACACAATATAAACACATGCGCATTAAACTTGTCTAACAATTTTTGTCAAGGGATTGTAATAAAATTCTTTTTCATGTATAATCAAACAGTATGCTGATACATCATTACCCACATTTTTACTGGTTTCAAATTCTGTTCGAAGAACAATAGAACCACTCTGTAAAACCTCTTTTTGACGAGAACAGTCAATATGAACTATTGGAGCATTGTTTTTAAAATCATCCGGATTAAATATAGGTTGATTAGTTTGGATGTGGTAATAACGTTCTTGAAAATTGGCAAACATCTCATACAAAGTGGCAAAACGATTACTATCAAAATCTAGATTTAAATCATGATAAGGATAACGCTCAGAATTTAAAAACACACGTAAATTAGTCAAGTTACAGTGATCAAATTCACTCATATATTTCAAAAGTTAGCCTTTTCTACCCTTTTGGAATGCTACCACAATATGTCGGGGCGTTTCTACTTTAGTTGTAGTCTTGACAGGCCATGTATGTCTAGTAGAATCAGTAAGAGCAGGATATTCAATCAGTTCCCAGCTCCGAAATTTAATTGGTAGATCAATATTGCTATGAATAATTTTATTTAATTTTAATTGCTCAGTAATGCTTGGAGCTATGTGAAGTACATTCCAATAAACTTTCAATAGCTCAATTTTTGGTTTCTCAGACTCATCAGAAGCAACTACAACATCAATGTCGTCATTGTCTCGAATTATAATCAACTCTTGTCTCATATTAATTATAATTTTCTTGAAATCCTCAAAAAAACCCATAAGTAGTTTTAAAGGAATACATATATTAAAATTAACCTTGGAATCTGTTAAAATTTTTCCTTTGTTTGGATACCACCCCCCATTATTCATCAGCTTACTCTCATTTTCGTTTAAAGATAGATAATTTTTTAGTGTCGTAGCTATACCGACTTGTCGGACAGCATCAATAATTACACCATTCAACTCATATCTGATTTCTCTAAATAAAAACGCAATAGCGTTATTAATAAAGGTAAATTTTGTTGGAACAGTATTTTTATCAGTCAGCAATTTCCCTTCTATGTACAGAACGGAATTACTGGGGAGAGTATGAGCTTCTAGATCTTGAATTAATTCTTATTTCATCATTATAGTTGAGATTAGCAGAAGAATATGGCTGGTATGTATGGAATTGATAGTCTTCAATGGTAGTGTCGCTAAAAGGTTCACCCGCACCATGTAAAACTTCCATTATACGAATACTTTGAAACCCAAAGACTGTAAAAATTTCCGATTTGTAGACGTTAACAATGCTGTGGTTTTCACTCTACTGATATTTTTGTAAATAAATGTGCTTTTATATGGATGTATCCGATTAAACTGCCAAATCATTTCAATTCGTTTTTCGAAGATGTAAGCGAACAGTAATAGTTACTTTTTGAAAATCAATTGAATCACCGCTTTGATCGAGAACTCTAACAGTGATGTTGTTTATGGTTTTAATGCTTTCAGGGTAATACAGTATGGTTAAAGGTTGCTCCACTATTTTATACCCACTGGGAACTTGAAGGAAAAACTGATGTATAATGTGTACTGGTTCTCCATTTAAAAATGATCCGACTGCAATGTTGCAGTCAATACATATAGTATTAACTTTTAAAATATTTATCTTTTTTGTTGAGGTATTTACCTTATTCGGTTCAAGAAAGACTTTTGAGAAACCCAACAGATTCCCTATTGAATTATCAACTGTAAAATTCATAGTTTCAGTGCTTTTCATTGATACAGACCTGTTCGACTATCTGACACAATGTGGGTTGTAGAACCCGCTATATTTAACATTTCTTTTTCAATTAATTTTATAATATCATCCAGTTCATAGGAGCCTATAGGGATGATATATTTGTATTGACTCTTCTGACCCCACATTAATACGTTATTGGTTTGAGTTATGTTTGGAATACTATTAAATGTATCAAAATTAGCCAATCCTATCTCATACTCGGAATTTTCATCTAAGTAAATGGGTGGGTTAAAGTCACCACTTAGAATTGATGACTACCCACTTAACGTAAAAGTATACGACATCTTGGACAGTTGGTTATGAAATGAGTTGCCTACTCTGTTATACTGACTATATAAAAATCTCAGACAATACTGTCCATATTGGTAATCTAATCTTTGTACTGTTTCGTAATTGAAGTGGATATCTACTTTTCCATTACTTGTAAAATACTTTACGACTTCTAATGGTGGTGGTAAATTACCATAGCTATCAAAATATGTAATATCTTTACTCTTCTTTGTATATGCTGTCCAATGTGTTCCAACACCTTGCTGTGTATCTAAGTTGATAATACCCGACTCGTATTTGTTAATTTTTGTAGGTAAGGAATTACGCATGTATATACCACGAAAATAAGGAATTTGCAATAACGTTATATATTTTTCAAGTTCAAAGTCTGTCATTATATGCTGAGGTAATTTTATCGGGAGTTTCTTGAATATGGTTTTAAATAAAAACCCCGCCCCTTTTTACATATTTTTTGTTTTCTTTGCCTCATTCCATATCCTTTATATGGTCTTAAATATAACCCTTTACCACCTTTAGCAGCTTGCTCCATTTCAAGATTATGTCGCTGCTGCTCAGCTAATTGCTCTCTATTAGCTTTAGCGTCGTTCACGGCTTTTGCGATTCCAGCAGCTCCGCCGCCGGCAGCAGCTAAAGCCCCAATCAAAGGGATTAAAAATGGTAAAAATCCTCCAATTTTAGGTGGTTTAATAACATGCTCCTTAGTTTTACGTTTTCGTCGGAGACCCATTCCAAGTTTGCGTTTTCCTTTCATAACTGTTGTTGTTAACCTGGCAACTACTTTTTCACCTAATTTAGCGTCCTTAAATTTATCACGATCCCAAGCTTTGTTCTCTAAAATTTTATCAGCCACGTGGCGTTCACTTAGATCGTTGCTCTGAGAATATGCTATATCGTGTTGTAGTGCTGCTTCGTCTAAAGGATATATTGGTTTATCCCCTCGAGCTAATCTCTTTGCTAGCTTCGTTCCAGGACCTAAATACCGATACCCCCAGGGGCCTGCAGTTCAAAGGGGAGCTTATTTATTAATGTATTAACAAGCCCTCTACCTCTCGTTCTACGACGTTCAAGTGGTACTGCTTTATTTTTCATACTAACACCTATATATGTATGCTTCTCTTTATATACTAGCAGTCTTCAACATGAAGCTTGTAAAACAACAAGTTTCTTTACCAGTTAAAAACTATGACATTACAAATAATGAAATTAATCACGGTGTCTTATTTGGAGGTACTTCTAAACGAACACTTATAGTAGGACCTAGTGGAAGTGGTAAAACCAACGTAATGTTATCTTTGTTGGAACATCCTAATGGTATGAAATATGAAAATGTTTATTTATATTCGAAATCACTGCAGCAACCAAAATATCAATATCTGCGATTATTACTACAACCCATACGAGAGATCGGTTACCAAGAATTTAGTAAAAGTGAAGATTTTCCGCTCCCCGAAAATATTAAACATAATTCCATAGTTATATTTGACGATGTGGCGTCTTGTGACCAAAATATTATCAAAAATTATTTTTGTTTTGGTCGACATAAAGAGACCGATTGTTTTTATTTATGTCCAACATATTCAGCGATTCCAAAACAACTAATTCGGGATAATGCTAATCTGTTAATTGTGTTCCCCCAAGATGTTACTAATCTGAAACATATTTTTGACGACCAAGCGAATATCGACATGAGTTTTCAACAATTTAAAGACATGGGATCGTTTTGTTGGAGAGATAAGTTTGGATTTTTAGTTATTGATAAGGACTGTGCATTATCCTCTGGAAAATATCGAAAAGGGTTTGATGTATATATAAGACCTTAAAAAATGTGAAATCTATTAGTCACAATGAATGAACGATTAGGGAAACAGCTCATAAAATCACGTCAAGATATTAAAAAGAAATATAAACTTCTCAAACAGCAGAGACATGAGTCTCAAAGTAAATTGGAAAAATCATACCAGCCTCTTAAAGAATTTGTTTCAACTTTGGGAAAACCCATTAAACAAGAAATATCACCGACAAAAAGTAACATTACCATTAAAGGATCACCCACAACTCATTTCGATCAAATAGCATTTTTTGAGTCCGATAATGAACCAGATTTTCATAGTACTTTCCAGGACAACACGAGATTTTTAACAAATGAAACAACTTATGAATCTAGAAATGATTCGGGGGAGATTCCAGATAGAACCAGACAAGACCAATTTATCGATGACAGCATAAGTGATTTTTATCGTACAATCACCGACCCAAACGTTTTGAGAGAGTATTTTGAACAGTTTGCTACACCTCTTCCTAGAGAATTTATCGAGGGGATGATACGAGATACGGAAGGGGTATATAATCATATTTTGGGCGTTTTTCATAATCCCAACGAAGAAAAGTTTTACATTGGTGACTCTGAACTAGACTTTAAAGGCAAAGATATTGTTGTAAAGCATATAACATATTTGGGTACACCTGGGTTGTACGATTTGCTTTTTAAAAAAAACCCTATTGTATATACTATACGAGATGTGGATAATTATGTAGATATTATTAAACGAGCAAATGCTATTCATCGAGAACATAATCCCGATTTACCCATCAAAACATTGCCTAATGATATTAAAGATAAATATACATTCATCATTAAGCCGGAACTAAAACCAAATCCAAGTAGACCGAGGGCTGGTACGGCCCCTCGGTCTCTATTAACTGGTGTACTGACACGTAAAATGTCAAAACTTGGATTACAAGAACAAACCCATTGATTATAAATATTTTGATGATTTTAATGAAATAGTTGATAGGTTACGATTACTTGTAGCTTCTCAAGCAGCAGGTAATACAGGTCATCACAATGAAATTATATCCATTATTGAAGAATTACGAGAGGGTGGTATAATCGAATAAATACTTTGATTACTTTATAAATTGTTTAGTCGTTAACATGCCGTTAAATCATTTCAACCAACATTACCTCTCCACCTCAGAATGTGTAGATGTTCCTTCTACCGCTGAACCGATACTAAATACACCCTTTTACATTTGCGTACCAAAAGAATATTTCAGTACATGTTTCATTCTATTAATAGGGGTAAAAAAGACAAAAAAATCCCTTGTTTGTTTTAGAGAATGGAGGAACTGCGTTTGTTTTTCCAGTTGAAGGTTATATCGAAAGCTGTAAGCACTACTCGAGTGATGGTGATGTTTTGATAAATGGCAAGGTTTATAAATATAATGAGTTATCTAACATGAAAATAAAAAAGGGCGATAAAATTTAATTTAAAGTAGGTTCCGTAAATAATATGTGTGCTGATTTTACCATGCTTTGTCTGCTACAATCATAATAAATAGTGACCTATCGATAAAAATAAGTCATTGTAGATTAGTATGCCAATCAATAAATTCAACCAACACTTTCTTCGCAGTCAAGCGTTAAAACCCTCTGACGAAATTGTAGCAGCACCACTCCTCAGTGATAATTTTTATATTGGGGATCCCTATAAATTCCATACCAAAATTTTTTTCAAGATAAACGGTAGTCAAGGAAAAGACAAGTTTTTTTACGTCTTAGACTGTAATACAAGCACTTTTACGATACCAGTATCAGGAAAAGTTGAAAAGCACTTTTGATGGACTATATATTCGCTATAACAATAAAATATCTGACCAATCCGGTATGGTTGATAAATTTGTTGAAAAAGGTGATACTTTACAGTTTGTTTTAAACCCTAATCAATTTTACGTTGAATTTGTAATTCAGTGTGCTCTACAAAAATATGAGCAATGTGAAGCGAGATGTAGTTAATGAATTGCATAGTCCAGCTCGTAAAAATTACAAGAGACCACATGTGATTGTCAAAGGTTTGCACGATCTTCTTCAGGCTGACTTGGCGATTCTGAATAATTATAAAAGCGTTAACAAAGGTTTTGGATATATACTTGTAATAATCAATACTTTTAGTAAATTCGTTCGGGCTGAACCTATAAAGCGAAAAAATGCCAAGGATGTTGCAGAGGCTATGCTAAAAGTACTGTCGCATAACAAAGAGTTTCAACAAATTATGCAGCAGTATGGAATAAACCATTATAGCACATTTTCAAACCTTAAGGCTAGCATCGTAGAAAGAGTTATTCGAACACTCAAGACTTTGTTGTGGAAAGAATTCAGTATGCAAGGGTCTTATAAATGGTTAGAATTGCTTCCACAAATTGTTAAACGATACAATAATACCAGACATTCAACAACAGGTGCAATCCCCAGTGAGGTTAATGAGAAAAATGCTAAATACGGACCAACAATATTATTTCCAAAAACCCCAGCCCAAACATTCAATTTTTGTGGAGCCTGTGTATGTTGTTCTCTCATAATTGCAGGATTTGCATCACGCCAGTATCTGCAATTATGTTTGTTCACGTGACCATTAAGAAAGAACGTGCATTCGTCAGAAAAGCATATCAAATATAAAAAGTGGGGGTTGTCCACCTGTCTTCTAGTCATCTCCTCACAAAATTGGATACGGTGATCTGGATCGTCTTCGTTGAGCTCTTACACGAGATGAATCCTATAGGGATGGAATTTATGATGTTTCAAGACCCTCTGAATGCTTCTACGTGGAATTCCTGTAGCTGCTGCTATTTGTCTCGTGCTTGAAGTGGGATCCAATGCAACATGTCCCAAAAGTGCAACCTGTGTAGCCTCGTTAGTAACAGGATGTTGTCTTTCATATTTTCTGTTAGAAACGTTTCCGGTCTCCATGAACTTAGATATTAAATTTATCACGTAGGGATGTCTTACATTCTTACCGGGATGACGTTCATTGAAAACTCTTGCAGCTGCCCGTGCAGACTCGTTGTTTCTAAAATAGTTTGCAACAATTTCAGTTTTCTCTGCAGTGGTGTAAACCATGATAATTAGGTTCATTTACTTTGAACTAGAGAATGAAGGAATTTCACTAAAATAAAACTAAGTACCCGTAAAATTCTACTAAAACCCATTATCTTATCACGTCAAAAGCTGACAAACATCTTTTTTGCTATTTCAGTAATAAATGAGAATAGGTGTAAAATTTAAAAGGTATAAGAGGTTTAATTTTATTTGTAGTATTTAGATTTTCATGAATTTATATTTTTTACTCCTTTTTTTATTTGTCTTTTTTTTAATAAAAATAATAACATTTTATTGGAATGTTATTACCTAATTATTAATTCAGCTTTTTATTCCGATTTCTTCAACAGAGATTTCAATCTGGTTTTTGTCATTAATTTAAATACAAAAATGTTAGCATGTCTTTAAAGAGAATCGAAATACCTTTCAAATTATGTGCCACTCGACCCCCCATGCCATTAAAGATTCTAGAAGGGGTAGTCACCCCTTTTAGGGGGATGACCGTACAACCTTAAGTTAACTATCAGTTGTCCCCCTCGAAAACAAAATCGACGTGTCTCGAGGTTTGCCGCAAAAACCTCCCCCGCCAACAATATTTGAGGTGGACTGTTTCTAATGCGCCACCCTATATACCATATATTGTTTGGACAAAAGTGATAGATATTTCACGATGTAGCCTTAACCTGTCTTGATGGAACCGTCCTATCATTATTATTAGCTTTATCAGATTTTCATTTTTAATATTACCGTGTATATTGAGAATAATTCAAACACATTTTTCAGCATAAAAATGGATTAAGAAAAGTAAAATATTAATGAGTCAACCAAAGATGTAAAGCAAACAACTATTAATGAAGAATAGTTGGCTGGTACTGCTTTATAATTTAATACATTTAAACATTGTTTTAGACCATTATTTGATACAAATTATGTGTAGGTAGTTTCATTATCAATTTCTCGGCATGGAGGTATTTCGTCTTAAAGTAAATATAAGGTAAGTTTATTTAAATAAAAGTCAAAACATAAAACAAGTGGATTATCAAATGGGATGTTCCATTTAAAAATGTAGGAACAGGAGTCTTCTTATGAAAATTTTATGAAAGCAGTAACAATATTTACATGGTCGATTTTTATAGAAATATTTTGTCCAATATTTATTTACAAAAATTAAAATTACTAAGGAAATATTTAATATATAAAAATAACCTAAAATTAAATTCTGCACCTCACCAATTGCTTTTTCATATCAATACTTTTTTATTTTTCATTTTCATAGGCTTCTTGTTCAGCACTTTAAGACAGTTTGCAAAATTACAAGATGTTTTACTCGACCTTTCCACAATATTAGGTGCGAAAGTTTTAAACATTTTCTCAAGATCCTCTCTTGTAACCAAGACGGATTTTCTAGGATTCATAATAGCTTCCATAGCTTGACGTCTCTCAAGTTCCAAAGCATCATGTAATTTTTTCCTCAAAATACCATCACCAAGGCAAATACTTTTCCATCTTGGATCGGCTCTTGCAGTGGATAATAAAGATAATGGATCTAATAACCTGGAATAAAATAAAACTACATTAGGCAATCGAATTTTAGATCAAATTTAATAAAATAAAATTTAAATCAAAAATACATACCTTAGGATAGTTGACCACATTTCTATTAGTATCCTAGTTAAATCGAAGCAGGAAGCTACAATCACTGGTAATAAACGGAGCATCTTGAAACTAACTCACGAACATACAAAATTAAACTGACCATGATATGGAGGAGTCGCCCTTATATTCACAAATTTACGCGCGAGATGGAAGTGGACTTACCGCGAATAATATTCTCGCGCGAGAGGGAAGTGGACTTACCGCGAATAATATTCTCGCGCGTACTGTTACTGCGTTAAGTTGAAAGTTGTCACTTACAATATGAGAATCAAATAATGATTGCCCATAAAAATAATACCAAAATAAGTCTATGAATGAAACCAATTATTAAGATTGAAGAAAAGCTGGAATCACATAGCCTTACTCTGTCTTGATAGAACCATCCTATTATTAGTATTAGCTTTATCAGATTTCCATTTTTAATATTACCGTGTATATTAAGAATAATTCAATCACATTTTTCAGCATAAAAATGGATAAAAAAGGTAAAATATTAATGAGTCAACCAAAGATGTAAAGCAAACAAATATTGATGAAAAATAGTTGGCTGGTACTGCTTTACAATTTAATACATATAAAAATTGTTTTAGACCAATATTTGATACATATTATGCGTGGGTAATTTTATTATCATTTTCACGGCTTGGAGGTATTTTGTCTTGAAGTGAATATAAGAAAAGTTTATTCAAATGAAAGTCAAAATATAAAACACTTGAATTATCAAATGGGATGTTCCATTTAATAATGTGGGAACAATTGATTTACAATTAAATAATATCACAATAATTGTAAAAATTCCTCCAAGTCTTCTTATGAAAATTTTATGAAAGCAGCAATAAAATTTACATGGTCAATTTTTAAAGAAATATTTTGTCCAATATTCATTTACAAAAATAAAAATTACTAAGGAAATATTTAATATATGAAAAAAACCTAAAATTAAATTCTGCACCTCACCAATTTCTTTTTCATATCAATACTTTTTTCCTTTTTATTTTTCCTTTTCATAGGCTTCTTGTTCAGCACTTCAAGACAGTTTGCAAAATTACAAGATGTTTTACTCGTCCTTTTCACAATATTAGGTGCGAATCTTTTAAACATTTTCTCAAGACCCTCTCTTGTAACCAAGACGGATTTTCTAGGATTCATAATAGCTTCCATAGCTTGACGTCTCTCAAGTTCCAAGGCATCTTGTAATTTTTTCTTCAAAATACCATCACCAAGGCAAATACTTTTCCATCTTGGATCGGCTCTTGCAGTGGATAATAAAGATAATGGATCTTATAACCTGGGATAAAATAAAACTACATTAGACAATCGAATTTTAGATAAAATTAAATAAAATAAAATTTAAATCAAAAATACATACCTTAGGATAGTTGACCACATTTCTACTGGTATCCTAGTTAAATCGAAGCAGGAAGCTACAATCACTGGTAATAAACGGAACATCTTGAAACTCACTCACGAACATACAAAATTAAACTGACCATAATATGGAAGGGTCGCCCTTATATTCACAAATTTACGCGCGAGAGGGAAGTGGATTCACCGCGAATAATATTTTCGCGCGAGAGGGAAGTGGACTTACCGCGAATAATATTCTCGAGCGTACTGTTACTGCGTTAAGTTAAAAGTTGTCACTTACAATATGAGAATCAAACAATGATTGCCCATAAAAATAATACCAAAATAAGTCTATGAATGAAACCAATTATTAAGATTGAAGAAAAGCTGGAATCATAATGTAGTACCTTCAACTACTGTTTTATTTATACTTATAATATCAACCATAAGTCTTTTTTTTAAATACATATATATTGTTTGGACAATTGTGATAGATATTTCACGATATAGCCTTACTCTGTATTGATGGAACCGTCCTATCATTAGTATTAGCTTTATCAGATTTTCATTTTTAATATTACCGTGTAAATTAGGAATAATTCAATCACATTTTTCAGCATAAAAATGGATAAAAAAAGGTAAAATATTAATGAGTCAACCAAAGATGTAAAGCAAACAAATATTGATGAAAAATAGTTGGCTGGTACTGCTTTACAATTTAATACATATAAAAATTGTTTTAGACCATTATTTGATACAAATTTTGCGTGGGTAATTTTATTATCATTTTCACAGATTGGAGGTATTTTGTCTTAAAGTAAATATAAGGTAAGTCTATTTAAATAAAAGTCAAAATATAAAATAATTAGATTATCAAATGGGATGTTTCATTTAATAATGTAAGAACAATTGATTTCCAATCAAATAATATCACAATAATTGTAAAAATTCCTCCAAAGACTTCTTATGAAAATTTTATGAAAGCAGCAACAATATTTACATGGTCGACTTCAAAGAAATATTTTGTCCAATATTTATTTACAAAAATAAAAATTACTAAGGAAATATTTAATATATAAAAATAACCTAAAATTAAATTCTGCACCTCACCAATTTATTTTTCATATCAATACTTTTTTCCTTTTTATTTTTCATTTTCATAGGCTTCTTGTTCAGCACTTCAAGACAGTTTGCAAAATTACAAGATGTTTTACTCGTCCTTTTCACAATATTAGGTGCGAATCTTTCAAACATTTTCTCAATACCCTTTCTTGTAACCAAGACGGATTTTCTAGGATTCATAATAGCTTCCATAGCTTGACGTCTCTCAAGTTCCAAGGCATCTTGTAATTTTTTCTTCAAAATACCATCACCAAGGCAAATACTTTTCCATCTTGGATCGGCTCTTGCAGTGGATAATAAAGATAACGGATCTAATAACCTGCAATAAAATAAAACTACATTCGACAATCGAATTTTAGATCAAATAAAATAAAATTTAAATCAAAAATACATACCTTAGGATAGTTGACCACATTTCTACTGGTATCCTAGTTAAATCGAAGCAGGAAGCTACAATCACTGGTAATAAACGGAACATCTTGAAACTCACTCACGAACATACAAAATTAAACTGACCATAATATGGAAGGGTCGCCCTTATATTCACAAATTTACGCGCGAGAGGGAAGTGGATTCACCGCGAATAATATTTTCGCGCGAGAGGGAAGTGGACTTACCGCGAATAATATTCTCGCGCGTACTGTTACTGCGTTAAGATAAAAGTTGTCACTTACAATATGAGAATCAAACAATGATTGCCCATAAAAATAATACCAAAATAAGTCTATGAATGAAACCAATTATCAAGATTGAAGAAAAGCTGGAATCACATAGTCTTACTCTGTCTTGATACAACCGTCCTATCATTAGTATTAGCTTTATCAGATTTTCATTTTTAATATTACCGTGTATATTAAGAATAATTCAATCACATTTTTCAGCATAAAAATGGATAAAAAAAGGTAAAATATTAATGAGTCAACCAAAGATGTAAAGCAAACAACTATTAATGAAAAATAGTTGGCTGGTACTGCTTTACAATTTAATACATAAGAAAATTATTGTTTTAGACCAATATTTGATACAAATTATGCGTGGGTAATTTCATTATCATTTTCACGGCTTGGAGGTATTTTGTCTTGAAGTGAATATAAGAAAAGTTTATTCAAATAAAAGTCAAAATATAAAACATTTGAATTATCAAATGGGATGTTCCATTTAATAATGTGGGAACAATTGATTTCCAATCAAATAATATCACAATAATTGTAAAAATTCCTCCAAGTATTCTTATGAAAATTTTATGAAAGCAGCAACAATATTTACATGGTCGATTTTTAAAGAAATATTTTGTCCAATATTCATTTACAAAAATTACTAAGGAAATATTTAATATATAAAAATAACCTAAAATTAAATTCTGCACCTCACCAATTTCTTTTTCATATCAATACTTTTTTCCTTTTTATTTTTCATTTTCGTAGGCTTCTTGTTCAGCACTTCAAGACAGTTTACAAAATTACAAGATGTTTTACTCGTCCTTTTCACAATATTAGGCGCGAATCTTTTAAACATTTTCTCGAGGCCCTCTCTTGTAACCAAGACGGATTTTCTAGGATTCATAATAGCTTCCATAGCTTGACGTCTCTCAAGTTCCAAGGCATCTTGTAATTTTTTCTTCAAAATACCATCACCAAGGCAAATTCTTTTCCATCTTGGATCGGCTCTTGCAGTGGATAATAAAGATAATGGATCTAATAACCTACAATAAAATAAAACTACATTAGACAATCAGATTTTAGATCAAAAAAAATAAAATAAAATTTAAATCAAAAATACATACCTCAGGATAGTTGACCACATTTCTACTGGTATCCTAGTTAAATCGAAGCAGGAAGCTACAATCACTGGTAATAAACGGAACATCTTGAAACTCACTCACGAACATAGAAAATTAAACTGACCATAATATGGAGGAGTCGCCCTTATATTCAAAAATTTACGCGCGAGAGAGAAGTGGATTCACCGCGAATAATATTTTCGCGCGAGAGGGAAGTGGATTTACCGCGAATAATATTTTCGCGCGTACTGTTACTGCGTTAAGTTAAAAGTTGTCACTTACAATATGAGTATCAAACAATGATTGCCCATTGAAATAATACCGAAATAAGTCTATGAATGAAACCAATTATTAAAATTGAAGAAAAGCTGGAATCACAATGTAGTACCTTCAACAACTGTTTTATTTATACTTATAATATCAACCGTAAGTCTTTTTTTTAAATACATATATAGATAGATAGATATTTCACGATATAGCCTTACTCTGTATTGATGGAACCGTCCTATCATTAGTATTAGCTTTATCAGATTTTCATTTTTAATATTACCGTGTATATTAAGAATAATTCAAACACATTTTTCAGCATAAAAATGGATAAAAAAAGGTAAAATATTAATGAGTCAACCAAAGATGTGAAGCAAACAACTATTAATGAAAAATAGTTGGCTGGTAGTGCTTTACAATTTAATACATATAAAAATTGTTTTAGACCATTATTTGATACAAAAGATGCGTGGGTAATTTTATTATTAATTTCACGGCTTGGAGGTATTTTGTCTTAAAGTAAATATAAGGTAAGTCTATTTAAATAAAAGTCAAAATATAAAACAATTAGATTATCAAATGGGATGTTCCATTTAATAATGTAAGAACAATTGATTTCCAATCAAATAATATCACAATAATTGTAAAAAATCCTCCAAAGTCTTCTTATGAAAATTTTATGAAAGCAGCAACAATATTTACATGGTCGACTTCAAAGAAATAGTTTGTCCTATATTTATTTACAAAAATAAAAATATGTTTTACTCGTCCTTTTCACAATATTAGGTGCGAATCTTTTAAACATTTTCTCAAGACCCTCTCTTGTAACCGAGACGGATTTTCTAGGATTCATAATAGCTTCCATAGCTTGACGTCTCTCAAGTTCCAAGCCATCTTGTAATTTTTTCTTCAAAATACCATCACCAAGGCAAATACTTTTCCATCTTGGATCGGCTCTTGCAGTGGATAATAAAGATAACGGATCTAATAACCTGCAATAAAATAAAACTACATTCGACAATCGAATTTTAGATCAAATAAAATAAAATTTAAATCAAAAATACATACCTTAGGATAGTTGACCACATTTCTACTGGTATCCTAGTTAAATCGAAGCAGGAAGCTACAATCACTGGTAATAAACGGAACATCTTGAAACTCACTCACGAACATACAAAATTAAACTGACCATAATATGGAAGGGTCGCCCTTATATTCACAAATTTACGCGCGAGAGGGAAGTGGATTCACCGCGAATAATATTTTCGCGCGAGAGGGAAGTGGACTTACCGCGAATAATATTCTCGCGCGTACTGTTACTGCGTTAAGATAAAAGTTGTCACTTACAATATGAGAATCAAACAATGATTGCCCATAAAAATAATACCAAAATAAGTCTATGAATGAAACCAATTATCAAGATTGAAGAAAAGCTGGAATCACATAGTCTTACTCTGTCTTGATACAACCGTCCTATCATTAGTATTAGCTTTATCAGATTTCCATTTTTAATATTACCGTGTATATTAAGAATAATTCAATCACATTTTTCAGCATAAAAATGGATAAAAAAAGGTAAAATAATAATGAGTCAACCAAAGATGTAAAGCAAACAACTATGAATGAAAAATAGTTGGCTGGTACTGCTTTACAATTTATTACATATAAAATTTATTGTTTTAGACCATTATATGATACAAATTATGCGTGGGTAATTTTATTGTCAATTTCACGGCTTGGAGGTATTTTGTCTTGAAGTCAATATAAGGTAAGTCTATATAAATGAAAGTCAAAATATAAAAAAATTGGATTATCAAATGGGATGTTCCATTTAATAAGGTAAGAACAATTGATTTCCAATCAAATAATATCACAATAATTGTAAAAATTCCTCCAAAGACTTCTTATGAAAATTTCATGAAAGCAGCAACAATATTTACATGGTCGATTTTTAAAGAAATATTTTGTCCAATATTTATTTACAAAAATAAAAATTACTAAAGAAATATTTAATATACAAAAATAACCTAAAATTAAATTCTGCACCTCACCAATTTATTTTTCATATCAATACTTTTTTCCTTTTTATTTTTCATTTTCATAGGCTTCTTGTTCAGCACTTCAAGACAGTTTGCAAAATTACAAGATGTTTTACTCATCCTTTTCACAATATTAGGTGCGAATCTTTTAAACATTTTCTCAAGACCCTCTCTTGTAACCAAGACGGATTTTCTAGGATTCATAATAGCTTCCATAGCTTGACGTCTCTCAAGTTCCAAGGCATCTTGTAATTTTTTCTTCAAAATACCATCGCCAAGGCAAATACTTTTCCATCTTGGATCGGCTCTTGCAGTGGATAATAAAGATAATGGATCTAATAACCTGCAATAAAATAAAACTACATTAGACAATCGAATTTTAGAACAAATAAAATAAAATTTAAATCAAAAATATATACCTCAGGATAGTTGACCACATTTCTACTGGTATCCTAGTTAAATCGAAGCAGGAAGCTACAATCACTGGTAATAAACGGAACATCTTGAAACTCACTCACGAACATACAAAATTAAACTGACCATAATATGGAAGGGTCGCCCTTATATTCACAAATTTACGCGCGAGAGGGAAGTGGATTCACCGCGAATAATATTTTCGCGCGAGAGGGAAGTGGACTTACCGCGAATAATATTCTCGCGCGTACTGTTACTGCGTTAAGTTAAAAGTTGTCACTTACAATATGAGAATCAAACAATGATTGCCCATAAAAATAATACCAAAATAAGTCTATGAATGAAACCAATTATTAAGATTGAAGAAAAGCTGGAATCACATAGCCTTACTCTGTCTTGATAGAACCGTCCTATCATTAGTATTAGCTTTATCAGATTTCCATTTTTAATATTACCGTGTATATTAAGAATAATTCAATCACATTTTTCAGCATAAAAATGGATGAAAAAAGGTAAAATATTAATGAGTCAACCAAAGATGTAAAGCAAACAAATATTGATGAAAAATAGTTGGCTGGTACTGCTTTACAATTTAATACATATAAAAATTGTTTTAGACCAATATTTGATACAAATTATGCGTGGGTAATTTTATTATCATTTTCACGGCTTGGAGGTATTTTGTCTTGAAGTGAATATACGAAAAGTTTATTCAAATAAAAGTCAAAATATAAAACACTTGAATTATCAAATGGGATGTTCCATTTAATAATGTGGGAACAATTGATTTACAATTAAATAATATCACAATAATTGTAAAAATTCCTCCAAGTCTTCTTATGAAAATTTTATGAAAGCAGCAATAAAATTTACATGGTCAATTTTTAAAG
Organism: Lochmaea crataegi; assembly: GCA_947563755.1. Lineage (NCBI taxonomy): Eukaryota > Metazoa > Arthropoda > Insecta > Coleoptera > Chrysomelidae > Lochmaea > Lochmaea crataegi. The sequence continues at coordinate 32,717,858 of OX387422.1, read as the reverse complement.
AAATATTTTGTCCAATATTCATTTACAAAAATAAAAATTACTAAGGAAATATTTAATATATGAAAATAACCTAAAATTAAATTCTGCACCTCACCAATTTCTTTTTCATATCAATACTTTTTTCCATTTCATAGGCTTCTTGTTCAGCACTTCAAGACAGTTTGCAAAAATAAAAATATGTTTTACTCGTCCTTTTCACAATATTAGGTGCGAATCTTTTAAACATTTTCTCAAGACCCTCTCTTGTAACCAAGACGGATTTTCTAGGATTCATAATAGCTTCCATAGCTTGACGTCTCTCAAGTTCCAAGGCATCTTGTAATTTTTTCTTCAAAATACCATCACCAAGGCAAATACTTTTCCATCTTGGATCGGCTCTTGCAGTGGATAATAAAGATAATGGATCTAATAACCTGCAATAAAATAAAACTACATTAGACAATCGAATTTTAGAACAAATAAAATAAAATTTAAATCAAAAATACATACCTCAGGATAGTTGACCACATTTCAACTGGTATCCTAGTTAAATCGAAGCAGGAAGCTACAATCACTGGTAATAAACGGAACATCTTGAAACTCACTCACGAACATACAAAATTAAACTGACCATAATATGGAAGGGTCGCCCTTATATTCACAAATTTACGCGCGAGAGGGAAGTGGACTTACCGCGAATAATATTCTCGCGCGTACTGTTACTGCGTTAAGATAAAAGTTGTCACTTACAATATGAGAATCAAATAATGATTGCCCATAAAAATAATACCAAAATAAGTCTATGAATGAAACCAATTATTAAGATTGAAGAAAAGCTGGAATCACATAGCCTTACTCTGTCTTGATAGAACCATCCTATTATTAGTATTAGCTTTATCAGATTTCCATTTTTAATATTACCGTGTATATTAAGAATAATTCAATCACATTTTTCAGCATAAAAATGGATAAAAAAGGTAAAATATTAATGAGTCAACCAAAGATGTAAAGCAAACAAATATTGATGAAAAATAGTTGGCTGGTACTGCTTTACAATTTAATACATATAAAAATTGTTTTAGACCAATATTTGATACATATTATGCGTGGGTAATTTTATTATCATTTTACGGCTTGGAGGTATTTTGTCTTGAAGTGAATATAAGAAAAGTTTATTCAAATGAAAGTCAAAATATAAAACACTTGAATTATCAAATGGGATGTTCCATTTAATAATGTGGGAACAATTGATTTACAATTAAATAATATCACAATAATTGTAAAAATTCCTCCAAGACTTCTTATGAAAATTTTATGAAAGCAGCAATAAAATTTACATGGTCAATTTTTAAAGAAATATTTTGTCCAATATTCATTTACAATAATAAAAATTACTAAGGAAATATTTAATATATGAAAAAAACCTAAAATTAAATTCTGCACCTCACCAATTTCTTTTTCATATCAATACTTTTTTCCTTTTTATTTTTCCTTTTCATAGGCTTCTTGTTCAGCACTTCAAGACAGTTTGCAAAATTACAAGATGTTTTACTCGTCCTTTTCACAATATTAGGTGCGAATCTTTTAAACATTTTCTCAAGACCCTCTCTTGTAACCAAGACGGATTTTCTAGGATTCATAATAGCTTCCATAGCTTGACGTCTCTCAAGTTCCAAGGCATCTTGTAATTTTTTCTTCAAAATACCATCACCAAGGCAAATACTTTTCCATCTTGGATCGGCTCTTGCAGTGGATAATAAAGATAATGGATCTAATAACCTGCAATAAAATAAAACTACATTAGACAATCGAATTTTAGAACAACTAAAATAAAATTTAAATCAAAAATACATACCTTAGGATAGTTGACCACATTTCTACTGGTATCCTAGTTAAATCGAAGCAGGAAGCTACAATCACTGGTAATAAACGGAACATCTTGAAACTCACTCACGAACATACAAAATTAAACTGACCATAATATGGAAGGGTCGCCCTTATATTCACAAATTTACGCGCGAGAGGGAAGTGGATTCACCGCGAATAATATTTTCGCGCGAGAGGGAAGTGGACTTACCGCGAATAATATTCTCGAGCGTACTGTTACTGCGTTAAGTTAAAAGTTGTCACTTACAATATGAGAATCAAACAATGATTGCCCATAAAAATAATACCAAAATAAGTCTATGAATGAAACCAATTATTAAGATTGAAGAAAAGCTGGAATCACATAGTCTTACTCTGTCTTGATACAACCGTCCTATCATTAGTATTAGCTTTATCAGATTTTCATTTTTAATATTACCGTGTATATTAAGAATAATTCAATCACATTTTTCAGCATAAAAATGGATAAAAAAAGGTAAAATATTAATGAGTCAACCAAAGATGTAAAGCAAACAACTATTAATGAAAAATAGTTGGCTGGTACTGCTTTACAATTTAATACATAAGAAAATTATTGTTTTAGACCAATATTTGATACAAATTATGCGTGGGTAATTTCATTATCATTTTCACGGCTTGGAGGTATTTTGTCTTGAAGTGAATATAAGAAAAGTTTATTCAAATAAAAGTCAAAATATAAAACATTTGAATTATCAAATGGGATGTTCCATTTAATAATGTGGGAACAATTGATTTCCAATCAAATAATATCACAATAATTGTAAAAATTCCTCCAAGTATTCTTATGAAAATTTTATGAAAGCAGCAACAATATTTACATGGTCGATTTTTAAAGAAATATTTTGTCCAATATTCATTTACAAAAATTACTAAGGAAATATTTAATATATAAAAATAACCTAAAATTAAATTCTGCACCTCACCAATTTCTTTTTCATATCAATACTTTTTTCCTTTTTATTTTTCATTTTCGTAGGCTTCTTGTTCAGCACTTCAAGACAGTTTACAAAATTACAAGATGTTTTACTCGTCCTTTTCACAATATTAGGCGCGAATCTTTTAAACATTTTCTCGAGGCCCTCTCTTGTAACCAAGACGGATTTTCTAGGATTCATAATAGCTTCCATAGCTTGACGTCTCTCAAGTTCCAAGGCATCTTGTAATTTTTTCTTCAAAATACCATCACCAAGGCAAATACTTTTCCATCTTGGATCGGCTCTTGCAGTGGATAATAAAGATAATGGATCTAATAACCTACAATAAAATAAAACTACATTAGACAATCAGATTTTAGATCAAAAAAAATAAAATAAAATTTAAATCAAAAATACATACCTCAGGATAGTTGACCACATTTCTACTGGTATCCTAGTTAAATCGAAGCAGGAAGCTACAATCACTGGTAATAAACGGAACATCTTGAAACTCACTCACGAACATAGAAAATTAAACTGACCATAATATGGAGGAGTCGCCCTTATATTCAAAAATTTACGCGCGAGAGAGAAGTGGATTCACCGCGAATAATATTTTCGCGCGAGAGGGAAGTGGACTTACCGCGAATAATATTTTCGCGCGTACTGTTACTGCGTTAAGTTAAAAGTTGTCACTTACAATATGAGTATCAAACAATGATTGCCCATTGAAATAATACCGAAATAAGTCTATGAATGAAACCAATTATTAAAATTGAAGAAAAGCTGGAATCACATAGTCTTACTCTGTCTTGATACAACCGTCCTATCATTAGTATTAGCTTTATCAGATTTCCATTTTTAATATTACCGTGTATATTAAGAATAATTCAAACACATTTTTCAGCATAAAAATGGATAAAAAAAGGTAAAATATTAATGAGTCAACCAAAGATGTGAAGCAAACAACTATTAATGAAAAATAGTTGGCTGGTAGTGCTTTACAATTTATTACATATAAAATTTATTGTTTTAGACCATTATTTGATACAAAAGATGCGTGGGTAATTTTATTATTAATTTCACGGCTTGGAGGTATTTTGTCTTAAAGTAAATATAAGGTAAGCCTATTTAAATAAAAGTCAAAATATAAAACAATTAGATTATCAAATGGGATGTTCCATTTAATAATGTAAGAACAATTGATTTCCAATCAAATAATATCACAATAATTGTAAAAAATCCTCCAAAGTCTTCTTATGAAAATTTTATGAAAGCAGCAACAATATTTACATGGTCGACTTCAAAGAAATAGTTTGTCCTATATTTATTTACAAAAATAAAAATATGTTTTACTCGTCCTTTTCACAATATTAGGTGCGAATCTTTTAAACATTTTCTCAAGACCCTCTCTTGTAACCGAGACGGATTTTCTAGGATTCATAATAGCTTCCATAGCTTGACGTCTCTCAAGTTCCAAGCCATCTTGTAATTTTTTCTTCAAAATACCATCACCAAGGCAAATACTTTTCCATCTTGGATCGGCTCTTGCAGTGGATAATAAAGATAACGGATCTAATAACCTGCAATAAAATAAAACTACATTCGACAATCGAATTTTAGATCAAATAAAATAAAATTTAAATCAAAAATACATACCTTAGGATAGTTGACCACATTTCTACTGGTATCCTAGTTAAATCGAAGCAGGAAGCTACAATCACTGGTAATAAACGGAACATCTTGAAACTCACTCACGAACATACAAAATTAAACTGACCATAATATGGAAGGGTCGCCCTTATATTCACAAATTTACGCGCGAGAGGGAAGTGGATTCACCGCGAATAATATTTTCGCGCGAGAGGGAAGTGGACTTACCGCGAATAATATTCTCGCGCGTACTGTTACTGCGTTAAGTTAAAAGTTGTCACTTACAATATGAGAATCAAACAATGATTGCCCATAAAAATAATACCAAAATAAGTCTATGAATGAAACCAATTATCAAGATTGAAGAAAAGCTGGAATCACATAGTCTTACTCTGTCTTGATACAACCGTCCTATCATTAGTATTAGCTTTATCAGATTTCCATTTTTAATATTACCGTGTATATTAAGAATAATTCAATCACATTTTTCAGCATAAAAATGGATAAAAAAAGGTAAAATAATAATGAGTCAACCAAAGATGTAAAGCAAACAACTATGAATGAAAAATAGTTGGCTGGTACTGCTTTACAATTTATTACATATAAAATTTATTGTTTTAGACCATTATTTGATACAAATTATGCGTGGGTAATTTTATTATCATTTTCACAGATTGGAGGTATTTTGTCTTAAAGTAAATATAAGGTAAGTCTATTTAAATAAAAGTCAAAATATAAAATAATTAGATTATCAAATGGGATGTTCCATTTAATAATGTAAGAACAATTGATTTCTGTAAGGTAGTACAATTGGTACCAACGGAACGTGCCTGAGAAGTCAAGCATGACATGATTGACAGCAGACAGGTGGCGGCAACAGGGAGATAGGTTAGACACACATGCCAACATGTCGACAAGTTAATAAAAACCTTTGCTACTTTAAATAGTGTTTTTATAATAAATTACAAAACCAACAATTTCCAATCAAATAATATCACAATAATTGTAAAAATTCCTCCAAAGACTTCTTATGAAAATTTTATGAAAGCAGCAACAATATTTACATGGTCGACTTCAAAGAAATATTTTGTCCAATATTTATTTACAAAAATAAAAATTACTAAGGAAATATTTAATATATAAAAATAACCTAAAATTAAATTCTGCACCTCACCAATTTATTTTTCATATCAATACTTTTTTCCTTTTTATTTTACATTTTCATAGGCTTCTTGTTCAGCACTTCAAGACAGTTTGCAAAATTACAAGATGTTTTACTCGTCCTTTTCACAATATTAGGTGCGAATCTTTTAAACATTTTCTCAAGACCCTCTCTTGTAACCGAGACGGATTTTCTAGGATTCATAATAGCTTCCATAGCTTGACGTCTCTCAAGTTCCAAGCCATCTTGTAATTTTTTCTTCAAAATACCATCACCAAGGCAAATACTTTTCCATCTTGGATCGGCTCTTGCAGTGGATAATAAAGATAACGGATCTAATAACCTGCAATAAAATAAAACTACATTCGACAATCGAATTTTAGATCAAATAAAATAAAATTTAAATCAAAAATACATACCTTAGGATAGTTGACCACATTTCTACTGGTATCCTAGTTAAATCGAAGCAGGAAGCTACAATCACTGGTAATAAACGGAACATCTTGAAACTCACTCACGAACATACAAAATTAAACTGACCATAATATGGAAGGGTCGCCCTTATATTCACAAATTTACGCGCGAGAGGGAAGTGGATTCACCGCGAATAATATTTTCGCGCGAGAGGGAAGTGGACTTACCGCGAATAATATTCTCGCGCGTACTGTTACTGCGTTAAGATAAAAGTTGTCACTTACAATATGAGAATCAAACAATGATTGCCCATAAAAATAATACCAAAATAAGTCTATGAATGAAACCAATTATCAAGATTGAAGAAAAGCTGGAATCACATAGTCTTACTCTGTCTTGATACAACCGTCCTATCATTAGTATTAGCTTTATCAGATTTCCATTTTTAATATTACCGTGTATATTAAGAATAATTCAATCACATTTTTCAGCATAAAAATGGATAAAAAAAGGTAAAATAATAATGAGTCAACCAAAGATGTAAAGCAAACAACTATGAATGAAAAATAGTTGGCTGGTACTGCTTTACAATTTATTACATATAAAATTTATTGTTTTAGACCATTATTTGATACAAATTATGCGTGGGTAATTTTATTGTCAATTTCACGGCTTGGAGGTATTTTGTCTTGAAGTCAATATAAGGTAAGTCTATATGAATGAAAGTCAAAATATAAAAAAATTGGATTATCAAATGGGATGTTCCATTTAATAAGGTAAGAACAATTGATTTCCAATCAAATAATATCACAATAATTGTAAAAATTCCTCCAAAGACTTCTTATGAAAATTTCATGAAAGCAGCAACAATATTTACATGGTCGATTTTTAAAGAAATATTTTGTCCAATATTTATTTACAAAAATAAAAATTACTAAGGAAATATTTAATATATAAAAATAACCTAAAATTAAATTCTGCACCTCACCAATTTATTTTTCATATCAATTCTTTTTTCCTTTTTATTTTTCATTTTCATAGGCTTCTTGTTCAGCACTTCAAGACACTTTGCAAAATTACAAGATGTTTTACTCATCCTTTTCACAATATTAGGCGCGAATCTTTTAAACATTTTCTCGAGGCCCTCTCTTGTAACCAAGACGGATTTTCTAGGATTCATAATAGCTTCCATAGCTTGACGTCTCTCAAGTTCCAAGGCATCTTGTAATTTTTTCTTCAAAATACCATCACCAAGGCAAATACTTTTCCATCTTGGATCGGCTCTTGCAGTGGATAATAAAGATAATGGATCTAATAACCTGCAATAAAATAAAACTACATTAGACAATCGAATTTTAGAACAAATAAAATAAAATGTAAATCAAAAATACATACCTTAGGATAGTTGACCACATTTCTACTGGTATCCTAGTTAAATCGAAGCAGGAAGCTACAATCACTGGTAATAAACGGAACATCTTGAAACTCACTCACGAACATACAAAATTAAACTGACCATAATATGGAAGGGTCGCCCTTATATTCACAAATTTACGCGCGAGAGGGAAGTGGATTCACCGCGAATAATATTTTCGCGCGAGAGGGAAGTGGACTTACCGCGAATAATATTCTCGCGCGTACTGTTACTGCGTTAAGTTAAAAGTTGTCACTTACAATATGAGAATCAAACAATGATTGCCCATAAAAATAATACCAAAATAAGTCTATGAATGAAACCAATTATTAAGATTGAAGAAAAGCTGGAATCATAATGTAGTACCTTCAACTACTGTTTTATTTATACTTATAATATCAACCATAAGTCTTTTTTTTAAATACATATATATTGTTTGGACAATTGTGATAGATATTTCACGATATAGCCTTACTCTGTATTGATGGAACCGTCCTATCATTAGTATTACCTTTATCAGATTTTCATTTTTAATATTACCGTGTAAATTAGGAATAATTCAATCACATTTTTCAGCATAAAAATGGATAAAAAAAGGTAAAATATTAATGAGTCAACCAAAGATGTAAAGCAAACAAATATTGATGAAAAATAGTTGGCTGGTACTGCTTTACAATTTAATACATATAAAAATTGTTTTAGACCATTATTTGATACAAATTATGGGTGGGTAATTTTATTATCATTTTCACAGATTGGAGGTATTTTGTCTTAAAGTAAATATAAGGTAAGTCTATTTAAATAAAAGTCAAAATATAAAATAATTAGATTATCAAATGGGATGTTCCATTTAATAATGTAAGAACAATTGATTTCCAATCAAATAATATCACAATAATTGTAAAAATTCCTCCAAAGACTTCTTATGAAAATTTTATGAAAGCAGCAACAATATTTACATGGTCGACTTCAAAGAAATATTTTGTCCAATATTTATTTACAAAAATAAAAATTACTAAGGAAATATTTAATATATAAAAATAACCTAAAATTAAATTCTGCACCTCACCAATTTATTTTTCATATCAATACTTTTTTCCTTTTTATTTTTCATTTTCATAGGCTTCTTGTTCAGCACTTCAAGACAGTTTGCAAAATTACAAGATGTTTTACTCGTCCTTTTCACAATATTAGGTGCGAATCTTTCAAACATTTTCTCAATACCCTCTCTTGTAACCAAGACGGATTTTCTAGGATTCATAATAGCTTCCATAGCTTGACGTCTCTCAAGTTCCAAGGCATCTTGTAATTTTTTCTTCAAAATACCATCACCAAGGCAAATACTTTTCCATCTTGGATCGGCTCTTGCAGTGGATAATAAAGATAACGGATCTAATAACCTGCAATAAAATAAAACTACATTCGACAATCGAATTTTAGATCAAATAAAATAAAATTTAAATCAAAAATACATACCTTAGGATAGTTGACCACATTTCTACTGGTATCCTAGTTAAATCGAAGCAGGAAGCTACAATCACTGGTAATAAACGGAACATCTTGAAACTCACTCACGAACATACAAAATTAAACTGACCATAATATGGAAGGGTCGCCCTTATATTCACAAATTTACGCGCGAGAGGGAAGTGGATTCACCGCGAATAATATTTTCGCGCGAGAGGGAAGTGGACTTACCGCGAATAATATTCTCGCGCGTACTGTTACTGCGTTAAGATAAAAGTTGTCACTTACAATATGAGAATCAAACAATGATTGCCCATAAAAATAATACCAAAATAAGTCTATGAATGAAACTAATTATCAAGATTGAAGAAAAGCTGGAATCACATAGTCTTACTCTGTCTTGATACAACCGTCCTATCATTAGTATTAGCTTTATCAGATTTCCATTTTTAATATTACCGTGTATATTAAGAATAATTCAATCACATTTTTCAGCATAAAAATGGATAAAAAAAGGTAAAATAATAATTAGTCAACCAAAGATGTAAAGCAAACAACTATGAATGAAAAATAGTTGGCTGGTACTGCTTTACAATTTATTACATATAAAATTTATTGTTTTAGACCATTATTTGATACAAATTATGCGTGGGTAATTTTATTGTCAATTTCACGGCTTGGAGGTATTTTGTCTTGAAGTCAATATAAGGTAAGTCTATATAAATGATAGTCAAAATATAAAAAAATTGGATTATCAAATGGGATGTTCCATTTAATAAGGTAAGAACAATTGATTTCCAATCAAATAATATCACAATAATTGTAAAAATTCCTCCAAAGACTTCTTATGAAAATTTCATGAAAGCAGCAACAATATTTACATGGTCGATTTTTAAAGAAATATTTTGTCCAATATTTATTTACAAAAATAAAAATTACTAAGGAAATATTTAATATATAAAAATAACCTAAAATTAAATTCTGCACCTCACCAATTTATTTTTCATATCAATTCTTTTTTCCTTTTTATTTTTCATTTTCATAGGCTTCTTGTTCAGCACTTCAAGACAGTTTGCAAAATTACAAGATGTTTTACTCGTCCTTTTCACAATATTAGGTGCGAATCTTTCAAACATTTTCTCAAGACCCTCTCTTGTAACCAAGACGGATTTTCTAGGATTCATAATAGCTTCCATAGCTTGACGTCTCTCAAGTTCCAAGGCATCTTGTAATTTTTTCTTCAAAATACCATCACCAAGGCAAATACTTTTCCATCTTGGATCGGCTCTTGCAGTGGATAATAAAGATAACGGATCTAATAACCTGCAATAAAATAAAACTACATTAGACAATCGAATTTTAGATCAAATAAAATAAAATTTAAATCAAAAATACATACCTTAGGATAGTTGACCACATTTCTACTGGTATCCTAGTTAAATCGAAGCAGGAAGCTACAATCACTGGTAATAAACGGAACATCTTGAAACTCACTCACGAACATACAAAATTAAACTGACCATAATATGGAAGGGTCGCCCTTATATTCACAAATTTACGCGCGAGAGGGAAGTGGATTCACCGCGAATAATATTTTCGCGCGAGAGGGAAGTGGACTTACCGCGAATAATATTCTCGCGCGTACTGTTACTGCGTTAAGATAAAAGTTGTCACTTACAATATGAGAATCAAACAATGATTGCCCATAAAAATAATACCAAAATAAGTCTATGAATGAAAACAATTATTAAAATTGAAGAAAAGCTGGAATCACCTTCAACTACTGTTTTATTTATACTCATAATATCAACCATAAGTCTTTTTTTTAAATACATATATATTGTTTGGACAATTGTGATAGATATTTCACGATATAGCCTTACTCTGTATTGATGGAACCGTCCTATCATTAGTATTAGCTTTATCAGATTTTCATTTTTAATATTACCGTGTATATTAAGAATAATTCAATCAAATTTTTCAGCATAAAAATGGATAAAAAAAGGTAAAATATTAATGAGTCAACCAAAGATGTAAAGCAAACAACTATTAATGAAAAATAGTTGGCTGGTACTGCTTTACAATTTAATACATAAGAAAATTATTGTTTTAGACCAATATTTGATACAAATTATGCGTGGGTAATTTCATTATCATTTTCACGGCTTGGAGGTATTTTGTCTTGAAGTGAATATAAGAAAAGTTTATTCAAATAAAAGTCAAAATATAAAACATTTGAATTATCAAATGGGATGTTCCATTTAATAATGTGGGAACAATTGATTTCCAATCAAATAATATCACAATAATTGTAAAAATTCCTCCAAGTATTCTTATGAAAATTTTATGAAAGCAGCAACAATATTTACATGGTCGATTTTTAAAGAAATATTTTGTCCAATATTCATTTACAAAAATTACTAAGGAAATATTTAATATATAAAAATAACCTAAAATTAAATTCTGCACCTCACCAATTTCTTTTTCATATCAATACTTTTTTGCTTTTTATTTTTCATTTTCGTAGGCTTCTTGTTCAGCACTTCAAGACAGTTTACAAAATTACAAGATGTTTTACTCGTCCTTTTCACAATATTAGGCGCGAATCTTTTAAACATTTTCTCGAGGCCCTCTCTTGTAACCAAGACGGATTTTCTAGGATTCATAATAGCTTCCATAGCTTGACGTCTCTCAAGTTCCAAGGCATCTTGTAATTTTTTCTTCAAAATACCATCACCAAGGCAAATACTTTTCCATCTTGGATCGGCTCTTGCAGTGGATAATAAAGATAATGGATCTAATAACCTACAATAAAATAAAACTACATTAGACAATCAGATTTTAGATCAAAAAAAATAAAATAAAATTTAAATCAAAAATACATACCTCAGGATAGTTGACCACATTTCTACTGGTATCCTAGTCAAATCGAAGCAGGAAGCTACAATCACTGGTAATAAACGGAACATCTTGAAACTCACTCACGAACATAGAAAATTAAACTGACCATAATATGGAGGAGTCGCCCTTATATTCAAAAATTTACGCGCGAGAGAGAAGTGGATTCACCGCGAATAATATTTTCGCGCGAGAGGGAAGTGGATTTACCGCGAATAATATTTTCGCGCGTACTGTTACTGCGTTAAGTTAAAAGTTGTCACTTACAATATAAGTATCAAACAATGATTGCCCATTGAAATAATACCGAAATAAGTCTATGAATGAAACCAATTATTAAAATTGAAGAAAAGCTGGAATCACAATGTAGTACCTTCAACAACTGTTTTATTTATACTTATAATATCAACCGTAAGTCTTTTTTTTAAATACATATATAGATAGATAGATATTTCACGATATAGCCTTACTCTGTATTGATGGAACCGTCCTATCATTAGTATTAGCTTTATCAGATTTTCATTTTTAATATTACCGTGTATATTAAGAATAATTCAATCACATTTTTCAGCATAAAAATGGATAAAAAAAGGTAAAATATTAATGAGTCAACCAAAGATGTGAAGCAAACAACTATTAATGAAGAATAGTTGGCTGGTAGTGCTTTACAATTTAATACATATAAAAATTGTTTTAGACCATTATTTGATACAAAAGATGCGTGGGTAATTTTATTATTAATTTCACGGCTTGGAGGTATTTTGTCTTAAAGTAAATATAAGGTAAGTCTATTTAAATAAAAGTCAAAATATAAAACAATTAGATTATCAAATGGGATGTTCCATTTAATAATGTAAGAACAATTGATTTCCAATCAAATAATATCACAATAATTGTAAAAAATCCTCCAAAGTCTTCTTATGAAAATTTTATGAAAGCAGCAACAATATTTACATGGTCGACTTCAAAGAAATAGTTTGTCCAATATTTATTTACAAAAATAAAAATATGTTTTACTCGTCCTTTTCACAATATTAGGTGCGAATCTTTTAAACATTTTCTCAAGGCCCTCTCTTGTAACCGAGACGGATTTTCTAGGATTCATAATAGCTTCCATAGCTTGACGTCTCTCAAGTTCCAAGCCATCTTGTAATTTTTTCTTCAAAATACCATCACCAAGGCAAATACTTTTCCATCTTGGATCGGCTCTTGCAGTGGATAATAAAGATAACGGATCTAATAACCTGCAATAAAATAAAACTACATTCGACAATCGAATTTTAGATCAAATAAAATAAAATTTAAATCAAAAATACATACCTTGGGATAGTTGACCACATTTCTACTGGTATCCTAGTTAAATCGAAGCAGGAAGCTACAATCACTGGTAATAAACGGAACATCTTGAAACTCACTCACGAACATACAAAATTAAACTGACCATAATATGGAAGGGTCGCCCTTATATTCACAAATTTACGCGCGAGAGGGAAGTGGATTCACCGCGAATAATATTTTCGCGCGAGAGGGAAGTGGACTTACCGCGAATAATATTCTCGAGCGTACTGTTACTGCGTTAAGTTAAAAGTTGTCACTTACAATATGAGAATCAAACAATGATTGCCCATAAAAATAATACCAAAATAAGTCTATGAATGAAACCAATTATCAAGATTGAAGAAAAGCTGGAATCACATAGTCTTACTCTGTCTTGATACAACCGTCCTATCATTAGTATTAGCTTTATCAGATTTCCATTTTTAATATTACCGTGTATATTAAGAATAATTCAATCACATTTTTCAGCATAAAAATGGATAAAAAAAGGTAAAATAATAATTAGTCAACCAAAGATGTAAAGCAAACAACTATGAATGAAAAATAGTTGGCTGGTACTGCTTTACAATTTATTACATATAAAATTTATTGTTTTAGACCATTATTTGATACAAATTATGCGTGGGTAATTTTATTGTCAATTTCACGGCTTGGAGGTATTTTGTCTTGAAGTCAATATAAGGTAAGTCTATATAAATGAAAGTCAAAATATAAAAAAATTGGATTATCAAATGGGATGTTCCATTTAATAAGGTAAGAACAATTGATTTCCAATCAAATAATATCACAATAATTGTAAAAATTCCTCCAAAGACTTCTTATGAAAATTTCATGAAAGCAGCAACAATATTTACATGGTCGATTTTTAAAGAAATATTTTGTCCAATATTTATTTACAAAAATAAAAATTACTAAGGAAATATTTAATATATAAAAATAACCTAAAATTAAATTTTGCACCTCACCAATTTATTTTTCATATCAATACTTTTTTCCTTTTTATTTTTCATTTTCATAGGCTTCTTGTTCAGCACTTCAAGACAGTTTGCAAAATTACAAGATGTTTTACTCATCCTTTTCACAATATTAGGTGCGAATCTTTTAAACATTTTCTCAAGACCCTCTCTTGTAACCAAGACGGATTTTCTAGGATTCATAATAGCTTCCATAGCTTGACGTCTCTCAAGTTCCAAGGCATCTTGTAATTTTTTCTTCAAAATACCATCACCAAGGCAAATACTTTTCCATCTTGGATCGGCTCTTGCAGTGGATAATAAAGATAATGGATCTAATAACCTGCAATAAAATAAAACTACATTAGACAATCGAATTTTAGAACAAATAAAATAAAATTTAAATCAAAAATACATACCTCAGGATAGTTGACCACATTTCTACTGGTATCCTAGTTAAATCGAAGCAGGAAGCTACAATCACTGGTAATAAACGGAACATCTTGAAACTCACTCACGAACATACAAAATTAAACTGACCATAATATGGAAGGGTCGCCCTTATATTCACAAATTTACGCGCGAGAGGGAAGTGGATTCACCGCGAATAATATTTTCGCGCGAGAGGGAAGTGGACTTACCGCGAATAATATTCTCTCGCGTACTGTTACTGCGTTAAGTTAAAAGTTGTCACTTACAATATGAGAATCAAACAATGATTGCCCATAAAAATAATACCAAAATAAGTCTATGAATGAAACCAATTATTAAGATTGAAGAAAAGCTGGAATCACATAGCCTTACTCTGTCTTGATAGAACCATCCTATCATTAGTATTAGCTTTATCAGATTTCCATTTTTAATATTACCGTGTATATTAAGAATAATTCAATCACATTTTTCAGCATAAAAATGGATAAAAAAAGGTAAAATATTAATGAGTCAACCAAAGATGTAAAGCAAACAAATATTGATGAAAAATAGTTGGCTGGTACTGCTTTACAATTTAATACATATAAAAATTGTTTTAGACCAATATTTGATACAAATTATGCGTGGGTAATTTTATTATCATTTTCACGGCTTGGAGGTATTTTGTCTTGAAGTGAATATACGAAAAGTTTATTCAAATAAAAGTCAAAATATAAAACACTTGAATTATCAAATGGGATGTTCCATTTAATAATGTGGGAACAATTGATTTACAATTAAATAATATCACAATAATTGTAAAAATTCCTCCAAGTCTTCTTATGAAAATTTTATGAAAGCAGCAATAAAATTTACATGGTCAATTTTTAAAGAAATATTTTGTCCAATATTTATTTACAAAAATAAAAATTACTAAGGAAATATTTAATATATAAAAATAACCTAAAATTAAATTTTGCACCTCACCAATTTATTTTTCATATCAATACTTTTTTCCTTTTTATTTTTCATTTTCATAGGCTTCTTGTTCAGCACTTCAAGACAGTTTGCAAAATTACAAGATGTTTTACTCATCCTTTTCACAATATTAGGTGCGAATCTTTTAAACATTTTCTCAAGACCCTCTCTTGTAACCGAGACGGATTTTCTAGGATTCATAATAGCTTCCATAGCTTGACGTCTCTCAAGTTCCAAGCCATCTTGTAATTTTTTCTTCAAAATACCATCACCAAGGCAAATACTTTTCCATCTTGGATCGGCTCTTGCAGTGGATAATAAAGATAATGGATCTAATAACCTGCAATAAAATAAAACTACATTAGACAATCGAATTTTAGAACAAATAAAATAAAATTTAAATCAAAAATACATACCTCAGGATAGTTGACCACATTTCTACTGGTATCCTAGTTAAATCGAAGCAGGAAGCTACAATCACTGGTAATAAACGGAACATCTTGAAACTCACTCACGAACATACAAAATTAAACTGACCATAATATGGAAGGGTCGCCCTTATATTCACAAATTTACGCGCGAGAGGGAAGTGGATTCACCGCGAATAATATTTTCGCGCGAGAGGGAAGTGGACTTACCGCGAATAATATTCTCGCGCGTACTGTTACTGCGTTAAGTTAAAAGTTGTCACTTACAATATGAGAATCAAACAATGATTGCCCATAAAAATAATACCAAAATAAGTCTATGAATGAAACCAATTATTAAGATTGAAGAAAAGCTGGAATCACATAGCCTTACTCTGTCTTGATAGAACCGTCCTATCATAAGTATTAGCTTTATCAGATTTCCATTTTTAATATTACCGTGTATATTAAGAATAATTCAATCACATTTTTCAGCATAAAAATGGATAAAAAAAGGTAAAATAATAATGAGTCAACCAAAGATGTAAAGCAAACAAATATTGATGAAAAATAGTTGGCTGGTACTGCTTTACAATTTAATACATATAAAAATTGTTTTAGACCAATATTTGATACAAATTATGCGTGGGTAATTTTATTATCATTTTCACAGATTGGAGGTATTTTGTCTTAAAGTAAATATTAGGTAAGTCTATTTAAATAAAAGTCAAAATATAAAATAATTAGATTATCAAATGGGATGTTCCATTTAATAATGTAAGAACAATTGATTTCCAATCAAATAATATCACAATAATTGTAAAAATTCCTCCAAAGACTTCTTATGAAAATTTTATGAAAGCAGCAACAATATTTACATGGTCGACTTCAAAGAAATATTTTGTCCAATATTTATTTACAAAAATAAAAATTACTAAGGAAATATTTAATATATAAAAATAACCTAAAATTAAATTCTGCACCTCACCAATTTCTTTTTCATATCAATACTTTTTTCCTTTTTATTTTTCATTTTCATAGGCTTCTTGTTCAGCGCTTCAAGACAGTTTGCAAAATTACAAGATGTTTTACTCGTCCTTTTCACAATATTAGGTGCGAATCTTTTAAACATTTTCTCAAGACCCTCTGGAATAAAATAAAACTACATTAGGCAATCGATTTTTAGATCAAATTAAATAAAATGAAATTTAAATCAAAAATGCATACCTTAAGATAGTTGACCACATTTCTATTGGTAGCCTCGTTAAATCGAGGGAAAATAAAATCACTGGTAATAAACGGAACATCTTGAAACTCACTCACGAAAATACAAAATTAAACTGACCATGATTTGAAGGAGTCGCCCTTATATTCACAAATTTACGAGCGAGAGGGAAGTGGATTTACCGCGAATAATATTTTCGCGCGTACTGTTACTGCGTTAAGTTTCAAATTGTCACTTACAATATGAAGATCAAACAATGATTGTTTATAAAAATAATACCGAAATAGGTCTATAAAAGAATCCAATTATTAAAATTATAAAAAAGCTGGAACTTTTTTTTCGGGTTAAGATGGGAAATGTTCGAATGGGACCAGGACCCAAACAGTGTTGGACTCATCCCCAAGGGGATGCCTACCAACCAAACCCACCTCAAACTCGCCGTCACCCCCACCTCGGAAACACTTCCCTAGCGAGGCGGGTGGCGGTCCCTCGCACACTCTCCTATCACAACGTCGTCTTCTCCCTACCTATCACTCCTACCTCTCATGCCATATGGAGTCCTCTCCCCCTAATCATGCTCTCCACTACGCTACTTACCTCCATCCATTCCTCATCCACCCTCAACATTATCTCCACCATGTTCTCCCAATACACCGCCTCCCCTAGTTTCCTCTCCTCGTTCTTCCACCATCTATGCACATGCCCCACATCATCCTCCACTTCACACCTCTCGCACACTCCAGTCTCTCTTTTCCCAATCTTGTGGATGCACGCTACTCTCGACCCATGTCCAGTGAGCACCTGTGTCAAGAAGTCATTCATCTCCCCGAATTTCCGGTCCATCCAATTTCTCCTTCTCCCAATCGCTCCTTTTAGCGCGCCCTCATACCCCTCCCACCTTCTCTCCATTTCCTCCTCCATCTATTCCTGTACTTCCTCTCTGGTCGCACATATCCAGTGTTTGTTCTTGGCTCTAGCCATCGCGTCCAATGGGTAGGACCTTGACAGCACTGCTGCTGCCAGTCCACCAACTGTCCTGTACACCTGCACCACCCTCAGGAGTATCCTTCTCTGCACCCGCAAGAGTGGCCTAGCCCTCGCATTCACCCCCGCTCTTTCCCCCCACGCGTTCGTACCGTACAGCATACTCTTATATAATTCAAAAACATTCACACACAAGTGCAATATTTTTCTATTCAACCTTTTACAAATATTTCCCACAATATTACCATTTCATAGGAGTCGGACCATAACGTACAGTATCCGCCAAAATAAACAGTACCGAAAATAAAAATAAAAATTAATTTTTAATTTCTGTAATGTAAGTGTTCAAAATGTTCACCATTTCGACGCAAACAAGCTTCATATCGATTTTGTAAGTCAATAAACATATTTATAAAAAGTGGTTGATGTAACTGCCGAAAAATATTTTGTATTCTTTCCCGTAGTTCGGCAATATTCGCCGGCGGATTTTCCGAGTGAAATATTTTGTCCTTCATTATGCCCCAAATATATGCGTCAGGTGGCGTCAGATCAGGTGAATGAGAAGGATATTCGAAGTCTGTTCCCCGAGAAATTATTCTATTTTCCGTATGAACGAAAATAATGCTCTACCAAAAACACTTTTTCTTCCGTTGTTAGAACCATTTTTAAATCAAATTTAACTGCAGCGTACTATTAATATATCAACTAATGACAATTAAGTCAAATATGACAAATCCATATTACATAAACAACTCCACAGCACTTTCTGTTTCGGTACTGTTTATTTTGGCGGATACCGTACTATCGAAGACTTTGGCAACATTGCTAGAGATTCGTTGCTATATCTCTGTGACGCTGCCATCTGAATGTGAATTCCACTATAGTCAAAAAGCCTCTAAAAACTAGTCGTTCACCCTTAAAAAAGTTTTTAAAACTAATCATATAAAAAGTAATCCTCTTTTGTAATTTAACATACTTGAATTGCATTTTGTATCAGCATAATTATTGTGTTTTAATAATAATATTTTATTGCCCATGCTCAATCATTTAATTTTTATTTAAATAAAAACAATGACCAGTGAAAATTATACCCATACTTTAGAGGTATGTGTAGATGATAGAAGTGAGTTTTCAGTCGTCTGAACGCCCTTTAAGTCTTAATCAACTTGTTTTTTAGGTTCTTATACATTGGACATGCCAGTGCAATATGTGTTCCAGGATTTTTTAATATGTAAAGGGATTAAAGATAATTATAGTTAATCTCTATGCAATAGATGTTCATAGAGGATGGTGAATACTATTGCGTTCTGTTATGCCATCCTATTCAAACATTAAATTTGGTATTAGATCTGAAATTTGCACCCATGAAATAAAATAAATAACAATATTCTGAAAAAGTATTTATTCTATTGGCACAAAACATGGCACTTTTTAAAATATCAAATATTAAAACAAAATATTTCAAATTGACAGTATACTATAGAACACTTAATTGTCAGGCACTAAGAATATTTTCATTTGTACAAATATATCACAGTATACTGAGCTCCTGTTAAACAAGCTGTAATAAAATTTCAGATGTAAAAACAATAACAAATAAAACAATCAAGTGAAAACGTAACATTATAAAAATAAAGACTTTTTTGTCTTGTGTTAACAATCTTTATAACAAAATCAATATTCTTAAAAGTACATCTAATCGGAAAAATTGCTCCCTGTTTAATGTTAGTTTTAAGTCTATTAGTTTCAACATGAAACTTGCATCAAAAATCAATTGGAAATCATTCCGGACCACAGGAAAAAACAAATACAGTTGACAAATCCATCTAATAATGCTTTTTGGCATGATTGCAAAAACTCAATGTCTTCGTATCTTTGTTGCTCTCTGTACACTGCATACATTTCCTATAAACCAATAAATAGGCAACTGAACATATTGTAGTAGACACAGAAACACATTTTGACAAGATACCACACAATATATTATGTGTAGGTATATCAGGTTGCAAATGTTTATTCATTAAATAATCTTCAACTTACCCCTCGGGAAGTGTGTAAATCCAATGACAAAAGCATGAAGGCGTTGAAATAGTCCTGATGTAAAATAACATAATGTTCTATATTCCCATCCGTTGAACAAAAAATTCTATTATGATCCACGTACCTAACTAATAATAATTTTGTAAGATTTTGATACCACGTTATCGGTTGATTAAGTAAAGGTCTCAAATTAGGGTAAATGTTGCAGACATGTTCTAAACTTGCCAAATTCTTCAATTCCAAAAATTCGTCGTAACTCAAACCATTTGATTCATTTGGAGATACTAGTCTGTTCCACAGTAAATGTGTTCTGCAGTGAACCATTCCTCCAAAAACAAAACAGATTATTTATTGAATGTAATGTACTTATTTTTTTTGGGATGAGACCTATAGTCTGATCAAATTTCATTTACGCCTCATGAAAACAATATCCCCTCCTGACAACAGCTTAGCAAGAGTCGTTTTGCGCAATCGACACCCCACTATTTTTTTCAACCAATACGAACGCAAAAACGTCTACCGGTGGAGAAGTTGTCATGAAGGGATATTGTTTTGACGCGGCATAAATGAAATTTGAAAATAGTATAAAAGATGTATTGTGTCCCTCTCTTCTACTCAGTTTATGAAGAAAGTCTCAAAGACTTGTAGTTCCTTTAATTCTATTCATTGAAGGAACTTTATAATATTCCAGTCTTCATTTTTCCTCTTTCATTCAGTGTTCTCCCTACTTTAAAGGAGAAAACTTGTGTTTAAAAATAATGTCTTACCTTTTTTAACCATTTCACTGATGTGTTTCTTGGTGGTACTGGCTTTGTCTAAAATCAGCTGCTGCATCAATTGTTCATGCGAGGAATAATATCCTAAATAATTTACAGATTCTTGGTTTATTTCTACGTGGGGCAGAGAGTTTGATTGGTGACTAGTAGAAGATATATCATTGTTCAATGCATCGTTGCTTGTATGCATGGAAAAATGTTGTTCCGTTGAACTTAAAAAATCAGATTCAAAGAGATTTTTCTCAGAACTGAATTCGAGTTCGTTCGGTTCACGTTCTAAAGCCGAAAGGCTTCTTGCTGTTGATGAAACCGTTCGGAATTTTCCAAGTTTCTCGTCTACTTCAGATTTTGGATAGACTTCCCTAAAATTTTTGAATTTAATTTCACTGAGCATACCCAAAGTAAAGTATGTACTTACCTCTTTGAAGTTAAAATGAGGTAATATTTTAAATGTAATACGTTATCCTTTGGACTGAAAGGTGTACACAGATTATACACGACTAAGGTTATGTCAAAATCATCAGTATGTTGTTGGTCTTGGGAATCCTTATACGAAATTTGAGGAGCACTTGTTACTTGCACCAAAATATACTCTGATTCACCTTCATGGGAGTCCATTTGTATAACTTGAAAATCATACTGGCTCACATTAGATAAAAGATAATTAAATAATTGTTTACCTTCTGTGACTAAGTCTTGAATGGTCAACGTATCTAGAAAATATTTCAAATATAAATTAACTGATGTTTATTTCAGCATCCTCTTTTTGTTACCTGTATGAACTAAATTTCTAGCGAAGTTGGGAGCTTTGTTATAGTATTTTAAAAAGTCATCTAAAAACTGATGTACGTTATAACCATCACAAACTTTATTAACTCCTGTGTTTCCAGATATGTAGTTGTAAATACATCTTAGGTGATAGTCGTAGGTGAAAGAATGGAGATGCATCAAGTTTTTCACTCTGTCACATTCATCTAAGAAACTTAAAGTGAACTAAAACAAATAATATAATGTTATTACAGACACATCACTCAAGAATTTTTAATAATTAGTTTTAGTGTTTGACTGTATAAATCCTATCTACTTGATTTGTTTAGTAAACTGGAGATAGTATACAGGATGTTTCTTTTATCATATGTTAACATTATTATATTTTAAACCGTAATAGATACGAGGACGGTTAAGTGGACGAAAAAATTACTATTATGGAGAACAATAAAAAAATATACATGGGTTCTCTCTATTCTAGAATTATGCGGGAATAACTAAAAATTAAGGATAGCATTTTCAAATCAAAAATTGGAATGGAAAGTTTGATCACGGTTTGCACTTTACTATTTTTCAAAATATACTGATTGTCGTTAATGTTTAGTTTAATATATTATGTTCAACATATGTTTTGAACAATATCAACTATAGGTATTCAAGTATTCATGTCTTCCAAAGAAATGGCAATGTATAGTTACAGAAAAAAATTATAATCCATAATAATACAATGAAACAGCTCTTTACTGTTCCAAAATTCAATTTATTCTATTCTTAAAATTTCTAAGTAGGTAATACATTTTTATCTTCCGTATCTGGGTACATTAAATGAACATCCGGCGACTGGAATGCCTTCATTCATTAGGGATTAATACTGTTATGCAGACTGAACAAAAAATTATTTACCCAGTAATATAAATATCTAAAACATTGGAACTGCTTAAAACCTAATAACATAATAAAATAACATTATACTTATATTATTTATGAATTTATTTTTCTCTAATACTAATTATTTACTAAAGCTTGAACATGATTTTGCGTTACACACATTTACTTGCAAAACCGTAAAATAAAATGCGGTTCTGCTTAATTCAACTGCATACGTGCTTTTGTTTACATCGGGCGTAAATGAAACCTGAACGGAGTATAGGTAAATAATTATCTATTATAAGTCTATAAAATAATCCAATAATATTATAATACTATTTAAATGAAAGTCAAAATAAAAAACAAGCATTAGAGTGGACGATCAAATCGGTTGTTTCGTTTAATAATGTAGGAACAATTGATTTTTATTCAAATAATATAAAAATAATTGTAAAAATTCCTCCAAGTCTTCTTATAAAAATTTTGAGAAAGCAACAATATTTACATAGTCGACTTTTTTAAAGCAATATTAAAATATTTTGTCCAATATTTATTTACAAAAATTACTAAGGTTATATATAGGTATATAAAATAATCTACAATTAAATTCTGCACATCATCAATTTCTTTTTCATATCAATATTTATTTCCTTTTTATTTTTCATTTTCAAAGGCTTCTTGTTTAGCAGTTCAAGTTACAAGATCTTTTACTCATCTTCTTCACAACATTAGGTGCGAACACTTTCAACATTGTCTCAAGACCCTCTCTTGTAACTGAGGCGGATTTTCTAGGATTCATAATAGCTTCCATACCTTGACGTTCCAAGGCATCTTGTAATTTTTTCTTCAAAATACCATCACCAAGGCAAATACTTTTCCATCTTGGATCGGCTCTTACAGAGGCTAATAGAGATAATGGATCTAATAACCTAAAATGAAATAAAACTACATACCTTAAGATAGTTGACCACATTTATATTGGTAGCCTCGTTAAATCGAAGGAAAATAAAATCACTGGTAATAAACGGAACATCTTGAAACTCACTCACGAAAATACAAAATTAAACTGACCATGATATGGAGGAGTCGCCCTTATATTCACAAATTTACGAGCGAGAGGGAAGTGGATTTACCGCGAATATTTTCGCGCGTACTGTTACTGCGATAAGTTACAAATTGTCACTTACAATATGAATATCAAAAAATGATTGCTTATGAAAATAATACCGAAATAGGTCTATAAAAGAATCCAATAATTCAAACTGTAGAAAAGCTGGAACTACAATGTAGTACCTTCAATTGCTGTTTTATTTATACTAATAATATATTGTCTGGACAATAGAAATTTTACGATATAGCCTTATTCTGTATTGATGGAACTGTCCTTTCATAATTATTAGAGACATTAGATTTTCATTCTTAATATTACCGTGTATACTAAGAATAATTCAAACCCATTTTTCAGCATAAAAATGGATTCAAAAATGGTAAATATTAAAGAGCCATCGAAAGATGTAAAGCAAACAACTGTTAGTGAAAAATGGTTAACTGGATTTCATAATACATTTAATAGTATATGGCGTCACAAGGGCAGAAAATGAGCTTTAGCAGCCCGAGACTATCAGATGCACGAGCGAGCGTATCGAAGCAAGGCAGTTGATAGTTAAGGGCTGCTAAAGCGTTTCCTGCATGTGTGACACACAACTGTTTTTCGCCTACCGAATAAACCAAAAAATAGAAAAAATATAACCAAAAATTTTGACATTCACTGACGTTTAATTAAAAAATTTACATGAAACGTCAAAGTACTCAAGTGACAGATGGTGCAAAACTTCAAAAACCGTTTCGTTAAGAATATTCCACCCTCGGACTGCTAAGCAATACTTTCGCCCTATCTTTGGTGTTCATATGATTGGTTTTCCGGTAAGGTAGGCGAAAAACATTGTTTTGAACCATCATCTGATACAAATTATGTGTAGGTAGTTTTATTATAAATTTCACGGCTTGAGGGTATTTTGTCTTGAAGGAACTATAAGGTAAGTTTATTTCAATAAAAATCTGTACGACGCAATCGCGGTCAAGTGGTCACTTTTTCAATGTTCAGAATATTTAGCCTATAAGTCAAAATATAAAACTTCAAAAAAACAAAATCTTTATAGATCCCAAATAACAAATATATTAACTAATTTTTTTCATAAACCAACATCATATAATTACTTACAAAAACTATTTAAACAAAGTAATATTTTTTTAAAAAATCATCCTTCAATAATAGTTACCAGATCAGACAAAGGCAACGTAACAGTGATAATGGATAAAACTGAATATATAACCTTATCTCATCACATATTAAATGATGAAACATATTATAAAGAACTTAAAAATGATTCTACTTCTACGTTACAACAAAAAGCAGACAAATTAGTATCATCACTTAAAAATAAAAAAATTATTTCAGAACAACAAGCCAGAAGTTTAACAACTTACAATCAAACATCTCCTAAATTTTATGGACTTCCGAAGATACACAAACCCACCCTTTCTTTAAGACCTATTGTTTCGTCGATTAATAATATTACTAAATTTTTAACTAATATCCTTAAAAATGCTTACAATTTAAATAATGACTATTATGTTGAAGATTCTTTTAATTTTTCATACTTCATAAATGACAAACAATTTCCTGAAGGTTATGTACTTATCAGTCTTGATGCGGTTTCCTTATTTAGTAATATTCCTATACAACTTTTAAAAAATAGTATTGAAAAAAGATGGGATCATATACAAAATTACACCAATATTCCAAAAGATTTCTTTTTCAATCTATTGGACTTTATTTTTAATTCCACTTATTGTAATTTTGAAGGAAAATATTTTAAACAAATTTTAGGTACACCAATGGGACAATTTATAAGTCCAATAGCTGCACAGTATGTTATGGATGATCTCCTAGATTTTGGCATTCCAAAGCTTAATTTCGAACTTCCTTTTTTAAAAAAATATGTTGATGACATTATCTGTGCAATACCTGATAACAAACATGAGCATATTTTAAACATTTTTAATACATACAATAATTACATACAATTTACTATTGAACATGAGACAGAAAATAGCATTCCTTTTCTAGACACCAAATTGATAAGAAATGAAAACAATGTAATACAGTTAGACTGGTATAGAAAACCAATGAGTTCTGAGAGATTCATCAATTATTTTTAAATCACACAGAAAAAATTAAGATCAATTTAGTATTGGCTATGAAAAATAGAATTCAAAATATTTGCCATCCAACATTACAACAACAAAATTTTAAAAGATTGTAGAAATTTTCATTAATAATTCATATCCACCACAACTACTTAAAAAATTAATTTTTAACACCAGAATACAAGAAGAAAAAATCACAAATGTTAGTAATGATAATAACCAAGAAACTGAACCTAAAAAATATATATCGATTCAATATATAAAGGATGTCTCAACAAAAATACTAAATGTTTTAAAAAATGAAAATCAAATTAACTTACTTATAAATTTGAGTTAACAACAATTAATAATATTTTTACAAAAACAAAATATAAAGATGAAGACTTGAAAAAATCTAATGTAGTATACAAGATCTCTTGTAACAATTGTGATCAAGTGTATTATGGACAGACATCTAGAGTACTAAAAGACAGGGTGACCCAACATAAAAGTGATATAAAACTTGATAAACAATCATGTGCTATAGCTGAACATAGTATAAAAACTGGTCATCATCCAAATTTCAACAACATCAAGGTTATACATTCAGAATCCAATTATCATAAAAGATCCTGCCTAGAAATGTTTGAGACCGCTCTAGATGAAAACTCATTGAACAAAAAAAGAGAAAGCAACCATGTAAATCACACTTATGCATATCTTCTTTCATTAGACAATCACCATAATAATAGTAGAATTGTTGATATTTCAGATTTATAACGATGAACATCTACCTAATTAATAAGTTATAACAGGCTTGTTTTGTACATACTACATTTGCTATTGTTATCTTGAGATTTTAGTGAGGTAATTAGTGACAGTAAATTGTCTCACAACTGTGTCTTTTTAACAATTGCGAATAGATAATTTACTGTCACTAATTACCTCACTAAAATCTCAAGATAACAATAGCAAATGTAGTATGTACAAAACAAGCCTGTTATAACTTATTAATTAGGTAGATGTTCATCGTTATAAATCTGAAATATCAACAATTCTACTATTATTATGGTGATTGTAATGATATGTAATGAACGTTTATGTCAATTATAAAATTTAATTTTTATCTATTTTTACAATTATACCGACATCCTCGTTTAAATAATTCCTTGAGAATGAATATGTTATATTCGAAAGCTTGGAATATATTTTAAAAAGAGTACTCTCTGGTATTTTATTGCCACATCCCCAAATAAATCGTCTCCGTTACTGAGTTGGCAAATATTTCTAGTAATTTATATATATATATATATATATGACTTCCTTCTTTAATAGGATCATGATTAAGTGACAGGTCATGGTACTATTAATCAAGACTGTCTTCTAAGTTATAAAGTTAGTCACAACAACTCTGTTATTACTCAACCTTAAAAAATATTAAAAAATGTCACTTGAGTTTTGACATTCCACATCAAAATAGTGCCTTCAATTTATTATATGAAATTTCTTACATACAAAGAATATGTTTTACTTTCTGAATAAGAAGTTTAGTTTTGTAAATTATTAACTCACTTTACACGTAAGTTTTTAAAAATTATTTTACAAAAGATATACCTACCAAAAAAAATGTTCATATTTCAGCCTTGAAAAAGAAAATAAAAATTTTCGAAACGTTGGGAAGTTCATTAAGCCCTCCTTACGACGGAATCCCTAAGATATATAAAACCTATATATATATATATATATATATATATATATATATATATATATATATATATATCATCAACAAATGTTTGTAATTTATTTTCCAAATCAATCCACTGAATCGACATCAGTAATAAAAAAAATAATTTACTGTTTTTTGCTAACTGTTTTAGTATTAAGGAGAGTTGTACAAGTAATTAAACTGATTATTAAGGGAATTTAATCATCACATAATAATGTAAGAACAATTGATTTTTAATCAACTAATATCACAATAATTGTAAAAATTCCTCAAAGTCTTCTTATGAAAATATTATGAAAGCAGCAACAATATTTACATAGTCAATTTTTAAAGAAATATTATGTCCAATATTTATTTGCAAGAACAAAAATTACTTAGGAAATATTTAACATATAAAAATAACCTACAATTAAATTCTGCACCTCACCAATTTCTTTTTCACATCAATACTTTTTTGCTTTCTATTTTTCATTTTCATAGGCTTCTTGTTAAGCACCTCAAGACAGTTTGGAAAATTACAAGATGTTTTACTCATCCTTTTCACAACATTAGGTGCGAACATTTTAAACATTTTCTCAAAACCCTCTATGTAACCGAGACGGATTTTCTAGGATTCATAATAGCTCCCATAGCTTGACGTCTCTCGAGTTCAAAGGCATCTTGTAATTTTTTCTTCAAAATATCACCAAGGCAAATACTTTTCCATCTTGGACCAACCATTCTGGTTTCTAATTAGAAGGGGCAACATAACATGCAGACCGGTTTCGGCCAATTGCGCCTCATATACATATACCTTGTACTGATGAGGCGCAAATACGCCGAAACCGGTCTGCAAGTTATGTTGTCTCGTCTAATTACAAACCAGAATGGTTGGTTAAATCTTGTAGATCATACCGACCCCGTTTGACTTAGAAGTGTAATTCAATGTCTGTCGGGGCATATAGCCCGGGAAGTAGTTGTTGCTTCTTAGTTGAACGGTCACTGTTTTTGAAAAATATGTTTCAAAACATTGTTGTAAAGCATATTTATTCTTCGATATCTATTGGTAACACGCTTTACCAAGTACGACAATTTTACAGGAAACTGTAATAATACTTAAGCCATAAGTCTTTTTTTAAATAGATATATTGTCTGGACAATTGTAATAGAAATTTTACGATATAGCCTTACTCTGTCTTGATGGAACGGTCCTTTCATAATTATTAGAGATATTAGATTTTTATTCTTAATATTGCCGTGTATACTAAGAATAATTTTCAGCAAAAAAATGGATTCAAAAATGGTAAATATTAAAAGCCAACCAAAGATGTAAAGCAAACAACCATTAATGAAAAATAGTTGGCTGGTAGTGCTTTATAAAACATTTAAACATTGTTTTAGACCATAATCTGATAGGAATTATGTGTAGGTAATTTTAATATAAATGTCACGGCGTGGGGGTATTTTGTCTTGAAATAACGATAAGGTAAGTTTATTTAAATAAAAGTCAAAATATAAAACAACTGATCGATCAAATCGGTTGTTTTATTTAATAATGTAGCAACAATTAATTTTTAATAGACTAATATCACAATAGTTGGACCTTAGTATAGTTGACCACATCTCTACTGATCTGGTTAAATCAAATCACTGGTTATAAATGGGACATCTTCAAACTCACTCACAAAAATACAAAATTAAACTAACGACGATGTGGAGGGACCGTCCTTATATGTACAACTTTTAAGCATGAGTAGGAACTGAATTTTGTGCGAATTCCTTAAATGGATTTAAAAAATACTGTAACGTTAATAGGTTCAATGTTATATTTCCGTTAATTTACTTACTCTATTTATAGAAGCTCGAGAGCTGATGTTCTGCAATCTGTTACACTCTATTGCCAAAAGCTTTGTCATGAAAAACGGTTCCGAAAATGATACAGAAAAAATTAAAATTCCCCCCAAAATGGTTTTTTGAATGTAAAATACTCCATTATACGATGATTTATCTTTCGTCCATATTCTAAAATAATAACCAATTTAAAAAAGAAGTACATTAACCAACACGAATAAACTTACCCTGGCTTAATGTGAGGGTTGTCGATTTGCAGAGGCATAAACCCTAGTGTTTGCATGTAATGTCTATATTCCGAAAAAAATCCGTAACATAGCTCCGTATGCCACATTTCTTTTTCTTCGTTCACCATTTTGTCAGCCACTTGGATTGCTTGCGATGGGTAAAGAGAATGGTCACGCGTAGAGGCAGATTTTAAACGCCATCTTAAAAAGACAACATTGGATTAATCAAACTCATCAAACGCGAATAAAATTTGGATTCATGGAAGCAAAAATTTAAACTTGAATGAATTTACAACTCAAACTATAAAAGTAAAACCTTGTGATGTAGGTGTTCATGCTAGATATTAAGCAATTGAAATATAAATTAAAACTAAAAAAGATGGCCAAGACCTGACCTATCGGTCATCCATTTGGATTATGTTATTGTTTACATGAACTTGTTATACATGTTTTAAATATTTTTGTATGGGCGAATAATTTCTCATCATAATTGGCTTTGATGTATTAAAAGAGCTTCAAATTGTCCATATTTGCTTCGCAATATTAATATAGCTTTTACACCGAATCTCGTAATCCATCGATCTCTATAAACGCAATATGCTCCAAAAAGCACTATTGCACATACCTCCGCTTTTTAAGATGTAATTATATAATCCAACAATTAATTTTATAAACAATATGAGGGAACGGCTATGCATAACTGTCTATCGCCGTTTGTAGCTAACCTTTTTATGAGTTGCTATATATGTTGGGCAGGCGAAGAGGTCAGTTAAAGTTCGTTTTAAAGAACAGTTGGCTCATCTAAAGTATGGGCGTACAGAAATGTCGAGTATTATCGAACATGCTTTTGATCAGAATCATGTAATAAACTTAGATAATGTAAAATTATTAAAAAATGTACCCAACAGCAGGTTTTTTTATGCATTTGAAAGTATAGAAATAGTCAGATGTATAGTTTGAACAAAGACAATGGACATATTCCTTATAGTACACTTTATAATGTATTAAGTAAAAAGTAAATGTAAACATTTCCCGCTGAAGTGGATTTTCTCGCGAATGAACCTAATGACGATAACTTGGTTATCAAAACGAGTGTCAGATAAATCTGTAGTGACAGTGTTGGTGTAGTGGTAGTGTAACTTGTGTTTGGTATCGAATATCGCCAACAATTCCAGAATTCCCAACTTAGTAATGATTACATTCATTTTAATTTTCTTTTCAATTTTCAATCAAATAAACCCTAATGAATCAAATAGAACCTGATGAATCAAATAAAAAAAATCTTCCAGAAAATAATTCGAGGTTAGCTATTCTAATATTTACGTTGATCTGGCCGAACACAGTTGCTTATTGGAAGGTTTGGCAAATTATTGAACGAAATACGCATGTCTGGTGGTTTATGAATTTCATTAATGTATGTTGCATGAACACTTGGATTTTAAATTTAATTTTAATCTCAAAATTAATTTCAGTACAGTTGATGTTGCATGAATCCACCTTTAGACCTGTTATTCCCCAAGGGAGACTCTTTCAACTGAAATAATGGTAGGTACTTACCGTGAGAGAAACAGCAACGGGGTGTGACAATAATGCACTATCCTAGAATTCTGCAGTAATAAAAATATCTGAGGCACACTGGTTGTACTTGTTCTCGACTGGTACATAGCATGTAAAGTTTTCAATTCTTCTCTACCTCTCTTTTCTATAGTCTTCATTTCCCGCATTTCCGAAGTAAAAGTAACAACAGGATCAGTAGAAGCAAGTTTACATACTCGAAAGCTGTCCCTGAATGCTTCTAAAGTGGCAGGTAGATTGTATGTTAATTGTACCCGTTTATGGGAATGGTCTTTGGGGAAACTTATCATAGCTTCTACATTGCCCAATAAACTAGCGTAGGGATTATTGGGTATCATCTGAAAACAACAGTTATGTAAATTGGCAGATATTTCTTTACATATGAAATTTCAAAAAACTGCATTCGAGTATAAACAGGAAACAACGTCGATGTCTGGTTAAAGAGGTAAAATACACGCATACGCCAGTTAAATTACCCACGAATTAGAAAAGAATTTAAAAATTTCAGTAGCAGTCATCCCACCTTATAAAAGTTCCTGAAATAACGCTTTTCACTGACAGACTCTACAAAAACGTGTGTGATCTGAAATTTCTTAGCATAAAGATACTTACAAATATTTTTCTTGTGAGTGGTTGATTATGAAATAGGCCCAATTTTTGTGAAGTGACTGAATTTAAAAAACAGGATCTTACGCAAAGCCATAAACCCAAATTTGAACAGCTAGTATATAATTTATCGATATTGTCCTTTGACCAGTTGTAAGTATAAATAAGAATCTAAAAAAAAGTAGATTAACTTCAATTTTTACTTCTATTTATTTCAATATTCAACAGAATTGTTGTTCTTAGGTATGTGCAATGACAAAACAATACTATTTAACGCAAAGACTAATTCTTTATTAAAATAAGAACTTTCGAAGTACTT
This sequence comes from Lochmaea crataegi, assembly GCA_947563755.1. Classification (NCBI taxonomy): domain Eukaryota; kingdom Metazoa; phylum Arthropoda; class Insecta; order Coleoptera; family Chrysomelidae; genus Lochmaea; species Lochmaea crataegi. The sequence goes on along the minus strand of OX387422.1, from coordinate 32,685,830 downwards.
AAAAATAAGATAGTTTATACAGTCTGTAAAAGCCAAAACGGAATGAATTCATTATTTCGGTTACTGTACATATTTATAAAAAATCCCGAAATACGTCAAATTTAAATTATAAATTCTTCAACGTGAAAATGCGATCCCTACCTTCAACCCCCTTCGAATGACAGGTACAACCCCCAATTTTTTAAATGGGAAGTATAGGCTTGTGATATTTCGTTTGAAAGGTCTCTTCATTCTCTATTCAAAAATGTTATCGTTTTCAAGTTTATTGCAACAATTAAGATAGAATAAAATAAAATAATGTGGTTACCGAACCAAAACTTATTTTCCGTTTAGGTCTTGTTAATAAGAAAGTAAGCAAAAATCATAGCAATGTGCTTTTTAGATGACATCCATTAAAAATACTTTAAAGAGTTTCCGTGGCAACGTAGCTTGGTTTAAAACGCCTTAGCAAATTGTTTTGTAATTATACATAAGTTGTCATTCAAGTTGAAATCAAATTAGATGTGATGCTTGAGTTTGAGGAAAACTCACAAACATCGGGCAGACAGGCATCCACTACATTCAATGTTAGCCATACATCGATAGTAATGCATCCCTATAAAATGATACCTACTCAGGAGCTGATGGAAGACGATTTTGATAGAAAAACTTATTTTTGTGAGCAAATGATGGACATGTTGGATAACAATATTATCCAATTATAGAAGACATTATGTTTTCTGATGAGTGCACTTTTTCACTGAACGGTCATTCCAATCGGCAAAATTGCCGATGCTGGTCAACGGAAAATCCTCACTGGATTAGAGAAGAACACATGCAATACCCTCAAAAGGTTAATGTTTGGGCAGGGATTGTTGGAAACCATATCATTGGTCCCTTTTTCATTGAGGGCAATTTGAATGGCGATCATTATTTGGCACTACTTCGAATTGATGTCATTCCAAGTTTGGCAAATTGATATCCTGATCCAGGAAACCCTTAAGTTCCAGTGAATACGATATGGTTTCAGCAGGATGGGGCACCACCACATTACCAACGCAATGTCCGGCAGTACCTCGATGCAATATTTCCCAATCGGTGGATAGGGAGGCGAGGATCGATAGAATATCCAGCGCGATCACCTGATCTTACAACATTAGATTTCTTTTTATTACGTTTTGCTTTACATTTCAATTTTTGATTGTATTGTAGCGAATTTTGATAACCACATGATTTTATTTTACTATATCTTGATTGTTGCAATAAACTTGAAATCGATAACATTTTTGAATAGAGAATGAAGATACCTTTCAAACGAAATATCACAAGCCTATACTTCCCATTTAAAAAATTGGGGGTTGTACCTGTCATTCGAAGGGGGTTGAAGGTAGGGATCGCATTTTCACGTTGAAGAATGTCAATTTTTAATTTAAATTTGACAGGTTTCGAGATTTTTTATAAATATGTATAGTAACCGAAATAAGGAATTTATTCCGTTTTGCTTTTACACACTGTACATACAGTGCGCTGGAATAAGTATTACCCCCCACTTACCTCCTCTATTTTTATATAATAAGAAAAAGGCTCGGATAGGTCGATTTTTAAAATATCATAGCATACTATGATATACTCATCCCTTAATGAGACACCGCGTTTCAAATATCTTGAAACACTGATCCCAAAAATGTATAACACTTTAGTTCCAAAATTTACGAATTATGAGTTATGCATGAGAGTTTTAATATTTACTTCGTAACAATTCAATGGATATTGTTGGCTTGGAAGAATATTTTTTTATGGTTGGCGATCTTTTGTATTTATTTTATTAAATTGTAAATCAAACAAGTAAATTTAATGAGTTGAGAGAATAATAAATGACTAGCTATAAGTTAGTATTTGATTTTGCAATTTATTTAGTCATCATTACACTCTTAGCTGTTACTACTACGGCTAACCTTTGAACAGTTGATCACATCTCTACTGGTAGTTAAATCGAATCTTAAAGCTCGCTCACGAAAACACGTAGGGGAGCCCACGATGCTAAATGGGGATTTACTCGAGCGTCATAGAGACCTATTGGGATGCGAAGCTTAGATGATAAAAAGAAAAAAATGTTAAATAATGTAAACCTTTTCATCGGTGGAGGGAGCGTCTGTAGATTTTTAAAAATGTAAAAAAAAAACTGTTGCATGGACATACTCGAGCGGGTCAGATATTGATAGTATCCATGTCCCACGTATTTTTAATAATGTACGTATGTTAATCTGATCGTTTGCATGGTGGGGGTGGTCATACGTAAGGGTTGAAAATGAGATAGAAAAAAATTTAATCGAGCGCGTCAGATTTTGTAAGGGGATGTTAAATGAACCTAAAAAAAGCTCTCATTCAATAATCAGACGATTTGAATGTGACGCAAAATCGCGGCCATTATTAGAATGTGCAAAAAAAATTCGCCATTTTGAAATACTCAAGCGCGTCAGATTAAGATATATATGATTCATCTTCATGTCCTAGACGTGCTGTCACCTAATCTGACGATTATCTGGAGGAATTCGCCTAATCTGACAATTAAAAAAAAATTATTTCGATTTTTTTAAAACATTGAACTTAATTAATTGAAAAGCTCAGGAAATTGCATGCAAATAAAAAAGCGTATGACTTTTAAGTAGAATACATGTATTTATAAGAAAACAATTATGAAAAATTGAATTTTTTTTAATCATCATCTTCATCTGTAGAATCATCTTCCTCTTCAGGCTCGATTTCATACTCACCTGCAAACCAGATCATTTCCAACTTTCCGTCGACATCTTTCCATCCATAGTCCGTTGGTAAAATATCAATAATTTTTGCATTATGGGCATTACTCCACAAGCATGCAATGAATCTTGTGCGTAACACTTGCTGGAGTAGATCCGATTGACAGGGTGGCAAGTTGCACGCATCGCAATTCCGGATACTCAAGGAGAAGGGTTGTCTTTTACCTTGTACGTATTATTGAAGATGACAATCCTGGCTTGATTGACATCGTCTCACTTTTTCAACCCATACAAGCGACAAGTAAAGGACTGTATGATGTTAAAAGAATCCTGCACATTATGCTGCTTTGATCCCAAATCCATGCATCCTTTTTGGAAAATTTCTGAATTCATCAGAAATTTTCCCTCGTCGGTACAAAGCCGGGTTGAAATCGCATCCAGTGAACGCATGCAAAGCGAAATTTTCGGGCCTAATTTATTATAAAGAGCGGATACATCGATGTATCGGCGTGCATTGCCAACTCTAAGATCCATCCAGTCTTCTACTGTTGCTTGCAGGTGTTCCATATTCGCCATCATGATGACCACTATATCAGTATCAGAAGTTCTGATAGTAATAGTAGAATCTTCTTTTCGCAAACCAGAGTGGGGACGGAGTGAGAGAGTAATAGATGGAGAAGTGATAGAGGAATAGAAACGCGGAGTGGGGAATATACGCATCACGCAGCTGCACGCATTAAACTTTATCGATGAATTTTTGTTACTTCGGCTTGTGGAAATCGTCAGATTATATATTTTTCGTTATCCTTGAATTATTTCCTTCAAAATGAAGAAAAAATTACAAGTTTGTAACAAGTTTGTAACACTCCCACTTTTTTACGTCACTCGAAAATTGTCAGATTAGTGGAATATACACTTTTTAGCATGTCATTAACTCACCCTACCTTAATCTGACGCGCTCGAGAATTTCTGATGATCAATTTTTTTTTACTAATCTGATCCTTTTTCCTTGATGGGCGGCCATGTATATGGAGCTCATATTTGGTGGAGATACTTAACCGGGTACAAGGTATCCCCCTTTATGTTAATCTGCCGCGCTTTAGTAAATCCCGAAAACCCCGCTTGGGCTCCCCTACGGGATAGCCGCCAGAGCGAACTAGATTTAACGCGAATAACATTTTCGCGCGTATCGTCACCTTGCGCGCGAAAAGCAAATATAATTTTCGCGTGTACCGTTATTGTGAAAAATAGATTTTTGGACAAAATCAAATATTGGTTACATTATAAAATAATGTATAAATAAAACAAGTAGGTTTTAAAAACAAACACAAAACAACAAAAAAATGTTACAACTATTTTTAGATACTTACACTATCATTTTCGACGGAGATCCACATAATTTTCTGTCTGGGGATGAATGAATTTTTTGAAATTTCCGGAATAAATTTTTGGGTATGTTTTAAAGCATGTGGTGTCATATAATCAGGCAGATCATTTGCATCTTTTGCTGAAACAGTTGCACACCAATGATCCATATTTCTTGATATAATTACATATTTTTGGATGAGACTGGAAGCTACAAAAGGCACGTAAACATCATCACTTTTATCCCGTATGGAGTTAATTGGAATACAACTGAAGGCTCTCGGACAATCTTTTAGGATACTAATCAATTCTCCTATGATAATATTAGGCAAATGTCGACTTTGAAGGGCGATTTTGTGTTTTTTAACTGAGGGAGTATTTATAGTGTATCCAAATTCTAACCATTCTGGTAAATACTTGGAATATATAACTGATAAAATACCAGCCTCACCATTTTCGTATGGATTTAATATAGCCGAAGTTTTTTGTGTTGGATTCCTTTCTTTTATAAGCTCTCTATGTCTACAACTTTCGTCGAAAGTTATAGATCTTGTTGTCTTAAAGGTGGGTTGGATAGCGTGTCTTCTTTTCTTTTTTGAAATGCAGTGTTCTAATTTTGGTTTTTCCACGTTTGCAACTCTAACGTTTTTTTCACATTGCATGTTCAATGTACAGTTAAATTCTATTTCATTATCGAATTCTAAATTCTCAGATTCTAATTTTAACGGTTTAGTACCTATGTCATTAATAGCATGATTACTTTCGACGCAAAGAGAATTTATTAGAAGATAATATTCGGTTACAATATCCCAAGAGGCTTGAGAAACTGCAGATTTTAATTTTTCCGATAAATTTTCAATATTAACTCGACCTTGTTTCCACAATCTGAATTCTAGAAAAAAATTAGGCAAATCCCCTGAAAACGTAAAAAAAATCGTTATTTTTTAAAAATATATGAAAAAAATATAATTTACCATTATTATTGATAATATCCGATGAAACTGTTGTTTCATAAGTCCCACATTGAAAGATCTTCGAAAAAACAAAATTTTCCTTTTCTTCGGAGGAATTATTAATAAACGCCAAGGCTATACAAGCTATACCTCGACTCCCCGAAGAAGGATTTTGACTCTGGTTATAAATGAAAATATTGTCATCGTTAGTCAATACATTAGGATCACCGATGTTTGCATAATCTTTAAAATGGTAATGTGGCCGTGTATCAGTGAATTTCGGAACGTTCAAAAACTGGAGTAAATTCTGTTTCAAATAATGTATAAAGGATTCCAAATAACGGAAAGCAAAGTCTTGGATTGTCATCTGAAAGTAACAACAAAAATATTTATGATATTAACATGTATAGAAGATGCAACATCCAAATGCATTGAAAATCAAAACAGTGACATCGGCACAGTTCTTTAGCTGATTTAATCTACTGTCAATCAATATGTTCTGTCACAAACCTAATAAATATTAAAATTAATAACGTGATGGTATATACTGTAGAAGCACAATTTTAAATAAAAAATTCTGAAAATACGTCTGTAACAACGACAACGCTCAACCTGTTCATGGCAACTCTAGAGAATAGCGCAAGGTAATGATCAGTTTTAGCTTCGAAACATTTATAAGTAAAACATGTGTTAAAAACACATTTTTTTAAATACCTAGGTGACCAACCTCGTTTGCAGTACACAGAAGGTAAGTAATTCATTAATTATTCATGTGTTAGTGCATGCTACCATATCTCGTTTATGCTAAGTCCGCATTAGTTCATATAAATATGGTTTGTATATAAAAATATGGTAATATTAATGGAAAATTGCAAAAAGTGCGGAACATGTAGACCGGTCCATTAAACTCTCAAAGATAGATACGAATGTTTATTACATGCCTACTTTTTTAAATTTTAGGTTTCAATCGAGTAGTTTGGTACCCAACAATGGCCGTACATACAAAAGGAAAATAGACAAAGCTCCCAACTGCAACCACACGAAAGGAAGCCTGCAGTTATGAAGTTAAGAAAGGACATTTATCAGAGGAAAGCATCTGAAAAATATGGAAGTCCTATGACTACTTTGAAAAGGAAGAGCCGCTGTGGACGTTCATAAAATAAATGAATATTGTGATGAACTGGAAATATCTCTGGCAAATGCAAATCCAAGCAGTCTAATAAACTATGACGAATCAAATTTTTGCAACGATCCCGGCAAACAGAAAGTGATTATTAGGAGGCGTTCTAAGCATTCCGAAGCCGTAATAGATTCTAGTAAAACTAGCGTGTCATTAATGATAGCTGGAGCAGGATAGTTGGTTGGATAGTTTTTATTATAATGCAATGTAAAGATAATCAAACTTACTCTAATGACCAGTTCAGGGAGCTTATTAGGTTTTTGGATGAAGTGCACATCTTCTGGTGTTAAAGGACACATGGCATTTCTAGCCAACATGACCGATAAAAATTCTAGTACAGCATCATCTAAACGATTTTGAAGAACTTGAACTAAATCAAGTTGGACATCTGAACCTGCTTCATTTATACCATGAACCTTCAAAATCAAGGTATCTTCATGAGATCCATCTTTGCTTTCTCTCTCTCCAAAAGATCTTACTCTTGGACGTATGTCGGCCTAAATCAGAAAAAAGCAAGACGTTCGTAAAAAATATTGTCGTATAAAAATAATCTAAATAATTACCGATGTAGCAGATATGATACTTTGTTCGGACTGCGTCAGAGCAGATTTATTTTGAGAAAAAGGCAGCGAAGATATTGATGGACTTCTAGAAACAGTGGTGCTTTCGAACTCGGATTTTAACAAAGACTTTGTTCCAGAGTAATGCATGTTTTCTTGGAGTCTAAAAAAAATAATTGTAGCAGTCAATATTTTTCAATTTTCTATGTATATATTTGAATTAGTTTATTTCCCTTTGGTTACTTACCTTAAATAGAAAACATTTTTCTGATTGTCTCGATACACAAACATGTTATTCCTATTCGACACTGAAAATTTGTCCAGAATATTTTTTAGGGCAAGGATTCCTCTAGATATTCCTGATTTTCCTGGACCAGTCTTTAACCGAGGATGTAGGATAAACGGCGTTTCCCACACAACCGGACAAGTGAATTCTCCAGCTTTAAAATTCAATGATGCTTCTGACAGAGACGCAGAGTAAGCCATCAAGTCATTGTCTTCATTGCTCTCAGTGTCTGAAAAAATACCAAAAACCGCTAGTACCATTGGTTAAATCACAAACGTAAAATACTTACAATCAAAGCTCTTTAATCTAGCAAACGATGTATTTCTTGAAATTGGAGAATTGCATATATCGTTACTGTCGTCAGGTTCTAATAAAGCATCACAAGTTTTAGTTTCGTATAGAGTTTGTAGAAGAAGCAGCTGGTTAATCTTTTTACAAAGATTTCTTACAGCTTCACAAACTGCTCTTTGTACTTCCAAATATATTCCAACTTGTATCGTCGATAGCTCCAAAAAACTAAAATATCAAGACGTTTTTTTGTTGGCAATTCAATTTAAAAGTTTATTTATACATGCATGCATCGTCAGGAACTAAACATTTTTGAAATTTTCAGAATAACATCAATCAAAGATAAAATTCACAATTTATTCAAATAAAAATAGTACGATCACAGGGTGGTTCTAAATTCATGCGAGAAAATTGGTGAGGCCTTTATAAAATTATGATGGGACTTTCCTATGACAAAATTTCCTCAGCCTCCTTCCGAAATATCACCCATTAAAGGTGTAGGAGTGAGTAGGATTGAGTTTTTATTTTTTTCTCAAATTTAAGATGCACTGAAAATTCAGAATATAATCAACATTTCGCCAACACATTTTCAACCAGACAACCTTAATCAACCTTATAGTGTGAAAAAGAAGGATACTGTCTTGCAAACAAAAAAAATCTGAAATAAAGGTAGGAGGAATCACTTACAGTCAAAAAAACCGAAATCCTGTAGGGCCAAACTAACAACACGAAATCTGTTTAGAAATGACAGATGACATGGCTTAAAAACACCAACGAAGTAAACAAAATGGCAGAGAAGTCCGCCGCCCAAAACCCCCTAAAAGGTGTATCATGGTTTCTTCTAAGGGGAGATATCAAAAGTAACAAACGGCTCTTTTCCAATGCTTTCACTAGTAATTTTTAGGGATTCAAATTTAGATAGATAGATAGATAGATTTATTGGTCTTTTTGTATCATTTACATGACATAAGACAAGTCACGAACATAGTATAAACATAATGTACAGTTAGTTAATAAATAGTAAAACTAAGCTAAAAATTATCTTAAAAAATAAAATAAAAATATTTATAATATTGACAGAATAAAATTACGAGACTGATAAAATATTGTTAAAATTTAAAGTATAAAAAATGCATGAAGTAGGTATTATTTTTTAGTTGAAATCGATTGAATCTTTTTAGGTGGATATTACTTTTATTTCTCGTATTGTAATTATGGACGTCCCTATTTATTTGAAACTTATTCTTATTAAGAAAAGTGTAGGTTAATAGTTTGAAAAAATAGATGCATGTGCAGGTCATGATATTATTATTTTTAAATGTCTGTCTACAAGATTCATTGTAATCTAAGTTAAAAATTAGGCGAATGAATCGCTTTTGAAGGACGAATATATGCCCAAATTCCGTTGCACTCCCCCACACAATTATATTGCAGCTGATGGCGGAGTATATAAATGCATAATACAGGTTAAGTAGGTGAGATTGATGAACGTTTGATTTCAAATTATTGAAAGAAGAGTTTATTTAGTCAATTTATTTTCCAGTAAATACCTATCCAGTGTCTGATTCAATGTTGCCAATAAATATACCTAATCAAGCAACGCAACGTTTCAAGCGACAACCAAGGAACCGACACGACACATGAATTCAAAATTGAACTGGAGGTGGAGTCATTTGACTTTAGTAAGTCGTGGAGTGTGTAAATAAAATAATAATTAATTTTTGAAAACAAAATAAAATGCCTACTGTTTATACTACTCAAGAGAAAGTACAAATAATAAAATGGTACTTTTATGGTGATTCTATTGAACTCTAGAAAGGTGCCCATCTATTATTTGATACATTAAAATAAAATAATAATAGTATCTTTAATGTGTACAGCACATTATTGTAAATAAATGTGGTAGTAGTTTTTTTAATGACCCACATAATCCCATATATTCGCAATTACTAAATTAAAATTAACACATTGATCATTTCAATTATTGTTTCACCAGTTTGCCCCTTCTTTCTTTCCTACTTGTCACTCGGAGAGGGGAATACGTCCATGTCACTCGGTTGTTCTATAACTTTCTCTCTTTCACTCACTGAATGGCTATTTGGAACATAATTATTTGCCGAATCTGTATATACGCGAGTTTTTGAAAGTGATGGGGATAGAAAGTTAGTGAAATAGTAAATTATTTAAGACAAATAGTGGAATATTCAAGTAAAAATAAATTAATTAGAATTATTATAGGGGATGTAAATAAATTATTACTTATAATATAAAGTGAGTATTATTATACAGGTGGAAAGAAAAGAATAACGAGGTAATAGATATAACCAACTATAACATCAACGATAGAAACGAATTCCAGACGATACAGAACCAGAGGGGCTATAGAAACGATTCAACCTTCCACTACCTAAATTACACAACCTTCACAGCCTACACCCAGAGATGAAATCAACTAAATGATGAATCTCAATAATATATTCACCAAACTGAACGAATAAATCGACCTAGATAAGATGACAAGGGCGGTTACGGGCTTATATAATAAGTTACTAAACACAAGTACCAAACTAGACAAATTTATGGTATATAATAGATTCATCCAAACTATTGACAGATAAATCTTCTGTATGTTCCCTGTGGTATATTAATTATTCTTTTTGTTATTTTTTGGGAAATCAAACCACAATCTTTTTCATGTTTTTATTTCAACGTTTAGGTAGCGTTCCAGCTACGCTTATCGAATAATTAAGATATTGTCCCTATCTGACACTAATAAAAAATTCGACAAATAGACCATCAATAATATTTTGAAGTTTAAGACTGCAAAAGTCTTTAGTAAAATAAATTTTTGAAGAAAGACGTCACATAAAATATTTAGTTTAATTTAGTAACCTCTATGCACAAGAAAATAATTTAAATAAATTATTATTGATTGTTAAAGAAAAGAAAATATTTTATTATAAGCTCCGACTTTTTTGCATGGGAAACCCTGTCTATAGCGCGTTAAAGTTGATATTTGTTTATTTTTCGTTATCCTCACTTTGACGATCGTTAAATGAAAATCCTTTCGATTGGAGTATTGCTGTAGTACTTTTCCAAGTACACACATCAAAAATGTCTAAGGAACACAAATATTTTTCCTCGTATATACATGAATTTTAATCGGATTTTTAAAAGTGACATATCGTTATGATGACTGATTAGTCAGTAATGAATTCATCTTAATTTCAGTGAAATTAATTTTCTCTTTGATGAAATAATTCAACAAAAATTAAAAGGTGCACTAATTTAATTGGAATTCCTAACACATCCATGAATGTAAAACATGAAAATCTAAACACAAAATGTTCTTAATAATTTGTATTTCCTCCAAGAGCATTAATTACAGCTTGACACCGTCTTGGCATACTTAAAATTAAATTATCAATTTCGTTTTGTGGTAATAATGCCCATTCTTGTGTAAGAAGATCTTGGAGACCTTGACGAGTATTAACATTATGCAAATGAGGAGCAATCCATGTCTGGAGCATATCCCATACATGTTCGATGGGATTAAGGTCTGGTGACTGTGCTGGCCAAGGTAGAAGGGTAATTTCCTCAGTATCAAACCAATCTCTTACTGTTGCTGCAGTATGTGGCCTTGCATTGTCCTGCATGTAAAGCAAATCAGCGCCTGCAGCAGTGGCAAATGGATGGACAACAGGTTCTAAGATACGGTCAATATATTGAAAATGATTCAAAGTGCCTTCCACAAAAACGGGAACAGTTCGATGATGAAAAATTATTCCAGCGCACATCATAACTTGTAGACCACCATACGGACGAACACCCTTTACACGTCTGAGTCTTTCTTGTCGACCAGGTCCTCTCTAGACTCTCACTCTTCTTGAGTCAGGATAGAGACAAAACCTAGATTCATCCGTGAATAACACAGAACTCCATTCTTGTAAGCCCCAATGAACATGTTCTTGTGCCCACATTAACCTTAGTCCACGATTTCCATGACGTGACATGGGAACCCTAAATGGACGTCTGGCGTGTAGGCCAGCATCATGTAGTCTATTCCTCAAAGTTTGGCCACACACATTAATGTTGTGGGCATTTGCTTAGGCCCCACAAAGTTAGCGTGCAGTGGCATTCACATTTCGGCGAGCCAATCCTACCACATATCGATCCTGTCGAGGCGTAGTTGCACTTTGACGACCTCCACGTCTTTCAGAGACATCACCAAATTGTTCATATCGATGCCATAATCGCGAAATCACGCCCCGAGAGACGTTAAAATGACGTGCAACATCAGCTTGCGAAACACCAACCTCAATCATATTCACAGCAATTACCATTTGAACACGTGATAAATACCCACGCTCCATGACCACCGTTGCTCTTAACAATCTTGTTTGAGTATAAATTTTAAAGATTACTAGAGCCTATCTTTAAAATTGGAAGAAATTTGTCTATACAACTAGAAACAATAAACCTTGTTAGATGAAGCTCTGTCACTTCTGGCTTAATAAAACAATACAATTGACCGAATAATTGTCACCCCCTATCTTGAATTGTAGATAACAAATTTACGAATCGATTGGTATGTATTTACAAAAACTTGTTAAAGTTTTTGTTGAAAAAGGTAAAATATTAGTCGTGTTCCTTAGACATTTTTGATGTGTGTAGATTAATCCTTTAAGAGTGCCCTGTTAAAAGTTCAGCTTAATATTTACATGTTTGTGGCTTGTACTATTTTTTTAATAGATGTATGTTTTTTCAAGTGGATACCCCATTTTCGGATCTAATTAAATTTTTTTTAAACTGATGGTACCAGTCGATTTGATTTTAGGGATTAGTTATTCCATTGAACTACGTTAATGTGAAAATCGGATTATTTGTGGTGTATATAAAATTTAATGAAAAAATATAAGATGTATTTACCGGCAATGAAAATAGATTGTAACTTCATCTTGAGCGACTTTCATAATCAACCAAAAGTTTGGCAAATGCATCCTTTTATTGCTTAATGTAATTAACCAATCGTAGTCATCGAAGGCATCACTTACATCTTCATCATATCCTAAAGACACATTTGTTTATGAAATTAATTTTACTTTAGTATTAAAAAAACTTACCTCCGTCTGTACCTGGCGCACTTTCATTTAGACTAGAAATATCACTGTGCTGGGATATTTGTTCTTTGAAATTTTGTTCAGCACCTCCCCCCTTTTCGGTAGAATTAAACACTTCGTTTTGAGTTGATTCAGAAGTATTATTTAAAAACCCAGTGAATAAATTCTCTGTCTGAGGAGTAATGAGCGTATTTTGATCTAAACTACCTCGTAAAAATGCATTACTCGCGCTACTGCTCAAGTTCGTACAATCCTTAGCTAAGTAGTACAAATCATCCTGCTTGCACAGCTTGCAACCACTGTAAGGGAGCTTTAGGTTCGCAAATTCCTCAACAAATTTTTCATGACTTTGTGGCGTGGCATAAACGAAATTTAGTTTAATGACGTCCAACATGCATGATGTTGCAATTCGACCAACACCTTCTGTAACATGATTCATTGCATAATTTAATGTTTCTGTGGTTACAGGATCTTTGTCTAATAAAGCTGTACATATTTCGTCTCTGAGCAACCATTTTATTTCTTCATTTAAAGAAAGAATAGACTTTTTCTGGGATTCGGAAAGATGGTTTAAAGGTTCTGATATTCTAGAAAAAAAAAATAAACACGTAAAATAAAACTATTTGAACTCGAAAGTTTTACTTACTGTGAATTAAAACTTGCTTCGGTATTTTCGCTTCCTACACTAGGTTGAAAATCGGATGAAAATGAGGTAGTTCTAAGGCCTTTATTAGAATAATCATTAATGATATTTTGAACATCTGGTGGTAGAGTTAGGCACAGCATATCTAAAGTTACTTGAAAATTGGATTGATCTATTTCATCAGTAGGTTTCTCCAAATTTTGAATCAACTCTCCTAAACATGTGGGTAAAACCCTAACTGCAGTATTTGTACATTCTGTTCCATTGTATTTTAAGGTACAAATAAGATTTAAAAATAGTGGACTAACTTCACTACTATGAGCAAAATCACTGAGTCCACTAACTCCACTTTCCAGCCTTCGAAATAAATGAGGTCCTTCAGAAAACATACTAATTTCTTCAGATTTAAATTCAACGATCCCGGAATGATTATCGGAAACTTCATCATCACTATCCGCTACTTGTTCTCCTCCAGTTTCGAAATTTTTCAAGTTTTTATAAAAATAAAATTCACTGTTCGTTGGGATGGGATAGAAAATTACGCTCAATTTTTTAAAGAACTTTTCCTTGATAAGTGAATGTAGTGATTTCAAATCCGAACAAGGATAAGCATTGTTCAGTTCCTTAACAAATATTGTATTACTAACGCTGTTCTTAACATGAGCACATATAGTGGTAATATATTCGGTTATATCTATTTCTGTAATTGATTCCTCGCATTGGTCCATGGCAGACTGAACATCAAAAGAATGAACGTATATACCCATATGGAGGGCCACAAATAAAGATATAGTAAAACACTTTGAATGGGTAATAACCAAAGTTTTGCAATGTTGTTTCAAGTTGGTATAGTCGATTAGTGAATCATCTTTGACGTCTGTCGACGTATCAGACATTTCATCGGATTTTAATCTAAAACAAAATGAAAGTTGCATATAAAATTATCAAATAAGTAACAAACTATATTACATAAGATTTCATTCTACTGTGGGTTTCAGGACACACTGTAATTGAAGGAAACGAAATAGCAAATTAACTATCAGACATAGGCTGAAACACTGTTTTGGGGACTGGAAACCTTTTGCGTCATCGATACATAATATTGGAACAAATAGGTAAAACTGAAAAAAAACAAATAGATCGGGCCAATGGAAAGACCTAGTAGGGCTAAGACAATCAAAGATACTCCTAGGAAACAACAACCAAATTACATCAACTGAATGCATAAGCCAAAGTGAGGAAACTGCGACCTGAATGAGCCCCTCAAAAAGCTCAAATTAGTGGAGAAGGAAGAATGTAGATTATGTGGAATGGAAACTCTATCCATTCACATGCTTGCAGAATGCAAGGATCTACAAAATTCCAGGGCAGAACACCTATGGGACTAAGTGGATAAATGAGAAAGACTTACATAACTGAAACCTGCTGATATCTTAAAATTCCATCAAAGGAATAGGACTAAATGAACTGCTAGTTTCTGTGATTTGGGGGATCTTTTAGGTGTCAGTGAATAACCATACATAAAATTTAAAATAACTCACTTAATATACTCCTCTTGAATAAAATTATTTATTTTAAATCTATGGTCTTCGTAAACGTCTTGTTTGGGGGATGTGCCCTCTTCATGATTATCAACATATGCATTAACTAATCGAGCCAGCGGTGCATCGAACACATACACAGGCAAGCAAAGAGCACTTGAGCTAGTCATAGGAACATCGCTGTAGTTACTTTCACGAGAGTCTGGTCTATCTACACTATCGATACTTTGATTAAGACTTGGAATATTTGTACTGTCGCTGCACAACAATGCTTTGAGATCGTCTAATGTGGCTGCAACGAAGGTTAAAATTACATGTGTGTTGGATACGCCCTTTATGAAACATCGCCATTGAGAAGCAGTTTTTTCTTCGTTTTGTTGTGGGTCAACTGGAAAACCGGATATTAAAATAGAGGTTAAAAATTAACGGATTAAAGTGTACCTTGGTAAGAGAGTCCTTCGGAAATGGGACACATATGCGGATGCTTGTTTTCGTGTCTAACTAGAATCTGTTGAGTAAAACTATCAGAATCCTCTTTAGTGAGTTCTAATTCATGGTCGTGTAACAACACAAGGTGTTCTAGAACATTTTCTAATAATAGACTGTTAGCTTTATCTACACTAAAATCATTTAAACACCTCTTTTCTTTTGTTTCCGTAAACATCGAAAACAATAGTTCTGTTTGTTGGCACAATGGCAAAATGCTGATGGGGTCAAATTTGAATGGAATGTGTTCTATTCTTGGAGAAATTATAGGATACCATTGGGTTCTAAAACAAAATGATAATTATTTTATTTAATTTTTTGGAAGAGCGTAAGAATAATAAAACATCAAATGTTGACCTAATCCAGATGATAGAGTCAATACGTAGATATTTGACTAAATAAAGCAGAATATCTTAAATCAAATTTTAAGAACGTAGTACTAAAACAGTATTACAAGCTTACCCTTTTTCAGGTACTGGAGAATCTATGTAACTATTTTTGCTACTTCTGCGCGAAAAACTTTTTCGACTAGAGCCCAAAAGAGAAGATTGATTCAATAACAACCCACTCAAGTTATTTTCTTCAATGTCATCTGCGTCTTGGCACATTAAATTCAAATGTTCCATTGTTAAAAGAGTGCTTATGCATTGACAATCAACCCTATAAATCTGAAAGTTTATATTTATATATTACATGTATATTATGTCACGTTTTATATTTAACAGAATGACAATTACAAGATGTTACATATTAAGATTTAAAAAAATTGTGTACAAGTCAAACACAGTCCAACTTACTGCATCTGCGAGTTCAAAATAATGTTTATTATCGGCGTAAGTAATTCTAGGATTGCTTGGTATTACTGTTCCATATTGAGGTTCAATCCATACTTCAGTAACCATCTGCAGTTCTGCTTCAACATCTGAAGATTGTTCGTTGTCTTCTTCTGATCCACTGTACAGTTCATCACAAACACTAGCACAATGGGGTGGAAAAAGTACATATTGTACAATGCAGGTTCCTGAAGGATCCATCCATACTTCTAGAGTCATGGTTATTATACCAGAAGCAGAATAAGCAAAACTAAAGCCTTCTTTTAATCTCATTCTAAAAACATGTGTAATTGAGCAAAAATACTGATCTATCAACATTTTTCAACTTACCTTGTCAGAGTATTAAGAATTCTTGAAATTGAAAGGTCAGTTAATCGGGGATTCGAAGGAAGAGTCGCATTCCATATCCATCTTTTATGAAATAAATATCTAGAGAGAGTTGTGAATAAAGTTCCAGTAATAGGTGACGGAAAATACAAACTTGAGTTTGGTGGCTGTGTACCATCTGGGAAAATGACTGTGGAATAGTTGTTAGGAATGCGATCGTATCTGAAAAACAGTAAAAACAAACCTTTTGATTTCTGAAGATTATAACAAATTTAAAATATTTAAAATAAAAACTGACCTTATAAGAATTTTCTCCAGCGGTTTATGAACCAATATACAACAATAATTTTCTCTTACTTTTTGCGGACTGGAAAGGTAATTCAAAGCAGATATTTGCAGTTTCAACTCTTCACATATCTAAAGCAAAATGCAAAGGTTTGATAACGATTACCCCTTATAGAAATTCCTAATAATTGTAGAAACGAAAGTTATGGCTTACTTTGTATCTAACATTCCCTGAAGTTCCAGTAGTAAATCCAATATTGAGCACAGCACAAGGAAATTTCGAAGAAATTCTAACTATACAAAACCACATAGGCGGCTTATCACTTTCTTTATACAATAATTTCAAATAAGTATGATTGTCTATTAAAATAAATGAAGCCCATTCTGCTAGTAGCCCGTATAAAGCTGTAGCTGCCTGCCGACATTGAACAACCTGAAAAAATTAGTAAATACAATACACGAGAGGGATTGAAACACCCTTTTGGTTACCAGAACCTTTTTGCAGTATCAGCATGAACAAACTACCTTTATAATTCAAAATTGTTAAAATATGTACTTATTTACTTTTATTATCTACGACTACTCTCCTGATTATTTTTTTCTTGTTGTTGTCCCCCACCAATTTTTTGTTCTTGTGGGGCCTTGGCTTAAAAACATAAACAACAATTAGGTTATAGGCATTATGCAGAATTTTGGCACTAAAACGGCGTTTCTATCCTATACCGTTTTTGAGAAAAGCAATAAAAAATAAAACAATCCACTTGTAAAGTTTTAGGGTGCGAAGGGGGGATCAACATGACTTTTTTTATGGGTCTGTTCAAAAATCTCCTAATTTTGGCACCCTCTACCCACTCTATAAAACATTTGCTTTTACTCAAAAATTGTTTTGGACGGCAAGTCACTATTCTATTAGTGCATATTCACTCCAAAAACATACAAATATAGTTCATATACCTAAAATCAGTAGTAACAAGCATATATTTTGATACTTACTTGGTACCTTTGGGAAGAATTAGCTAAGTGTAAGTACTTTGGTAAAGGATTGTCATGTTGTAATATTAAAGAAATCTTATGGACATGAAACCATTTTCGCCAGTTATTCGTTTCCATCTGACAGATCGGTTGCCACATATTAATAAATTTTAAACTGGACACATCGCTAAAATATTTGTATACATTAGTAGATATAATAAATTATATTACATCATTTTAATAAAATGTGTATTAACCTTGGTGATAAAATAAGTCTTGTAGCATCTGAACAACTAGTGTTGTTCAAAACAAAGACGGGTATACCATTTCGAACACTTTCAGGAAGCATATGCCAGTCTTTATTTATTTGAAAAGAACTAAGCTGTTGAGCCAGACCTAAATCACCACATGATAGTTGGGATAGTCTCATCCAAAACCTCTCAATAATTGCCTGTCTGTATAACGATTTTGATTCCTTTTTAATTATACAAGTTATGTCGTGCAAAAATTCATAAGGAGCTAAAAATATATAGTATAGTTCATTTAAAAAAAATCTCATATTGAGTTATCAACAGTGTAAGAAAGTAAAAAGATGCAAGTACGGATTAGCTTCTTTTCTGTTATGAGAACATTGTTGTTGAAAATTGTATCTGCAAATATTTAATATTAACCTGATATGTAAACCTCAAAATGTGTAATATTTTTTACAGCTGGCCACTGTGATCTAACTTTGTAATGAACATATATTGAAGATTTCCACTGAAGAATTAGTTTAATTTCTAAATTTCCATTCATAAAGAATATATTCTGAAAATAAAAATAAAATCATTGCTCAGAAAGTATTGAATAATTTAATAAATACTTACATCTATGGTAAAACCCTCTCGGATCCTTCTCGATAATAAAAGCATAATGGAAGCACTTGTATTATCGTCAGTCTGTCTTTTAGAAAGTAGTGAAGGCATCTTATGACTACAGAAAGTTTCATTTCTAGCAAAAATGTAAAATCTTATTAATATGCATTTTCATAATAAAAATTTACTTAATCAACTGAGTCCACCATTCAAATAAATTTATCTTATTTACAAGAATAAATAATGAAAACACTTACGATGAAGTCCATTTGTTACTATCACAAATTTTTGAACAAGCGTATTTGTTGTTACTATGGAAAGACCATAATAAAAAGAGTTGATGGTAGATATTCATTTCCGAGGATGATTCACCTGGCTAAAAATGTTTTTTTTTTAATTAACTTTTATTTGTTAAAAATTATTTTTTAAATTTCCGCTAAGGAAACTAATATAATACGTAGGATAGTAAAGCACCATTAAATCACTAAGTTTTTGCAAAGTCAGTTCTTAAATAAACTAGCAAAAGGAGGGACTGAAACACTCTTTTGGGGAACCGAACCCTTTTGCTGTATCAGCAGCAATATAATATTGGAAGAAATAGGTAAAACCGAAAAAACGAGAAGATCGGACCATTGGAAAGATCTAGTAGGGCTTAGACAATCAAAATTACTCCTGAGAAACTATGACCAGGTGAGATGAAAAGAATGCATGAGCCAGAGTAAGGGCACTGCGGCCTGATTGAGCATCTCAAAAAGTTCAAACTAGTGGAGAACACTGAATGTAGATTATGTGAAATGGAAGAAGAAACCTCCATTTGCATACTTGCAGAATGTATGGCACTACAGCATCCCCAGTCACAACACCTGGAAGACTACTGGATAAATGAGAAAGACTTGCCTAAAGGGAATCCTGCAGATATTCTAAAATTCCTTCAATGAATAGGACTGGAGGAACTACTAACCTTTGAGACTTTCCTAAGGAACTGAGTTAAATAAGGAGACACAATAGATATTTTAGGTCTCAGTGAATGTTCACCACGAAAAACATGGATACATACAATACAATATTTATAATGTTCAACAATTCATAACTGACATAGGTACTTACAAGTTGAATAAAGTTTTCCATGCATGTTCCTAAAGTGGAATAAGCGAAAAAGTATAATAAGTCTGTGTACGAAACGAATCCAGCACCGGCATGAGGATGAAAGGTAGAACCAACTTTTAAAAACGATATTGCTATACTATCATAATGTAACTGAAATAATAGGGATTCCATTATATTCGAATCCGGCATTGCAACTACCCCGTCAGTAATGACTAGAATATCTAAAAAAGTATATTATTTTGAAATTGCACACAAATATTAATAAAAAAATAAAAATGTTAATACTTACGGCTTATGCTATTTTCCGGTAGAAGAGAAATAGCTAGCATTGAGTATCGTAGCATATTTACAAAATTGACATCTGGAGTAACCATTGGAATTCTGGAATACATTTTACCAGCATCTGGCAAGTCAAATAAATCACCCATTAATCGTTCATTTTCATTCTAAAACATAATTATGTTTACAAATCGATCAAAATCGCTTGAGATAAATTATCAAAGAACTTACTCTTTTAAAGTCTAGGTGGTCTAGGGCAGTAGAACATACATCGGCAATTTTTTCTTCAAGAATGTGGAACTGTTTTTCTACATACTTTAAAATCTCCCCCAAATTTGTATGACAAATTTGTACGCCCTTTACTAAAACTTGCTGCGCCGGACTCAAGAAAAATGGTGTATTAACAATAACAGTTAAATAGAGTTTAGGCTGAAAAACAGTTGAACAGCCAGGCACTGAAAACTACAACAAACTAGCTAGAATAGTTCATATGGCACACATTATCTGTAGCCTTTCTTAAAGGTATAATTTAAACTACATTGAAGCAAATTATGAATGAACAAATAATCAAATTACTTACTTCTCTACAAAGTCCTTCAATGCTAGTTTTAAAACAATTTAAAATCTCATCAAAAAGAATTTCATCCTTCTGAGTATCTACATTGGCATGAGAAGGGCTCATATCTAAACAATATACAAATCTATAACTTTGAGCTAGAAATTTGACTTCAGTACGATAAGTTACTAGAAATCTATTACATTTTATTGCAAGGCTTTGCTCTCTTGGTATAGCAGATATCACTTCCAAATGGTTAGATGATTCTATCTATAAAAAATATGAGTATTTTTAGTCATAGCATTGAACAGTAGTAGATATATATTTGACAAATGAATTGTTTCAACCCTGACTACGTGAAATATTTCCATAATTATTAAATAACACCAATAAATAACAAATTCCACAACATAAATTTCACAAATAACATTTGTATCGTAAGGAGTAATAAATATATACAGGGTGATTGATTAGTGCGATAAAGTCCAGTATCTCCTATGTCCTTCTATAAATTAGAATAAAAATTGGATGGACCATAGTCACCATTAAGCGTTATATTTTAAAATTAGTTTTAATCTTAATCATAACCTCGTGCCAGACCAAAGTTAAATTTTTTTTAAATAGAGCACCCTGTATTTTATTTTAAATTTGAAATCTGTTCCACTTCCCCATTACAACAATATAAGGTTGTAATGTGTTATATGTGGTGTTTAAAAAGTTATAACCACTTTTTTAAAAATCGTGAGAAGTTCAACGCCATGTGAGTCAAAATGCAAATCCATTATTTCCTCTCTTTTTTCAAATGGATCACCCTGTATTTTATATCACTATCGAAAAGAACTAATATTATGAGAACATTTTGATATATCTTGATTTTTATATTCAAAGTATTGAATAAGTATCTAAATGTTAACCAATAAGTTGGCCATGACTTATTTGACAAAAACTGACAGTTTACTATTATTGTCTGTTTAATCAGTTTCAGTTAAGTTGTATCCTTGTTGCTATTTTTAAAAATTTTAACTAGGACAGAAATGAATTTTTCGCAAGAGGAAATGATATATAGTTATTTCCTAACAGGTCTTACCACCTAATTATAAGGACAGTAGCTTATTTAACAATTTAACAACTATAATAATATTTTTAGTTTAATATAAACGAACAAATTCAAAATATAATATACCAAATACAAAATATAATATACAAAATGCAAAGCTGATAGAATCAAACTGAATGTCTTATACTGCGGCACTTTTTAAATATTTATACATTTCTTGTCTAAATTGTGACAATGGAACAATAAAATTGATTTCTGTCAATTGATCTACATTGTTAGCTAACCATAGCAAGGAATTCAGAGGTGAGGAGAAGATAGAAGATGCTAGAATTCCAAATGGAATAATACATCTTGTTACCCTTTGGGGTATTTTAAAATGTATTAAAGACAGTAGAGCACTAGAATTTGTAATTGTGTTTACCAACTTATACAAGAAAATCATTGCTCATAGCTGTCGTCTAGACTGTAAAGACATTATGTTAAATTCTATATGTAATCTTGTTGTTTTAATCATTGTATAGTCCGGCCATTTTCTGTATTTCTTAAAATAAAGATATCTCAAGAATCTGTTTTGCACTCTCTCAATAGCTTCTAAGTGTACTTTTGCTTGTTCGTCCCAAATGAGAGATGCAAAGTCTAACTTAGGTCTAACCAACTCGTTGTATGTATGTAAATTGGGGTGACATTCACTGAGACCTAAAAGATCTATTGTGCCCCCCAACTTCTACTTAGTTCCTGAGGAAAGTCTCAAAGACTGGTACATTCTTCTTCCTCCACTATTTTGAGCTTTTTCAGGTGCCCATTCAGGCGACAACGTCCCGTAAGGATCCCTGTTAAAACTCTTAGTGCAGTTTTACTTTGACTTATGCATTCATTTGATCTCAACAGGTTCTAGTCACCAAGAAGAATCTTTGATTGTCTAAGTCCTACTAGATCTTTCCAATGGTCAGATCTTCTCTTTTTTTCGGCATTGCCTATTTCTTCCAATATTACATTGGAGCTGATACCGCAAAAGGGTTCCGGCCCCCAAAGGGGTGTTCCAGTCCCCCTCTTTGCTAGTTCATCTGCTATTTCATTTCCTTCAATCCCAGTGTGTCCTGGAATCCACAGTAAGGTGACTATATTGTTCTCGCCTTGTTCATTTAGTTTGCCTATGCATTCCCACACCATTTTTGAACTGATAACACAAGAGCTCAGTGCTTTAATGGCTGCTTGACTATCCGACATTATGATAATCCTATGCCTTCTATATCCTTTATCAATATTGAACTGAGCACACTTTCTTATGGCGTGAATTTCCGCTTGAAAGATACTCGGGGTTTTTCCCAAGCTTTCAGAGTGTTTGGTTCCTGGCCCGTACACTCCTATCTCAGTTCCTTCTATTGCTTTTGAGCCGTCTGTGTACCATTGAATGGCATTCTTTCCAAGTCTGGTAATGGTATTTGGATCCCATTCCTTCTTGTTGCTTAATTCCGTAACGAATTTCTTTGAAAAGTTATACTTTTTCATCATACCATCTTGTGGCATGTCCCAGGTTTTCTGATTTCTAAGAAGTAAGGAGGTAGTTTTTTTTAATGATTCCCTCTCTACTTAGTCTGTATCTTGTTCTTTCTTCAACACTTTCCACCACCATATGTAGTGGTGCGAGGTTGAGAATCACTTCCATGGCTGCCGTTGGGCATGTTCTCATTGCTCCTGTAACGCACATACAGGCTAGTCTTTGAATTTTGGAGAGGTTTTCTCTCGTTGTCAATAGGCCAGCTCTACTACTCCACGCAATGGCTCCATAAGTGATAATTGGTCTCACTATGGCAGTGTACATCCAGCTCAGGATTTTTGGGTTACAACTCCAATTTCTCCCTGCCAGATTCCTGCACACTTTTTTACGAGACATGGACATAACAGAACACTTATTAATATTAAACTTTAATTGGTTGTCAATATGTACTCCAATATGTTTTGGATATTGGGAGAATGCAATAAAAATGCATTGCTCTCAGTAAGAGTTTATAATTCACGTTTTCCTGAGAGGAGACAACCATCAAAAAAAAGCTTAGAAAAATTAATTGATCGTTTTACAATTACTGGTTCAGTAAACTACAAAAAGGTTGAACGAGCATTATTTCCAAGTCTGGTAATTATGCTGGGAACCAGTTCCTTCCTGTTATTGTATTGTGTATAGAATTTCTTTTAAAAGTTACACCTTTTCATCATTTCTACAGTAGTGGTCAATTTAGGACATGTTAATATTATTTATTATATTTCCTTGTGATACACCTCGTTTTATTTCCACCTCCTCAGACACTAAGTTATGGATTTTGACCTTTTGCCTTCAATTTGTTAAATAGTTTGAAATCCATGCGATACTGTACCACTAAACCCTGCTCTTTCTAACTTCTTTAAGAGTCTGTTCCTGTCGACCGATTCAAAGGCCCTTTGGGAAGTCCAGAAAAACATATTTTTATTTAGATTTCCTTTCAAATCATCCAGCACACATTGTAAAGCAGTTTCGCATGAATGTTTACTGCGAAAACCCGATTGGACTTTGGTTAAAAATTCGTTTCTTTCTATGAAATCAACAATTTGTTCATAGACTACTTTTTCTAAAAATGTTTCAAAGCAGCTAAGCATATTTATTGGTCTGAGATCAGAAGCTTTATTAGATTTTGCAAATTTAGGAACTGGTACAATGGTGGAAACCTTGATATCATCTGGAACCTTTCCAGATTCTAAAGAAGTATTGATAACATTTATCAAGGGTTTAGCAATATTGTCATAGGTATTTTTTATAAATGCCATGCCTATATCATCTGGACTGATTTTATTGGGCATTGAGAAAATAATTTCTTTAAGCTTACTGAAATCAATTAAAGCAAATTTGGAAAAGTTACTATTACTTCCCCAATTAATATTAATGGGGAAGTCTGGACCACTTTTATCAATTTTATCCATAATTTTATCAATACTCTCAATGTAGAATGAATTCAAATTACCTGATGGTATATCTTCAACTCTATCTATCGTTTTATGTTCAATTTCAATTTCTAAAAAATCCATATTGGCCACATTATTTGCAACCAACATTTTTAGTGTTTTCCACAATTCCGTGGTATTATTTCTACAGTCATCTATCTTATGCTCGTAATATTTCCGTTTTTCATTTCTTATTACCCTAACAGCAAGATTTCTTTTCTCTTTATAAATGTTTTTATTCTCTTCTGTTCTATTATTTATAAAGTTCTTATAGCTTCTATCTCTGTCCTCCACTGTCTGCTTCACAGTATAGTTCCACCACTCCTTATATCTTGGGTAAATTGTTATCAATTTTTTAGGAGCTACTTCATTGTATATATTATAATATATTAATAATTTCATTATAGAAGCATTGATATTTTTTATTTATATCGGTTTCCCTAAAATTCCAAGTAACAGCTGTTACTTCTAATTTCTGATTAATTGCAGAATAATCTATGTTTCAGCCTCTACTTTCAATTGTTTGTGTTGCTACTTTAGATTGAACTTGTTTCG
This sequence comes from Lochmaea crataegi, assembly GCA_947563755.1. Lineage (NCBI taxonomy): Eukaryota > Metazoa > Arthropoda > Insecta > Coleoptera > Chrysomelidae > Lochmaea > Lochmaea crataegi. The sequence continues at coordinate 32,660,872 of OX387422.1, read as the reverse complement.
GTCAACATTAAAATGTGTACTTATTTTAGGTGTTTTAATCACATCAGCAATCAACATATCTGTATTTGTTATTACCCAGTGTAATAGAGATCCGTCATTACTATATTTTTTAAGCTTAAACTAGTTATAAGATTTTTTAAAGATACACTATTTGATGAGTTTGAAAAATAATCCACGTTAAAATCGCCTGTTATAATTACACTAAAATTTTTATCACATACATTATTTTCACACCAGGTTTCAAAAAAATTATAAAAAACAGCATAACTACTGTTTGGCGATCTATATAGAGAAACTATTAAAAAGGTATGTTTGTTAATAGTAATACATAAAGAAAGAAACCAGAAATTTTTATGTACTGTAGAAATGCGGACATCTTTAAACTGGCTCTCAATTAACGATATGTTCCTGCTCCGAACATTACTTTTTATACTTAAAATAAAAATAGGTCACGCGCCTGACTATCTCCAGCATAAAATTACCTACAACCATCATGTTCACACCCATAATACAAGACTTAAAAATGATTTTTATATTAGAACCGTCAACAACAAGCAAGCTCAGAATTCAATATTTCTTAAAGGTTTACAGCAATTTAATAACTTGCCAGAAGAAATAAAGAAATTAGCAACAATTAATGAATTCAAACATAAACTAAAACAATATTTGTTATTTGTAGCAGATAATTTGGGTATATTGGGGTATTTGTTATTATTATTTTGTGTGTTGTTTATTTTATTTACATATATTACATTGTGAAATTGTATTGACTGTGTTTAGTTGTTTTTTGACTAAATAAAGCATATATATATATATATATATATATATATAGGATAGTCTTTGCGGACTAATTAGGTATAAAACCAGAAATATTGGGGAAACGGCAAGTTTATAAAAGTGAACTCTTCTTACTAATTTAACAAGCCTTCGGAAACTTTTATTTCCATTATCAAGTTACAGTAAATTGAGGATTGATATAAAATGGTAAATATATATTAAATGCTAAAATTGGTATTTGAATTTTTTTAAAAATATTGAAATATTGTCATTATGACAGATAAACAATTTCATTTTTTTCCTTCTAATATATATATATATAGGAAATAGTTTGTTGCCGATACTAGTTAGGTCAAACAGGACATTTATAGATATTTTAAAATAAAAATAAATTAGTTTAAAAGTAAAAAAAAAACATCAATTACTTACAACTAAGTGAGGTTATTCACAATATCTATAAATCTGTATAAAATGGAGAAAAAACATGTTATATAATTTCCTTTATCAAAAAAATTAAATAAAAAATAAAACTTTCAAAATTGACATTACGACATCGATGTTAATTTTTAGTAGTCATAGAAATGTCTTTAAATATGTTTAGTATAATGAAATAATAATTGGTAAGTTAATATAAAGGAACAGAATTCTCATCTTCAATATTTGAATTTTTTGTTTTTTTGTCAAAAGATAATAAATAGCTATAAATTGTACTAAGTTTTTGAATATCTGTTCTTTTATTTAAGCAATTATCTTCTTGAGATATGAATGTCATTTCCAGGAAAATCCTTTTAGAGTAGTTGTTTTCTTTATGTAAAATTTCAAAGTTTTTATAATCTATTATATGATTTGTAGAAAAAACATGTTCAGCTAATGCTGATCTTTCTGGATATAATCTTGCATCGCTCTTATGTAGAGCTATACGTTTAGTTATTTTTTGTGATGTTTCACCTACATATACATATTTACATGTAGAGCAAGTCAATCTATGCCTACACCAGATTTTCATATAGTTAAATACCCTTTGCATGATGTCACAAAGGGTATTTTCAAATATTCCCCTTGCTGTTATGACAATGTTATGTGTTTACTAGTCCTCGTCTCTCTACTCTAGTAGTGAGCAGTTCCGGTTGTGCTATTTACACCTCTTTTATTAAATGCACTTTTGACAGCCTCTTGTGGAGTATTGTTAAAAGCTCCTTCTATGTCCAAAAATGCACATAGGTACTACAGTATCTTTGTTAACCAAGGCACCTCCGATATCCTCCATCAGCTGTACCAGTGCAGTATTCGTAGATCTATCTGCTTGGTAAGCATGCTGATGTGGGTGGAGAGGTAGTCTCTCTAGGCTAATTAGTCTGAAGGACTTGCTGTGTCCCTTTTACTGCTTTTGGAATGAAGGTGACTATTGCCCTTCTCCTTCTGGGCACAATATATCTTTTAGGTCTCAGTGAACGTCACCTCAATATACATACATTGCCCTTCTCCACCAATTTCTAAGCTCCATCGACTAATTCTAGCCAAATGTGGTAGAATTTTGTCTTGCCCTTGCTGGAGCAATGCTGGGAAAATTCAATCGGCTCGTGAGGCCTTACAAGGCAGAAAGGTATTCATGGCCCATTTTTGGCTTTTGGTTACTACAAATGTGCCTAGCCATTGTAGTGCCTTCTCTTGAAAGTCTGTTGTCCTCAAGAGGATTTACTCCCCTATTTGGGTTACTTTATATTTTATCTATGAGAAGTATTGTTTATGGTCCACAAAACTTTGACAGGACCTGGATACCCGTAAATTTTGTTTATAGGATTGTTCTGGCAGTAAATACTTCAAGTCACCAACATTATATGAGCATCATTGCGGAATTCAATAGAAATTGTAATACTCTCTGTGAAGACAATTATTCTTTGATAATCCTTTTCAACTATTATTTCTCTTATGGGTCGAGATAAAAAAGTACATGTCTTTTTATACATAGGTTATCCATTTACTGACAAAAGGTTGGTCTAGCCCAGGGATTCTCAAAGTGGTCTATATTGACCCCTTGGTCCAGTTTCTTATTGCTTATTGTCTAATAAAACATTCAACTCTCTCATTATTGCATAGTTTCACCTGTCCTGGCCTTCTAGAGTAATTTCCTACCTTATTCAAGTGTCTTAACATATGACATGCATTATGTCTTGTTCAGATACATTCCTTGCTCAATTCATTTTTTACTAATATTTACGGGGTTAAAAACTAAACAGACTACCAATATTACTTTTAAGAAAGGAACAATTTGTAAATATACTTTTAAAGAAAGGACTGCACAAAATTGTTTATCTTCCAACAAATACTTTAAATCTGTAAATCTAAACAGATTGTTTTGACAGTTGTCATTAACAATTATACCTTGTTTTTAAACTAAGAGGAGTGATTTGAATTTAAGTTGGCATTTCTGCTGCCTAGTGATTGGTCAGATTGCAGCCCGTTTCACACAGCTCTATTGATGCAACTGACAATGACATTTGTCAGTTTTGTGTTTATTTATATGAAAATATGCATTACTTCAATCTAACTATACCACTTTTTTTGCGTTTGTTGTTGATTGTTTTATTTTTAACAAAGTATTGTATTCCAACCAAGTTAAGTGCTATTTTTATTATTTATTCAGTTTGATAATATAAGTTTCCAAGTAAAATCTTATTTAATGATGAAATAAAACAATTTAATTAAATTAATTTAAACAAATTAAATTGTTTTACTTCATCATTTAGTATGGATCTCCATCAAGTAAAAGCCTCATCTATTCAAAATCTTATTTTTCTAAATATTTTTACATAAAGTTTTATATACATTACAGTATGATATTATCGCATTTTTCGATATCAAAACCTCTGTTTACTTTTAGTTTGTGCTATTCCTAAGCGTCAAATGTAAATAAAGAATAACTGAAACATACAATTTCATTTTCTACGTACTTATTTATCCTCAAATTATTAACAAATTTTACATAAACTACCTATTATAACCATACATTTTTTCCCAATAATGTGTCATTTGCTTACTACTTTCGCCATGGCCTGTGGCCAATGATTATTCGATATTTAGACATGCCTTGATCCGTTATTGGCTACGACAACTACCAGCAGTACAAAACATATTTCACGTAATTTTCAATTAGTTCAAAAAGTCTGAACACGACCCTTTCGGAACACTCTCCCAATCTAGTTACTTTTAGTGGTGTGTTTGAGGTTTCCTAAAATGCTCCTCCTAGTTTAAAAACAATTAAGGTACAGACAAAATTTGCATAACCAACTTCAAAGCTGACATCTCAAGATTTATTTTTAGGACAATTTAATTTTTACATTAATTTTGTCAAGGAGTCTATATCCAACACATTAAAAGTGTTATATGCACAATAAAACCACATTACAAAACAATAGAATTATTGAATAATAGGGGAATTACTTTGTAATGCAGATTATAAGTTTGTTCCAACAACAATCAGAAACTGTCAGCAGCAGGTCATAGCCAATAACGAGTTTACTTTCGAATAATTCCTTTCACTGATTGCAATAGTCGACTATACTCTGACAGTTTCTGATAGTTGTTGGAACAAACTTCATACCTCATATCAAGTTGTATCTAGATAGACATATGGGCAATTAATTATCTATATATAAACACTTACTAATTTTGGACTAGGAGTAACTATTGTATTTAAATGATCCAACAGCCACTGCAAACGGGATGCTCTTGAAACAGCAATATCCTTCTGCATTAATAAAAACACTGTTTTTGCTTCCAAAAATGATGGTTGATGGTCTTCCAAAAAGGGATAGTCCGACAAGTATATTTCCCCATTTTCTAAAAGATTTAATTTAGGTACCACTATAATTTTCAACATCGCAGTAATACAGAGACAATTTAAATCTAATTTATCAAGACTTATTAATTGCTGTTTAACTGTTTGTTGTGTAATTACTTAAAGTTATTATTTTATCAGTATTTTGTCACGCATTATGAGATTTCTGGGTTAAATGAACTTACCCGATATAGATAACTCAACCCCCTCATCAGAACATTGACTGTGGGAATCAAATTCCATCATAACACAACAATAATGTGTTTCACATGTCAATTGATTCCTAAAATAAAATGAAAACCACTATCACAGAAACGATCAACTTACAATAAAATTAATTAAAATATAAATAAACATCCTATAAGCACAAAACAAACCTTTTTCAGATCAGACACCCTCATATTATAATATTCCTCAAGTAGAATAAATTTTCTATCAATAAGATATGAACGATTTATCCATAGTAAACATCAACAAACAAATATTTACGTTGCATTACTTTAAAAGGACTACTACATCACGAGCCATCTTATCATATTGCGAGAACATAACATAACCTCTATTTTCGTATTGTTTACTTTTGTTTTTTTTAAGTGGTGTTGATCTTGTAGGTTATCAGATGGTGTTGGTAGGTTTTGAAATAAGTCGGTGCAGTTGGTCCTTTGAGTTCAACAAAACCATAAATAAAAGGACGCACCAATTGATCTATTATTTGTTATCACATCAATACCGTATCACAGCATATCACTATTCACTTTTCATTGCCATGCGGGAGATTTAAACATACACCAGACATTCTAATATCGTATTTCATAAAATATTTCCAACGTTTTGTAATAAAATTAGGATCTGATTTAAATATACCTTGCAAACCAATGTTAAGTTGTGAAACATCCGAAAAATATAATCTTAATTAGATAACATGTTTTAATAACGAAATTTCGTCGATTTTTAGATAGGTAGGTATTATAACATGTAGCGGCATAATGTAACTTTTAATACACTTCAGATATCAAATAATTCATGTTTACAATAAAGAAATAAATAATTTTTGTTCTAAAAATAGTAAAGATCATTATCCTTGAACAACTTCAACACGTGAATCAAATAAAAATGCAAATTATATGCCAACTAGTTATCTATTTAATATATAAAATTTTTTATCCAGGAAAACGCTGAAAATTTGTGAAGCAGTGTTTTAATCAAATTTAAATTGTACCTCACTCATATTTTATCATTTAAATATATGAAATTGAGAAAACTCAATTTAGAATGAATGACGCAGTGCCATCTGTACGTTACAAATGTAATTTATGACATTGAATCCTAACGTTGAGTGCGGTGTAACGATTTTGTGCCGCAAAATGAAGTTGGCGGAAAGATGTCGCCACTCGTCGCATTTTCTCTAGGAATTTGTAGTCTTATACCATTGTATAAGTTATACAATGCTTACAGACTGACCCAATTCAAAAAAGATAAACCTTCAAGTTTTTTTTAAATTTCCTAATAGAAATGAAAATATCCTAAATGAGTGGGAAAAAAATTTTGGTAATATAACTATTTGGAATTTAGAAAAGTGCTAATTAGTAAATAAAGTTTTGTGTGAAAAACATTTTAGTTCTTTAGACTTTTTATTATTGTACAACAAAAACGAAAGATTCTAAGGAAAAATGCTGTACCAAAAAGTTATTGTGAATGTATGTTTTTATAACTTTATTCTTTACGTTAGGTTGGAGCGAGAGGGGTCGCGCAGCAAAAAATCTGACCGTTACGTGGTTAGGTTCTATGTGAGTGGGGCCTTCTCGCCACCTCCACTTCGACCCCCGTTGGGTCTATTGTGGCTCACCCCTAGGGATTATAATTCACCCCACAAGCCTGTGCTTCTGACGAAGTCCATGGTTGTATTTGGTGATACTTTTTTGAAGTCGCTCGGCTCTAAGGTACTAGAACCGAATATGTTATACCTTACCCTGCCCAAAGCTGGGCATGAGCATAGTATGTGCTCAGCAGTTTCGTCTTCCAAATTACAGAACCGACAATCCGAGGTCTGAACCAAACTAATCTTCTTTAGGTGGTAATTTAGTCGACAATGTCCTGTAAGCAGTCCCGACAGAATGCGTAGGTTTGTTCGACTCCATTCCAGGATCTGCTTATTTTTTGTACTCGGGGGGTTGTATATGAACGCCTTCAAGTGAGAGAGCTCCGGTATTTCTGCCCAGAACGTGAAGGTTTTCCTCTCCGCCCAGATAGCTATGGCTGATCTAGCAGTGCTTTCCGCAATGCCAAAAAATGGTTCAGGTCCGATAAATAGAAACTCTGATCCCTTCTTTGCCAGAGTGTCGGCCTTCTCGTTGCCCTCCACTCCTCGATGCCCCGGCACCCAGGTCAAAGTGACTCTGTTTTCCGTGCCTAGTATATCAAGGGATTGTAGACAGTTATATACTAGCTTAGATTTTATCCTGTTCGAGCTCAGTGCTTTAAGAGCAGCCTGGCTATCTGACAGGATGTGTATCTTCTTTTTAACAACAGGTTGATTCATCAGCTCTTCTGCAGCCAGTTCAATGGCGTATACCTCAGCCTGAAAGACGGTAGCGTACCTACCCAGGTTGGCTGTGATTTCAACTCTGGGTTTCCTGCTGAAGACCGACGCTCCAGCCCCGTTTCCGGTTTTGGATCCGTCAGTGTAAATCACGTAGTCCGTTTCCAGGAAGGAGATTTCTTCGCTGTCCCATTGGTCTTTCGTGGGAATGAGGACCTTAAAGGGCTTATCCACGTGAAGTTTTGTGACAGAGAGATCCGAAGGGCATCCCCAGAATGTGGTGATTTTGTATTTCCCTCAGCATTCCCGAGTGATCCCTCAGAGTCTCTCCATTTATTTGCCTCTCCACTGATATCATTCTATGAGCTGCTCTCCTGGCTTCCTTCTCCAAATGAATGTGGAGAGGAATTATTTGCAGGAGGGCTTCCATAGCTGCCGTTGGTGTGGATGGCATTGCTCCGGTAGTGGCCAGGCATGCTGTTCGCTGCAAGCCTTGCAGATTTGCTCTAGCTGTCTTTTGCAGACTTTTGGTCCACCAGACAGCTGAGCCATACGTGACCATTGGCTTAACCATTGTTTGGTAAATCCAGTAAATCTGTTTGGGGTTCATACCCCAAGATTTTCCACATACGCTTCTGAGATTCCAGAGGGATAGTCTGGCTTTGTTTATCACTCTTTCCAAGTGGGCGTTCCAGGCGAGTTGTTCATCTAAAATTACCCCTAGATATTTCACCTCCGTCGCAAATGGAATGCTCACGCCGCCTAAAATTGGCTGGCGGAGTCGCTGTAATTTTTTCCTCTTCGTGAAGGGAACAATTACGGATTTGAGGGGGTTCACAGACATCTCTTCCCTCTCGCACCACCTATGCACTATGTTTAAGGCCGTTTGAAGGATGTTAGAAATGGTCTCTTCAAATTTGCCTCTAATAATTATTACTATATCATCAGCATATCCCTGCACATCTATCCCCTGACTGGATAATTCACCCAGGAGATCGTCAACCAGTATTGACCACAAAAGGGGGGAAAGCACCCCTCCCTGAGGGCAACCCCTGGCCGCCATACCCCTTACCGTGACTCCATTCAGTGATGTAGTGATGTACCGGTTTGATAATATGCTTTTGATCCAGTACCGGATTGGTCTGCAGATTCCTCTGCGCTCCACCGTTCTCCATATGGATTCTGGAAGGGCGTTATTAAACGCTCCTTCTATATCTAGGAAGGCCGTCAGTGCTATTTCCTTGTTGCCAAGGGAAGGGCTGATTTTCCCCACTAGATTGCTTAACGCCAAATCTGTAGAATTGCCCGATTGATAAGCATACTGGGAGGGGTTTAGCGAATACTCTCGTAACCTTCCTTCCCTAATATGCTTGTCTAACATTTTTTCTAGACATTTCATTAAGAACGAGGTCAGGCTGATCGGATGATAGGATTTGGGAAGTGAGTTATTCACTTTCCCAGTTTTCCGTATAAATACAACCCTCGCCACTGACCATTCTATGGGGATGTACCCCCACGCCAGACTAGCTCTCAGTAGCTTGACCAAATGGGGTAACAGCTCTCCACTGCCCTGTTGTAGCAGAGCAGGAAAAATGCCATCCTCCCCAGGTGATTTGTACGGTGAGAAATCGTTCATAGCCCATACAATTGCCGTTGGAGTGACTACGTTTGTTGCCAACTTCCAATCTTCCTTTTTGGGTCGTTCTGTCGATCCCGTTGGAAGTGAAATGGGTGACTGTTTCTCCAGAAACCGACTACCGGGAATGTGAGTCTGAAGCAGTAGCTCCAGGGTCTGCCTTGCAGAGTTCGTATTTTATTGCCCCAACGCCCTGTGCCGGATCTCTGGAGAGAGCCTTGACGAATTCTGCAGCTGACAGGTAAATCTGATATACTCTGACAGAATTTTCTCCAGGACTCCCTCTTGGCTTTCCTAATCGCCTTATTGTACTCTTTTAGAGCCATACGATATTGTTCCCATAAGCCTTTTTCTTTAGCTCGGTTGAAGAGTTTCCGAACTTCTACTCGTTTCCAAATCTCTGCTCCACCACGGTGATCCTCTGTGGTCTCTCTTCTCGTTCAGTGGGCAGTCTTGTTGATAGGCCGATAGAATGGCGGTTTTCAATTGATTATTCGCCTCCTCTATCTCTGCTCTATTCTTAATAGTACCAATTATGTTTCCCAGGCCTTCCTGGAGGGTTGAGCGATAACCGCTCCAGTTAGTGCATTTTGGGTTCCGAAATTGGACTATGGGTCTTGCCCCTGTGTTCACGTCGAATCTTATGTGTCTGTGGTCTGAACAAGACGGCTCCGTAGATACGTGCCAGTTAACGATTTTAGTACTAATGAAATTCGTGCTTATCGTTAAATCTAAAACTTCCCTGCGAATTTTATTCACGAAAGTTGGTTCGGAGCCAATGTTATTTACTACTGGGAGGGGCCAGTTATATTATATAGTTATATAAAGACTCACCTCTTTCATTTGTGTCCGTACTTCCCCAGTCCAAATGGTGGGAATTTGCGTCACATCCAATGATCACCTGGGTGTTGTTCCTCCTGCCGTAGGCGATTAATTCTCGGACTACCGCTGGGGGATGTTCTTCTCTTCTGTCATCAAGTAAATAAGCAGAGCAGACTATAATGTCCTTTCTGCCGTTGCCCTCTGATGATGAGAGTTGGACTGCAACCATATCCTGGGTGCAGTAACCGGTTAACAGAAAATAGTTTATGTTATTTCTGATAAGTAAACAAGCCCGGGGTTTACAGCCTGAGGGGCTGTGTACTACTTTACCAGAACAGTTTCCCAGTCCGCTGATCCGTCCTGTGTTGGAAATCCAGGGTGCCTGGATGAAACCCTCGTCGATCTTCTCCATGTCAAACCTCCGCCCAAGGACATAAGTTGCCGCTTTGGCGTGGTGAATATTGGCCTAGACATCTTATTGTGGAAGCCATTTCGAGGACCTAGGAAGGGAAGGGGGATTAACCCCCCTTTTTACCTAGCTTTTCCGCCTTACAAACCTTTTTAGACTCCTTTCGTGGAGGGAGATTTTTTCCCTTCCTTTCCAGGGTCCTTTTGGGCTCCGCGGACCTGACCGTTGTTTCGGTGCTGGCTTTCTCTTTCGAGGCTCTTGCTTCTTTGGATCGTACCAAGATTTGACCGAATCCAAAGTAAGGGCGGAACTCCCACCGCTCCAGTTCCCTGTAAGAATCGTCTTCCAGGGAGAATGTCCAGGTCTGACCTGGGCCCGTGTTCACCCGGTGTAGAATAGTCCACCCCTGGGTTCTCAGTCCCTGGTTTGATCTGCGTAGGCGTTTTAGCACCTGCTCCCCCTCCAGCCTTTGTGACGCTTCATCATCAGGGATGAAGGCCACACAGATGTGGGGTTTGGGTAGCTCCTCCTTCTGCACCAATTTTAGCTTGCGTCTTTCCAGGGACTTAGGGAGGATATTTCTCCCTCCAGCCACTGAGACGTTGCCAGATCGGCGCATACCAGAATCAGGATTCCAGGCCGAATTGTGCAACTCTGGAAGCGAAATTGCGGACCCTTGTCGTCCGGAAGGCTTTCGATAGCTTTCAGAATTGCTTTTTGCAGCAATTTCAGCTGTTCATTTGTCAGCAGGACATTGGGGTGATCCGGGTGAATGATTCCCACCTTCACACTTTCCGCTGCTGCTTTGAACGATGGCTTAGAACTCGCCGCACTCTCCGAAGGACGTGGCTTTTTTGCCTCCGTCTCCGGGGTACTACCTTCGGATATTTGCCTTTTACTGGATGAGGCCCCAGCAGGAGGAGATTTTATGTTTCCTCTCCCTTTGTGCCGTTCATCCGGCTTCTGTCTTTTGCTGGATGTGGCAGCAGAAGAAAGGGATATTTTGTTCCCACTTTTTTTGTGCCGTTCATCCAGCTCCTTGACTATCTGATCAACGGCGGTTTGGTACGGAACCCCGCTCTTGATCAGACGGCTTAGCCGTTTTCTTGAAGCGCTAGCAAATCTGATCCTTTTATTAAGGTTCAGATCCACCACCGCTTGCTCTAAATCTGCCCCTGTGGGGGTATCCTCGGGAGGATTGTGAGGAGGGGTTGCCAGCAACTCCCTCTCTTCCTGCTCCGATCTGGGGATTGGTGAAGGGGCAAAGACTGCCACCTCCATGTCTTCCTCCAGTGTAACGTGGAGAATATCCCCTTCGTTATTTTCTTTATTTTTTTTAATACTTTTTAGGTCCATCCAGATCCCACGAGTAGTTGGGGAAGTAAGTGTCCACTGCAGCCGAGCCCCGCAGTACCGCAGTGAGGCAAAATACTCCAGGAGGTTGCCTACTATCCTGGAGGCTCCGTTCGAGATAATTGTTTGTACTAGGAACAGCTACCGTACATTTGTACTCCCTTCGGCACGGTTCGCATAACACCTTGGGCTTAAGCCTATTGAGCCACTTCTTAGTTGATCCCCAGTGATGCTGTGCCAAAAACCTCCAACACCTCCGAGGACCGTAAGCCCCTCCACCAACGACAAGGTCCTGTGACTCCTAGGAGAGCACCGTTACGTGACACCTATAAGTCGGTAATAGGTCTGGCGCTGGGGGATCGCGCAGCGGGGGATGTTATGTTTTGATGTGAAACATCTATAGGCGGGGGGTAAACCTGATTTTTGGCGTGGCGAGAATTGCCCTGGCGACGCTTCGCCACGCTATATGATGGTATATATGTATGTACTATACATAGTTCATACGTAGTAGCGTGTGAGATGGGGCAACGCGATGCCATGCGCAAGCGACTGTGCGCAATCTCTCTTGCCGCACTGAGCTCGCACACCTGTAGGTGTGAAAAATTGTCAAAAATGGTCAATAATTGTCAAAAACTATCAAAAATGGTCAAAAATTGTCAAAATTTTGAAAAAATGGTTAATAATTGCCAAATATGTTAAAAATTTTGAAAAAATGGTTAGTAATTGCCAAATATGTTAAAAATTTTGAAATATGGTCAAAAATTTGGAAAAATGGTCAATAAAGTACTTAAAAAAATTATTTTCTTGTATGATACGGAATTATTTAAATATATTTTATATTGAAAATCTGTGCATGAACTAATGTCATTAGTAAGTTGTACCTATTGATTGGAAAATATAAAGTATTTTTCATTGTTATTGAACAGATTGAAGATTATGCATTGAGTTTTAAGACTTTGGGCTTCATCCTACACATGTTAAACCATTTCAGTATTCTGTTATAAGTTTTTGTAGCTTATTTACTGTTATTATGACTGATCAAAGCGATGTCCTCTAGATACTGCAATATGTATGTTTGCAAATTTAAATGTTCTGTTGCTAAATCATAGTTTGTAACAAGACAGTGACAGTGAGGAGCACTGGAGGAAGTCCTTGATGAATGTTTGGCATAAAACTGTTATTCACTTTTACTTGTGGTGTTCTATCATTAAGGTAGTTTTAAAGATTAATAGCAAGTATTTAGGACAGATCATTTCATACAGTTTGTTAAACATACCTCAGTTCCAAACACCAACAAACGCTTTAGTAATGCCTAGAAAAATAGCAGCACTATCATACCTCTAGACGGTTTGTATATTTGATGTTAGGTTCAAAAGTGAATGTATAGTTCAGCTTTTTCTCTAAAACCAATCTGATATCCTTCAGACATAATTTTTTTGTTTTCAAAATGTTTTGCCAGAATAGACAAAATTTACTCGGAATCCTATAGTGCCTATTGGTAAACCGAGCAGTAAATATTAAGTATCCTAATTACCTTATTTTAACATTAACAGTAAACTTATTACTTATAATAGTACCTGAGCTAGATATAAGTACGGTATCCGCCAAAATAAACAGTACCGAAACAGAGAGTGCTGTGGAGTTGTTTATGTAATATGGATTTGTCATATTTGACTTAATTGTCATTAGTTGATATATTAATAGTACGCTGCAGTTAAATTTGATTTAAAAATGGTTCTAACAACGGAAGAAAAAGTGTTTTTGGTAGAGCATTATTTTCGTTCATACGGAAAATAGAATAATTTCTCGGGGAACAGACTTCGAATATCCTTCTCATTCACCTGATCTGACGCCACCTGACGCATACATTTGGGGCATAATGAAGGATAAAATATATTTCACTCGGAAAATCCGCCGGCGAATATTGCCGAACTACGGGAAAGAATACAAAATATTTTTCGGCAGTTACATCAACCACTTTTTATAAATATGTTTATTGACTTACAAAATCGATATGAAGCTTGTTTGCGTCGAAATGGTGAACATTTTGAACACTTACATTACAGAAATTAAAAATTAATTTTTATTTTTATTTTCGGTACTGTTTATTTTGGCGGATACTGTATAACGGGCCATAAGATAAGTAGGTATTTAGAGACAAAATATACTGATTGTACCTACCTCCGAACAATGTCTAATGATCAAAGGATTGTATACTTTATATTTAGGTGAAAGAAGTTACATAGTGTGTAGTAAATTACTTCTCGTGCAACTCTCTGTATATTTAATATTTTCATAATTTCTTCCTGTAAAGGCTTGACCAGTTCGGAAGCAATCATCTTTTCGTTAATTTCATGGAAAAATAACCTGAAATATTACATATTATTAATTATATAATTGTTTCATTACTTCTTATTAACAGGACCAAATTTGTGTGTTATTAGAGCTTATGACTACTGGCTATTCATCTATACATACCTGCTTCTATGTTTTCAAACTGTATTTCTTCTAGTTGCAAAATATGATGCTTCAATTCTCAATTATTCAAAGGTCATTTAATATAGTAGGTACATTTGAAGTGGCATATTTCCTCCAAGCAGCATTCCAATTGATTTTTCCTTTTTTTTCTCCGTTTTTTCATATTTTTCTGTAGCTAATATTTTACTATGTAGGAAGCCAGATTCTGAAAAACTTTATACATAATCTAAACATAATATCTCTTTATTCATCTTCAATTTATTTTTTATAATTGGGCAATCCAACTTGTAAACTTGGTTCTAGAATATACCCACTTGCACGTAGGGTGTCTTTTTTATTCTTCAAATTTCTCTTTTAAAGACTTATACTCATTCTAACTGTGCTGGACCTTTAAATATGTTCTAAAATTCCATACAGAAGAGAAGACATGAGATAGCAGATGTTCGTATTTTTGATCACGTAAAAACATGAATACATTCAGCTAATTATTTTACCACAAAACGATCACAATTTTCGATATTTTTGAAAACGAGGACAAAAAACGGATTTCTTATTCACAATATTTTCCATTTTCATAACCGAACCTCGCTTACCTCATAGAATAATACTCACTTACCTCACACGCGAATAGATAGCAACCAATAAAACAGAGATAATGCTGAACCTAATTCAATATTTTATATATATGTATATATATATTTGTTAGTTATGTGCATTTGTTGCAGTTTTGTAAACATCCACATTTTTGAATTATTCGATCAACTGTATAGACTGTGAAGGCGCTGGTCGGTTTTCAAAAGCAACAACGAATAAATTTACTATTTCCCTAATCGAGTGACCTCCAAAATACCACGATAAAATTTGAATTTTTTCCTGAAGGATGTACATTTTGATTTCTCTACGAATTTATTTTATTTTGAAAAGTTTTGGGCTTGAACAGTACTCTCAGCTATCGACTGTTGTTTACTGACTGTCTGACGCTAATTAAATACCGCCCACAGTTGAGAATACGGAGTGGTGGGAATTGTACGATATGTTGTAGGTGTCCAAATAAACGATTGTAATAATCGTGTTTTTAATGTGTTGAAGCTTGATATGTTGGTCGACTTGTTCAAAAGCAGTTCTGATACAATGCTTAAAACTCCTATGTTCCATTTCTCATTGCATGTATCTGTACATATAGTAGTAGCCAGGGCCGGATCTACGTATGGGCTCCAGCCCAGGGCCCCGAATAATAAAATAATAAACCAATAAAAAAATACAATTCAATAATATATGTTTAATTTTTCCGAATACTCCTTTTTTTAGGAAAATGGCAAGTATTTTAATTATTTTGTGGGTCCCCCGGATATCGTTAGCCCAGGGCCCCCAAAGGTCGCGGTCCGGCCCTGGTAGTAGCTGTTAGCCAGGACCAAAAGATTATCTATGGGCACATGCGAATTTCAAATTTAAGCGGGATTTCGTCAGCCCACCATGCAAAAATGTTGTTAAGTCTTTAATAAATTAACGGGGATGCTTCAAATTACCAGCTCTGTGACATTTATATTCGAAACAAGGCTGCACAAGGTGAAAAAATATCAGTAAGCTTTCAAATAAAGATATTTGTTTTGAGATTCAAGCATCTACTGAAAAGGCCCATCTTTCGACCCTTGTATTGTCGGCGAATGTTCAATATGGAATAAGAAAATATATTATATTTTTAGGATTAATTAAGAGATAGATAGATATAGATTTTCATTACCAATTTTTAATACCAGAATTTAACCTTCCCCCGCATAGTACACTGGTAAATTTGACAGAGCCAAAAGTATTTTATAAACAATTGAGTTAGGAGGGAGTTACTTAGGTAATGTCATTGAACTAAACAAACAATGTATAGACAAATTAACAAAATTTTCTCTATGGTTCAATGCTTAATGTTACAAAATGGACATGTTGGTGCGCCGTTGCCAGCTCACACGATCATCGCAGAAGTACCGTTGGAAACGGACCAGTCCAGAGCCAAATTATGAAACAACAGGAACAGGATATACTATCCTGATATATATCGATATCCGTCGTTCGAACTGAAAGACTTAATATAGCCGCGAATTCGGGATCTCAACATGCACACACTAGGAATTTAACAAATAATATGGTTGTATTATTGGATGTAGTTTTTATTGCCATATGTCAGATTGTACATAAAAATAAAATAGTCTGGTAGATATACACTTTCAACATAATAACATATAATTTGATGCTATGAAAATAATTGACGTGGCAGTGCAGATAATAACAAGTTTTTTTTTAAATTAATGAAAACATTTCATTTCTACTTAGTTTAAATAATTACATAATTTGATACTTCATACAAGTTAATCTACCACTTATACACGAATATTAAGAATTTCCACGCTTCAATAAAAAAGTTATCTTCATAAACAAAAGATAAACAGTTCATTTTCGGTCTCTGATTATTGAAAGTGTTAGTTTCAGAATGTACATAATCTCGTTAGTAGGTATTGCAGTAAATTATTGTAGAGCTAATTGCAAAAACGTGTCGCTACAACTGGTTTCACACAAAGTTTTGATAGGGTAGCAGGTTGTTGTGAAAAAAATTCCCAGATAAGAAGTTTCCTAGGAAATCGTAGAATAATGGAAATATAAAATTTTTATTTGATATAAAAATATTATCTGGAAAACAAAGTTTCAACATTAAAAAAACATCGCAAACTGTAAATTTAAAAATTATTGTAAAAATGTCTTTAATCCAATAAAATAATTTTTAACGTACAAAAAATAACAAAGCTGTACAAAAATTAATATAGCTCAATATATTATAATATAGTGAGTTTTTGTTTTACCATATAATAAAAAATGGGAAACAACAAAGATATGGAGATCTCTGAACAATGAACCACCCAGAAGAGTAAAAACACAAATTGCCAAAACTCAACATTAAAATCCAATTCAGTTGTTTTTGTCACAATAACCTATTATTTAAAAATGAATCATCCAATGGCTTAATTCTTTTAGGATTTCTCAATAAATGTTCTTCAATTAATTTAGATGATTTAGATAAATGTTTAAAATGCAATTTACTTAAACTTTGATGACATTATAAGGTATCTCATGTAAACATTAATAAAGGTTTATAAACCGCATGTCAATCCGACAATGTCAGTGTCGTATCATTTAGTATGGCCATGTTATTCATTTACCCATCTAGTCAGTTTAATGATCGAAGGAGAAGATATATGATAATAGAAAGTGCATGTCTAACCTTGTATTGTGGGGATATTTTTGTAAATATTAAATATATGCTAGTCCCAGCTTTGTAAATATGCACTTGTCTTTGAGCCAGTACATCAAACCATACCTTTTGAGCTGTTTTCAAGTTAATGGTTTAAACAATTTAGTCACTAGCAACTGTTATAGTCGCGAAAGTGCTATCTACTTATTATAGAAATGAGGATTATTTGAGTAACTTTCGTAGTTGCTAATATCTTTCCCATGTTTCTAAATGAACTAAAATACATTTACATATTTTTTTTTACTGCCAGTAGAATTACTTTTGTGAATTCATTCAACCGTGGAATAATAACCAATGTAAAAGTTAGGATTTACTAGCACACAAACAATTGGAAATTTAAAAAAAAAATTATTGATTTTTTTTAATGTATTTTAAAACTTTATTATTAATAATATCGACATTTAATGCGAAATACTTAAAAAAATTTTTTTTCGATTGATTATAAACAATTAAAAATTGATAAAATTTAAAAAGAAAACACGTGACTATGAACGCGCCATGATTGCTCACCATAGTTGTGACGTCATAATGTTAAAGCTATTTAATAACAGTACAGCGTTTACGGCTATTACACGAGACTTGACAATAATATTGAAAATTTACTGCTAAAAAACGATTTGTTAGCTAATTCCGATTTGCTATGTGTGATAAAAGATTTATAAAGGCCAAGTCTGGTAATGTTCCTGGTGATATATTTATGATAACCAATTTTTTTTAAAATGACGTTTAATACTATGATTTTAAAGGTTATGATTTGAAGTCCAGTTGAAAACTGAACTCTACTTATTTGATTTGTATACTTAGATAAATAATAATTAATAACAATGAAATGTTATGAAATACTTACATCGAAGTGATCTTCACAACAAATAAATTCGATTTTGTTTTGGGATTATCACGGTGCACTGCTTGAAACCATTTATTTCGATGTTTTTCATCT
Organism: Lochmaea crataegi; assembly: GCA_947563755.1. NCBI lineage: Eukaryota > Metazoa > Arthropoda > Insecta > Coleoptera > Chrysomelidae > Lochmaea > Lochmaea crataegi. The sequence continues at coordinate 32,642,785 of OX387422.1, read as the reverse complement.
TCGGGAACATTTAAAAACATTTGGTCAGGAGTTCTTTTTGTAGAATTCGTACATAATGGTACAAAACAAGAACGATAACTTTTGTGGTTCGACATTTTCAATATAAAATTGAGTATTTAACAATGACAACAGACTTATCACTTCTGTCAAAGAATACACCACCACTTGGAACATAATCCATCAATTCTAACATAGAGTTCAAAATAATAGTTCAATTGAGTGATCGAAAGTAAATGATAAGTTCTGAATGGCATTGATAAATAAATATAATATTTTACATTATGTGAAATAGCAAAGATGAACAAAATCAAATTTTTTTATCCAAAATCTATTACTAAGGTTATGGCTATTGAGATATTGGCTTCAAACAAAGTGTATTTCCAGGATTGTACATTACTTATCTAGTAGGTATATTTAATCATGGAAGAAATGAACCTTCAATATGATTTGTACTTTCAATTCATGATGACAAATTTAAAAAAGAATTGGTACACTAATAGAACATTTAGCATTGTCTATCTATCAACTCATGTACTCAATTTATCCTATCTTCATTAGGTATCTGCTATAGCAGGTTAATGTGATAGAAATCAATGTTAATTTAAAAACCAACAATATCAATAACATTTAATATATAAATGGCTTTTGATGAAACAAAAAGAAATGAATGTAAAATGAAGTGGCCATAAGGTTTGTGCAATCAACTAGTTCAGTTTGAATAACTTGTACAAATGAACTGGGTTTTCTTTAGACTCCATCGGACTGTTGCTGATTGCCTTGGAACCATGAAGTTTCTTTATAAATGAACCACAAATCTGCCGCCCAAAGAAAGAAATTCAGAAATCCAAAGATCTGTGTAAAAACAATAATTAATATTTGAAACTTTATCAGTATAGATATGATAAAGTTATTTTACCAAAACATCTTATGAAATAAACTCGGAAATAACAGATGAAGGAATAAAAAAGTTATTCCAAAGTGGTAAGAAATATATTTTTAAATTATGACTTAAAAACTTGTATTACCATAAAATAAAATTTAATTTATTAGTTGTTCAATGACAGCATTATAAAAAAGTAACTCAATTACTGACAAATCAGGCAAATGTATAATCAGATTAACACCTGATAAACAAAATATTTAGTATAAATACAAATAATATCTCATTATATTCATTCTATGACTTAATAAACAAACTGTTACATGCTAATAACATTGAAAACTTACCACAGATATGTTCAATGTAGAGAAACTGGTAGAAGCGAATGTACATTTTTCGCAGTGCACTACTACTGGATTGGTCTCACTCTTTAAACCAGTTAACGCATTTGCCCATGCAGCACTGCTAGAGAGCCACAAAACCGCCAGCAAAACAGTAACCATGAAGTCCTGAAAGCAAATAAATTTATTCTAAAAGTACTTATTTCAATAAATAGGAGTTCTTACAATAAGTGGTATTTTTGAGTCACTTTTGTACAGTTTATCCAGCTTGATATATACAAAAATAATGGCTAATGAATATAACATTGCTAATACTCCAGTGGTTACAAAAAATTTGGCATCAGAAGAAAAATCTCCAGCTATTGTAACCGTACATGTTCCATTTTCCATATTTTTCTTAATTGTTATTTCAAAGGGGTAACTAAAGGCATCTTCTTGTGCGGCTTCATTAGTACAGGTTGATTTAACATAACCCGTGTATCCTGTTATTGTAGCAAACGTGCAAATTGAGAAAATCTTAAAAATTAAAGAAAAACATTGAATTGCCAATTATTAATAAACGAGAAAACTTACAAAATGTAGAACTCTCATAACCCCACGGGGTTCTTGAAAAACTGACAAATTCAGATCCATTGAAAACTTTGGTAGTGTATGCAAAACAGTTAGCGAAAAATACTTAAAGCAAAACCGCTCCCCATTAAATATTTGTTGAACGTTGGTAGTATATATCTACTAAGTAGTAGGAGTTGTAGCTTGAAAATGTAAATACCCAATTTGTCAATGCGTTTTTAAAAATGTTTAAGCTATTGATTGGTTGATATACGTAAGATCTAAAAACTCAACCATAGGTAACTAAACGTTTATATCTTTGACAATATATTCTAACAATTTAATCCCTTATTGATAATTGAATTAAGTTGACCACCACTGAGATCACTGTCTACATGCTGTCTACTACTGTCATCTGTCTAAAGATATGAGTCTATTTATTGCGAGACCTCAGTACCGAAACTTAGGACACACATTTTTACTTGAGAATTTGTTTTTATTTATATTATCGATAAATTAAATATACATTATACAGTTTAAAACATTTTGGAAGCTACTGTGAATATAATTAAAAATATTATGCTCTAAACATATGAAGAATATTACGTTTAACCCTACAATAGACTAGTAGTCACTCCTAAATCAGGAGCGCCATCTTACGGAATTAACAAAAAGTAGAATGTATCTCTTCGGAGCGTCCAACAGCAGAACATATTCAGCCAATCAAAACGTCTGTCGGATCCCATGATAATTATCGCAATCCGATTGGTTGAAATAAAATGACGCTTTGTTGTTGTATACTCTTGTATTTTGATTTAACCTAACCTAACCAAACCTAACCGTAAACCAAAATTAACAATAAAAACTCCTGGGTATTTCTCACCTCAAATCAAAACACAAAAGTATACAACAACAAAGCATCATTTTATTTCAACCAATCGAATTGCGATAATTATCATGGGATCCAGCGGACGTTTTGATTGGCTGAATATGTTCTGCAGCTAGACGCTCCTTATCTCTTCTCTTGTCTTCTAAAGTTCTAAATAACTACTATTTGCATAATTAAAATGGATATGTAAAGATATATTTAGATTTTGTAATATAATGGATAATTAGTTTATTTATTTACAATAGATAAATGGTCATAATACCTAGATAAAATGAAAACTTTTTTTTAATTTCAAATATTACATTGTCATATTTATGATATATTGTTATAAAAAACACCATGACTAAATCTACCAGTTATAAGTGTCTTATACAAACCCACGCATTTTAAACCTATATTTAAAGTTCCCGCTTATTTTCCAAATGTCAGTCGTGCCAGTGCTGTAGTTTTGTCTGTTTATATTATAATTGTTATTCAAGTTTCTTCCATTAACTTTATAATTTAGGAAAATTGGAAAAGTAATTTACATTAAATATTAATTGTTTTGGAGACACATTGAAGCTAATTTGAATTAAGTGAAGAATAGAGTATTAAAGTCTAGAATCTTCTAGACCACTTGTGCGCTACGCCGATGAACTTCCAGTACCTTCCAGAAAAGCCGTGAATGTTCTCGAATATAACCTTTAAATATATAAGGAGAGAAGACATCTGCGCATGGGAGTGAGCGATTTGCTTTGAAATCGAGTAGACGTGATATAGGTAAATTCGCATATTTGGTATATAGTGATTTGGAACATTTTAATCAACATCTGTTCATATACTACAACAATTTCTAAGTGCTGTTTGTGATTCTCAGAATGGGGAAAGATTATTACAAAATTTTGGGCATATCTAAAGGTGCTAGTGACGACGACATCAAAAAAGCATATCGAAAGCTTGCTTTAAAGTACCATCCAGACAAGAACAAGGCTCAAGGAGCTGAAGAAACGTTTAAGGAAGTTGCCGAGGCCTACGAAGTATTATCTGATAAAAAAAAGAGAGATATTTATGATAAATATGGTGAAGAAGGATTAAAAGGAGGTATCCCTGGCGGAACGGGCAATGGCACAGGCCCAAACTATTCCTACACTTTTCATGGAGATCCAAGAGCAACATTTGCACAATTCTTTGGAAATTCGAGTCCATTTTCAGCTTTCTTCGACTTTGGCAATAATAGAATGTTTGGAAACATGCAAGATGATGAAATGGATGTTGATGATCCATTTGTATCCCTTGGAGTTGGAGGACCACCAAGAGCAGGTCCAGGTGGTGCATTCAGAAGTCATTCATTTAATTTCCATAATAGCCCCAATAAAAATAGAGACAAGATTCAAGATCCACCAATTGAGCATGATTTGTATGTTTCTCTAGAAGATATCACTAAGGGCTGCCAAAAGAAAATGAAGATTAGCAGGAAAGTTTTACAACCTGATGGAACAACAAAAAAAGAAGATAAAGTATTAACAATCAATGTGAAACCTGGATGGAAAGCTGGTACTAAAATTACATTCCAACGAGAGGGTGATCAAGGCAGAAATAAAATACCTGCAGATATTGTTTTCATCATTAGAGATAAACCACATCCACTTTTCAAAAGAGAAGGCAGTGACATCAAATTTACAGCTAAAATATCTTTGAAACAGGTAGAATATTCAGCTTTAGTAATTAGTATAAGAGTTTTTTAATAAAATTTGAATTTCAGTAATAATCTAAATATAGTTACTACTTGACCTACTCTGACATCCAAATCTAAATATAATATTGACACTATTTTTAGATAAAGAATTTTTAATAATTTTTTTTGTGTAAAATTTCCAAATTCCTATAAGATATTAACTTTTTTTTTATTAAATTGTTGCAGGCATTGTGCGGGTGTACTATTGAAGTGCCAACAATGGCTGGAAAATCTATACCACTCCACTACACAAACGAAGTTGTCAAACCAAATACAATAAGGCGTATTCAAGGATATGGTTTACCTCTTCCTAAAGAACCTACTCGAAGAGGAGATCTAATAGTAAACTTTGATATTAAATTCCCAGAAAATCTTTCACAATCAGCAAAAGATATTCTATATGATACTCTACCAAATTAGGTAGGTTTTCTAGTTACTACTTGTACGTTTTAGTACAATATATGAATGTCTACTATGTTAATCATGTAATTTATGTAAATAAACATTAGCTTTTTTAGGACTGTAACTCTAAGGTTAACTTTATACAATGTTTTATATTGATATGAACAACTTGGGCTAAATTGTATGTATCAGTGCAAAATGTAAATAGTTTGTATACAATCTAAAATATTTGTAAATTGTTTAAGTATTACACATATTGCGTTAATGTTAATAAATTATTTTTTTACTTAACTTTTATGTTATTTGAACCAATGAATTAAGAAAAAAATATTTAGCTCCTTGGGTTATTTGATTTTAGTTGAATTACAAAGCAACTGCTTTGTCACTAATTATTTTGTAATTGTGATGGATAAATAAAAATATAAGTTATTTATGTACTTTTATTTCCATTTTAAAACCAATGCCACCTCTGACAACCATATGTGGATTTTTATTAAGTTGTTTTTTTAAGGTCAATGAATACAAATTGTTCATGCATCTGTTAATACTTTTTATCAGTAATGATCTCCAGTCCTCATTAGCCATTCATATCGCAGATTTTTGCATGCTTTATTTAGGAAATAAAATTCTTTGTGGAAAACTATCTCATGGACAATGGCTGATATTTGCATAACAATAGTGATTAGTTCAATCATCACAGAAATACCAACAGTATTGAAATATTTTCTTAATTGATTCGGTTTTCATTACTCATTTATTAAAAAAATTGTTTTGCTTCATATTTATTTTTTCCATATGTGAGTAGGCGAGAGCACACACGCATTTTTGTCTCGCAACAGTATTAAAAGTTCAACAGGTGATCAATGATCATAACAATAAGTAACCCGTTGCTTTCCTACCTAAATATGGCTATACAGTGTGGAACAGCCAAATGGAATAAATTCAATTACGAATAAATGAGGGCGTGTTGGGAAAAACGATTTGTATTTTTAAATGTGCATTTAAAAAATATATATAGGGTGTGTCATGTGACAGTGGCCAATACCAACTTTCTTATTTTAAATGCAACCTCTGTATATTATTTACTTTTTGAATTCTTCAGAAAATTCTAGACATAATTGAACTGTTTCGGAAATATTGTGTTTTCAGATTTATTACAAAAATTAACATTAAAAAATGAAAATTATTTTATTTCACAAATTCGCTACATTACACTCAATACTTATTTCCCATTTAGCTCTTGATATTGAGAAAGTAAGCAAAAACCATTCCTGCATTCTTTTTTACTGATATGAAATTAAAAAAATAGTTATTTGTGTATTTAGAGCGTAAATAAGTAACAGCTAGATTGCCGCTTGAGAAAGAATGTTGCCGCGCGACGCGGAGCGGAGCGCGGCGATATTTCGAAAGCGGCAATCTGTTACTTTACGCTCTAAATACACACAGAATTTTTTCTACAGTCGCCCTTTTAATAATTAAAACAGTTTTTTATATTATCTTAGGTTATAATAGGAGTGCTAGCACAAAGGCACAGCACACAGTGTGCACAAGCAATCCGACGTTGCCATTTGTATAAAAGTATAATCTGTCAATTTCTTCAAAATAATAATAACCTTATATTTTCTTGGTTAACACAGATCATTGGTTAATTTATCGAGAAGGGATAATGATTGAAGAAGACATTTTTTCAACACTGCATAGCTAGGTACAAAAGATTCTTTTATTAAAGGAATGAATTTTAATGTGAGTGAGATAAGATAGTTGTGGTATGTACTAGTGATGAGAGATATTTTACTTTTTCACTGATACGAACAAATCACAGTCAGTCACAATTCCTATCAGCAATTCTAAAGCTTGACGTGATCACAGCCAGCGAAAACGACAATGAATCGAATGAGTGAATCGAAATATTCGAAATCGAACATAATATTGACCTCTTCATCACTCTCATTCGACGAAAATTCGTCATAAACTATGGAAAAAATTTACGAACGAAAATATTGAAATTTTTTCGAATTTTGACGTTTTTTCGGTAAAAAACAGTTTTTGGGGGGTGGAAAAATACATTATTGCGATTTGCGGCCAAAGTTGAAGTCCTAGAGAAAAAAAGTTTAATATAAAAGTTGTAGATCTTGGAAAAATCTACAACTTTTTCATCAGTGACTTTTCCGCATAACCTCAAAATTAGCTCGAAAAATGCAAAAAACTGTATTTTTCGTTTTCTATTTTTAGTTTCGTCAAAAATTGTTCGATTTTGATGAACATTTGGGAAAAGGTGGCTTTGATAGTCACAAACTATGGAAAAAAATTTCAAAATAATATATTGGAAGTTTTTCGAGTTATAACGTTTTTTCGGTAAAAAAACACTTTTTGGGGGGTGGAAAAATACATTATTGCGATTTCCGGCCAAAGTTGAAGTCCTAGAGAAAAAAAAGTTGGATATAAAAGTTGTAGATAATGGAAAAATCTACAACTTTTTCATCAGTGACTTTTTCGGATAACCTCAAAATTAGCTCGAAAAACGCAAAAAATTGCATATTTCGTTTTTTATTTTTCATTTCGTCAAAAATTTTTCGATTTCGATGAAAATTTGGTAAAAGGTGGCTTTGATAGTTACAAACTGAGGAAAAAATTTTCGAACGAAAATATTTGAAATTTTTCGAGTTATAACGTTCTCTCGGTAAAAAAACACTTTTTGGGGAGTGGAAAAATACATTATTGCGATTTCCGGTAAAAGTTGAAGTCCTAGAGAAAAAAAGTTGAATATAGAAGTTGTAGATCTTGGAAAAATCTACAACTTTTTCATCAGTGACTTTTTCGCATAACCTCAAAATTAGCTTGAAAAACGTACAAAACTGCATTTTTCGTTTTTTATTTTAAGTTTCGTCAAAAATTGTCCGATTTCGATGAAAATTTGGTAAAAGGTGGCTTTGATAGTCACAAACTATGGAAAAAAATTTCGAACGAAAATATTGAATTTTTTTCGAATTTTGACGTTTTTTCGGTAAAAAACACTTTTTTGGGGGGGGGGGGGGTGAAAAAATACATTATTGCGATTTGCGGCCAAAGTTGAAGTCCCAGAGAAAAAAAGTTTAATATAAAAGTTGTAGATCTTGGAAAAATCTACAACTTTTTAATCAGTGACTTTTTCACATAACCTCAAAACATAACCTCAAAATTAGCTCGAAAAATGCAAAAAACTGTATTTTTCGTTTTTTATTTTTAGTTTCGTCAAAAATTGTTCGATTTTGATGAAAATTTGGGAAAAGGTGGCTTTGATAGTCACAAACTATGGAAAAAAATTTCGAACGAAAATATTGAATTTTTTTCGAATTTTGACGTTTTTTCGGTAAAAAACACTTTTTTGGGGGGGTGAAAAAATACATTATTGCGATTTGCGGCCAAAGTTGAAGTCCCAGAGAAAAAAAGTTTAATATAAAAGTTGTAGATCTTGGAAAAATCTACAACTTTTTTATCAGTGACTTTTTCACATAACCTCAAAATTAGCTCGAAAAATGCAAAAAACTGTATTTTTCGTTTTTTATTTTTAGTTTCGTCAAAAATTGTTCGATTTTGATGAAAATTTGGGAAAAGGTGGCTTTGATAGTCACAAACTATGGAAAAAAATTTCAAAATAATATATTGGAAGTTTTTCGAGTTATAACGTTTTTTCGGTAAAAAAACACTTTTTGGGGGGTGGAAAAATACATTATTGCGATTTCCGGCCAAAGTTGAAGTCCTAGAGAAAAAAAAGTTGGATATAAAAGTTGTCCCAACAAACAATGTAATGGTGGGTCACTGGGGGCCCATTAAAGCACCCCAGTGCTCAACTACATTGGCCTAATGCCTACCTTCCGATCCGGGCCAGTAAATTTTTGCACACTCTGGCCGACAGCCGGCCCAATGACGTTTATGTTCGCGTTGCCTATAAAGGCCCGTCAGTAGGCCGTGAATTATTTTTATGACGGGTCGTTTCCAGCCTAACGTAATTTAATTGACACTGAAAGGTGTATTGTAGTAAAATTCATAAATAGTTGAAATAAAACTTTTAATTCAAACTAAACATCAAAACGTTCTGTACATTTATCAATAAAAAAATTATATCTAATTAATTTTTTCTCTGCCTCTCTCTGCTCTATTTCCAATGAGGTTATAACTTCCCATGCTTATTTGCTTGTTACCCCTAAAATATATTTCATAAAATAGTATATTTTATGCAATGAGTATTTAATGATGGCTATTTAGACACAAATATGAACATTGCGTTAGGGGTTTGCCATTAAATTTGTATTAAATGTGAGTTACATCACTATTTTTACTACTCCCATACTTCAATTTCATCATTAGATATGCACAAATTTCAAGACAGCTGTCAAATTTAATTAAATTATGATCTGCCAGATATATATAGCTATATCAGATATTGGCTGAATATTAGAATGATGTGTTCTTATTTTATTTATTTATTTATTGTATCTATTGGATGCAAACTTGTATCTAAATAAAAAATCCGTATCTTGATGGATATCATCAAAGTACAGTTCCTAAATATTTAATGATGAAATCTAAACATACGAGTAGAAAAAATATATTGCTTGTGACCTATAACTATTATCGACTGAATTATAATCATTCAAGTACAGTAACAGGGCATAGCTAATACACTGTTTGACAAATGTATCTTTTTGTTGTTATCCTACTACCCAGTTAATATAACTTCAATAAGAATAATTAAAAAGTTACAATATTAGAGGAAGATAATTACCAATTTATTATTTCATGATCGAAGTAGATGTAAAAGTAAGTAGGTAAGTCTGTTTCGACAAAGAATCATTTCGGTGATATGAATCAGTGTGAATAGTGAATACGTTCAGTATGTAGAATTTACGATTATTACATTGCAATTTTAATCTTTATTTAGTTTAATTGATTGTAAAACTTCCACACGCTCATATTATTTTTTATCAGATTACTAAAGGTGGATTCCATGCAAGCAAAAATTAAAACTTAGTTTAATTTAAACTAAGAACATAAAACCATGTAATGTAGATGTCCATGCCAGTGCCGTAAATAGCCTTTTCTGCGCCCTGTGCGAGCTTCTATAAAAGCGCCCTTGTTTTTTTTTAGATATTATAGGCACCCTAGAGCAATGCTATATGTATAGGTCTACTTTATTTCATTCAGTGTGATAAAATAAAGCACAAGGAACTTGGTGTTGGTGGACCAATTATCTAATATTTTGGAAGAAAAATATATTTTTTTAAAGAACTGAAACAAGCAGATGAGCCATCTGATGTTAAGTGGACCCTTCCCCTATTATACGACCCACTGTATCTCACTCACTAAAACTCAAACGCAAGTTCACTAGTGCAAATGCGTTGCCTACCCTGATGTTTAAGATTTAATTCTTGAGCCACTATGGTCTTCATACTTCTATAATAAAATAACACCCTGCACAGTTTCAATAAACTGTAAATTAATTTATTTTTAAGTAATTGGAATGGTAGAGTTTTGAATAAGGAAGGTAGCATAATATAAATTACGTTTAAGTATGAATTGGTGAAAATATGAATGAGACCACAAATGATCAGATAGTAAAGATTTATTAAAGCAAGCCATAAACGTATTTAAAGATTTACTTTTCGCGTTTTCTTTATTGCGAAATCGTTGATATCCTTTTCATACGACAGGCACCGTTCTATGTCGCATTCAATCGACAAAATTGCTAGGCCGGTCAACCTTTCTTGGCCAATCGTCGAGCGCAAGTAAGTTTTTATTAATTTGATCTTACTGAATGATCTTTCGCAGGAAGCTACAGTCACTGGCATTGTTAAAAAAATCTTTATAGCGACTACTACATTGGGAAACATCTCTTTTAAATCTAGTTTGACTATAGCTTTAAGTAGACCTAGACTTGAACTTGCGCGATGACCAATATGGCTACTGTGGACGCTAACTGGCAACCTCCATGGTAAGAGCCTAGGAAGAAAAAAAATTCATCTGGCTTTCCGGTGAAGACTTTGGACCGCTCCCTTTCTTTCATTTTTTTTTAAAATCTTTATTTTTCTCTAAATTAATTATTCGGAAGAATCTTCAAATTTGTTCTTTTCCTTCAGTATCGCAGTGACTCGTTCCTTTCTTCTTAGTCTTCCTATCGTTCAATATCTTCTTTCCTTCAGTCTCGTAATAGCTCAATGATTTTCACTTATAAAAAATTTTTTTCTCGGGTTGTAAGGGTGTGTAACGTTAATTTCGTTCACTTTACTTTCCTCTATTAAATTAATAAATTATCGTATGGGCGGCGAATAGCCAGTCCTTTCTCATACCCAACACCGAGAAATGTTTCAAGGCTGAATGTATTTACTGTCGACGAGAGTCGAAATCAACTTTTCTATACGGGCCGAACGAGTACCGTCTGTCGTGAAATTATCCACTGCTACTTTGATATTCCCACTTCGAACTCGCTCTTATCTCTTCTTCAACCATTTATTAATTAAATATGAATCAAGAATTCACTACTGAAATGTAAATTCCTTTCCTGGTCAAAGCGTATGAGCGTGACACGAACATGAGGCGTAAGTCTGTTGTCTTTCACATGATTTCGTGTATTTAAACAAGTGGCAAAAGGGTTTCGTTCTTCTTTCTTGTGAACATGTACTATTGAAGCCTTCTTCTTATCGTATCTTCTTTAAGAAGTGCATTCATTTGAGTGCACCTTACCTGGACCCGAAACTTTATCTGGACCAAAACTTTACCTGGACCAAACTTTACCTGGACCAAAGTTTTACCTGGACCCGAAACTTTACCTGGGACATTTTACATGGGACTTTAGAACTTTACCTGTTACCTGTACATCAACAAGGACTCCATCTCTATCACTCCAGGAAAGTACCATCTAGAGATTTTTCAACTCTTCAACAACCGTCAATAAAAACTAGTAATTTTTTCCTTTGCTTAATTGTTTGTTTTTCAAAGTAAATATACAACTTGTAAATTTAATAACGTTGTTCATAAAGTTTATTTTCCCTTCCAATCTTACAGGATTTGTCGTTATAATGCTGATGTGAATAACAAATAAGCTAGTATTATTCAGGGTGGCGCCCACTTACCTTTCTTAATTTTCATAATTTACCTTCATCTGATTTCAGTACCTTAAATAAATTTCAAGTAGGATTTCCCGAGAACCGGTAAGACTACTCTCTGAATTTGTACTAGTTTGGTCTCAGAATCTACACCTGAGGTGCTCTCTAAACTGAGTAGCCGTTGCAGGTCACATTTATCAAATAGCATAGTCGTTTCAACTTGACTCTTTAAAGTGTCTAATTCAGCCCAAAATTCAGTAGCATTAATATCTGTTTTTTTTAGTTCTTCAGCTGGATAATTAGCAATCTGCTCTATTGTCAAAAATGAATGTTGTGTGAAGTTTCTCGAATTGCCATGTGAATTCAGAAATAATTTTAAGAATTGCTTCATACATATATTAATTTCAAAATTTTGCTGTGGTGTAATATCGTAGCCGGCGTCTGAGCTTTCTCTTATGTCGTGTCTTTTTACTCGGAAAATCGTCTTCAATTTCACATTCTTCACACAAACTTTTTTTGCTTTTTCGAAAACGTTATCTACAATCTCGCGAATATTCTGAATCTGCCTTGTTAATCCCTTGATTAATTCAGAGGCTTTGTCGATAGCAATAGTTTTCGACTGTAAAGCTAGTGACACCCTATCAACAGACTCCAAGACTTGATCCCAAATTTGCAGAGTACATATAAATTTATAGTTTATTAGACCCATAATGCTTTTAGCTGTAGCTACTGTTTCTGCATTGTAATCGTTGGTAGTTAAAATCTTAAGTACGCACCAGATTTGGGGCAGTTGCATATTTAATGCTTTAACGGCTCTAGCTTTAGAAGCCCATCTAGTGTCGGCGTGTTTCTTTAAATAAATTTTTTAATGTTCCATTAAAGTTTCCCATCTGATGGTAGAACTCGGAAAAAACACAAATATCTTCTGAATTGTTCCAAAAATGTGATCATGTCGGGTGTTACACTAGCGGCATGTAGGCCAGACAAATTCAAAGAATGTACTCTTGTGCACAAGGTAGGTATTCAACATTAATTTGTTTTATTTTGGCTTGAATACCGTTATATTTACCAGCTATGTTACTGCCATTATCGTCCCCTTGGCCACGAACATCATCAATTTTCAATCCGTCAGCTTCTAATTTTGTTAAAATTTATTTTGACAATCTTTCGCCCGTTTTTTCATGAGATAGAATAAAATATATGAAACGTTCTTCTATGGTAATTCTTGCGCCCTCCAGAGTCTACGCCCTGTGCCTGGGCACTGGTGGCTCCGCCCTATTTACGGCACTGGTCCATGCAAGAAATTAAAGATTTAAATTAAAATTAATAAGACAGATGGCCAACGACCAACTAAGAAATTTTAATTTCTTCCATATACTCGAAACAACGCATGCGTCAAGCCCTGACCACAGAACACCTACAGGTAATACCTAAGTTATTGTTTACATGATATTGTATTACATGTTGAAATTTTTAAAGTTTACAACAATATTTTTCGTAAACAACTTGGTTTACGTTTAATATTTATCTTCAGTTACCTGAAAGCTCGATTACTATTGGAAGCTTTGACAAATGATCGAAAAGAGTGCGCATGTCCGGTTGGTTTAATAATTTCTTTATTTAGGCACGTTTTTTTACATTATTGATTTACCATTGGTTGACTGACACGTCAGTCTCCGTTGCACCGACATGTTAGAGATACCAGTGGCACATAAAAAAATGCAATTGTTGTTGTTTACATCATTCATCATTATATCGGACAACTGACAATCGATTCCACTTGAAATTTCTGATGCTGTTAATAGTGCAGTCAATACTTTATTATCACATTCTAAATGAATTCGTCCATTTCTTTAATAATTCGCTGTAACCGCTTCAAATCTTCACTTTTTTGAGGTTAAGCTGTCATTTTCTAAACCACCAAATTTATCCACCAACTGGAAAAAGCGGTGGAATGGTTTGCTACTTTGGTTGATGCAACATGGACGCGACATTTCTTCAATCTGAAATCCACCAATGAATATAAAAACGCAGTTGGTGAATTGGTGGATCTACCGGTGAATAAAAAAACATACCTTTTATGTTGTATGAACAGCTGAATATTCTTATAGTTTACATTTAATCTTAAATTAGTTTTAGTTTAGTTGATGCTGCATGAATCCACCTTATAAATGTTTTCTACCATTCATTTGTTTTCATTATAACCATGCAAATAATGTGAATATATATAGGTACTGTCTAAAAAAGAAATAGTCTATCAACCATAGGGACAAATAATTCAACAGTTTTTCGTAATTTTGGACTAAACGTATAGATGGCGTATTGTGAAAGGTGGACTAAACGTTTAGATGGCGCTGAATAAAATATTTCACTTTTGAGTGATTATGTTACTAAACGCTAGATGTAATAACTGACAGGGAAGAAGTAGAAGGAGACGATGGAAAAGGTGAAGGAAAAAATGGGAGGAACCCTCTGGACCCCTCAGAGGGGACGAGTCTGGTCAAATAGGAGGAAGGGGACAGCATTGCGCGGGAAGGAGGAATGTAGGGGATGTATGGAGAGTGTTACAGATAAATTTAGGGAAATGCAGGATAGCGCATGATATATTGGATGAAGTGATTTTTAGGAGGGAAGTGGATGTAGTGTGTGGATCCGAGGTGAATGCTAGATATGTGGGGAAGCAGGGATGGATTATGGACGATACAGGAGAAGCAGGAATAAGAGTGGTGGGGGATGGATTGAGGGCGGATGAAGTGAGGAAGGGAAATGGATGGGTGGTAGTGCGAATGGGAGACATGGTGGTGTACAGTGTGTATATAAGCTCAAATGTCAGCCTGGAAGAATATGAGAGGAGCATGACAGGATTACAGGACGATCTGAGGGTGTCAAAAGGAAAAAGGAGGATCATAAGGAGAATGATGGCAGGGGACTTCAATGCGAAGAATACTATATGGGGGGGGGGGGAAGAAAACGGAAAGGAGAGGGGAGACCCTTGAGGAAGTGTTAACATCCAACGGGTTGGTGGTGCTGAATGATGGACTACTGCCCACCTTCGTGAGGGGTGACGGGGGTTCATCATTCATTGATATAACAGCATGTGATGAATGGCTGAGGGAAAGAGTGTTTAGTTGGGGGGTGCTGGAGGATGAGGAAAGCTTGAGCTTACATAGGTATGTGGAGACGGATATAAGGAAAGAGAGAAAGGATTTAGTGGAAGAGTGGGAATGGAAGTGGACGAAAGCCGAGGCAGAGAGTATGAGGAAGAAAGTAAGAGAAGAGATAGGAAGGGGACTTGGACATGATGCAGATGAATTGTACAATGTGATACAGGGCTGCAAAAGAGAGGGAAAGAGGGGCAATAGGCGTGAGTGGAGGGCCAATTACTGGTGGAATGAGGAAATAGAGGAGCTGTGGAGGGAGTGTAAGAAAGAACGAAGACGGATGCTGAGAGGAAGAGGAAGGGTAGAGGGAGATATAAAGAGAAGAAGAAGGAACTGGAGCGTAGAGTGGAGAGGGAAAAAAGAGGGAAGTGGGAAGAGTTACTGGGGGAATTGGAAAACAATCCATGGGAAAAGGCGTATGAGATAGCGGTGAAGAGGATGGGTGGAAATAGGAACGAGGTTCTAGAGGAGGATTGGGAGAAGGAGATTATAGAGAAATTGTTCAAAGGGGGAGAAGGAGGAGTGGGTGGCAGAATTCAGGAAATCCAAGATACAAGGGGGGTAGTGAAAATGAGGGGGATAAGGCCGGTAGAGAAGTGGGAGGTAGAAGATTGGGGGATAAATATTAAAGTGAGAAAAGCCCCAGGGATAGATGGCCTGAGGGGTGATATGGTGAAGAGGCTGTTGGATGACAATAGGGAGTACTTCTGGGAACTATTCAACAGGGTGCTGAGGGAGGAGGAGTTCCCGGAAGGATGGAAGGTAGCCAGGGTGATACTGATGAAGAAGGCGGGTAGAGAGGGGTAGTGGGCGGGGGACTATAGGCCTATCAGCCTGCTGTTTGGTATGGGTAAATTGATGGAAGGGATAGGATTGAGGAGGAAGTTGGTAGGAATGGGGGTTTTAGGGTAAACCAGCACGGGATCACGAAGGGGAAATCTTGCATCTCGGCACTGAGCAAGGTGATGGGTTTGGTGGAAAGAGCTAGGGAGGGCAGCTGGAGGAAGAAGAAATTGGCCCTACTCGTGTTCTTCGACGTCGGGAACGCGTTCAACAGTGTCAGCAAACGGGCAGTGTTGAGCGCGTTGCTGAGGCTTGGAGTGGAGCAGGGGTTGGTTAACCTGGTGGAGGACTACCTGACGGGGCGTGTGATTGTAGACTCCAGAGGGAGGAGATATGAGATGGAGGCTGGAGTGCCTCAGGGCTCGGTTCTTGGACCGACGCTCTGGAAGTGTGTGTTTGATGAGGTTTGTGGGATAGTATGTGAAGAGGGATGTGAGATTACGGAGTATGCGGATGATGTGTGTCTGGTATGTACGGCAAAGGGAGAGGCGGAGATAGAAAGAAAGGCGGAGAGAATGTGCAGGAAGATTGTGGAGAAGATAGAGCGGTGCGGACTGGAAGTGGCGGAAGAGAAGACGGTGGGGTTGCTAGTGAAGGGACGGAGCAGGGCAAGGGAAGTGGGGGTGATGGTTAAGGGAAGGAGAATCCGCATGGAGGAGTCTGTGAAATACCTAGGGGTGTGGTTGGATAGCCAATTATTCCCCTTCAAAACCCATATGGTAAAGGCGGCAGAGAAGGGTAAAGTGAGGGCAGCATGGCTGGGGAGATTGATGTGTAATGTGAAAGGACCGGGAGAGTGGAAGAGGAGGGTAATTGGTAGGACGGTAGAGCAGAGTATGCTGTACGGTGCGGAGGTGTGGGGTGAAAGAGCGGGGGTGAATGCGAGGGTTAGGCCACTTCTGCGGGTGTAGAGAGGGATACTGCTGAGGGTGGTACAGGGGTACAGGACAGTGGGTGGACTGGCAGCAGCGGTGCTGGCAAGGTCCTACCCATTGGACGTGTTGGCTAGAGCTAGGAGCCAACGCTGGAGGGGTGCGACCAAAGAAGAGGAACGGGAATGGATGGAGGAGGAAATGGAGAGAAGGTGGGAGGAGTATGAGGGCGCGCTAAAAGGAGCGATTGGGAATAGGAGAGATTGGATGGACCGGAAATTCGGGGAGGTGAACTACTTCTTGACACAAGTGCTCACTGGACATGGGTCGAGAGTAGGGTACCTCAACAAGATTGGGAAACGAGAGACTGGTGTGTGCGAGAGGTGTGAAGTGGAGGATGATGTGGGGCATGTGTTTAGATGCTGGAGGAACGAGGAAGTGCTGAAGAAGTTGGAGAGGAAACTAGGGGAGGCGGTGTACTGGGAAAACATGGTGGAGATAATGTTGAGGGGGGGAGGAGGAATGGATGGAGGTGAGTGGAGTAGTAGAGAGCATGGTAAGGGGGAGAGAAGGGCTCGATATGGCATGAGAGGCAGGAGTGATAGGAGGGAGAAGATGACGGTGTGAGCGGAGTGTGCGAGGGACCGCCGCCTGTTTCGAAGTATGCTAGGGTAGTGATTCCGAGGCGGGGGTAACGGCGAGTTTGAGGTGGGTTTGGTTGGTAGGCATCTCCTTGGGGATGAGTCCAACACTGTTTGGGTCCTGGACCCATTCGAACATGAGTTTCCCATCTCGGCCCGAAAAAAAAAAGGTTCGAATCCGGGTCGCGGTGAAATTTTTCCAATTCCGCTTTCAGTTCCGTCACTTTCAGCACACTTAGTCTCTTAGCCATTTTTACGTAAATATTTATTCATATTACCCCACACCTGAAACCAATGTAATGTTTTTGTTATTTATTTAAATAGTTTTTACCGGTGGGATAAAATTATACACACTATGGCTAATTACTATCTATTTATTTAAAGAAACACACACACACTGTATTAAACTTAATTTATATACACACTATACTCAATGTCTACGAATTTATTTACACTCGGTATGTTAGTTCTAATTTATTTTCACCACTTGGATATTACCCTATTTATCTGCACTATTTAATTCACTAATTCTTCCGAACTAACTGTACAGCACTAACTAACTGTTTACGCACTCGAGCACCCGCGTATATATAGTCCTTGTCGGTTCTGGAAAGTTCTAGTATTTTATGACGCTACTCATATGCGTAAATACTGCAATAGACCAGAAGGTTCTGGAAAGCGCATTCACCAAAATTTATAATCGAGGGACAGGTCCGGCTTTGAGTTGGTGACCTCGCAACAGTATTTAGTGATTCATAGTCATTTGCATTTTATCGAATTCTCAGACTTTTCTTATACTTTTACTCAAAATAAAAACCTACAGTTCTACAGATAAGCTATATATTCTTGTGTATTCTCAAATTTTCTTAATTTAAATAAACTGATTCTTTTTTAATGTTTCTGTTTTATTTTCTTTAATTTAAAAAAGATAAACTGTATTTTTTTATCGAAACAATATTCTGAGAACTCGATAAATTGACAATACAATATCTAAAGGAAAACTTATTATTTATTATCTATTTGCATAGGTACTTTCTTAAATCTTGATAAAAGTTTTCAAAAACCAAATAAAAGTTAAAATTTTATATACGAGGTAGGAGTATGTACAGTTCCCTATGACTCACCTTATATAGAAGTTACTATAATGTTTTATACTACATACAGGGTGTCACTAAATTTATGCGAAAAAATTATAATAGGTTTTTTCTATGAAAAAATTTCCTCACTCCCTTCCGAGATATCACCCCTGAAATTGAGTTTTTATTTTTTCTCAAGATTAAGTGAAGATGAAAACTTGAAATTTTGTAATTTATTCAATATCAAATGTTTTTTTTTCTAGATTGAGTTTTGTGGACTGAAAATATTATTTAAAATCTTTGTTGTTTTGAAAAACTTCTTTCCCTGCAGTTTTCAGAGCTTAACCTACACAGTTTATAAAAAACGATAGGGCATGTCCTTGGATTTGTGTTGGTTAAATTTAATTTTTCATGTACCTACCTAAAGCTGAATAAAGTTAGTTAGTTACCTAGTATTCATTACAATTTGTTTTTATTGAATTCGTTTTCTCCTAGTATAACTACATATACCTAATGTAAATTATTATCTATATAATGTAAATTATCAATAATTATAATTTTTATATTAGGTAGATACAAGAATTACAATATTGTTTATTTACCTAAATATTGTCAATTATTTCATTATTCCTAATAGTTTATGTTCCGGAATAACCATCAATGTTGTTAGTATAAAAGAGTATCTTGTTTCGTTGGCTATACATTATTATTCCTTGTAGACGACTCGCAGCCTCAAGAAGGTGAGGGTATAAATACATGTCTTCTTATTGACTATTACGTTTGTAATATCCAAATATTTTCAAATAAAACAAAAAAGATCTACCGTATACATCATAATTAAAACGCGGATTTATATTCAAGAAAAATTGAAAAAATAAGCACATTTATATTCACTAGAAATGACGAAAATATGCATAGTTTTAAGTGAAATATGCAGTATTATATTCAAAAATATCACAAAAAAGTGATGATTTAGTAAATACATATATGAGAAAAAAATTAATAAACACAGATATAAGAAAAACATTTAATCCAAGCCACAACTTTTGAGGCGTTAGACATGATGAACTTAATATATCAAAACAAATAACAAAACAGAGATTGTAAGGCTTTTGACTCTCGATATAGAATGAAAATCTTCTGATAAATTCTGAAAACAGGTAGTAAATTGTTTACTAGGTTCCTACAGGATATTATGTTATTTTTGGTACCATTAGAAAACAATTGGAAGTTAATACTGTAATTCTCGGTAATGGATGGATTAGGGATTTCCACAGGTAAATACTTTACCCCAATAGTTTTACCTCAAATCCTTATTGTACAGGGGTAGTATTTAAATGATTTAGTATTATTTTTTTAATATCAAAAAATGACAAAATATTCACAAAATTGGTAAAATATTCAAAAAGTGCATATAAAATGTTTTGCATAAAAATCCGCGCTTTAATCATAATACAATAAAGCATTCAAATTTTGATTCCAACATGACGTCACATAGAGCGAGGGAGATGGCGCGTCCCTGCGCAATGGCATACCGTGTATGTGTATCGTGCCCTATACCTATATAGAGACCGCGTCATTGTCGAGTACCCTATACTTACCTATCTCGAGACCGCAAGTGATCTCAAATGGACAACATTCCGAGACCAATCTCGAGATTTTACCTCAAATGGACACTTAGCTCAACATTTTACATCAATCATCATCGTCATCTGTTCCCAAACATCATCAGACGCAGCCAAGACATCGTTGTTCGGTTGATATTTACAGTGATTTCATAGAAATTCGCTTGCGATTAGTCTCTAAAAACGATTAGAATCTTTTATAACAAGAATTATTTTTAAAAAAACTTCACGTCCCCTCATCAGTTTATCAGTGTTGGGGAATATATTATTATGCCGTTACAGCGGTCAAACGGCCAGTATTGTCGGAATTGATACTCTGTCCATCCAAGTAACGGAGTATTCCAAAATAGTATCATGCATAGTGCACGATCTCTCAGACGATGCAGCTTGTACAGAGACAATGAATTCTGCCGGTTTAGATATGATTTTTAACGCTTTATTCATAGTTCAAAAAAATATTTGCAGCTATATTAGGTACTAAACGCACGATTCAACATATTTTTAAAAAAATAGCCAACATTCCCATTTAAATATGTGAAACTATTTTAAAATCATTCAAGTATCCTATCTGCTTCACTCATGTACCTCTCTGTCGAACTATTCGAGTATAAATAATATTTTCTATTAAATGTTACTCACTCCAAAAGCTCTCATCACAATTAATTTTTCAATCACTTACCTTTATTTTCAAAGAATAGATATAAGCAGAGTTTTACACTAAAACTGAATTTCGAATCTTACATTATCTTGAATGTATGATTCAATTTTTTTAAATCAAATAAATTAAAATTGAGTGCTCCAATATCGAATTTAAATGATTGCAAGAAGAAAAAAGGAAGGACAGTATAAAGCACAAAACTTTGTTGTTCAACCCTGATTGGTAGAAAGTGTGGAGTCGACTCACCTTTTTGGTTAAAAATGCACGTTTTCTGCAACACAAATTATTAAGGTAGTTATGAATGATTGGCAGTGGTTTAATAAATTATCCAAGCTTCCTTTTATAGTGTGAAAAGTCCCGTTTCAATTTATTTCGAGATTAATTCGTTCGAAGCTAAAGCGAAGAATGTGACAAAGTTTTTTATTGAAAAAAATTCAAAACAATGAATTTTAGTCTGACATTAAAGTATATTATTGTAACACATAAGGAAAAATATAAAAATAAAATGTGTATACCATTAATAGATATTCTATAATGCAAACAAATCGACTAAATCAGTTTTTGTCTAAGTAAAAAAGGTTATGTATGTACAGACTGACCCACAACTCTTTCGTTTAATGGATTTACATTTGAACAAATAAATAATTTATATAAACTGCTTTATCAATATTTCTTACAGACAATTTTGGTACCTATGTTATATCATAATTTATCTTACAAGTATGTATATGGAAATTAATATTTCAAAAATAAATCCAGTTAGTAAACATGAATAGCTCAACCCTAAATCTTATAAATTGCAACTTTCAAGTAAGATTTAGAGTATCTGCATTAAAAGCAGTCAAGCACAAAAATATCCACGATACAATTTAAACAATTCAATATATTTGCAGAGGAAAAAAAAAATAAAAAAAAAATGTGACAAAGTAACATTAAAACTAAGAAAACAACAAAATCAGCTATACATAAAAAAAAGGACAAATGCAGAACGTCATGGATCCATATCTTATTGATGTTTGACTCTTATTAATTATTTCAATATTTCACATAGGAATACATCTCCTAATAGCCATTTTAAGCCGACAAAAATCGATAAAAAAGAAACTAATTTGTCCCTGATAATTATTTTTTTCTATAAGATTAACTTAAAAAATCAGATGTGTGAACCTGTAATCGAATTAGTTCTACTATTATCAAGTATTAATCAAACACTGATGCAAACTCGGACTGGTTTTGTATATTAATAATATTCGTAAAAGAAAATAAAGTATAAATAATTTAAATATTGTAAAATTAATAAAGAGAAATGATATAAAATTAATAAAGATCAATGATATACAATTAAATATAATTCATTGAGAAATAACATACGGGAAATTAATAGTAAACGTCCGCAAAAAAAGTTATACACATAGAAGTACACATTCCTTTACCATAATGTTGATTGACATGGCAATCATTGTATGTACGTTGAAGTAAAAAAAAACTGTACTTGCTATTTCAAAATTATTTAAATAAAACAATCTGTAACTCAGACAGGAGACACATTTTATCTAGGTGATATGGGTCAAATCTTCGTTTTGTAATAAAATAATTAATTTTTGGTGCAGTTGGTCGTCCATTTAATAGCCCATATAATGATCATTACTACACAATTGAATCAGTGGAGTCACGTGACTAGAAATGAGAGAAGAAACGAAAGTCATTTCATAAGAAATGTAATAAATATATCATTTTCAACTGTTTGAAGCTGTCAAATTTCATACTTGTTATATGAACAGTTTCCGAGTTATTGGTCTGTCAAAACTTCGTGGGTGTATACTGTATATATACAGGGTGCTCCCTAAGTAATCCAGAATATTGTAGTGGGCGCTTCGTCAGTCCATTTCAAGACGAAAAGTTCTTATAAACATGTGTGATAAGTCTTGTCGTTAATGAGATACAGGGTGTTGAATTGTTTGTAATAAACGAGCTCTGACTGTAAGTGAAATTTATTTTTCCTGGTGAAGCTACTGGTTTTTAGAAGTAATACGAAAGAACATGCATATTCTAAGTGGCCTTTGGAAGAACGTTGACAAATACTGTGTCAAACCTAAAAACCAACGCAAAAAACGAATAAGAAATTTTCATCATACGGATTTTTTGTGTTACGTTAACAACTGCGTTTACTAATGCTGAATTGGCTAATATGCACTTTTTGTATGGATTAGCGAATGGTAATGCCTTAGAAGCTAGACGTATGTATGTCCAGCGTTATCCAAATAATCGTGTACCATGTTCTGATACGTTTACTAAGATACATATTCGTTTACAAGAAACTGGAACTTTTGCTAAATCAAAGAATATTATTGTACAACCCAGAAATGTGAGAACTCCACAATTGGAAAACCAGATTCTTCAAATTATTGACAAACATCCAGAAACGAGTACCAGAAAAATTGCTGATGAAGTAAATGTTAGTAACAGAACTGTTTGGAATATTCTAAAAGATAATTTAATGTATCCATATCACGTTCAACATTTGCTACCTACTGACATTCCGCTCCGTATACAATATTGCCAATGGATTTTAAATAAAATCCAAATTTGCTGCCAATATTCTGTTTACAGATGGAGCCAACTTTTCAAGACATGGCATTATGAATTTTCATAATGACCACATATGGGCAGATGTAAATCCACATGCCATACGTGTAAAACTATTCCAACAAACATTTTCGGTCAATGTTTGGCTTGGCATCATCGAAGATCATTTATTAGGACCATTTTTCCTTCCTGCACGGTTGACAGGTGAGACATATCTTCATTTTCTAGAAAATTAACTTCCAGTTCTTTTGGAAAATGTACCTCTTATTATTAGAAGGCGCATGTGATTCATGCATGACGGTGCTCCTCCACATTTTGCAGTGATTGTACGCGAGTTTTTAAACAACGTTTTTCCAGACCATTGGATCGGACTAGGATCTCCACACCCGTGGCCCCCTAGGTCACCTGGACACAATCCTCTGGATTTTTGTGTGTGGGGATATCTAAAATCGCTCATTTACACAACCCCGATATTAAACTTAGGAGATCTTCAAAATCGTATCATACAAGGCTGTAATGTTATTCGTAACAATCCTGGTATCTTCGAAAGTATTCGGCAATCCATTAGACGTCGAGCGGATGCTTGCATTTTGGCTGGAGGTGCACATTTTGAACATATGCAATGTATGGAGTGACAAAGCGCCCACTACAACATTTTAGATTACTTAGGAAACACCGTGTATACATAAACAAAGAAAATTGTAACAAATTCATCTAAAAATCGATAGGACATACAGGGTGTCCCACGACGATTAAGACAAGTAATATATCAGAATTGGGCAGTAGTAGATAATTATAATTTTGGGGGTGTAAATTAGAGCAAATGTTGCATGTTTTCTTGTTATTGTGTTACCCAATGGGATATTTGTTTTTGGTCACGTGACGTCGCATTCAAAATTATTAATGGGACAACCTGTATATCTGTGCCTTTTTGTGCTCCTCCCGATAAAACAATTCCAACTAACTAGCACACTTGGGGTCTAAAGTGATTAATTCAAGAGCTACAGGTACTTAAAGGATTGTAAGTTGAAAAATTCATAATTGAATCCCCTGTAATTTTCGGGAATCTCACATTCGTACGTAATGATTAAGACAAATCAATATTATAATTTTTAATAATTCAAATCAACTGTCCTAAAAAAACTTACAATATTAAAGGAGATGTTCAAATTGATGCCCATCTTCGTGAATGCATTTCTCAAATCTTGATAATAGATTTCGGCTACATGCTGCCCTAATCATTTCCGGTGTCACAGTTCTACAAGCATCGCGTATTTTTCTTTTCAAATCGTCTAAATCTGTAGACGGAGTTGCATAAACGATACCTTTTTAAGATATCCCAAAACGAAGAAATCTAACGGTGTCAGGTCTGGCGATATTGGAGGCCAGTAAATAGTACCGTTTCGTCCAATCCAGCGTTCTGGAAATATCATTTCCAGATAATTTCTCACTCTACGATCAAAATGTGGAGGTGCACCATCTTGCTGCCACCACATTGTATTTCTTTCATTCAATGGAATGTCTTCAAGTCAAGGTCCTTTCATTATTAACTTTCAGGTATTATTAAAAATTATAATATTGGTTTGTCTTAATCATTACGTACGAATGTAAGATTGCCGAAAATTACAGGGGATTCAATTATGAATTTTTTAACTTACAATCCTTCAAGTACCTGAGCTGTTGAATTAATCACTTTAGACCCCAAGTGTGCTAGTTAGTTGGAATTGTTTTATCGGGAGGAACACAGAAAGGCACAAATATACAGGTTGTCCCATTAATAATTTTGAATGCGACGTCACGTGACCAAAAACAAATACCTCATTGGGTAACACAATAACAAGAAAAGATGCAACATTTGCTCTAATTTACACCCCCAAAATTATAATTATCTACTACTGCCCAATTATGAAATATTACTTGTCTTAATCGTCGTGGGACACCCTGTATTTGTGAAGAATTTCGAATACATTTTAGAGATAAACTAAACTAAATCTCATATCAAAAGCTTCTCAAGTAAATCAGAACTGACCTGCAGTGAATAATTTCTACAAAAATGGAATATTCCAACTTCAGTGTCCCAAATGTCATAAAAGAACGCACAAATTTTAAAAATATAAAACACAGCTAACAAGAAAAATTTAGTAAAAAAAATAAATAAATCCCAATTTTGTACAGTTTTTAGGAAATATAGAATCAAAATAAAAAGTATCATAGTGGACAATTTATAGAAATATATAAGTACATTCAGTTTCGTAGAGATCCCCTTGATCTTGTAACTGTTAATTTCAATCTGATATTTTAGATGGAAATGTAAACCAAAATCGTGGAAAAGGAGTTGTACTTTATTCCATTTTATACTTGAAAAATTCGAACTTATAATTAGTTATTAGTGGCCTGCTATATGCGAAAATTCTGAAATATTTAGCATGTAAACCGTGGCATTACACCGTAACCAATAGCATGTAACTAGGTTCAACTACAACTACTTGATAACCAAAAAAAAGTTTTATTTTCTACGATTATAGTAATTTGCATGGACAATTTGACTATTTTTTAACATAAAACCGGAGAAATAATGATAACAAACGTTCTTTATATAAAAGAAAGGCGACTTTTTAAATATCCCCAACTACGTACTTTCTATTTTATTGTTATATACAGTATCCGCCAAAATAAACAGTACCGAAAATAAAAATAAATTTTTAATTTCTGTAATGTAAGTGTTCAAAATGTTCACCATTTCGACGCAAACAAGCTTCATATCGATTTTGTAAGTCAATAAACATATTTATAAAAAGTGGGTGATGTAACTGCCGAAAAATATTTTGTATTCTTTCCCGTAGTTCGGCAATATTCGCCGGCGGATTTTCCGAGTGAAATATATTTTATCCTTCATTATGCCCCAAATGTATGCGTCAGATCAGGTGAATGAGAAGGATATTCGAAGTCTGTTCCCCGAGCAATTATTCTATTTTCCGTATGAACGAAAATAATGCTCTACCAAAAACACTTTTCCTTCCGTTGTTAGAACCATTTTTAAATCAAATTTAACTGCAGCGTACTATTAATATATCAACTAATGATAATTAAGTCAAATATGACAAATCCATATTACATAAACAACTCCACAGCACTCTCTGTTTCGGTACTGTTTATTTTGGCGGATACCGTATATACATTATGTTGTCATTATATATAGGGTGTTTCAATACGAATTTTCCATATACTAACTGAAGAAAACTTGGCACATATGAAAATCTCCTCAAGGAGATTATAAATATTATAAAATGAAGTTACTGTTTGGACCCTTACTTTGTGGAATCTACTCATATTAATGTTATAAACGAAACTAACTGTTGATATGTCCATATCGAAATAATTATCAATATCCTTTCATAATTTTTTCATTAAATAATGGAATTAATTGCGGTATGAATATAATTCAAAGTTCTGAATTTTTATCAACTCAAAAGTGAAAATTTGATAAACATCAATATGAAAAAATCATTTTAAATAGGATTAACTGAAACTAATAAACTTTCTTTTCAACCAATTTAGTGAAAAAACATTTCATTTGAACGCAAATAATTTGGAAACTTTTTAAATAGTAAATAACGAAGGATCAAAAAACCATGGTTGCAAATTATGAATAAAAAATATTGGAAGGTGTCAAAATAACGAGCAAAAATCGTTTTATAATAAATCCTGTACCTCGGAAAGGAGGAATATTTTATTCAGTGTTTCGGGTTAAATCTTCATATTTTGTGTTAAGGTTTCTCCAGTAACGATATGAACAATTTTTAATGCAGCGCCCTATATAAAGGTGCGCTTGGCAATTTTTTGATATCGAAAAAATGGATCAAATAATCTATTATATTTGACTGTGGCGTTTGATGAGTACTAAAAGCTTAAAAAGATGTTTTAGTAGTACAAGCTTGTCACATAATGCCGATATGTTAATGATGATGCTTGCTCTGGACGCTCCAGTACGTCAACAAATGAAAATGTTCAGACAGTGAAGAGAATAGTTATGAAGAATCGTCGAATCACTATTAGGCCCGATCTACACCATAACGTCGTTCATAGTTGACCATCAGACTGGTAAAATATTATTAAGTAAGAAATGTATGACCTATACGTCTATAGAAGGCAAAGGATTATCATAATGTCGGATAGTCAAGTAGCCATTAAAGCACTGAGCTCGTGTGTAATCAGTTCCAAAATGGTATGGGAATACCTAGGTAAACTCAATGAACTAGGGGAGAACAATATAGTCACCTTACTGTGAAATCTTCAATCAAAAAGGTCAATTTCATTTCACTTTTATAACATCAATTTTTTATTACTAATTTCGAGCAATCATCTGAGTTTGTTTATTGGCAGTTCAAGACGAAATCAGTCAGATTGTATATGTGAATATGATTGGCCTTTACCAGACCGAAAACGAACTGGGATCGACATTATAGTGTGGATTGGCCCTAAGAGAAGTGTGTTCTGAAGTAGCTAAATTTTAAATAAGAGAAACGTCGCATTAGCATTTCTCAGGAAGTGTTGAATTATGTCAACGATGATCCAGATATACCGAAAAGGGCCATAATTGGTAAAACATACCAATGGAAGCAGCCTGAAGGGCCAAAAAAGCACGTCGAATTCGGCGTGAAAGTTTTACTCACTATTTTTATCCGATTACAACGGCGTGGTGCTTTATGAGTTCTTATCAGAAGGTCGTATAGTCAATAAGAAATATTACCTTGAAGTTGCGCCGTTTGTGTGAAGCAATACGAAGAAAACGACCGGATTTGCAGTTTTTACATCACGATAACGCACCTGCTCACATTGTTCCTTGCTCGTTATTTTTTTTTCAAAAACATCGTAATCGCCGGACTTGCCCCCCTGCGACTTTTTCCTGATTCCAAAATTGAAAAGACTGAGGTTTGCCACGATTGAGGAGATAAAAAGGCCATACAAAAAAATGCAGAATAGAAGATTATTGGAAAAAAACGCTGGCACAAGTGTATAATATCGGAGTGGGATTACTTTGAAAGGACAAATGGATATTGATGAATATTTTTTGAGAAACATAAAAAGCCACCTTTTTTTATTAACAAATCTCGTTTACTTCTTCAAGAGGGTACCTTTTTTGAACACAACCGTATCTCATCTTTTCTTTGGTTTAAAGTTGTAGACGTTTTTTATTTATATAAAGTTGAATATCGTTACCTAATTATGACTTCACAAATTTGGTTTGATTCGAATTGATGTATTTTACACATCAGTGAGAAAAAAGATGCTACCATGACCAAAAAACTTGCTCGATAAAAACTGAAACGATCTAAGCTTTTCCAAAACTGTCATGCAGACTTCTAAGAAAAAACAACATATTCGACAGAACACGTTAAGAGGAATGTTTTAAAATTTAGGAGATGATTTTGGAATAAATGAATACATGAAGGAACTATAATAACCAATAAGAGTTACATTAGTTTCAGCTTCAGGTATCACAAATACAATTCACTTCTTCAAGTTAAAACTTGAAGTATTAAATTGTGCTACACTTAATAAAGTATTACAATCCTAGTAATTTACAAAATTTACCCAACTTACAAAAGCATAATTTGAACTCACGATATTTTTTCATGTACAATTATAAAGAAAGAAATAATTGCATTTCAATATGATAAGTTATTGTAACACCTGGTAATTTGAACCAAAGCAAATTTGTCCGATAAAAGTATACGAAAGCGTTAATTTTTATCAACTTTTTCAAAATATTTACTATTGTATGAACAAAAAAATAACTGAAAATAAGTAGATATCCATTACGCGTTGTACTAAACGAAGTAAAGTATAGAAATTAAACCTACCACAAATTCAATTCATTGCCAACAAAAAAAAATAGTGAAATCGGTAATTTATTTGGATTTTTCAGCTAGAGTTAAATTCAAAAAACAAAAATTGCAATTGTCTTTACATCTTTATTGTCTAGTTGAATAGTTACAATTAATAAAGACAAATGTCACATAATTGATTCAACTCAATGGACGAATTCCATACAAAGTATGAAGTTGTTTTTTCTTCAAATTTTGGTTTTTTTCTTATATATTATGAGTGCCTTGTACCCTTTAGCTTGGGGTATTTTACATTGACAAAAAATACTGGTGGCAGCTGTCAACACATACTGGGTTCTTTTTTAATTATTACACATTACATTGCCCATGTGTAATTGAATAACAAAATATATGAATGCATTGATGAAAGCATTTTGTAAAAAAACATGGAGATAAAATTAAATGTAATGTCAAGTAATTTATTCAGGCAAATGTCCACAATAAAATAATTAAAAAAAGGGCCCCGTATACGTATCATCAGATATTATTATTATTCAGCATTGTTTGTGTTTATCTAATAATACTGTTTTTTATTCTTCTACATTTGTAAAATAGTCCAAACTAAAAAGACTTCCATATTTTTCGGTACAATATGGACGGCAAATGCTCTCAAAATATTCAGGAAGAATAAAAAAAATTTACGAAAAAACTTCTTTCTGTGCTCTTCGTAAATATGTCATTTTTGATTAGTTAGGTTGGCTGCTCTTGCCTTGAATAGAACTCGTCCATTATTTAACTCCTACTTTCTATTTCCCTTCTGAATTAAAATCATTATTTAGTATTGTAATCAATTCAAAAATATTTTTCCAAGGATTCAAAAAGATTGAAGAGCTATCAGTTTGTTAATTCTGACTATGTAAAAACATATAGGGACATATTTCACAAAGTGTGTAGTGAAAATATTTAAAAATCAATATGCTTCTAGCCTTATTCATCTTGTTAAAGGTCTATTATGAGGGAATCTAGGGAATCTAAATACATTGTGATTTTCAATAAAAGTAAAATATGTGACTAATGCAACTAAGTAAAAAATCCAAATAATGTTTACGAGATATACCAATTTTACCACATGACCGTCGATATACTAAAGAATTTCAGAATATGATTTGGTAATATATACAATGAAACCTAATATAAATGAGGATAAATAATCATCTAGGCAAAAAATATACATAAAAAGTGATACAATAAAAATATTTTACAATCCTTATCATTAAATTATCACAACTGAACTGTGTATACATAATCTACTAAAATACAATACTTTCCAATGTTGCATTTGGAACGCTTTGCACTATGAAGAATCTTTTGAAGTGGAAGGTTGCGTAGAATCCGGTGATCTGGGACTACTGGAACGACTGTCCAAATTTTCATAGGTAGTGCTTTTTGAACAGGTCATACAGATGTAATCTTCGTCTTCGTTAATATCCTCAGCGGATAGCCCGACGCAAGCCATATGAAACCACTGTTCACAGCCGCCGTCACACTGAACCCAGTCGACGTTTTGGCCAGTAGGTTTTTGGCAGCCATTTGCGGCACAGCTTTCATCATCGTCATCATCATCACTATCCGAACCTGTAGACTGGCATCTGCCTACGCGTTTCTTATACGCTCGTTTTTTACCAACTTCTTTACTGGTTTTTATCTTACGACCGCGTATTTTTTTCTCTGGATCCACCTTCACAGTTTTCGATACTTTCTTGCTATCGGATTCTTCTGACAGTCTCTTACGACCTCTCTTCTTTGCAGTGTTCTTCATATGTGCCTAAAGGGAAAAGTTTTATTTGAAAACATTCCACAGTTGTACAAATTTTAAAGTTTTTGAACACAACGTTAAAAATCGAATTCTGCCTTTTTTGGACCAAGTTGAGGAAATATTGAAAATATGTCGTTAAAATACAGATTGCAAGATATTAATTTAAAGAAATGGCGAAAATAGATCCTGATTAGTGTTAGCTGCTGAATTATGGGTAAATATGTATGTCATAGCGGCCGAGGTAAATAGTTAATATCGGTCTAGATAAAAATTGTCTTTACTGCAATAAACTATCTAAAGGTGTGAAATGTGCTAATTGTGATGAAGTTTAACATTTAAGTTGCTCTCAACGTAAAACATGTAGTGATAAACAACAACTTCTAACAAAAAATATTATTGACGCCGAGGATGAAGTGACATATACCCATTCGAAGTTTATTACATACAAGGTAGAAAATAAATATATTAAAGAGCTATTAAATGAATTAAAGGAGAAAAATGAATAACAATTTATTGATTCTAAGAATACAGGAGCTTGAAAGAAAATCGGTGAAAGAAGTCCAAAGGATGAAGAAAAAGTTACAAAAACCTACTCGTAAATCATAAAAAAAAAGGTAAACAAAACATCAAGTGCAAGTAGAAGTGGCAGTAGCTCACGAGCCGAAAGCCCTGAAGGTACGCAGACGAAAGTACGAGAAGACACAGAAAGACAGGAGTTCTAGAAAAAAAGAAGAAAAACATTTTGATAAGGTCAAGAATCGAGATGAAAATAAACAAATAGGTTAGGGCATGTCCACCAATTGATAAGTTGAAACTAATGACAGCAGCCCTGAGGGAAAATAATTATTTGGTTAGATTTTAGATTTGTAATTTGGTTATTTTGTATTGTTATAATTATCATTTTTATTATAGTCAAATATAGCTTTTTAAAATGCCTAGGTTTTGTTCAGTAGTTGGTTGGGTAGTAATAATAAAAGGGATCAAATATCCTTTCATAAATTTTTATGAATATTTCACAACAATGGGAGGGGTGGGGTGATATTTTGGACCAAAAAAGAACGAAACATCAATATACAGGGAGTGGGTAATCACCTAATAATATAATATTGAAGTAGAGAAGTCGATATGCAGCCAAAAAATCATGTCTTTGCAGCAGTATAAAATTTTTGATTTGGTCAATACCACAAAGCACATTGGCACACTTTTCATAAAAGCAAGGAAAGTCAGAGCAATTAAAACAACGTCGAAAAAAGCACTAAATTAAAACCAAATGGACTCAAACAGGATCGAAATAACTATTAAGAACCACATGTTGTGCGTTTGCCTCAGGGTGACTGTCACATGAAGTAATGTGGACTTGCCCTATTATCCAAGAACAAAGAAAAATACAAGAAAACAAACTAAACTTACAACAGAAGAATATGGAAGATATTGAAAAAATTATTGTGAAAAAATTATTGTGAAAAAATTTCAGTGCAGTAGCATAATTCAATAAGTTTTATAGTATCTACAGGCATTAGTTACAAGAAAAAAATGTATACTCCCTCATTCTAGCCAAAAAGGGATTCGATTTTAAAAAGTACTACAAAGATTTTGATGTTAGAGATGTTATCAATGACGATAGAAACAATATAGGAACTATTAATGTTATAAATGAAACTAACTGTTTCTAATTAATTCCACTATTTAATTGAAAGATTTATGAAAATTATTAAAGGATATTGATAATTATTTCGATATTGACATATCATCGTCAGAATGACAGAAGTTACATTTTATGTGATACCTACTTGATGTTTAATATTTTGGCTAGACCAAATAGTAAGTGACCTATCTTGTGATTGACTTAAAATATATGAACAGAAAAAAGAAGGAGATATGATTTTACAAATATTAAAGCTTAGGTATTATTAGCCCTATGGGGATATCCTGGATATCTTTTTCCCATTTAAGATCAGTATAACTGTGCAATGATATAGAAAACCAAGGAAAACTATATCTGCTGATCTTTACAATAGTTACTTAAGAAGACAATTTATTAGTGGAGAGCTCCCTAGATTTATCTGTTCATTGACAACTTCATATTGTGGGTCTCTTAAGTGTCTTCTTATTTCTAGTTCTTCAAGGAAATCTAGTTCTTGTTTCTTATCACAAATATGCAGTACTTCTAGTTCTGTGTTAGGTGTTAATGAATGTTTTGTGTCAAGAAGGTGTTTTGCGTAATGTGATTTATCTGGCTGTTTTAATCTGTATGCTCGTGAGTGTTCATTGTATCTAATTTCGAAATTTCGAATTGTTTGACCAATATAGACAGCATTACATTCTGGACATTTAAGTTTATATACTCCAGACTTTTTTAATGGGGGTATTTTTGTTTTTACATTTAACAATTTTTTACTTACATTGTTTTCTGTTTTAAAAGAAATTGCTGTATTTGTTGAACAAGATATTATCTTTGAAATATTATTAGAAATATTACCAGCATATGTGATGGTTTTGTAATTTTGTATTTCCCTAGTTTTTTCATGAAATATTAATTGTAATGCCACTTTTTCCTCTTTTTTATTAATTAATTTATTTATTATATGTAATGGATAACCGTTGGATGTGGCTATTTGCTTAATTATATTAATTTCTCTATCAAAATTATATTTGTTCATAGGAACTGAAAATGCTCTATGTATCATTGAATTATATGCTGCTAATTTATGTGACATGGGATGATTGGAACTATATGGTATAGTCACATCAGTATGTGATGGTTTTCTGTAAATTGAAAAATCAAGTATATTATTGACTCTTTGATTTTTGATTATTATTAAACATACAAATTACAAGAAAACTCTAAACTTATTTCATTTGATGTTACCAATATGTTCTCTAAAATTCCTCCTAAAGAATGCATAACACTTGTTAAAAAATTACTAGAGGATAAAAATATCAATCCAGGAATAATATCAGATATACTTAATTTGTTTGATGTATGTATTAATCAGAATTATTTTACTTTTGATAATAAGGTATATATTCAAAATGAAGGTTTACCAATGGGAAGCCCTATATCACCAATTTTAGCAAACATTTTTATGGACAGTTTAGAAAGAAAAATCTTTGAATGTAACATTTCAAAAAATATATTATTTTGGTATAGGTATGTAGATGACATATTAGCTTGTTTTGTAGGTAGTGAACGACAATTAGATATATTGTTCAATCATATTAATAATTTACATCCGAAAATTAAATTTACATTAGAAGTTGAAGAAAATAACTCAATCAATTTTCTTGATATTAAAATTCAAAGAGTCAATAATATACTTGATTTTTCAATTTACAGAAAACCATCACATACTGATGTGACTATACCATATAGTTCCAATCATCCCATGTCACATAAATTAGCAGCATATAATTCAATGATACATAAAGCATTTTTAGTTCCTATGAACAAATATAATTTTGATAGAGAAATTAATATAATTAAGCAAATAGCCACATCCAACGGTTATCCATTACATATAATAAATAAATTAATTAATAAAAAAGAGGAAAAAGTGGCATTACAATTAATATTTCCTGAAAATACTAGGGAAATACAAAATTACAAAACCATCACATATGCTGGTAATATTTCTAATAATATTTCAAAGATAATATCTTGTTCAACAAATACAGCAATTTCTTTTAAAACAGAAAACAATGTAAGTAAAAAATTGTTAAATGTAAAAACAAAAATACCCCCATTAAAAAAGTCTGGAGTATATAAACTTAAATGTCCAGAATGTAATGCTGTCTATATTGGTCAAACAATTCGAAATTTCGAAATTAGATACAATGAACACTCACGAGCATACAGATTAAAACAGCCAGATAAATCACATTACGCAAAACATCTTCTTGACACAAAACATTCATTAACACCTAACACAGAACTAGAAGTACTGCATATTTGTGATAAGAAACAAGAACTAGATTTCCTTGAAGAACTAGAAATAAGAAGACACTTAAGAGACCCACAATATGAAGTTGTCAATAAACAGATAAATCTAGGGAGCTCTCCACTAATAAATTGTCTTCTTAAGTAACAATTGTAAAGATCAGCAGATATAGTTTTCCTTGGTTTTCTATATCATTGCACAGTTATACTGATCTTAAATGGGAAAAAGATATCCAGGATATCCCCATAGGGCTAATAATACCTAAGCTTTAATATTTGTAAAATCATATCTTCTTCTTTTTTCTATTCATATATATTAAGTCAATCACAAGATAGGTCACTTACTATATGGTCTAGCCAAAATATTAAACATCAAGTAGGTATCACATAAAATGTAACTTCTGTCATTCTGACGATGATATGTCAATATCGAAATAATTATCAATATCCTTTAATAATTTTCATAAATCTTTCAATTAAATAGTGGAATTAATTAGAAACAGTTAGTTTCATTTATAACATTAATATGAGTAGATTCCACAAAGTAAGGGTCCAAACAGTAAATTCAATATAGGAAGTTTTCAAAGGGAGCAAATCTGAAAATCTACATATGAAGATGTCATTTTTAAAAGACAAAGTGAATGTGAAAAAAAATGTGGACAAAAATTTGAAATATTCACTGACAGCCAGGCTCTGCTTTATGCTATCAGTAATCCACAAACTAGGCTAGTCTGGCGAAAAACTGCAAAGAATCCCTCAACAGGCTGGCAAGAGACAACAAAGTGACTCTAAGATGGGTGTCGGCACATGAGGGGGATTGCAGGTAATGAAATGGCGGACCACTTAGCTAAAGAAGGCTCTAAAGGAGGAACCGGAACCGTTTTGTGGAATCACAAAAGATTGCGTAGGAGGGGAAATTGGGAACTGGCTAGATAGGGAACACCAATTCAAATGGAGGGTGACACAAGGGCACCTTCATACAAAGAGTTTACTGAACAAGGTAGACAAGGAACTCTCAACCAGGCTACTGAAACTGGGTAAGAGACATTTGAAGACAGTTACCGACCTGGTGACTGGACATTGCACCTTGAGGAAAGATCTGTACAATATGGGCAAAGTTAGTGAACCTATGTGCAGAAAATGTGAACTTGATGATGAAACACCTACTCACATACTCTGCTTCTGTGAGAACTTCAAGAACTTAGACGGAAGCACTTTGGAGAGGAATTAATACAACCATCACAACTACTGAAAATCCCTCCAGTCAAACTAGTGGCCTTTATAGAAGACACAAAGCTTCTGGAATGGAAGTAGATAACATGGGAAATGGTACAAAGATTCAAATCAAGTGCCTGGGCTGATGAGCACAACCCAAATATATGAATGAATGAAGATTCGATTTTAAAAAGTACTACAAAGATTTTGATGTTAGAGATGTTATCCATGACGATAGAAACAATATAGGAACTTTTCAAAGGGAGTGAATCTAAAAATCTGCCCATATGAAGATGTCATTTTTAAAAGACAAAGTGAATGTGAAAACCAAAGTAGCTTAAATATTTCACATCAGCAGTGATGTCCAGCATGCTCTTGAATATTCAGGGTATGACAGTCAAAAAAATCGCACAATTAGAAATATTACTAGAATAGCAGTCACCTTATGTATTTTGAAACGTTAATGTTAATACAATATCAAATTGTGTGGAATCACGTAAATTAAAGAACATATTTTATGAGTTTGATATGAGTAACCAGGTGGACAAGCTGACGAGGCTTAACAAAGGCATAGATGTGGTATACTCAAATGTAACAACCCTGCAATGCTTATTAGGTGATACTCATTTATAAGATTAAAGGTATCGAATATGTAAATTCAGTTTTTATATTAAAAATAACAATACCTCAGTAGTATATAGAATATATTTTATGAGAAAAAATTTGAGCCCTTTTATAAATGAAAGATGGGAAGAGGTATATAATGAGGAAAAATTTAATGACTCCTCGCATGCATTTATGTCAACTTTAGAATATCAAGAAAGGTTCAGTTTAAAAATAGAGGAAAGAAGCTATGGTATGGTAATAAAATTAAATAAATAAACAAAATGGTTTGTCAAATAAAATAGTATAATAAAAAAAATAATCAAGTAATAAAAAACCGAAATACACAGCCTGAAAATATATATAACCAATTTGTTAATAGAGCAAAAAGGGAATTCAACAATGAAAGATAATATAGGTGAATGCATTCTTTAAAAACAGATAAACCATCAGTGATAAATGGGGACCAAAAATTATCGCTTTTAATATGTCACATATTATTTTTGCAACCCATAAATCAATGTGAAACCCAAAATATTAATAATAAGGTGACAAAAAACATGTACCTGATATTGACGAGATGAATGGTGCAGCACTAAAAAATTTGAGCAATGTCATTGCCCAACCACTAACCTTCGTAACAGTATCAAGGTCTATATCAATTTATAAAAATAAAGGTTCAAAACAACATGAATGCAAATACAGAAACGTGTGTCTTCAGTCACAAGTTGCAAAAATAATACATTACAGCATCTATATTAGATTGGAAGATTTCATTCCAAAATATAATCGACTATCAAACTGCCAACATGGATTTAGGCCTGAGAAATCTACAAATACGGCAAAAGAGGAAGTTCGTAATAAATTAATAGAGGAGCTGGAGAAAGAAATGGGCCAAACTAATAAAACTAAAATGTGTCCATGTAAATAACAAACTTGTAGGAAATTTAATTTCCTCCAAAAAAAGGTTCGATAAGTTGAATCGCTAAGATTGATATTTTTATAAATGATAATTTTCAATTATTTATCAGTACAATTACATGTAATTACTTTTTTTCTACAGAAGGGGTTTCAATCACGAGTAAATCCCACTCTGGAACAATTCGATAGCATCAAATTCGGCTGATATAGATATTTAAAAAAAAATCAAATTTCATGGGAAATCTTTTTACACTTAGGGAATGTAATTATGAGTTAATGTTAAGGGCTGAAATTTTGAGGGAATTTTTTTTACATTTCCAACTAAATTTTGAGTGGGGAGCGAAAAAAAAAATATTATAACCTTGAATATAAAAGCACATGAATCGAAATATGTAAGAAGTAACATAATACATCATTATAATACATGTGGGACAAATGATCTTCAAACGCCATATTAGGTATTGAACAGAACATGGGAAAATATCAAGGCATTATTTGTTTTGTTATAATCACTGAAACAAGGTAATAGGTAACTACAAATACAATATATTTAAAAAGAAATTAACGAAGTACTCATTTGAGAGTGCATTTTTCTCAATTGGGGACTTTTTAGATTCCATACCAGGAGTAAACAATGTAAATGAATATGTTTGAAAATTCCACACCTGTAATTTTTAACCAATCAAAACGTGTTTTTTTGACAGATCACCATGGCAACGGATGAATTTTAGCGGAAATTTTTTCCTCGTGGGTACCCAACAGCGAATTATACTGGAAATTTTTTTGACGTTTATAAAGTTTATATTTTTTTGACAGTCTTGTTTTTATTTGCAAAAAAGCCATTTTCTACCACTTGTAGTTACTCAAAACTTATGTTATACTGTGTTGTGTCTTGAGATGGTATTTTCGTGCAACTACAACGAGTAGAAATCAACAATTTAAAGGTCTAAATTGCTACCAAAACATTTTTTTGATGTCGTGCCGCTTGACAGCTTCAAAACAGAAATAATTTTTAGGTTAGGGTTTCACTTAGTTGCCATGGTAACTAAATAATCAAGTCGACCAAACCTAAAACGTCAAAAATTGACGCTGGAAATTATTTGATTTTCAAACACAATTTGGT
The DNA here is from genome assembly GCA_947563755.1 of Lochmaea crataegi. Classification (NCBI taxonomy): domain Eukaryota; kingdom Metazoa; phylum Arthropoda; class Insecta; order Coleoptera; family Chrysomelidae; genus Lochmaea; species Lochmaea crataegi. Next base: position 32,604,023 of record OX387422.1, on the reverse strand, counting down.
GTGGAATTTTCTTACCGAATACCACATGAGGTCAAATTAAATCCGGAAGTTTTTTCTCGCTCATGAATATTTTTAGAAAATTATCCATCGTCTTCGACTCGGGATAATTTTCAAAATATTCATGAGGTCGAAAAAATTTCCGGAAATAATTTGACCTCTAGTGGTATTACTAGTGAAAATTTGTAATGTAATTTAATTTTCCATTCATTTTATTATTTTTCTGTCACTTTTTATATTATTATTGTTGTAATAATTGTAAAACTTGCAATGATACAATAAATGAATTTTATTTAACTACTTACATCAAAGTCGATGAATATTGGCTCCTTTTCAGGATCACGTGATGCTTGCAATAACTTCCACAAAGCAAAAGTTTCATCTAATGATACTTCTAGCAAATCCCCTTCGGTGAGCAGTTCTTCTAGTTGTTTTCTGATATCTGTATTCAAGAGAAGTGTGTAATCTTCGTCGCCCACCTTGGGTAAATGTAGCGAATATGCATGTTCACCCATTCGATCGTCAGATTCTCGAGAATCTCTGGAAGCATCATCTGAATCGTTAATTCCACTATCACAAGTTACACCATCTTCGGTAACCACACCGCTGTAAGGAGTGATTTCTTGTACTCTTTGGTGCAATTCAGGATTTTTCGAAGCTCGTTTTAGTTCCGTCGATATAATTTTTTCAGTCCTTTGTCTCGCAGCTGCTTCATTATATTTTTGACTACACACCGCTAACTTGTTTTTAGCTACTTCTAGTTCGGGATGCTGTAAAAGTTGCCTGGCTCTATCTTGCCAATTCATAGCGCGTTCGGTAAGACACTGCAAGGCTTCACCTTCAGGTACTCTAACATATAATTTTTGTAAGGACATAAGTAGGCCTAAAATAATGTCCAATCGAGGACGCTTTGTACGTTGACAATTCGGACATAAAAATTTACAGTCTTTAAAGCCCATGTGGAGGGCGACAGAGGTAAAATTGCCTTTGAACTTTGTGGTGGATACTTTAGGAAGTTGCGTACAAGCGGAATGAAACCAATCTTTGCATAATTCACACTGCATCATAATGCCGTAGACACCTCTTCCGCAAATACAGAAAGTGCTGCTATCGCTCGGATCTAAACTTTTAGCCATATTGCTGGCCCTTAGTTTTTTTAGTAAAGCCATCTCGGTGTCTTCGGCATCTTTAAAAATTGCTACTACAGCTGCAGGATCCATCGCATTGGTTAATGAAATACTGGAATTATCTTCTTCAATAGTTTTACACTTTTTGCTTGTTTTAATACCATTAGACACGGAAATTCTTGGAGATAAAGCTTCCATTAAGGTACAAGAAGAATTTTTTCTTAGGAACGCTCTACTTGTTCTCTCTTTCCATCCTGTAGCAAGAACCAAATAATCATTCATTCTTTCAACTTCAACTAGATGTAGAGCTAAAGATCTTCCTTTCTTTATTAATTCTTCCATTGCACTAAAATAAGGATAGTATTCAGCAGAATTCATTTCTTCCAACAATCTCAACCAATCTCTAGCTTTCTTCATGGAGTCAAACAAATGACCTTCTGTTGGTAGGAAACAAGATATTTTAGAAGCATCTTTCAAGAGTTTATCTACTTGAATCAAGACATTATTATCTTCTGATTTGAGGATTTCTGCAGCTTGTTCTTCCCATTCTTCACTGGTTTGTAAAATTCCTTGTAATTTGGATAATTCTTCTTCTAATTCAGGGTGTGGCGGTATCAGAATTCCTTCTTGAATTAAATTTCTAATTGCATCTAGTCCCATAACATCAGTTTTACTCTTATAGTTATCTACACTTTGCATCCATTGGCACTGTTTTAATCTCGTACCTACAAGTCTTAGATTTGGAAGTTCTATGCACAATCCACTTCCATGGGAATGGCAAACTTCCAATTCAGAGATGGAACATTCCGAGACCGGTAAAGCCAAAAACTTTTCGCTCATTTCCTCAAATTTCCTCGTTTGCTGCAACAATTCTCTAATACTTTTAGCTTCTTCTAAAATACAGGCGAGACTATCGATTTCTTCACAGAACAAAGTAAGTTCTTCAACAGTCAACTTGTATTTGGTATCATTAGAATTTCTAGTTCGTGTACGCATTTTATTCAAATCTAACTGATGAATAACACTGGCACACTTTTCAGCGTCCTCTACGGCACTAGTCAATGTCTGTAGTAAATCACATTTAGGAAATTTCTTACCAACAGCTTCACTAAGTAATTCTTTTAGATCGGACAAATTTAATGTCTTTGGCGTTTTTGGATCTAAAGCATCTTTCACTCTAGACACCCAATGATCAAAAGATTCTGCTTTTAATTTCAAAGCTTTCAACATAACAGGCAGTTCATCCAAAGTGTATCTGTATCTTAAGGTTCTATTCTGTGGAGGGCATTCACACAAATTTTTATAATGTCGCAAACAAACTAGCATGTCACTGGAACATTTGCAAGTCATCGCAGACAGAAAACAGGTAGTTTTGCAAACTTCGCATTGTCGCTCATCGTCGGGCAAAAGTTCAAAAGCTTCTCTTTCGGCATTCGTTACACCCCAATCTAGTAATGTTTTCCTTAATCTTTTTTCTGTATCAACCATTACCAACATGTCTTGGTAAGTAGCAGCTGCTATCGTCAAGTCTAATTTTTCGGGATCCAAAGCCATTTTGCAAACAAGTTCGTCGTGCGAAAAAACGCAAAATCTTCTCAAGTGAGAATAGTGTAACACACATTCACGACCCATTCGCAGCCAATCAGCAGGAGCGAAGTTGACAGCTTCGGCAAAATTGTATCTACAACAAATATAAAACATCAAAAATAATTATTATCAATAATCTACTTATTTACCCTTGGTTGAAACCTGCATGGTACGCTCTAGGAAAAGTGATAACAAACTCCCCAGCATTTTGGTCAGTTCTATAAACTGGCACTCCTGCATTCATCAAAATATTTGGATTCATTATAGTGACCAATTGATGAAGCAAATCAGGCTGGGAGTGAAATAATTCTGGTGCCGCTGACTTCATAGTTTCTTCAAAAGATTCCGCTTTACTACCAGGAACTCCATACCAAGTTTTCGCTTCTCCCCAATGCAAGTAGTTAATGGAATAACTCCAGTGATCTTCGTTATGCCAACAAAATGTAGCGAAGCACATTCCAACATACATCCACGGAACCTAAAGAAAAACAATTTGTACAAAATGAAAACTAGAAAAATTGTACTATGTACTTTGTCAAAAAGTACCTGGAATTGGATAATGAACACAAAATATGTATTATTCATCCAAATTTATTGTATCGTCTTCAAAGTAGCCCTCTTCTGATATATTACACATTTGGCCAACGAATAATCCAATTATCAAAACATTTTTTAAACTCATATTCAGGAATCGACTCATCGCGAATTCGCATTTATGTCGACCAAAGCCATAACAAGTAAATATGGTCGTTGTTCGATAAGGTTTGTTCAGTTTTAGGTTATAAATTCATTCACAATGATAGTCTTGTGGGATGGTGCGTTATCGTGCAGTTTTCTTACAACAAATCTATTCTTTTTCGACGAATTTGCTCTCTCAAATAATATTCTTTATTTGGCGTCCCACCTTCTGGCAAGAATTCCGAGCACACAACAACCATAAAAAAATAGTATATCTTCAGCGACATTTAAGGCGGTTGAGCGGCAACACGTTTCATGCGCAAACAATCGATTAGAATCATTCATGACACAGAAATTTCAGCGGCTACCATCGATGTGACAAAATAGAGCACTGAAAACAAACTAAATGGCGATCAAACTCTGTATTAATATAGAGGACAGTTGTGACAACTTACTGACTACAATATTTTCAAATGATAAATTCCCGGTACTTTCTTGGCAAAATGTATCGGGTGTCCCAATAAGAATGACTCTCGGGACAAAAATTTTCATGATAAGTCCAATTCTTATTGTGACACCAGGTACACACATCAAAAATGTCTAAGGAACACAAATATTTTTCCTCGTATATACATGAATTTTAATCGGATTTTTAAAAGTGACATATCGTTATGATGACTGATTAGTCAGAAATGAATTCATCTTAATTTCAGTGAAATTAATTTTCTCTTTGATGAAATAATTCAACAAAAATTAAAAGGTGCACTAATTTAATTGAAATTCCTAACAAATCCATGAATGTAAAACATGAAAATCTAAACACAAAATGTTCTTAATAATCTGTATTTCCTCCAAGAGCATTAATTACAGCTTGACACCGTCTTGGCATACTTAAAATTAAATTATCAATTTCGTTTTGTGGTAATAATGCCCATTCTTGTGTAAGAAGATCTTGGAGACCTTGACGAGTATTAACATTATGCAAATGAGGAGCGATCCATGTCTGGAGCATATCCCATACATGTTCGATGGGATTAAGGTCTGGTGACTGTGCTGGCCAAGGTAGAAGGGTAATTTCCTCAGTATCAAACCAATCTCTTACTGTTGCTGCAGTATGTGGCCTTGCATTGTCCTGCATGTAAAGCAAATCAGCGCCTGCAGCAGTGGCAAATGGATGGACAACAGGTTCTAAGATACGGTCAATATATTGAAACTGATTCAAAGTGCCTTCCACAAAAACGGGAACAGTTCGATGATGAAAAATTATTCCAGCGCACATCATAACTTGTAGACCACCATACGGACGAACACCCTTTACACGTCTGAGTCTTTCTTGTCGACCAGGTCCTCTCTAGACTCTCACTCTTCTTGAGTCAGGATAGAGACAAAACCTAGATTCATCCGTGAATAACACATAACTCCATTCTTGTAAGCCCCAATGAACATGTTCTTGTGCCCACATTAACCTTAGTCCACGATTTCCATGACGTGACATGGGAACCCTAAATGGACGTCTGGCGTGTAGGCCAGCATCATGTAGTCTATTCCTCAAAGTTTGGCCACACACATTAATGTTGTGGGCATTTGCTTAGGCCCCACAAAGTTCGCGTGCAGTGGCATTCACATTTCGGCGAGCTAATCCTACCACATATCGATCCTGTCGAGGCGTAGTTGCACGTTGACGACCTCCATGTCTTTCAGAGACATCACCAAATTGTTCATATCGATGCCATAATCGCGAAATCACGCCCCGAGAGACGTTAAAATGACGTGCAACATCAGCTTGCGAAACACTAACCTCAATCATATTCACAGCGATTACCATTTGAACACGTGATAAATGCCCACGCTCCATGACCACCGTTGCTCTTAACAATCTTGTTTGAGTATAAATTTGAAGATTACTAGAGCCTATCTTTAAAATTGGAAGAAATTTGTCTATACAACTAGAAACAATAAACCTTGTTAGATGAAGCGCTGTCACTTCTGGATTAATAAAACAATACAATTGACCGAATAATTGTCACCCCCTATCTTGAATTGTAGATAACAAATTTACGAATCGATTGGTATGTATGTATGTAATGGTAAAATATTAGTCGTGTTCCTTAGACATTTTTGATGTGTGTATTTACAGCGCTTACCTTCATTCCTGAAATATCAGCATTAATATATCCCAGTACAGAACCTTCCAGCACTGGCAAATTGTTTAAATTCCAACTAGATTCAGCATATTCTTTGTCACCTGGAAAAAGGTTGGTGGATGATTTAGTTGGGAAACCAGAACCGTGATCCATAGTATGTAAATCTGCACCATATTCCACGGTGACATCTTCATCGATGGAGGAAACAATTCTCCAGAATTCACGTTCCACAGTACCAGTTGGTACCATCTGAAATCGATGAATAACATTGACATTCCAAGTTCGTGTTAAACAACCTTTCATAAAATACTTAATACTTTTATACGAGATCAAAAATAAAAAAAATGTTTTTTTTTACTTACATGTACCGGCATATTGAAGTACTCAGATTTAAACTGATCTGCCATTTCCCCAAATTGTTGTAAAGTGTACTCTCTCTGAGCCTGTTCAAATCCGAATGCTTCCATAGGTTTTGAAACTTCTTCAGCTACGCATTTGGGACACCTCCAATCACCTTTTGGAATTTCAGTTAGAGGTGGCATTAAACAAAAAGTGTGGTAACTGTCATCACATCCATCACAAAGCAGCATGTATTCTTCTGCATCTCCTCGATTGCAATTATGACAAACGTATTTTGCAAGCTGTAATTTTTTGTACAAATTGATTAATGGATGATACTTATCTGGTCAAGAATCTTGTAATGTTGTGTTTTGTAATGGAAAAAAAATGTGGATACCGAACAGAAGTGCAAAAGTTCACCAAGTCGATTCAGCATATTTTAAATGTTTAAGAATTAATGTAAAACATTCAAAACTATATTATAATTGATGAAACAAAAAATCTACAGAAAAATGAAAAATATACTGAATTGAGATAGTTTTTCAACACCATATATTATATTTCAAAGTACATGCTTCATTTAATATCAAGCTTATAATTACAGTATATTTACACATTGTGGAGACAATTACAGACAATGTTCAAAATTGTTAAAATAGTGTCTAGGTATACAGTAATTCATATATAGATTCGGCAAATACTTATCTTCCGTATAGCCATTCTGTGATTGGAAGAGAGGAAGCTATAGAATAGCAGAGAGACAATGTCTAGAGAAGTGAGTGTTTCGTGGTTGGGAAGTATGCTGTTCTCTTGGACATATATAATTTTATGTATTGTGCTCACTGTTGCTCCTATATGAGGTTCTACATATGGAAGATAAATATTTGCCGAACCTGTATTTCTTATTGCAGTGTAAAGCTACAGTTAATTGCATGTCAATATCAATAATTGGACGAATGTAATTGATTTACTTTTGCTTTGAGCGCCACTGTATATATTAACAGTTACAGATTAAACTAAAAAGGTAGAGTAGCAAGAAACCTCAAAATTAATTATAAAATATAAATAAAGCATTTGGTTACTACATGCATACATCCTTTTTTATAAAGAAAGTTAGAGCATAACAAATATATCATAACCCAAGTTTGGTAGAATGATCTACCCAAGTAAACAAAATTTTTATAACTTCTGTATATCATTTATACAAACAACTGTTTTTCAGTTGTATGTATACTGGGGAGACATTCACCAAGTCGAAAAGATCTATTGCGCCCCTATGCTTCAACTTGGTTCCCGAGGAAAGTCTCAGAGACTAGTAGAGCTATTTCCTGAAAGAATTTTGCTTTTCGATTAGTTAAGAAGTAATTTTTTTTAAATATTCTATACATTATGCAATTGTTGAAAGCAATGTCCTGAATTTCACAAATTAGCTACATCCGTTTTCTCGAGTTAATATTAAAATGTTATTACTTTGAAGGTTTCTCACAACTTGAGCTGAAAACATTACAAGACACTGCACCAGTGGAATTAAAATGACTAGTTGAATATTAAATGGATCATTCTTACAGAAAATGCGGGATATTACAGCAAATGCAGGATATTACAGCAAATGCAGGATATTACAGCAAATTATTGCATGCAATCCATCACCCAAGGGACAAGCAAATTCTAATCCTGAAAGTAAAGACAGACAGTAACAATAATTACATTTGGACTTACTGGATCGAAATCATATTTCACAATTTTATGCCTTGGTTTAGATTCTTTTTTCTCATCATATCCAGCCATTTTTGGACCGGCTCCATAAAATTGTAAACGTCTCAGTTCTTTATTTCCTGAATCCTCATCCTCTGACTTTTCTTCCTTTATCTTAAGTGCTAAGTTCTAAAAAAAATAAACATAATATGTTGACATAGTTTAATCATACACAAGCAATGTTTTGTTAATATTTCTTCAAAAAAAGATATATTCATAGGGATATGTATGTTGTATCCCCAACTAGAATGAACAGGTGCTTAGACAATATTTTTACGAACATTGAGGAATCTAACTATATCATTGATGTAGTTGACAACCATTTGAGTGATCATCAGAATGCACAGGTCATGAGTGTAAAACTTGATCAGCACGAGAGCATACCATTATACACCTATTATAGAAACACCACTGACCAAAGTAACATAACTCAATTTCAAAACTATTTGGAAAAAGAAAATTGGGAAGAACTTTACAGCTGTTCCGGTAATATTAATGAGAAATTTGAAGTGTTTTGTGGAGTGTTCAGATATTACTTTGATCTATCTTTCCATGTAAAAAGAAAAAAAGTAGCTGGGTGTAACAAGAAACGGAAGCCCTGGTTAACTAGAGGTCTTCTAGTTTCTGGAAAGCATTTAAAAGATCTATATCACTTAAGTAAACATGGTGATGAGTTCACAAAAGAGTACTTTAGAAAGTATAAAAAATTGTACAGACATCTACTCAGTGTAGCGAAAAAAAGACATAACAGTTTGCTAATAGCAAACTCCAGTAATAAAGTTAGGACAGCTTGTGGTATCATACAAGGAAAAGCTTAGGTTAATAATATTATAAAATCCATTAATGTTGAAAATAAGGAAGTTGATGATCCCAAATTGATGGCTGATCACTTTATAGACTACTTCAATCAACTTTCAGGTCTTCTATCAGATAATCTTTCAGGTCCAACATGCCTACAATTGCCTGTATTTAATGCACAGTCCTTCAGTTTTGTACCATCTACAAGATATGATATATAAGACATTATCAATAATCTAAAACGTTCCTTTTCTGTAGGGGACGATGAAATATCTACTAATGTTTTAAAAGGTGTTAAATCTTTAATAGCCCAACCTTTATCATTTTTATTAAATTGCTCGATGGAAGAAGGTACCTACTTTCCCTCAAATCTTGAAGATCTCAAAAATTCAACCAATACATAAGGCTGGTAGCAGGGAGAATATTGAGAATTATGGGCCAATATCTCTAATTAGTCCATTTTCTAAGGTTTTTGAGAAATATGTTTCGACATGTGTTACAAAATTCTTTGACAAATATAAACTGTTCAATAACAACCAGTTTGGATTTAAAAAAGGTCTCTCCACAACAGATGCGATTATTAATCTATTAAATATGGTTTACGACAATATTGATAAAGGCAATAGAACTCTTGGCATCTTCCTCGATCTAAGTAAGGCTTTTGATTTGGTTAATCATGAAATCTTGTTAGAAAAGTTGTATAGATATGGTTTCAGAGGTAGAGTACTAACTTGGTTTAAAACTTATTTACAAGAAATATTGCATTACGTTACTGTGCAAAGGATGAAGTCAAAACAAGTGACATGCAACAACGGAGTACCTCAGGGCTCCATTTTAGGGCCACTTCTTTACATTATCTATGTGAATGACTTCATGGTAATTAATTCAATTTTGTATGCAGATGACTGCTATAGTCATAGGTGATAAAAATATGCATGCAGCAATCAATGGAGCAAGTGGATCAGTAATAAATGCACAGAATTGGTTCACTAGTAACAAACTGGTCTGTAATGCAAAGAAATCAGCTTTTATTAGATTTAATTTCGCAAACAAATACAACATGAATGCCTCTCTTCTTGTTAAACAAACATCAGGAACCTTACAACAAATTTCCTGTACAAAATTTTTAGGTTTGCTGATTTCAGAAAATTGTAGATGGAAAAATCACATTGATGACTTATGCAAAAGAGTCTCTTCAGTTTGTTAATGCATATATCAACTAAATAAGGTACTTAATAAAAGTACTGTCTTAATGTACTATCATGCACAACTACATTCCATTATGCAGTATGGTATAGCTGCCTGGGGTATATCATCAGATGCAGACAGGGTTTTCATTTTGCAAAAAAGAGCCCTAAGAACTATAGAAGGAGCGTCATGTGGGACCAGTTGTAAAAATATATTTACCAAATTCAATATCTTGACTCTACCTGGAGTTTACATCCTACAATTAGTAATGTATATAAAGACAAATATTCAGTGCTTTCGAAGTATAAACACCGGCAGATACCAAACGAGAAATTCGTGGGTATTGGAGGTCCCTATACACAGACTTTCAAAAACGAGGGATAGTCCAAGATATATGGGTATAATACTTTTTAATAAACTCCCTGAGGAAGTAAAAAAAACTTCCATTGCAGGTTTTTAAAAGAAAGGTAAAAACAATACTTCTTAGCAAAGCTTACTATTCTGTAGATGAGTATCTTAATGACACCTTTGCATAATTTAGGGATATTCAGTGATCTTTTAATGCAACTTAATTTTGATTCTAGCCAAATATTTTATTTGTGTTTGTTTGTCATATTTATGTTAATTGTACCTTTTTCTTTTCTCTTGACCATATTTTAATGACAATAGTTAGTTGTGTAGTTTTGTAGTCTGTTTTAATGATTCTTCACTGTAATTAATTATATTCTATTGACGTACTTTTATATTATTCTGTGACTAGCCATATGTACATGCATTGTATCTTACATGGTAAATAAAATATTATTATTATTATTATTGTATATAAAAAAATACTAACTTCAGTCTTGCTTTCATCATTGATATCAAATCTTTTCGATCTCCTTGCATTTTTTTCAGGTGGTGGTTTGATTTGCATGCGACTAACAATACCATGCGGCTTATAATCTCTATCTGCTTTCTCTATATCATCAGTAGTTTCCTCCAATTTCTAAAAATTATGAAATATGAATAACTTTACTTCACTGTCAATAGAAAAAACTTACCACATCTACTGTCTTTCCAGCTTTGAAAACATCGAATGGAAAAAGGAGTCTTTCATAATGGGTTTTTAGGATTGTTCCTATACTTTTACCGGCTTGGTAACCCATTCTTTGGGATACTTTAGACCATTTTCTCTCTTTTGTCACATTATCAAATCCACCTGAAATTATAAATACAATATTGTACCCAGATATGAAGGTTGATATGTTAAATTACCTTCTATTTGTACCACTCTATGTAGAGTATATAAATCTAGGGCTCTCCTTTCTACCATAGGAATCTTAAGTGAAGAACCCTGCAGTTCCCAAAATTTAGCTATTTGATCTAAAAAGTTAAGTTTCACCCTAGTTTTTGCCTAGAAAATTAAACAAATTAGTACCAAATCTTAAAATAAGTCAAACAGTTATTCTCTTTTTCATTAAACCTCTTTATAAATTCTGTTTGACTACAAATTTCAGTTCATTACACTAGGAGCAGCATCCCCAGGTTTAATCCTGTTTAGCAAGCCCAAGTGAATTTAGATAATTAACAAACAATAATAAAAACATACAAAACTTATGAAAATAATTGTTTTTGAGTTTTATGAGGAAACATTTCTGCTTCTTATTTCTTTGCTTGAGTAATATCCTGAATGAAAAGCGTCTATAGTGCAATTGAAAGAGCTTAGTCAAGTTCTTACAGATGTTCAACAATTCATACTGGATAATGAAATTAAATATTTCCTACATTTATATTATTTATTGCACTGATTTGAAAGAGAAGAATTTTACTACCTATTCAAACTTACTTCTAATTCATTTAATCGTTGTATTCTAGGAGTGAATCTTAATTTATCTACATCAACTGCAAATGGAGGCTGCCAGTGCTGGAAAACAAATTATTAACCTTCAAGATTTATTTTTGAAAAAATACCCCCAAAACCAATATCAAGAACATTTACTTTCTTAGAGAAGTTTGAAAATTTTGGATTAACCTACAAAAGCCATATTTTAAAGATGAAATAATGCAGTAGTAAGTAAATATTATTATTGTACAGACAATGACTAATGTGTTATGCTTTACAACAGAACAAGGTATTAAACAAAATTTAAATGATTAATGCTATATAAAACCAATAATTATAACAGCTATAAGAATCACACAATAGTACATAATTTAGGATACAACTGTTTCAAGGTCGTCGACCCAGCACTGTAGTGGAACGCCTCTGATGTGATAATTATGGTGAAGCAGAGTCGAGCCAGGTTAGTTCTTGGTTCTTGGATGGGTGACCACCATGGGTGAAACACCATCGTAGAGCCTGCAGGGAAACACTTATAGATTACTAGAATGCACTTTGGTTTACTAGGGTGAGTAGCATATCATAGCTTGCAGGTCTTATACCAATGAGCAAGGGATATAATGTAGATATGCCGGATGAGATGTAAAACCAAGGTCCCAAGTCCATGGATGTTGGGCTTGATAAAGATCCCTACCAATGGTTGGAACACTAGTGGATTCGGCAAAATTTCTGGTTAGGAGTAGAGTGCTCCCAGCGTCGGTGATTAGCCTCAGTTGCAGAAATAGACCGACTTAAATAACCAAATAAAAAAAACTGTTTTCAAAATATGTAAATTGAATATAGCTATAACATTTTGTACTAGTCTCTGAGACTTTCCTCTGGAGATGCCTAAAAGAAGGGAGATAAATTTAGGTATCAGTGAATGTTCGCTCCAATATAGATACATACAAAATATTTTTTTTCATTCTGTAATACATAGAATAAATTCTAATGTAAATAATTTTGAAAATTATATTTTTTAGAATAGAAGGAACCATTCCTGAATCATTCAAGCTATTGAGAACAATCCCAAATGAAAATAGATATGTTATTTGCACTAACATATGTAATAAAGCTCTGATTCATGTAATTTTAAGTAATTTCTGATTTTGTGCTAAGCTACAATGGTGTAATCAATAGGCGCTAGGTACCTATATTATTTTAAAAAAATTTGTAGCTGCTACTAATTTATTTCATAATAATAACAAGGGCCCTAGAGAATATTAGGGTGTTAGATACACTATACCTATCTGTTTTACTTAAATTTGTATTGTTTTATATAATAAATAAAATATACTTTTCTTACTGGTCAAGTCGATATTACCAGTACTTCTTTATATTTTGGTAGAATTAAAGCCATAACAATAAAAGCATCCTAATAAGCTTCTGTAATGTACACGTTTAAAAAATTAATTTTAATGATACAGAACTAAGAACATATTCTACATCCAAATTTTGAAGGTATCATCAAAGTTTTTGTAAGTTACTCTTTCATAGCAAATATATTTTCACCAACAACATTCAGTTGATTTATAGAAAACTCAAGAAGTAATGTCTGTAATACTTAAACTACTAAACATATTCAATATAAACTTCTTTAATTTGTTTAGATGTTACTAAGGAATTTGTATTTGCATGTTTAATAACTGGGTTTAGGTACCATGCTAGAAATCACTGTGGAAAATGGTGACTATTAAAGTTAGGTAGGATGTAATTAAAAGAACATGTCTGCTATGTCACTCACTATTTACTGGTAAAAATATTAATGTTATTGTAGGAAAAATTAAATAGGTACTTACTGATGGTGGTTTAATTTTACATATTCCTGTACTTTCGGCGATTGGTCTTATTTTAGCTATGTAGGCAAGGGGATCTTGAAATTCTTCTTCTGTAGGATAAAATACTGGGGCTTCTGGAGGTATTTCAAATTTAAAAGTTTCTTCCTTGTACTGAGAATAGTGATCATTATTTTTTATTGAAGAGCTTTTGGAGCAGCTAGGGTGGTTTCTTATTATACCATTCATTTGTTTTTCCACTTTAGTAGTCATTTTGACACAAATTTCCATCATAACTTCTGAAATGTTATTTCAGTAGACAATGTGTGTATGTATGTATGTATACTTTTTCAGAATGCACTTGCAACACTTTGATATTTTAAAAAATATAAATGACAACATAGGTAAGTCACAGATAATCAAAAAGTAACTTTCGAGAATGCAGTTTTTATTACCTGATAAATTCAAGTTTTGATATTAAGGAACTAAATAGCACTAGTTTTAAACACACAGAATAAAGTTTTAGTTGACGATAAAAATAATACAAAAATATCTCATTGCCTACATTTTGTGATATTTTAACTATTTTTTATTACGATAAAACCTCGCAGAAGTAAACCCATTTCATTTTAACTACATGTAGGTATCTACTACCCCCACCAGCTATCGATTGTATGAATAGTATACAACAAAGATGGTTAACATTGGTTTTAGAGAGAAATATTGAATTTTGGTTTGACGATATTAGTTCACTCACAGCGCGCAAAACTGTCAACACTTTACTTTATTATCATTGCATTATATTAACACTGCACAGGCCCTGTAGAGACATATTCCATTTTTAGGTTATCTTCTTACATCCGATAAACTAAGTCCAACCATACTTGTTTTGTCAAAGGGAAAGAGGTACGTGATGTACAGTCACCCAATGAAAGTTTGTATTTTCCTTACGATATCCATTACTTTTCTTCACGCTGTTCGACTAGTCTTTCATCTCACTTTATGAGAAGCGTAGTACACGAAATAAAAGTAACCTATAATGTGGTAAATCGCGCGATTTTTTGAAATTGAAAAGGTACATCAATATCTGTACCTAAAAATGCTTGGACATTTTAATTATAAATAATATGAGTTACTTCTGTGTTTAATTATTAATTAGAAGTAAATTTGCATATAACTAAACAACTATTTTTCACATTATTTCCCTTTCAATAGCATATCTATTATTCTTACCATATCATGATTATTACCATGTGTTTTTTATATTTTAATTCACTTGTTTTATAAGTTATGATGATATTAATACTCGTATATTGTAATCAAAAAAACCTAATTGTGTTTCATAATATGGTGCCTCTAACTGCTTTACCGAATCGGAGAAGAGTCTATAGGTATAATGCCTAATGCCCGATTATATAATGTCTACTTTTCTATTGATTGAATTTTATTAATCCAATTTCAGATAAGAAACACTTTTTTTTAAATTATAAATAGGTAAGTTTCATACAGTCGTACAAAAAATGTTATGTAAGTAGTACTCCTAAATTTTTCCATCAGTGAGAAGCTACTCCTGGCTCCTAGCGAGATAAATTGATATGGCAACACCGCTCATCCGTCGATTGTCGGTTATCGGATTCGCCAGCTACGGGGGGAATATGCAATTTAAGCAATAATTTAAGTGTGATATTTTGTAAAAGGGTAAAATTTTTTATTAGGCAGACCAAACTATCAGGGTAAGAAAATATAGAAAACAAATTATCTTTATTTTGCTACTGTAATGCTATATAGGTAATCATAATCATATCGATATCACTCCATGAAAAATCACAACGTTCTTTTTACAGTCGCGCGTAAAATGACTAATTACTATATTCAAATGAAATCGTAAAGTTGACAAAAAATGCCGAGTGTTGGAAACAACTTCCAACAATTAGTTATTTTGTAATTTTTATAATTTAAGTTGGCGATTCGTCGCTTAAATATATGTTGGTCAACCTGATTTGATATTCGACAATAATAGTCGAGTGTGTGTGCGCCAGTAAATGGCGAGAAAAGTCAGTTTGTTTCTTTGATGAACAATTGTCATTTTTTGTGGGTTTTATCCCTATTTACTGTAAAATATTAAAGCTCTGCCTTCGGGGCATCTTTCAAAGCTCTGGGTTAGTCCCATCTTTGCATTGTAAATAACCTTGTAAATAGTTTGTGTAATATATATGTACATAGCAAAATTGGTGAGTCTATATACCAGCAAATCTATAATATACAGTCCATTCTACATTACTCACTCCTCAGATAATGTATCCAACACCGAGGATTGTTACTTTACGCTCTAGCGCAAAAAAGGAATCTTTTCCGCTCGCTTATTTAATCAAACCGCGCCCTCCGAATTAACTCAATTGGTGAATATTTATGGAACCGCCCTTCTGACTTTTCTGACCTGACTTCCTATTGGCAAGCGCGTGCGTGTGTTCTTCCCTCTCACTTCGACTATTGACTGATATTCTGATTCGTATTCTGACAAGTCTGAACAAGTCAGTAGTAGGGATATGAGATTAATGGAAAAGAATCGATTTCTCAAAAACTTTAACAATTTTTGACAATCATCAACTATTAATCAAAATTTTGACAATTTTTAACAATAATTGTCCTTTTTTGACAGTTTTTGATCATTTTTTATAGTTTTTGACAATTATTGGCCATTTTTGACAATTTTCCAACATTTTTGACAGTTTTTCGAAAATTTTAACAATTTTTGACCATTTTTCAAAATTATTGACCATTTTTGTTAGTTTTTGACAATTATCGACTATTTTTCAAAATGATGAAAATTTTTAATAATTATTATTGATAATTATTGACCAATTTTGACAATAATTGTCCATTTTTGACAGTTTTTGACCATTTTTGATAGTTTTTGACAATTATCGACCATTTTTGACAATTTTTGACCAATTTATCAGATTTTTTTTAAAATTTTTGACAATTGTCGACCATTTTTCAAAATTTTAACAATTATTTATAGTTATTGACCGTTTTTGACAATTATTGACCATTTTTGACAATTATTGACCATTTTTGACAGTTTTTGACAAAAGTTGTCCATTTTTAACAGTTTTTGACAATAATTGACCAATTTTGACAGTTTTTGACCATTTTTGTTAATTTTTCACAATTATTGACCATTTTCCAATTTTTTTTGAAAGTTTTTGACAATTATCGAACATTTTTGACAATTTTTGAAAATTTTTGATAATTATCGAGCATTTTTCAAAATTTTAACAATTGTTGACCATTTTTGACAATTATTGACGATTTTTGACAATTATTGACGATTTTTGACAATTATTGACCATTTTTGACCATTTTTGACAAAAATTGTCCATTTTTAACAGTTTTTGACAATAATTGACAATTTTTGACAATTATTGACCATTTTTGACCATATATCAAAATTTTTGACAATTTTCATATAATTTTATTTTATTTTTAATCTGATAAATTGTTAATGAATGAATCTCTTAGGTTTATTATCGGAATATGAAAAGCATGTACTTTTTAAAATAATACAAAAAAAAATCGATTTTTTCGCAGAAATCGATTTATTTTTTATTAAAATCGTAAAAGTTTTTGAATAATAGTCAAAAATTTGGAAAAATGGTCCATAATTGTCAACAATTTGTCAATAATTATCAAAAATGGTCAATAATTTTGAAAAATGGTCTAAAATTTTGAAAAATTGTCAAAAACTATCAAATATGGTTAAAAACTGTCAATTATTGTTAAAAATGGACAATTATTGTCAAAAATGGTTAAAAATTGTCATCATCCTGAAAAATGGTCAAAAATTATCAAAACTTTGGAAAAATGGTCACTAATTTTGAAAATCAGTCAAAATGGTCAATAATTGTCAAAAGTGGTCAATAATTGTTAAAATTTTGAAAAATGGTCAATAATTGTTGAAATTTTGAAAAATGGTCAATAATTGTCAAAATTTTGAGAAATGGTCAATAATCGTCAAAAGTTGTCAAAGTTTTGAAAAATAGTCAATAAATAATACGAGCCGTTTGATTTAAACACGAAATTTATAAAATCGATTAATATTACTATAAAAATCGATAACTAAAAATCGATTATAAGAAAATAATAATCGATTATTGTAGTTTTATTGATAACGTACTAGTAGTTCGCTATTACAGTTGGTTTCAGGTTATTTTATTTAAGCTTGATAACCGTAGTTATCATATTCGTAGCTTATTTTAGGGTAATTTTCTACTAACAGTTGAGCAATAAAGCTCTATAAAAATAAGTATTCTTCTACTTATTCTATACCGTAATTTACAATCCGACCCCTGGCATTTTCCGTACCTCCATCTGCTGTTATCCGGAACTCTCGAAATTTTGGAGTCGAGAGGCCTTGGAGATAACCACGATAAAAATCTGGCGCCCGAGAGAAAACTTAAATCCGCAGCAGTTCCAATTTAACATCCGTTTTGTACGGACGTGTTTAGGACAAGTTTACTTTTTTATATAAAATCAATTATTTAAAAAAAACTCAACAACACTGCTTAAGAAATTTAAAGTCGTCAAAAAACGTAAAATTATCAGCGGCTTGAAACTAACAATCCCAGAAGAATGGGGGGATGTTAATGAAGGCGAACCCACAGAATACACCATCAACCTGAAAAAGAGGATACAAAGCATCATAAACTTATCTCCCACTCATTTCCACCCTGATAACCTGAAAAATCTATACAAAGTGCATGAGAAAGTGATAGTGCCAAAGGATAAAAAGACCGGCAAAATACAAGGTAGGAAATCTCACATTTTTAAAAAAGCCAAAAGACCTAAACTCCCTGTGGTCTCCTTAAAAACCAGGGAAAGGTTCAAAAACACCAAATGGCTAACTAATACTGATAAATATAAAGCACTAAATACAGAAATAGAGGAAACCTCCGCCAAAAAAACAAACAAAAAGTGTATGGAAAGCTTTCCATGCACTTTTTCATCTGCTGACACCGAACACTACAAAAAACAAATAGGGTCAGAGCGAAGAAAAACATCCTGAAAGAAGGTAGAAGAGAATAGGAGATTCTTAAAAACGCCTACCAAATAGCATTTGTTAACATTGATAATTTAAATGAGTACAAACCAGGGTTGGACGCAGTTATCTTCTCTCACCAGCAAAATAGAAAAGGTGTAGAGAAAGCTGCAAATACTGAAAATAGCTCCGATTCAATTATCACGTCGAGCGACACTTCACCTAACTCGACCCATCCTCAGAAGAAATCAAAATCAGACACCTTCAACTTAGAGAACAAAAAGTGCACAGAACAAGACGAAAACTACATCGAAAGTTCAACTTCGTCAAATTCTTCTCCTCGGGAGTCTTCAAGACTCTCATCGTCCCCGCCACACAAAAGTTACATTCCATACACTTTGTCTAACAACTTAGAAAAGTATATGGAAACGAACCAAAAGTGTATGGAAACGAACAAAAAGTGCACAGAAAGTCCAAGAACCTCTGAAGAAGATGCACAGACTTCCTTCATAACTCCGTCTAACATTCCTTTACCGATTTAGCACCAAACAAGTCAAAAGAACCACTCTAACAAAACAGAAAAGTGTACAGAAAACTCCGCCGTAATGGAAAAAGTAACAGATCGCGACTCCTCGTCGTCAGAAGGTCCGGCTCACATTATTGACGTACACCATCTCACTCAAGCCCAAATCCACGCCACCGAAATCTCCCCGAGATGGAGTGACGAAGTAGAAAAAAAAGAACAAATTTCGTCGATAAGATTTAGACCGTCGTCTTTAATCAACAAAGAGACAATTGATGAGGAAGACGCATTTGTGTCTCAATACAACCAGCTTATGGCTAATAAGAAAATTATCACTAAAGTAAAAGTAACCTGGACGAAATCACGGTGGAGAACCCAATTTCCGAAGGAGAGGATATGGAGGTCGACACGTTTGTTAGGCCGAAGAAAACGGTATCGTACGCCCAGCTTATATCTAAACTCTCCAACAAGACACCCCAAACCACCACGCAAAACCAGTATGAGTCTCTCTCTGAAGATGAAATAGGAGAAGTCAATCAAGAGGTTGAAGAAGAGGAGATCTTGAAGAAACGGAAAAGAAGGAGAACAAAAAAGAAAACCGATACAAAGGCGGAATCTGACTCCGTCCCTGCCACCACCACATCTAAACCAAAACCTCCTCTAACGAAGCAGAAGAACGAAGAGAAATCCATCAAGAAAGCCTGCCCTCCAGTCGTAACCGACGGGTGTGTTACAGGTCATAAAGGTATCGTGCAACTTTTAAAACAAGACATAAAGGGGGACTTCGAAATGAAATACAACAACAAATCAGTTGTTGTATTCACACACGAAGAAACCGACCACCAAATGTTAAAAGAAAAACTCCTCAAAGAAAAATTACCTTTTCTCACCTATACAAAGAAAGAAGACAAATCCCATGCCTTCGTCATCAGAGGACTAGCTAACGATGTAGAGACGATCGATATCAAGGAAGACCTCGAAAGCAACTATGAGATAGCGATAAAAGAAGCTTACCGTATGAACACCAAAGGCAGACCGCTATTTCTGGTGATTACCGCACCCTCAATCACCCTCGACTATCTAAACAAACACGTAAGGATAGTCGAGAACACAAGAATCACTTGGGAGCTTCGCAAAACCAGAAAATCGATCATCCAATGTCATGTGTGTCAGCAATGGGGCCACGCTACGACCAACTGCGGACGCTCGCCAACATGCATGAAATGCACGGGTCCACATCGAACATCTGAATGCAAAAAAAGCTTCACCGAGCCCGCTAAGTGCTGCAATTGCCAAGGCAGTCACCCAGCAAATTCTGACTCCTGTCCAGTCTACCTAAGGAGGAAAGAATATCTGGATGAGAGGAAAGTCAAGACAACACAACACAACAAAAAATACGTTGAAGCTCCCGAAAATCAACCCTTGGAACAATCATAACCATAATAAAGACTACACTGACATCAGCAGGAAAGAAGGATCGGCACAGATAACAGAGACGAGTTTCCTGCCCTGAAGTCCCAAGCAATTCATAAGAGGCCAGAGCCGATCACCACCACCACCCTGACCCAGCAACCGACACGTCACTCCCAGCCCAATCAAGATGACGACATTGATAAGATGATACATTTGAACAATATGTTCATCAAACTCAATGAAATTATCAATCTCGACGAGATGACCAGAGCAGTGACGGATCTATACACGGAAATGACGAAGGCAAGTAGCAAACTCGATAAATTTATAATAGATTCGTCCAAAACATTGACAGGTATAACATTTAAGGCTATGTGGAATACAGGTACAAATATTGATGGCAATCTGAATACAATTTACTCCAATATTAGGGGGATGAAAAATAAGATCCACGACATTGTACATTTTTTAAACAAATATAAACCGGACATATTTTTCCTTGCGGAAACTTTTTTAAAGGAAAGAGACAACATTAAATTTAGGAATCCACTATATTTTATACATAGGGAAGATAGACTTACGCTAGGTGGAGGTCTATTAGTCCTTATCAAAAAAAAACATTAAGTTTAAAATATTGAAAAAATGTTCTTCCAATATTGAACATGTATCGGTACTTGTTGATAACAAATTGGTAATCGTGGGAGCATACAACTCTCCCAGATTCAAAATCTCTGATAATGATCTTACCAATCTATTTAACCAACACAACAAGGTGATAGTGGTAGGAGATCTCAATTGCAAACATGCAGATTGGGACCGTAACTGCAAGCGAGCAAACGCGAATGGAAATGCTCTTCGACCGTACTGCGAAAATACCGATTGCAATGTTTTCTGTACTCCCAATCCAACCTTCTTCCCCTTCTCAGGTGATAACCCAAGTACATTGGACATTGCAATCGGTAAAAACATTGACAACTTACAAAGAATGAGAACACTCAACGAACTCTCTTCTGACCATGACCCAATTCAAATAATAATACAACTTATACATAAAATAAATAAAATAGACAAGACCTACTTTGACTTTTAAACCACTAATTGGTCACTATTTAGGAAGTACATCAATCTTCACACTCAAATAGTTGACAAAATTAGATCAAAGGACGAACTCGACACAATTTTAACGGATTTACAAACAAACATCATTACTGCAAGGGACATGACTACGAAAAAGATAACACCCCATCACAAAAAGCACAAGCTACCAGACGCAATAATTGCCAAGATAAAAGACAAAAATAAAACAAGAAAGGACTGGCAGAGGACACGAGAACCAATACATAGAGAGCGTATGCTTGATTTACAAAGACAGATCAACACTGAAACAACAACCTGGCGGAACAATAACTGGAACGACTACTTACAAAATATTAACCCAGGAGACTCGAACATATGGGGTATAATGAACAGGACCAAAGAGAAAAGGCAACAAGTAACGCAAATAATAAAAGACGGGACTACCATTACAGAGCAAAAAGAAATTGCGCCAGCTTTCGGGGAGCATTTTCAATCAAATTTCACAAATACTGTGGCTAACAACCCAGTTCATATAGACATCATTAAAGAGTATCAGAAAGTTAGTCTACTCAAACACACATATCCTACCAATTCCCATCTATAAAACTATTGGGAAACTTAAAATCAAAACCGCGCCGGGTCGGGATGGAATACATAACATTCTGATCAAAAACTTGCCACCAAAGGCGGTTTCTCTACTCGTAATAATAACCAACTACATTTTGGAGACAGGTTACTATCCGGAAGGGCTCAAGACGGCTTATATGATACCGGTACCCAAAACACCATACGGGAGGAGCTACATTGAAAACTACAGGCCAATATCACTTTTAAGTAATTTAGGTAAAATTATTGATAGAGTGATACTAAGAAGACTGGAAAAGGCGACTTCCGACTTGAGAATTATTTCGGATGAGCAATTCGGTTTCGGGGCGGAGCACAGTTGCCCTTCACAACTAATTAGGGTCATGAATTACGCACGAGAAGGTTTCAGATATAAACACCCTTCAATCTTGGTCTCGTTAGACATCCGCAAAGCCTTCGATTCTGTTTGGCTTCCCGGACTAATTCTCAAGCTCACAGAGCTCGGCATTCCGGGCTACTTAGTATCACTCTTGAACTCATACCTCTCTAACAGAAAGTTCCACATGAAAACAGGGATCACTGACATAGGACCATATATTACGAAGGCAGGAGTACCGCAAGGCTCGGTAATTTCTCCCACCCTGTACTCGCTGTTTACGGCAGACTTCCCAGCATGCAGTGCTAACCCAACAGCATTGTATGCGGACGACGTCTGTCTAGTACAAACCGCGAGGACAGCGGATTTAGCAATACAAAAAATTGAAAAACATATTAACAATAGAATCATCCCGTATCTGGTTAAGAACAAGCTGATGCTGAATACTTCCAAAACGGAATATATGGTTCTACGAGGCCAAAACCGGGGAGATTCTGCCGCGTTTATAGAACGAATCGAAAAAATATGTACGGCAAAGAATGTCCAGAAAGTCAATTTGCTTCCTGTGTTACCGGAATTATTATCAGGTGAACCCACATTTTGGTACCGCAACAACCGTAGCAGGTACACAACTTGGGACGAATTTGAAACAGAATTCCGAATCTTCTTTTATCCCGTTAACTATGAGGTCGACTTAGAAGCCGAGATAGGCCGACGGCTCCAAAGACGAAATGAATCCGCTGCAACGTACATGACCGAGCTACAGACTGATGAGAAGGCATGGGAAGCTAACTTCAGAACAACAGTTAGCATGGTTGTACCGTAATCTTTTTGCTGAATACCGGCTGCAAATCTGAAAAGAGGATTTCAAGGATTTCTCCACTTTTTGTCAAGTGGTAAGGGAATATGAGCTTCTCAGGAAGAAACTCCAGAATGTACCCAACACCAGTGGTCCGAACCGTGGACCAACTCGTCGGCAGCAGATAGGTACACCAAGATATGGACCGTCATTTATGAGCTTAAATGGAAGATCAATGACGTCACTATGGAGGGTTCATTAGAGCGTTTCCCTGGTCTGATAACCGATATTGTGTTAGGACACGATGTCCTCCGAAAGTATAATTTCCGGTAAACTAGTGAGGCGTTCACAATTAGTCAGTCCGGTTGGAATATTGGAGGTAGTGAACACACACCTGAAAGAATCCGATGTGGCTGTCTCAATCATATGTAAGGAAGATACCAACCCTGGGGTTGGTGAAAGAAATTGTTTCCGAAGTCTCTGCGTCCTCCCTGGGAAGTTTAGGAGTTGACAAGGAGCAATCCGTTTCTGAGTTTTCCCTGGTGTTGTTAGGGGTTGACATGGAACAATCAGTTTTCGAAGTCTCTGCGTCTTCCCTGGAAAGTTTAGGGGTTGACAAGGAGCAAACTGTTTCCGAAGTATCTGCGTCTTCCCTGGAAAGGTTAGGGGTTGACAAGGCCATCTGTTTCCGAAGTTTTTTCATCCTCTATCGTAGAGTTGAGATTTAGTGAGGACAATACATTTGGAAAATCTGCGTTATCTCTGGAAGAGTTGGGAGATAATAACAATTACGGTTATATAGGATGACCGTTAGAGATAGTCAATGCTAGTGAAGAAATTAATTTGACTGAAGATAAGAAGGAGAAATTAAATATTTTCTTGAACCACGAACTTCCAATGTTTGAGAAAATTCAAGGACCAACTACGCTAGTTGAACACGAAATCCGTCTGCTACAGCCCCGTCCAATCAAACAGATATACCGACCCCAAAATCCAAGAATGCAGGAGGTGTGCAATACCGAGATAGACGCGATGCTAGATGAGGGAGTGATAGAACCCTATACCAGTCCGTGGAGTTCTCCGATTGTGATTGTGAAAAACAAAGATGGGAAAAACCGCTTCTGCATCGACTTCCGAAAAGTCAGTGAGGTAACAATGAAGGATGCCTACCCTCTTCCATTTATCAATGCTATACTGGATTCCAGTTTAGAGTTGAAGAGTGGGTACTGGCAAGTTCCGTTAACACCGGAAAGCAAACATATAACCGCCTTTACCGCACCTGCCACGTTCCAGAGGCTGGTTGATCAGTTAATAGGTCCAGATTTAGACCCTTACGCTTTTGCTTATCTGGATGACATCATAGTTCTGGGGGAGACGTTTGAACAGCATTTGGAAAATCTATCTGAAGTTTACGGACTACTGCATCAGAGAAGACCGATTGTACCGTCATTTCTGGGATATCAATGACTTCCGAGATGTCTGATCCCTGGAAACTGTGCTTAGCAAACTCACAGAGAATCCGTATTCTGGAAGAGAGCCATGATGCTTCAAATGCTGGACATTTGGGAATCGCCAAGACTATCTCCCGTATTGCCAGATCGTACTATTGGCCTGGAATGTTTCGAGACATCACCGAATACGTGAGAAGATGTCTGCAATGTCAAAAGTACAAACCATCACAACAAAAGCTCCCAGGGAAGATGCAACCATCATCGAATAAGCGACTATGGCAAACCGTTAGCTGCGATATTACTGGATCGTTACCACGAAGTAAAAAGGGAAACTGTTATATTGTAATGTTTCAAGATAGATTTACCAAGTGGGTCCAATGCAAACCGTTAAGAAATGCTACAGTCAGTAGCATCGGTACCGCCTTCAACGATGAAGTTCTAACCATATTTGGATGTCTCCTTACCATGCTGACTGATAATGACACGCAGTACGATAGCAAACTGTTTAAGGAGTTGTTGAAAGAATTAGGAATCCGACATCGTTTCACGCTGCCGTATACACCAGAAGCCAATCCAGTGGAACGAGCAAATCGAACGTTGAAGACAATGATTCCGCAATACTGTGAAAAGGATCATCGAGTTTGGGACTTGAGATTAGCAGACCTCAAGTTTGCGATAAATGACGCAAAACATGATTCTACAGGATTCTCCTCTGCATTTCTGAATTTTGAAAGACATCTCGAGATACCGAAATCTTTCAGGAAAGGAGCTGCTCCCGAAGACACTCTGAACGAAGATACTGGATCGGACGACCCCACCGAAGAAGATTCGATGCCGCATCTACTACGAATGGGACAATTGCAGGAATGTTTCGATTTAGTCCGTCTAAACCTGTCTAGAGCGTTTACTAGTAAAAGCCGTTATTATAATTTACGCCTACGCGACCATAATATATATTGATGTTTAAAATTCTGCACAAATGTTGATAATATAATAGCTTTTCATATTCCATATTCAAAATTCACTGACAAACGTTACGAGGGTTGAAAAAATTTAAAACTAAGAATTTTTAAAAAACTTTACATCTTCCTTTTGATTACCGTAATGTCATATATCGATGTGCCTCGTTCAAATTTTGCTCAAAGGTTGATAATCTAAGATTCTTTCATATTCTATATTCAAAATTCGCTGACAAACGCTATGAGGGTCGAAAAAATTGAAAATTAACTATTTTTTAAAAAATTTACAACTTTCTTTTTATTAGGTACTGTAATGCCATATATTTCTGTGCCCCTTTTAAATTTAGCACAAAGGTTGATAATATTAATAGTCTCTCATATTCCATATTCAAAATTCGGGATGGGTTGAAAATAGGCAGTTCCCTTTCTAGGATATAGGTATGTTTAACAATCTTAGATGCTTGCTCTAATAGGTATTACGAAACCAATAAATTATATGAATGAAGATATAAAAGCGCACGTGCAGGCGATCTTTAAAATCAACTAACTAAATAGCGAACTACTTAAAAGGCTATTATTCCACAAACTCCTACAATGGTCTAATGAGGGATATAAACACGTATTTATTTACAGAGATTTTAGGTTAACTATTCTACTCTTATTTCTTTTATTCCAAAATAGTGTCAAAAGGGTGGTGGTTTTCTTGCTTCCAAAAGAACTGGTCCAGTTATTTAAAAAAACAGGTGGATCATCACCACCTAACACCAGATATTCAATATTGAGATTCCACTTATAACTATGAGAAATAACTCCTGAATATATACCATCTACCATATCACAGCAAACCCAGTCTGTTCCAGTAAAGTTGGAATTCGTTGAGAGGAGAGATAGCTTCCAGTGTAAGTACCAAATCAACTTATACTCTCTCAATTTAAGTAAAAAGTTAAACAACAGAATAAAGGAAAAAAAGGCCTAAAACAATAAAACCACGTTAGTATCAACTTAACAGTACATAGCTCAACTAGAACTTACCACATATAGCAGGGGGCCTAAAAGTGGCTTCGACCGAAATAAATTTCGAATACCAAAGGTTTTGGTTTTAGTTAAATTCAATATCCACCAAAGTGCTAATTGTCAATGGTTCCACCATTAGATTGTATTTTTATAAAATTTAACAATTTGGTACTAATTCCGCAAAATGCGTCTTTCAGCAAGCTTTCTTGGCTTAGAAAAAGAACCGTAGTCCAAAGGTCATTTTTTTGTGCCCAAAAATACCGCGTTTTACCGGGTAAATCTAGTGCCAATTTAATATTTGCAAATGGTAATACCAAAGAGGTCAAGGTCGTCTGTCACTTTGTCATACATTTGCTGGCAGAAGATCAAACTATTCCAAGGTTATATTCATTATGATGGTTTTTTTTCTGTTATAATACGTGATACTAATATCGTATTCTTTTTCAGAAAATTGAACAAATAAAGAAATGTGAAGACCAAGGATACTTTTGAAAATTATTAGAGCTGACTACCTACTAGCCTGACTTTATTTCCAGTGAATAAAATATTTAACAACAAACCTGACGACTTTTATTCTGTTCAATTAAAACCAATATGCTTTTTACTTACTGAATTACAGTTACCTGTAAATAATTGTAATATTAGTAAAGCGTGATCTATGGACGTCAAAAAACAATAGTTCAATATAAATTTCCAAAGAACAGACCGTTCACTAAGAAGCAACAACTACTTCTCGGGCTATATGCCTCGACAGACATTGAATTACACTTCTAAAGTAAACGGGGTTGGTATATCTGTTGAGATAGAACCAACCATTCTGGTTTGCGATTAGAAGGAATAACATCACTTGTGGACCGGTTTCGGCGTATTTCTCCTCATCAGCACAAGGTAGATGCTATTCGTCCAGAAGCTCTGAGAGCATAATCCTGGACTAGAGACTTCGTTGATACCACACCAATACATTAGCCTCAGTAAAATCTAATCGCAAACCAGAATGGTTGGTTCTATCTTAACAGATATACCAACCCCGTTTACTTTAAAAGTATAATTCAATGTCTGTCGGGGCATATAGGCAGAGAAGTAGTTGTTGCTTCTTTGTGAACGGTCTGTTCTTTGGAAATTTATTTTTCTAATTTTGTAAAGCGTTATAATAGTATTGAACTATTATTTTTTGACGTCTGCTTTTTACTTAATTCCTTAAATAAAAAGGTAAGTTAATTTTCAACCGTAACAAGACTATTATATTATCAATCTTTGTGCAAAATTTTAACTAGGCACATCAATAAATGGCGTTACAGTAATAAAAAGAAAGTTGTAATTTAAAAAAAAAATAGTTAATTTTCAATTTTTTCGACCCTCGTATCATTTGTCAGAAAATTTTGAATATGGAATATGAAAGACTATTATATTATCAACCTTTGTGCAAAATTTAAACGAGGCACATTACAGTCATATTTTTCATTTTTTCCGACCCTCGTAACGTTTGTCAGCGTATTTTAAATATGGAATATGATGGACTTTTCTATTATTTCATATAACTAAGATCTTTTTATACCAGATTTCAACCTCCCCCCGTATATTAGACTGGTCGAGCCATAGGGCGATTTTGATGAACGGACATCCTGGTGCGCTGTTGCCGGCTCAGTCAATTGTCGCAGATTCACTTTTGGAGCTAGGAGCTCTTCTCACTCGTAATTTATCCTAATTTTTTCGATTCAAACATTTTTCTTTTGCATCATATTGATACCTACTGGTCCAATCAAGTTGTTGCTTTCAATAAGTTAATAAGTATGTCATCAACTTTAACAAGGCATAGAAGGCACATTAGAATAAATTATTTCAGACATTATTAATCTATGGTATAAACGAGTTTTTACCCGATACTGATACAAAAAAAAGTATAGAACATATTATATCTTCACAGATACCAGCCAAAGTTCAGATAAATGGGTGCGGATCGCTGATTCAGCTTGGGTGACCTGTAGATTCAGCATGTCTTTTGTACACTGTACATCCGTACATCGATACGTAATACCTACGTATTTTAGTAAATAGACACTTAAAAACTACCTACGTTACATATATGCAATGCAACTGATTCCATGCAATTAAATTATAAGGGCCGCTTGACATGGTGCGATACAACCTGCAATGCAACGCAAGATTTTTTGATCAAAAGCATGCGCAGTTAAGACCCAGCTAATAAATTTCTGCAATTCGTTGCAACTGCAAGTTTATCGGTTTGGTGCCATTTTTATTGCATGCAAGGCGCAATTCTAGGGAGAAATCTAGCTTCTTTTGTGTTACCAACCAACTAACTATTTCCAATCAAAAGATATTTATCAGCTGATTGTGGTGACTGAAGTTTTGTCATTTGTGATTTGAATATCGGCAGTGATTCACTTAGTTTTTTCTCTGAGATTTTCTCACTTTCGCTATCTTCATTTTAAATAATAGTGAAATAACTTTATACATTATGTTTCAATAAATTATTAATGTCTATTTTTATTTCTACTTTTGGTTGGGTTGGCAGCAGTGTTGCAATGACAAGAGAATTGCACGATGTCAAACAGCTTGCAAGATTCATAATTTGCAATATACTGACTTGCCGCAATTTCTTGCAAATTGTATTGCTCCATGTCAAGCGGCCTTTCGATATGACTCAATGTACGCATGCGCAAATTAAATATTGGAACTGCACGTGTATTATTGCAGTAATGTAAAGCGGATTTTAGGCAATTATTAATACTTAGACGTCTATAGGCAGCATTCAACAAGAACGCGTGCGCAGGACGTACTTTTCGGACGCATTGACATACTTTCAATGTAAACTTGGGTGTTTCTACGTATGCCGTACACGTACTTTTTATTGTGCCAAGGTAGGCACGCGGAATACTCGAATATACCTAAACGATTTAATTCACGTGTCACTTCACCTATTGATTAAATTACAACATTTTTTTTCTGGTAAGCATATTGTTACAAATTTAATGTTGTTTGTAAAATTCTGTTCCAGTTTTTTTTGGTTGATACGATGAAACTTAGGTTAGGTGAACTCTCAATGGATTAAAATTTAAATAAACGACAAACCCTACATAATTAATTTGAACTTGCCTTAACTCGTTTTCAGATGCAATGTAATACGTATACGTATTGAGATCCGGCGTGTGAATGCGTTTACGTGTATGTACTGCCCATCATCTACATACTTAAATGTATCTGATGTCAGCTACGCATGTGCAGTTTGAATTTTAATTGCGTTGCGAGATACGTTGGACGTAAAAATACGGCTTCCTACGTACATTCAATAACGCGGTATTATTGACCCGATACACGCCGACGACACTCGACAAATTGCCAGAAATCCAGAATTGCTTAATAAACAAGACAAAAAACGTAGGATTTTCATAACATACAAATACAGTTCAGATTTGTTGTGAATTTTCATTTAATTTTGTGAATTTCTATCTAGATTTTGGTTAAAACAATAGATCAAGTGAATTATGAAAATCGTCTACCTGGGGGGCTATTCTGGAATGTCGAGTGAAATAAGTCGAATTCGACATTATGTCGATAGAAATTGTCGCATTGTCTCTATAGGGCATGTCCACCAACTGACAAGTTGACACTAATTACAGTTGCTCTGAGGATAAACAGTTATTTTGATGGATTTTAGATTTCTTTAATGATCCTTTTTATTATAAACAGATATAGCTTTTAAAATACCTAAGCAATGAAAACAACGTCGAAAAAAGCACAAAATCAAAATTAAATGAACTCAAACAACTCAAATAACTATTAAGAACCACGTGTTGTGCAAAGTACGCTTGTATACCATCAGGGCGACTGTCACATGATGTCACGTGGACTTTCCCTATTGGTTTCGACATCAACCTCACACGAGAGAAATTTTGTTGAATAGCATGAGCTGACAATATCGTGTTAAAGGTGGATTCATGTAAACAAAAATTAAAACTTAAAACTAAGAACACAAAACCATGTAATGTAATGTAGATGTTCATACAAGAAATGGTGGCCGAACAGCCTCCATTTGTATTAAGCTATTGTTTACATGAACTTGTGTTACATGTTTAAAATTTTTTATAATTTACAACATTTTTCGTAAACAAGTTGGTTTAATGCCCGTCCTCACTTAGTAACATGTTTAGGTGGGTACAGACGTCAAAACTTCGTACCGTAACGCCGTCGCGTAATAATTGATTGTTACGCATCGAAGATACGGCGTGTCAACAAATATAGTAGTACAGTACATCGTTTTGGACAAGTGGTGCAACATCAATGCGTATAATTTCTTTGATGCGGGGCAAAAAAACCGACAACCGATGGAACGCCTTGATGTTACTATGTTACGGTGTTGCGCTGTTACGCAGTGTCGTCCAGACTTGTTACGCGACGGCATTACGATTCGAAGTTTTGTTGTATGTCTGTACCCACCTTTAAGGTGCGTAAAGACATATTACAATACTTCGTACCATAACGCCGTCGCGTAACAATTGTTTGTTACGCATCGAAGATACGCCGTGTCAACAAATATAGTAGTACAGTACATCGTTTTGGACAAGTGGTGCAACATCAATGCGTATCATTTCTTTGATGCGGCGCAAAAAAAAACGAAAACCGATGGAACGCTTTGATGCTACTATGTTACGGTGTTGCGCTGTTACGCAGTGCCATCCAGACTTGTTACGCGAAGGCTTTAGGTGGGTAACGCCGTCGCGTAACAATTGTTTGTTACGCATCGAAGATACGGCATGTCAACAAATATATTAGTACAGTACATCGTTTTGGACAAGTGGTGTAACATCAATACGTATCATTTCTTTGATGCGGCGCAAAAAAAACGAAAACCGATGGAACGCCTTGATGCTACTATGTTACAGTGTTGCGCAGTGCCGTCCAGACTTGTCACGCCACGGCGTTACGATTCGAAGTTTTGTTATATGTCTGTACCCACCTTTAAAGGCTTTAAACGCCGTCGCGTAACAATTGTTTGTTACGCATCGAAGATACGGCGTGTCAACAAATATAGTAGTACAGTACATCGTTTTGGACAAGTGGTGCAACATCAATGCGTATTATTTCTTTGATGCGGCGCGAAAAAACCTACAACCGATGGAAGGCCTTGATGTTACTATGTTACGGTGTTGCGCTGTTACGCAGTGCCATCCAGACTTGTTACGCGAAGGCTTTAGGTGGGTAACGCCGTCGCGTAACAATTGTTTGTTACGCATCGAAGATACGGCATGTCAACAAATATAGTAGTACAGTACATCGTTTTGGACAAGTGGTGCAACAACAATGCGTATTATTTCTTTGATGCGGCGCGAAAAAACCTACAACCGATGGAACGCCTTGATGTTACTATGTTACGGTGTTGCGCTATTACGCAGTGCCGTCCAGACTTGTTACGCAACGGCGCTACGATTCGAAGTTTTGTTATATGTCTGTACCCACCTTTAAGGTGGGTAAAGACATATTACAATACTTCGTACCGTAACGCCGTCCCGTAACAATTGTTTGTTACGCATCGAAGATACGCCGTGTCAACAAATATAGTAGTACAGTACATCGTTTTGGACAAGTGGTGCAACATCAATGCGCATTATTTCTTTGATGCGGCGCAAAAAAAACGACAACCGATGGAAGGCCTTGATGTTACTATGTTACGGTGTTGCGCTGTTACGCAGTGCCGTCCAGACTTGTTACACGACGGCGTTACGATTCGAAGTTTTGTTATATGTCTGTACCCACCTTTAAAGGTGGGTAGAGACATACTACAAAACTTCGTACCATAACGCCGTCGCGTAACAATTGTTTGTTACGCATGGAAGATACGGCGTGTCAACAAATATAGTAGTACAGTACATCGTTTTGGACAAGTGGTGCAACATCAATGCGTATTATTTCTTTGATGCGGCGCGAAAAAAACGACAACCGATGGAACGCCTTGATGCTACTATGTTACGGTGATGCGCTGTTACGCAGTGCCATCCAGACTTGTTACGCGAAGGCTTTAGGTGGGTAACGCCGTCGCGTAACAATTGTTTGTTACGCATCGAAGATACGGCATGTCAACAAATATAGTAGTACAGTACATCGTTTTGGACAAGTGGTGCAACATCAATGCGTATTATTTCTTTGATGCGGAGCGAAAAAACCTACAACCGATGGAACGCCTTGATGTTACTATGTTACGGTGTTGCACTATTACGCAGTGACGTCCAGACTTGTTACGCAACGGCGTTACGATTCGAAGTTTTGTTATATGTCTGTACCCACCTTTGAAGGTGGGTAGAGACATATTTCAAAACTTCGTACCATAACGCCGTCGCGTTACAATTGTTTGTTACGCATCGAAGATACGCCGTGTCAACAAATATAGTAGTACAGTACATCGTTTTGGACAAGTGGTGCAACATCAATGCGTATCATTTCTTTGATGCGGCGCAAAAAAAAACGAAAACCGATGGAACGCTTTGATGCTACTATGTTACAGTGTTGCGCAGTGCCGTCCAGACTTGTTACACGACGGCGTTACGATTCGAAGTTTTGTTATATGTCTGCACCCACCTTTAGGAAAACTTGTTGCTGCAACATGTTTATTAAACTTGTTGATAACTTTTGGGCCGTCCTCATTTAAAAAGTCAGGATTGCTGGCAACAAGTAACATTTTTGATTATTAGTCCGGTCCAGCATGTCTGACGAAAAGGATGTTCTTCTCGCGGCTGTCGCTTGCGTAATTTTAGTACACATCGGGAAAATATAAGTGAAAAAGAAGATTTTGGATACGCCTTACCCTGCGTTCGCGAAAAAATTTGGAGCTTTGAAATGCAAACCATTTGCTAACATAAATGTCATCAACTCCATCTCTGGACTGAGTTTTACTTTTCTTTATTTACCTCTGAAACTGCCCAAACAAGCTTTTTATTTTCTTTTCCACCGCATCTTTTTCCACTTGCAATGTTTCCGTAATTTGTGTAAATACATCGTTTTTCAGCTGACGATTTTTGTAATCTATCGAACGACAGTCCCATAACAAGTAATTTTCTCTAAATAATTCAATTAATTGAATCGTGGCCTCTTTGCACCACTCCATTTAAAAAAAAATATAAAAATATGTCTTGATGTACACCGATTACTGGTCTAAACACACACGAATGAATACAAAAAACCAGTGGACGCAGTGGCAACATGCTGCTAACACAATGTTGTCAATATTCTTTGATATTTACCGCTCTCTGACCGGTAATAACAAATAACTTGTTGAAAAAACAAATAACTTGTTGCTTTTTGATGAAACTTCGGTGACATGTTGAATAACATTGTTGATAACAATGTTGAGTGACAAGTGTAAACGGTCCTTTACGTTTAATATATTTATCTTTAGGTATCTGACAGTTCGATAACTATTGAAAGTTTTGACAAATTATTGAAAAGAGTGCACATGTCCGGTTGGTTTATTAATTTCTTAATTTATGTTGCATGGACAGCTGAATATTCTTAGTTTAAATTTAATCTTAAATTAGTTTTAGTTTAGTTGATGTTTACAATGATGAGTATGGTCCGTATATATCTTTGGTTAATTTGATTAGTAACTGGGCGGTCCGTATATATTAAATTCCTGAAAAAGCAGTGATCACTTCCTGAAACTTCGGTGAATTATCTATCACCAGAGCACTTTTATTCTGGGAAGTTTGGTAATTACTTGTCATTTCGGTTTATTGCAAATTAAAATTATCTGAACAGGAAAACATTAAAGCGTATTCATCCAAATGTCTTTGGAAGCTGCAGAAACGCCAGAAACAGAGGTAAGGTAATATTTACAAATGACGTGATCCGTATATACGAAACAGTTTCCATGAAATCTGAAAACCGCTAGTAATCGCATGTAAATTTTCGGCGATATACGGACCATATTCAATGTGTCCTGTGCATAGCTATGTTTTTTGGCAAATAGTTATTGTAATCAATCCATAAGAAACCTTAATTAATTTGATGAGATAAAAAGAGAGTGAGCCTCTGTTGGCAGAAGACCGATGTCCCTTCTCCACAAATTGTTCTAATATATTTGTTAGATCTCTTTTGTTAATCTGAACTTTTTATCGGATAAAAACCTAAAGGTATCTTTATATCTGCTTTGTTTTTTTCGAGGTCGTTGATGAGTTTCTTGGTTCTCCAGACTATAGGGCAAGTCCACGTGACGTCACGCCCCGATGAATCTGAAGTTGGAACAAGCGTTCTATGCTATTTCTCTATGTTCTAAGCACAACACGTGGTTCTTATAGGTTATTTTGATCGTGTTTGAGTTAATTTAATTTTGAGTTGGTGCGTTGTTCGACATTGTTTTATTTGCTTAGGTATTTTAAAAGCTATATCTGACTGTTTATAATAGAAAGGATCATTAAAACACTACAAAACAACAAAAATACAAATCTAACCAAATAATTGTTTATTGTTTTACCCATGGAGGCTATACAAGGAGATCGAACTCATACGGGAAAATTGACAAAACCTGTCCTCAAAATCGTCTATCTAAGCAGTTTGTTTTTTCACCGCGGCGTCGCGCATTGTACCTAAGATACCATTTTAAAACTGTCACGACAATAACCTTACTTTTTATATTTTACCAATTTGACAGTAGGCAAATAGTAAACATTACTTGTGAATAATTATAAAAACTAGAAAATTAAAATTGTTGAAAATTGATAATGTTGTTGAAATTTGTTGCAATAGTGGTTGGTAGTGCAGATTATTTAAAAGGAAGACGTGAATTGAATTTAATTTAAGTAAACCAGAGTTTTTTCAGTTACCAAAAATAATAAGAAATGTTCAAAGATAAAAATAGAGTAGGAAAGGAAATATTTATTATGATAGACTTAAATTATATACCTTACTTGTGAGAAGTCTAGAAAAAGCACAATTGCACACAAAACACTTTACTTTTGCTGATGACATTATTATGTTCTATACAAGTACAATTTAAGAGAACTGGAAGAAAAAAGGTGAACAAAGATTTGAAGAAAAATCAGAGATGGTTGATAAGGAATTAATAATAAGTAATACTAATATGAAAATATTACTGGCATGTTCTTTATACAAAAAATATGAATTCAGTTGATATTCAGATAAAAATAGGAAATGAAAATATAAATATGGTGAGAACATACATTGAAGCAAATATATACATCAAATGGAATAAAATTTATGTTTGCCAATTATTGGTGCACTTTACCAATGTAGGGATTACTAAAACCATAACGACATTGAAACTAATTGGTGACACTGATTTCTTACCAATCTTCAGCTACCTAATTCCAGTGTGGCACACTTGGAGTATAACATTCATAACAAAACACAGAGGATTCAAAATAGTGTAGAGAATGTTTTGTGCAAGTTCAGTTGCAGAACATCCACAGTTATATATTTTGTGTATGTACTTATGTATTTTACTAATTGTGACTTTCCACTGTGTTTGCTTCATTAGGAAATAAACTTTTGTAAATTGCAATTTTTGTATTTTTAAAATAAAGTACTTCAAAAAATTATTTTCATGTATGATACGGAATTATTTAAATAGATTTTATATTGAAAATCTGTGCATAAACTGATGTCATTAGTAAGTTGTACCTATTGATTGGAAATATATTGTATTTTTCATTGTTATTGAACAGGTTGAAGATTATGCATGGAGTTTTAAGACTTTGGGCTTCATCCTACACATGTTAAACCATTTCAGTATTCTGTTATAAGTTTATGTAGCTTATTTACTGTTATTTTGAGATTATTATGACTGATCAAAGCGATGTCATCTATATACTGCAATATGTATGCAAATTTAAATGTTCTGTTGCTAAATCATAGTTGTAACAAGATAGATAGATTGTATAGCAAATAGGACAGTGAGGAACACTGGAGAAGTCCTTAAATGTTTTGAATAAAACTGTAATTCACTTTTACTTGTGGTGTTCTATCACTAAGGTAGGTTTCAAGATTAAAAGCAAGTATTTAGATCACATCATTTCATATAGTGTGTAGAATATACCACAGTTCCAAACACCATCAAACGCTTCAGTAATGCCTAGAAAAATAGCAGCACTATGTTTTCATCATAGACTAGAGGTTTGTATATTTGATGTCAGGTTCGATAGTGTGCATAGTTGAGCATCTGGTATCAAGATATAGATGTATTTTCTGATATCCTTCAGTTAAATTTTTTTGCAAGAGTACTCGTAATCCTATAAAGCCTATTGGTGAATTGATCAGTAAATATGAAGTATTCTAATTGCCTTATTTTAACTTCAACAGTTCACTTATTACTCATAATACCTAAGCTGGATGAGTATAACAGGCAATAGGATAGGTAGGTATCAAGTTAGAGACAAAATACTGATTGTATCTTTGAACAATGTTTAATGATCGAAGGAATGTACACTTTATATTTAGGTAAAAGGAGTTACATAGTGTGTAGTAAATTACTTCTCGTGCAACTCTCTGTATATTCAATATTTCCATAATTTCTTCTTGTAAAGGCTTGACCAGTTCGGAAGCAATCATCTTTTCGTTCATTTCATGTAAAATAACCAAAAATATTAGATATTATTAATTCTGTAATTGTTTTATTACTTCTTATTAATAGGACCAAATTTGTGTGTTATTAGAACTTATGACTACTGGCTATTTATCTATACATACTTTCTATGTTTTCAAACTGTATTTCTTGTAGTTGCAATTATTTGAAGGCCATTTAATATAGTACATTTGAAGTGGCTCCTCCAAGCATTTCAAGTGATTTTCCCTTTTTTTTTTCTCCGTTTTTTCATATTTTTGTGTAGCTAATATTTTTTTACTATTTAGGAAGCCAGATTCTGAAAAAGTTTATACATATTGTAAACATATCTCTTTATTCATCTTCAATTTATTTTTTATAATTGGGCAATCCAACTTGTGAACTTGGTTCTAGAATATACTTACTTGCATGTATAGTGTCTTCTTTATTCTTCAAATTTCTTTTTTAAAGACATACTCATTCTAACTGTGCTGGACCTTTAAAAGTGTTCTAAAATTCCATACTGAAGAGAAGACATGATAGTGGATATTCATATTTTTTATCACGTAAAAACATAAATAAATTCAGCAGCACAGAGTGGAACTGATTATTTTACCACCAAACGATTACAATTTTCGATATTTTTGAAAACGAGTACAAAATTCGGATTTCGTATTCACAATATTTTCCATTTCTGTGACCTAACCTCACTTACCTCACACGTGAACAGCGAACTGTCAAAGAAGCTAGCAACCAATAAAACATCATGAACTCGAGTTTTATGATTGGCTGCCGTCAGATTTTTTGGTATCGCAACTTATGTGGTGCCCTCTATAATGACCAGAAATTGGAATACATGGAGTTCGATCTCCTTGTATAGCCACCATGGTTTTACCTGCGGGCGACTGTCAACTGTCAGTTGGTGGACATGCCCTATCAATCGCCATGCATCAGTTAACCTGCCATTATCTTCTCTCAATCCAAATACTATGAAATTCATGAATCGGGATCTGTCAAATGTTTCAGCTCGCCTAAGTTTCAA
The DNA here is from genome assembly GCA_947563755.1 of Lochmaea crataegi. Classification (NCBI taxonomy): domain Eukaryota; kingdom Metazoa; phylum Arthropoda; class Insecta; order Coleoptera; family Chrysomelidae; genus Lochmaea; species Lochmaea crataegi. The sequence continues at coordinate 32,565,930 of OX387422.1, read as the reverse complement.
GTGACATAAATTGTCGACTGCTTAATACTACTCTACAATTTGTCTATCAAAAATGTTCGGTTGCGACATTTGAGAATATACAAATACAATTCTTGATTGGCAAAAGTACAATCTCGCATGCGACAAAAAATGTCATTGTTTGAGAATAGACCGCAAGGAGAGATATATTTTTCAAATAAGGACGAATTATTACGGGAGGTTGTTTCGTTGCGTTGTATTGACTGTTATAAATTCTTTTAGTGGGAAAGACGCCGTAATTAATGGATGCCCCCTTACGCAGATTTGGTATGCACGTCTACGCGAAAAGCGAAAAAGATACGCTTACGTACCCTGTGTGCCTTAAGGTGCGCTTAACCTTGAGCTCGCACGCACTGATCCAGTAAACCAAATAATCTTTGGTGTAAACGGCTGTAGATTTAACAATAGTATCTGAGGAATTAGGAATGGAAAGTCACTGGTATGTATATAATGATTCATTCAGCGATCATTATCCAACAATTTGTGAAATTTTTGAGAACAATGTAATAGTCAATAAAGTAAGGAAGAGACATTTTAAAAATGCGCCAAAATGGTCACTCTCTTGTAAAATATTTTTTTTAAGAAAGAAGAAGAAAGAAAATAAATTATAATTAATTGCAGAACTAAGAAAATCCTGAGCTTTTTAGCCTATATATCCGAGGAAACTTTTCGGGGTTTTTTGTAATGCTTGGATGTTGCCCCTGAGCGAGAAAAATCTATACCTGTATTGTGTTGTCCTTTAACATGTATAGCCTTGGGAAACAAAATTAATATGTAAAATGGAAAACTGGAAGTAGGGAGTTTTCAAGAGGAAGATTGAAAATTCCAGATGTTCCTCGGGGAACATTACCAAACTATAAGCCATCTTACCCGCGTTGGCTAAATTCCCAAGGGGTGGAGACCAAAAAATTAAAAGAAGAAGAAGGTATTTTTTGCATTGATTAATACCGTTGAGTGAATCACTCAACGTTAATACCTATTTGTTAGTGTGTCCTTCCTTGATCTTTCTAGATTATTTAAACTGCGAATTTCATTTTTTTATTATGATGTACCTAATTGTATGTACCAAGTGCAAAGTTTTCTGCAGCATTACAATACTATGCTACTGGAAGTTATCAAAGGATTATTAAACGCCACAGAGAATCACCCTTCGTGTTTCAGTTCACCCCATTAACTTTATTTGTAACTGGTTCGGGTTATTTTTCGTAGGTATAGATCTAATAATACTTGCCAATGCGCCATACCAAATCGCATATTATTTTTATATATTTGCTTACAATTTTCAATTGTCCTTGTTTTCTAATTACTTATCTGTCATTAATTTGTTTCTACTTCATTCTTTTTTGGCAAATATAAAAAAATTTAAAATGTATGTCTCAGTAACTTAAAAAAAGGACACATCTTCACGTATAGAAACCGTTATTTTTGTCGACAAGTTGGTATTGAATAAAGTCGATCGGTTGAATTCTATAGTTTGCAGATTCCCACTATAGACATTTTAGTAAAGGATATGCCGTCTTTGAAGACTAGCACCAGATGGATCGGACAAATTTCCGGGAAGTAACCGTATTTTACTCATCAATATAAAATGTGATCGAAGGATTGTGACAAAAATGACAATTTATTATTTATTTATCATACAATAAAAATAGTACTCTTGTTAAAATTATTTACAATATAAACTTACTTACAACTAAGTATATGGCATTTTCTGTTAGATGATCTAACTTAATATAATATAGGACCTAGGAATATCTGCGCATACCTAATTTAGGCATTTTCGTAAAAGTTTCCAGTTTAACATTTTTACTACAGATTAAGATTTTTTTCTTTACGAAGTGCATAAATACTTTATTTGCATTCTTGTTTGCGCTGTAAGCCTAAATGAAATTAACATTTTTGTTTGTTGCACATAAAGAATAACAGTATTTTGCAATAATTGTTTCTAAAACATATAAGGCACAAATAAGAATAATCTGCCCATGAAAGTATTTTATAAAATTATTTTTCAAAGTTGCACAGGTTTAACTTCTAGCCATGGCCTAAATATAGGAAGAGTAGAAGGGTAGTGCGTTCCTGATTTGTATCCACCTTCTTCGTCGTCTGAGCGAAGTGGGTATGTCGCCATCATTATCGGTAACTGAAGTTTTACTTCTTTTTGTAGACTTTTTGGTTCAACAATGAACTAAAAAAAAATTAAACAATCTATACTATGTTAAATGGAAGCAGAAATTCATCTTTATACGTAGCAAAAAGTTAAATACACTCGTTTTAAATTTTATCGTGATTTTGATACCACCTAATATATAGGGTTATCTCTGCTAGTGGGTAAAAACTAAAAACAGTATGAAAAAGTTTTTGCATTGCATTAATAAAGTGTTCCTTGTTGTAGTTGCGTAGATTTATTTCTTAATTTTGGATATTTTTGCTGTTACCTCATTTATTATAAATACTGGTTGTTTCAAAAACTGTAGCATCGGTTTGAATTTATAAATTGATAAATTGTTTGACGCCTTAAACAGCCAACAACTTTATGGGGTAAAACCTTATTGGAATATATCTTTTTCACGACCTAGAATTATTATAAATGAGAATTTTTAAGGACGTTAAATATAGATCAAATTTAACTATCACTTTTGAAGACGTGTCAAATTTTTGGTGGCCAGATTTATTTGACGGTCAGTTTGTTGTAAATTCATTAATTTCAAAACTAATATGTTCATCTATATTGTCCGACAAAATTTTGTTTGGTAGGTGCACATAACCCTGATGAGTAGAAATGTTTTTTTATTTACAACCATATATGTGAAGGCGTAATTTTTGGCTGGTTTCAAAGTTGGAAAATATACTCTTTGGTCTCACAATGTCATTGGTCAGTTGATTATTGCGCTTAAAATTTTTTGATACGCTTTCTAGTACTTGCTTTACTTTTCTCCGGTAATAAGTATTTGCTGCATATTCCCGTAACTCGGGAGGTGTACAAATAAATCCGGGATCGGCGCTTTGTCCCTCGCACTGTTATCTCCGATCTAAATGACATATCTAAATTTGAGAATGTTACAACTTACATAAACATCATAGTTAATTTTAATAAGATGACACCCTCTAAGATTGGTAGGTGGTAAAGGTGGAATATACAAATGTTCATTTATCCATTCATCTTTTTCTCCCGGCCGGATTTTTTTTCGTGAAAGTGATGCTAGCTCCCTCTTTTCAGATTGTACAACTTTACCTCTGGCCATATAGGTTATAGTCTCTATCAAACATGCCTTTGTACTTTTTATTGTAACTCTACTTCTGTTATATACACTCCCAGATATTCCTGGAATAAATATATTGAAAAAACAGTAAAATATTAGTAACACAGTTAAATCGACTTTGTTAAGAAGTTGAATGTGCTTTGTGAGTCGCAGTGAAGGGCCTAATATACCCACTCACCAAAAACCTAACCTAACTTAATCTAGTTAAATTTGGAAATTATCTTTGTTTTGTCTCGCCGTTGAATTTAAATCTTTTTCGATATTTTTTGGAGAAAAATGCATGTCCGTATTTTATCATACAGCTCAGAGTTGTGAATATTTCTTGGACTTATTTGGTAGTTATTTCTTGCTTTTTTTATATAAAAAAGTATTGTTTTCTTACCTATACTTTCTCCTGGTACATATCCTCCTCTATCTAAGGTAACTTTACATAATACAGTTCCGGATCCGACACAGCTGACTCCAAATTTGTGCTCGACTTCGCATCTAAATGTTTCCTGACCCGAAATGTTCTATATTAGAAAATTTATAGAAAAACAGGAGATTAGCAAAGTGGAAGGTAGCAGAAAGACATGCGCAGATTTGTAGAAAAGTCGTCCCTAGGAAATTCTTCAAATATTGAATAGAGAAGGCTTTTACTTGATGAAGATCAATACTGACAAGATGAAATAAAACAATTTAATATGTTTAACTGTTCATTATTATTTTTGAAACTATGTTCAAAACACCCGTTTGATAAAGCTACTGTGTTAGCGAAACGCGTCACAAGTTGTGAACATAGGTTCAAAAATAATAATGAAGAGTTAAACAAATTAAATTGTTTTAATTCTTCAAATAAAAAATTAATGTGCTTCTTGGTGAACATCTACACATACTTTTATCTAATAACTGTGTTTATTTCCTAGAGACGAATATAATACAGTGTTCAAAATGGAAATTGTGCGATCCCAAATACTTCATGCTAATCCAATTTACAGACATTACAATTTCACGTTATTCCGAAATTCTTCCACCAAACACATTTTCCTACCCCAAGATAAGAACAGAAAGTGTAGAAAAGCGAGTGGATAAAAATTTAATTGTAGAAATAAAAAATATCAAACCCACTGTACCAAAACCAGTTCAACTATTTACATTATGTACGAGGATGATTCGAAAAATTTGCATCAAAACCATTAATACAATAATTAACAGTTCAATCCATTTATCTGTCCAACCATCCTTATTTTCTTAAGTTCTAATATATTTTCAATATATTAAATTTCTTAAAACAACAGCTAACTGGAACACAAAATCACCGTTGTTAATAAATACTTACTCCCAATATGGAAGGTTCCAAATTCAAGTCTATAGGATTCATAACGATAAAAACTTGCTGATTTTTATGTGTCAGTCCATTTGGTTCTCTTAAGGCAGTTTTACAATAGTATTGCACCCATCCGTGTTTACCTAGAAAAGTGGACGGAAGGCCTAATGGTAAACCTAATTTAAATGGAAAACTGTGAATCCCCGGAGACAAAACTGATGGACCTTGTCCTAAAATAACAAAAAATATTTTTGATATTATCTACATGATATGAGAGTAAAAGCTCCAAGCATATTTCAAGCCGAAATTCACGCCATAGGGAAATGTGCTCAGTTCAATATTGATGAAAAATTTAGAATGCAAAGGTTTATTATAATGTCGGATAGTCAAGCAGCAACCATTAAAGCATAGAGTTCTTGTTTGTTTAATCAGTTCTAGGATGGAGGCAGAGATAACGTCTGCAATTAATGATATTATTACAAACTATCCGCATGAATTTCGTCAAGATGTAATAATTCAGCAAGACGGGGCTTCGACTCATTATAACGTCAAAGTGAAAAAATTATCTAAATGCTGTTTTCCGGCAAGCTGGATTGGCCGACGAGGACATATCGCTCATTCGAAACAATAGTGACACAACTAAACATATTATCTCCGTTTTGTGGTATTTAGTCAATTAGATTTGAAATATATTAAAGAATTTTGTTGAACAGCGACACATCTGTACTTTAGTAAATGAGCGGTAGGTAGCATAAGTGTCACTATTATTTTACCCGTGTCAAAGGGGAAGGTTGTTTTATTTAAAAAATATTGTCACATTACAATTTTTTATGAGTAATGTAATAGTGACACAAATGGGTGTATGGCCTAAAAAAGAGCATCTAAAATCAAAATTTGATTTAATAATTAACTTGTAACATTGAGAAAACACAGTTATTGAATAGATGAGGCTTTTACTTGTGATTAGTTTGAAAAAGCTACTGTGTAGCGAAACGCGTCACTAATTTTAATTTGAACGTTAGTTCAAAATAAAAATGAAGATTTAAACAAATTAAATTGTTTTATTTCATCGTTTAAAACACAGTTACTTTCTATTTCTTCTAAAATTTGGGCGAAAAGGCTATTTATTGACATTTTAGGTAGGTACCTAATAAAAAAGCGAATGAACATTTTAAAATTTAGAAGTCACAGATAATATTTTAATACTTTTATAACGCCTTACAAAGTTTTTGAAAAACATTTTTTAAAGAAAAGAGACCGTTCACTAGGAAGCTACAACTACTTCTCGGGCTATATGCCCCGACAGACATTGAATTACACTTCTAACTATACTTTTTGAGTTGTGTAACTGTTGTTTCGAATGAGCGATATAGTGTTTCCACCTAGATCACCTGATTTAACCCGATTAGATTTTTTTCTATGGGGCTATTTAAAATCCAAAGTATATCAAACCAAAGCAGATACAATTAACCAACTACAATCGCGAAAGAATTATCGACGAATGCTGTAATATTGTTGCAAAAGGTTAGAGAGGAAACAAAAAAATAGGTTGCATTACTGTCAAGAAGTGAATGGGGAACATTTTAAACACTTTTTACATTAACAAAATGTTTAGCTATAGGTTAGTATTAGATTTTTCCAATTTTTTTCGTTTTCAATACACCCTTAGCGTTACTTAATTAATTTATCACTCTCTCAACTCATTATTAAAAGTAATGGTTTGATTTATAATTCAATAACATAAAAAAGATCGCCAACCATAAGAAAAAATTAGGCAAGTCGACAAAATTCATTGAATAGAAGAGTTCTAAATAAGGTCAATGTAGTCAACACAATAAATTAAAATTATCGAAATGACGTAAGAAATGGAGGTCACTGAAAGGGGTCACCATTTAACTTACTTCTTGTTTCTTTCAGATATACTCAATGCTTTATATAACATATTATATTGTACCCAAAAGATAAAAAGCTCGTTTCAAGTTAGGGAATTTCGCTTCTTAAGGCTTATGAAAAGTCTGTTAACTGTCAAAGTCATTACATTTGGTTGTCATACCGTGGTTTTACTTTAACTTTAACTTTATTAGTTTGTATATATGTCTTTCCAGTGGATTATAATTTAATTTTGAAAATTTAAAACATACAAAACAAATACCAAGCTAGAACTACGCTTATGCTGCTTGCTCTGACAATGTTGACAGTTTCCTGTGACATTTGTGGTAAACATTAGAAAGCAAAACACCCTAAATTAAAACGAGCTTTTTATCAGTCGGGTAGAAGATATATTGCATAAAATATGGTTTATATCTGAAAAATTTAGTCAATAGGTGAACCCTTTCAATGACCCCCATTTCATATGTCATTTTGATCATTTTATTTTATTTTGTTGGCTACATTAACCTTATATAGAACTCTTCCATTGTTATGAAGTAGGGGAGAGGGGGGTAAAATGATCCCCCTAAGAAAAAACAACTTCAAAATGGGAAAAGACTCTTTAAAATATTATTTTAATAGGAAACCCCTAAAAGGGGCATTTCCCTTAACAAAACACCACGTTAGAAAAAAATCTTTAGTAACTTATTAAAAATGAAAATAATAAAAAAAGAGCAAAGGGATCATTTTACCCGTATGTTGGGGGTAAAACGATCTCCCTAAATTGAAAATTGGAAAACATTGTTTTCATTTTATTTTCATAAAACCACTTTTCTGAAAAAACAACTAAACAACTTGAATTAACAACTTAAAAATGATACTCTGACATTATAAAATCAAGATAATGTGTCCTACTTAAAACTTAATCTTTCTCTGGACTCGCTAAGGGGACATCGGAGCAATATTTACAAATTAATTAATCTTCGTCTTCATCAACTCCGGCGCACAATTCGTGAGCCCATTCGAAACACTTTTTGCATTGAATCCATCCGTCAATTGATGCACCGTATTCCGCACATCAGTAGAGACAGGTTGCATTTTTCTCGTTGTCTTCCGAATCCGATGAGTTGGGAAGACTTTCTTTTATATATTTCAGTTTTTTTTGTTTTCTTCTGTTTTAGATAGTGTCTTATCACTTCCATTTTTATTTTTAATTGTCTTTCCTTTTGCTTGTTTTCTGTTGATATCCTCTTCAAGAGCACTTTTGTATGGCGTACTGGTTAGAACTGCACTTCTACCAGACTTCCTCTTTGTTATGTTTCTCTTGCCTTGAATTTTAGGAAACGGTTGACATTCTTGTGGTGTAACGGAAAAAGATGAATTCATTTGTTCATCTCGTTTTGAGCTGGGCCCAGGCTCAGGATTCTTGTACAGATCGTTTGTTTCGCTAGAATCATTTTCTGCTTTATTGGTTACGTATGTCGATAAATTCGATACGTTACACGAACTGGATCCTGGAACGATAGCTTCAGCTTCATCAAGGTCACTACCTAATTGGTCGCTTACTTCGGCTGCTAAAAAGTAAACATCTGAAAAAACCTCAGGATCAAATGGAAATATGCCAGTTTTCCGAAACCCATTTATTCCATTTGTTGGTATACAAGCCTTTAAGTAGCCTTCCCAAAATATTTGGCTTATTTGAAAAACTGTCACAGTTCTACCAGGATGATGGTTCAACCATTTTTCTAATGCTTGGTCTAAATAAACACTAAGTGGACCCATAACAGCAACGTCCATGGCTGCAGCTTGTGAGTGCAACACAAGATGGTTACAAAGTTTTCTCGGGCACTTAAAATAACTTCGAGATTTCTTGTGTGCGATAAATGACCATCTAATAAAAGTAACACAGGCTCATCAATACTTGGTTTCACAAAAGATACGAAATGAGCGAACCACTGCTTAAAAACTTCTGTACCCATCCAACCACTTTCATTACACGCAAAAAGTGACCGGGGGAGCTCCATCTGTCAGTTCTGCCTTCATTCGCTTTCTACTGAAAATAAGCATTGGAGGGACAAAACTTCCTGCAGCTGATACATAAACTACTCCTGTTGTAGAAATTCCCCGCTTCGCTGATGTTACCCTCGCCACTTGTTTGGAACCTTTTTTGCACAATTTAAAGAACTTTGTCACAAACGGTTTGTTGAAGGCTCTTGCTCTAGCAGCTGAGGTTGCTTCAGGGCACCTCAGGGAAATCTCTGGATGTCTTCTTCTAAAACCGCTCAGACATTCCTCGATTAACTTCTATGGCATTTTTCATATGCTCAGCATCCCAATTTTGTCTTTTGTTTTTTCGCTTATATGTTCGTGGTATTCTGTAAGTAAGGAGGAAAAACGAATTAAGAAATAAAAATAATGATTTAAAATATTATTTCAAAAACTGAGGGGTGAAATGATCCCCTCCTCAAAACGGGATCATTTTTCTCCGTTTCTGGAGGATCGTTTTACCCCAAAGTAACATGAAATATATTTTGGTAAATATAAATTTAGTTACATATGTACATTAGTTAAAAACGAATAGCACAAATCAACTCAGCAACTGCTCCTCATCAAAACACGTTAAAAAATTATCGGTTATTCACGTCGTTTGGAAAAAGCACACAAAAAATCAAATGCCTTACCTTATATACTGAATGTAAAAAACACAACTTCACTTGTCACTGATTGGATTGGAAATGAATTAGGGATGGCGATCTGAAATCGATTCCTCGGACCGAATAAATCGATTTTTTAAATCGATATGTTGTATTGAATCAATTCAGTGAATCGATATTTCACCCTGGAAAATCGACTTTCGATTTTTTTTTGTGTTTTTGGAAGAGCGGCAACGTCGGAAGTAGTGATGAGAGCGGAACCGCTCGGATCTCAGTAGACTCGACAGACACTGTTGCTTTTTTTTTCAAAAAAGCTTATAGGGAACTCTATAAGTAGGGATGTTTGAAAAATTAAACGATTTTTATATAAATCGATTATTATTTTGTTATAATCGATTTTTAATTATCGATTTTTCGAGTAATATTAATCGATTTTGTATAAATTATGTGTGTTTAAGGAGTGGATTTTCGAAAACGGCTCTCGTATTATTTATTGACTATTTTTCAAAATTTTGACACCTTTTGACGATTATTGACCATTTTTTAACAATTATTGAGAGTTTTTGACAAAAATCGTCAATTTTCAACAATTAATTGACAATTATTGACCAATTTTGAGTTTTTCAACAATTACTGATCATTTTTTAAAAATTATTGACCAATTTTGAGTTTTTCAACAATTACTGATCAGTTCTCAATGCTTAATATTGTAAGAAAAATGCGTATTCTACTGATGCGGTTCCCATTGTATATTTGAGAGGAAAAATAGAAATTGTATCTACAAATTATGCTAAAAAATAAACAGCATTTTTCTGCTTTAAACATGAATTATTATTAATACCTGGTTCTCCCAGTAACCTCATTCTAAAATCGATATAGTTTTCTCGATCGTGTACCCTCTCTTGGCGAGTGGTTTTAACACGAACTACCCCTTCTCCAACAACATGGAAGTGGAGACCTGTAATAAAGAAGAACTGTAAGATGTGTATATTATCTCTGGTGTATAGTATTTAACCTTCTATTCGTAATAGATGGCACAGTAGTTGAAAAATCTACAAAATATTTCAAGTTACCGTAAAATTGAATGGAATAAACAAAAGTGACTAATTTTTCCATATATTATAGCCAGCGGAAAAGTAGATATGTACAGGGTTTCTCATTATATTTTGACCCCCCTTATTTTCATTAATTTCGGGAATACAAAAAAAAGTTTCAAATAAAAGTTGTATTATTTTTTCTGTACCGACTAAAAATGTAGCAACAGACTGAATTTTGTATACAGGGAGTGCCCAATAAAATGCATCTTCAATATTTTAAATGGGACATCCTGTATTTTTTTATAGTTTTGAGTTGCCCCGCATTTCCTGATTACAAATATATAACATTGTGTAGCATTAGTTTTGTTCTATAATGGCGTATGGTACTACTAATAAATTCACATATAGTTCAAAAACAACTTATACTTTTAGAAAGTCAACAAAATTAATGACTTAAGATGCAATAATACATTTAAGATAGATATGAGACAATAGATGCTCAAAGTTGTTACCTTAATTATAAAGGTCCTGTTAATCTCAGGGTGGGATTCGAAATAAAAACCAATTCAGATGTAATGTTGGTTTAATATAATAAAATAAAATTGGTTACTATATGAATGTACAGAAAACAAACAAGGCCTTGCCTACTAATTGTAACGCCAAAAACTCCCTGAAGGATTTCCGCTGTACGACACTATTTATGTGAAGTTAGCTTTCCACAATTACCTTAGGTTATCAAAAAGGCATGCACAAAATTATAACTGTAATGAAAAGTTTTACACTATCCAATCTTACCTTAGGGGTGGTTGGATACAGAATTATATTAAAGAACTACCTTTTGTATGCATACGCTGGTTTACAAACTCTAGTGATTGTGCTATTTGTTATTAAATAAATCTACAAGCTGTCCTCAACAGAGGGTAAAGACACCAGGAAACTAAGTTCCTCAGTAGGTATGACAAAATACTCTACTTACAATACTTTTCCATAAATATATTTGTTATTTCAGTCAAATGTGTTTTCTACTCAAACCCCTGGATTCCTTGATATAAATAAGGTAGGAAGGTTACCTGTTTATAATCGGGTGCTGTGGTGTGTCCCTCCAAAAGAACTGGTGGTGGCAGACTATATCCTAGAGGTAGAGGTGTATACAGGTGTATCCGATGTGATGACGGGGTGCAGATGATGTCGATGCAGGAATGAAATGGAAATATCGATGAATAAAATAAAGCCAAAGAAAGAAATACGAAGCAGAAAGAAGAGAAGAAAGAGACCTAAAAAGGAGCTTGTGTAAGTATTTGGTAATAATAATTAAATTTTATGAGGGTTGAGTATAGTAAAACTGACAAATTAAACGCACCGTAGAAGTTGTGTGGCCTCAAAGTAGTTTCGCCTACGGATATGGAGACAGGAATTTAAGCTGAGCCAAATTAATATACACTTATACAAAATGGTAGAGCTCCAACAGGATCACTCTAATAAAATCTAAGCTCACTTAAATATATTTTCAAAAATCAGCAAAATTGCTAAACCATGTGGTCTATCACGAACCTCACATGGAAGAAAACAGGAAACCCATCTCCTATCTACGTATGGATGGTCTTAGAAAAAAAGGTATGTTCTTTTCATTTACTTCTTTGTTACCAAAGTACTTAACGCCAGAGATAAGCTCTGATAATAGAAATTAAAAGAAGAAACTATTGATTGATAAGGAAGGTCAATGATCTTTAATCAGTAGATCTATGAATAGAAACGTGACATTATGATGAAAGATTGAAATCACTTTGAGAAGATTTATTTTTAAGATTGACAGATATGACAAGATTGTCATCTACTTTGTACACCATGTAAACAAAATAACCCTTAAGCCTTTGATATTTTTAAATTAGTAACTTTTATGATCTGGTGATCATCCTATGTTTAAATAAGATTCCGGTAAATTTAGAATATAAATATTCGATTATTATTATTCCTACTTGTTGTAAATAATAAGTGGTAAATACTTATTTATTATTTTTAGGAGCCCTTCAGGGAGACGCTTGAGAAAAGTGAAAGGATTCCTGAGACTTTAATTGTATTAATCCTACTTAAAACAATCAGGATCTGTTTTTAATAAACTAGCAGTTGGTAGGTACAGAGTTTATTTTTGGATGTTTGAAAGAGAGGCACAAATAATTCTTTGTCCCGTAACAAAGTGCCTCCATTGATATCAATGGACAAGTAATATCTTCGTTTCAAACTTTCTAATGCGTCAGATATTGTGTTATTATGACCATTTAAATTTTCAAGTTCCGCGCGAACTTTTGCCGTGATCGTGTTAATATTTGTATTTGAATCAAAATAAACTTTTTCTTTTAAAAACCCCCATAAAAAGCTAGCACATGGTGTTAAGACGGGACTATTTGGCGGCCATTTAATGGTACCCTTATTGCCGATCCACACATGAAATTGATTACTTAAATGTTCTTGAACGGCTACGACATTATGTGGCGGTGCTCCATCCTGCTGCCATATCATACTATTTAATTGATTTTGTGTATAATTTTGATTTCATAACTCATCCATTTCTCTAATAACTGTGTTCAAATATGATACCCCGGTTAAATTATAATCATAAAACATTGGTCCAACTATTTTGTTTTGAAATATTCCGCACCACACATTTATTGAAAATGTCCGAAGTTGAAAAATGTTATTCATCTGTCCATAAAATGTTATCAAAATAATTAGGATCATTGTTCAAATTTGTAATTATTTGTTGTCAGAACTCTAATCGCTTTCTTTTATGAACATCGGTAATTTCTTGTACAGCCTGTTCATAGATATAAGAAAGTGACTGACTGAATCCTATTAGGAAGTACCCCTTGAAAAGATGAAATTGAAATATGACCGACCAGGTCCTTACTTAGTCGCTTGCACAAAGTATGCATAGTATTTTTTTGTCAGAATATTGATTATTTTGGTTAGTGTAAATATATTTTATTTTCATAGTGACACTTAATGAACATTATAATATATAATATATAATATACAATTAAAATATTAAATAATGTTCATTCACTTAATATATCTAAATCACTATCGCTGTCGTCATCGGTTCTTATGATTAATTCTATATTATTTGCAATGTGGATATATGATTTTTCCACTTTTTCAATATGAAACACGGAGTTTGCCCAACTTTCTACAGGGATATTGAAAACTTCGGTTTCTATTAGTTTTAGTACAGTGGTATTAATAGTGGGGCGAAGATTATTTAGACGAATAGCAGATTTCAATTGATTCCACATATGTTCAATAGGATTAAAGATGCAATGGTATGGTGGAAGCCTTAAAACTGTATGTCCCAAATCCTGCGCATAATTATCACAAACGTATTCCTTTTTGATATTCAAACTTTTCAGAACTTCTAACAACTGCTGTTTGGTGTAATCTTCGTCGAAATAAATATCATTGTCGTACATGTAGTTTTGAATAGTCAGCTTTGTATCATTTGAGGAAGGAGTTTTAATCAACTGCCTGCTATGGTAGCTTGCGTTGTCCATGACAATAACGATATTCGATGGTATATTTGGAATGAGTCTATTTTTAAACCAATCCTCAAACAAATCCTCATGATAATCCAATGAAGAATCTTTTATATTCTTCGCCGATAATGAAAGTGCATTGGGAATCCATCCGTCTTTGGATCCAGCATGCAAAATTGTTATTCTTTTACCTTTGTTTGATGGTGCCTTCGTTTTACATTTACCACTAGAGTCAATCCATCCTTTTGCTGGAGTATCGTATGTGTCGAACCAGATTTCATCCAAATAGATAATCGGCCTCTGCTGTTCTCTGAACAACCTGATTTTTTGTAAGTAGTCCAGTCGCCATCCTTGAATTCTACTGGACTCCATTAAAACTTGCTCTTTGTCTATTTTCTTGAATCTAAAACCCATTTGTTGAAGGCACTTCCATAGCGTTGTTCTGCGGCATTGTATTCCAGTTTTATCTTTTTCTAGCCTGTTCATCAAATTATATAATGTTGGCACACTTTGTTCCTCATACATCGTGTAGATTTTACATCGGATTACGTCTTGGTCACCTCCATCGATCTTCGCAAAAGTTCCAGCATCTTTTCTCTTCTTTCTCGTTGAAATTGGATTATTCACAATTCCCCATACAGTTGATGCTGGAGTTCTCGTCAGTGCCGTCGTTTCTTCTATTGCTGCCTGCTTACTGACATTACCACGTTCCATAAGAGTTGAATAAACGTTGTAAATAATTTCCTTGGCATCAAGTGAAAGGTGTTTTCTACTTTTCGACGGGGTAATTGGCTGATATACACTAAGCTCCATATTTTCCATAACTATCTCACGATCGACCACAATAAGCTCTATAACACATGAACACAACAAGAAGTATCAATAGTTACTAAGTTTAAAAATAACCGCCAAGGACATTTATACAGACGTTTTAGTAATTACTACCTACCTACCTTTCATTCGAAACTCACCCAACTTACTTATCCTTCAATTCTGAAACAAGGTAAAATGACAAACAAAATGAATTATCATTCTATAAAGTATAGGATAAAGATTTTAAATGGGTACGGACCATAGCCTACCTGCTCTAAAACTACGAAAATCGGGTAATAAATTTCATGTCATTGTTAGTTAATAGCTACCCTTCAATAATCCGCTTAATTTACTTTCTTATAACTATGAACAGGCTTTACCGGCAATACTTTAGACTAGTTTCGGAATTTTCTAAAATAAAAATGTTATTATGCATTTAATGTATTTAAGTATTTAATTTTCACCTTCAAAGTAAAGCAAAGTATTAAGATCTTCACCATTTCCTACGATAGTACGTTTCTTCCGCTCAAACATTTTATCATTTATAACACGACGATAATTATTATATAAAAATGTATTTTTTGCAGGAGTCTGTCGATGCGGATAAATCAGCCTATATTTTCTTCTTACCGCTTGTTTGTTTTTATAATTTTTTACATAAATTCAGAATATATCTACTTTTTCATCTGCAGTATAACCCATTTTGGTATAAGGACTGACCTGACATCTTATAATAAATTAATAATTGTTTCATTTTGAAATGTCAGTTGCATAGCCATCTATGGTTACCCTTTTGTAGTACCATACGCCATTATCGAACGAAACTAATGCTACACAATGTTATATATTTGTAATCAGGAAATGCAGGGCTACTCAAAACTATAAAAAAATACAGGGTGTCCCATTTAAAATATTGAAGACGCATTGTATTGGGCACTTCCTGTATACAAAATTCAGTCTGTTGCTACATTTTTGGTCGGTGTAGATAAAATAATACAACTTTTATTTGAAACTTTTTTTTGTATTCCCGAAATTAATGAAAATAAGTGGGGGTCAAAATATAATGAAAAACCCTGTACACCTTGTACTTATAGAACTTTTATTTGTTTTCTCTCATCTCTGAGATCCTAAAAAAAGTTAAGTTTTGTTTACTGAAATAATTATCTATATACTGACTAGAATATCCCCGAAGCCAGAAACCTATATATACAAAATTTCTTTGACCAAACGTGGCATATTTTGTTTGAAGTGTAAGTTTCAACGTTTTCTATTTGCTTCAATAATTAAT
This sequence comes from Lochmaea crataegi, assembly GCA_947563755.1. Lineage (NCBI taxonomy): Eukaryota > Metazoa > Arthropoda > Insecta > Coleoptera > Chrysomelidae > Lochmaea > Lochmaea crataegi. The sequence continues at coordinate 32,550,158 of OX387422.1, read as the reverse complement.
ATTTGTGTACTCTTTACTCTCTATCCTGGGATGCATACCAAGCCCTTTAAAGATGAATTCAATGTTTGATATGGTGATTTCCAAGCTAATAAATATTGTAATATTTTATGATATAAGTTAAATATTTATAGTTATTAATTAACATTTATCCGAATCACTTTGAAGTTTATGTATATTATTATGTGGTAGATTAAAGTATCTTTTAAGACCGCGTAAATTTTTTTAAATCTGGTTTTTTAATCATGCTTTTATATAATTGAATTGCCATAAAAATCAAGTTTCAGTAAAATATGCCCACACTTTACGGACAAACTTGCGGTGTATGTAATATAAATTCCAAGGACATTCCATTTATATGGAGTCACTGAGATCTACACCTACCGGCTGATTCACAATAATAACTTACTTAATCGGTATCAGTATCTTTCATTATTGAAAATTGAAGGAGGGATCAAAATAAACCATTCAGAAGATTTTAAAAACTATTCTAAGGATTATTAATTAATGAATTTTTTTATATCGTGTCAAGATGTAAGCTAATTTTTAATCACACACCTACTGGGGATAAATGTTAAGTAAGTTTATTTATAGACGGAGGGGAGGAGTCGCCGCTATCCGAGGAGGGAAAGGAGTTTGGGTCGGAGGAAGGGGACAGCACTCTTACAGAAGGGGACATCACCCTGACGAAAGAGGGTAATACCCAACCTGAAAACCAACAGGATTAACTTAGCTCAGGTTAATGCTCACCATGCCAAAGGAGCATCGGCGGTGATCACAAGATTGTTCACTAAGGACCAATGGGGGATGTGTTTGATCCAAGAACCATGGGTCAATAATAACCAGGTAAGAGGATTAGCATGTAAAGATGCTAAAATAGTATATCACTCAGGTAGTGATATACCAAGAACATGTATTATGATAAGGAACAATATTAACTATTTTTGTCTTTCAGAATACATGACTCGAGACCTTGTTCCAGTTCGAGCACTCTTCGAACACAAGAAGGAGGGCAAGGAGATAGTAATAGCCTCATGTTACTTTGCGGGAGACGGGATAGCACCACCACCCGAGGTACAAAGGCTGGTGAAGTACTGTGAAGAGAAGAGACTACCTCTACTATTAGCATGTGATGCCAATGCACACAATACTGTTTGGGGCAGTAGCAATACCAACCAGAGAGGTGAGCAACTTTTAGAATATATCCTTAATAAAAACCTTAATATTCACAATATAGGGAATACCCCCACATTTGTAACAAGGGTAAGGCAAGAAGTTTTAGATGTCACACTGGCAACACAGGATCTAAAACATATAGTAAAAGATTGGAGAGTTTCGGGCGAACCATCTCTCTCCGATCATAGCATCATAACATTCAAGTTAGAACTAGGCAAACCTGAGGTGAGCCCCAGAAGAAAACCAAGAAAAACAGATTGGGACAACTATAACACCTGTCTGAAAGAGAACCTAGCACACATCCAGAGAAAAGGGAGGGCTAAGCACCATCTCGATGTGGAAAATGAGCTTGAGGACCTGAACAGGGCAATAATCGATGCATTTGAATCGAGCTGCCCTCTTCAAGAACAACGAAGCAGCAGAGATGCACCCTGGTAGAATAAACATCTGTCAGAATTAAGATCTCAAACCCGGGACATTTTTAATAGAGCAAAACTCACCGGAGACTGGCAGAGATACACCGAGGTGAGAAACACCTACTAAAAGGAAATTAGAAAAGCTAAAAGAAATAGCTTCAGGAAATTCTGTGAAGATATAAACACAACACCTGCTGCGGCAAGACTTTACAAAGTCATGGCAAAAGGTAGGGTCAACACAGATATGGCTTTGAGGAAGCCAGACGGTAAATATACCGAAAATGAGGAAGAAAGAGTGAAACTCTTACTAGAAACTCATTTTCCTGGGAGTAGCCCAAATAGGGGAGATAGTTCTATCGAAGGTCATAACAGACCTTCGAGAGAAAGCACTACAATGGCTAAGCACATCTGTAGTAACGAACGGTTAAAATGGGCTATGAACACCTTTTCACCATTCAAGGCACCGGGAGCTGATGGAATTTTCCCAGCATTGCTCCAGCAAGGACAAGTCGAAATTCTACCACATTTGGTTAGGATTAGTCGAAGCAGCTTAGAACTGGGTTATATACCAGAAGCATGGAGAAGGGCAATAGTAACCTTCATTCCAAAAGCTGGAAAAAGGGACACAACAAACCCCAAATCCTTCAGACCAATTAGCCTAACATAGTTTGTGCTCAAAACGATGGAAAAAGCTATTGACAACTACATTAGAGCGGAAATCCTAGAGAGACTACCTCTCCACCCGCATCAGCATGCTTACCGGGCAGGCAGATCTACGGAGACTGCACTGGTACAACTGACGGAGGATATCCGAGGTGCTCTAGACAACCAAGAAGCCGTAGTATGCGCCTTTTTGGATATAGAAGGAGCTTTTGACAATACTCCTCATGAGGCTGTCAAAAGAGCATTAAATAGAAGAGGTGTAGACAGCACAACATCCAAATGGATGTCGGAACTGCTCACCACTAGAGTAGCAGAGACGAGGACGAGCAAAGACATTGTCTCCATCTGTACAACCAGAGGATGTCCAGAGGGAGGAGTAGCATCCCCATTAATGTGGAGCCTGACGGTTGACGAACTCCTGTGTGGTTTGACTGACCTCGGAATATCCTGCCAAGGATATGCTGATGATATTGTCATAACAGCCAGGGGAAAATTCGAAAATACCCTTTGTGACATCGTACAAAAGGGTCTGAACTATACAAATAGCTGGTGTAGGCAAGTGGGACTCAACATTAACCCCACCAAAACCATCGTAATAGCCTTCACTATGAAAAGAAAGCTCAACCTCAAAACAATTAAACTTAATGGGAGCGAGGTTGAATGGAGACAGGAAGTCAAGTATCTAGGTTTGACTCTAGACAGTAAACTCCTGTGGAACAAACACGAAAAGGAGATTATATACAAAGCAAAAATGGCTCTAATGGTGTGCAGGAATCTGGCAGGGAGAAATTGGGGGTGCAACCCAAAAATCCTGAGCAGGATGTACACTGCCATAGTGAGACCAATTATCACTTATGGAGCCATTGCGTGGAGTAGTAGAACTAGCCTATTGACAACGAGAGAAAGCCTCTCAAAAATTCAAAGACTAGCCTGTATGTGCATTACAGGAGCAATGAGAACATGCCCAACGGCAGCCATGGAAGTTATTCTCAACCTCACACCACTACATATGGTGGTGGAAAGTGTTGCAGAAAGAACAAGATACAGACTAAGTAGAGAGGGAATCATTAAAAAGAAACCACCTCCTTACTTCTTAGAAATCAAAAAACCTGGGACATGCCACAAGATGGTATGATGAAAAAGTATAATTTTTCAAAGAAATTCGATACGGAATTAAGCAACAAGAAGGAATGGGATCCAAATACCATTACCAGACTTGGAAAGAATGCCATTCAATGGTACACGGATGGCTCAAAAGCAATAGAAGGAACTGGGATAGGAGTGTACGGGCCAGGAACCAAACACTCTGAAAGCTTGGGAAAAACCCCGAGTAACTTTCAAGCGGAAATTCACGCCATAAGAAAGTGTGCCCAGTTCAATATTGATAAAGGATATAGAAGGCAAAGGATTATCATAATGTCGGATAGTCAAGCAGCCATTAAAGCACTGAGCTCTTGTGTTATCAGTTCCAAAATGGTGTGGGAATGCCTAGGCAAACTAAATGAACTAGGCGAGAACAATATAGTCACCTTACTGTGGATTCCAGGACACACAGGAATAGAAGGAAATGAAATAGCAGATGAACTAGCAAAGAGGGGGACTGGAACACCCTTTTGGGGGCCGGAACCCTTTTGCGGTATCAGCTCCAATGTAATATTGGGAGAAATAGGCAAAGCCGAAGAGAAGAGAAGATCTGACCATTGGAAAGATCTAGCAGGACTTAGGCAATCAAAGATTCTTCTGGGTGACTACAACCTGTTGAGATCAAATGAATGCATAAGTCAAAGTAAAACTGCACTAAGAGTTTTAACAGGCATCCTTACGGGACATTGTCGCCTGAATGGGCACCTGAAAAAGCTCAAAATAGTGGAGGAAGAAGAATGTAGATTCTGTGGTATGGAAGAAGAAACCTCCATCCACATACTTGCGAACTGCACAGCAATTCAGAATCCTAGGGCACAACACCTCGGAGATTACTGGATAGAAGAGGGACATTTACCTAAGTTAAAGCCTGCAGATATCCTAAAATTCCTCCGGGAAATAGGACTGAAGGAGCTACTAGTCTCTGAGACTTTCCTCAGGAACTAAGTAGAAGTAAGGGGCACAATAGATCTTTTAGGTCTCAGTGAATGTCACCCCAATCTACATACATACATACAAACATTATAGACGGACCGTATAAATTTTTACAGAATTGTGAAAAAGTAACAAAAATGAAACTGAATATACGAGGGTAGTTTGAAAAGTCAGTGACTTTTTCATTTTCACCGTAGTAACAAAATTACTTTTATCTCTATTAAAAAATTTCTGGGGAGTACATTTTTTGAATGTTGTGGTATGCACCTGTTGTCGCTAACACAGAATAAATTTAATGTAAAAAACGTTGACATTCGGCTATTTACAGTCCATTGATTCACTGAAATAAAATTGTGCGAATGCGAACAGTTCACATAGTTTCGTCCATGTAATTTACGATGTAAAATTAAAAAAGTTCTTTACTATATTTTGCGCCGCTTTCAATGACAAAACAGGGAATGGAAGTATAAATTTAAACACCGTTACATATTGATTATTCTAGTGAAAAATACGAGAAATCAGAGGTGAATGAAACCAGGCAAGTGATCTAGCGTCATTTTTGACTTTGTTATTAAGAATCAGGCAATTATTTTATTCCAGCGAATTAACGGCAAAGGATAGTAGGAATAATGAAAAGGTTGTTTTATACTTTCAAAATTGAAGAATTGAAGGTATAGATATATGAACATCTTCAGTATTAGAAACAACTAGTCCTATAGGCAACGAAATGTCAAAATTATAGAAGAAGTGTAATGTCTGAATATCTTGTTGGAAAAATGCAAAGTGCAACTCCGCAAACAGGACATCAGATAATCTTGGAAGTTTGACACTTTTACATTTATACTATTTTATTTGAATACATTTTAGAAATAAATAAAATTTTATAATAAAGTGTGTTTTAATAGATTAATAATTACGTCTCCTTTCCGGAATTCGATAAGTTTTAAAACATTTCAAAATTGCCATTATAAATTATAATAGCTCGATAGTTACACAGAATATTTTCATAAATATTTTTCATTTTATTTTAAAGCGCAATAAGCCTCGTAAAGTTGTTTCACATGCACGCTAAGAACTTGAAATTGAATTTTTTTGTTTTAACTTCATGCACTAGACATGTTTTTAAAGAAAATTGGTTAGAGAAGAAATTTTTAAACTTGTTCTGTCTTTTTAACTTTCGAGCATCGGCTGTGGTAAATTGTAATAACAGTTTATATATATTAAATAATGCACAGAGGGCACTCAATAAAAACAATGGTTACGTTAAAATATTCTGTTCAAAATATTTTTTTATTAGATCTCGTCACTTATTTTAGAGGTATATAGTTAAATAAATGTTGGTATGCATTCAACGATTGCAACACACATTCACATAAAAGGTTATTGAAACTTATAAAAATATTGTAGGCGAGACATAAAACCTTGTGAAACGCCTTGTTTAGTTTCCAAAGTTCCAATGAAGGTTTTTGTTGTTAATATTTTGTTTGTGATGTCATTTTTAAATTCTGCATTGCATAGATTCCTGAAGGGTTTACACAATTGAATATTCTCACCTGAGAAGAATTGAAAACTATTAACAATCACCTTTACTTTTAATCGACTTTGACGTGCTTTCTTCGGTGTCATCTTAGTTGGAAGGCACCATTCCGAATCTTGTTGACCAAACTCGTAATTGTCTCACCACCAGTTACAATGCGTTTTATGAATGTTGGGTCGGAATTGACTCGTTCTGGCATGTCTTCAACGACCCTCACGCGATTGTTTTTTTTGCAGATAATTCAGATAAAGCAGGTCAGTTGAACGGCAACGCGTTTCATGCCCATACAGTCGCTTAAAATGTACGAGATGTACCTACATTCGAGAGATATTAAAATTGATTTTAGGAAAATTTCAAGCGGAGCATTTCAACCTTTTTTGACAATTTTGACATCCTACGTTGACAATGTTGTAACAAGTGTGGATACAGAGATAATTCACATATTTTCATAGATGCACAAAAATTAATTTACATTTATTTTGTGATGTCAGTAAGCACGCATAGGTATGCAACAGCAATTTGTTTGAGATCCGGATCTAATGTCGGAATTTTTGTAACCTCAGTACAAGCAAAGTCAAGTGTAGCTCCTCTAAAGAAATTAACAATTCCTCGTTTGGAAACATTGGCAGCAACTATAGGGGTTCGACTGTCAAGGAGAATGGGGAAGAGATTGGCTCTAATATTAAGGCTTATTTTTGGGCCGATTCCTCAACAGTTCTGCCCTGAGAACCAAATGAGAAGACCAATGGAAACCTTTTCTTTGGAATCAGGTGTAAGATATTTAGATAAAAATGATTGGTTTCATGTACATGGTGAAAATAATCCATCAGGTATCCCATCTCGAGAATGTTTTTGCAAGAAACAACACAGTGTCTCTAGTATGGATGCCGGGACATGAGGGGATTGCAAGTTATGAATTGGCGGGCCAGTTAGCTAAAGAAGGCTCTAAAGGAGACTTCAGTACAACTAGTTAAACTAGTAGTTTATATTGAAGACACGAAGTTTCTGGAATGAAAGTAGATTAAGTTCAAGTGCCTGGGCTGTTGAGCACAACCAAAACGAATGAATGAATAGCTGATGAAATATGGTGTGAGGGACCTGGGTGGCTAAGGAAATTACCCAGCGAATATAATGACCAATGTCATTATACTTTGATGAGGAAATTATTAATGCTTAGCGGAAAAAAATTTTACTTACTCCTGGTAATATTAGGAGCGTTAAATGATATTATAATTATTTTTCTAATTATCATAAAATTATCCGAATTCAGATTTAGAGGAATAAGAAGAATTTCCTAGAACAAGATGCGGTCATAAGATTATGCTGCCCCGATGATAACAATGTTGAGACATTACTTAATCCCAAGGTAGAAGTATGTTTGATATAGTTAATTAGTAGGTATTTATAAAAAAGTTTGCTACTGAGCAATTTATATAATTTAAGATGCTTAAGAGCATCCCTCTACATAGACTACAATGGGCCTATCAAGCAGGGAAATCAGGTGAAGCTGCCCTGCATAATTTAGTCTCAGGTCTCGAAATATCCAAAGAAGTCAAATATCTGGGAGTGACCCTTATTGATTCCAAACTGAATTGGAAGGCACACCTGGAAAAAATTACTACCAGGGCGGCTAGGCTTTTCTGGCAATGCAGAAAAGTTATGGGCAAAACCTGGGGAATACGACCTGAGGTGGTTCACTGGCTCTACACAACTGTGATAAGGCCAACGATCACCTATGGATCAATAGTCTGGTGGAGGAGGACAGAAGTGTCCTCTGCAGTTAATATGTTAACTGCAATCCAAAAACAAGCGCTTCTTGGTATTACCGGGGCAATGAACAGCACGGGAACGGCATCAATGGAAGCCCTTATTGGACTTCCTCCTCTAGAACTTTTTATAAGGGCGGAGGCAATGATGGCAATTCTTAGGCTGAAATCGGGAAACTTATGGTCCCCGAACAATGTTCGAGAAGGACACACTGATACAACTGGGACATTACTAGACGAACCCATATTTCACATGAGTTTTGATAGCATGACACCAGAGAATATATTCACTGAGCGAGTGAATATCATCATCCCATCTAGGGAACAGGTGATACACCCAGGTAATTCTGGAGAAATCATCTGGTTCACCGATGGCTCCAAAACAAACCATGGCACTGGGGCTGGTATAAAAGGACCTAGAAAGAGAATGTTCTTTGGCCTTGGTCGATATACGACTGTGTTTCAAGCATAGACGATTGCCGCTATAGCTTGTATTGATGAAAACATCAGAAGAGGATATACCGGACAAAAAATTGAAATATTCACTGACAGCCAGGCTCTCCTTGAGGCTATCAGTAATCCTACAACTAGGACTAGACTGATGAAAAACTGCAAAGAATCCCTCAACAGGCTGGCAAGAGACAACAAAGTGTCTCTAATATGGGTGCCGGCACATGAGGGGATTGCAGGTAATGAAATGGCGGACCAGTTTGCTAAAGAAGGCTCTAAAGGAGACTTCATAGGTCCGGAACCGTTTTGTGGAATCACAAAAGATTGCATGAGAGGGGAAATCGGAAACTGGCTAGATAGGGAACACCAATTCAAATGGAGGGTGACACAAGGGCACCTTCATACAAAGAGTTTACTGAACAAGGTAGACAAGGAACTCTCAACCAGGCTACTGAAACTGGGTAAGAGACATTTGAAGACAGTTACCGACCTGGTGACTGGACACTGCACTTTGAGGAAACATCTGTACAATATGGGCAAAGTTAGTGAACCTATGTGCAGAAAATGTGAACTTGATGATGAAACACCTACTCACATACTCTGCTTCTGCGAGGACTTACAAGAACTTAGACGGAAGCACTTTGGAGAGGAAGTTATACAACCATCACAACTACTGAAAATCCCTCCAGCCAAACTAGTGACCTTTATAGAAGACACGAAGCTTCTGGAATGGAAGTAGATAACATGGGAAATGGTACAAAGATTCAGATCAAGTGCCTGGGCTGATGAGCACAACCCAAATTTATGAATGAATGAATGAATATAATTTAATCCCTTGAAGTAATTTAATTCTTGTCAAAATTATATTTGGTTGGAGTAAGCAATACGGCTGTTCCTTTATACAGTTTTCTATTTGCTATTGGAAAAACTTAAAGTTACCTCTCTCAGACGATTGTCCGTTACCATTTCCTTTATTTTAGTGATATTAAGTATCAGTTGAAGACGTTGATGGCAGGCCAGAGCGAGGCAAATCTTCCACCGCATCTTGTCCGCTTTTGAATGCAGTGTACCACTTATACGAATGTATTTTTAATCAAGGCGATTCACCATAAGCCTTACGGATTCTTTGTTCGATATTTAAATCCATTGTAAAATCGCAAAGCATACTTGGGATGATCTGACAAAATGGAGCACTGTAAGGAAACTAAATGACAATTGGCGGTCAAACTCTGCGTTAGTATAAAGGACAGTTGTGTCCAAACAAATTTGGACAATCTTTTTAAGCGGACTTTTTAAATGATCGATTCCCGGTACTTTCTTGATAGAATGTATTAGGCAAAAACCACCTTTTAAATATTATTTGAAGGCCAAATAATCAAAATCTAACATGAATTTTCCAAATTTAATTTTAGAAATAGTAATCGTCATTTTGGATACAGTTGTATGTAAAATTTCAGTATTCTAGTATGTCTATAGTGTGGTTGAAAAGTCGAGTTTTATACTGAATTCAAAAACAACTTTTACTAATATCAATTTTAATAATTGATAGTAATTAATACACCAACGTAGTTATGGTACCAAGTAAAACTACTTAGAACATTATTAAAGCACAGTTTTACAATATCATCATATTATTTAGTTTATTTGATAAAATGACCATTTTTTATGCATTCTGACGCTTTAAAAAAGGGAATGATCCGAGAGGATTCAAATCAATCTTAAATTAAAATATGGTTACCTACCTATACAAAAAATATCCAAACATTATCTAGGCAGATAGAATATTGATTTTTGAGATTGTTGCCATGTTCAACTCATTGTATCAACATTAGTACAAACATTTAATCCAGATGAAAACAAACAAACCAACAATTTTGATATTACGGTTAGCAGTGCCTAAAAGTGTTAATTAATGCTGTGCATGTGCGTAGTTTTTCATCAATTTTCAAATTGCAAAAGTCTACGAAATCGAATGATCGCGAAAATATTTGTTCACATCTTTAAAATAAAAAAATTCATACAGGATAGCTAAATAAACTGAAATGTGTTTGAAAATACTTTAAACAAACAATGTTAAAAATTCAATTACTCCTCTCCATGTTTCTATATTGATAAAATTATTCTCTGATAAAAGTTAAAACTAAATTCCATCAATTTCTATCTCCGTATTTGATTTCACTTAGTTAAGTAGGTTCTCTAGTCGAGATTGAAGGTATGCTTACAAGTATTTAAAAAGTTTTACAACCGGTAACCTACTTTTCAATAAAACAAGTTGTTTCGACGACGTATAAGAATCGGACGGTGTTTTCTACCAAAGAATAAAATTTAATTATAGTTTAATTAATTGAAATGCTACCAACATTGGTAACGACCCATTGTGGGACACATTTTCTAGGTACGGCTAGTAGGTATATTCCATATTTAAAATCAAGGAATTAAGGTAATAAAAAAGAGAGTATTTGACTTATGACAGATATAGGTTCTGTAAAATAGGTTTTTATTAAAATATTAGGAATAGATGAAAGTGGACTGTTTTTAGTGAATAATTCTGTATATTATCAGTAAATTTCTATTTATGCACTAATATTCAATATAAGCCACACATATTATTAATTTCTTGAATAATTTAAAAAAATCACGTTGAATCAATGATATGTCACCTGTCACTTTATTGTCGATTCATACTATTTCACTGAAACAATAATTGTAATTATATTTTGTAAACGTAATGGAATTATTATGAATAAGATGATCATTAGACTCTTCCAGTTCGCTTATGTACGGTAACGGTATTAAGGTAATTAATAAGGCATCCTGTTTTTATAAAATTTTGTTACAGCTTGCTGCGAAACAGCTTAGTTTTTTAACAACCTGTATGTTGAATTCCTAGGGATATTAAATTTTCCCAATTAAAAGTCTTAACTAAGCTGAAATGTAAGATCATGAAAACATACGAATTTCGTGTACTCTTTGGTCCGTCCCAAATTTCATTTAGGTCAAAATCAAGCTTAATGAAATTTTTAAAATTCAAGGGGTGCCATTCAGCAGAGCGTAACAGTAATGAGTTTTAAGAAGACTGACAGTCCACATTCGTTTATTGACAGGGCTCATCAAATATTCTTACCAAGTGCAGGTGTATCATCTTGGAGTTCAATAAGAACTCGGCCTGACAAAAATTGTCCCGGAAAATATAACAGCGACGTATTATCGAATAATATCAGAAATTTCAGTAACTTTCTTGGCATCTTTAAATCGATTTTGCTTTATCACTCATTTGTATCGAACACTATTGTTTCTACGGTAACTTAACAACACTTAGCTTTTGACATATCTTTCTAGACTGAGTTGAGTGTACCTGCCCGCACCTACCACCTACAGACTCCGCTAGCTACTTTCGATGGATAGATACCTAACAGGTGAGGGAAATTCAAGGCCTGTATAACGTCCCTTGTTTATTTATGTACATAACATTCTTGAATATTTTCAATAAACGAATAAAAACAATTTAAACAATACTTTTTTTATAACCAGATGTGTTAACATTTTTATATAAGGTGTAAATTGGTGAGAATTTTAACCAAAAATATAGGTGATGTTGTTAGATAGGCAATCAGTACTACTTGCAAGTCACATTATTGTTTATTGATGGTTTTTGGTGTTACCTAATTGGTGTTTTCGTACTATCAAATGATTCAGTCTGATATCGTGAGGAGGGATGAGATAGAGAATTGACTAGAGAACTACTAACTGTAGGGGTAAAAAAAAGTTTTAAATACGCACTACTATGCAACCTACATTACATCTACATGACATTATTTTTATTGCTGTTTAAAATCTTAAGATGAAAGTTTTAAAAAGCAAAATGGATAAAAAATGTTCTGACACATCAGATTATTGTAGGAATTTTTTTATATAATTGCTGAGTTAATATTTAAAAAATAAAATAATCGAATACCTAACCTTATCTTTGACTATTTTATAAACTGAATTGACTGCCAGATGCATTTTTTTATTTACGTTGCCGTTGATAACTTGAAGTGCCTCATTGTTTTATGCTAGACAAGACCTACTATATTTCAGTTTTATTCTGTTCGCAGTAGGTATCTATTATTGAATTCTTGTTTTAGTAATTTATGAAAAGCCAGAGATTAATGCTGTGATTTTAGTGTTTCTCTTATTCATTGTTTTGTAATAAATGTTGGGTAACTGACAGTATCAGAATATCCATATAACCCCTATTCTCAACCTCCCCTTTGCGTTTGGACAGAAATCAGTCTGGTCTCTGGTAGTTGTTAGTTATACACATTTGAAATATCGCATTTTTATTGCCAATGTACCTACCAGCCAGAAACCAAACACTTTAAAAGTAAGTGAAAATCCTTAATCGTATTACAAGCAGATATTCACGCACCATATGAAAGTGAGAATTTGACTGGAAGGATTTTCAGTAGTAGTGATGGTTGTATTAATTCCTCTTCAAAGTGCTTCCGACTAAGTTTTTGTAAGTTCTCGCAGAAGCAGAGTATGTGAGTAGGTGTTTCATCATCAAGTTCACATTTTCTGCATATAGGTTCACTAACTTTGCCCATTTTTGTACAGATGTTTCCTCAAGGTGCAGTGTCCAGTCACCAGGTCAACTGTCTTCAAATGTCTCTTACCCAGTTTCAATAGCCTGCTTGAGAGTTCCTTGTCTAACTTGCTCAGTAAACTCTTTGTATGAAGGTGCCCTTGTGTCACCTTCCATTTGAATTGGTGTTCCATATCTAGCCAGTTCCCGATTTCCCCTCCTACGCGGGGTTGGCTGTCTTTGCTCATTGTTGCACTGCTTGAGCTACTGCTTGCTGCTTTTGCATGTATGTTAGCTTAGGTTATGGAATGGCGGGCAAATTCAGCTATCGGGTGTCTGCTTCCACGCTGGCACCGCCACGTTAGTGCTGTTATTCTTTGACTAAATGACATCCCAACGGTTTATGGCTTAATCCTAAGGTGTGGGTATCCGTGCTGATGGGATGTATGACAGTGAGCCTATCATTTGTCACTAACGGAACCTTCGAGATACTAGGCGCCCTCTCGTCGTAAGTAAGCCTTGTCACGGTAATGCAGGGCTCTGCAGTGATGGACATCTTTTCCCTAGCTACTCGTGGGACTTTATGGAAGAAGTAAAAAAAAAACAAAAAACAACAAACTACAGAGGAGATGGAAGTCGACCTATCGGCTCCAGCTGACCTCCCTGCAACCTCTTATCAGGAACGAGAGCTCCTCAGTTCTCCAACTCCTGAGAGCAATCCTAGGAAACTAGGAGGTGCAGCCAGGAAGCGACTCAGTCGCCTCCTCAAGAGCGGGGTACCTTACCAATCCGCCTTGAACCAAATTCTAGAGCAGCGGAAGCAGGATCAGCCGCAGAGGTGAAGAATATTCCCTCTGTGGCTGGTTCAAGCAAGCGCTTACGCTCTAATGATGACTCACCCGGAAAAGAGGCAAAAAAGCCCTGCTCGGCTGAATCAGTTGTAACGTCAGATAAAATTGACTTACAGAAACCCTCTTATGGGCAGGCTGTATCCGGCATCAAAGTGGGAATATTACACCTTGAACATCCGACAAAGGGTGGGTTTTAAACCTTACCTGGGTTTTGGGCAGGTTGTTTTCCGCCCTAAAACCCGGTCTTCCTCCCAACAGGCAGAAAAACCGGGTCCCTCGGAAGGATCTGAGAAAATCCACGGCCCGGGGCCGAGCGGAGAACTCCCTGCGGCAGTGAGGAGAACCAAAACTCCTCACAAGCTTAGGGGTAGTGCACTGCCGGCACGTAGCCAAGACCAGCCAACCAAAAGCTGGGAAAGCTGGATTTTCCAAGGTGAAGACGGCTATCGTCTCTTCTAGGAAACCGACAAAAGAGACTGGACCTGGTGTCCTGAAATCGAAGACCGTCATGGCCTCGACAAAGGCACCAACAAAACCAGCTGGGCCGGCGACGAAAGGTGATCAAACCTCGTCGTCTGCACACAAACACAGCCTCATCATAGGCAGGAGCAGATGGTGGTATCTTAATTGACCCACCGACTGATCCTTCCAATATTTGAGGAGATATAAGTTTGCCTGCGGCACTCAACACTCTGCCACATTCAATTGTTTACAGGCAAACTTACAGCATACCAAGGCCGCTTCTTATATCCTTGGCAAAAGGTTCAAGGACGAATTAATCGACCTTGCCTTCCTGCAAGAACCATGGACAGGAAACCCAGACCGAGTAACCGGTCTCAGCAATATTCCTGGTGAGATAATAGTCTGCCCTGGGGTGAAACCTAGAGCATGTCTACTCACCAGGAAAAATATTAATTATTTTTTGCTTACAGGCTTTTGCACTCGAGATGTAGTAGCCATCCAGATGTATTTACCGGAGAAGAATGGTATGATAAACATAGTCGCCTGCTCTACATACTTCCCAGGAGACATGGATACTGTACCCCCTCTTGCTATACGGCGATTAATCGACTATAGCAAGAAGAACGGACTTCAGTTAGTCATGGGCTGTGACGCCAATTCACACCATACATCGTGGGGCAGCACGAATATAAATCGCAGAGGTGAGTTACTCTTTGATTATATACTAGGGGAAGGGCTATCTGTTATTTATAAGGGCTCCGAACCAACCTTTGTAACTAGAAACAGATCAGAGGTATTAGATTTAACTATCAGCTCAAACTTTCTGAGCAATAAGATACAGCATTGGGCTGTATCTACTGAACCTTCGTGTTCAGATCATAGACATATTCAATTCAACATTGAAATAGGCCAGAGGCCAGTAGTGGAATATCGCGACTCAAAAGCTACTGATTGGAGTGGATATAAAAATTCCCTTCAACTGTACATTGAGGATGGTTTCACCACAATAACAGTTGTGATGAGATAGATACTGCAGCGGAAAAGCTTCGTGAAGCAGTGATCTTCTCCTATCATGAAAACTGTCCACTCAAGACTAAAAGAGATAATCGCAACTCTACTTGGTGGAACAAATGCCTAGAAAAGCGAAGAAAAGAAGTTCGACGACTATTTAACCGAGCCAAAGAGTCAGGCAACTGGGAGCTTTATAGAACTACTCTAACAAGTTACAATAAAGGAATCAGAAAGGCAAAGCGGGAGTTCTGTGAGAGTATTTCTGATATACCTCGTAGTACTAGAATCCACAAGATTCTCTCTAAAGAGTCGATTGCCGAGATTGGGTCGATGAAGCGACCTGATGGCACTTTCACGACCTCTAGAAAAGAAACGTTAGACCTTTTGATTACAAATCACTTTCCTGGAAGTTTGACTCTGGATAACAATCGACCTCCGCTCTTTGAGGGCGCAAGGCGGCCAAAAAAGATCGATTGGGAGGCCGCCAAGGAAATTATCACAGCACCGGCAGTTGAATGAGCAATCACATCTTTTCAGCCCTTCAAATCTCCTGGTGAGGATGGAATATTTCCAGCTCTGCTGCAAAACGGACTGGAATTACTTTTACCCTTCCTCATTAAACTGTATAGAGCTAGTCTGGCGTGGAATTACATACCACCCAGTTGGTTGACGGCTAGGGTGGTATATAT
The DNA here is from genome assembly GCA_947563755.1 of Lochmaea crataegi. Lineage (NCBI taxonomy): Eukaryota > Metazoa > Arthropoda > Insecta > Coleoptera > Chrysomelidae > Lochmaea > Lochmaea crataegi. Next base: position 32,534,497 of record OX387422.1, on the reverse strand, counting down.
ACCGAAAGTGGGCCGCACAGACCCACACCCTAAATCGGTCAGACCAATTAGCCTAACATTTTTCATGTTTAAAGGACTTGAAAAAGCACTGGATTGCTACATCAGGCGGGTAGCTTTATATAATTCCCCCCTGAGCATCCACCAATATGCTTATCAAACTGGCAAATCAACAGATTTAGCGTTACACAACCTTGTTGAGAATATCACACAATCCCTTAACAACAAGGAGATTGCGGTGGCCATATTTCTTGACATTGAAGGAGCATTTGACAATGCACTACCGACCTCCATTGGTTCAGCTTTGACTGAAAAGGGCATCAAACCAACCATTACCGGTTGGATATATGCCATTTTCTAGGTCCTTTTATACCAGCCCCAGTGTTTTGGAGCCATCGGTGAACCAGATGATTTCTCCAGAATTACTTGGGTGCGTCACCTGTTCCCTAGATGGGATGGTGATATTCACTTGCTCAGTGAATATATTCTCTGGTGTCCTGCTATTAAAACTCATGTGAAATATGTGTTCGTCTAGTAAATGTCCCAGTTGTAACAGTGTGTCCTTCTCGAACATTGTTCGGGGACCATAAGTCCCCCGATTTCAGCCTAAGAATTGCCATCATTGCCTCCGCCCTTATAAAAAGTTCTAGAGAAGGAAGACCAATAAGGGCTTCCATTGATGCCGACCCCGTGCTGTTCATTGCCCCGGTAATACCAAGAAGGGCTTGTCTTTGGATTGCAGTTAATATATTAACTGCAGAGGACACTTCTGTCCTCCTCCACCAGACTATTGTTCCATAGGTGATCGTAGGCCTTATCACAGTTATGTAGGCCAGTGAACCACCTCAGGTCGTATTCCCCAGGTTTTGCCCATAACTCTTCTACATTGCCAGAAAAGCCTAGTTGCCCTGGTAGTAATTTTTTTCAGGTGTGCCTTCCCATTCAGTTTGGAATCCAGGGTCACTTCCAGATATTTAACTTCTTTGGATATTTCTAGTTCTTCTCCGAACAACAGTACTCTACCCTGCGGGAGAACTCTTCTATTCGTAAAAGCAATTGGTTTGGTTTTTTTTGGATTAACTGAAAGGTCCTCTTCAAGGCACCATTCCTCCACAATTCACAGTGCTTCCTGTAGGACATTCATACCCACCTCTGGGAATTTACCATTGGTGACAATCACTATGTCGTCCGCAAAGCCCTGCGTCCATATGCCTTGATCATTCAACCTACAGATCAAGTCATCCACAACTAGTTTCCACAAAAGTGGTAAAAGTACACCACCTTGAGGACATCCTTGAGTTGTCCTAACTGTGAATGTTTTATCATGCATATGTGCTGATATTCTCCTATGCTCGAGCATTGATCCTATCCATTTGCATGTGGTGATGTTAATCCCTCTTTTTTTAAGGGGTCTGATTCAGTTCAAGTGCCTGGGATGATGAGCACAACCCAAATATATGAATGAATGAAAGTGAGAATACTGTGAGGACATGCAAGGTGTCCTTGACAGCGTCTTGGTTCTATTCAGTTGCCGAGCGGAAAGTTTTCAAATTCTGAAGCAGAGGATCTAGAGCCAGTCCTCAGTGTGCACTTTCCAGGTTCTGTAAAGATAGAGTCAAGCTATGACAACAGGCCGGTTGCCAAAACAAAGGCAACCAAAGAGAACTGGGAACTCCCGAATGAGATATTCAGACCCCTTTATCAGATGGGCTGTAAACTCATTTGACCCCTACAAAACTCCAGGACCAGATGGTATATTCCCCAAGCTCCTGCAAGAGGGTTTAGACATCATAAAGGGTCCTTTAGTACTGATACTTCGAAGCAGCCATGCTCTATCTCTAGGGTATATACCAATTGCATGGAGACAGTCAAAGGTGGTGTTTATTCCTAAACCAGGAAAAGAAACGTACACCCAGGCTAAATCCTACCGACCAATCAGTATGACATCATTCATGGTGAAAACCATGGAAAAAGTCTTACAAATGTATTTGCAAGAAGGAACGCTTAAGAGCATCCCTCTACATAGACTACAATGGGCTTATCAACCAGGGAAATCAGGTGAAGATGACCTGCATAATTTGGTCTCAGGACTCGAAAGGAGTATGAATCATAAGGAAGCAGCCCTTGCAGCATTTCTAGACATCGAAGGTGCTTTTGACAACACATCGATATCATCAATAAACATATACCTTAAAAAAAGAGTGATTAACAGCACCACATGCAAATGGATTGGATCCATGCTCGAGCATAGGAGAATAACAGCACATATGCATGATAAAATATACATCGTTGGGATAACTAAAGGATGTCCTCATGGTGGAGTACTTTCACCACTTTTAAGGAATCTAATTGTGGATGACTTGATATGAAGGTTGAATGATCAAGGCATATGGACGCAGTGCTTTGCAGACAACATAGTGATTGTCACCAATGGGAAATTCCCAGAGGAGGTTATGAATATCCTACAGGAAGCACTGCGAATTGTGGAGGAATGGTGCCTTAAAGAGGACCTTTCAGTTAATCCAAGAAACCAAACTAGTTGCTTTTACGAATAGAAGAGTTCTCCCGCGCAGAGTACTGATGTTCGGAGAAGAACAAGAAATATTCAAAGAAGTTAAATATCTGGGAGTGACCCTTTATTCCAAACTGAATTGGAAGGCACACCTGGAAAAAAATACTACCAGGGCGACTAGGCTTTTCTGGCAATGCGGAAGAGTTATGGGCAAAACCTGGGGAATACGACCTGAGGTGGTTCACTTGTTTTTCACAACTGTGATGAGGCCAACGATCACCTATGGAACAATAGTCTGGTGGAGGAGGACAGAAGTGTCCTTTGCTGTTAATATGTTAACTTCAATCCAAAGACAAGCCCTTCTTGGTATTACTGGGGCGATGAACAGCTGAGGACGGCATCAATGGAAGCCCTTATTGGACTTCCTCCTTTGGAACTTTTTATACGGGCGGAGGCAATGATGGCAATTCTTAGGCTGAAATCGGGAGAATTATGGTCCCCAGACAATGTAAGAGAAGGACACACTGATACAACTGGGACAATACTAGATGAACCCATATTTCACATGAGTTTTGTTAGCATGACACCAGAGAATATATTCACTGAGCGAGTGTACGTCATCATCCCATCTAGGGAACAGGTGATGGATGCACCCAGGTAATTCTGGAGAAATCATCTGGTTCACCGATGGCTCCAAAACAAACCATGGCACTGGGGCTGGTATAAAAGGACCTAGAAAGGGAATCTTCTTTAGCATTGGACGAAATACGACTGTGTTTCAAGCAGAGACGATTACCGCTATAGCCTGTATTAGTGAAAACATCAGAAGAGGATATACCGGACAAAAAATTAAAATATTCACTGACAGCCAGGCTCTGCTTAAAGCTATCAGTAATCCAACAACTAGGTATAGACTAGTGAAAAACTGCAAGGAATCCCTTAATAGGCTGGCAAGAGACAACAAAGTGTCTCTAATATGGGTGCCGGCACATGAGGGGATTGCAGGTAATGAAATGGCGGACCAGTTTGCTAAAGAGGGCTCTAAAGGAGACTTCATAGGTCCGGAACCGTTTTGTGGAATCATAAAAGATTACATAAGAGGGGAAATTGGGAACTGGCTAGACAGGGAACACCAACTCAAATGGAGGTTGACACAAAGGCACCTCCATACAAAGAGTTTACTGAGCAAGTTAGACAAGGAACTCTCACCAGGCTATTGAAACTGGGTCAGAGACATTTGAAGACAGTTACCGACCTGGTGACTGGACACTGTACCCTGAGGAAACATCTGCACAAAATGGGCGAAGTTAGTGAATCTATATGCAGGAAATGTGAACTTGATAATGAAACACCTACTCACATACTCTGCTTCTACGAGAACTTACAAGTACTTAGACGGAAGCACTTTGGAGAGGAATTTATACAACCATTACAACTACTGAAAATCCCTCCAGTCAAACTAGTGGCCTTTATAGAAGACACGAAGATTCTGGAATGGAAGTAGATAACATGGGAAATGGTACAAAGATTCAATTCAAGTGCCTGGGCTGTTGAGCATAACCCAAATGAATGAATGAACCATAGGAGAGTGTGCTCAGTTCAATATTGATAAAATATATAGAAGGCAAAGGATTATTATCATGTTCGATAGTCAAGCACCCATTAAAGCGCTGAGTTCCTGCGTAATCAGTTCTAAAATCTCTGAAAAAGATTTGAACTGGACAAGAACAGCATCGTTACCCCACTGTGGTTTCCAGGACACACTGAAATAGAAAGGAACGAAACAGCATATAATCTAGCAAAGAGAATGGCTAATCCATCCTTTTGAAGACCAGAACTCTTGCGGTATCATCACCAATATAATATTGGAAAAAATAGGTAAGACCGAGAAAATCGGACCATTGGAAAGAAATAGTAGGGCTAGGGGAAAATACGACCAGGTGTATGAGCCAGATTAAGATTGCACTAAGAGTTTTGACAAGTTGCCTAACAGAACACTGCCGCCGGAATGGATACCTCAAAAAATTCAAATTATTGTAGATTGTAGAATCTGTAGAATGGAAGAAGAAACCTCCAAATCCAAGGCAATACAGAATCCCAGAGCATAACACCCGCGAGACTACTAGATAGAAAAGGAAGACTTACCTACACTGGAGCCGGATATTTTAAAATTCATTCAAGGAATAGGACCAAAGGAACTGCAGGTATTTGCATTTGTATTTGTATAAGATATAAAAGTTTATTTTTTTCCCTTTCTAAAAATATTGATAGTGTACTACTTCATTACGATTTTTTTAAATAAAATATCAGTTACACTAATAATGATTTGCCCTGGTAGATTTTTAAAATTAAATAATGGGCAAATTTATAAGAAAAACAAGGAATACAAATACTATAGTGATCGGCGAAGAAAGTTATATTTTTAATGATTTGAATCCTGAATTTTCTCCTACAAGTAGATCTTCAGATTAATAAATCAATTTTCCGTCTTCTCTTCATTGTTGAGCTGTATTAATGTACACAAAATCATTCATTAATGACCCCTATTAATGAACGATTTTCTATTAATAAACGATTTTGGTATAGGCAACCAAACATACAGTCATATTTAAAATAATGAAAAACTATTCTTTGCAATGCTGACTTCTCCAATGGAATATGTTTTTGACTAGACACATCGTTTTTGTTATACTATTATTCTACAAAACTATGATAACTATTATTGTTAAAAAAATCCAAAAAAGATTAGAAAAAAAAACAAAAACAGTGAAATTTGAACCGACTACCTTTACTTTAGTATCCACATGCGTATTCCATTGCCCAGCAATTACAGTTCAAAACCTAATTTAATTTCAACGATATTTACCTACCTATGAGAGAGATAAATATTCTTAGTTTTCAAAGATTGAGAAAAAGGATACACCTTGTACAGTCGACGGAAAAGTTTTGTAACTAACACGTGTAGGTATTAAAAGGGCGATTAACAATATCAAAAACTATCGATTTTTTTAATAGCCCTTATTAATACACTTGATGATTAAATATTATTAATGAAACTGATAGCGTAAAGAGTCGTCCAAGGTCTAATAGACCGAAAGGTGCAACTAATGAAGATAAAACCTTAGATGTTCATGTTCATCAAAAAGTGAATTGGCAAGAAATCATATACTTACAAAAGTTAAAGAGAAAGTTGTAACGCATGCGCGGCTCTGCGGGGGTGGACCGAATTTCCCTAGCTGCTCGTGGGACCAGATATGGACACCACAAAAAAAACAGAAGAGGAGGGGAGGGCTCCGGAGGAGGGGACCTCGGAGGAGACTCTTGAGATGGGCGACCTTTACAGAGCCCTTTACAGAGCCCTTCCGGCCCTCGGTGGCGCAGGACGAGGTGGAGGGAGCGGTGAGGGCCCAGGCGATGCCGGAAACAACTGCCCCTTCACCTGAGGGGCCAAAAAGGCACCGCAAAGCCGTTTGCGGTGCCGAGAAGAGGCGGAGACGCCGGGCTGCAAAGGCTGCAGAAGGGATACCCAACTGGCCCTTGCAAGGAGGTGGCGGCAGCGGGACCAAGCCGGGCCATGCATGAGAGTGCTGTTCCCAGCGGGGTCAAGCCTGCTGCCATCAAAGGGGGGACAAAAAGGTTTCGGGTGGCTGACACGCCGCCAGAGGCCAGACTGGCCCCCAAGAAGGCGTGTACTGCGCCTGGTGGGCATAAGTCCTATGGGGACGCTGCTAGCAGCGACCTCAAGGTGGCCATCATTTGCGATGGCTGCCCGGACAATATGCTCACCAAGGAGCAGTGCGCACGAATGCACGTGCATCTCCTCGAGGAGATGTACAAGCCTGGCACCACGGTACCAAGCTTTGAGTGACACTCTTTTGCCAGGGGAGCCTTTATGGTGACCTCTGGCTTGGTTTAAAAAGGCCGTGGGCAGGGTTAGGCTGGAGGGCTTGACGCTCAACATTATTGAGCAGTCGTCCCTCGAACGCCTGAAAAGGGCGACGGTTTGAGTACCGGCGCCGATCAAGTCGCCTCCCCAAGAGGTACTCAGAAGAATCCGGGCGAGCAACCCGGCTCTGAGAACCGAAGGGTGGGTGATTCGGACCTCCCGATGGGACGCTGTCTGTCAGAGACAGAACGTTGTATTGGGGCTCGACCTCGGTCGGTGGAGGTGCACGAACGTAAGAAGGGGGAAGTCCGGTATGGACTCGGGAAGATAAAGTTTATCTTCTCGGGAACTACCGCGACCCCCCGGAGTAAAAAAATGGGTAAAGGAGGTACCTCGTCAGATCTTTGATGTCTGTTTGCAGGGACCTTAAATTTACCCAGATAAATTTGCAGCATTGCCGGGCTGCTGCGGGAGTAATCGCGCAGCGGATGGCTATACGTACGTTTAGCCCCTATAAATCTCCGGGGAAGGACCAAATCTTTCCGGCTCTGCTTCAGCAAGGCTGGGAGGCTATTGGTTCAATCTTAGTGCATATCTTTCTGGCCTGTTTGGCAAGCAGATATGTTCCTGAGCAGTGGAGACAGGTAAGAGTTGTCTTCATACCCAAGCCCGGTCGTACTACGTACACCGTGGCTAAGTCCTTTAGGCCTATCAGTCTAACATCCTTTGTGCTAAAAACACTGGAGAGGTTGGTTGATAGGTATATGAGTGAAAAGGTATTAGGCTTAGGTATCCTTTGCACAACAACCAGCATGCGTACCGGTGTGGCAAGTCAATGGAAAGTGCCTTACAGCAACTGGTAACACAGGTGGAAAAGGCGCTGGAAAGTGGCATGATCGCCCTGGGCGCATTCTTGGACATACAGGGGGCCTTCGACAGCACCCTTGTAGAATCAATGTGTAGAGATGCAGTAGATCATGGAATAGAGCCAATGGTAATTCATTGGCTTGGGGCCATGCTACGCAACCGCACAGTAGAGGGTGCTTGGAAGAAACATGTGGCTAAAATGGTCGTCGACAGGGGATGTCCACAAGGGGGCGTCCTTTCGCCCACATTGTGGAACCTAGATGTCGACGAATTAATATCCTTATTAAACGGTGAGGGCTTTCTGGCAATTGGGTATGCCGATGATATCGTTGCCCTTGTTGTTGGAAGGCATATCACCGTCCTCAGGGACCTAATACAAAGGGCCCTGAATAGGGTACAGGGGTGGTGCAACGACCACGGACTTGCAGTTAATCCTGCCAAGGCTGAGGTAATTGCTTTCACCAAGAAGAGAGGTATAAGATCTGATGGGCTGCACCTCGGTGGAGTGCCACTTTCAGTGGTTGAACAAGTGAAATATCTGGGAGTGATCCTGGATAAGTCGCTGACATGGAAGGCTCACCTTGATAGTCGCCTAGGCAAGGTGACTAACACGTACTGGGCCTGTAGGAGAGCCATTGGTCCGAAATGAGGACTAACCCCCAAGACGATCTTGTGGTTCTATAAAGTGATCATGCTGCCGATGTTCACATACGCGGCTCTGGTCTGGTGGCCAAGGGTAACCCTGGCCACGGCTAGGTCGCAACTGGCACGCCTCCAAAGGGTGGTCGGTTTGGGGGCAACTGGCTGCATGAAAACTACACCAACTGCTGCGTTGGAGGTGATTCTTGGACTTCGGCTTCTTCACCATGTGATCGAGGCTGAGGCTGGGAGGGCACTCCTACGCTTGAAAAGTTTGGGATATGTGTGAAACGAGGGAGGGTGCAGGCACGTCAATAAGCTCAGGCTTCTGGGAGATGTCCCTGTTCTGGCTCGTGCGGCTGATGTCTGCCTGCGCAGGTACTCCTTCTTATCCCCCTATAGGGTGAATATCTGGAATATAGAATTCTGGGAAAGAGAGGGAAATTCACAGCCTCATGGGATCGTCTGGTACACAGATGGATCATGCTCCAGCGATGGGCGGGGGCTGGAATTTACTCCACGAACCCAAGGACACAAGTCTGTGTTCCATTGGGTAAGGATGTGTCTGCATATCAGGCTGAGGTATACGCTATCTTGGAATGTGCGCAGATAAACCTAGACAGATGTTATGCGGACCGACGCATAACCATATACACCGACAGTCAGGCGGCAATCAAGGCCCTGAGTGGATATACCATCAACTCAGGGCTTGCTGCTGAATGCCGTGAACGCCTTGCTGTCTTAGCGAGGCGGAACACAGTGTGGATATAATGGATTCCGGCCCACTCTGGTTTTGAAGGCAATGAAGGGGTGGACGCGCTGCCTGTGGAAGGGGCGGCTACCCCTTTTAACGGCCCGGCTCCGACCTTGGACCTTACAAAACAAACAATCCGTAAGGAGACGAGGAACTGGTTGAGAAATCAGCACCTCGCTAACTGGAAGGCTCTACAGGGTCTCAGGCAGTCCAAGCTCCTATTGAGGGGATGGACTGATGGACATGCTATAGCTGCTCTAGAACTACCAAGGAGTAGGTTAAAGAAGATAGCAGGACTCCTAACAGGGCACTGCTGTCTGAGGAAACGCCTCTGTAACCTAGGTTTGGAGGAAAGTCCCCTATGTAGGGGTTGCGGCATGGCTGACGAAACGTCGGACCATGTTCTCCTCGTATGTCCACTTTGGGCTGTGCTACGCAGGCGAATCTTCGGAGTCCCTGTTATGGCGACATAAGCAGGCATCCACTGAAGAGGATTGGGTCTTTCATCGAGGGACTCGGCTTCATGGATGCATAAATAACAGGAATGGCACAATGGGCCCGCCAGTGGCCTCAGTGCCGGAACCTTGACTTGAGTTTTCCTTTGCCAAGGTTCGCCTGACTAAATTAGTAGTAGTAGTAGTATCTGCATCTTAGTGAACTGTTTAGTTACAAATTTTGTAAAATAACATTTTGACCTAACTAACACCTTTGTGCGATATTCTGAAATTGGGTGATTGTATTCTCCTTTCAGAAAAATCTAGCCAGTGAGCTGGGAATTATAGGCTAGATATTATCTACACATGATGCAATGTAGGTAATTCCTTATTGAGAACTCCCGGAGAGACGCCTGCCTGCATGCTTGTCAATCTGTTGTTAATGGAAAATCATCTATATTTGGAATCTTAATGTATCTTGACTGCATTATAACAGCATTGGCAAAAGACAATAGGTAAAATTTTGATGAATAGCGAGGTAGTAAATACGCAGTATTTTAAGTAAATATCTACATTTTAGTGTTATAAAAGTGTAAATATATAAACAATTTGGGATGAAAGTAGTTTTAAACTACAAGTAAGCAGTCAGCTCTTTGATTTCATTTTAAATTGAATTTAATTATTAAAATGTAAAGTTTTAAAAGTTAAATTAAAATACTTTTGTATTTTCTTTATAGTGCTTTCGCAATAAAAACTTGCAGATTAACAGAAAACAGATATATTCATTTATTGTTTATTCAGTCATGGGCGTTCGCAAAAATGAAGTGAAGTATCAAGAAGTGTGGCATAAAAATGTATTTCTTAAATTCGATACGCCCATGTCGCTTTCACCGAAGCGTGTACCATACGGTGTACTGCTTCTATTTCTTGATATTTTCCTATTTGATCTACCAGAAATTTTTTATTCTTTGTAAAACGACTCGAATTTATCGAAAGGATATCCACAAGGATTAAAAAAGTATCGTATTTTAAATCTTGACGTTCTTTTCAGTTGCCCGTTCTGTATGTAGACAAAAGATATTGATCTGATGGTGTTCAAAATGCTAATTGCAGTAATAAACATGTCTTGACAATTTTTAATTATTCCAGACCTAGTAAATTCATCCAAGTAGTAAATTTCACAATAATGTAGATTAAATATCACACTGTCCATAGCATGACATTTAAAGGTCGCTGTATTCAGAGCCGTTGAATAGACATCTTGTTGAAAGCGCTAATTTTATCGATAGAGTTTAAGTACATACTATACAGGATGTGTTAGCAACAGTGGGTCGTACGTAAATTTAGTGTCTATGTGCTGCACGTATGTTTTGGGATGAACATTCGCTGAAATATAAGAGAAGAGGCTAATAGAATTTTGAAATATCCACAGGCTTCAGTTTAGGCAGATCTTCCTGTAGCGCCTTTCATTCCGCAAGTATGTACATAGACGTTTCTTCTTCCACTCCACATTACCTACATTCTTCCTTCTTCAGTAGCTTAAGCTTTTAGAGGTGCTCATTCAGACTTCAGTGTCCTGCTAAAGCACCTGTCAAAATGGTTATTGCAGTCTTATCATGGATTATGCATTTTTTCATCTCAATTGGTTGTAGTTTCCCAGTAGTATATTTGATTGTCTTAGCAGTACTAGATCCTCACAATGGTCTGATCTTCTCGTTTTTTCGGTTTTACCTATTTATTCTTCCATAAGAATGGTACTGACACCGCGAAAGAGTTCCGGTCCTCAGGATTTTTTCATTCTATTCCAATGTATCCAGTAATCCACAAAATGGTGACGATGCTGTTCTTAGATGAGGTGGCTAATTGGCCTATTCCACTGCGACCTTTTCAGATCTATTGTGGTCATGTTGTTCTTGCTTCGGTCATTCTTTTTCTAGGCATTCCCATACCATTTTAGAACTGGTTATGTAGGAACTCAGCGCTGATAATAACCTTTGCCTTTCATAACATTTATTGATATTGAACTGGACATACTTTCATTTGTCGTGAAGTTTCACTTGAAAGATGCTCCCACTCTAGTCCCTTCTATTGATATAGAAGTAAATTCATTTAATGATCGATTAATCTTAAGTTTTTGCGTTGTCAATTATGGGTCGTTGTCGCTTTCTTAAAGGAAATAAACTGTCAGAGAAGCTTTGGGAATTTTATTAAATGACAAAGAGTTCCGTATTTTATCCACCACGTAGAGCGATTTCCCGTGGAGTATTTTTAACCTGACGGAGGAAGGCGAATTATATTTTGATATAAATCTTTTTTTCTTTATTCTCAACACAAGAAACTAAAAACCATTTTGTAAAAACAAATTTACATAAAACATAGGTTGAGTAATATTGTAATTCGATAATATATGAGTAAAGTAATATAGAATAAGTTCTAGAAGAAAAAAATATAAAAGACGGAGAAAGCTATACTTTTTGTTATTTTTCAAGCAAAAAAGGGTGTATACTATATAGAAAGACAAGAATGACAGGGTGCCTGGTTCGGCAATGCTCGTGGTCTGAATAGTAATGATATTCTCGCTTCGACATTCTTACACAACCGCCTCCACGTTATATTTAAAGAGGTGTATATTTTTAAGCTAAACTAAAATCACCTTGGTGAAAAAACTGTTTGAACTTAGCGGTCTATTTATGAAAATATGTCATTTGTCATCTGATAAACTTTGAAACAAATAAAATCGGAGAATATTAAATAAACACAGTACCTACGCCGCTGGCTTATTCACTTGAAAATAATCCCTTCACTGACCTATTAAAACTAATTGTGAGTTATTGAAAATTCAGTTCTTGTGAGGTTTAGCTCTGACTTTTTGCAATAATGCATTTAAGGACCTTTCCCTTTCTTAGTAAGAACGATTCAGCATCTTCACTGCATTTCTCAACTATCCATACACGTTCTTTGTACCGATAGCCACTGCCAGTGCCAATAAGCCTTTTTTGGTCGATCGCTATTTCCAGTTGGGGCTCTGGCCAGGCATTTAACTATCAACTGCTGAATTTTGGAAATCTTTTAGTAGTGAACTCCGTCGAAAAATTAAATTAACCAAATAATGAAAAATAAATTATTTCCGAGGACGATTTGAGAAAAGGGGATTATTTTAAGCTACATCCATTAGAAGATTATTGACTTTTTTTTTCGGGCCGAGATGGGAAACTCTTGTTCGAATGGGTCCAGGACCCAAACAGTGTTGGACTCATCCCCAAGGAGATGTCTACCAACCAAACCCACCTCAAACTCGCCGTTACCCCCGCCTCGGAATCACTACCCTAGCATACTTCGAGACGGGCGGCGGTCCCTCGCACACTCTCCGCTCACATCGTCGTCTTCTCCCTAACTTCCACTCCTACCTCTCATGCCATATCGAGTCGTTCTCTCCCCCTGACCATGCTCTCTACTAAGCCACTTACCTCCATCCATTCCTCCTCCCCCCTCAACATTATCTCCACCATATTTTCCCAATACACCACCTCCCCTAGTTTCCTCTCCAACTTCTTCAGCACTTCCTCGTTCCTCCAGCATCTGAACACATGCCCCACATCATCCTCCACTCCACACGTCTCGCACACTTCAGTCTCTCTTTTTCCAATCTTGTGGAGGTACCCTACTCTCGACCCATGTCCAGTGAACACCTGTGTCAAGAAGTAGTTCACCTCCCCGAATTTCCGATCCATCCAATATCTCCTTTTCCCAATCGCTCCTTTTAGCGCGCCCTCGTACTCCGCTCTAGTCATCACGTCCAATGGGTAGGTCCTTGCCAGCACCGCTGCTGCCAGTCCACCCACTGTCCTGTACCCCTGCACTACCCTTAGCAATATACCTCTCTGCACCCGCAGGAGTGGCCTAACCCTCGCATTCACTCCCGCTCTTTCACCCCACACCTCCGCACCGTACAGCATACTCTGCTCTACCGTCCTACCAATGATCCTCCTCTTCCACTCTCCCGGCCCCTTCACATTACTCATCAATCTCCCCAGCCATGCTGCCCTCACTTTCCCCTTCTCTGCCGCCTTCAACATGTGTGTTCGGAAGGATAACTGACTATCCAACCACACTCCTAGGTAATTCACACACTCCTCCATGCGAATTATCCTTCCCTTCACCATCACCTCCACTCCCCTCGTCTTGCTCCGTCCCTTCACTAGCAACCCCACCGTCTTATCTTCCGCCACTTCTAGTCCGCACCGCTCTATCTTCTCCACAATCTTCCTACACATTCTCTCCGCCTTTCTTTCTATCTCCGCCTCTCCTTTTGCCGTACATACCAGACACACATCGTCCGCATACACCGTAATCTCACATCCCTCTTCACATACTATCCCACAAACCTCATCAAACACACACTTCCATAGCGTCGGTCCAAGAACCGAGCCCTGGGGCACCCCAGCCTCCGTATCATACCTCCTCCCTCTAGTGTCTACTATCACACGTCCCGTCAGGTAGTCTTCCACTAGGTTAACCAAACCCTCCCCCACTCTTAGCCTCAGCAACGCGCTCAACACTGCCCGTTTGCTGACCTCTAGCTGCCCTTCCTAGCTCTTTCCACCAAGCCCATCACCCTGCCAGTGCCGAGATGCAAGATTTCCCCTTAGTAAACCCGTGCTGGTTTACCCTAAAACCCCCCTTCCTACCAACTTCCTCCTCAATCCTATCCTTTATTATCCCCTCCATCAATTTACCCATACCATACAGCAGACTGATGGGCCTGTAGTCCCCCGCCCGCTTCCCCTCTCTACCCGCCTTCTTGAGTAGTATCACCCTAGCTACCTTCCATCCTTCTGGAAACTCTTCCTCCCTTAGCACCCTGTTGAAAAGCTCGCAGAAGTACTCCCCATTGTCATCCAACAGCCACTTCATCATATCTCCCCTCAGGCCATCTATCCCTGGGGCATTCCTTACTTTAATGTTCCTTCCCCCCTCCTGTACTTCCCACTTCTCTACCGGCCTTATCCCCCTCATTTTCCCTACCCCCCTAGTGTCCTGGATTTCTCGAATCCTGCCTCCAACTCCTCCTTCTCCCCCTGTGAACAATTTGCCTATAACCTCCTTCTCCCAATCTTCCTCTAGCACTTCGTTCCTATTTCCACCCATCGTCTTCACCGCTATCTCATATGCCCTTTCCCCATGGATTGTTTTCCAATTCCCCCAGTAACTCTTCCCACTTCCCTCTTTTTTCCCTCTCCATCCTACGCTCCAGTTCCTTCTTCTTCTCTTTGTATCCCCCTTTTCCCTCTATCCTGCCTCTTGCCCTCAGCATCCGTCTTCTTTCTTTCTTACACTCCCTCCACAGCTTCTCTATTTCCTCATTCCACCAGTAATTAGCCCTCCGATCACGCCTATTGCCCCTCTTTTCCTCTCTTTCACAGCCCTGTATCACATTGTACAATTCATCCACATCATGTCCAAGTCCCCTTTCTATCTCCACTCTTACTTTCTTCCTCATACTCTCTGCCTCGGCCTTCGTCCACCTCCATCCCCACTCTCCCGATAAATCCTTTCTCTCCTTCCTTAGATTAGATTATTGACTTGGTGATATTCTATGTACTAAATCCGATCGGTGGAAGCAGCTGGACACAATTAGACATTAATAATTATTCATTCTTGTAGCGAGAATAGAAGACCTTGCTGTCATTTTTTATTGGAAACCTATTTTGATGTCTGCTAATATATTCTATAAAAAAAACAGATTATTAAAATGGTTTTAAATATCGAACAAAGAATCCATAAGGCTTACCTCAATGACCCGGGCAAGGCGCAGTTTGGGAATGTCGTGTAAAGCTTAGGCTCGGGGAGCTTGCCCTAGCTGGTACCTAAAGCGACTCTGTGAAAGGAATCTTGCTGTCAGTCATACAGAGACGTCATCCAGATGCGATGAGTGATGCCCCTTGAGGCAGTAGCAACAATTAATATTACATTTATCCCAGGAGAGGTATCCATGATCTGCGCTAACTAGCATACAGCAAACTGTCTGAGGGGAACTATCAGAGCGCTGGGACGGCTTTAGGATGGTGCGGACCTAACGGTCATCGACGCCAGATATCTGCCGATCCGTCTTAAAGTGTTGGTCTTCGTCCTTGACCAGTTATAGAACCAGCAGAGTTTAGCAAGTAAGTTCAGTTCCATAACCCGAAATTGATAACGCAAGAACAAGCAATACTGACCTTCTCGATCAGCAAAGGCGTCTTACAGTTTCGAGTACCTATATTATAGACTAGTCTTCAGAGTCCTGGAAACATCAACCGTGGAAAAACGAGATGGCGCAATTCAGGGTCACATAGATAAACTCTCAACTATGTAAAGCAGCTTCAACAGGTCTTACAGTAAACAGGAGGGAATTCGAAGTGGCCCTGATACAAGAGCTGGACATGGGAAAAGTGTAGGTCTAGCAAACGTAGAATGGAAGACAATTTATTGCAGGACTACGGAAATAAATTTATGGTTAATGAATTTTTCTAGGGATCTGACAGAAGATCAGCGGAGGCAGTTGGTCGAGGAAGATTATTCTCGGATCGACATATCTGCCTTTAGATGATCCCGAAGCAGCATCAACAAGAGAGCTGGAGGTGATGTTGAGGGATTGCAAACAGACTGGGATCATCGGCTGTGATCTATCTTGGGTCAAGTTTATAATTGCAAATTATTTAGACATAGTAAATATATGCAATTATATCAACCTTTGTGACAAAGACAAGGAAGGAGGTATTTGATGTAATAATGGTCTCAACTTATATGGGTAATTATGTTAGAGAATGGCATGTCTCTTACGAGAAGAGTTGCTCAGACGACAGACGTATATACTTAAAAATTGAAGTTAGTATTACCAGAGAAAGATATTGGAATCCCAGGAAGACCGACTGGGAAGCATATAAGGCGATATTGCAAGAAACTCTCGATAACGACAATATTGGACTTAAAGATGGTTGTGGATGCATTGAACGACACAATTATCTCTGTGCGTTCAATTAAAACTGTCCCCTTACTACAAGGAATTCCACTAGAAATATGTCCTGGTAGAATGATGAACTTGCTAAATTAAACAGACAAACTAAACAAAAATTCAGTAATTCAAATAAACTGGAGGATTACAAAAACACCTTGACAAGTTATAATACGGCCTTAAAAAAAACTAAGAGATACTCTTGGAGACAGCAAAAACTCAATCGCCTAAGGGTCGATAGAACGAGTTAATTCCGACTCTTCTTTTTTAGAACGCATTGTAACTGGTGAACTGGTGATGGGACATGTATTTACAAGTTGACTTGCAAACCAGTCAATAAGCTTCGGAATGACACCTTTCAACTGATCCAAAACCGAAAAAAGCACATCAAAGTCGATAGAAAGTGAAGATAATGACAGTATTTTTTTTTCGATTATCGCCGTGTTATGCACTCGGAATTCTTGTCACAAGGTGGGAATCAGTAAATAAATAATAATATCTGAGTGTTATGCGGCGTTTGAGAGAGCATATTCATCGAAGATTATTCGTAGACTAAGTGTATTATTTTTGAACGGGTCTACTTTGAAGGCGATACAATAAATTTGGATGATTAATACATACTTTCTGTTTCCCGGTCCTTTTTTTACATGGTAGTATAATTAGAGTAATTATGCTTAAGCTAATAAAAAGTTTTCGTTTGAAAGAATCATGACTTGGAATTACAAGTTAATACACAAAATTGTTAAGTGAGAGTCCTTGGTTTTTTTGTATCAGAAGAACGGTTGATGTTAACAATTCAGGGTTTCTACCCTCATAATTTAGTTTTCCTCTGGAAAAGCTAAAACAATAAAACAATTGGTTGAGAACTTTTAAGGCACGATCGTTTAGTTATTTATCGACCAAAAAATGTATTATTAGCCGGGAACAATTAGAGTTAGTTAGAGAACCTGTTAATGATACAATAGTCAAGAGAAAATTTATGAAAAAGAATTTGTATCACCGTTCTTTTTACTTTAAAAATTTACTGTAGAAGGACACTACTCATATCAATAGGACACTGTTTATTGCATTAACTTTCTGTAACGTCTTGCGATGGAGGATAATACAACAACAATGATTGGTTGTTCCGGTCTCTGAAGACGTTCGGATGATTAAATTTGTTACTTTTTTAGACGCACCTGTAATTAACATTTATTTCTTATCCTTCTGCCTCCCGTATTTACTTGCAATAAATTTGGAATATTCTATATTTAAACATGAATCTTTTTTTGCTTTATTAACTTTTAATCATAACTTTATACAGAGTGATCAACTTCTCCGGAGTTTGATCCATCCGTTGTCTTGAGAGATACGAAATTAAGTTTTATGTAAAAGTTATAAGGGCAAGCTTTACATTGAAAAATTATTTTCAAATATACAGGATTTTCATACTGTTACATCATATCATAGATGCTTTTTTAAATAGACTATTCTATATATTATATTAAATTTCAATTTCGCTCATTTTCCAATTCCAGCAATATAGAGTTATACTAGGTTCTACTAGGTACTATAAAATATATGGAAACTTTTATGCCCATGATTTTCTCGCTTATTTCATATGGAGCGTTCTAGATTTCATATCAATTTCGAAGACCACATACAAAATACGTTTCTTTTAGTTGAACATTCTCTAAACCTTAAGGTTGCAGTTATTGAGATATTGCGATATTTAATATAAAAACTACATTTACAGCATATACTGTAAGTACCTGGAAGGATCTATTGCAGCTGAATAATATTACCCAGTGGTAGGAAGTTCCAAAATTTTTGGGGTGGCAGCTTGGACCGAAGTCTCCCATTGTGAAATAATTATGTATAAAATTTGAATTGGCGAATTATTCTGACGAGGAATCAGTAGATATGATCTGGATGCTGGGTGTCATTAAATAGCAGTGTGAGTGTATCATGAAAGATTCCCAGATACCTGTGAAGATTATGTAGACTGCAAAATAAATTGCCTGTACTGCTTGAAAATGTTCCCCTTTATATACGTCATAAAATTTGGTACCAACATGACAGTGCTTCAATACATCACAGTACGTTAACTCACTGTCAACTCGATTTTCAGTTTCCGGAAAGGTGGATAGGCCATCTGGATCTAACAAAAAAATGTTCTGTGGGGATATGTGAAAAATTAGATGGTTAAAGCACCTGCATACAAGATAAGTCATGAAAAAAGGAATAAGGGCTGCTTTCCAAAACATTAGTATCTCAATGTTTAGGAATGTTAGTAGGTCATTTGAAAATCGGCTACAACAATGTTTAAATGTCATGGGAGGTCACTTTGAGCAGTTATTATAATTATTTTGTAAACAGATATCAAAGAATATATATTATTCTACGCTTCACAACTAAGTTTTGAAAAATATTTTTCAAAAACAGTGACCGTTCAACGAAGAAGAAACAACTACTTCCCGGGCTACATGCCCCGACAGACATTGAATTATACTTCTAAGTCAAACGGGGTTGGTAAATCTACAAGATTTAAACCAACCATTCTGGTTTGCAACTAGAAGGGACAACATAACTTGTAGACCGGTTTCGGCGTATTGCGCCTCATCTGTACAAGGTATATGTTATCGTCCGAGAGTTAATCCCGGACTGACATGACTCTATAATCAACAACTATACATATCTTCCAGTTACGGAAATGTTTTAGTTGCGATAATAGCGACACCTCACCTCCGCACTAAATACGACAATTTGACAGGAAACTGTAATTCAATATGTTTCAAGCTAACGGGCTTGTTGTCAAATTTCGAATTTTGGTTTGTGACTTGGAGGTTTACCCTCAATTGCAGATTTTGAATAATACAGGGTAACCAATTCAAAAAGGTTGTCAAATAACAGTGGCATATTTAAAAAAATACCCTGTAGCTCATAATAAAACCCTACATTACCAGAATGGGGAGAATGAGCGAAATAAATTCAATATAATATAAAGGGTATTATATATTATGAAAAACATATATTATAGCCCGTTCAGTATTAAAACCGTTGCACGTCACATCTGTCATAACTGTACTATGTTGCCAAGCCCTTGAAATAATATGAGAATCTAGTATATGTCAAATGAAGTTCATCAAATATTCTAGGTTAGGTTTAGTTATTGATGGTTATTGCGTGCAAAGAAACTTCGACTTATTTCAGTTACATACAGAGATGTTACATATAAAATTTTAATTTGTATGTTAACCGTACAGCACTAAGAAATTCTTATTTTAAAAACTATGGAATTATTTTTAGCACTAAAAAGGTATGTATGGAATAGTTAACACTTTTATTTGTATGTTTATACCACATACTTAATTAGTTAGAAGTTATGGAACTATTCCAGTATTTAAAATGCATGTATGTATGAATAGTATCAAGGAAAAAATATTATCTAATATAATTTTTAGGTTACAATCTGAGATATATGATCATTGATCATAGCAAAAGAAAATTGTGCAGCAAGCACCACCACAGCTCAGAAAAGGAGAGGAAATCCATTCTATTCTCCGAGTGAAGGTATATGCAAATGATTGACTAAATCGTAGCACTGAAATCAATACATATTATAATTATCAGTATATTGGTGAATTATTTATCACTCCATCATCTTCTAATCAATCCAAATTTATATTTACCATTTTGTTTTAGCTCTCCAGCATCTACCGCAACTGAAAGTATTGCTAATAAATGATTGATCGAATGAGACCTTTCAATTCAATAAAAACTATTAAATTAATTCTTTGTAGTTTTTATAAAACTTTGTGATATACACATGTACCTTTAGAAAATGCTGCCTGAATTACTTATTTTGAATATCATGATTAAAATAAAATAATAAATAATGCCACCCCAATCTTTATGGAATTGTTTTATTAAAAAGAAACATTGCAAATTTATAAATTAGTTACTACACCGAAAAGTTTGTAATTCTATAGTTTTAAATAAGGTAGAACAATAATTGTCAAATAGAAATCTTTCAAATTTGAGAGGTTCACGGACAAACCAATTCCAACCCGCAACTTCTGGAATGCATCTATCGGCTTGCTTGGCAGTAGCCAGTATTAACTGAATAGGATTTTTAAAAAGATGGTAGGTAATACTTTGTGACTATACTGTTCTATCATATCCACAATGTATTTTGTTGGGGGGTTTGTTTCTGAAAAAAACATTTATTGAAATGGGAGTATTCAAATAACCAATTCTTTTCTTTTCAAATATACCTATATTATTATTTTTGTAAAAATAAAAGTAAAACAGCATTTATTGTCTATTAGGTATAATTTGAAGTAAGAATTTTGAATGTATTAAACTAGTTGTGTAGTCTTCTGAATTCTAACATATAATTTGCTATATCACTGTTCAAATAGAGTTTGTATCTACTTACTAGGCTGTAACATAAATAAGCTCAGCTTCAACATTTGTTGATTGAGTTCTATATTGTGTCATTAACCTAATATTATCGAAAAGCATTGTCCATAATAAGAAAGATTCAATAGTAAGTAATTGGTTTTCAAACCATTTAAAAACACGTTCTTCATTCATTTTCCCATGATAATAACTCATCTGAGATTCATATAAAAATATACTTTCTGCTCCATCAATATAACCATTTTCATTCTCAGCATGTAATACAAAATATCTAGAATAAAAACAATTTTGCATTCTAAAATTTTACATTATCATTGTAACATACCTTTTGACATGAGTGCAGCTTACAGCACCATTTTGGAAAATTCAGGATTCATTATTAAAAACAAATGTATACAGTGGTTTATTTTTGTTGAAACTGCCATAAGTCCTCTTTGTGGATGTATCATATTTTAGTAAACTACTCAGGAACATTCTACATTTAATAATTATTGTTCTTCCTCCAATTACTGCAGTAACATTCCTAAAGTGACATGATTATCTATAAAAAAATGTCCATGTATAATTGCCAAGTATTAAGAATAATGTAACAGAATATAATAAATACAGTTGATTGGGTATAATATTGAACTTATACATACTTGCTTCATAAACGCTGTAAATAGTATCAGGAGTAAATGCATCAACCATGGCAGTATTATTAAGTTTCATTTATACGTTTTTTTGGATGTGACTTTAACTTTGATAACTCATTACTGCTTGTGAAAAATTACTCACAGTTATTTGCATTTTTTGTCACAACATAACCCCAAAAATTTCAAGACGTCAACTGAACCTGAAATAAACCATTTTAATCGCGGCAACAGCGCGCATTTTTGCCAACATAAAAAGTTTTTATTAAGACTGACGTTAGTTTGAGTTTAATATTTAATCAATCTACGAGCTGTATTTGATATGAAATTAATTACGAAACCTTTCTTTAAACATATATTTATATTCTTTAATACAATGCGACCTACAAATTTCAATATTTATTGAGTTTAGAGAGGCTTAACATAGTGATTGACAGAAGCAATCGAATGACATGATATAAACAAACGTCTCTTTTTCGACAATTTGATGACGTGCAACGGTTTTTGTACTGAACGGGCTATAGATATGCTGTAACCGTTCAAAGCACCCTGTAAATTAGAAAATGTTAAGCTTGATTCTGTCT
The DNA here is from genome assembly GCA_947563755.1 of Lochmaea crataegi. Classification (NCBI taxonomy): domain Eukaryota; kingdom Metazoa; phylum Arthropoda; class Insecta; order Coleoptera; family Chrysomelidae; genus Lochmaea; species Lochmaea crataegi. Next base: position 32,512,794 of record OX387422.1, on the reverse strand, counting down.
ATAACTTTCATATAACTTTTTCGTATTTCTCAACGGAGGTATCAATCTCCGGAGTATAAGTTGTTCACCCTGTATATTATAGATAGAAAGATGCTGTCTTAAGACACATTATGCATATAAATTACACAATAATTTTTTAATCCCATAAAACTAATAATTTCGTATCCATAAACCAATTTTATGTTACTTTACGTAAAGTCTCATAAAAATGCATTCTGAAGAGCAATAATCGCAAACTAGGAGACTACACAAAATAAATATATGTAAAATACATGTACAACGTTTTCTAGCGATACTAAGAAAGTTTCATAACGTTTTTCATGAGCCCTACGACCCTTAAACTTTGATGATCAAACGCGAATAAAGACTTTGTATTTTTTTATTTTCTTTTAAAAACTAGTAGTTCTTTAACTATAATGAATTTGCTTTGATGCAAGAGTTCTTTGTTTTTATTGTTTCATATTCCAAAAATTGTATAATATGAACTTGAACAATTTACCTGATGTACAAATGACCCCACTTGTGTAAATGTCCGCAGTAGAAGTTTAACAACGACCGATAACTCTCGTCAGCAGTGAGAAACTTCTCCATTTGTCTACTATATTACTTTTATGCTATTCATCACGAGGTGTTAAGGACGTTTATCGTTGTTTCTGTTTCATCTTACGTTCATTACGTCGGCCTGAGTATATTAAGCATCTCCAACAACCGCATTGTTACCGTGCTCCCCCCATAACGGTCGCTTTCTGTCACTATTTCCCCCGTTTTCTCCCTTCTATCCGGTTCGCGTGTTCGCGACACTTCCATTTTCGGTTATCAACACCGATCACTGTGTATTTCCACAAACAAGCTTCGACTCCGTCAGAATAAAACAAAGGAATTTGATAAAAATCATCTCTTCTCAACCAAAAATCATATTACAGTCTCCAGAATAAATAAAGTTTGGTATTTTTAAGTAACTTCTTTACTACCAGAAATTCTGATATTATGCAGATATACAGGGTGCTGCGATATTCAACCGACAATGCTCTATCACAAAGAGCTGACTTAATTGATGAATGAACCTTTGAAGGGATAGTTACCGTTATTTTAAATTGAAATTGGGAGTGGAAAACTATTTAATTTGATAGTTTCTTGTAGTTATTCTGATATAGATTGGAGTGACTGGGCCTGAAATGAGTTAAGTTCGACTCGAGTTTAGTGCGAGTTTTTCTAGTTTATCTCGGAAAACGATAAACGAAACTATATACCATATTACCTTAGACTAGTGTTACAGGATTGATTTACAATTAGAAAGTCTTAAATCACCTTTATAAAAATATATCCTTTATTTCCGTTAAAGGGATTAGTGATAACAAAACTACGAATAAACCAATTACTCACACCGATTTAATTCTGTTATAGGCAACCAGCATTCCAGTATGTGGTATTGTTGGTTGTTGACAACTAGCTTATAAACATTACTATGGCAAAATAAACTGCCTTTGTCTAAATATTAGTTCTCCCTCAGTAGAAACACCCATAGCATCAGTAAGTCCAGTTAACAGTCCACACCAAAACAGACATTTCCTAAAAAAGAACAGGCAATTCTACACTATTTGTGAACCAAGAAATATTAACAGATGAGAATGATATAATGGCTAGATGGAAAGAATATTTCCAAGATTTACTGGGACAACAAACGCAAAGTACTGAGGAAAATATAGCAGAACCTGATCACCAAAATAACTACCAAGAAATTGAAATTGATGAAATTAAAATTGAAGAACTAAAGAATGTGATAAGACTAATAAAAAATGGAAAAGCACCAGGAAATTATAAGATCACGGCTGAAATGATCAAAAACTTTGGGAGAAATAGGAATTGAAAGTATACTCACCATACTAAATAAATCTTGGAAAAATGAAAAAATACCGGTCGAATGGGGAATAGCATTAATAAAACCGATACACAAGAAAGGAGGCCAAAAAAATTGTAATAACTACAGAGGAACAACGTTGCTAAACACTATAATGAAAATATTTGAACAGATAATAAATAATAGACTTAAACCGATACTAGAACCACATTTATCAGAAGCACAAAGCGGGTTTAGACCTGGAAGGATCATATTTTCACGATTAAGCAATTAACAGAAAAACGTGATATGCAAAATAAAAAACTATATCTAGCGTTCATAGACCTTGAAAAAGCTTTCGATACAGTACCCAGAGTTGAAGTATGGAGCGCCCTAGAAGGAAGAGGAATACATAACAAAATGATAAGAATTATCCAAAACTTATATAGAACAAATACTAATTATGTAATAAGAAATAACACAAAATCAGAGGGATTCAAAACAGAGATGGGATTAAGACAAGGCGGAGGACTTAGCAAAACCCTATTCAACGTACACATGGACAATATAATCAAGAAATGCGATAGTAAAGTAAAAAATTTGTTCGTAGGATATAAAAATTTAGAAAGAGTCGAAATATCGTATGGAGTTTTTGCAGACGACGTCGTAATAATAGCAGGTAATGAGGAACAGCTTCAAGAAAATCTTATAAAACTAAAATATTGATAATAGGATACCAGAATACTAAAAATTGAACAAGTGGAAGAATTCAAATACCTTGGAGTAGCACTAGAACAATCTGGAACACAAAAAGCTGAAATCAACGAAAGAATAAGTAAAACAATAAAACTTTATTATGCCATGAATCAAAAATTCATCAGTAGAAAAGAGATTTCAAACCAAACCAAAATCTAAGTATTCAAAACCATATAATAGACCAGTATTAACATATGGATGCGAATCGTGGAATCTTTCAAATGCATAGAAAAGTAAGATACAAGCTGCTGGAATGAAATATTTGAGACGTATAATAGGAGTTACTAGGAAAGACAGGATTAGAAACACACGTATAAGAGAAGATTTAGGGATAGAGCCTACAGTACAATTTATAGAGCAGAGACAATTAAGTTGGTGGGGGCATATGCAACGAATGAATAACAACAGACAAGTGAAACGTGTATACGAAGCGAAATCGCAGATTAGAAGGAAGAGAGGCAGACCAAGACAGACATGGAATACAGTAATGGGTAACATATTACAACTTAGAGGTAAGACATGGAGAAGCATCAACTTTAGCAAAAGAAAGAAAAGCATGGAAAAAATTTGTTTATGAAATCTAAAATGTAAATCCGACACCTATATGGTATAAGGATATAATGATTATATATATATATATATATATATATATATATATATATATATATATATATATATATATATATATATATATATTTCAAATTCACTATTTCAAACATTTGAGATTAAAATAACATCAAGCAAATTTTAAAAAAAAGAAGATAAACCTAACCAATCTTGATATTTTTAGATATAGGTTGATTATAATTTTATACTAGTTCTTATTCTATAAGCAAACGATTTTGTTTGACATCATTTTGACATTTATTTTTTTTTAAATTCAAATCAAAATTATTGTTAGATGTATTTACCATTCAAAACAACTTGTAATAAAATCTCGAACGCTATCCTTGAAAATGGAAATAAAGATATTCCGAAAGCTTGGAAAATAGTGTAAAGAGTACTTATTTTACAATTTTGCCGCTTCCCCAATATTCTTATCCTTGTATATATATATATTTGTTTTGCAGCAATAATATCCATCAGAATTTGCATTTATTTAAGTGGAACCAAGCAGGTAGATAATCTAATCACAAATAATCCCAACATTGAAGTAGGAGGCACGCAACATTCTCCTAGGAGATTAGTTACTCCAGCAAAAAGAGTGATTTTTACCAATGTTTCTTCCACGACCTTATTGTATTAGTTTTGCAGAATCTTGGGTTGCAATTAGCTTTCTCAGTTTCTCTTCTTAGGGCTGGTATTCCCGGGAACGAATACGGCTCTATCCGATCTTGAAAAACACAAGTATATATCATACCTCTTACAGAAGACTATGAAATTCAAACTTCTTTAGTAGTTACTCTTGGAAGCAGGATATCGTATATTTTTATTCACTGATAGAGTGGAATGCTTTTTGTGCAAAAAAACTGGTAATATTGCAGGTAACTGTCCAGCTCGACACTTAGCTACTTTTCAAAATTCAACATCTATATAGTTTGGCAAGTCTATCTGAAGCTACGGAGCATCGGTAAAGGGCGAGGAAACATGGCCGATATCTGTCATAAACGTACCAATAGCGTACGGTACCTATTTTATAAAAGTATTGAAAATAATAATTATTATTATACAGGGTGTCCCAGGAGCTCGTACCAAAAACTTGGGAGATGATAGAAAGACTAAAAATAATGATGGTATTTCATATACAATTTTTTCTTTACGCCTTTCGTACGAACTATAGGGCTCTAAAGTTGGGAATGAAAAATGGTTTTTTATTTACAATTATTAGATGGCTGATTGGAAATTTGTAATATTTTAACCGTTAATAAACACCATAATTGCACACTTTTTGGCGTGATAGAAAAGTCTACAACATACTTGTGAACTCAGGTACCGAATAAGTTAAATGGTGGATGCGCCATTTTTTGGTAAGTAAAACTTTTTTCAGTTATAAATGCAACAATTGGCTTTTGTGAATATTTTAAGAGATATCAAGTCCTCTTGTGACATCTCGATAACATTAACGGTTTAAAAGATACGGGCAATTTTATGTCGCACTGCACACCTATTGGCATTCACATTTATTTTGAATGTACGATTACAGGAAGCATCCTGTATTATTAGTAAATTATTAATAAATCGGTACAGTCTACATTTATAGAAATAAACTTTTACTTTGTTTAACCATTATTTTAATAAAAGTAAAAATAGCAAAAAAACCCTAAAAAATGAATAACTACATTACATTAACAGATTAAAAAAACGAGTAACCAAGTAATTAACGACATTAAAAAAGTCAAAACGGTTTAAAAAAATTACAACAAATGTTCAATATGGGCTCCTCTTACATCCACACATTTCCTCAATCTTCTAAGATTAGATCTTTGTACTTGAAATAACATTCCAGGATTATTTCGAATGTTTTCGCAGTGAAAACGTATCCTATCAATTAATTCATTTCTTGTATTTACAGGTGTACTGTAAACTAAGCTTTTAAGGTAACCCCAAAAGTGAGAATCGCATGGGTTGATATCTGGCGAACTTGCTGGCCATAGAAATGGCCAATCCACCTATCTGGAAAAATATTGTTCAGATGGGCACGTACCTCACGACTGAAGTGAGGGGGTGCTCCATCGTGCATAAACCACATACATTGGCGCTTTTGTAAAGGTACATCCTCTAATAAAATTGGCAGAATATCCTGCAAAAATTGTAAATAAGACTGTCCGCTTAAACGATCCACAAGGACCAATTAAGCGGTTGCCTATAATAGCTGCCCGCCCATACGTTGACCATAAACCTTTGTTGGTGTTTAGTCTTAATTATCTTGTGAGGATTTTCATCATCCCACAGATGTATATTATGGGAATTATTTATGCCATCCCTGGTAAAACCTGCTTCATCTGTAAATAGTACATTTTCAATGAAATGTCGGTCTTCCCGTTGTTTACCCAAAAACCAGTTGGCATAATTAAGCCTAGGAGGATAGTCATCTGGTGACATAGCATGAACTTTTTGTACATGAAATGGATGCAATAGTTGCTCCTGAAGTATTCTATGTAAGATTGATTTTGAAATATTAAATTGTGCTGAAAGTTTCCTTAAACTGGTTGTAGGTTCATTATCAACAGCAACTAGTATGTTTTGTTCAATTATTGGAGTACGTACGTTTCTGATACTCCCTTCGCCACCTTTCTTCTGTAAAAATAATCCTACAACGTAATTATCCATTGTAAAAACAGTTTATAAAATTACTGCATTAAGCTAAATGTATCTGTTTCTCTTAAACTCCGATCTATGCGTTCAAACGTTTTCCTGTTAGGTAACCCTCGATTTGGATATCGTTCCGAATAAAGTCTTCTAGCTAGGCTAGAATTTCCGACTGCCAGTCCAAACATCATTTGCATATCCGCACACTCATTAAAGGTAAATTCTTCCATTTTTGAATTTAAAATAAATGTTACAATTTCTTACCCTGACAAGTGTAGACAGATGACAAGCATTTATAAATGATTTTAAAGTGGGATGACAGCCGCCTACTTATACTTAGAATAATTTATGTATTTGGTTGTTGTTGGTATTCTCGTATTTTTACTTTTGTTAAATTAATTGTGTTTGTTTTCAGAAAAGCTTTTTATACATCATAACTAGTCATTAATAAAAGTAGTATTAACAATGTAAAAGTTTATTAATAATTTACTAATAATACAGGATGCTTCCTGTAATCGTACATTCAAAATAAATGTGAATGCCAATAGGTGTGCAATGCGACATAAAATGGCCCGTATCTCTTATGCCGTTAATGTTATCGAGAGGTCACAAGAGGACTTGATATCTCTAAAAATGTTCATAAAAGCAAATTGTTGCATTTATAACCGAAAAAAGTTTTACTTACCAAAAAAATGGCGCATCCACCATTTAACTTAGTCGGTACCTGAGTTCACAAGTATGTTGTAGATTTGTCTATCACGCGAAAAAGTGGGCAATTATGGTGTTTATTAACGGTTAAAATATTACTGATTTCCAATCAGCCATTTAATAATTGTAGATAAAAAACCATTTTTCATTCCCAACTTTAGAGCTCCATAGTTCGTTAACGAAGGGCGTAAAGAAAAAATTTTATATGAAATACCATCATTATTTTTAGTCTTTCTATCACCTCCCAAGTTTTTGGTACGAACTCCTGGGACACCCTGTATAATAATTATATATAGAAACTGATTTATGCTTTGCTTTAAAGGTAAGGTATTTTTCAAAACACGGTACCTATTTGTTAAAAACAAATAATGTTAAAAATCTTACTTGAATTCAATATGGATACGAAATAATAAGATACCAAGTAAAACTGAAAATAAGAAGGTAAATATTGACATTATAAACGCCACTGTCAATCAATTGTCGAAGTGAGAGGGAAGAACACACGCACGCGCTTGCCAATAGGAAGTCAGGTGGTTACCTAGCAGCGGAGGTTCGATAAATATTCACCAATTGAGTTAGTAGGAGGGCGTGGTAATTATGATTTGGAAAAGTGTTCATCTTTTAATATTAAGAAATTGAAAAAATTATGTTAATAGACAAAATCCAATGAAACGAGCACATTAAAGAACTAACGTTTAATCATTATTGACATATTGTTAACAATAAAAAGTCCATTTTCTAATTATTATCACTATATACTTAGCACTTTAGCTTTTTCATAGTTAAACGTGGCAATATCGAATGCTTTCGACCGCATTCCTTTCACAGCTTCAGTTATGTTTGCCAAACTATACCTTCACAAACAGCTGAACTGAACAATTCTGTACAAACCGCGAATTTATCACTAACCACAACAAAACTATAATTGCTAACTACCAGGTTGAAAATACCGCTACCCAGTTCAAACGTTTCCAATGATCCACCTCCCCCCCCCCGAGTGAAGAGACCCCCACCTGAAATAACGATCGTAGTTTTTACACACTATGGAAAAATAATAGGGACAGCCAAATCTGATGACGACACTAAAATGTCTGAAGAAACATATTAAAACTCCACACAACCTTTTGTTCTCCCGGTTGAGAGCTTCCTGGCATTTTTTGAAAACGTATTTTTTTAGGAAACGTTTTTGGTGGCGATAATCCTTTAGCTGAATCACGACAATTCTTTAGCTGAATCACGACAATTTATCGATGATGTTAACGCACTAATTTCTGATATGTATACTATTAAAAAAACCATTGTGATTATTGAATTAACAGACAGAGCTAATAATACTACAGCATGTAAAACCTTGAAAAACAGTAACTACCCAATAATCATTATCGAACGAATTTTTAAACAACGGAAACAAGACAGGAAACATTTAGGAATAAGATTTTCAATTGGATACTCCTCCCCCCCCCGAGTGAAGAGACCCCCCATCTGAAATAACGATCGTAGTTTTTACACACTATGGAAAAATAATAGGGACAGCCAAATCTGATGACGACACTAAAATGTCTGAAGAAAGATATAAAAACTCCACACAACCTTTTGTTCTCCCGGTTGAGAGCTTCCTGGCATTTTTTGAAAACGTATTTTTTTAGGAAACGTTTTTGGTGGTGATAATCCTTTAGCTGAATCACGACAATTCTTTAGCTGAATCACGACAATTTATCGATGATGTTAACGCACTAATTTCTGATATGTATACTATTAAAAAAACATTGTGATTATTGAATTTACAGACAGAGCTAATAATACTACAGCATGTAAAACCTTGAAAAACAGTAACTACCCAATAAACATTATCGAACGAATTTTTAAACAACGGAAACAAGATAGGAAACAATTAGGAATAAGATTTTCAATTGGATACTCTTAAAAGGTTAAGATCAGCTAGGTCTGACGAAACAAAAGTGTGAGCACAGAGGAAGACCAACTTATCAAAAGAGCACTGATTGTACCTCGCGTGGTCCAACGTGGCCAAAGTCCGCGAACTCAATATACCATACCAATATGGCGTCACTTAAGGTCCGCCATACTGACCGAAACGTGTAATTTTTCCACTGTGGACATGGGTCACTGTTGTTTCATGATCTTTGTTAACAATGAACTGTAGAACAAAGATTCCAAAACGTCATACCTCTGGGGCGTCGCTAAGTTGCCGCCATAATGGGGTAAACATGTCATTTTTAGCAATGAACATGTATAAAAGGTACCGATATGGCGTTTAAGTTTTAAGATGCTCTGTTGCATCACTTTGGAGGGGATTACACTGCCATACAGATAGCGTGTCACTAAAGGGGTGCCATACTGAAAAACCGATTCTTGTTTTGCTTTAAGCGAAGCTCAGGAATGGCCTGGCAGAATTGCTTCCAAACTTGTATTTATAGGTTTTCGAGGTCGATGATTACGAATTTGATGTAAAATTTTTGAAAATAAAAATGGCGGACCCAATATGGTGGATTTAAAATGTCAAAATTCATAGATTGTTCTAAAAATGTGTATATACAGGTTTTTGAGATTGAAATTGATGAAAACAAATTCAAGATTAAAAAAGCCGGATCTAATATGACGGACAAAATGTTCTAAGAAGATGATTCAAAAAAAAAAATATATGTACGATCAATTGTGCACGTTAGCGACATGCCATCGGTATAGCGGTGATATATTCGTGCTTTGCTCTATAAAAATGTGACAACTTGGGAAGCGAATATCTGACGTTAGCGTTATCGCATCGGTATGGCAGTGTTATATTCGTTCTATATACATCAAAATACACATAAAAATGCCGGTAGGGCAGTGGAGCCTTCAATACACTTAACCTATAAAAAGGTGACAGCTTGGGAAGCCAATATATGACGTTGTCCCGTCTGGGGGCAGGACCCTTCAGAAGAATACCCCCAGGGGATAGCCCACCTGTCGTAAAAGGCGACTAATAGGTTAGATTCCCAGGAATCTAGAGGAGTAAACCTCGATAAAAAACCAGCAACATAGGGAAGGCAGCTATGTTGTGGTGTAGTGTAGGCAGCGGAAGCCACTGCGTCCGGAGGCAACCGTGAGAAAAAGCCTAGAGGAGTAAACCGCTACCGTGGCAATGGATGAATGGCTGCGCGAAAGTCAGTCAGAAACGGTGCCTCCGGGATACCTGGTGACCTCCCGGAGTAACCAGCCTTACCACCACAAGCGGGGCTCTGTGGTGGTGGACATTCAATTCCCTAGCTACTCGTGGGATGGAATATGGAGAAAAGAGAAATAGAAATTGAACAGGAGGTGATGGACGAAGGAAGGCAAGGAATTTTTTGTAAATCGAATAAAGTTAAACGAACGCCTGATAAGGCGGGGGATACGAGAGGGTGGAGTGATACTGGAGTGAAGAGAAAGGAGGTACCGCCTCTGGAGGACAAGGAACAGAAGAGGAAACTGAAGGAGAAAGGAAAGAAGGAAGAGGAGAATGTGAAGGAAGAAGAGAGGGAGAGTGTAAAGAGATTGAAGGATATGGTAAGGCGACTGGAGGAGAAGGTGGAAAGGCTGGAGGAAGAGAAGGCAGCGGCAGAGGGGCGAGTCAAGGAATTGGAGAGGTTGAGGAGGGAGGACGATAGAAAGGAGATAATGCAAACACGATGGGAGGTGGGGCAAAGAGACTGGGAAGGATGGAACCAGGTTAGAGATAGGGACTGGGATGGTAAAAAGGGGGAGGGAATAGAGGTGAAGGTGGGAAATCCAATATTAGGGAATGAAAAGGTTAAGGTGGTATGGGTGACCGAGGAAGACAGTGGAATTGAGAAGGGAATACAGAGGATGTTTAGGGATAGGTACCCAATGCTAGGAGGAAAAGGAGAGGAAATGGAGTGGGTCAAGGAGGTACGCACTTCGGAAAGGAATGGGGTAAGTGTGAAGACGGAGGAGTTGATCTGTCGGATGGAGGGAAATTGTAGCGATGAGAAAAAGGTGTTTGAGCTGATGAGTCGACTTTTTGGGGAAGTGGGGAGCGGGGACAGCATTGGACTCCACAGGCTTGAGCAGGTAGAGGTGGAGGTGCTGAAGAAGATGGTGGCGTGGGTGAGAGGTGACGGAGAGGTGGCGGAGGTAACAATCTATACAGATGGGGAAAAGGAAAAGGAGGGTAGGAATGGGGCGATAATCCTGAAGGATATCGGGGAGGTCGATCAGGAGGGGATCGAGAGGATTAAGAAGGGGTTGAGGGAGATGAAAGGGGAGTGGGTGGATAGACTCAGAGTCTCAAAAAATAAGGAGGTGGTTATAGAGGCAAAGAAGGGGGTTGAAGTAAGGGGAATTCTGGGGGAAGTGGAAAGGGTGACAGGAGCTAGGGTGGTGGAAGCGGGGAGGGGAACAAAAACCATAAAAATGGTAGGGATAGAACCGTGGATGGAAGATGAAAAGGTGAGGGGGGAAAAAGAGAATTTGATTGGGAAAGGGACAACGGTGATTAAAGTGGTAATGGAGAGGAACGGGATGAAAATGGCGGTGGTGAGGGCGGAATGGGAAAAAGCGGTAGCCTTATTGAAAAAGAAGGAGATTCGATTGAGGTGGAACAGGTTAAGTATTGTAGAGGGTAGAGAGGATGACAAATGCTTTGGATGTGGAATAAAAGGCCATAAAGTAGCAGGGTGTAAGGTGAAGGTAGTCAAGGAGAGGAGTAAGTGCTGGCTATGTAAGAGCGAGCATCACATGGCGAGAGACTGTCGGCAGGCCTTCCTTTGTAGGGTATGTGGGGAAAGGGGACACAAGCCAGGGGAGATAGAATGTAGTAGGGGAAAGAAGGGAGTAGGTGAAGACGATGGAAAACAGGAAAGAAAAAATGGGAGGGACCCTCTGGACCCCTCAGAGGTGACGAGTCTGGACCAATGGGAGGAAGGGGAGGGCAGGGCGCGGGAAGAAGGAATGTAGGGGATGGATGGAGGGTGCTGCAGATAAATTTAGGGAAATGCAGGATAGCGCATGATATATTGGATCAAGTGATTTTTAGGAGGGAAGTGGATGTGGTGTGTGGATCTGAGGTGAATGCTAGATATGTAGGAAAACAAGGATGGATTATGGATGATACAGGAGAGGCAGGAATAAGAGTGGTGGGAGATGGACTGAGGGCGGATGAAGTGAGGAAAGGAAACGGATGGGTGGTAGTGCGAATGGGAGACATGGTGGTGTACAGTGTGTATATAAGCCCAAATGTCAGCCTGGAAGAATATGAGAGGAGCATCACAGGATTGGAGGACGATCTGAGGCTGTCAAAAGGGAAAAGGAGGATAATTAGGAGAATGGTGACAGGGGACTTCAATGCTAAAAATACTGCATGGGGGGGGGGGAAGAAAACGGATAGGAGAGGGGAGATCCTGGAGGAAGTGTTGACATCCAACGGGCTGGCGGTGCTGAATGACGGACTACTGCCCACCTTCGTGAGGGGTGACGGGGGTTCGTCATTCATTGATATAACAGCATGTGATGAATGGCTGGGGGAAAAAGTGAGTAGCTGGAAGGTGCTGGAGGATGAGGAAAGCTTGAGCTTACATAGGTATGTGGAGACGGATATAAGGAAGGGGAGAAGGGATTTATCGGGAGAGTGGGGATGGAGGTGGACGAAGGCCGAGGCAGAGAGTATGAGGAAGAAAGTAAGAGAGTAGATAGAAAGGGGACTTGGACATGATGTAGATGAATTGTACGATGTGATACAGGGCTGTAAAAGAGAGGGAAAAAGGGGCAATAGGCGTGAGCGAAGGGCTAATTACTGGTGGAATGAGGAAATAGAGGAGCTGTGGAGGGAGTGTAAGAAAGAACGAAGACGGATGCTGAGGGCAAGAGGTAGGATAGAGGGAAAAGGGGGATACAAAGAGAAGAAGAAGGAACTGGAGCGAAGAGTGGAGAGGGAAAAAAGAGGGAAGTGGGAAGAGTTACTGGGGGACCTGGAAAACAATCCATGGGGAAAGGCATATGAGATAGCGGTGAAGAGGATGGGTGGAAATAGGAGCGAGGTGCTAGAGGAAGATTGGGAGAAGGAGGTTATACGCAAATTGTTCACAGGGGGAGAAGGAGTTGGAGGCAGGATTCGAGAAGTCCAGGATACTAGGGGGGTAGGAAAAATGAGGGGGATAACGCCGGTGGAGAAGTGGGAAGTACAAGAGGGGGGAAGGAACATTAAAGTAAGGAAAGCCCCGGGGATAGATGGCCTGAGGGGTGATATGTTGAAGAGGATGTTGGATGACAATGGGGAGTACTTCTGCGAGCTTTTCAACAGGGTGCTAAGGGAGGAAGAGTTTCCAGAAGGATGGAAGGTGGCTAGGGTGATATTACTTAAGAAGGCGGGTAGAGAGGGGAAGAGGGCGGGGGACTACAGGCCCATCAGTCTGCTGTGTGGTATAGATATTAATTTCACATTTGAAAGTTCACCCCCCCTAAAAGCTACACTTTAGGGGTGCCATACCGGGTATTCAAAGTAGGGAATAAGGTTGTCTATCAGCCCCCAAAGCCTCGGCGTGGGGCCTATGATACATGCAAAAACCCTCTCGGCTCCCGGTCTACAATATACTTACAATATAGATTTTTCTGATGTGCTAGAGTCAAAAATACCAATACATGACAAAATTTTGTAAATGACAAGTAATTTAGACAACTGGGATAGGATAGGTAGGAGGGCATGGGCATTTCATAACTTACGTCAATTATTGAAAAGTATTGGCTTGAGTGGATCTAGAATTTATGTTTCTACTTTAAAACCTTACATGCGCCCCATATTTTAACTTTTTGTATAGGTACTTGAACTAATCTTGGTAGTTTATACTCATTGTAAAAAATAAATTGCAGTTGTATGTTGCTTTGAAAATTTGAAAACGGCGAATTTAAATAAAATTGTAGACGTATAACGATGCTGTTATTTAAAATTATATTTTCTATCATGAATTTAGTAAGGATTATGAGATTATTATGAAGTTTTGCGATTGTTCAAAACATTCGATATTATTTCTGTTATTTAGTAGCATTTTACAAAAAAAAATTATCCGATTACTTTTATCCTTCTCTGTGGATTTATTTTTTTGCAATATTCAACATATTCTGTAATAAAACTTTTCAACAGATCTCTTTAGTTTTAAAGCTGATAGTTTGTTGTACGTTCAAACAAATAGGTATCCCTTTTACACTTATATAGATGATAAACTTTTTGGTTAACATCCTTAAAGTGTTCTACAATCCTATAAAAAGATTTCCGTTTAGTTATTTTATGTTACGTACCTATATACTTTTGTATAATTTTCATTGCTATTTTCCTTTAACCAGTAATCTCAATTTGATATAAAAAAAGAGGCAAAGAAATTTCTGGTTGTGAATATTGAATATCTTTGTGGATGTCAAGACGTTGTAGCATATCAGATTTATATACTAAACTGGCACTCCACTTTCAAGTACACTGGTTTACATGGAATTTTCAATAGTAGGGGAACACATACAAATTTCTTTAGATTGGAGAGTTCAAACAAACATTCTCTAATATCTTTGCTTGGCGTTTTTCTGAAAGTTTGAGAAAAACCACAAGCATCTTTCAAGCGAAAGTTCACGCCAAAGGAAAGTGTGCCAATTCAATATTGTTGGAAGATATAGAAGGCACGGGATTATTATCATGTTAGATAGTCAAGTAGTCATTGAAGTGCTGATTTCCTGTGTAATCAATTCTAAAATTGTATGGGAATGCCTGGATAAACGTAACGAACTTGGCAAAAATAACAGCGTCAGCTTACTATGGGTTCCAATAAACACTCATAAAATGAATAGCAGATGAACTAGCAAAAAGAGGAGTTGAAATATATTTTAAATTGTTTATAATTTCCGTATTCTTACTTCTGTGCAGTTTTTTCTTTCCCTTTATTTCCTAAGATATTTCAAACTATTATTGCTAACAATTCATCTTCGTTACCTTTCTTAAATTTTCAAATCTCCAAATATAGATTATTTTTTGTTGTTGTTAAGTGAATAATATATTCCTCCTTTATAAATCCCTGGGATACGATTATGCGCTATTAAATATACAAATTCTACTTTGACCTGATCCCGAATTGTCGGACTGGACCATAAAGCGAAAATTCTGAATTTTATTCTTATAACATTTTGCAGCATACACGGCATAACGACAACTTTCTAATGTGAATTTTCAATTTGGTACTTTTATTTCTTAACTTCAAGCAAAAAAGTTAACCTTTATGTTAAATATTTGCCGGAGCCGTTAAAGTATGAAATCCGTTATTTCATAGAATACCTAGTTATTCCATGAAATAACTGATCGTGTCCGTTAAAGTGTAAAACTCTATTGTATTTCATGGTTTAACTAGTTATTTCATAGAATAACGATCTGCAGCCCGTTAAAGTGTAAAATAATCTATATCATGTAATGTGTGTAAAAGACAAGAGCGGTGACGGTGTAGGGGGAGACGTAGGAGCATGCAGTATCTAAGTAAACACCGTGCGACGCGGTTAAAACAGATCATTGATTAATCTATCGAGAAGGGCAAGGAAAATCATTGAAGAAGCCATTTTTACAACACTGTATAGCTTCTTCAATGATTTTCCTTGCCCTTCTCGATAAAAACTACAACTACAAAATCTCCTACACTTTAACTGTCTTTGATTAGTTTATTTATAGAATACCTATAGTTATTTCATTTTAGATAAATTGTTTATTTTACACTTTAACTGTCTCTCATTAGTTAATTTATAGAATACCTAGTTATTTCATATAATAACTAGTTAAAGTGTCAAATTATTAACCTATTACCCACTTTAACGGAAACGATCAGTTATTTCATGGAATAACTAGGTATTCTATGAAATAACTGCATTATATACTTTAACGGTAACATATACATTAAAATTATTTTATGACTATGACATTGTAATATATTTTTTGAAATCTTTAAAAACGTATTATTTACTAATCCTAGTGAAAATGTTCCATTCAGTTATTTCTTATCTCTATATACAGGAGTGCGTTTATATTAAATCGCGACATAAAAATTAAAAAATCTTATATAAACCTAATACAAAATTACAAATATGTACAAAGATACCTACTTCTGGATAACTACAACCTGTTGAGAACAAATGAATGCCTAAGTCAGAGTAAAACTGCACTAAGAGTTTTAGCAGGGGACCTAACGGGACATTGTTGCCTGATTGGGCACCTGAAAAAGCTCAACATAGTGGAGGAAGAAGAATGTAGATTCTGTTGTATGGAAGAAGAAACCTCCATCCACATACTTGCGGATTGCACAGCAATTCAGAATCCTGGGGCACAACACCTAGAAAACTAGTGGATAGAAGAAGGACTAAACTAAAGCCTGCAGATATCCTAAAATTCCTCCGGGAAATAGGCCTAAAGGAGCTAGATACTAGTCTCTGAGACTTTCATCAGGAACTAAGTAAAAGTAAGGGGACATTTTCAATGATTTTAAATCGTAGTTCATTTTTAATGTTGTAAGGTATACATGTGGATTTGTTTTATTCTATTTATATACTGTATGGTGCAAATGAAAGGAATAAATTCGTTATTTCGTAAACCGGCGACTTTAAGGAAAAATCCTGAAACCCATCGATTTTTATTTATAAACAGGCTATTCGTAAGGATACCTTTTTATTTATGTGAGCGTGATGACGTCATCACTAAAAATTTTAAATGGAAATGTGGGTGTTGTAATACATTATTAGAAAGGTATTTTAAATACCTATTCAGCCATATCAATAGGTCTGAGTAATTGATGTTTGTATTTATTTAAAAAATTAATAAATTTCTATTATTACAATAAATATTTATTATGTATTATTCATTAACTACAACGAAACCTAAATTAAGTGCTCTAATTGTTTACCTTCAGCTAAAATACAATGAGAAAGTCGTGCCGCGAACTCTTCTCGAACCTTCTCTATAACTTCCGGAGTTATTTGTGCAACCTCAATATGCATCCTTTCTTTGAGTTCATTGATATTTTGTGATCTATTTTGGTACACTTTACTTTTCAAGTATCCCCATAAAAAGAAATCAAGAGGAGTCAAATCAGGTGACCTAGGCGGCCATTCTACTGTTCCTCTTCGACCTATCCACCGATTTGGGAAGACGTTGTTCAAGTAGTTGCGCACCAAGACAGCATAGTGGGGAGGAGCACCATCTTGCTGCAGCCATAAATCATTTCTGTTTGGAAACAACCGGTTCAATTCGGGGAGCAAGAAGTTTTGAAGAAATTCTAAATATCGAGGACCTGTTAAGGTTTCTCCGAAAAAGTGTGGCCCAATAATCCTATTATCTATTATTCTCTCCCAAACATTAACTTTGCCGGGGTATTGAGTACGGTACTCTTGCATCTAGTGTGGATTTTCCGTA
Source organism: Lochmaea crataegi (assembly GCA_947563755.1). NCBI lineage: Eukaryota > Metazoa > Arthropoda > Insecta > Coleoptera > Chrysomelidae > Lochmaea > Lochmaea crataegi. The sequence continues at coordinate 32,495,824 of OX387422.1, read as the reverse complement.
TCCCAGTACCGATAAGTTTGACGATTGACCTGACCGATTAGTAGAAATGTAGCTTCATCAGAGAAAAGAACCTTTTTTGAAAACATCGGATCTCTGTTATTTTGTTCCATTATAATTTCACAAAATTCAATTCGTCTATCAAAATCATCTTCCATAAGTTCTTGTTCTAAACTTACTTTGTAGGAATGCCACTTTTCCTTCTTTAGCTTTCCAAGAACTGTTGAATGATCCATGTCATTATCTAATGCTACTTGCCTTGAACTGGTATGGGGATTATCTTGAAAAGCTAACAGAACATCTGTTGTTTTCAGATATTGGTTTTCTACTACCTACAGGGAGGTCTTTGGCATGATCTGTTTATCTGAATTTCTCCTCAATTTTGCTTACAGTGGATTCTGAAATTGGTTCTCGGTTGGGGTATTTATTATTAAATAACGTACATACTTCTTTCTGCGTACGTGTTATATCTCCACAACCACTCATTATTAGAATTTCAATTCTTTGCGTTTCAGTCAGCTTCATGTTGATAGATACAAAGACTTTTTGAATACGTCTACTTCAATAATACTATTAATCACTTGACAGAAAGTTAATTAAGTTTGAATGTCCAAGTATCAATGTTGATGTTGATAAGGTAACTAGATTTTTAAAAATGATTAAAAAGTAGGTAGATAAGACATTTCGTTACCAGTGACGGCCTTTACAAAATTTATTTTTGGGTGTCAATAAATACATCATACCAATACTTAATACATTTTATTAAGAAATCTGATGAATATTTTATCAATAATATTTGTGACAATACGCAAATCAATTACTCAGACATATTGATATGTCTGAATAGGTATTTAAAAGACCTTTCAAATAATGTATAACAACACCCACATTTCCATTTAAAAATTTTAGCGATGACGTCATCACGCTCACATAGAAGACTATAAAAGGTATCCTTACGAATAGCCTGTTTAAAAATAAAAATCGACGGGTTTCAGGATTTTTCCTTAAAGTCGCCAAGTTACGAAATAACGAATTTATTCCTTTTATTTGCACCATACTGTATATTTGTTATTAACTAATCGTTAATAGGTACATTTTTGACAAATTACGAATATTTTATTTATGTAATGTAGTAAAAGCCATTCTAATCAATCATTCTAGTTTATTTCCTATAATTAGATGTTACCATTTAAAGACCAGAACGTTCCATATATAGCAAAACAACATCGTTTTTTGAAAAAGTTGTCTAACAATGTACGTTTTTTCAGCCCCCGTACCAAACACTCAATCTATAAGTCAACAAGCTATAAAGGTAGTGAATCGCGCGACCCCTTTATATACAGTGCACCAGTTTTTCAGCGACCGTTTTCCGGAATGTCTTTATAATCGCGACATGAAAGCGCCGACGACGAGTGAACGTACTATTCATTGTTTATGAACGGTGGTATAGTTATTTGGAACTTATTATTATAGCTTTATCTCGTGGCACCATTGAATCATCCGTTTTTAGCTCCTCGATAAGATTTCGATATTTATCATAGTGCGATTGGTTCATGTGTTGTTGACTTTGCAATAGTCATGTTCACTGCGGTTGCTAAGAAACTAATTTTTAATTGGTATTATTATTGGAATTATATTATTACCATTCCTTCCGCACATCAATAGAAACTGTGTTCGGTCTGAGTAATTAAATTTACCTCCCTACTTTATCTTGTTAACCCTTCTTTTTAAAAATACTCGCGCTGCTTACCGAGCGCTTCTGAAATATTCAAATTTTGAAGTAGTTTGTAGTCTTATTTGCTTCATTAGGCAAAAAATATTTAAGTATCAATTTTTTTAATGAAATATGAACTTTTAAATTTGAAAATTCCACTTTTTATATACCTATTTGTCAAGTTTATTTAACATCGTTTCCATAACCTGCGAGTTTCAACGCCTGTTGAGCCAACCGAAACTAGTCAATTTCAGACCAATGCGACTGTTGCCGGGAAGGAATCGATCATTTTCTGCCCGCACAACGAAGTTGCAGCTTTATTTTCGATCCTGTCAGAGTATTTTAAGTTTTTTTTTCAAACTTGTATAATTGCCATTCTAACCCGATATCTGTCATTTTAACTAATCTGACCGATATTATATTCTTGCAACTAAAATAAATAAGAATACAATAAATACGCATACAATCAATATGGATACAGCACTTGAAAGTACGAATGATTTCACCCGAATCGAATGTTTTCTTCGAAACACACTGGCGAACAGTGTAGAGTGTGTGTGTAGAGTAGTTTAAAAAGCAGCTAATTTTTGTTCAGTAGTGTTATTAAAAAACCTAAGTATAATGTTTGCTATGATCTACACGCCACAGCCACAGGTTATGTTTATTTGTTTTTCTGACGTTTTGCGCAAGACTCTATTCGCATACTCCCATGTGGGACTCATACGACTGATAAATTCATTCGTTTGCAAGTCGATCATTCGATATTTCGAAGATACTGCTCGAACATAACAAATCCAATCCCATCACATGAAATACGTGGGAGCATTTGGTCGAACGTTCAAGGATACGGGTCGTTTTGCAGGCATACGTTCGATTGTCATCGATTTCGTTGAAAATAATCAGATCAGCCGATAATAGATCTTAAATTATTTTATTGAGACCAAATTATTCTTTCAATGATCTTCCAGTTAATTTTCAATATTATATGATAGTCTAAAATAGTTAATGTTATTTTAATGATGAAGGTGTATACGGAACACATTATTCAAAGTTTATTCATGAGTAGAAGTGTTTGCGATATAATTCCTGGCAATTGTTGACTTGACGTATTAGACGCATATCGATGGGACGGATCGTGTTAAATGTCGGATTATGGTGCTAAGCGTTTGTAAATTCAACCTGATGGGATAGAAGGATTTATACTAAGTATAATTGTTGTTAAGCGTTTATCATAAAAAAAATATATATGCAGGTCAAGATCGAGTGTAAAAGATCATAATGTTTTGAATAAATATGTTTGTATATTTATCAAGAAAAATATTAAAAAATATCAGCAGAAGGACTTTTTTCATTCATTCATATATTTGGGTTGTGCTCATCAAACCAGGCACTTGAACTGAATATTTGTACCATTTCCCATGTTATCTACTTCCATTCCAGAAGCTTCGTGTCTTCTATAAAGGCCACTAGTTTGACTGGAAGGATTTTCAGTAGTTGTGATGGTTGTATTAATTCCTCTCCAAAGTGCTTCCGTCTAGGTTCTTGTAAGTTCTCGCAAAAGCAGAGTATGTGAGTAGCTGTTCCATCATCAAGTTCACATTTTCTGTACATAGGTTCACTAACTTACTCCAATGTCTCTTACCCAGTTTCAGTAGCCTGGTTGAGAGTTCCTTGTCTACCTTGTTCAGTAAACTCTTTGCATGAAGGTGCCCTTGTGTCACCCTCCATTTGAATTGGTGTTCCCTATCTATCCAGTTCCCGATTTCCCGTCTTATGCACACCCAGTGCCATGGTTTGTTTTGGAGCCATCGGTGAACCAGATGATTTCTCCAGAATTACCTGGGTGCATCATCTGTTCCCTAGATGGGATGATGATATTCACTCGCTCAGTGAATATATTCTCTGGTGTCATGCTATCAAAACTCATGTGAAATATGGGTTCGTCTAGTAATGTCCCAGTTGTATCAGTGTGTCCTTCTCGAACATTGTTCGGGGACCATAAGTTTCCCGATTTCAGCCTAAGAATTGCCATCATTGCCTCCGCCCTTATAAAAAGTTCTAGAGGAGGAAGTCCAATAAGGGCTTCCATTGATGCCGTTCCCGTGCTGTTCATTGCCCCGGTAATACCAAGAAGCGCTTGTCTTTGGATTGCAGTTAACATATTAACTGCAGAGGACACTTCTGTCCTCCTCCACCAGACTATTGTTGATTGTTGGCCTTATAACAGTTATGTAGAGCCAGTGAACCACCTCAAGTCGTATTCCCCAGGTTTTGCCCATAACTATTCTGCATTGCCAGAAAAGCCTAGTCGCCCTGGTAGTATTTTTTTCCAGGTGTGCCTTCCAATTCAGTTTGGAATCAAGGGTCACTCCCAGATATTTGACTTCTTTGGATATTTCTAGTTCTTCTCCGAACAACAGTACTCTACCCTGCGGGAGAAAACTTCTATTCATAAAAGCCACTAGTTTGTTTTTTTGGGAATTAGCTGAAAGGTCCTCTTTAAGGCACCATTCCTCCACAATTCGCAGTGCTTCCTATAGGACGTTCATAACCACCTCCGGAAATTTCCCATTGGTGACAATCACTATGTCGTCCGCAAAACCCTGCGTCCATATTCCTTGATCATTCAACCTACAGATCAAGTCATCCACAACTAGTGAGCGAGGGACCTTCAGCAAGAAGGATCATGATCGAGGAGGACCATAAGCGAGGACCCATAAGCCATGCCGACTTATAGGCGCCTTAAATTCCTCGCGTAATAAATGGCGAATCATGTCGCCATGCCGTTTTTTACACTAGCAAGGTCAACACTAAAACCTCCATGAATAAAACACTGCAGTTTTTCACTAAATTCGTATATTACAGAACTTACACTTATACGGTGGCTTGTCACTTGCCTGATTATACTAAAGGAGCACATTATATTAAATTAAACTAAGTAACATGAAAAGCAGGGTGGCCGTTAACCTTTTTTACCACCGTCGCGTCCATGAGGTGATCAGAACAGGAGTCAAGTGTCAACGGGAGGGGAAAAGCACTTCGCTCTCGTGGCAAGGCTAGGGGCGGTTTTTCGCGGCGTGACTAATATTGTGCAATTAGACCGCTGATGACGTAAATGCCGCGTTTTGCGCGCAGAAATAAATCTAGGGTTTAAATTCAGTTCGAAGGTTATTCGAACAACTAGGTTCCACAAAAGTGGTGCAAGTACTCCACCTTGAGGACATCCTTTAGTTATCCTAACGGTGTATGCTCTATGCTCGAGCATGGATCCTATCCATTTGCATGTGATACTGTTAATCTCTCTTTTTTAAGGGATCTGATAATTGGTGACATCGATGTGTTATCAAAAGCACCTTCGATGTCTAGAAATGCTGCAAGGGCTACTTCCTTATGATTCAGGCTCCTTTCGAGACCTGAGACCAAATTATGCAGGGCAGCTTCACCTGATTTCCCTGACCACCTTCCATCCTTCCGGGAACTCCTCCTCCCTCAGCACCCTGTTGAATAGTTCCCAGAAGGACTCCCTATTGTCATCCAACAGATTCTTCACCATATCACCCCTCAGGCCATCTATCTCTGGGGCTTTTCTCACTTTAATGTTTCTCCCCCAATCCTCTACCTCCCACTTCTCTAGCGGCCTTATCCCCCTTATTTTCACTACCCCCTAGTATCCTGGATTTCCTGAATTCTGCCACCCACTCCTCCTTCTCCCCCTGTGAACAATTTCTCTATAATCTCCTTCTCCCAATCCTCCTCTAAAACCTCGTTCCTATTTCCACCCATCCTCTTCACCGCCATCTCATACGCTTTTCCCCATGGATTGTTTTCCAATTCCCCCAGTAACTCTTCCCACATCCCTCTTCTTTCCCTCTCCACTCTACGCTCCAGTTCCTTTTTCTTCTCTTTATATCCCCCTCTTCCCCTTAACATCCGTCTTCGTTCTTTCTTACACTCCCTCCACAGCTCCTCTATTTCCTCATTCCACCAGTAATTGGCCCTCCGCTCACGCCTATTGCCCCTCTTTCCCTCTCTTTTACAGCCCTGTATCACATTGTACAATTCATCTGCATCATGTCCAAGTCCCCTTCCTATCTGTTCTCTTACTTTTTCCCTCATACTCTCTGCCTCGGCCTTCGTCCACTTCCATCCCCACTCTTCCAATAAATCCTTTCTCCCTTTCCTTATATCCGTCTCCACATACCTATGTAAGCTCAAGCTTTCCTCATCCTCCAGCACCCTCCAACTAAACACTCTTTCCCACAGCCATTCATCACATGCTGTTATATCAATGAATGATAAACCCCCGTCACCCCTCACAAAGGTGGGCAGTAGTCCATCATTCAGCACCACCAACCCGTTGGATGTTAATACTTCCTCCAGGATCTCCCCTCTTCTGTCCGTTTTCTTCCCCCCCACATAGTATTCTTCGCATTGAAGTCCCCTGCCACCATTCTCCCTATGATCCTCCTTTTTCCTTTAGACACCATCAGATCGTCCTCTAATCCTGTCATGCTTCTCTCATATTCTTCCAGGCTGACATTTGGGCTTATATACACACTGTACACCACCATGTCTCCCATTCGCACTACCACCCATCCGTTTCCCTTCCTCACTTCATCCGCCCTCAGTCCATCCCCCACCACTCTTATTCCTGCTTCTCCTGTATCGTCCATAATCCATCCCTGCTTCCCCACATATCTAGCATTCACCTCGGATCCACACACCACATCCACTTCCCTCCTAGAAATCACTTCATCCAATATATCATGCGCTATCCTGCATTTCCCTAAATTTATCTGAAACACCCTCCATACTTCCCCTACACTCCGTCTTCCCGCGCAATGCTCTCCCCTTCCTCCTATTTGACCAGACTCGTCCCCTCTGAGGGGCCCAGAGGGTCCCTCCCATTTTTTCCTTCACCCTTTCCATCGTCTCCATCTACTCCTTTCCTTCCCCCACTACATTCTATCTCCCCTGGCTTGTGTCCCCGTTCCCCACATACCCTACAAAGGAAGGCCTGCCGACAGTCTCTCGCCATGTAATCCTCGCTCTTACAAAGCCAGCACTTACTCCTCTCCTTGACTAACTTCGCTACTTTATGGCCCTTTATCCCACATCCAAACCATCTGTCATCCTCTCTACCCTCTATAATATTTACCCTGTTCCACCCCAATCTAATCTCCCTTTTTTCAATAAGGCTACCGCTTTTTCCCATTCCGCCCTCACCACCGCCATTTTCATCCCGTTCCTCTCCCTTACCACTTTAATCACCTTTGTCCCTTTCCCAATCAAATTCTCTATTTTCCCCCTCACCTTTTCATCTTCCATCCACGGTTCTATCCCTACCATTTTAATGGTTTTTGTTCCCATCCCCGCTTCCACCACCCTAGTTCCTGTCACCCTTTCCACCTCCCCCAGAATTCCCCTCACCTCAACCCCCTTCTTTGCCTCTATAACCACCTCCCTATTTCTTGAGACTCTGAGTCTATCCGCCCACTCCCCTGTCATCTCTCTCAACCCCTTCCTAATCCTCTCGATCCCCTCCAGATCGACCGATATCCTTCAGGATTATCGCCCCATTTCTACCCTCCTTTTTCTTTTCCCCATCTGTATAGATTGTTACCTCCGCCACCTCTCCGTCACCTCTCACCCACGCCACCACCTCTACCTGCTAAAGCCTGTGGAGTCCAATGCTGTCCCCGCTCCCCACTACCCCAAACAGTCGACTCATCAGCTCAAACACCTTTTTCTCATCCCTACAATCTCCCTCCATCCGACAGATCAACTCCTCCGTCTTCACCCTTTTTCCCCTCTTTCCGTAGTGCGTACCTCCTTGACTCACTCCATTTCCTCTCCTTTTCCTCCTAGCATCGGGTACCTATCCCTAAACATCCTCTGTATTCCCTTCTCCAGTTCACTGTCTTCCTTGGTCACCCATACCACCTTTACGTTTTCATCCCCTAATATTGGATTTCCCACCTTCACCTCTATTCCCTCCCCCTTTTCACCATCCCAGTCCCTATCTCTAATCTCCATCTATCCTTCCCAGTCTCTTTGCCCCACCTCCCATCGTGTTTGCATTATCTCCTTTCTATCGTCCTCCCTCCTCAACCTCTCCAATTACTTGACCCGCTCCTCTGCCTATGCCTTCTCTTCCTCCATCCTTTCCACCTTCTCCTCCAGTCGCCTTACCATATCCTTCAATCTCTCTACACTCTCCCTCTCTTCTTCCTTCCCATCTTCCACTTCCTTCTTTCCTTTCTCCTTCAGTTTCCTCTTCTGTTCCTTGTCCTCCAGAGGCGATACCTCCTTTCTCTTCACTCCAGTATCATTCCACCCTCTCGTCTCCCCCGACTTATCCGGCGTTCGTTTCACCTTCGTCGATTCACCAAAAATTCCATTTCCTTGCCCTCCTTCATCCTCCTGTTCTATTTTTCTTTCTTCTTTTTTCATATTCCATCCCACGAGTAGCTAGGGAATTGAATGTCCACCACCACAGAGCCCCGCTTGTAGTGGTAAGGCTGGTTAGTCCGGGAGGTCACCAGGTATCCCGGAGGCACCGTTTCTGACTGACTTTCGCGCAGCCATTCATCCATTGCCACGGTAGCTAACAATGTAGATTACGGATTGTTTTATCGAGGTTTACTCCTCTAGGCTTTTTCTCACGGTTGCCTCCGGACGCAGTGGCTTCCGTTGCCTACACTACACCACAACATAGCTGCCTACCCCTATGTTGATGGTTTTTTATCAAGGTTTACTCCTCTAGATTCCTGGGAATCTAACCTATTAGTCGCCTTTTACGACAGGTGGGCTATCCCCTGGGGGTATTCTTCTTAGGGGTCCCGCCCCCAGACGGGTTTGAGAGCCTCTGAGCCTCTGCCTTAGTGTTTGAAAACTTTCCTCTAAGCAACTGAATAGTACAAGTTTGTTAGAAGTATCCCTTTTGAGAATCCTGTTGATTCTGACGCTGTCAGGGACACCTTGCATGTCCTCACAGAATTCTCTCCAGGACTTCTCCTTAGATTCTTTTATTTTTGTACTAAATTTACCTAGTTTAGCTTTATGTTTCTTTCCTTAGCGATGTCAGCTCTTTATTCCACCAGCAGAAGGACTAAATTCACGATATTTAATTTTTTATACACAAGTTTTCAAAAATATTCTACCTCACTGGACTATTTTTGCACCTTTTAAATATTCCTTGTAAGTCACTGAGTTATGAGAAAATTAAATTGGGAGGCAGGAGTAAATGTTAATTGAAATCCTAGAGAAAGGGTATAGCCTTAATGTTAAAAGTGATTTTAGAGTGAATATCGAGGAAAGAAATAAACTTACTTTCCATATACTCAAATTATGATTTTTTTCGAAGAATATGTTAATTTAAGTGTAAGAATGGGATGGATGGCAAATGGTCTTTGTTAGTTTAGAAAATACTTTTTAGGATGAGTTGTGGAATACGCGTGCCAGTTTAGACTTGAGTGTAATGAAACTGTAACCGAGACTTATAACTTTGTTTTCCGTGTGGCCGATCCTTGTGATCTGGACTGAGAATACAACACAGCGTTGTATGCTTTGATGAAATTGCATTCCTGTGCAGATTTCCGTGAGGGAGCATCCCTTAGGCTCTGGGGTAGCTCTGCAAGAGCAACAGTTACTTCACTCCTCGTCGCATTTGTTTCAGTGTTTGGGGGCGTGGTGAAACGCCGCTCCCACAGACTCGTTGCCGGATTCGGCGGTGGTCGAGGCCCTTCGAAAGCCGGCGGCACGCGGCTCCAAGCGGCACGAGGACTCCGTGGTCGGTCTTCCACTTCCAGTCTATGACCAGTTTCTTTCTCGTGGTAATCGAAGCGGGATATCGCGGAACCTTCTCCGGAGCGTCGACAACGTGACTCTACGTGATCGGTCACCGTTCGGGGCCTCCTCGCAATTTGTAACCCGCAAGATTTCTCGGTATTTCTACTTCAATCCTTAACTCAACTTCGCTACAGACTAAAATAATTTTTTTTTCAATTCATTGACTTTCTCGAGAGGATCTTCGCAAAAAACAAATCCATAGGTAGGAATTACATCCTAACTTAACTTCTGGAAACTTCTCGAAAGTTTCGAAAGTTTTTCAACTACCGGAAACAATATTATTATGGTTGCTGGAACAGCGAGAGATGTGAATATATTTCAGTACAATTCAATTTAAACTTGATGATACTTTAAAAGTTTTGCTTGTTTTTCGCGCGCAAAATGTATTTACATCTAAAACATCTTGATAACTTTTAAAACATTATTCCGTTAATGAAAGTGTTTGTTTTCGTATAGTTAACGGTGCGCTTCACAATTTACCCTTCAGTTTTGAAAACAGTAAATATAACCCTTTAACCATTATTACCTAAAACATAATTTTCCGAATTATTCTGGTATTTATTTTTATACTAAAAGTGGGGAAGTTTTTCATAGACCACATTTGGTATACTTACTTAATTTCTTGAACAATTTAAATTTTTTTATACGAATTGTTTCTATATGCATTTTTAAACTTTTTTTTATTTAATTGGCAGTACCTACCTAGACTTTGGCAAAGTTAAAATTCTTTTTTTTCTCTACTTTCCAACGTTCTTTTTAATCATATGGTAAAACATAATTAACAAAACCAATTAACTAAGATTAATATTGTTTGCATATTGTAATGAATCTTTATTTCCTCCAGTTTATTTTAATTATCTGGAACCTGGAACGTTCAGACGATAAAATCCAAATTCGCGGTCTCTCTTTATTAAACGATTTCCCGTATCTGGTTATATTCTACCGTTTTTTTTAAGATGCGTGTTTTAAAGCTTTTATTAATAATAATTTCCGATGAATACCAGAAGCTATAGTACGTGCACGAACTAACTTTGAGAGTTATTTACTATGCAGTAGCTTTTTCATTCTAAGAAGCGCCTTTTAATTTGGATATCAGTCCTCTGAACGTTTTACACATCATATTTTCTCTCTTGTGATTGATGAATTCGCAATATGTTTGTGGTAAATGAAAAAATAGAGAACATTCACTTTAATATTTATCTGCTTTTATTAGTTTTATATGTTCATAAAGTAATTTTTATTATCTTCAAAACTTCAGTTTAAAGTGAAACTTTGCACACTTCTTATTAAGGACCTATAACAATACAATAATTTAATAAGTTGGCTCTAATATCCTGACCAGGATCATCAGGATTAACGATTTATTCATTTCATGTATGTATATACCTATGTAGGGAAATCTTTCAATGTAATTTTCATCCACTGTAAGACTTTAATTTGTAATTTGCAGCACAAAACCAAAATAGAACTATATGAAGAAATTTCGAAAAAAATATAAAAATATTATGATCTAATATATTGTGATAAATGATAAAAATTATGAAAAAATTTTCAATATCCATATGATATTTATTTAATAAAACAATTTCAGTGAAAAAATTTTTAATCCGAATTCGTTCAAAGATTAATAATGCAAAAATAAATAATAGTTTCAAAAACGAAAAAAAACGCTTTTATAGCAGATTGAACCAAAAATTGAAAAAAATAATTGTAAATATTATATCGGAGGAAAAAAATATTTTATAAAAAGCGTGCTCAATATAAATTTTTTTCATTATTAACTATTTTGAAAACTCCAGTTTGTATAAAAATATATCACAAAGCACCCCACGATTTTTCTGTGATAAATTATTTAGTCTCTGTTGGATAATTTCAAGATAATTGAAAATTATTCCTCTTCTCAGTTCGGTGTGCTATAAAAGCCTGTTTTTTTGGTTTTTTGAACTATTATTGATTATTCTTACCTTCCTTTTGGCCAATGAAATTTGAACGTATTTTTTTTGTTCGAATCTTTCTTCAATGATCTTGCTATCTTGCCAGTTAAAGTACCACTCGGTCATGACAATAACCCAGAGAGAATTAACATTTTCATCATTTTAGATAAATATACAAACCGATCAGATTTCACTCCAGTTATAGTCTTCAGTTACGTGTTTTGCAAAAAAAAACAGATAGGTACTGAAATTTATAAAGATTTTGTTTTTCGATTATTCCTTTTAGTTTTTTCCATTAACTGGGTAATTATCAGACTTCTCATTATGTTGTATGCTGGTAACGAAAACTGTTTATTGCAAATCTCATTGTTAATTTAATTAACAAAATTTGTTTTCGGATGATGGAATGAGCCTTTGTTTCACAAAAATTTATATTTTAATAATAATCAGTTTTTGTAGAAATATGTTCGTACCTATTATCTGTGTTAATTCGATAATTTATTCTTTTTTTTCCTACTCTCTGCCAAAATTGAAATACCTACCATATTTACAAACTAACTAACCTCATATTTGATACTTCTGGCCAAAAGCTTCAACATTAAAAACTTATCAAAGTTTACCCTTTGAATAAACTCAAACAGATTGAAGTATGCAATTCCAAGTTTACGCAGCGGCGGTATATTTGCATAAACTGTAATTATTATTAATTAACTAACCGTGTATTTTCATCTACAAAGTCCGAAGTTGATTTGAACTCGGTTATGAGAAAGTTTTGTCAAGCTGTTTATTGTTTATCAACGGTCCTAGAATCATGTTATCATAAACATCTTTATTAGACACTTTGAGTGTTTGAACATGTTGTCCTTAAACTAATATCATTTTCCATAGCTTTCTTATACTATCTTCGTGAAAGTACAGCAATTTTTGTTCAAAATCGTGTCTTGATATTTTTAAATTTTCACTGTTATTTATCGCATAGTTTTTATACATCAATGAAACACTTTTTAATAATTTTAGTTTTAGTTTCTATACAATATTCGGAATAAAAGCGCGAAAAGTGTAGATTTTCAACACCTTTTAGCTTATTAAGTAGTTATCATATATCAAAGACATCAGCTTATTGAGCGGAATATGAAGTCGAGTTCAATAACGTTCTATACGGTGATGATAAAAATGTTATTTTTGTTATTTTAACCAGAGCACTGATACTTGTGGATCAAAAATAATATCACATTTGTTACGTGCTGCATGTTAAACTCTCATTACATAGGAAAAGCATAGAACATGAAAACGAAACATAATAGAATAGTACTATATTACTTAATAACAAGAGTACTTATATAAAAATGTATTTCGTTCCCAGCTCTTGCAAGAGATTATGGATGCTTGGTGGAGATGACAAAACCCCCCAAAATAACTACCTCTCCCCAAGTATCCAGCACACAAATAAATTATTAGTATTTTGATTCTAGCAATCAAGAAAAAGATAATTAAGAAATAGATTAGGAATAATTCCCACGCTGGGGTACTTATCGTTGTGTTGCTATGTGGCTAATGAAGATGGTAAGAAAGTTGTTCTGGAAAACACCTGTTTTGGCTCCGCATTAATATTCATATGTAGTAGGTTCAATAGATCCAAATCCATTTTATAATTTCACCATATAAAAACCCATATATAAACAAACGCCTGAAGAAAGAAAAATGTATTGTGCTAAACTTAAAGTTAAAATTAAAAAATACTGACGTCTCGCACAGTAAGCCTTATTGCCAGAGACGTTTTTTTATATTTCTTCATTAACCCCAACCAGTTACATCCGTATACACGTATACAAAATTGTACATACCAAAAAATCCAAAATTATACAATTTTAAAGAAATATTTAAAAGATCTGCATACAGCAATCAAACTTAATTATTAAAAATATTTCTCTACTGGTTGTAGGAAGACTAGCAATATTTTTCTTAACACAATACCCAAATTTCAATTCTTCGCTCGTAATGGTTTTACGCATGTTTTCAGTGATAACGTATTGTAAAAACGACTAGTTCAATTTCACGTATTGATGTTAACTATACCGAGTGTCATAGTAATTAAATGAAATTAAAAAAATATTATTTTTAAATGAAACTAAGTGTTTCTAATTAATTCCACTATTTAATTAAAAAAGATATTGATAAATATTTCGATATTGATATATCAATATATATCGATATATCATAATTTTTTCATTAAATAGTGGAATTAATTGGAAACACTTAGTTTCATTTGAAAATAATATGAGTAGATTCCACAAAGTAAGGGTCCAAACAGTAAATTCAATTAAAAGAATATGTTTTTGATATAATATTTATATTTATTATTGTGGAATTATTATCAAATATCAAACATGTTACTTCGTAACACATTGTAGCCAGTTAATTTAATATACTGTTTGAATAAAACCCTTTTCAGTCCCAAATCTATGCTAGTCTTCAGTTGCTGTTAGCAGAACTACGTTTTTCTATGGTAAGCCTTTTGACTGGTTTTAAAAATCGTCTTTCTTCAAACTTAATCAATTTGTCAATATCGATTGCCAGTAGTCTCCCCCGTGTTGTGTCCTGGGATTCTGTAACTTGGGATTTTTGAGGTGTCCATTCAGGAGGTAGTGACCTTTTAGGGCATCTTTCAAAACTCTCAGTGTAGTCTTACTCTGACTTATGCGTTCTTTGGTTGTCTTAGCTCTACTAAATATTTCCAATGGTCCGATCTTCTCATTTTTTATTTGTTTTACCCATTTCATCCAATATTATATTGGTGTTGATACTGCAAAAGAGTTCTAGACTCCAAAAAGGTGCTTCAGCCCCTCTCTTTTACAAAAATGTTAATTAAATTATAATGTATTAACAGTATATGAAAAGCGAAGTTTATGTCAACTGAACGTATTTTGTCATTAATTTAAAACGTTTGAGGTGCATGAAGTTTTCTCTTTTAAAGGTATTTTTCAAGCTTGAAAGCTTCCATGTTGTAGGCAAAGAAAAATTTTCCAACATCTGCTCTTTTTTTGGAAAAATGTTTGATCAAAAACATAGTTCGTATCGAAATAAAGTAGGTGTACAAAAAATGGTATAATTAATTTTTTTTCAGCGCCTTTTGAATTCAACAGATTTGAGGAATTAATTACAGGTTCGTACTGTAGGTATGGTGTTGGAGAACTTAAATTTATCACTTAACCGATTATTCTCTCAAAACCATTCTACTTTTGTAATAGTGTTCTTTTAGTTGTTCACATTTTAACGAACAACACTAGGTATTCAACTTTCTGTCACGACTTCTGGAAAAAAAAATGCCTAGCTATAGCAGTAGTTAGTTTCATGATTATTTTAAAGAAGTTAAAGAGAGTACAGATCTGTTTCCGAAGCCAACACCTATTAAAGAAAAAAAAACATCAACTTTATATCTCGAAGCAAGATGAGGTCTTGAGCACTAATTACCGATAACTTTTCAAAACTCATATCGGTCTTTAATCAGTAATGAAAAATCTTTTGAACGGCTATTAATTATGGTGGTTTTTATGTTTTTACTCTTTTGCTTGCATATTTCATACCTCGTTTGAAGGCAGTGTTTACTCGAAATATGAAAGTTAAAAGTTATTGATAAGAAAAAAGTCCTAAAATATATTATCAGATATTTGAAATATTCTTCTTAAGGAATATTAAGAAAATATTATTAATTTTAATATAAGGTAACAGCTTTTGTGGTTAAGTTAGTTTTTGAAATAGGTTTTTAGAAATATATTTTCGAATTGAACGTAAAGATACGTCCCTGCTTCCAATGGTTTGAATTCCTATTTAATTTATCGCAGTTCAACCAAGAAATCGGACATGGAATGAAAATGAAATTAAATTCCTGGAAACAGTAACACAATACTCTCATTTAAGAAAACTATTGCACAATTCAAAGTAACGAGTGTCATTTGGACTTTAGTTAGTTAAATGAAATTATATTATAGTAATTTTGCGGCGTGACTAGCTACGAAGTCGAACATTATATTGAAATTGTTCCTAATGATACATATATTATAAGATGGAATCTGTAATCCAGTGTTCCATTCTTAGTTTTCCGTATAATCCTCAAAAAATGCAATTTTTTTTCTATCTATCGTTTCAGAATTTTACGAAAAACTCATATGTATGTCTGTGTTATTTGGGGTGAACATTCACATTCTACAAGATATATTGTGCCCATATCCTCGATTCAATTCCTGAGGAAGTGTTCAGAGACTAGTAGTTATTTCAGTCCAATTCCATGAAAAAAGTATTGTATGCTTTATTTTAGTCAAGTCTCCCAGGTGTTCTGACATGAGATTCTGTAGTGTCTTACATTGCACAGAATCTACATTCTTCCTTCTCCATTAGTTTGAGCTTTTTGACGTGTCCATTTAGGCGGTAGTCTTATGTAAGAACAGCGGTCAAAACTCTTAGTGCACTTTTACTCGGCTTCTGCATTCTTTCAATATCGATTGGTGATAATTTCCCAGAAGTATTTTGGACTATCTTAGCCCTACTAGATATTTTTAATGGTCCGATTTTATCTTTTTTCTGTTTTACCCCTTTATTTCAATATTATATTGGTGCTGATAACGCAAAATTCTCCGGTCTCCAGTTCCTTACGCAGAAACTCAGTGCTTTAATGGTTGCTTAACTATCTGACATGATAATAATCCTTTGCCTTTTATATCTTTTATAAAAATTGAATTAGGTACACTTTCCTATTGCGTGAATTTCCGCTTGAAAAATGGGGTTTCCCAAACATTCAGAGTGTTAGGTTCCTAGACTCGTATCCCAGTGTCTTAGATTATTTTAGAACTATATGTATACCATTGAATGACATTTTTCCAAATCTGATAATAGCGTTGTGATCCCATTCCATTTTGTTATTATGTTCTGTATCCCGTTGTATGCCTCAGGTTTTCCAATCCCTAAAGAACGACGGGGATTTTTTGTCTGATGATTCACTCTCTACTTAATTTTTATATCATTCTTATTGCTCCTGTATTACAGGCTAGTACAATGGACACGGACTTTGCAACCTAGCAGCAACGTCTGAATTGTTGCATGAAATTGCAGCATAGCAAATCGAAAAAGCTTAAATGGAGAACACCTGATAGTAAAAGTTTCACATAAATAGATCATGTTTTAATATAAAAACTCAACAATGAAATGGAATATTGATAAACTGCAAGTCCAAAGTATGCACAGAGAAATTATAAAGAAGCAAATAAAGATCAATTCCAACAGAAGTTACCGAAATACAGTCGGGATGAAAAATGATTGAAATATGTCAGCATCAGAGAAAAAACACCTAGCTGATCAGTGAAATAGAAAAATAATGCTTCAATAAAAACACAAAAGTATTCCATAAAAAAATAAATGCCAAACTAAAACAAACAAAAGTAAACGAAATGAAATATAAAGAAATACTGATGCAGCAGTTTGAAAAGATATAAACAGAAACAGAAGATATGGAAGAAATGGGAATAGAGAAAGTGAATAACCAGGAAATAATTACGAAGCTAACAATGGAAGAAATAACGGATATTGTCAATAAATACAAAAATGGAAGTACGCCAGGTAGTGATGAAGAATGGAATATGGGTCAAATAATAACGATACATGAAAAGGGTGATCAACAAATATGCACAAATTAAAATTACATGGGGATTACTTTACCTAACACAGTTTAACATCAACGATTGAGACAGGTGCTAGAATAGAAGGAAGGAAGATCTACGACAGCTGCAATGCATACAATAAAACAGATCATTGAAAAAGTCAGCCAATATAATATTGATTGAGAAATGCTATTTATAGACTTCCAACAAGTTTACGATTCAATCTGGAGAAATCAATTAATAAAGTCATTGAAATAACTAGGGGTATGCGACAAGCTTAGAATATAAATCAAAAGGACACTGGCAAAAACAGTAGCGGAGATAAAACCCAAGAAGAAATAACAAGAAAATTTTAATATAACGAAGGGGTCAAGCAGGGAGTCAGTTGGATTTAAATCTCGTATTAAAAAAGAGAAGTGAAGAGAACTTGAGAACAGAGGAAGGTCAAATAATAGCATACGCTGATGATGTTGCACTAGTAACAAAAAAACATAAGAATTATGGAAGAAATGCTACAAGAAATGGTAAAAGAAGTGAAAAAGAATCTTAGAATGAATGCGAAGAAAACCAAGCTATTAAGATTCAAAAAGAAGTGTGAATACAAACATATCAAGGCTGGAGATAAAATTAATAACATGATCCTATGAAGAAGACAAGGCAGCTGCCATAAAGAAAGAATAGCAGCAAAAAATAAAATAATCTATACTAATAAAAACGAAATTAATAAGTAAGCGGACGAAACTACGGATCTACAAAACAATCATACGAACGGTATTAATGTTTGGATCAGAAACATTAACGTTGACCAAAAAACAGCAGAAATATTTGAGAATACAAGAGCGTAAGATACTAAGAATGATATTACCGAAAATAATAGGAGACGGATATGAAAGATCAACGAACACATGAAATAGGAAAAAAATAGAAAACAAATAATAAAATTACTGGGACATACAGGGTGCTTCTAAATTCATGCGACAAAATTCAGGAGGTGATTGCTCGTATGAAATTAAGATGGGTCTTTCCTATAACAAAATTTCCTCAGCTCACCCCTTTCCGAGATATCACCCTTAAAAGGTGGAGACTAAAATTGATTTTTTATTTTTTTTTCTAAAATTTCAGTAAAGCTAGAAACTTGAAATTCTGTCATTTCCAGCATTTATTATGAATCGTATTACATTTTACATCTTTACTGTTTTCCACTCAATTTATTAAAAAATATATAAATTATGGTGTTTATTTTTTTTTTCTCTGCAGCTATTGGTTTTGGGAAAAAAATTTAAGAATAAAAAAAGTTCTTAAATAAAAGGATTTTAAGTTTAATTTTATTTCATAAAACTTCATCTCGATAAAAAGTTTTGATATGAAATAAAGTAAGGGTTGCTAATTTCACCCCCGTATAATGTAACAGGAATATTGAAAAAATACCCGTGGTTAGTCCTTTGCGAGTGCACGAAAATTACAGAATTTCAAGTTTCTAGCTCAATTTTAGTCACCTCTTTTTAAGGGTGATATCTCGGAAAGGGGTGGGCTGAGGAAATTTTGTTATAGGAAAGACGCATCTTAATTTCGTACGAGCAATTACCTCCAGAATTTTGTCGCATGAATTTAGAAACACCCTGTATATGGAGGGCAGAAACAAAGTAAATTCAATGATTGAAGGAAGGCCAAAGACAACGTGGTTACAGTAGGTGATAAGCGACTTTCTTAGTATAGGAATGAGAAAGTGGATGGAAAAAACGAAGGACAGGAAGAAATAGCGACAGATATCCGAAAAAATGTAGAGAGAAAAGGGGATTAAACCACTTTTAAAAATGGTGTCCATTGGGACTGTTTTCATTCCTCCTGTATTACATAGCCAGGATAGTATTTGAATTCTAGAGAGGTTATCTCTCCTCGTCAATAGGCTAGCTTTGCTACTACAAGCAATTGCTCCGTACGTGATGATTGGTCGCACTATGGCCGTACCTGTACAGGATCCTTGAGGTACATTCCCAATTTTTTTCTGCCAGGCTTCTGCACGCTATTAGAGCCACTGTTTTACTAACCCGACAGCTAATAACAATTCTGACAGTTTTAAACTGTTTAAAAAACAGTAGAGGAATTTTAAGGAGCATTTTTTGGCTTTTCTGATATAAAAAACATAAACACGCTTTATAGAGAAACATTTCGTTGAAATTTAATTAAAAAACCCTTGAGACGCTACTGTACACACACTAAAAACAGCTTATAAAGATGTTATTTTTAGCGATGCCTCTGTTACGAGTCATGATGTACTTTGTAAAAGTTTAAAATTCGTTTTCTTTCCTGAAAAGTGTTTCTGGGCTCGGGAAGTTTTACATGTTAAGTAACTTGAGGAATTGTGATCTAATGTTGACGTTAATAGACTGTGAAATAATTGAGAAGCTATCATGTTGAACAGTCTCTCTACAACTGCTTCTAAGCCTCATCCAGGGATTTAAGGTTCCGGAGTCGACTCAAAAAACTTGGAAAATGCATAACAAAAATCAATTAAAATACGCTGGAAAGTATAATTCTGTTATACAAATTTCATTCACGGTAAATTGGAAAATGTTAAAAATCGAATTTAATCGTGAACAATAGTACCAGAAAATGTCAATGTCAAAAGAACATGATACAGATTAAGTAGAGAGGGAGTCATCAGACAAAAACTTTTCCTTCGCATTTTATAGAACAGAAAACTTGGGACATGCTACGGTATGGAATGATGAAAAAGTATAGCTATTTAATGAAATTCATAACAGAGAGTATTAGAAAAAGGAATGGGATGACAACACCATTACCAAAACTTTAAAAAGATGCCATTAAATTGTATACAGATGATTCCAAAACAATGGAAGGGATATGAGTATATGGCCCAGGAACCATGCTCTGAGTTTGGCAAAAACCCCAAGCAACTTTCAAGTAAAGATCCCACCATCGAAAAATGTGTGTCCAGTCCAAAATTGGTAAAAGTTATAGAAGGCAAAGAATTAATATAATTTTCGATAGTCAAGCAGCCATTAAAGCGCTGAGTTCTAAAATAGTTTAGGAATGCTCAGAAAAACTGAATGAACTAGGCAAGAACAGCAACGTCACTATAATATGGGTTCCAGGATACACTGGAATAAAAGGAGAGGAACTAAAACATAATTTTGAGGAGCTGAATCCTTTTGCGGTATCAGCACCAATTATAATAGAAGAAATGGGTAAAACCGAAAAAACGAGAAGATCACACCATTGTCAAGATGTAGTAGGGCTAAGACAATCAAATATACTACGGGGAAACTACAACCAAGTGAGATAAAAAGAATGCATAGGCCAGGATAAGACTGCACTAAGAGTTTTGGCAGCTGTTCTAAGAAGACACTGCCTTATGAATGGGCACCTCAAAAAGCTCAAACTAGGTACTGAAGAAGGAAAAATGTAGGGACTTGAGAAAAGCATGACACTACAGAATGCCAGGGCAGAGCACCTGAGAGCCTAGTGGATAGAAGAGGAAGTCTTGCACAATTTGACGTATGCGGATATCTTAAACTTCCTTTAAGGAATAGGACTGAACGAACTACTAGATGCTTTTCTTTGGAACTGAATAGAAAAAGGGGTCACATTAGATCTTATAGTGTTGGTAAAATCATAGATATATACATGTAAGTATACATAAATAGACAATTCAATTTTTCGTTAGGAATTAGAACAAAGTATTAGCTTTGAATATATATTGATATTGCTTAGGAACTCAGTATAACCCTGTTTCGACAGCGAACATGAACTCAGGAAATTTAACAACACTAAAATAATATTGATACGAGCGGAATAGAGCAGGTTAAGTTAACTCAAGATGGAAAGTTTTCCTATACCTATGATCTCAAAATTCGATTCTTATCTACAAATGACCAGAGGCATAACACCGAAATGTGACATTCTAAAAACTTCTTGAGAATAGGAGTGATATTCGTTATAACATTTCAACATTCATCGTGGATAAATGAATAAAAAGTAGGTATGCTTCAGACAAATACTTCTATCTAAATGTTTTGTGGTAGATTAAATAGGATTCTTAAGCTCTGCTCGTTGTCATTCTATACAAATTTATTGATTATTCCAAAACTTTTGAATTAAATGTAACAAGAATTTTCATTCTTAAATATAATATAATATGAATCCTTTTATATATCCAAAGAGTTACTAGCACTGTAAATGTGATAAAATTCTTATCCATTGAGTTAATGAGATAAATTCCCATTTGGAGGGATTCCCTTTCAATGATTCAACCTCGCTGATTTAATCAAGGTAACACACATGTCCGTTAATAATTCAAGATTGGACCCGGAAGAAATCGAGAGAAATTTTCTACATTTTCAACGAATAAACTTGTAACTTTAACACAAGTATTTCGATTTCTGCGAAATATTGTGATTTGATATCGCAACCAAAATTAATGAGAATCTAAAATTGAAATAAATCTGCAGATGCTGTATGTACCAGTAATATTCTCGTTTTTTTTAAGTAAATTGTGTGTTTTCCAGATGGTATATCTGCCAAAAAATAAAATAAGAAATAGATCGTGTAAAATTTAGATTCACCAGGAAGGTGTAATAGTGAAGGTAGAACAGTAATACAGTAATATTTATTCTTATGGTAATTTCCACCGCCATCCCACCCACCATACTTTTAAGAGCGGTGTGTAATCAAATCATTAGTACAGAATGGTATGGCGTGTCGTTTTGGTATTTCATAACATAGTTAAAAATGAAAATGAAAATGAATGAAAATATCTTTCCATTCAAAAACTTTAATTCCGTAATTATTCTGTTGAAAATTTAAAATTATGTAGTTCATAATATTAATACACGTATTTCCATTATGAAAAACATAAAAGCAATTGTCGATTTAAAATTATGAAAATCATAACGGAAATTCAATAATTAAAATTATGAAATACGAAAATTCGAATGCGAATTCCTGTTATGTATTGAGATTTTGCAAAATTGTAGGTAACCCTCAATAATGGAAATTGAATTTCTATTATGTTTTTCATAATTTTAATTCTTGAATTTCCATTATGTTTTTCGTAATTTTAAATCGACAATTTCTATTATGTTTTTCATAATAAAATAACGTGTATTAAAATTATGAAAACTTAATGGACATTCTTCTCTTCTTCTTTCTCTAAAACCCTTATGCCGTTCAGCGTCGGGTTAGCCCTTATTTACCCATTTCTTCCAATCGCTTCTGTTTCTCGCCAGTCCTCTCATCTCTTCCATTGATTTCCCTCTTTTCTCTCCGATTTCCTGTATCCTCCTTATCCATGTTTTCCTTTCTTTCTTTTCCTATCTCTTCCTGCCTCTGAAACTGCTTTGACTAACCTGTTTTCCTTCATTCTTACAATGTGCCCATACCAGTTCAATTGCTTGTTTTCAATCTTTGTTAAAATTGGTTCCTGTTTCAGATGGTCTCTGATTTCTTCATTTATACGTCGGTCATATTTAGTAACTCCTGCGATTTTTCGTAAATATTTCATTTCAACTGCATTTATCGAAGATTCGTGCTTTTGTAGGGTGACCCACGTCTCACTTCCAAAAGTAGTTACTGGTTGGGTTATGCAGTTATAAACTCTTAATTTTGTTTTGTCGTCGATTTCCTTCTTCCACATTACGGTTTTATTAAAACTATAATATATCCTTGTGGCCTTTCTTAATTTATTATTTATATCTGCATCTATCTCTCCGTCATCTGTTATGATGTTTCCTAGGTATTCAAAACATGTAACTTGTTCGATTTGTATTCCATCGAGTCTTATAGTTGCCTTTCCTTTATCTTCTTCTTTCTGGTTAGTAATCATATATTTTGTTTTCTCCGTATTGATTTTAATTTTTAGTTTTATTATTTCCTTATGCCATATATTTGCTAAACTTTGCATTTTACTGCTCGTGTCTGCTATTAGGACTATATCATCTGCATATAAAAGATAATCTATTTTGATTGGCCTTAAATTTCTATATCCTATAGCCGTGCTATTCTTCTCAGTTTGATTTCGTGTACTCTTTATTAGCGAGTCCATTGTAATTATAAAGAGTAATGGACTTAGGCTATCTCCTTGTTTAATTCCTTTTTCCATGATGAACGGCTCAGATCTTTCGCCACTTACTTGAATTTGTGTTATCACTTCGTTATACATTGATTTTACAACTTTGATGGATTTCTCAGCTATATTATACTTTTCTAAAGTTTTCCACAATATTTCTCTATTGATCGTATCAAAGGCTACCTTTAAGTCTATGAACAGTATATGGAGCTGTTCTCCTGATTGGAACTTTCTTTCAACTATCTGCCTTATTATGTGTACATTATCGTTTGTACTTCTACCTCCTCTGAATGCAGCCTGTTCATCTTGCAATTTACTTTCCATCTCCTTTCGCAGTCGTTTTTCTACTATTCTTGAATATGTCTTGAAGCATACTGATGATAGGCATATTGCCCTATAATTATCGCAATTTGTATGATCCCCCTTTTTATATATTGGTAATATAATATTTTTAGTCCAGTCTTTCGGAATAGTTTCTGTAGTCCATGCATCTTTACATATCTTCCAAAACCACTTCTTACCTTCCTCGCCCAGCCATCTTATCATCTCAGGATTAATTTCGTCTTCTCCCGCAGCTTTTCTTATTTTGATGTTTTTAATGGCTTCCTCTACTTCCTCTTGGGTTATTTCATTATGATATTCCTCAAGATATTCCTTTTCTTCTATTAGTTCTTCCTTTTGGTCATTTTGTGTTTCAGTTTCTTCCTGTTTAAATTTTTCCCTGAAATGTTCTCTCCATACTTTTGTTTTTTCGCCTATCTCTATATGAATTTGATTATTTTCATCTTTTATTTCCCCTTTCTTTTCTTCCCCGTAATGTTTTAATTCTGCTCCAGAATTGTTTGTTATTCATTTTGTAGTTTTCATTTAGTTCCTCTCCAAATTTCTCCCAACTTATCCTTTTCGCTTCTTTCGCCGCTAGACTCGCTACATTTCTATGCTGAATATACTCAAGTCTATTTGCCTCGTTTTTGTTAAGCTGATATTTCTTCCATTGATTTTTTTCTCCTTAATTTTTCTTTGTATGTCTGTGTTCCACCAGTCGGTTTTCTTGTGGTGTTTGTTTATTATTGTTCTTCCGCATGATTCATTTGCTATGTTATATATTATATCTTTAAAAACTCTCCATCCTTCTTCTAAATTAGTATTTTTTATTGTTAGTTCTGCCTCTGTAAAACGGTATGTTCGTTTTATCTTGGTATTTCTTCCTTATTTCTAGATCATTTAATTTCTTAATATTTAATCTATGATATTTTTTATCATTGCAGTTTAAGTTTATTTCTATATTAATTTCTGCTAATATCAAACTATGTTGTGTTCCTAATTCTGCTTTTTTTTCCGTCCTGAAATTTTTTAATTTATTTAATTCTGAATTATATACGATGTAGTCAATTGCGCCTCTTTCAGGTGCTTCAAACGTATATCTATCCTTCATGTCTTGGTACCAGATTGTATTTCCTACTTTTAAATCGTTTATTTGACAGAACTGTAGCATTTTGTTTCCGTTGTTATTCTTTATTTTCTCTCCGTATTCTCCTATGCAGCCTAATCCTATATGTATATCATTCCCCAGTCTAGCATTCCAATCTCCCATCCCATAATAATTACTCCATTGTTTTCATCTCGAAGTTCATCCAGTTCTTTTTGAAGTTCCTTATAGAATTCATCCATTTTGGATACCTCTGTTCCTTCTACTGGTCCGTATATTTGGATAATATTTATTATTTCATCTAATTTTATTGTTATGGTAATTATTCTTGAGTTGACTTTTTTACACTTAACTATATGTTTACTAATTTTTTCTGTCACTACTATTCCGACTCCTTCTTTCGCTCTTTGGTCAGGTTCTAATCCAGAGTAATATAAGTTATATCCGTTTTTTAGTTTCATTGTTCCTTTGCCCTTCTTTTTCACTTCGCTAATGCACAATATGTCTATCTCGTATTCTATCATTTCATCTATTAATTCATTTTATTTTCCATATAAAGATGTAATATTCCAAGTGCCTATCCTAATTTCTTCCCCATTTTCCTTTAATGGCTTCGAGAAAGAAGACAATGTATTATTTCGTACTGTATTTTTACTGGTAGGATTTCCATTTTTACGCATAGATGCCCCTCTTTTATTATTCCTTATGTTATTATTGTAATTATCTTTTTTGCTATTATTGCTCTCACTTTTATTATTTTTATTACTGTTTGTACATATTTTGTTTTCCTTACAACTATTATTATTATAACTAATCTTATTTGTATTAATATTATTACATCTAATTCCTTCTATATCTAAGTTTTTTGTCGTGGCCATAATTTTATTTAATTTTTCTTCTTCGTTTGGTGCTATTTGAATAATTTTTTTGAGTTTGCTCCTGTACTCCCGTAGGCTCTTGTGATTTTTCTGGTATTTTCTTGTGATTCCTCTTCCGGAGATCTTTCACTAACTTTTCTTCCTCCTGTTTTTGGATTTCCTCAGCGTCTAAGGTATTTGGTGTTTTATGATACCCCAGAGTCTGTACATCATAGGCCTCTCCGTTTATATACAATTTATTGTATGCCATATGAGCTTTGTATCCTTTGTCCCTTGCTTCTTTCATATGCTGACTTAGTATTTTTCGTTGAGATTGGATATCTTTTGAAAAATCTTCGTTTATGAATATTCTGGAACCTTTTAGTTTTTTGCCTTCTCTCAGGATTTCTGCTCTCTTTGTTGCGTTTTTAAGTTCAACCCACACTGGTCTTACTTTATTTTCTATTCGTTTCTCCTGCAAAGGGACTTCCATTTTGTTTGTTATTTCTTTTACCTTCTTTATTAATTCTAGTGTATTTTCTTCCCCATTTTCTTCTATTCTGTATATTATAAGATTTTTCTTTCTGATTTCTCTCTCTAATTCTTCGATTCTTTTCTCTTGTTGCTCCATTCCCAACTTCAAAATGTAGTTTTCGTGTTGTAGTTTCATGTTTTCTTGTTTTATTTGCTTCAATTCCTCCTTGATGCAGTGCAATTTACCTTCTACTCTATCTTCTCTTTTCTCAATTTTGTTCAACGTCTCCAATATTTTTTCTATATTTTGTTCCATTTTTGATATTTAGCATTTATTGCGTCCCAGGCCTAGTTTAAGTACAGTGTTTCTACTATAATGGAAATTAAAGAATTAAAATTATGAAAAACAGAATAGAAATTCAATTTCCATTATGTATTGAGGTTGCCTATCCTGCAGTAATGCATGTATCCGAAAGTGCGAAACTGGGTGTAAGTTGGAAGTACCTCTAGCCGTTGTCTTCTACGCTTTCAAGGGGCTCGGACAATGGACGAGTTCTACACAAGGGAAATGCTGCCAACATAACGAACAAAAAAATACTGAAAAAGGTTAGTCGCTTAAGGAACCTGTTTTTCCGATCAATTTTTGGATTTTCTTATATATTTTGGGTCCGTTTACTACCCATGTTGTAACATTGGAGGTCTTTTTAGTTTGGCGTATTTTACATCTTATAGTTGACGAAAAACTAATGTCAGCTGTCAACACATATACGTATCATTAAGGTATTAAGGCATTCTTTGTTTGGCTTTGTTTGTGCATTGTATGTATACTGATTTTTATTCTACCTGTCTGTTTGTTATTTGTGTGACTCTGATCTGCTTTTATCATTGCAAATGCCATCGAGAAGAGTTGTTCTACCCTGATTTGCATCTCCATTGTGATTATACAAATTGCGATATGTATTGTACATACTTATCAAAGTTGTAAAAATAATACAAGAGTTTTAGTTAAAGGACGATACAGAATGCCATTAAGTTTATTCCATTTCCCAAACCTAGGAGATGTCCCAGCAGATGCCTCAAATGGATTGAGTTATGTGGCAACCAGAATCTGAATTTTGTCACAATCAATAAAACCACTTATATTTGTAGTGAACATTTCGATAATAATTGTGTAGATCCAAAACCCTATTGTAATGATGGGTCTACTGAAGCTGAGGTAAATGCTGAATTGACTCAATCGAATGTACAAGAACTTGCTAGTGTCTCAGTCAATCAAACAGATGTTGTTGATGATCCATTTTCTGAGAGTTTTCCATCTTCAATTACACCCACTACGAATATTGTGGAACACAGTTATAGCTCTACAATTTTGTAATGCAAGCACAAACTGAACCCAAAAAAAAGATTACCAAAAATGAAACAAAAGATAGTACAAGTATATTCAAATCTTCACCGTGGACATAACTACTCATACCGGGAAAACTATTTTTCATACAAAAACCTAAAAAGGAAAACTACCATGTTTAAATACTTTTCTGGACTTAACCCTCCACATTTTGAAGCACCCTATTCATTCTTAGATGAAAATGTTATGATTGACTTAAAATACCAATTTAAATATAATAGGCAGCTTAGAGTTAGAAATAATTTCTATTCAAAATTTTCTAATAGAGACAAGTTATGTTTGGAGCTACATAGTAAGATTGAGATGAGGATACACTTTACAAGAATTGGCATTTTTTTATAATACAAATAAATCATACCTATCAGTGATATTTTTTACATCCAAATCATTGGACTGAGAGGTTATTTATTTTTGGCAGCTAGAAATATACAGAACATTCCTTATTGTATCAAAAATTTTGAGGATAAAATTCTCGGGGTTATGGATGCCACTAAAATAT
This sequence comes from Lochmaea crataegi, assembly GCA_947563755.1. Classification (NCBI taxonomy): domain Eukaryota; kingdom Metazoa; phylum Arthropoda; class Insecta; order Coleoptera; family Chrysomelidae; genus Lochmaea; species Lochmaea crataegi. Next base: position 32,467,925 of record OX387422.1, on the reverse strand, counting down.
CATTACAAATGGTAAGAAACTTTAGGCAGCAAGGAAATACTTACTCCAGTTACAAGCACACTAACACGATTAAATTTCTAGTTGTAATAGCAGTTAGTGGTGCCATAATATACTGTAGTGACGGATTTGAAGGCTCCATATCTGATAGTGAACTGTTTGTACAGTGTGATATGAAGAACTTTCTGCAAGAAAATTACTGTCTATTAGCAGATAGCGGCTTCCTACTTCAAGATGTTGCAAATGAACTTAAAATTGAAGTGTTCACATCACCATTTCTTTTGAAAAAACTGACAGTAGAAGAACGTCTGACCAAAAAAATTCCAAATCCAGAGTTCATGTGAAAGGTGCCATTCGTAGGATTAAATTATACAAAATATTAAGCAACCTTTGTCCTATTACTATGTTACCAATATTATCAAATATTTTCAGTATTGTGTGCTTTCTTGTAAATTTTGAAAAACCTTATTAAAAGCTGAAGAATTTTATACAAAACCAATACTTGAAGGTGTAATTAAAATATATTGCTTCTGTTAACACTTTATTTTATTCACCTAATTAAATCATAAATAGAGAAGATAAAAACCTCACTCTATATACATATAAAAAAGTCTTATATTATAATTATGTAATAAATCACAGAATAGTCCTCTAAACATACGTTTTCTTGTAACATTGACCCAGGTACATCTGTTGGTAAAAGCACTACAGAATCCATGTATAATTGAAAACTAAAGACAGGTTGTAGAATGTCTAATAAATCTTCTCGAGGATATTTGCAATAATAAAAGCAGATCAGAGTCACATAAATCACAAACAGATAAAGGTAAAAAAAAATCAGTAATATACAATATACCAGAAACATAAACAAAGAATGTTGTATAGTGCCTGATAAATGTATATGAGTTGACAGCTGACGTTGCAAACTAAAAAGATCTGCAAACTTTTCGGTTACAACTCCAAACTTTTCGGGTACAACATGGGTGGTAAAGGGACTCAAAATATATAAGAATAACCAAAAATTGATCGGAAAAACGGCTTCCTTATGCGACCAACCTTTTTCAGTATTTTTTTGTACGTTATGTTGGCAGCATTTCCCTTGTATAGAACTCGTCTATTGGAGTTTACAGTCGTATTGTACTGAGCAAGTAGATTATTTGTGGTACTGACTTCCAGTGCTGTTACTACAGCACTTTTCAAAAAATAGTAAGCAATGAGGTGAACAAATAACCACAAAAATCAAGAAATGACATTCGGTTATTCTTACTTTCATTCAAAAAATAGGACGGGGGTGCCTCTATAGCCGGTGCCGGCTACTCAAAAACGAAAGGATGATAGCCGGCAACTACCTTGTCACTAGTCAATCCTGTCAATTTTCTTTTGTATATTATTACAGTTCACAGTCTTGCAGTGGTGGTTATAATTATTGTTGTAAAACTTTAATTATTTCCTTACTTTTTATATGCTTTATAGGTTCCTTTTTAGGATTTTTAAGTCTGAGGAACTCGTCAAAGCGTTTAACCTTCTAATATACTTGCAGATATCGATACAGCTGAGCTGAGCTTATAAAATGTTGAAATTCCTTTTATTAGGGTTCGAGATAAAAAGTAAGAAGAAGTGATTTGTATAAATAAAATATTTTCAAAGTAAAGTGAAAACCTCAATTAATCGTATTTTATTTAACTATACGAATTTTAGTTTTACTATTTACGTAATGGTATTTTTTCAAAAGAAAAGTGAACTTGCCAAAAATAGCTGCAAACATGGATACAGATATGTGTTTTTCAGAAATTTCTTTATATGGGTTACTATAATCAACTATAATTTTGCTGGTTACGAATACTGGTGCTAATGCAGACTATCATCATCGCAGCCGATGCCGGCTACACAGACACCCCCTAATAGGATCATTTTTAAACAGTGTTGCCGGTAATACATTTACTATCCGATTTCAAGTACATGCATTTGAGTGGTATAGGCAAACTCAATACATAATGGATATTGAATTTCTATTATGTTTTTTATAATGGAAATGCGTGTATTAGAATTATAAAATACATAATTTTAATTCATTAACAGAATAATTACGGAATTAAAATGTTTGAAAAGAAAGATATATTTATTTTTTCGCTTTTTGAACCATCCATGTGATTATCTAAATACCAAAACGGCACGCCATAGAATGGAGTTACAATTAATGTGAACAAAACGAAAACAAAAAAGGAATACATAAGAAAGTTGAAACGACCTTTTAGCAACTTATTTTGTTTTTTCCGAATTTGGATAGATATACTGTAAAACTTACTTAAAAGTCAAAATCTTGATGGATTTTGTGGCTTAAATTGAAAGAAAACACACATATTACGAATCGTCTCTAATAATATGCTGCACAGTTCTTGAATGAAGATTTCGAATATGTGACCCTCTACAAAGCGGCATGGTTAATGATGGCATTTGTCGAGAGATTTAGTTTTATTTGTTTTCCCGTAAGAGGCATGTTCAGCATGTTTCATGAAATTTAAGGCACACATAACTGACTGCGATGTTTGTTATTTCAATAAGTTTCCAATGAATAATTCTGTAATCTACCTAGTTATTATAATTATTATCCAAAGTAAACTGAAAAATAACTTTTCAACAAATTAATTTTCATATTTTTAAAATGATGGTGGTAGATAGGTAGGTAGATAGATAGATAGTTTATTGTGCATAAGATAAATCTTCTCACAAGGGTTCGGTACAAAATTTTAACAAGAGAATTAACATAATTAAAATAAATTATGACATACAACTAATTATGATCACAGATATTTTTGTTAATTAATGAAATACTTAAGATAAAAACTAAAGTATTCAATATGTGTGTACTTAATGCTAAAGCCGGTCATTCACCTTGTGCAAATGCTGGTAGCTTTAATATACTAATAATGCTATGAGCTAGTTTGGTAAGTTCAGATAATCAATTTTGTGTATTATCAATATTAAGGTAGTGTGCCAGATCATCAGTATTATGAACATTCTGAAAAAAACTATTTTTTCTTAGAGGACAGTAAATGGGACATTCAAAAAGGATATGATGTAATGACTCCGGGGAATCCATGTTACAGACAGAGCAATTTTCAGTGCTGTTAATAATATAAAAAATTCCTTTAAAAGACAATTTTTAAAATGTTTTGCTACAATTCTAAGTTGCGCTATTATTCTGGTTATATAGATGTGTGCAGGTATTTGCAAATAATTGTTATTTTCACAAACTAGTGAGTGTGAGTATAGTAAAGAGTAACTAAAAACTGTTTATTTCCCTATGTATGTATGTATGTATGTAAATTGGGGTGACATTCACGGAGACCTAAAAGATCTATTGTGCCCCCTTACTTCTACTTAGTTCCTGAGGAAAGTCTCAGAGACTAGTAGCTCCTATAGTCCTATTTCCCGGAGGAATTTTAGGATATCTGCAGGCTTTAACTTAGGTAAATGTCCCTCTTCTATCCAGTAATCTCCAAGGTGTTGTGCCCTAGGATTCTAAATTGCTGTGCAGTTCGCAAGTATGTGGATGGAGGTTTCTTCTTCCATACCACAGAATCTACATTCTTCTTCCTCCACTATTTTAAGCTTTTTCAGGTGCCCATTCAGGCGACAATGTCCCGTAAGGATGCCTGTTAAAACTCTTAGTGCAGTTTTACTTTGACTTATGCTTTCATTTGATCTCAACAGGTTGTAATCCCCCAGAAGAATCTTTGATTGCCTAAGTCCTACTAGATCTTTCCAATGGTCAGATCTTCTCTTTTCTTCGGCTTTGCCTATTTCTTCCAATATTACATTGGAGCTGATACCGCAAAAGGGTTCCGGCCCCCAAAAGTGTGTTCCAGTCCCCCTCTGCTATTTCATTTCCTTCTATCCCTGTGTGTCCTGGAATCCACAGTAAGGTGACTATATTGTTCTCGCCTAGTTCATTTAGTTTGCCTAGGCATTCCCAAACCATTTTGGAACTGATAACACAAGAGCTCAGTGCTTTAATGGCTGCTTGACTATCCAACATTATGATAATCCTTTGCCTTCTATATCCTTTATCAATATTGAACTGGGCACACTTTCTTATGGCGTGAATTTCCGCTTGAAAGATACTCGGGGTTTTTCCCAAGCTTTCAGAGTGTTTGGTTCCTGGCCCGTACACTCCTATCTCAGTTCCTTCTATTGCTTTTGAGCCGTCTGTGTACCATTGAATGACATTCTTTCCAAGTCTGGTAATGGTATTTGGATCCCATTCCTTCTTGTTGCTCAATTCCGTAATGAATTTCTTTGAAAAGTTATACTTTTTCATCATACCATCTTGTGGCATGTCCCAGGTTTTCTGATTTCTAAGAAGTAAGGAGGTGGTTTTTTTAATGATTACTTAGTCTGTATCTTGTTCTTTTTGCAACACTTTCCACCACCATATATAGTGGTGTGAGGTTGAGAATAACTTCCATGGCTGCTGCTGGGCATGTTCTCATTGCTCCTGTAATGCACATACAGGCTAGTCTTTGAATTTTGGAGTGGTTTTCTCTCGTTGTCAATAGGCTAGTTCTACTACTCCACGCAATGGCTCCATAAGTGATAATTGGTCTCACTATGGCAGTGTACATCCAGCTCAGGATTTTTGGGTTACAACCCCAATTTCTTCCTGCCAGATTCCTGCACACCATTAGAGCCATTTTTGCTTTGTATATAATATCCTTTTCGTGTTTGTTCCACAGGAGTTTACTGTCCAGAGTCAAACCTAGATACTTGACTTTTTGTCTCGCATTAATTTTCTTGCTTAAGATGGGCTTTCTGTGAGCACAGTACCAAAGGGGAATGTTCGTTTAGGAGAAATTTTAAAGATTCTATGTGGGTGTAGTAACTGTTTAAATTCCACTGCAAAATAAAACTTTTACTCGTTTTGATGTCAGGAAATTTTTTTATATATTTGAATTGTTCTTTTGGGACGAGCGAGTGCTCAATATCGCTATAGTAATCGAGCATTAGGTTATCATGTATGGTAACTAGATTTTTGGTTAGTATCTTTTTTAGTTTTGTGTTTCGACTTTTAATTAATTTTTATTGAAAATAGGGATGTACTTCAGTCAGCATATTAATTAGCCCCTATATACCTTCTGTGTACTGACGCACAACACCTAAGATATCTTTAGAGCCTCTGGTGTTTTCATAGAAATCCTTTATTTCAGCATATGTTAGTGGGTATGAGGATTGATTAGATTCAATATGTTCCTTAAGAGATAGAACTTGTTCTTCAAGAGTTAGGATTTCTGGAAGTTTGAAGTCGGTTCTACTGTTTGTGCGAAAAGAAGTTACCTGTTATTCAGTGCCGAATGCTTTTTAATTATCTTGGTGAGAAAATTATATTTGTACATTTGTTGATTCATTATCGGTTGGTGATTCCATCTCATCGTAGTTCCTTTTAGACGTTGACTGAAGAGTAACCATTGATAGCTAATTATGTAGTGCCAAAGAAGTGGGCATATGGGTTTATGTCCCTATCATGCAGTCGTTATTCAAATTTGTCTAAAATAAGTCTATCTAAACTGCGCCCATTTGTACTCAAATAATTTTAACATAGACACTCACATTGCACATAAAAAAACCATTCTTTAAGTTATATAATCTCTTTATTGTCCCAAAATTTTGTTTACAAATTATACATATACAAATAACAAGAAGTATTTATTACACAAAAAATAATAACAAATACCGCAAGTATTACTCGCTCACGCCGATCTTCTGGCTCCGTTTTCTTGTATGTGTATTTTCTCGAAAGCCCTTTATCACGGCTCCTTGCCAAGCAGCATTATCCGTATATTATCGATATTTATGATCTACAATAGATCCGTCCGCACCTAACAATTTACATTCCCAGGAATTTCTGTAGTATTTTCCCTGAAAAGTCAGCAAAAAACAGGGTCACATATCAAAGGCTCTGACCTAATCCTAAATTAAAATAGCTTGTGGTGTTTAAAATCTATGTACACTCATTCGTTCTTCTTCCATACCTATTTACACTCGCATACACACACTCCCATTCACGACCAATCCTACATTATTATGTAGTATCAAAATGTACAAATTTTATGTTTTATTTACAGATCTTGTATATTTATATTTACAACTAACCCAACTAGATTATCTTGGTAGGAGTTCCAACTGAAGGTCTGCGTGCAAGAGGCTGTAACCGTTGTGGCTTCTTGCGCGGGCATTAGCTATATCATTCTGTAACCCATCAGGTAGACAATATTTGTAATATCTCTCTGCTAGAGAGGTCACATAGTGCTTAATCGTTGGCATGTTGGTGGTTCTATGAAGCCAATTGTTATTTGGTAGTTTATTGTCTATTAACCCTATCCCGATTGCCATTCTTAAGCATTTGTTCTGCACAACTTGCATACGTTTAAAGAGATATTTGGTGGTAGAGCAGAACACAGGATAGCCATACGTCATTGTCGGCCTCACAACCTGTTTGTAGAGTAGAATTTTATTTCTGCTCGACAAACGGCTGCTGCGACTTAACAATGGGTAAAGCTGTACCATTACACCTTTTGCTTTTTGGACTTGTGCTGTTATATGCAAGTTGTGCCTTGTGTTTGGTTGGATCACATAACCTAAATATTTTATACTTGTCACTGGTTGAATAGTGTCATTTTGTAGATTTAGATTTCAGAATAAGTAAGTTTTTGCTCTAAATTGACCTCGGAGGACCATATACTTCGTTTTCAAAGTATTGAGCATTAGACGTCAAAAAATAATAGTTCAATACTATTAAACGCTTTACAAAATTAGAAAAATTAATTTCCAAAGAGCAGACCGTCCACTAAGAAGCAACAACTACTTCTCGGGCTACATGCCCCGACAGACATTGAATTACACTTCTAAAGTAAACGGGGTTGGTATATCTGTTAAGATAGAACCAACCATTCTGGTTTGCGATCAGAAGGAATAACATCACTTGTGGACCGGTTTCGGCGTTTTTGCACCTCATCAGCACAAGGTAGATGCCACTCGTCCAAGAGCTCTGAGAGCATAATCCTGGACTAGAGACTACGTCGATACCACACCAACACATTAGCCTTAGTAAAGGAAATGCTAAGAGTGCGATATCGGCGACATCTCTACATCTAATCACAAACCAAAATTCTATGTCGACAAAAAACCATCTCGGTTTTGTAGGTATTTACTTAATTACAGTTACCTGTAAATAATTGTCATATAAGTAAAGCGTGATCTATAGACGTCAAAAAATAATAGTTCAATACTATTAAACGCTTTACAAAATTAGAAAAATTAATTTCCAAAGAGCAGACCGTCCACTAAGAAGCAACAACTACTTCTCGGGCTACATGCCCCGACAGACATTGAATTACACTTCTAAAGTAAACGGGGTTGGTATATCTGTTAAGATAGAACCAACCATTCTGGTTTGCGATCAGAAGGAATAACATCACTTGTGGACCGGTTTCGGCGTTTTTGCACCTCATCAGCACAAGGTAGATGCCACTCGTCCAAGAGCTCTGAGAGCATAATCCTGGACTAGAGACTACGTCGATACCACACCAACACATTAGCCTTAGTAAAGGAAATGCTAAGAGTGCGATATCGGCATCTACCTTGTGCTGATGAGGTGCAAAAACGCCGAAACCGGTCCACAAGTGATGTTATTCCTTCTGATCGCAAACCAGAATGGTTGGTTCTATCTTAACAGATATACCAACCCCGTTTACTTTAGAAGTGTAATTCAATGTCTGTCGGGGCATGTAGCCCGAGAAGTAGTTGTTGCTTCTTAGTGGACGGTCTGCTCTTTGGAAATTAATTTTTCTAATTTTGTAAAGCGTTTAATAGTATTGAACTATTATTTTTTGACGTCTATAGATCACGCTTTACTTATATGACAATTATTTACAGGTAACTGTAATTAAGTAAATATTGAGCATTAGCTTATTTTCATTTAAGTAAGGTACGATTTTATTGTTCAGATGAGTTTCCACTTTTTTCAGGGCAAGATCAGCTGAACTCGCTCTTTGAACCAGACAGACATCGTCTGCGTATAGTGCTGTCAGTAATGTTTTACTGACAGGAAAATCGGCTGTAAAAAGCGAGTACAGTGTCGGAGAAAGAACCGAGCCTTGCGGTACTCCTGCTTCTGTAGTATATGGTCCTGCTTCGGCATTTCCTACCCTCATGAAAAATTTTCTGTCTTTTAAATATGAGTTCAAAAGTAATATTAGGTATCCTGGAATACCTAGTTCTGTTAGTTTAAACATTAAACCCGGGATCCAGACCGAGTCAAAGGCTTTACGGATGTCTCTCGCGTAATTGAGTACCCGAATTAGTTGCGAAGGACATCCGTGGTTTGCCTTGAACCCAAACTGTTCCTCCGGTATAATGTCTAAACTAGTCACCGTTCTTTCCAGTCTACTTAATATTACTTTATCTATTATTTTAGCTAAATTACTTAGTAGCGAGATTGGGCGGTAGTTTTCAGTGGAACTCCTACCTTGTGGTGTTTTAGGCACCGGAATAATATTTGCCGTTTTGTATTTTTCGGGGTAGTAACCTGTTGAAAGAATGAAATTTACGATCTTCACGAGTAAGCCAATAATTTTCGGCGGAAGATTTTTTAGCATAATGTTATGTATGTCATCTCTACCCGGAGCTGTTTTAACCTTTAAACTACCAATAATGCCGTAGATTTCTTTTGTAGACGTGAGTGATTTGGGTGGCAATGCATGGATTGTTTGCCCAAATCTCTCTACCTCTCTGATTTTATTGGTATGCAGTTCTGTGTTGGGAATTTTATTTGTAAAGTTTTGTTGAAACTGTTCTCCGAAAGCTTCTGCCATTTCTTTCTGGTCAGTTATATGCTGTCCGTCCTTTATTATTTTCGCTACACCTTTCTTTTGTTGTTTAATCTTTTTAAGTGCCGTCCAGATGTTTCTATTGTCTATGTTCAAACTTTCCAAATAGTTGTTCCATGATGTATTTCTGTGGAGGGTAATGTCATTGTTTATTTCTTTCTGTAGATTCAACATATGATCTTGATGTTCCTTGTCCCGTGTCTTTTGCCATGTTTTCCTTAATTTGTTTCTGTGTTTTATTTTGTTGACTATCTCGTCCGGAAGTTTGTCGGTTTTATTATGTATGGTTATTTTGATAGTGGTCTCGTTGCGTGCTTTGATTATGTTTTTCTCTAATTCCTCTATTATTGTGTTAAGTTCGTCTTTGTTATTTATATTCTCTATTTTTGTTGTGTTGTTATTTAGAGATTTTCTAAACATAACCCAATTCGTAGATTTGTAGTCAAAATACGTCTTGTTTACTGTCTTCGTCTTGTGTTGTAGTTCGATTATAATTTGTATGGGGTCATGGTCCGATGTTAGTTCTTTGAGGGTTCTTAGTCTGTTAATGACGTCAATGTTTTTTCCGATTACAATATCCAGTGTACTCGGTTTTTGCCCTGTGAAAGGGTAATAAGTGGGATCCGACGTACAAAAGACATTGCAATCAGAATTCTCGCAAAAGTTTCGGAGAACAGTTCCGTTTGGATTTGGTATGGATATATTTTTATCCCAATCGGGATGTTTACAGTTTAAATCACCAATTATAAGTGCTTTGTTACATTTGTCAATCAAGTTTTTGATATCGTCATCCACGATTTTGGTGGTTGGCGGATTGTATACACCTATAATTGGTAATTTATTATCCAACAGTATTGCAAGATGTTCAATTGTCGAATTGGATTTTTTCAAGATTTTAAAATTTAGACCTTTTTTAATGGCCAGAAGGATACCGCCTCCTTGCGTGTCCCTATCCTCTCTAAGATATAGATAGTTGTTATTTTTAATTTTGATTCTTTTGGTTTTATTAAGTAGAGTTTCCCCAATAAATAAAATGTCCGGTTTATAAATTTTTAAAAAATATGCTACATCTTGAACTTTGGAGGTGATTCCTCTAATATTTACATAAATTATGTTTATGGAGCCTTTAATATTTGTACCTGTACCCTGCATGACTTTAGAGATTATACCTGTCAATAGTTTGGACGAATTTATTATACATGATAAATTTTTCGTATTTGGTACTTGCCTTTAGTAGCAGATTGTAGAGATCGGTGACCGCCCTTGTCATCTCGTCTAGGTCGAACAGTTCGTTTAGTTTCATGAACATGTTGTTGAGGTTTAACATTTTTGAGATGTCATCACCTTGGGGGGGTTGTGACGTGTGTGGAGGGTGGGAAGTTGGGATGGTCATCGGTTCTGGCCTCTTTTGCGATGTTGTGGGTCTAAGTGTAGGGAATTGGCTTTCGTCGTTAATCTGATGTCGGTTGATGTCCGTGTATTCCCCTTTCTTTTCGTTCCAGGGGTTGGTTTTCGGAATTGGAGCGTCAACGAACCTTTTATTGTTCGTTTGTTTAGATTTCTGCCTTCTTTCTTCAAGAAATTGTCTTCTTTTGATGAAAACAGGACAGTTGTCCGAATTTGCGGGATGATCCCCCTGGCAGTTGCTGCATTTTGCCGGAGTGGAGAGGCTCTTGGTGCAATCAGAGGTCCTGTGGCTTTCTGCACATTTCAAGCATCTAGGGGATCTGCCACAGTTAGAGGTGGCATGTCCCCATTGCTGGCAGTTGTGGCATTGTATTATTTGCTTCTGCCGTTTTCTCAGCTCCCATATCACCCTAGTGTTCTCGATTACTCTAACATTTCTGTTGAGGTAATCAAGAGTGATGGTAGGAGTGGTTATGATTAAGAAAAGCGGTCGTCCTCTCGTGTTCATCTTGTAGACATTTTTGGTGGTAATGTCATAGTTCGTTTTCATGTCTTCTACAATGTCAGCTGGTTCTATATCCCCTGATAGGCCACGCAGGACGAAGGCATGAGTTTTGTCCTCCCTTTTTGTGTAGGAATGGAATGGTATTTGTTCCTCCATTAGTTTGGTTTTTAGGGAATTGTGATCTCCTTCGTTCTGAGCAAAGATGACCATGGATTTATTATTATATTTCAATTTGAAGGTCCCTTTCATATCTTTTTTGAGGAGGTTCACCATACTTTTGTGATCTGAGACGCATCCATCAACCACAATCGGCGGGCACATCCTTTTACTTGTTTCTACTTTTTTTGGTTCTTTGTTGTTTGTAGGTTTCGTGGCAGTTTTGTTTGCGTGAGTTTTATTTTCTTCATCACTAGCCACTACAGCTGCATTTCTACGGCCTCTAGTCCTCTTCCTTTTTCGTTTTGAGGTTTTATCCTTACTTTCCTCTTTTTCGTCTTCACTCTCTTGTTCAGAGAGAGATTCGTATATATTGGTTGTTTTTACCGGTTGGGTTATTTTCTCGCTCTGTTTTAAGAGCTGTTTATAAGAGGTTGATTTTTTAGGAAAGATAAAGTCCTCTGTCTCCATTTTTGAGTGTTCTTGAATTGTGTCCGTCGTAATTGCGTCTAGGTTTTCTGTGTGACCAAAGTTGAGGGATCTTCCCGTAATCTTTTTACCTTTCCCACTTCGTAGGTTGTATTGAGAGACGAAATCATCCTCTTCTTCGATTACTGTTTTGTTGATAAGAGCTGACGGTCGAAATCTCTGTGATGCTTGCATCTCTCTTTCGACTTCGTCGCTCCAGTTTGGTGAGTTGTGGATTGGATGTATTTCGGCTTGTATTATGTGTTTAACATTTTGCAGCGTTACCGGTCCTTCAGGCGTTGACGTGCCAGACGAGTGTTTCTCCTCCATGTTCTTCGTTTTCTCATCTGCCTTAAGACGGTTCGCTATATACTCCGCTACCGTTGGAGATCCAGACGAGTGTTTCTCCTCCATATTTCTTAAATGTTCATTTGCCTTTAGTCTATTTGCGATATACTCTGTTGCCGTCGTAACCCTTTCCATACACTTGTTTGCCCTTTCTGTACACCTTTTTGACTTTTCTATGTAGTTTTCTGGCACTGAACTATCACTATTTACACTTTTAGAATATACATTCGAGTGGATTCTATGCACATGTTCGCCCGACGAACTACTTTCGGAACTTTCTACACACTTTTTAAAGTCTTCGATGTCGAAACCCGGCGACTCAATATTCGTTTGTGATGTTTTAGTTTTCTTGGCTTGATTTAGGAAACTTGGGGAGTTCTCATCAGTAGATGTCGTGGATGATGCTTTCTCTACACATTTTCTATTGGACACCTGTTTAGAGAGCACCGCCGTCGTGTCCTTACAATCGACTGCGGTCACTGGTTTAAGCACATTTTTCGACTTTTCGCTGTTGAGGAAAGCGATTTGGTAGTGGCTTACCGGTTCCGCAATTTCGTCCCTGTGTTTTATTAGTTGTTCTTTTTTCTCCCTCACTCTTTGGGTTTCCTTCCGGAGGTATTCAAGATCCAAAGGAAAAGTGTATAGAAGGCTTTCTGAACACTTTTTTGGCGGAGTTTTGGTGGAGGCGTTTTCAGTTTGCTTTGAGTATTTACTCAATCCTTGCCATCTGGCATTTCGGAATTTTTCCCTAGTTGAGACTCTGCCCGTTCGGGAATTAAGTTTATTGGTTTTTTTGAATGCAAAATTTCTCCTACCTTTAGTTTTCCTGTATTTATGTTGTTTCACTTCACTAACCTTTTTCTTAACGGTGTATAGGTGTTCTAGGTTTTCGGTATCGAAGTGGTTTGGGGCCACGTTTATAATGTTTTGGATTTTCCTCCGTAATTCGAGGGTATAAGCAGTGGGTTCCCCTAGTCCATCGTTATTTCCAGTATTACCTGGTATTTTAAACTTAACTCCACTGATTATTTTGTTGTTTTTGTTTATTTGAAATTTTTTTAACAGCTTAATTAGTTGATAAGCACTACTATTCAAAACACGTCCGTTCTAAACGGATGCTAGCACGGAACTCGCTCTGGAAAGTGTTGCAGAAAGAACAAGATACAGACTAAGTAATCATTAAAAAAACCACCTCCTTACTTCTTAGAAATCAGAAAACCTGGGACATGCCACAAGATGGTATGATGAAAAAGTATAACTTTTCAAAGAAATTCATTACGGAATTGAGCAACAAGAAGGAATGGGATCCAAATACCATTACCAGACTTGGAAAGAATGTCATTCAATGGTACACAGACGGCTCAAAAGCAATAGAAGGAACTGAGATAGGAGTGTACGGGCCAGGAACCAAACACTCTGAAAGCTTGGGAAAAACCCCGAGTATCTTTCAAGCGGAAATTCACGCCATAAGAAAGTGTGCCCAGTTCAATATTGATAAAGGATATAGAAGGCAAAGTATTATCATAATGTCGGATAGTCAAGCAGCCATTAAAGCACTGAGCTCATGCGTTATCAGTTCCAAAATGGTTTGGGAATGCCTAGGCAAACTAAATGAACTAGGCGAGAACAATATAGTCACCTTACTGTGGATTCCAGGACACACAGGGATAGGAGGAAATGAAATAGCAGATGAACTAGCAAAGAGGGGGACTGGAACACCCTTTTGGGGGCCGGAACTCTTTTGCGATATCAGCTCCAATGTAATATTGGAAGAAATAAGCAAAGCCGAAGAAAAAAGAAGACCTGACCATTGGAAAGATCTAGTAGGACCTAGGCAATCAAACATTCTTCTGGGTGACTACAACCTGTTGAGATCAAATGAATGCATAAGTCAAAGTAAAACTGCACTAAGAGTTTTAACAGGCATCCTTACGGGACATTGTCGCCTGAATGGGCACCTGAAAAAGCTCAAAATAGTGGAGGAAGAAGAATGTAGATTCTGTGGCATGGAAGAAGAAACCTCCATCCACATACTTGCGAACTGCACAGCAATTCAGAATCCTAGGGCACAACACCTTGGAGATTACTGGATAGAAGAGGGACATTTACCTAAGTTAAAGCCTGCAGATATCCTAAAATTCCTCCGAGAAATAGGACTAAAGGAGCTACTAGTCTCTGAGACTTTCCTCAGGAACTAAGTAGAAGTAAGGGGGCACAATAGATCTTTTGGGTCTCAGTGAATGTCACCCCAATGTACATACATGCATACATACATACATACATACATACATACATACATACATACATGATTTATACTGTCAAATGCTCTTTTGAAATCTACAGCTCGCGGGATATGGTCTTGAGCTTCTTTATGAGCATATGAAATTTTTTAAAATCGATTTGTGAAGATGTTTATCACCCAATGTTATTAGTTGAATTTTGTTGGTTGTAGATAAAGAATCTAAGTAGTAAATTCTTTCAAAATTTGGTGGGTGCACATGGGATACCAGTTTTTGCCTTTTTTCATTAGCGTCAAGCTAATTTTTGATCCGTATAAGTGAGAACTGAAGGGAATTTGAATGCCTCCCAACATTATTAGCTGGAAAAAATTGCTAAATCTTTACGAAAAACCAATTAATTTGAAAATATGGTGGGAGCGCACAGATGTGTTTTTAGTTGAAAATCTCAAATCTATATTATACGAAAAATAAAACATAAAAATTGTAGCGTGAAGTTACTGAAATGATTGTGAAATACTTAGGCAGCAAGCAAAGGATATGAACTTACATCGATACGTGTCTGTATAGAATCGAAACAATAAGTATGTTACAGTTCCTTGAACTTGTGTGTTGTGACGGTTTTATTCTTATTGGCATGTGCAAGATCTTGTTCTATATAGTTGTAGAACCTACAGTTTTTATTTTCAGCATCGTATCAGGAATAAATTAGAAACGATTTCTATACACTTTTTCCGTTTGAAACTGAAACAATTCGGTTGATTGCGTAGTGAGTAAGAAGTTAAACTGAAAATTAGGCTGATACTTAACAAGAATTTATTTTTGCGAAGAGCGGCCAACACCAACACATCGGCTAATTGAATATTTAATCTACCAAAAGTTCTCCTTTTAATTACAACATTCTTAATTACTGCAGTATATTCTATATTTCGCATGCACCAATCGATAAAATCTAAAAGGAGTGCACTATCTGAAATAATACAAACAGAGGCGTGGATTTAGAGAAAGCATTCGATTACGTTCAGGAAAAGTAGAATTTACTGCATAAGAAAGAAGGAACTTGCAAACAAAAATCTTCAGAAGTCTTCAAGTCTTCAAGAGCTAGTTTTTAATGTGTACATCCAAAATTTTGTACATCCAAAATTTTGAGTAAACCACTTAGTATGTTTTCAAAGTAATCTGAAATATTGTCGTGGGCGATGTGTCTTTCAATTTTAAGGCGAAAGTGTTGACTTTTTGAAGTAAAACTTCTTTTCTTTACGCACGCTTGAATTGGGGAGAAAGCTGATGAATGCATGATAAAAGCGTTACGAAAAGTGTAATCAGGCAAGGCGAACGAAAGTTGATAGGGAGATATGAGTTAGTGAAGATAGAAAGAGAGAGAGTTACGTTTCGTATATTACTGTAGGGGCAAGAGAGAGCAGTGCGCGCGCAAATTTTCTTCCTCTCTTCCTTGTCCCATCCCAAGAAAAACTGAACATTCGATATTTTCAAATAATTAAAAGTTTGCTGTACTGATTGTCTCAATCAAAGCGAAGTCGGTAATATTTTCAAATAATTAAAAATTTGCCATACTGATTGTCCCATCCAAAGAGAAATTGAACATTCGATAAGTTCAAATTATTAAAAGTTTGCTGTACTGATTGTCTCAACCAAAGCGAAGTCAGTCAATATTTTCAAATATTTGAAAAATTTTTATACTGATTGTCACATCCAAAGAAAAGATAAGGATTTGATATTTTTAAATCAAAAATTTGCTATACTGATTGTCCCATCCAAAGAAAAATTGAACATTCGATATTTGGTTCAATACATTAAATATTTTAGAAGTTTTAATTCAGTTGTGTGGTCTGAAGCACACTCATTTTTTGTAATACACGAGCTCTGACTGAAAGTGAAATTTAATTTAGACAGTTACTGTGTCATACCTAAAAAACAACGTAAAAGCAAAAAAATATTTTCGTGCAGCACCAGTTTTGCTTTCGTGTGTGTACAGTTAATAACGATGTCATTTTTTTGTATGGATTAGCCAATGGTCATGCTTAGAAACTGGACGTATATATTCCGGGCGTTATCTTATTAACCGCTCACCATGTTCTGAAATGTTTACTAAACTGCATCTTCCTTGACAAAATAATTAGTCTTATATTTTTTATAAAAAGTAATGAAAATAATGTATGTTTCCTTATGCTCTCCCGCAACGACGTTTTTGGTTATACACACACATATAAAGAAGAAGAACAAAATATAGTCGTATTCTGCAGTCGCACATGTAATTGCTAAGAAATCAAAAAGTACTCGGTACTTGTAGCAATTTTCTAAAAGGAATGTAGTTCGCCTAATTTGTTCTGCATAAGAGCAACATATATTTTATTTGAATTCTGTGGTTTGCCAAATGCACTCTCGTATTTTCATTTATTATCTTATAGTCGACCACTAGCAAACATTACATGTCGGCAAAAATAACTAGATACAGTATTCGTTTTGTTGTTTCAAAAATATTAATTGAATTGTGGCTTTTATTAAATTTATCACGAACATTTTTCATCTAGGACTTAATTGTTATAAAATGGGTGACGAAACTCTTGAACTATTTCAATAATTTGAGATTTATTAACAAAAGTTTTTAAATTAATATTTCTTTTTTTTTTGCGTTAACGATCCGAACAGCTCAGCTATTGTTATAGCTTAACTTTTAATTTGCAAAGTGTGAAAATTGTAAAAAAAATTTGGTTATTCTTACAGTGTGATTTAATTAAAATATATGATTTAAAATTTTTGCTTTATACATTCTGTCTGTATAAGATCATTTTGACACTTCAGTATGTCGATTGACAATCCATGAATCGGTTCCGTGGTTCGTCTAATCACGGACCTTGTAATTACGCCTTGAGGCTTACGGTGAATTGACTTCATCAAAAATACTTCGGTATGTGCATTCAAAAGCGATCAAGATGCTGTGGGAGATTTGATTGGCTTTGGCCGACCATAAATGTCTTCAACTGAACTTAACATCTTATAATAATAGAGGGTCCAAATTATTTTTAATTTGTTATAATGCTCCATTTTGTCAGATTATCTCAAGTATGTTTTGCGATCTTTACAATGGATAAAAATATAGACAAAAAATCTGTCTTAAATATTGCAAGAAAAATTAAATTTTGTCTGCCGAAATTACAGCTTTGTCAAAAACAAGTGCATTCAAAAGCGGTCGAGATGTGGTGGAAGATTTATCTCACTCTGGACGGAAATCAACTTCTCCAACTGAACTCAATATCGTTAAATTGAAGAAATGTTGAATAAATATCGTCGTGTAAGTGTGAGAGAGTACCCGTTGAAATTCCTGCGTCTCACGAATCAATGCATACCATTTTAAATGATTGTTTGGACATAAAAGGAGTTGCCGCTCGGCTACTTGTATGTATGTAGACAGACTAGAACGAATCAATTCTGATCCCACATCCATAAAAGGCATTGTAACTGATGATGAGATTTACGAGTTTGACATGCAAACAATATCTGAATGGTGCCTTCCAACGGAGCCGAAAAGAGCACGTCAAAACCGATCAAAAGTGAAGGTGATGTGGACAGTTTTTCTCTATTTCGGCGTTGTGCACTCGGAAATCTTGCCAGAAGGCGAGACAGTAAATAAAGAATAACATTTGAGCGTTTGGCGGGGTGAAAGAGTAAATTCGTGGAAAAAGATTTTACCACGATAACGAACTACCTTACAAAGCTATCATTGTGAACGAATTTCTGGCTAAAGTACTGAAGTCGATTCCTGAAAAAACATTTGCAAAATGTTTTGATAATTGGATTATTCGTTGTCGTGAGTGTAATATTTGAAGGCGATAGAATAGATTTGGATGAATAATACATATTTCGTGTTTCATTGACCAATTCACGGTACATTTTTAACATAGTACCTAGTATATAGTTTTTGTTCGTGCAGTGTTTATTTTCATGATTGCATTTATCAAGAGTAGTTGAAAAGTGAAAAGATAAAGTGTGTGATTTCAAAAACAATTAGAGCTTGTCTAAAAAGCGTTGGCGTGCCATCCGACAATTTGTTACCCGTGAGATAGTGGGATGGCATTTACCTATCTCTAGTATTAAAAGCAGGAGGATTCATATAATACCTAATGATGAAAAATGTTTTAATTATACATTCCCATAATATCAGAAATTCGGCCAAAAATTTGTGAACAGTAATCGTCCCAACTAATGATAAATCAACATTTTTATAGTCGGAGCTTTTATTAAAAGCCATTAGTTCCGCAGCAAGTAGTGGGGTGTAAAGTGCGATCGTTCACTTTATAAAAGGGAAGTGGCTGCGCTTCACCAGCCTGCAGTACGTTGAGTGGTCGCACTTTTACAAACATTACCTTGTTGAATCTTTATTTATTGTTTGTATTATTAATGAATTATTACTTGTCAGAGAAGCCGTTTTATTTAAAAATTTCATGGTATAATAAAAAATTGTTTAATGTTAATGTGGTTGTATTGAAACATTTAAGCACTTCAAAGCAGTATTAACCAAACCAGGAGTATATTTTGGAAAAATTGTAAAAATAACATATCGATGATTGTACTATAAAGGGTTTCAGAAAATTTTAAATATAAGTTGAGGAAATACCTAAATAAATGAAAATATATTTAAAATTTGCATGGTTTTTGTAAATATGATATTGTGAGTTAGTTATTTGCAAAGGAAATATTGTTTAGTTGATATTTGCAACATTTCCAGCTTTCTAAATATTTTGTTATCAATAGAAAAGGGATAAAATATGCGCGAGGGATTTAAAAATATGTGTCTTGATATTTGATATACTTAGTTCTAATATTTTTATGATGTTGAAAGTACGGGCAATAGAATCGATCCTTTGGTCCTATTCCTTGAAGGAATTTTTGGATATCTGTTGGCTTCCGGTTAGTCAAGTCTTGCTCTAGTAGCCTTCCAAGTGTTGTGCCCTGGGATTCTATAGTTCCTTGAATTCCAAAAGTATTTGAATGAAGGTTTCTTCTTCCATTCCACAGAATCTACATTCATTCTTCTCTACTATTTTGAGCGTTTTAAAGTAGCAGTGTCCTGTTCGGGCAGTCTTACTGTGACCTATGCATTCTTATGATTTCACCTGGTCCATGATTCCCGGGATCATCCTTAATTGTCTTAGCTCTATTAGATATTTTCAATAGATACGATCTTCCCGGTTTTGGCACACTTTTCCATGGCGTGAATGAAATGAGTATTTGTAATTTTTAAAGACTTAAAGTATCCAAATATAGTGTCACTTTCTTGAATTGGTAGCATAGTCACTTCCTTAGCCTGTTTCTCGTGAGAGAGAATTGTAACCATGAAATCGACTCAGTGTACCCTTTCTTACCGATATCCTGCAGGAAAAGATTCTTTACGTTCTCTAATCGTTTATAAAACGCGATTGTTCTTGTGGATTTCGCTACACGATCACGAATAATCACCGAATTCGAATCGAACCAATTCAATGCAATGCTGAAAATATTCTCAGTCTCATTTCAAAATTGCTGTTGAGGGCACGAATCACTGATTGTATGCTTTTTCTTCTCGTTATTTTTTTGGTTTCTTTTGTTCGAATTTTCACTTATCGGGAAATAAAAAGTGTATGTTGCGTTTATTAAAGAGTTTGTGTGTTGTAAAAAGCTTTGTGTAAATGAACCGGTATATTTTAAGGTTGATAAATAGAATTTGAAAAGCAAAGTTTATCGATTCCACTAATTTTTGCGGTAGTCTGTGAAAATAACTAACTTTGACGCATTTTGTACATTCTGTCAAGAAAATACCTGTAATTGATCATTTAAATAGCCCGCTTAAAGTGATTGTTGACCTTTTTTCAATAGGTTGGCACCACTGTCTCAATAATATCTCTGAGCTGGATCACCATTGGTTAGTTTTGCGATTTTTACAATGAATATCAAATAATCTGTATTAAAATTTGCAATTATAATTCTGAGTGAAGAAGCACTGGAAATCCTACATAAGTCTTACGGTGAAGCACCTCTACCAAATACACGTGCATATGTGGTGGACTAACTCTGGCCGGCCATCAGCGTCTTCAATTGAACTTCATGTCGCTAAAATGAAAGAAATGGTGACTAGAAATCGTCGTGTAAGTCTGAGACAGTTAGCCTCTGTAATTTCTGTATCTCACAAATCAATTCCTACAATTTTAAACTATTCTTTGGGTATGAAACGCGTTTCCGTACTAGTACTGAAAGACCTAAATGTTTACTCAATCGCTACTAGAACGAGTCAATTCAAAAAAGGCATTGTAACTGGTGATTAGAAATGGGTTTACGAGTTCGACATCAACAATGATGCCATCTAGCGGAGCCGAAAAAACGACCCCAAAATCGATCAAAAGTGACCAAAATCGATCAAAAGTGAAGGCGATATTCACAGTTTGTTTCGATTATATGTTCGGTGTGAGATCCATTGTGTGGTGTTCCAAAAAGCCGCAACATGGAAGAAATCCGAAAATGAGAATAGGAACTTAGTTCAGCCTATTGGAAAAATACTCCAGGCCAAAAACAGGCAAAAAGGTTAATACGACTTTCTGCTCACTAAGCTAAATTGCTCTTGAAGCTTCAAGAATCTGATCGCAGAGTAATGACATAGAAAACAAGAAACTTCAGACATCAGCCATGGTTATCAAATGCCCAGTGCAGGTATAAAACCGAAGTGCTGATTGATTCATGGTAGACACGCTGCTGTTTCTGTGATAATAGTTGATCATTTGGTCTTGTAGGTTTCCTTATTAGGTAATATTTTACTTAAAAAGAATCTCGAAATTTCAGAGCTTTCTCTATCAATCCTAAAACCCGTGAACAGCATTGCTTTGTCACTCGAAATCTTGCTGGATAGGTACATAAGAGACGAAGTGTTAAAGGATAAACCCCTAAACAATCGTCAATATGCCTATCAACCAGGCAAATCTACGGATCTAGCGCTGGATAATCTAAACAGGCTTATCTCTAAGTCAATCGAAAACAAAGAGATAGCGATAGCCACTTTCTTAGACATCGAGGGAGCATTTAAAAATGTTACCACGAATTCATTGGTTAATGCAATGAATAGACGGGACATCCACAACAATATGCCGATGGATAAAGGCAACTTTGGAGGATAGGATAATAAGCTCCACTCTGGGGCAAGTTACCATCAAGGCAAGGACGGGTGGAGGATGTCCACAAGGAGGAGTGCTATCACCTCTACTATGAGCAACCTTAGTAGACGACCTCCTTACAGAACTGTCCACAGCAGATTTTTACTGTCTCGAATACGCAGACGACATCGCTATTGTAGTCAGAGGCAAAAGTTTGCTGGGGTGATATCGGAAAGAATGCAAACAGCCTTAAATATAGTTGATAATTGGTGCATACAAGAGAGACAACAGTCAATGCTTAGAAAATACAAATGATCATTTTCACGAAAAAGTCGGCACTACAAGGCCTGAAGCCAATAGTGTTACGAGGAGAGGTGATTCCATTTGCCAGAGAAACAAAGAACCTAGGAGTAACCTTCATTCAGAAGACCACACAGAAAGCTACCATTGCCCTTGGTAGATGCAGAAGAATGTTGGGAAAAACTGGGGACTTACCCCAAAAATTACCCAATGGCTATACACAAGGGTTGTTAGACCAATGATAGCCTATGGATCAGTAGTGTGGTGGACAAAGACACTGCAAGTGGGAGCTATAAGGCTATTGAGTAGCTCACAAAGGCTTGCTTGCCTGTATATTACGGGAGCCATAAAAACTACTCCCACAAGTGCGATGGAAGTCTTGCTCAATCTGCCTCCACTACACATTTTTATACAAGGCGAGGCCAGATCTGTAACGCACAGATTACTGAAAAATCAACAACACATAAGCCAAACGCACGGTACTGACTATCGAGAGCTTATCGAGGAGCTAAAAGCGGATGTCTTAATGGGGCAACCCATGGACACAACGGCCACGAGATATAGCTTTAATAATAAATTCCAAATAACTATACCAGGTAGGGAAGAATGGAAGAAAGGTGTACCCATACAGGCTGAGGCGACCTGGTATACGGACGGCTCCAAGACAAAAGTAGGTGTAGGAGCCGGAATTGTAGGGCTAAAACAAAGGATAGCTATTCCAATAAGCCTATCTAAGAACGTCGCAACTTTCCAAGCTGAAGTGACGGCGATTCACCACTGCGTTGAAGAAATTAAAAGGCAGGAAAGGGTATACCGTTCAGTTGCCATCTTCACCGACAGTCAAGCTGCACTGAAGGCACTCGATACCACAGAGGTCAATTCTAAGCTAGTATGGGATTTCATAGGCGCACTTGGAGACCATTGCAAGGTCATGGTGGCCTGGGTACCAGGGCACGAGGGTCATAAGGGCAACGAATTGGTGGATGAAACGGCCGGACAAGGCTCATCAATGCTATTCATTGGACCGGAACCCTTCTGCGGCGTCGCAAAGTCGACAATAAATATGGCCACAAGGAAGTGGGTGGCACAGAAATCTCTAGAATGGTGGGTAAACTCACCAGGACAGAGACAGGCTAAGCAGTTCATTAGAGGACATCCGCCATTTTTTACGGCAGACCTAATGAGCAAAGATAGGAAAACTGTCAAAGCCGTAGTGGGTGTGTTGACGGGGCACTGTAAGCTTAACAGGCACGCAGAGCTAATGGGGTTGACAGACGAAGCTATGTGCATATTCTGTCACCTGGAAGAGGAAACTGCAGAGCACATCCTATGCCAGTGCGATTGCCTGGCGAATGTACGGTTTCTTATACTAGGCAATGAGAAGCCACCGGCAGGAAACTATATGAAAGATTCAGTCTCGAGTCTAGATTCAGAGGACCACAATAGATCTGAAAAGGTCGCAGTGGAATAGGCCGATTAGCCACCTCATCAAATCTAATCTAATCTAATCTTTTGAATTACAATGAAATTTATATCCGTATGTCGTCAAGCTCTATTAATATTAAGAGGAAAAACGTTGTGTTATTGTATGTTTAAATCAGGTAACCACAGAACAGCAGAAATCTTTTGCTGGTTTTCCACAAATATCGTAATTTCCTAAATTTTCCCAAATATAAATCTTCTAATCCGGCTTCCTCCCATTTAAAGTAAGAGCGTGACCTGATGGATTTTTTCACGTCGTAGGGAAAATTAGTGGTCTGGTCCTTAAATGAACCATTAATCTGGTTCAATATCCAGAAACAGGGTATAATTTTGAGTAAATCACTTATTCTGATTGACTTTAAAGTGTAACCTACAAAAGCAATCACCTTAAACAAATCGAACGGGTAGATATTCAGTTTGATTATATGATGATTTTGAAACATTACTGAGCTTAATTAACTAAACATTCAATATATTTTTCCACGTTTATACATTTTATCTCAATATACATGCCGATAAGTGAATAATTATTTTTATCAAATGTTTATCAATATTCGTCAATTTAAACGAAATTTTTCTGAAAACGACTTCAAATTAATCAATAATGACTACACTTTATGAAAGTCCTTCACTGTGTCCCAATAAGTTGTATTTTCTTCCTTTATTCCTCGAGGAGATGAACAAGCCTGGCACCACGGTACCAAGCTTTGAGGGACACTCGGGGAGCCTTTATGGTGACCTGTACAGACGGGGGCTCTCTGGCTTGGTTTAAAAAGGCCGTGTGCAGGGTTAGGCTGGAGGGCCGATCTAGTCGCCTCCCCAAGAGGTACTCAGAAGAATCCGGGCGGGCAACCCGGCTCTGAGGACCGAAGGGTGGGTGATTGGGGCCTCCCGATGGGACGCTGTCTCTCAGAGACGGTATTGGGGCTCGATCCTCGGTCGGTGGAGGTGCTCGAACGTAAGAAGGGGGAAGTCCGGTATGGGCTCGAGAAGATAAAGTGTATCTTCTCGGAAACTACCGAGTAAAAAATGGGTAAAGGAGGTACCTCGTCAGATCTTTGATGTCTGTTTACAGGGACCTTAAATTTACCCAAATACATTTGCAGCATTGCCGGGCTGCTGCGGGAGGAATAGCGCAGCGGATGGCAAGTGGATACACTCGCAACAAACCTTTTTATTCAATATGACATGGCACAACCTGCACAACTTTTTTTGATCTTTCTATTTTCTACCAAAAGTCAAAAATTCATTTATTCCCTTTACGCGTCCGTGTTTGTACCTAAAAATCAATATCAATAAATGAACTTCTCTACAGATGTATGGTTTCAGTGTAAGTTTTGGGAGTAGTTTGACCAAACTAATTTCTCTGAGTGTAAAAACTTCTTTGAGAAGATCGTGATATTCTTGACAAACATCATTCGGTAAAGTACTGACAGAAAGTGAAATTATCACTATCGACTACGCCTCTGAAACATTCGTGGTATGGGAATAATTAATGTTTGGGTAGTGTTAAAGGCGAAACCTGGAATAGCCGGAAAGGTCTCGTCTGGTTCGTCGCGGCCACTCGACAGCGTTTACAAGAAATCAATTTTAACGAAGAGATGGTCTCAACTAAATCCAAGAAAGGAATACATTATTGGCGATAAGATAGACGAGCGCGTTGACTGGCACAATATTCCAGTAATGTATAGTCCAGGCATTCAAATTAACGTTGATTTGTGTTAAATGAAGAGGGTTTAATGCAATTTATATTTTAATAAAGAAAGTGCTTGATACTTTTCTGTTTTCAGGGTTTGGGATCACTCGTGTGTCTGTCTGTCCATTTGTCACAATCAAATGTAACGTGAATAAATGTATTTTTGTATATTTTTTGGAGACGAATTGGAAAAAAAAGTTTTTCTACTGTACCATTTGACATATCAAATGGAAGGATTGGTTGCGATGGTCTTAAATATATTTTTCTACAATCATTGATAAATGTGACGTTTTTTAATCGATTTTCGTTCATAATATATGTATTTGTTAAACAGTTTAAAAAAGTGACATTAGAGTGAGATAAAGTGACATTAGGGTGAGATAAAGTGACATTAGGGTGGGACAAAGTAGTTTTTTTAACGCTAATTTTAAATATTTCCGCTAATGGCTCTGCAGATTGCAATCATCTGACATTTTACTTAGCGTTTTGTCATCATGACAAACATAAACATTCAAATCGACGCCATTTGCTTGATTGTAGACAAAATAGTGTAAGCAACACATGCATAAAGTGTATTTTTTTCACTCATGGAATTGACGTCAACTTTCCACTCGTGAAAAAAGCACCACTTTATGCACTTGTTGCATGAATAACTATTTTTTTCAACTTTTATAAATGCTTTTAAAGGAATTTTAGAAAGTTAATAAAAACTGACCGTACCCCAACATTATTTCCAAAAATAATAAACAACATTCTGGAAAAACTACGGAATAGTATATTGTGCAACAAGTGGGGAAAGTTCAACTTTTCTCACGAGTGTGGAAGTTTGTGGCACGAGCTCGAAGGGCGAGTTCCGCAAACACACGAGTGAGAAAAGTGCTTTCCCCACATGTTGCACACTATACTTTTTCTACAACTGCACAAATTTAAAAAATACAAGTAAAGTAACTTAATATCTATTTTTATGGTTAGTAAAACAAAAAGAAAAGGTGAGCGGTCGTCGCACCGCCGATAGAAGCTTGCTTCTTATGCACAATAGAATGACCTTTTTTCGTAAATTTTTGACAATTATTGACCATTTTTCAAAATTTTTGACAATTTTTTTTAAATTTTAACAATTATTGACCATTTTTGACAATTATAGACCAATTTTGACAGTTTTGACAATTATTGATCATTTTTGACAATTTTTCAAAAATATTGACCATTTTAGACCATTTTTCCAAAT
The DNA here is from genome assembly GCA_947563755.1 of Lochmaea crataegi. Taxonomy (NCBI): domain Eukaryota; kingdom Metazoa; phylum Arthropoda; class Insecta; order Coleoptera; family Chrysomelidae; genus Lochmaea; species Lochmaea crataegi. Next base: position 32,442,077 of record OX387422.1, on the reverse strand, counting down.
TTTAACAATTATTGACCATTTTTGAGCATTTTTGACAGGTTCTGATAATTATTGACCATTTTTGAGAATTTTTTAAAAATTTTGACCATTTTTCAAATTCTTTTAACAATTTTGACCATTTTTCAAATTCTTTTAACAATTATTGACCATTTTTGGCAATTTTTCAAAAACTTTGACCATTTTTCAAAAATTTTGACAATTTTTTACTATTATTTACCATTTTTTACAGTTTTTTATAATTATTGACCATTTTTTCAAAATTTTGACAATTTTTCGAAGATTTTGACCATTTTTCAAAAATTTTACAATTTTTGACTATTTTTTCAAATTTTAACAATTATTGACCAAATTTGACAGTTTTGACAATTTTTCAAAAATTTTGACCATTTTAGACAATTTTTGAGCATTTTTGACAGGTTCTGACAATTATTGACCATTTTTGACAATTTTTAACAATTATTGACCATTTTGACAGTTTTTTATAATTATTGACCATTTTTTCAAAATTTTGACAATTTTTGACCATTTTTGACAATTTTTCGAAAATTTTAACAATTTTTTGAAAATTTTTGACCATCTTTTCAAATTTTAACAATTATTGATCAATTTTGACAATTTTTCAAAAATTTTTACCATTTTTCCAAATTTTAACAATTATTGACCATTTTTGCCAATTTTTGAGCATTTTTGACAGGTTCTGACAATTATTGACGACCATTTTGACAACTTTTCAAAAATTTTGGCCATTTTTCAAAAATTTTGACAATTTACAATTATTGACCATTTTTGACATTTTTCTATAATTATTGACAATTTTTTCAGAATTTTAACAATTTTCGACAATTTTTCAAAATTTTAACATTTATTGTCCTTTTTTGACAGTTTCTGACAATTATTGACCATTTTTGACAACTTTCAAAAATTTTGACAGTTTTTGATCATTTTTCAAAATTTTAACAATTATTGACTATTTTTGACCATTTTTTTAAATATTTGACAATTTTTGACAGATTCTGACAATTAATGACTATTTTTGATAATTTTTCCAAATCTTTGACAATTATTGACCATTTTTGACAGTCTTTTATAATTATTGACCATTTTTTCAAAATTTTGACAGTTTTTGACAATTTTTGACAATTGTTAACCATTTTTCCAAATTTTTGACAATTTCTGAAAATATTTGGCAATTATTAACCATTTTTTCAAAACTTCGACAGTTTTTGACAATTATTGACCATTTTTCCAAATTTTTGACAATTTCTGACCATATTTCAAAATTTTTGACAATTTTTCAAAATTTTTAACATATTTTCTAATATAATCTGACAGTTTTGTGACAACTAAGTAGGTATTTAAAGATGACAGTAGCCTACTAAGTTTATGTCCATTTTATTTGATTCTCCATATAAATATATGTGGCGTGGGCAAAGTGCCGTGAGAAATAATATTTCTCACAGTATGAGCAATATTTGGTTTTGAAATCAAGTAAGGTATGAGAAATACGTCACTTTTCATAGCAGTTGTAGAAAAAATACTTATTTAAACTAATTTTAGCTTATGTGGTTTGATTTTTCATTTCCGAGTCCATTTGTGTATTGGATTTCTATTATAATTCTAGAAAATTCTATATAGCCACTGCTCTGGCAATGGTTCTTTGCGGTACTCCTACTTTTCTCCTTTTTGAGCCTCTAATTTTATTAATGTTATAAATGAAACTAACTGTTTCTAATTAATTCCACTATTTAATGAAAAAATTATGATAATTTTTTCATTAAATAGTGGAATTAATTAGAAACAGTTAGTTCCATTTATAACATTAATATGAGTAGATTCCACAAAGTAAGGGTCCAAACAGTAAATTCTCTAATTTTGTATTAATCTTCTTCTGCTAGAAAACAATAATTTCCAATATTGTAAATTATAGTTATTTAACCATTTATATTATAATTCCTAGACTATCACGGAGTCTACACATCCACATCAGAGTTTCTGATAGAGAGAGAGGGAAAGAGAGGGAGAGATAGAGAGAGATGATATCGGCACCCTCTACGCTACGATATAAAGTAAAAGCAGCTTGCATTCCTGTTTGCATCGCCATCGCCCGAAGAAAAGGGATTGAAACTGCTTAAAGATGGGATGGTATTTGTCAATCTTGACGGATTATTGGAACAGCAAAATAACATTATTACCAAAATTTATATGCGTTCTTCCGTCACTGAAATTGATTTCGCTACGCAAAACAAATCACTAGATGTGCATACATTAATAATAATATGGGTTTAATGTCGTACATTTATATTATCTTTTCTATTTTAAGCAAACATCTTGTCGTTTTGAGATGTAATACAAAAATGTAATACGCTATTAATACCTACTGAATTTTATAAAATTGAGTACAGTAATAAATTAAATTCAGCGTTTTAAGTTATTTGGGAATTTTTGAATCGATTGCGAGAAGTGTTTAGTGTTCGACATACAGGTTGGTTGAAAAGCTTGGGCAATCCCATTTATAGGTCACAAACAGAACTAAAATTTTGCTACGAGGGTAGTCTTTTAAGTGTTGCAAATAACAAAGTTGGTGCATGTCAACAAATCAGAAATTCAAAATTAACTGTTATGTTTAGTTAACTTAAACGCCAAAGTTTCAAACAGCTTCGTTTAAAGTTGTACCTAAACTGAATTTTTAAAGTTGATGAGTCGAAAAATGGAATTAAACAGAAAATTTTCGCGCAATAATTTTTTACAATTTTCAAATACAGTTCTCTCAACAAGAATGCCTTGCCGAGCTGGTTTCTGTTTTCGTCAATGAAGCACCATATCAGTCGACAATTTCAAGTTGGTATGGAGAATTTAAACGTGGACGGATTAATCTTAGCGTACATCCAAGACCAGGTCCACCAACAACGTCGGAAAACGTCGATGCTGCACGTAGGCTGATCCGTCATGTCACATATCGTGAAATTGGAGCATCATTGGGCATTTCAAAGACCACAATTCAAAAAATCTTACATGAAGAATTATCTGTAAAAAAATAGTTTCTCATTGGATACCGCATCTATTGACTGAAGAACATTAAGCAATTAGAGTCAATTGGTGTCAAAAAACTCTAAACCGGTTTAACGCAGGAAACTCAAAATTTATATACAGTATTGTCAGTGGTCTTATGAACACGAAAATAAACGTCAGTCGGTTGTTTGGGTGTTCCAAGATGAACCAAAACCGACGAAATTTAACCGTTCCCGAAGTGTCTAAAAAAGGGGTTATATAGCAACAATTCCTCTGCAAGATCAAAGAACTGTTACTGCTGATTGGTACATATCGATTTGTTTGCCGGAAGAAATTGCAGAGTTTCGAAAAACCGACCCCCAATGACGTCCACCAAGACAATGCGAGCTCAAAAAAAATTGAGTTTTTAAAGTAAGTAAACATCGAATTGCTAGACAATTCTCCATATAGTTACACAATTATTCCAAAAATTAAGAATTAACTGTGTGGTCAAAGGTTCCAGTCCCCACAAGATGCAGTCAACGCCTTCAAAAACTCATTTTTGAATGTACCGAGTGGAATAACTGCTTCCAGAATTGGTTCCAAAGGATACAAAAATGCATTTCTCTTCGTGGAGAATACTTTGAGAAACAATAGTGTTTAAAAGTTATCTACTGCTTTTTTCTAGTTCTACAATGAAATGTTTCATTTGTCATAGTAATATATTTCAAATTTCATTCTAAACTGGTAATTCATTTTTTATTTACAAGCTATTTGAAGTTGGTGTCAGTGGAAACAATTTAAGATTATCCAGTAATTGAATACCTTGAATACAGATATGGTAAATGTGAATTTAATCTACAATTTTACATTTATAGCTGTCGTACAAAACACAGTGGGTATGGGTATGTGGGTGTGTGTGTGAAAGTGTTTCTGATGATATATTGAGTGATAGTGATTAAACTTGTTACTGAAACATTAAAAGACGATGATGCGTATAAAAATATTGCTAAATGACTAATGCTTCGAAGTAGTTGGATAAAAAAATCTATGTATCGGAAGTACACTGTTTTTCGTATGTCTAAAATTTGAAAAATGTTAAAAATAACATAGTCAGACGCGGAAATGGAAAGAACATTGTAAAATGCATAGTCAGGTTAATTATTTATTCCGTTAGCGCTGGTTTTTCTATAAACTCAATGCACGTTGAAAATTGACTGGGTATATTTATAATCGTACTGCGATGATAACTACTCGAATATTTGACACTGGCGGACGATATCACCAAACCTCGTTTTGGTCATAAAATTATTTCCGTTAAAAAGAATCGATTTGTGGGAAGCATTCGTATATACCAGAAATTCCATTGTGTGTTCCATCTTCATAAGCGACTGGAATTATTTATTAATTTTCTTGTAAGTGTAGTTCTGTCTATGTAACGGTTGAATTTGTCACTACGTCTATTGTATATATTAAGTATTTGTAGATAGTAATTACCTGACCGATATTGTCTCTATGTTTCTAATATCATTTGATCACTACGAAAGTACTTCAGTAGTTATATAATTTCTGTCAGCCCAGAGTTTTAGGGACTACTCTGCCATCATCCTTCCGGTGAAGTGGTGCAGGCTGTAACCATACCTGTCTTCACATCTTGACAACAATTTTATATTTTGTCGCTAGGTAAGGTAAATAATGAAACTAGCGCCTACTTGGTAAATGTCCGTATAGATATATTCATGTTAGTTGTTTCTTTTTGTTTGTTATATTATAATTCATAATTGAGGGTAGTAAGGGGTTTTCTCTCTTGTGGATTTTACTTTAGTTTTTAGTTACCGTGGGACTACTGATATTTTGTTTCTGGCTTTGATTATATCACCTTTGGGTTGTAGCCACAGTAGTCCAAATACTTTGTCCGCTTCAGCTTGATAAACGCTAAAGTTTATTAGGGTTCAGTTATAAATTATTACTGACTCCTTGACTTGAAGTCTAAAACATTTAAAGTAGTAATTAGGTTTCATAAAACTTACTGATCTATAAAGACATACTTTACTTTTGAGTTAAAGGTATATTTTCTTCATTTATCTACCATATTTTGGTTTAAGCAAATACATACTAGTTAGAAATCTTCTATGTAAGATGGCATTCGAATATTTTCTGAACATCTACTTATAATCTATATTAGCTGTTATCGCCTTGTGTTTTGTATGTTGAATCCGAGTGTTTGATCTTGCTTTGTTTACTTTGACAGGAGGGTATTGTGGTACTATCTATTGCTCAAATTTATTTGAATAATTTATAATATATACTTTATTTTTCTGTCCAATGTTTACTAGTGATTATTTGTTGGATGACAATGACAATTGGCGTTGACAGTCGTGTCTTGGATAAAAGCGTTCGTTCGTCATGCCGCTGAGTGTAGTCGTACTGGATGTTAGGCGATGCTCTGTGACTTAGAGTCCACAGACAACTAAGTTTGTCGCGCTGATGCTGTCGGTATAGGTAGAGCGTTTGCTCTGTGACTTTAAGAGTCCACAGACAACTTAGTTTGTCGCGCCGATGTCAGCATAGATAGAGCAATGCTCTGTGACTTTAAGAGTCCACAGACAACTGTTTGTCGCGCTGATGTTGTCGGTATAGGTAGAGCGTTTGCTCTGTGACTTTAAGAGTCCACAGACAACTTAGTTTGTCGCGCCGATGTCAGCATAGATAGAGCAATGCTCTGTGACTTTAAGAGTCCACAGACAACTTAGTTTGTCGCGCCGATGTTGTCGGCAGAGATAGAGCGTTTGCTCTGTGACTTTATGAGTCCAAAGACAAATGTTGTCGCTCCGTTTTACGGAATTGTTAGAGCGTTTATTCGATGCTACTCAGGAGTGTAGGCTGTTTTACTCGCGAATGCATATTGACTTACATAGAGGGAAGTGTAGCACTTCATGACTTGATCTGCGCGGAACACGCTCGGTGTAGTGAGCAGTGTAGTTCGGATGTATGTTTCGGGTAGGTTTCTTTATGGTAGTATTCTGTATTGACGTTGAGGAAGTGTCAGTCACCCTTCTTTCCGGTGTGTGCTCCTACTTGTGAGTTGGTTTCCAAAAGTGCATGGAACTTGAATCTGAATTTTATTAATGACTGGGTAGTCATCTCCTGCTGGGATTTATAGGTTCTCGTTCTGAATGAGTTGTGGAATATACGGCTAGTATTTTGGTTCTACGGGAGTTCGTATTGTTGAAGAATTCCGTCCTGTTCTGGAAGCCGTTTTCACAAACCCTTATAGGGGATATATTGCACTAAAACGATTGAAATCGCCAACGTGAAGTTTTGAAATTGAAGGTGTGCCACATGCTGTTGTTGGTTCGTTATTTGTTGGTAGCCGTCCAGTAAAAGGAAAATTTTGAGTATTGGACCCTTTTTGGAAAAGGGTTCACCTTTGGGGCCAGATTATACACACTTCACTTGTGGGGCCAGATACACAGTTCACCTGTGGGGCCAGATACACACTTCGGGATGTTTGGAGTTTACCTGGTAGATCGATGGTGATGTCTTCTGCAGTTTGCTGCTACTTTTCAACAACTTCTTGAAGAAGACCACATTGAGGGTAACCTGGTATCGGGGGTTTATCTGAGTTATTTACTTATTTTTATTTTAGGCTTTACGCCAACATGTATATACATTATCTAGGTAGTTCCTACTGATTTATTCTATTATGCAATTGTAATGGTGGAAATTAATATTTTGCGGTAAATTTTCACAATCTAATTTTCATAATTTTATCCACTTGCGCATGCGTCTCTGCCTTGGTACCAACGCCTTGACTACGGTGTCGCCTTATATGGAATTGTTTTTTTATAAACTTTACACTACTTTTCAGGTAACATATAATTGAAAGTTTGTATTTAATCTGTATTGGTACACTCGAACAGCCATATTAATTTCCCACTACGTAAGGTCAATTAACTGGGATATGTTGGAATTTAATTGTTAATCATTTGGTTTTTTTATTATGTGTAACAGAGGTTCTCACTATTTTCTTTAAGTGGGGGGGCATTTACTAGGGTTCACATTAGCTATTAATTGTAAAATATCCCTTAAGTATATTAGGTATTTTATTTTAGTTATTATAAGGAACATAAGCTGAGGTTTGCCATTTATTTTCATCCCTTGTTTTACTGGGTTATCAGGGGAAATTCGTCGTGCTAGGCCAAAGTGGAAAACTCAGTTGGCGCCCACACAAGTTGTCTACTATTTTGTCCGGAAGATCAATAAGAGGGATCCACCCCTACCTCCGTTCTGAGCGACGTCGAAGGCCTAAGGTTGTCACCGGAGCAACCGAAACTTATGTAACCAAATAGACAAATTAATTCACAATCTTGCACTTTTTTTTTAATTAATTAAATTTTATGACTTTATTCTTATTTGGGCTTGGGCTCAATTTTTAAGGTTACATCTATAAACGTTATTACGTGAATTGAAAGTTGCCGTTCCACTTTGACGTAGTTTCAATGATGTAGAGCATAGTTCTGTGCGAGGGTGTGAAGAAAAGAGTACGGTAGTAGCAGAGACGTAATAGTTAAAAAACGTTCTAGCGAAAAGAAATGAACGAAGGAGAAGTGGAATAACGGACAAAAGTAGCGACTAACGATTTCTAAGACTAATATATCATTTCAATTCTCAGCTTATTCGTTTATTTTAGTAACTCCCTAGATACAGAATGAACCAAAAAATCTAGTAGAAATTACTGAAATTTTATTTTATTTCATGCAGACGTAGTTTTTATTTTTGTTCTGTTACATTCGAGTCCGTTATTGTAGTGAAAAAGGACTATTTTTATTTTCAGATTTACATTTTGTTGGTCCGTCTTGTATAAATAGAAATCACTGTGGTATAATCCGCAATCGTAGTGCAGTACGCCTGCAGATGGTCGCTAATTCCGAGACAGACTATAACTGGCCTTTCTCCCCATTAACACTGAATTTTCCACCGCTGTTTAATCTCGAGCTATACATTTCGAAGGGCAAAATGAGGCACCGAACATTCCACAAAAGTATTTTAAAGTGGAATGGAAGTAAGTGAGAATTGTCAAAAGTAATTGAGTCACATAAACATGAAAGTGAAATAGTAAAATAAGGAAGAAGAGTGTAACAATCACAAGACCCTTTTCAGCGATTCACAGCCGCTAAACAAGGAATGTTAAATTTCACCGATACAGAACAAAACCTTTAAAGTTAAACAGTTATTTAATTTCCCTCAAACTTGATATTTCAAAGTTTCTTTGAGTTTGAATTATTAGAAAGTTCTTTAATTTGCTAAACAACAGTTTCTAGAGCATTTTTGAAGTATTTATTTTGAACCGTAATATACTTCCGAGACCAAACAACATACATAAAGTGAATTTCGAAAGCAACCTTTTGAAATTGTTTGACGTTTGATTTAAGTTTAATTGACTCACAATATACCCTTTGCGTATGTTTCGATGTCAATTACATATAAAAATTCTTCTACTCCTGTTTTATAATATACTTATTAAAAGACTAAAATCTGTATCATAATGATATTCATTATGATACAAATTTTCATTATGATACAGATTTTTAAACCAATAGGAATGCGACATTCGCACAATATTTAATATAGCCATGGATACCTGGTTGACATTTCTGAAATTAATTATATTAGGTGACACTTAATTTGACAGCTGTCAAATAATTTTGATTTTCAAAAGTAACTATATATGATAATTATTATTTAAATAATTCTCATTAATCGGAGTAGAAAAAATATTGTATGCAACTTTCATGTAATGGCCATTAATACACTACTACATATACTAAACTCGCCTGCGGCTCGTTTCGTATCCTACAACATGCTCGTGTCTTAATGGCTATCATTACATGATCGTTGCATAAAATACTATATTGGGTTTGTAGATTGAAGATTACATGGTGGTCGATTGGCCCGGTTGATATTACTACACAGCGATCTAAAAGATCTTTTGTGTACCTATACCATACATCTATATTTCCGTCCAAAAGATCTAGGCTTCTGAGAAAGTTTATTTTCCGTTTTAGAGGTAGGTCTGTAACCTGATCAGACTCTAAGTAGACTTGTTCCAGGTATTTAAGGCGTTGACGGACAATTACCCTGCAATTGCATATAATTTGTTCCGCCGTCTCATTAGCATCATCGCAGAATCTGCATGTTCCACTGTCCACTTACAGAGATGGTATCTAGGTGAGCAGAGTCCAGTGAAAGTTCCTTGATTACTCTGAGAACAGATTTTCAAGAGCAATTTCGCTTAGTAAACAGAAGGTCGTAATAAGCTGTTTGCCTGCTTTGGCCTGGAGTATTTTTCCACTAGGCTGCATCAAGTTCCTTTTCCCATTTTCGGACTTCTTTCACTATGTGGCTTAAAATTTATTAGGCTTACAGAAATGTTAAAATTGGAAAGTTAAAAGTTTCACAATTTCAGATCACAATGAAGTGAAAAAATTCTCGAAGCAATTTGGTATTACCTTGAACTCTTCCACCGATGCGGTCTTTATTTCCTTAATCGTGCTAAACCTCCGTACTTTCATGGATATTTTCAGTTTTGGGATCAGGAAAAATTTGCTGGATATATGGTGACTGAGGCATAATTAAGGTGTTATTTTTGGCACAAAAATCAAGAAGATAATAATTTGCGTGAGCAGGTGGAGCATGGTGGTGCAAAAGCTATAGCTTTAAGATAATATCGACCGTACAACCTTCAAGCAAGATCTCATTATGAACCACGCTATTGTAATCGAAAAATAAAACAGTTAGCAAAACCTTCACAGTGGCCCGAATTTGGCGTGCTTTTTTGGTCTTGGCTTTTCTGGATGCTGCCATTGGGATGATTGGACTTTGGTTTCGACGACATAACCACGTAGTACCTATGTTTTGTCATCAGTTTTAATTCTTTTGAGCAAATATGGATCGTTCTTGATGTAATTCAAAAGCAATTTAGCAACTTCGGAACAAACATCACTGACACATGTTTCATGCCCAAAAAATCCGAAAAAATTGCATGGCATGAGCCAACCCATATGGCGACATCCTTAGTAACTTCTCTAATGTTGATTCGACAACAATTTTTTTCACTACCTTAACGTTTTCATCGACAATTGACGTGCTGGGACGTCCAAGGAGAGCATCGTCACTAACTTCTTCTTGGTCTTGCGAAAAGCTAACCTCTTATAAACATTTTTTGGCTCCTAGTGGAGTCACCAAACGTGACAGTCACCATTTCAAACAAGTTTTTTGTATCGCCAAGCACACCAAAACAAATATAAACTATATCTGTTGTAACGGTTTCAATTCAACATTGGGTATAGGAGAGATCTTTTAACTTTGACAATATATATTGCTCTAATACCATTTACTAAAATAATTAATAGTTAATAATCAATAGTTCAACATCATTACCCAAACTTTATTTGGTTATGTTTACATTTTCTGACAATGAATCTTTGATAAATTCTCAAGAGGCCTTCGACCTATTAAGTCAAGTTCAATGAACTATACAGCTACTTGTTACATTAACCTTTGACCTGCTCACCTGTTGCTAAGTGTAAATAAATAGAAGAAGACCAACCTTGACCTTGTGAGGCTTGGACTGGTCCATAATCCTCCATTCTTGTGCTGGTGCTTTTCAAGAGGTCACCTGAATTGTGCTCTTTCGAAGTTATTTTGGATTTAGCCCACACAATCGTAATCTGTTAGAAAAATTTTGTGATACCTTAAGTGGTTATTTAAACGCATCTCCTAACAGGGAAAAGGATATTACTTTGAGGTCACCTTCCATCCATGGTAAGTGCCCACTCTTCTCTCTTATTTTCCTAGGCATCATGGGAGTTTCGTATTTCAGATCTCTTATTCGTCGTCTTATTCATCGTCTTAGACATCATCTTGTTCACCGTCTTATTCATCATCTTATTCAGTACATCGTCTTATACACCTTCTCATTAGTAGTCTTCGATACCATCTTCACAGTCGTTTCCACTGACGGCTTGAGACGTCTCTTCTTAGATCTATTCCTACTCTGTAACAAATCCGTGTAAGTTACGCAAAAGAAATACGAGTGGCAGAAAACTTACCAGTAGAGGACCAGCCCCTTCGTCCAGCTCCTGCGACATATTGGAAACACACCACCTGATACATTCCAAGTAAGATCGTTTATAGTACTGTGCCTGCTGCTTGTAGGTGTCTCAGATAGGTTGTCAACAACTCTATCAGGGTTTACTGTTATACTTCATTGCACCATTCGTTAGGAAGTTGAACCTACATAAATATAACCTATTGTGACAACTGCTCATAGATATTTCCTAGTTAATAATTGAAATACTAACCCCTCAGTGTAATCCAAAAGTATACTCTTGTATACTCTCATTTTAACCATCATATTACTTTTAAACATAATCATTTTATATTTTATTTTTGTATTAGGTTAGTTTAATCTTTAACAACGTGCTTTCGATTGTCACTTGACAGCGTCAGCTGAAAGTAGGTCAACGGCGTGAGCCACCTTCTATTAGACCTACTCTACACCTAGAAAACTGTAGGACATAAAACTGAGTGACTATCAATGATTTAGTAAACGTAAAATAATTTAGTGAAACCGTTAAATAATTGTCTTTTATTTTACCTCGACCCCTCTCCGTTGAGAAACCGGCAATCGTTATATATTTTTTAAGAAAACCCCCCCTTTTTTGTGACCTCAACTCCAGTAAAGGGAGAAAAAGGGGGTGACACTGTCCAAAACAAACTGAAATTGCAAAATTGTTGATGGTATCAACAAATGTTGGGGATATGTAAAACAACAAAACAAAAAATCTTCAATGTTGTTTTAGTAATTTTGGGTTTTGAAATTATTTTTGTGACATTACCTAAAATTTCGTTACTATGAAAATTTTCGTTGTAACGGCGACGCCCTTAATACGAACGGAGTTTGTAATGCCTCTGAAACAGAGCATTTCTAGCCCTATATAGACGCTCGTCCTTAAATCAGTCTGATTGCAAAATGCGCTCACTCCACTCGTCGTTTCTTGGGCCCCAGCCCGGCCTGTTACTTTTATAACTACTTACCAAGACAATGTAATTAAATGGCATCCATTTGTAATTTCGGAGCGGCGTGCAGGGAATGTAAACAGCTGAAACATGGAGAAGGTGTGACTGCGCGATCCCGCTACATACCCATCGGTACGCTGCTAATAAAAACAAGCAGCTGCACTGTCAATACTTGCACCACTGAAGAATAATTAGCAGCAATAGCCAGTGATATTTGCATGTTAGGGGTGATGGCGAATGCCGAAGGGGCCGAAAGGCCGTTGGGCGATAGACGGCAGCATCTGTGGGTTCTATCGAATTTTAAATGATTTGCAACTATGTTTGATTTCACTTTTTATAAAAATGTTGATGACATAAATTAAATTTAAATCGATACTTGATATTTAACGAAACGAACTTTTCTACTGATCCTCGTATATGATATATTGCGTTAGTATAAATATATTAATGGTGTGTGATAAAATATTAGGGTAATATAGAGAAAGAACAAGTTTATAATTTCAGTAATTGCTCTTTTATAACGTAGAGCTATTATTCAAAGTGTCGTAATGTCGTGTACACGGTAAATGGGGTTTAAAAGCAATCATCGCACACCAGATAGCTAAACCAGGCAGCCGGCCAGCGTCCGGACCAAACCAACAAGCAACACTTGACTCAACAGTGGTCGTCAGAACATCAGGGGCAAAACCGGCAGAGTGCCATCAGTCGCAGTTCCCGCTATGCACATGTAATTGACCTTGTGCTTATAAATGACCGAACAGAAGCTGTCAACGCCAATAATGTGTACTATCAGAAAGTCTACGCGCGGTTTCTACTCGTCGCCAATAAACTATGAGAGTTTGTATTCAAAAAAGCCTTCATTAACACTCGGAAAATGATCGCATCGCTGTTAGTGACAGCCTGCCGAATTTGCAGCCGCCGCCGCCGCCATCGCCACCACCGTCGCCTTTCTCATCATATATGTCGCTCTTTCGGTCAATCATTATATCATCAGTGCCCCCGACGTCCCTCCCTAGGCACAACATTGGTTAACTGGCCACAACACCAGTCAACATCGGAAAACCTTGATAAATGTCCGGAATTAATATCACTGATGATTAATGAATCAGGAACTAACTGCAGTTATAGATTATCACAGGCATGACCTATTCACATTTTCAACTGGTACTTTAGCTGGAACATCGATCAGGATACCGATATACGAGATACACGACAGTACACTGAGAAATGAAACCACACTTAAATAATAGGCATGATGACTGATTCTGAAAAACTGCTCCGCGATGTTTGCACGCATAAGCTTTATCAAAAAAAAGTTGTTTCTTTAAAAAATAAGGGTTTCGAAGGAGAAAATTACGTTGTTAATAGTAATTATGCGCCAAGGTAGAAAAGTGAGTTATTATTGTCGAGGTCCATTGAAGACCGAGAAGCGAAGCTTCGAGGTCTTAAATGGATCCGAGACATTAATACACTTTTCTACCGTGGCTCATATAGCATTTTTACCACTACTGGTATTTTATTTTTTTTAATATTAGTTTTTAAAACTAATAAAAATCGAATATGAATTTCAAAATTTTCTTAAAAATCAAATCATTCATGCTTCTGTCAAATGTAAAATAGGTGGGGTTTTAGGAGTGAATATGCGCATTTCGATTACCGGCCAAAAAATAAAATTCTTATGTATTCTAAGTTACATGGTTTACAATTGCGAAGTAATATTTATTCATATTTTATAAAAATACTAAAATATAACCACAAAAATATTACTCAGAATGACATTTGTTTGAGTTTGACGTTTGATAAATGTCCCTCGTTTGACAGTTTGAGAGTTCGGTAACAAATGATCCTTTTACTCTACGAGAAATCTGCTTCTGCTCCACTCCTATCATTCTCCATTTCGGAGTTAATTGCCGAACGGCCCTTTTTTGTATTTGCATAAGTTAACCTCACATTCTGTCAAATGGATTGAGATTTAGTTCTAATCAAGTAGGCTCTGTATTTTTCTACCTTGGTTAATAATGAACAACTTTACTACCTCAACAAAAGTCAATAAAGTTAGGTTTAGAGGCTAGTAGTGAAAAAAATACTATTCGTACTGTCTATGACATCCAACAGCTGTAAATACTTCAAATATTTCACAGTTTGCAAAGTAAGAGTTTATTTTGATTAATAATTTGAATCATTTTGTGTGATAGTAATGAATTATATAGCCAGTAAATATCATATAAACGATGCAAAGCCATCAAATACAATTGTAATGTAAAAATAAGTGATTTCTTAAGAATCTCTGTAATCTTTATAATCATTTCATATCATTATTTAAGTTATTCTTAGTGAAGTCATCATGCCTATTCTTTGTATTACTCTAAAACAAGTATCTCGATTAATTATGTGGTTCCGGAATATAATAGTCAACGATATCATGTGTTGAAAGAGAAAATATTTGATTGTTTGAATGTTAGTTTGTAATGGATAACCTCAAAAACTACACACATAACTATCTACATTATCACTGAGTAATATTGTTGCGAGGTCACCAACTCAAAGCCGGCCCTGTCCCTCGCGTGTAAATTTTGGTGGCTGCGCCGGAATTCTCTCCCTGCGTTAGAAAGTACTCGAACATTCTGGAATAAGGTTTTGTTTGTGCAGAGAACGAGCGCCGAAGGCACTAGAGTTTTCCAGAACCGATAAGGACTATATATACGCGGTTTTTGAGTACAGTACAGTTAGTTCGGAAGAATTAGTAAATTAAATAGTGCAGATAAATACGGTAATATCCAAGTGGTGAAAATAAATTAGAATTAATATACCGAGTGAAAATAAATTAGTAGACATTGAGTATAGTGTGTATATAAATTAAGTTTAATACAGTGTGTGTGTTTCTTTAAATAAATAGATAGTAATTAGCCATAGTGTGTATAATTTCATCCCACCGGTAAAAACTATTTAAATAAATAACAAAAACATTACATTGGTGTCAGAAGTGGGATAAAGTAAATAAATAATTACGTAAAAATGGCTAAGAGACTAAGTGACCTGAAAGTGACGGAACTGAAAGCGGAATTGGAAAATCGTGAGCTGGAAACGTCCGGAAAGAAGATTGAGTTAGTCGAAAGATTGAAAATAGCAATGGAAGATGACGGCTTCAATCCGGAAACATTTTTATTTAACGACGAGGCTTCCACCTTAATCTCGTCAATTTCCGCTATGGACGAGAAGATTTCCGCTAACATTTCTGCTATGGACGAGAAGATTTCTACTATGAAGGACGATATTTCTGCTAATATGGACGAGAAGATTTCTACCATGAAAAACGAGATTTCTACTATGAAGAACGATATTTCTGCCGATATCTTATCAATGAAAAATGACATTGCCGCTGAAGTCAAAAATAACATTTCGCCTTTACAAACAGATATTGAGAAAATGGAGAATAATATCACAACTATGGACGAGAAAATGGAGAATAAGATCACAACTATGGACGAGAAAATGGAGAATACGATAACAACAATGTACGAGAAAATCCAGGAGTTAGAGAGAAAAATGGTAGATTTAAGAACACAAGGCACGCCAACAGAAGAAAAAGAAATCGAACAAATAAGACCAAGCCAGAAGCACACCCCAAGACAGAAGATATTGGCATTTTTTCCCGAGTCAAGGCCCCAACGTTCGACGGAAAGATGTCGTGGACCAATTATGTTGAACAGTTTGAAGCAGCCGCTAGAGCGAATAATTGGTCCGATGAGGAGAAGGCAGTAAACTTAACCATCGCGCTTCGGGGAGATGCCTTAGATGTGCTTCAGACGATACCCCTTGAAGAAACGGATGACTTCGAGCAGCTGAAAGAGATGTTGTACATGCGATATGGTCACAAACATCTAGAATGCTTGTACCAATCCCAGCTGAAGAACCGAAGACAGCTACATGACGAAACTCTTCAAGAGTATGAAGTGGATATCGCCCGACTAGTTCGATTTCTTTATCCATCAGTACCGGAGAACATGATGGAATGTCTGAGCATCCAAGCCTTTATTGATGGCTTGCGTGACTCTGATATGCAGAGGATGCTTTGTTGGGCGCATCCCAAAACATTGGTCGCTGCATTGACTGCTGCTCTTGAATATGAAGCAGCCACAAAGGTTTCGGAATATGACAAAGTTAGGACCATTCAAGGAGAAGGTGGCGAAGGTAGACTTGACCAGAACGTCAACTTGATAAAAAGGATAGTAGACAAGAAGCCGAAGAAGATTAGATGTTGGAATTGTGGCGAACTAGAGCATGTACGCAGTTCGTGTAGGCGCCCTAGGAGTCCAGCAACCCAAGTACCACCGACCAAGAATCGTCCCGAAGACCCTCTCATCGAACATCGGGCTGGCGTGATTCACCGAAATGCCGAATCCCTGTGTAGACGGCCGCGCCCTGCAAACTGTTCCCACTGTAACAAGGCGGAATGTAAAGAAGCTACTGTTTCAAGAACTACAGTAGTCAATGAATAATGGTCACCCACCAGGATCAGAGAAGATCAGGAGAATGATCCTCACCTGAAGATGATCCGGCAATGGAAGGAAGAAAATCGGCGACCCACCTGGCAAGAAGTGTCAAGATTTTCACCGACACTCAAGACATATTGGGCTCAATGGGACTCCCTTGTCTTGGAAGAAGGCCTGTTGAAACGAATTCTTGAAAATGATGATGGTTATGAGAATAGAAGGCAGTTAGTCATCCCGAGAACGAGAGTAGCTGATGTACTGAGGAAGTTACACGACAGTCCATCAGGAGGTCATCTGGGAGTGAAGAAAACCCTTCAGCGAATCCGTGAAAGGTTTTATTGGATGAACAGCTCCGACGATGTGAAGGATTGGTGTAAGAAGTGTACGACTTGTGCTACGAGTAATGGACCACATCGCAAGAGAAAGGCACCCATGAAGCAGTTTAATGTTGGAAGCCCATTCGAAAGGATTGCTTTAGTCATCGCTGGACCATTTCCGACGACAGAAAATGGTGGTAAATACATCCTGATTGTGATGGATTATTTCACAAAGTGGGTAGAAGTTTACGCGATCCCGAATCAAGAAGCCACAACTGTCGCGGATGTATTGGTGAAGGAATTCATCTGCCGATATGGAGTGCCCTTGGAAGTTCACAGCGATCAAGGAAGGAATTTCGAAAGCCGATTTAAACATCCAGTCCCGGCTACACAGAAGTTCCAGGAGGAACTTCCTATTAAGGAGGGGGCAATGTTGCGAGGTCACCAACTCAAAGCCGGCCCTGTGCCTCTAGTGTGAATTTTGGTGGCTGCGCCGGTATTCTCTCTCTGCGTTAGAAAGTACTCGAACATTCTGGAATAAGGTTTTACGAGCGCCGAAGGCACTAGAGTTTTCCAGAACTATATATACGCGGCTTTTGAGTACAGTACAGTTAGTTCGGAAGAATTAGTGAATTAAATAGTGCAGATAAATAGGGTAATATCCAAGTGGTGAAAATAAATTAGAACTAATATACCGAGTGTAAATAAATTAGTAGACATTGAATATAGTGTGTATATAAATTAAGTTTAATACAGTGTGTGTGTTTCTTTAAATAAATAGATAGTGTGTATAATTTTATCCCACCGGTAAAAACTATTTAAATAAATAACAAAAACATTACAATATGTTCAAAAAATGAACAAAGTATAAAAAACTTACCTATAAAAATCATTATTTGG
The DNA here is from genome assembly GCA_947563755.1 of Lochmaea crataegi. Classification (NCBI taxonomy): domain Eukaryota; kingdom Metazoa; phylum Arthropoda; class Insecta; order Coleoptera; family Chrysomelidae; genus Lochmaea; species Lochmaea crataegi. The sequence continues at coordinate 32,424,295 of OX387422.1, read as the reverse complement.
TGTGCGCTAAGATATCTATTTATGATACATGAAATAATGTACTATATGTTTATAGTTCTCATCATTACCCACAAAAAAGTCTACGAGTCTATAGGTCAAACTACTATAGTTATGTCGAAGACTATTTATAAGTTATATTTGTGTGTCCAATTTGGTTTCGGTTGATAACAGTTTGGTCTTTCCTTCTGTTCGGTATCATGGACTAAAGGTTTAATATCCTTATTTTCATTCCACAGAGTTTGCCATTCTTCTTTAATATAGTTTTTTATTGTAATTTTGCGGTCACTATTCGGATATTTGTGGATCATTTGAATTGTATTATCGGTGGTAGCTGATAGTGTTGTTGAATCTGCGAATTCGTTTCCCTTGATTCCCACGTGTGACGGTACCCACATAAATCTAACATGTTTTCTTTTAAACTGTAGATTTGAAATTTCTTCTATTATTTTTTGTAAAATGGTATGTAGTGGATATAATTGTTTAATACCATGTAAAGCAATTACTGAGTCTGTAATAATTATTTTCTGGATGTAAGCTGCACATTTTTAAAGCTTCCAAAATCGCTATGGTTTCTCCAGTAAATATGGAGCAGTGTTGAGGGATACGTATTGCAAATTTCTTATGCTGCAGCCCTTCATCAGTTTTCGAAGCATCAGAAAAAATAAGATTGTGACAAGGGTACTTATCGATAATTTCTTCATATTTGTTGAGGAATATATGGTGATTGATAGATGATTTAGGATATTAGGTGAGGGATGTGTCAGTATGTTAACAGACCAAGGTGGGCAGTTCATACAGGTGATAATACAAGTGATAAGTTGAACTGTTCGATATTTAGGTCACTGCGTAACAGTATCTCTCTATAAGGAAGTGCTTTTATGGGTTTGTTATTGAACATCTCTCTAGGTATGGTGTCAGTAAATATCGCAGGAAAAACTGGATGTTTATGGTTTGAGGATATTTTGGCGGCGTAGTTTAGTGATAGGTGTTTTCGGCGTAGTTTTAAGGGTGGTTCTCCAGTGATAGCCTGTAAGCTGGTTATGCGACTGGATCTAAACGCTCCTACTTTCAATCTTGAAGAAGATGATTGTATAGTGTAGAGTGACTTTAACAGTGTTTTGTTTGCTGTGTCATAGCACATGCTGCCGTAGTCCAATTTGCTTCGTATTAGGGACCTGTATAGGGTTAGCAGAACGTTTTGTTTCAAGAATATCTGATTTCCACTTCAGTGAATAGTCAAAGGTCAAAACCAAAGAATTTATTTCATTAGCTTCTTTCAGTGGTTGTCTATTTAGAGTGAGGTGATTTTGTTGATATGTTTTTCTTTTTCTAAATACTATGTACCGAGTTTTTTCAGTAGATAATTGAAAACCAGTTGTTTGTGACCAGTTTTTCAGTGTATGTGAAAAATTTTGAAGTATTTGAGCACCCAGATCTATATTTTTTGTAGATGTCTACACAACCAGGTCATCTGCATATAGCTGTGCTTTAATGGGTAGTTTCAGGTTATCGGCCACGTTGTTTATGGTTATTAAAAATAGAGTAGGGCTCAGTATCGAGCCTTGTTGAGTACCATTCGGTAGAATTCTTTTAGTGGTTGTGAAGCCGTTTGCACTTACTTGAATCTCTCGTTGGTCAAGAAAATTTTTTATAAAGGCTAAAATATATCCTTGAATGTTCTCCATGTGGTATCAAAAGCTTTATTTATGTCAAATAAAACAGCTATCAGTTTTTGGTCATGTAAGAAGGCGTTATGTATGGTTGATTCAAGTAGCACAATATTGTCTGTGGTTGATCGGCCTTTTCTAAAGCCGTTTTGGATAGTACTCAGAAGATCTTCTTTTTCTAGGAACCAAGTGAGTCTATCTATGAAGTAGAAGTATATTGTTAAACAGATCTAAAAGGATTGCTTTTGATTTACAAGGAAGGTTTTCTAGGAGAGATGCAGGAATGTCGTCAGGTCCAGGTGCCAAATCTTTTTGGTTCAGTCCGAATTCCAATTCTTGGAAACTTATGGGTTCATTTAAGTAGCAATTTTTGTTATTAATTTCAATTTCTGTGAATTCCGTTGCCATTTTTTGGTTTAAAAATTCTGGAGTATAATTTGCATTGTTTGAATGAAATTCATAGGTGTCAGCTAGAACTTCAGATATTTTATTTTTATCAGAGATTAGTTTGTTGTCGAACTCAAATATATCTATGTCTTGAACAGCGTTTGTTCCTTTTAGAGTTCTTATCTTATGCCAAATTTTATCTAAAGAAGTAGATGAGTTTATGGAGGATATGTATACTTTCCAGCTCTCGTTTTTTGATTTATTAATGAGATACTTGTATTTGCCCTAAGGTTTTTAAATTTCAGAAGACTATCATTGGTGTTATGTTTTTTAAGCACGTTGAAGGCATGTTTACTAGCAGCCAAGGCTCAAGCTATATCGTTGTTCCACCAGGGTACTGGTTGTCTCTTACATGATTTTGTTTTTCCTATAGCACAATTTGCTTCTGTTAGAATTATGTTATTCAATAATTTTATGTTGGTGTTTATGTCGTTTACTATGAGAAAGTTTGTCGAGCTGTGTTTCTATGATCGGTAAAGTTCCCAGTCAGCTGTTTTTATTTTCCATGTTTGGGGAATAGGGAGGTGGTTGCTGTAATGTAGATATTGTAGAGTATCCCATGTTAATATCGGTGTTAGTGAGGTGCTACAGAAAGAAAGATCTATTGCGGACCATGTTGCATTAAATGAATTGAAACGAGTTGGTTTTCCAGAATTCAATAGAACTAAGTTTGAACCATATATGTTCTAGGAGATTTCCATATTTGTCTGTTTTTCGACTTCCCCAACTACTGTTATGGCAATTCATGTCTCCTACAATTAGATTTGGTTTATGATGCTATTTATTTCGGAAATACTTGTATCGTTTGTGTGAGGTATGTAAATGTTCCAAATGTTTATTTTTATATGGTGTAAAATAGAAAAAGAAATAGCTTTGAGATTTGTTTTAAGAGGGAACTGCTTTGATTTTTTGTCATTCCTGAAAAAAATAGCTGCACTTCCACTCGCATGCTGCGTACTTTTGTTCTTTAAAAATGGTTCATATTCTCTTAATGTTATGTTTTCTTGCTTGTAGGTATGTATGTATGTAAATTGGGGTGACATTCACTGAGACCTAAAAGATCTATTGTGCCCCATTTATTCTACTTATTTGCTTAGGAAAGTCTCAGAGACTAGTAGCTCCTTTAGTCCTATTTCCCGGAGGAATTTTAGGATATCCGCAGGATTTAACTTAGGTAAATGTCCCTCTTCTATCCAGTAATCTCCAAGGTGCTGTGCCCTAGGATTCTGAATTGCTGTGCAGTTCGCAAGTATGTGGATGGGGGTTTCTTCTGCCATGCCACAGAATCTACATTCTTCTTCCTTCACTATTTTGAGCTTTTTCAGGTGCCCATTCAGGCGACAATGTACCGCAAGGATGCCTGATGTCGCACTCTTAGCATTTCCTTTACTGAGGTTGATGTATTGGTGTGGTGTCAACATAGTCTCCAGTCCGGGATTAGGCTCTCAGAGCTTGTGGACGAATAGCATCTACCTTGTACTGATGAGGCGCAAATACGCCGAAACCGGTCTACAAGTGATGTTATTCCTTCTAATCACAAACCAGAATGGTTGGTTCTATCTTAACAGATATACCAACCCCGTTTACTTTAGAAGTGTAATTCAATGTCTGTCGGGGCATATAGCCCGAGAAGTAGTTGTTGCTTCTTAGTGAACGGTCTGTTCTTGGGAAATTTATTTTTCTAATTTTGTAAGGCGTTTAATAGTATTGAACTATTCTTTTTTGACGTCTATAGATCACGCTTTACTAATATGACAATTATTTACAGGTAACTGTAATTAAGTAAAAAACTCTTAGTGCAGTTTTACTTTGACTTATGCATTCATTTGATCTCAACTGGTTGAAATCACCCAGAAGAATCTTTGATCTTTGAAGTCCTACTAGATCTTTCCAATGGTCAGATCTTCTCTTTTCTTCGGCTTTGCCTATTTCTTCCAATATTACATGGGAGCTGATACCGCAAAAGGGTTCCGGCCCCCAAAAGGGTGTTCCAGTCCCCCTCTTTGCTAGTTCATCTGCTATTGCATTTCCTTCTATCCCAGTGTGTCCTGGAATCCACAGTAAGGTGACTATATTGTTCTCGCCTAGCTCATTTAGTTTGCCTAGGCATTCCCACACCATTTTGGAACTGATAACGCATGAGCTCAGTGCTTTAATGGCTGCTTGACTATCCGACATTATGATAATCCTTTGCCTTCTATATCCTTTATTAATATTGAACTGGGCACACTTTCTTATGGCGTGAATTTCCGCTTGAAAGATACTCGCGGTTTTTCCCAAGCTTCCAGAGTGTTTGGTTCCTGGCCCGTACACTCCTATCCCAGTTACTTCTATTGCTTTTGAGCCATCTGTGTACCATTGAATGGCATTGTTCCCAAGTCTGGTAATGGTATTTGGATCCCATTCCTTCTTGCTGCTTAATTCCGTAACGAATTCCTTTGAAAAGTTATACTTTTTCATCAGACCATCTTGTGGCATGTCCCAGGTTTTCTGATTTCTAAGAAGTAAGGAGGTGGTTTTTTTAATGTTTCCCTCATTACTTAGTCTGTATCTTGTTCTTTCTGCAACACTTTCCACCACCATATATAGTGGTGTGAGGTTGAGAATAACTTCCATGGCTGCCGTTGGGCATGTTCTCATTGCTCCTGTAATGCACATACAGGCTAGTCTTTGAATTTTGGAGAGGTTTTCTCTCGTTGTCAATAGGCTAGTTCTACTACTCCACGCAATGGCTCCATAAGTGATAATTGGTCTCACTATGGCAGTGTACATCCAGCTCAGGATTTTTGGTTTACAACCCCAATTTCTTCCTGCTAGATTTCTGCACATCATTAGAGCCATTTTTGCTTTGTATATAATCTCCTTTTCGTGTTTGTTCCACAGGAGTTTACTGTCTAGAGTCTTATACTTGACTTTTTGTCTCGCATTCATTTTCTTGCTTAAGATGGGCTTTCTGTGAGCACAGTACCGAAGGCGAATGTTCGAGCGAGCAATTTTAAAGATTTTATGTGGGTGTAGTAACTGTTTAAATTCCACTGCAGAATAAAACTTTTACTCATTTTGATGTCAGGAATTTTTTTTATATATTTGAATTGTTCTTTTGGGACGAGCGAGTGCTCAATATCTGTGTCAGAGTAATCGAGCATTAGTTTATCATTTATGGTAACTAGATTTTTGGTTAGTATCTTTTTTAGTTTTGTGTTTCGACTTTTAATTCATTTTTATTGAAAATAGGGATGTACTTCAGTCAGCATATTAATTAGCCCCTATATACCTTTTGCGTACTGACGCACCACACCTAAGATATCTTTAGAGCCTCTGGTGTTTTCATAGAAATCCTTTATTTTAGCACATGTTAGTGGGTATGAAGATTGATTAGATTCAATATGTTCCTTAAGAGATAGAACTTGTTCTTCAAGAGTTGGAGTTGTTTTTGGGATTTCTGAAAGTTTGAAATAGGTTCTACTGTTTGTGCGAAAGGAAGTTACCTGTTATTCAGTGCCAAATGCTTTTTAATTATCTTGGTGAGAAAATTCTATTTGTACATTTGTTGATTCATTATCCGTTGGTGATTCCATCTCATCGTAGTTCCGTTTAGATGTTGACTGAAGAGTAACCATTGATAGCTGATTATGTAGTGCCAAAGAAGTGCGTAGTGTTTCAGGAAGCTCATCAGGGAGCAAAGTAATTGTTGTATCTATTGTATTTGACGTTGAAGATGTTTGAGGTGCTTCTACTGTATTTGAAGATGATAGACGGTTTTTTAAGTAACGCGCTTTTTTACTTATTTTAGAAATGTTGATAAAGCGCGTCTGGTGTTATTTTTTTGTGAGATCTGATTATTATTGTTTTAAAATCATGTGTTAATCAGTTTTGTGGTTTTGTGTATCGGTTAACAACTATTCCAGCAATAAATCATAAAAAATTTGGCTATCCTGATAACGAAGGTAATTGATCATTGGAAATTATTTTTTTAACATTGAAACAAAATTGTACTACACTCTGCTGGATGAAAGACATTTTTTAGACAATGGTATTAGATACCTACTCATTTTATTTTTAGTAAACTAGAAATAATTGAGTAGTAGTCTGTAACCTTGACTAAATTTTTTGTTATTTAAAACTGAGCAGCAGAAACTTCAAAATTAATACTAATACGACAAAAGCGATGAGGATAGGGGCAGACCGGAAGAAAATTTGGATAGATAGGGAATGGAAGATGGAAACTGCTATAGATGAAGAAATACATAATACAACGAAAGTATACTACAGTCTTAGTAGATCGGTTAAAAGAAAACAGGAAATAAGTAGGAGAACAAAATTGACGGTATACAAAACAAACACTCACATTTGGAAGTGGAAGCTGGGTACTGAATAGATAACAAAAAAGTAGGATTTAAGCAGTAGATATGAAATACCTAAGAACCGTCAAATGAGTCAATCGTCTAGACAGGATAAGGAACGATCAGATTAGAAAAGAGTTTGACGTAGAACCAATACTTAATGTCATCGAAAAAAAAACAAGTGAAATGGTTTGGCCGCATCAACGAATGGACGTGAAAGGGAGGCAAGAGTACAGAACAACAGAGGAAGAGAAATACCGAGAATGAAATTGAAAGAACACTTAGTCAGTGTTAGCAAAATGACTAATGTTGGTATACTGATTATATATAAATAAAACTTTAAATCGTTCTATAAAAAATACAGCGGTTGTGGTGTCTCTCGAACCCGGCTACGAGTGAAACCGTTAACTATACAATTTCTTATCAAAAGACACTAAAAAGATGTTTGTAATGCGGTTTTTCTGTTGTGTTTGTGAATTGCTTATCTTCTTCTTAGACAAAAACACTCATAAAAAAACATTAATTAGCCTAGACTATTCGCTAGGAGGTGCAACTTTTTTTCGTAAAAATGTCAAGTGTTTTCTGAGTGTATATTTAACACGTGCGATGGGGTCAAACTTTGGAACAATTACAATGATTGTTTCAGGTGACCAGATTAACCTGGAAGGAAATCCTCTGAATGCATGACCCCACCGAGCTGCTGCTGTTATTCTGCTATTGTTTTCATGTACAATATCGTGACCGGCACAATTTCTGTAACATATTCACAACGATAGCTCATTCTCTCATTCATTTGTTTCCTAAAATTCTACACACATCGAAAAAATCGTGAAACAAACGAAATATCGTTTAGCGTTGAGCTTTCGTAGTCAGGATTGAAATTCATAACAAATGCTTTTAGTCATATTTATTTAAAAAACTACTTAATATTCACAGTTGTGTTGGCTGAAAGTCAATACTCTTCGTCTATCTGCTAAGAATAATATGATAGAAGTAGCAGCTGGAGCATGTTTTTTTCTACTGCATTGGTAGTGTCAAACTACCACATTTTATGTGCTTATTTTCGAGCGGTACTAAGCACATTCACAGATGTCTCCAGATTTACTTACATTTGATGTCTGATTCAACCAACTGTAATCGACCATTGTTTTAACACTATTTTCGTTCAACCTACTCAATATTTTTCGAAGTCAGGATAGCAGGAAGTGAGAGGATTTATTTAAAGGGGATTAATTTCGAGGATGATATAATAAGCAAATCGCAACAATGGAAGGAGATTAAACTGAATTGAAAAATGGATTTTAATTGTTCTGTTTTTCTTTCACATTATAATGAGTATACTATTTAATTATTTCATTCTTCATGATTGCAGGTAACATTATATATATATATATATATATATATATATATATATATATATATATATATATATATATATATATATATATATATATATGTACATATATATACACTGTGTCCGTAAAGTATGGAACAAATTCATTTTTAGCTAAACAGACCATTTTAAGAATTAATCCTGAAACACGTCGATTTTTTATTTTAATTTACCGTATTTTAAAATAATAATCTAATATACAGGGTGAATTACTTTCGAGTAATGACGTCGCCGTCATTTTTTTTAAATGGAACACCCCCATTTTGTCTCAATTTTCGGATTACTCTAGCTGAGCTGATTCCAAAAATGTATCACATGTTGATTCCAATTGGTACAGGGTGGACAAAAATACAATAGTTTTGTGTGTGCTCATAAAGTAACGCGTAACATTCTTTATTAGTTAAATTAACAATATTATCAAAAATACTTATTGTCTAGCGGACAGAATATGATGAAATACATGACTTTATAAATGTTCGAACTGCAGCCCTTGCTGTATTTGACAGTAACCCAAACGGTGAACAAATTCTTGTTGAACCTTGTTTAGTGTGTCTTGAGAAATATTGTTTATTGCTGTCCGAATTCTCTCTTTTAATTCTTGAATATTTGCTGGTTTCGTTTGATACACAACATTCTTCAGATGGCCCCACATGAAATAATCCAAAGGATTAAAATCTGGTGACCTCGCTGGCGATTCAATAGGTCCACGTCTACCAATCCACCTGTTCGGAAAAATTTCATTTATGTACCTTCTAACATCTACAGCATAATGTGGAGGTGCACCATCCTGTTGAAACCATAAACTTTCATCAAAACCTCCAGGATTACGTCTGCTTGGAAACAAATTACGTAAAGTAGGTACGAGATACCCCCTTAAAAACTCAAGGTGCGTTGCCCCGTTTAAATTACCTTCGATAAAGTAGGGTCCGATGATTCGATTTCTTACAATTCCAGCCCATACATTTACCTTTTGCTGGTATTGTGTATGATGCTCACGCATCCAGTGGGGGTTTTCTTTTGCCCAGTATCTACAATTCTGACGGTAAACCTCTCCTTTCCGCCATTTAACGTGAAAGTGGCCTCATCAGAAAAAAATAATGTTTTGTATCAAGAGAGGGACTTGGTGACATGTATCCATCATTTTTTCGCAAAATTGGATTCTTCTATCGGGATCATCTTCGTTTAATTCCTGCACAAGTTTGATTTTATAAGGATGCCATTTTTCAAGCTTTAATAGTTTGTGTACCGTTGTTTTGCTAACACCGATATCGCGACTAACTTTACGCTCAGAAGTGTGCGCATCTTCTTCAAAGCAAAACATCTAATGCTGCATCAGCATTTGCAGAGGGACGACCTGATTTGCGTACATTTTCAACCGTACGAGTTTCTCGAAATTTCTTTTCAATCTTACTGACTGTTGAACGCGTTATAGGTCTTTCTGGATATTTACCATTAAACAAATTGCACACTTCCATCTGAGTTCGCGATCTGTCTCCATACCCAATCATCATAAGTATTTCAATTTTTTGTTTTACACTTAACTCCATTTCTACTTCAAATTAAATCTAAGCAATAATTAAAACATTCACGAATACCAAAAATATTGTAGTACTAAACTGTCACTGAACATCAATAAATTACTAAACAAATAATGACATTTCACCAAAAACTAGACGACCATGATTTTTTTTAAATTGATAAGAAATAATTTCTTTCATATTCTGTCTGCTAGACCACAAGTACCAAACATGTTTGGAAACAGCTCATTTTTATTAATCTACAAATGTAACAAACTACAGGGTGTTACATTTAAACCAATTGCCGCTAGACAATAAGTATTTTTGATAATATTGTTAATTTAACTAATAAAGAATGTTACGCGTTACTTTATGAGCACACACAAAACTAATGTATTTTTGTCCACCCTGTACCAATTGGAATCAACATGTGATACATTTTTGGAATCAGCTCAGCTAGAGTAATCCGAAAATTGAGACAAAATGGGGGTGTTCCATTTAAAAAAAATGACGGTGACGTTATTACTCGAAAGTAATTCACTCTGTATACTAGATTATTATTTTAAAATACGGTAAATTAAAATCAAAAATCGACGTGTTTCAGGATTATTCCTTAAAATGGTCTGTTTAGCTAAAAATGAATTTGTTCCATACTTTACGGACACAGTGTATATATATATATATATATATATGTATATATATATATATATATATATATATATATAAATATTCAAATATTCTTCATGATTGCAGGTAACATTATATATATATATATATATATATATATATATATATATATATATATATATCCTTAAGTTTTCTCATTGTTAAACTTTACAATCTAAATGCAATTTTACTCCTTTTCGCTCACGTATATTATCTTTTATCCAGGGTCATAACCAGAGAAACAGAAATTAATAACGAAAAAAAAGTTTACCATCGTGATTTTAATAAAGTTATTTCAATAAGATACTAGCACTAGTGATCATTAATGGGTAATACCTTTGTAAAAATTAAACCATATTTGATCAGTTCTAATTTTTGTGGTACCAGAAATATCAATTATTTTTAATTCACTGTTCTGCTAAATCAAAAACAAATAATCAGTTTGTGGTGTATTTTCAAGTTCCATATGAAATTAGCGATAGTTTAATTGCTAGAAAATTGAATCTAAAAATTTTGAAGATTAAGGTTTCACTAAGTTTGTTTACTAGAAACTACAGATCCGTCTAGATAATGAACTCATTTTAATACAAATTCTATTTTGCTAATGTTCTTTTTTTTGCATAATTTTGTGATTTTCGTTATTGACTGCTTGACGGGGATGGACGCATTTTAATAATAAAAACATTTATTATTTTGCCGCTGGCTTCAAATGGAAGATTTATTTCATTTGCGATTTTCACTGAGATAATTTTTTAATTTGACTCGTATCCATTTGGACCATTCAAAAGTGCTATTCCTGAATGAGTGAACTTTATCTTGATTTAGAATCCATTCCAAATTCCAGCCCTGCAGCCCGAACTCGGCTACATCAACACACCCATTGCTCAGCATACAGAACTTCAAACATGAGCGCACATTTTTCCTTTTTTTAATGTCTTTATGGTTTTTATTCTAAATGGAAATGAAATGTGTGAGTGCATGTTTATAGTAATTTTAACAATTAACGTGGTTAGTATTTGAAAAAAAAAATCAGACAAACGTATGGGAACGAGTCAATAAACGTTTGCCGTTTACTCATTTATGAAAATTTAATTAATTTTACTGTACCTGCATACTTTATTTAATTCCATTGATATGGAAAACTTTATTTATTGATTAAACTTGTGATAACGAAGCGCCAGAACTTCCAAAACTATTTCCATCATACTAAACTGTGCACTTGCGTTATTAGGTGAAACGTTTATCTACAAAACAAAATTGAAAATTTATTCGTTTGTAGTATTTCACACACATGAATTTGTTATAAGCAACATTAGCACTAACTTGTTACACCGAATTGTAATTTTTCAGTGTGTAAGTGTAATTTAGGTCAAAAACCTACAATTTATTAACTGTATGGTGGCACAAATGATAAACGGTATTTTTACTGGACTTTCGTAACAAATGATGTGGCTATGTAGGTGGTAAAATAACAATCTAATAATATAGTTTATTGTTAAATTTGATACGAAATTTGTCGAAAATACTACTATGTCAAAAAAGTACCGGGAATGCCGGGAATACCACTGCAACAAAAAATATTATTATTATCTAACGGCTGAAAATGGGTTAATCAATATTACTGATCGTGAATGTAAGAGGGTTCAATTCAAAAGAGCGGATTGTGTGTGGTGGTGTTGAATGGGTAAAAAGGGATATCCCATTTTTTGGGGATGCACCTGCAAGTTATCTGAGAATGCTGGAAATATATAAGCAGGAAATTAGAAGAGCCAAGATTACTTCATGACCTTCGTGGAGGAGGATCTGAGTAGGGATCCTTGGGGCACAATTTACAAACTCTCATGTAAAAAGCTAAAATGGTATAATACTATTTCCAGTGTTAAGAAAATTGAAGATATATCTACTGTGTTAATGAGAGATACCTTAGGGGAAATTATAGGAAGTCTTATTCCTGATGATGTTTTCGATTCGGATCTAGAATGCCATACAAATATTATTATTATGTCGGATTTGTCAGGTAGGAAAATAAGTCATAAGCTTTTGATATAATAGTCACAAAGGACTCTACGAAGGGTTGTCCTCAAAGGTCCGTGCTTGGACCTTTTCTATGGAATACCACAATAGATGCGTTACTTGGAATGGATACAACTGCAGGCGACAAAAACTGTAGCATTATTGGATTTGATGATGTGGCTAATCGGACTATTCCACTGCGACCTTTTCAGATCTATTGTGGTCCTCTGAATCTAGATTACATTCTCCAGTCCGACTCTTTTTAATAGTAGGGGAGCCCAAGCGGGGTTTTCGGGATTTACTAAAGCGCGGCAGATTAACATACAGGGGGATAATTTTTACCCAGTTAAGTATCTCCACCAAATATGAGCCCCATATACATGGCCGCCCATCAAGGAAAAAGGATCAGATTAGTAAAAAAAAATTGATCATCAGAAATTCTCGAGCGCGTCAGATTAAGGTAGGGTGAGTTAATGACATGCTAAAAAGTGTATATTCCACTAATCTGACAATTTTTGAGTGACGTAAAGAAGTTACAAACTTGTAAAAAAAATCGTCATCTTGACATTCTCGAGCGTGGCTAATTTTTTCTTCATTTTGAAGGAAATAATTCAAGGATAACGAAAAATATCTAATCTGACGATTTCTACAAGCCGAAGTAACAAAAATTAATCGATAAAGTTTAATGCGTGCAGCTGCGTGATGCGTATATTCCCCACTCCGCGTTTCTATTCCTCTATCACTTTTTCTCCATCTATTACTCTCTCACTCCGTCCCCACTCTGGTTTGCGAAAAGAAGATTCTACTATTACTATCAGAACTTCTGATACTGATATAGTGGTCATCATGTTGGCGAATATGGAACACCTGCAAGCAACAGTAGAAGACTGGATGGATCTTAGAGTATGGATGGATCGATGTATCCGCTCTTTATAATAAATTAGGCCCAAAAATTTCGCTTTGCATGCGTTCACCGGTTGCGATTTCAACCCGGCATTGTACCGACGAGGGAAAAACGAACCTTCACAATTTCTGATGAATTCAGAAATTTTCCAAAAAGGATGCATGGATTTGGGATCAAAGGAGCATAATGTGCAGGATTCTTTTAACATCATACAGTCTTTTACTTGTCGCTTGTATGGGTTGAAAAAGTGAGACGATGTCAATCAAGCCAGGATTGTCATCTTCAATAATACGTACAAGGTAAAAGACAAATCACAACCCTTCTCCTTGAGTATCAGGAATTGCGATGCGTGCAACTTGCCACCCTGTCAATCGGAGCTACTCCAGCAAGTGTTACGCACAAGATTCATTGCATGCTTGTGGAGTAATGCCCATAATGCAAAAATTATTGATATTTTACCAACGGACTATGGATGGAAAGATGTCGACGGAAAGTTGGAAATGATCTGGTTTGCAAGTGAGTATGAAATCGAGCCTGAAGAGGAAGATGATTCTACAGATGAAGATGATGATTAAAAAAAATTCAATTTTTCATAATTGTTTTCTTATAAATACATGTATTCTTCTTAAAAGTCATACGCTTTTTTATTTGCATGCAATTTCCTGAGCTTTTCAATTAATTAAGTTCAATGTTTTAAAAAAATCAAAATAATTTTTTTTTAATTGTCAGATTAGGCGAATTCCTCCAGATAATCGTCAGATTAGGGGACAGCAAGTCTAGGACATGAAGATGAATCATATATATCCTAATCTGACGCGCTTGAGTATTTCAAAATGGCGAATTTTTTTTGCACATTCTAATAATGGCCGCGATTTTGCGTCACATTCAAATCGTCTGATTATTGAATGAGAGCTTTTTTTAGGTTCATTTAACATCCCTTTACAAAATCTGACGCGCTCTATTAAATTTTTTTCTATGTCATTTTCAACCATTTCGTATGACCACCCCCACCATGCAAACGATCAGATTAACATACGTACATTATTAAAAATACGTGGGACATGGATACTATCAATATCTGACCCGCTCGAGTATGTCCATACAACAGTTTTTTTTTACATATCTAAAAATCTATAGACGCTCCCCCCACCGATGAAAAGGTTTACATTATTTAACATTTTTTTCTTTTTATCATCTAAGCTTCGCATCCCAATAGGTCTCTATGACGCTCGAGTAAATCCCCATTTAGCATCGTGGGTTCCCCTACTATAAGTAGCCAATCAGCCTCGAAACTGAATCTTTCATGTAATTTCTTGCCACTGGCTTCTCACCGCCTAGTACAAGAAACCGCAAATCTACCAGGCAGTCGCACTGGCATAGGATCTGCTTTGCTTCTAGGTGACAGAATCTGCACATGGCTTCGTCTGTCGACCCCATTAGCTTAAAGTGCCCTGTTAACATACCTACTACGGCTTTGACAGTAGTATCTTAACAGTTAAGTTTAGCCAACGCCGATGACCTTGCGATTTCCATTCACACCAGTAGTCGACAAGAACATGAAGATTGAACCAGACAACGTATATTTATCATTAGACGAGTTGAACACGCAAAATATCTGGGCACACACTTGGACGAAAAGTTAAACAACATATAAAGCACATTTGAGAAAAGTCAAGAAATATCTTCCAGGCTTTAAGAAGATATATGTTTTTAAATTGGTCGAATATAGCTAAACTACAAGAGAATTTGAAAGTAATTTACTACAAAACAATATTGCCAATTTTGTCTCATGGAATCGAAATATGGGTCCATAGGCTGGGAAGAGTCATAATTAAACGACAATTAATAACGATTCAAGCTGTTTGCCTAAAAGCTATTTTGAGCGCTTATACAGTGTGACCCACTTAAGATCGCAACACCCATATAGCATTTAATTGACATTTGATGAGCTTCAAATTTTGGTGGTTTCAAAAGGTCGGCAAGGGGACTATTTTTACTTATTAACATTTGATATACGTCAGTAGAGTACGTTTTTAGGAGGCTTCAAAACGTCGATTTAAAAAAAATACAGGGTTTGGATAAAGTATGGAACCAAGTAAATATCTTTTAAACGAAAAGAACGATATTTATGAAAATTTGCAGGTAAGTGCAATGGAACAAAATGCATCTGATGTACATTTTTTTGTTAATAATATACTTCCGGTTTAACCGGAAATGCCATCAACTTCTTTTTATTTAAATGGGACACCCTATATATTTTTACAGATTTTGAAAGAGCTTGTTATTTTGAATTCATACATACTGAGTTTAGTGTAAAAAAATTTGTAAAAACGAGGAATATAGCACTTTAATCAACCACCTTTGAGTTTTTTGCATTAGAGCAAAAAACTATTTAGATAAACTAATTGATGTTGTTTATATGCATAGTAATAAATAAACGAGTACTGTTTAGTACGTCTTTTGTTCTCCAAGTGTCAAATTCTATTTGACGGAAATAAATTTTACAATTTAGAATGGTTCAATTAAGTGAAAAAGAGCGTATTGAAATTTTAATGATGATCGGTTATGGTGATCGTGTTAGAACTCATGAAGAAGTGTGTCATATTTTTAATAATTTGCATCCGGAGAGAAATCCTATATCACGCTCAACAGTAACTAAAACATTACAACGTTTTAATACAACTGGGATGGTAAAAAATTTGCTAAAACCTGGAAGACCGCGGACTGCAACGAACGAAACTGTTAAACAAAATATTGCAATCGATTTAGAAGAATCACCTCAAACTTCCACCATAAATTTGGCACTAAACCATGGTATCAGTCGACGTTCTGTAGGAAAGATATTAAAAAGTGAAAAGTATCATCCGTATAAGGTACAGTTGGTTCAAGAATTGTCAGACGATGATTTTGACCGACGGCTAGAATTTTGCTAACGGCTAATGGACATCTGTAATGTCGACGATAATTTTGCTTCTAACATAGTTTTTTCCGATGAGGCAACTTTTTGTTTAAATGGAACAGTTAATCGCCATAACTCAAGGTATTGGTCAAATGAGAATCCTCATTGGATTCATGAAGCACATACCCAGCATCCACAGTAGTTAAATGTTTGGATGGGAATTGTCGAAAATAGGCTTATAGGCCCATTTTTTATCGACGGAAACTTGAATGGTGACAAGTATTTGGATCTACTAAATAACGAAATTATTCCTGCACTTCAACAGAATGGGCAATTACCACAAAATGTTTGATTTCAACAAGATGGAGCACCTCCCCACTATGATAGACGGGTTAGGGATTTTCTGGATGCGAATTTTCCAAATCGATGGATTGGACGTAGAGGATTCATAGAGTGGCCTGCTCGTTCTCAGGATCTTAGCCCGTTAGATTTTTTTCTTTGGGGTTATCTAAAATCACGTGTTTACGTTAGACGACCAACAAACTTACAGGAATTAAGACAAAGAATTATTGAAGAATGTGAACTAATACGTGGAGAAGTCTTGGAAAGAGTGACTCAAGAATTTGTTAATAGGATGGCATATTGTCAGCAAGTAAACGGCGAGCATTTTGAACATTTGAAGTAATTTTGTTTCTCATTATTCTAATATAATGAAATGTACACCTATTGTACAACTAACAGTGAGTTATTCCTCGTTTTTACACATTTTTTTACACTAAACTCAGTATGTATGAATTCAAAATAACAAGGTCTTTCAAAATCTGTAAAAATATATAGGGTGTCCCATTTAAATTAAAGAAGTTGATGGCATTTCCGGTTAAACCGAAAGTATATTATTAACAAAAAATGTACATCGGATGCATTTTGTTCCATTGCACTTACCTGCAAATTTTCATAAATATCGTTCTTTTCGTTTAAAAGATATTTACTTGGTTCCATACTTTATCTCAACCCTGTATATTAGCGATTTTCTTAATACACTTTTGGTTACCACACTGTAAAGAGTATCCCCGAGAGCATAATCCTGGAATGGAGACAACGCTGAAACCTCATCAATACATCAACCCCAGTAAAGGAAATGCTAAGAATGCGATAACAGCGACATCCCCACATCTAACTACAAGCCAAAATTCTGACAAAAAAAAAGCCATCTCGGTTTTTTAGTTATTTACTTAATAACAGTTTCCTGTAAAAATTGTCAAGGCTTCTGGAAGGATGACATCTACCTTGTATTGATTAGGCGCAAATACGCCGAAACCGGTCTACAAGTGATGTTGTCCCTTCTATTTACAAACCAGAATGGTTGGTTATATCTTGCAGATATACTAACACCGTTCAGCTTAGAAGCGTAATTCAATGTCTGTCGGGACATATAGCCCGAGAAGTAGTTGCTGCTTCTTAGTGAACGGTCTCTGTTCTTTGGATTTTTTTTTCAAAAACTTTGTAAGCTGTTATAATAGTATTAAACTAATATCTTTGACATGTATTGATAACACGCTTTAATAAAATATGACAATTTTCACAGGAAACTGTTATTACGTAAATTGGGTATGTGTCGCGTCGTAGCTAAATAAATGTTTTCCAATGATTGGTATTACCATCATGTCCAATAAAAGATATGACAAATGTATTCAAATTAATGGAAGGTTTTATAAACTATGTGCCTAAGCCTTTATTTCATTTTTCCCCATTTATGTAGGGCAGCTTGGGTAGGGACGCTGATGGTCGGGAAAAAATGCAGGAATGTAATTAGGATTAGGTAAAAATTTGTTATTGTATTTAGAAAATAATAATAAAGTAAGATCATCCTTCATCCAAAAGAAATCCATGGTTGCTTATCCACACATTACCTGTTCGACCGAGATGTGTTTTTGCTAAGTACGTGAGTGGTGATGGGGACCTCCCTCTTTTCTCTCCTTTTTATTTGTATCACTCATACAAGCGTGTTTTCGATAAAGTCGATTTACCGTAATCCTCATGTAACACTTTCATCGCTCCGGCACACGAAATTCAATTGACAATGAAACATTTAAGACAGATTCTTTGTTCGATATTTTTATCCATTATAAAAATTGCAAAACATACTCGAGATGAACTGACACAACGGAGCACTACCAAAACGAACTAAATGGCAAGTGACGGCCATTAGGACAGTTGTGATAAATAATTTCGATAATCTCGTTAAACGTTCTTTTTAATTGATAAATTTCCGGTACTTTCTTGCCAGATTGTATATTGCTACGTCTCTATTCATCTAGCAGTTGATCGTTTAGAATTAGAAGGACCAGAAAATTATTTATTCATTAAATCAACATAATATATTACGGAAATACGTAAACTGGGTGCTTTTTCAAATGTTTTGAGAATGCAATTAAAAAATGTCTTTTAGAAACTTGATTGTTTTGTAAAATCATATATTTATCCGGCCTGGTATTATTTTCCATTCGTAACGATGTCAAATAGCTCTAAGATATGGGATTTTCAATTTGAATGGGAATACGCGGTTCGCAAGGCGTGAACGAGATGAGCGAGACGGGGACGAGACCGTTGTGTCGATGTCGAAACCGAACCAAACCAAAGCAGTATAGTAGAACAGTGGAGTTAACAAAGGAATTAAAGCGCCGTGTCCCTTGAGATAGTTTTGATGAGTACCTCCCGCGCAGCTTTTAACTACTCTACACCCTATTGTGCGCGGTTACTTCTGGATAACAATACACTCCTGACTTATAAATGTCACTGAAGGGATTATATAAATTGATGTCTGTGAAGAGAGGAATTAATTTTAGTCGCCCGTTCGGATATTTGCCAAATACCATTTTGGGATGGCAAGTCAAGCCCGTTAGTGCGTTCCGCCTACTCATTACCTAATCCGCTGCTCCAGCCCACAGCTATTAAGGAAAAAACACATACTTCCATTATTTGGATATTACCATTTGAAAAATGATTCCATTGTAAAGAGAATCTTTCACTCAAATATATTGTCAGATAACTGAACCCGATATACTTTAAGCTGCTGATTTAAAAGAGCTGCAACGTTAAATCGGAAATTTATTCTCTGTATTGAAAAACGCCAATAATTACTTAATTATATACCTAGCATGTAGGTAACGCCAATTCGTCCTATCGGTTGCTCTTCAAACGTCTCATCACATAAACCTAAAAGGGCACTAATCCGCCCCGGATATGACAATGTCCTTAATATAATATAACTTGTATACGTAAGATAATTTCATCACAACCATATATGTATATCATTACATTATCCTCTTTTTACATAAATAATACGATCATACTCACACCACTCACACTACTTCTGCATAACATAGTGTAAATACTGTTATTTTTCACTTTAACTCTCGTTGTTATGGAACTCCTTTTGGCTCTAATTACATTTTCAGAAACATCTCTCCGCAATTTAAGAATCACTTTCCAGTGTTCAGTCAAACAAGCATCGTTTTAAAAAAAAATGATTTTCCTGATGAAGCTACATCTCTCCTCAACGGTCATGTGGATGGTCAAACTTTCCGGTATTGGGATACATAAAATCCAAACTGGATGCAGGAATACCGTACTCAATACCCAAAGAAGGTGAATGTTTGAGCAGGAATAATAGACAATACGATTATAGGACCATACTTTTTCAAAGAAACCTTAACAGGTCCTAGATATTCAGAATTTCTGCGGAACTTTCTGCTCCCCGGATTAAACCGGTTGTTCCCAAACAGAAATGACTTGTGGTTGCCGCAAGATGGTGCGCCACCGCACTATGCTGTCTTGGACAACGTCTTCCCAAATCAGTGGATAGGTCGAAGAGGAGCAATTAAGTGACCACCGAGGTACCCTGATTTAACTCCTTTTGATTTATTTTTATAGAGATATTTGAAAAATAAAGTGTATATAAACAGACAACAAACTATTAATGAACTCAAAAAAGGGATACACATTGAGATTGCAAAAATTACTCCGGAAATTATAGCGATAGTTCGAGAATATTTCGCTGCTCGTTTTTCGCATTGTATTTTAGCTGAGGCTAAACAATGTGAGCACTTGCTTTAAATTTGGTTGTACTTAATTGAATGATGTGGTTATCAGTCCCATATAGATGACCTCAAAAATAAAAAAAGGGATCATGTGACGGGTTTCAGGATTTTCCCCTTAAATCACCGGTTTACGAAATAATGAATTTATAAATATATATATGGGTGTTTTCAAATGACACTTACAACGTTTGCATGTAGATACCTCTCGTAAAATTGGACAAAATGATATAGGGATTCGGGGGTCTAGCCTATTTACTTTTCGAAATACAGGGTGTTAAAGTTATGAAAAATTAAATGTTTCAATTTAATAACTTTGAAATGGATGAATATATTGATTTGACATTTGGCAGGTTGTTTTTAAATGTAAAAGGGAATATTTTGATGGAAAAACATGTTTCAATTCTTGATCCAGTGGTGTACATTTGGAAGAATATGACACCTTTCCCCTCCCATTTTTTACGCCACTGGCATTTGAAGCTATTTTTATTTTATTTTGTATTCCTCAATGGTTTTCACGTGAAAAACGCATAACCTTTACATATCAAAAAATTTGTAGTTTTCAAGATATTTAATGTTTTTATGAAGTCTGCAAGACCACTTTTTAATAATGAAATAAAAAAAAAATATTTTTCTTGAATTGTTTTTAATAACTACCAAACTACTAATGGTTAGAATATGTAACAGGAACTAATTTCTGAAACAGCAATGCATCTAAAACATTGAGAGAAGATTGTTGAAAATACTCTTCCAAACTTGTGATTTTATTAACAAAATAATTAATAACAATAAAAAATAAGATAATTACAAAGTTAAATAATATCCCATTCAAACATAATTTTTCACTAAGCAGCCAACAAATTACAAGAGATGTTCAAAATTTTTCCATTCACATTATTTATACATAATCTGCTACGTTTTCTCATTGAAAATCGCATACCTTGGAAAGACTGGCGATTGCCGGAAATAATTTCTGTGGCTGCATGGATTCTTGCTATCAGTTCCTCCTCTGTTTCTACTATTGTATAGTAGACAAGGGACACTTCCTCGGGGACTCCATGTAACCCCACAGAAAGAAATCGATTGGATTCAAATCCGGTGACTTCGCAGGCCACATATTGGGTTCACCTCGGCCTATCCAGTGGTTTCCGTATTGTTGGGTTATAAGTTGTCTGGCCGCTAGAGTATGATGTACAGATGCCCCATCGTGATGAAACCATAGATTATCCATATTTGCCCTAATATTTAATGGTACAACGTCGTTTAATAAATCAGGCAGGGTTTCTCTCAAAAAATTACAATAAATATTACCATTGAGTTTATTAGGTAATAAATATGGACCCACTATACAATCTCCAAGAATGCCTGCCCACACGTTAAGCGAGAATTTTTCCTGAAATCCACGTTGTCGAATAACATATGGATTTTCGTCATCCCACACGTGGCTATTCCTTGAATTGAAAATTCCTTCAGGTGTGAATTTGGCTTCATCAGTAAATAGAACAAATTTGGTAAAGTTCCTATTTTCTAAATATTTTTGGGTGTACCAATGGGCAAACTCCACTCTTTGAGGTCAAGCTGTTGGTTTCAGGGCCTGAACTTGGGTATACTTATAAGGATACAACTGCTGTTCATTTAAAATATTCTACACAGTTGAGTTACTTACATTTAAAGATTTGCCAATGATGCGAGTGCTTAAATAGGGTCTCTTTTCAATACGGTTTACAACAGCCTCCTTTAATTGCACAGTTCTTACAGTTCGTTTTCTACCGCTACCTTGTAATTTTGAATTAAATTGTCCGAATTCTCGCAATCCCCTGTCAATTTGAGCAAATGTTGTGTGACATGGAAATCTAGGTCGATTTGGATATCTTTCTCTATACAAGCGCTCGGAACGCCTACCATTCTTTCTGGCTTCCCCGTATATTAGCTGCATATCAGCCATTTCTTCAAAAGTATAATCCATCATAACAAAAAGTGAATGAAAGTTGCACAAACAAATTTAATTGCAAATAATTTATTTTGGTTTTGACGTTAAACAAAATGTCATTTACCATTTCATCATTGACATCGACAGCCTACTATACAATAGTAGAAACGGAGGAGAAACTGATAGCAAGAATCCATGCAGCTACAGAAATTATTTCCGGCAATCGCCAGTCTTTCCAAGGTATGCAATTTTCAATGAGAAAACGTTGCAGATTATGTAGGTATAAATAAAGTGAATGGGCAAAATTTTGAACATCTCTTGTAATTTGTTGGCTGCTTAGTGAAAAATTATGTTTGAATGGGATATTATTTAACTTTGTAATTATCTTATTTTTTATTGTTATTAATTATTTTGTTAATAAAATCACAAGTTTGGAAAAGTATTTTCAACAATCTTCTCTCAATGTTTTAGATGCATTGCTGTTTCAGAAATTAGTTCCTGTTACATATCCTAACCATTAGTAGTTTGGTAGTTATTAAAAACAATTCAAGAAAAATTTTTTTTTTATTTCATTATTAAAAAGTGATCTTGCAGACTTCATAAAAACATTATCTTGAAAACTACAAATTTTTTGATATGTAAAGGCTATGCGTTTTTCACGTGAAAACCATTGAGGAATACAAAATAAAATAAAAATAGCTCCAAATGCCAGTGGCGTAAAAAATGGGAGGGGAAAGGTGTCATATTCTTCCAAATGTACACCACTGGATCAAGAATTGAAACATGTTTTTCCATCAAAATATTCCCTTTTACATTTAAAAACAACCTGCCAAATGTCAAATCAATATATTCATCCATTTCAAAGTTATTAAATTGTAACATTTAATTTTTCATAACTTTAACACCCTGTATTTCGAAAAGTAAATAGGCTAGACCCCCCAGTCCCTATATCATTTTGTCCAATTTTACGAGAGGTATCTACATGCAAACGTTGTAAGTGTCATTTGAAAACACCCTGTATATAAAAGGAATTTTTTTGGGGATGTAGCAATAATACCAGAGTGTACTCTTTTAAGAATTTATTTCCGAGCTTTCGAATATCATAGTATTCATTTTCAAGGACTAAAAACAGTATATAAAGTCAAATAAATTATATAGCAGATAAAATTGAATAATTCTTACACTTCTAGGTGAGATTATTGGTATAAAATTGCGAAAAAAGTAATAAATTTTAACATTTGTATATATAAAACTCAAAAAACAATATAAAATAAAAAATTTGAAATATTTTTGATTGCTTTATAAAATTCAATTCAATTGTTCAAAAATCTCCATAATAATTCGTTTTTTCTAAGTTTTCGAATTTTGCAAACTAAGTAAAGAAACATTTTTAGAATTGAATATACTGTTTGGACCCCTACTTTGTGGAATCTACTGATATTACTTTTCAAATGAAACTGAGTGTTTCTAATTAATTCCACTATTTAATGAATTTATTGATTATTGAAATTTTCATAATTTTTTAATTAAATAGTGGAATTAATTAGAAACACTTAGTTTCATTTAAAAAGGAATTTTTAGAATTAATAACATCTATTTTCAAAAGAACATATTTTTCCTTTAATAATAAAATCTATCTACAAACCTTTGGAACATCAATGGGATCATCAATAACTCCTATATTAGCAGACTATGTAATAGATTACATCTTGTACTTAGTTATATCTGTTTTACCGTTTGAATTGTTCATTATTAAAAAATATGTGGATGATATGATTTTGTCTCTTTCATACAATGAAATAAATAAATAAATATACACTATTTTATTTTAACAGTTTTGATCCATATATACAATTTACTATAGAAAAAGAAAATATCAAAACAATCACAGCTAAACTTTCCGGAATCTTTAAAGAACATAATATAAAAATTGCAAATAAACAACATCTTACAATCCACTCGCTTTTTAGTAAAATCAAAGATAAAACACCTAATAATAAATTACCTAACATAGTTCATGAAATTCCTTGCAAAAATTGTGATAAGAAATACATTGGTCAGTCAAAAAGGCCTCTTACTAATAGAATAACATCCCATAAAAGTGACAGCAAACTTCACCCAGAGAAATGTGCACTTGCTGAACACTTAATTTCTGAAGGCCACACAATGAATTATCAGCATGCCAAAATTTTAAAGACAGAAATTGATTATAAAAAACGGATCTTTTTAGAAACAGCTTATATAGCTCAAGAAGATCGATGCATTGATAAAAAAACTCATCTAAATAATTTAAGTATAATATATGCATATCTTTTGCATTTAGAAAAACAAAATTTGAAAAATAAAAAAAAACTAATTACTATGGAGACTTTTTCCAAAATTTTATACCAATATTCTCACCTAAAAGTGTATTATTTAATTTTATCTTCTATATAATTTATTTGACTTTATATACTGTTTCTAGTCCTTGAAAATGAATACTATGATATTCGAAAGCTTGGAAATAAATTCTTAAAAGAGTACACTCTGGTATTATTACCACATCCCCATAAAAATTCCTTTTATACAAATAGTTGGCAAATATTTCTTCTCAAATTATATATATACAGGGTGTCCCAGACTAATTTATCAAGGCTATATCTCTTAAACGAATAGAGATTTTCGAATGGGACAAAAACTGATCTATTCCATTTCTAATACACTTTAATATGGCGTAGAAAAAATCATCCCCCAAATATTCATCCCTTAGTTACAACCCCTAACTTGAAATTTTTTAATAGCACCCTGTACATTTTTTTATAATTTTGGATGTGGTCTTCAATCGTCTATTCAACAAATTTTTCAAAAATAAAATGGGTTCGTAGGTAATCAAAGAACAAGCAACAAGACGCCCAACTAACAATTTGCTATTTTATATTAGTCGAAGGAATGTTTTGGCGATAAATATTATAAAACAATGTTAGTCTCAGAAACGTTTTTAAAATGTTTATAAAACATCTATAAACACAAAATGGGCACAATTTATAAAACATTTTGTTTATATAATATATTTTATAAGTACTCCAGCGACTACTATATAACAGATATACAATGTTAATAAAAATACAATAAAATTGTTTATAAAAAATTTATAAGTGTTTAATAAACGTGCTAGAAAATTTCTTAAATATTTTTATGCGATACTTATATAATGGTTAAAAAATTATTATATAAGGATTATATATATGTTTCATAATTGAATTATATGCCACTTTATTGCTATTGTAGTAGTATTAATAAATCAACTTTGTTTTATTAATAGGTTCGTAAAAAGCTAAATTGTTTTCAAATAATTATATTTCAGAGTTTCTGGTGATAATATAAATGCAGCACCAACTTTAGAAAGAAAATAAATATGTCCAACTGTTGTTACTTAATTTTGATTTTTGTGCATGTAGGTAGTTTCCGACAGAAGAAAAATTTTGATGCAAAACAAATTTTATTGTGATTTATAGGGTATGAACGCAGTGAATTTTTCTTGCGCTCCAATTTTATCAAGGTTTTATAATAATTTTAGAAGTTGAATAATAAAAAAAATCAAGTTTTGGTAGTAATATTTGAAACTGACAGTTGCATTCTTCTAAATTTGTTTATACTCAATGTTATTTTCACATAAAACTATTTGTAGAAGTGAAATATATTTTTATCTTTGGAGATATTATTAAAATTTTATCTATATCTGATTATTAACATGGCTGCCAGTAATATAACCGTTTAGTGGACAAAGTAGGTTTTATAAAATAATTTACCAACATTTGTGATAATTTTAAAACATTTATAAAATATACTTCATTTTCAAAAGAACCCAACAAAACAGGAACGTATTTTAAAAATATAAAATAATAAAGGAATTGATAAACAAATTCAACACGATTATATTATTTATTGTCTAGTTTTCAACAATGTTCTAGGGTCTTGAGGCAGTATACTGGGTAACCTTTTATTGATATTTTGAAATAATACTCGCAAGGCAATATGTGAGATATTGTAATGAACTGCCCATGATCTGATGTTTCTAAATTCAGAATTTCTCTTTAAATCTAACATCAACAGATCACATGTCAGGTTCTAACTGTACTAACCAATTGTTTCTTACCAAGTCATTATTATCACTTGTACCAATAAAATTTGGCACTTCTAATGATAAATTCTCATCTTCGGTTTGTTTTTCTGGCATAGTATCATTATTTGTAATTATTATTGAGTGATTTATCATTACTTCTTGTGGATGACTATTTGAACATGCAGGCGTATTAATAAAAATTTCTTTATTGCTAATCATAATACTTTCAAAGTTTTCCTTTATTTTTCTCCGAAACGCTCCACTCCTTTTGATTTTCTTCCACTCCCTTAATTCCGAAATTTTACGCGGTTTGTTTTTCTAAAACTGCCAAGCCTAATCTAATATATTTATTAGTTATTTTATAAAAGCTACATAACAGCTTCCAATGTAATAATTATATAATTATTTTATAGCTGTGTCTGTAACTACAATATTCAATGGCAGTAAAATTTCGGCATCTGCTGCTATAATAAAATTATTTTATAAGCTGCTAAAAGTGTTTATAACAATAGTTTGATAATGTATTTATACCTGATTTATAAATGCTACCAAACTCTCTTAAAAAAGTGTTATAAAACAACTAAATTTTATAAACAATACATGTTTTATAAATCTCTTACATAACACGTATACAATTGCTTTATAAATATTATATAATTTTGTTGCCAAATTGTTTTTGTGATAAATTTATAAAACAATTTTGTTACGAAAAGCTAAACTTGCTCTTATGGAACCTTTATATAATAAGTTGCATTCTTAAAAGCAACAATAAATCAACATCAAAATATAATTGTTATATAAGCCAAAAATTATAAAACAACTTTGCTAGTTGGGCGGAGCTCCTCCACACAATGCGAGAATCGTTAGCGACCACCTACAAAACCGTTACGATAACCACTGGATAGTAAACAACACTCCAGAAATTATGTGGGCGGCACGTTCACCTGATTTGTCAACTCTTGACTCTTTATTTTGGACAGGGAGTTTACGTTTCTAGGGGGGTATTGTGGTACTATCTATTGCTCAAATTTATTTGAATAATCCTTAATACAGACTTTATTATTTCTGTCCATTGTTTACAAAGTGGAATTATTTGTTGGATGACATTGACAATTGACCGTGACAGTCATGTCTTGGATAAAAGCGTTCGTTTGTCATGCCGTGGCTTACATAGAGGAAAGTGTAGCACTTTATGACTTGATCTGCGCGGAAAACGCTCGGTATAGTGAGCAGTGTAGTTCGGATGTATGTTTCGGGTAGGTTTCTCTATGGTACTATTCGGTACTGAAGTGTCAGTCACTTTTTTTCCGCTGTGTGCTTTCTACTAGATGGCTTGGTTTCCAAAAGTGCATCGAACGAGAATCTGAATTTTGTTAATGACTGGGAAGTCATCCCCTGCTGGGTTTTGTAGGTTCTCGTTCTGAATTAGTTGTGGAATATACGGTATAGTATTTTGTTTTACAAGAGTTCGTATTGTTGGAGAATTCCGTCCTGTTCTGGAAGCCGTTTTCACAAACCCTTATAGGGGATATATTGCACTCAAACGATTGAAAGCGTCAACGTTGAAGTTTTGCCATTGGAGGTGTGCCACATGTTGTTGATGATGGTTCATTATTTGTTTGTTGCCATCCAGTAAGAGAAAGATTTTGAGTACTGCACCCTTTTTGGAAAATGGTTCACCTGTGGGGCCCTGACCAGTGATAAAAGATATTGTTTATCAATCAAAACCGCAAAATGTAGACGAATTAAAAGAAAACATAAGACAAGCATGTCGCCAAATTACTCCTGCAATGATTCAAGCCATGTAATCTTTATTACATTTATTTTTATTGTTCCTTCAAGCCTTAAGGCTTTCTTGATTAATTTAACAAAAATAAAAAATTAACTGATATTTTCTTGATTACTTATGAACCCATTTTATTTTTGAAAAAAAATTCTTGAATAGACGATGGAAGACCACATCAAAAATTATAAAAAATTGCACAGGGTGCTATTAAAAAATTTAAAGTTAGGGGTTGTAACTAAGGGATGAATATTTAGTGGATGATCTTTTCTACGCCAAATTAAAGTGTATTAGAAATGGAATAGATCAGTTTTTGTCCCACTCGAAAATCTCTATTCGTTTAAGAGATATAGCCTGGATAAATTAGTCTGGGACACCCTGTATATATATATATATATATATATATATATATATATATATATATATATATATATATATATATACATTTTTTTGTATTATTTCCACGAAATGTTCAAAGTAAACAGTGGGTGGTTTTGTAGCTTCTCTTCAAATTGTAAAGATAAAAAAGTGTACAACTCTATCAAATACCTATTAATTAACTTAACCTAACTGATGAATGGACGAGATCAAATCTTGGATTTGGTTTTGTACTTTCGCTGTTTATGGAAGAAATGTGGTTCTTGCAAAAAATTATCGTTTCACGCTTCTAGTAATATTATATTCGACTTTTTGTACTTTCCTGTATTTATAATACTTTGGTTCTAGTAAATTAGTAAATACATATCATATATATATATATATATATATATATATATACATATATATATATATATATACAGTGTAATTCAATGTCTGTAGGGGCATATATCCCGAGAAGTAGTTGTTGCTTCTTAGTGAATGGTCTGTTCTTTGAAAAATATTTTTCGAAAACTTCTTAAGGCGTTATAGTAGTATTAAACTATTATCTTAGACATCTATTGATAACACGCTTGACTGAAATATGACAATTTTTTACATGTAACCGTAATTAAGTAAATAACTACAAAACCAAAATGTTTTTTAGTCAATATAGAATTTTGGTTTGTGGTTAGATGTGGGGATGTCGCTGTTATCGTATTCTCAGCATTTCATTTACGGAGATTAATGTATTGATGTGGTTTCAACGTTTCTCCAGTCCAGGATGATGCCCTCAGGGCTTCTGAACTGATAGCATCTACCTTGTACTGATGAGGCGCAAATACGCCGAAACCGTTCTACAAGTGATGTTATTCCTTCTAATCGCAAACCAGAGTGGTTGGTTATACCAACCTCGTTTAACTTTGAAGTGTGATTCAATGTCTGTCGGGGCATATAGCCCGAGAAGTAGTTGTTGCTTCTTAGTGAATGGTCTTTTCTTTGGAAAATATTTTTCAAAAACTTCAAAAACAAAAACTGTAAGGCGTTATAATAGTATTAAACTATTATCTTTCGACTTTTTATGTATCGGCAGTATTATCCCTATTTCCCAGTCTTTTGGTATACAGAATTCCTTTGAAATTTTGTTAATTAGTTTTGTTACTGTCTCAATACCCTTGCTACCCAAGTTCTGTAACATTTCCGAAGTTATCCAGTTTTATTGCTTCCTTTACTTCATCTGCTCTGAATTCTTTTTGCTCGTTCCGTGCATCTTCAGTTTCTCTAACTTCTTCTTCCATAACCTTGGCCCCTGTTTGATGTGTGTTCAATGTGTACTCAAAGTGTTCTCTCCATCTAATAGTAATGACAATCAATATTTTTCATCATAATCCAACACATATCGCTTCCCGACCAACTGACAAAGATCAAAGTGTAACTAGAACCAAAACCTAACCTAACTTACATTAACCAAATGAAACTCAACAATGTAATAAACTAGAGAGGGAGAAATAAAAATATATATAAAAAAAAACTATGTGGTCCAGCAGTAATTTTGTTTTAAACTCTTTTATTTAATGTAAGGTATAAAGCAATTCTAAGATAAACATTATATTCTGAGAATGTTTATTATTTCAATTTTTATGATTATAAATGCAAATGATTTTATATTTTTATATATTCATGTAATTTATTAGAATGCAAAATTAATTCAAATAAAAGAAAATAAACTGCATTTGACAACGCCGCTAAAACTATCACCTGATCACACAACAATGTTAATTTGTGAATAAAGGGTATCTAGACATAAGATTTTAGTGTGTAATTTTATAACCTATAAGTGTCAAGTGAAAATAATTATGCTTGAATATATTTCTAAAAATTGGCAATATTTAAGTGTTTTCTTCCGGTTTTTTTGTGAAACTTTTTTACATTTAGTATAAAATAAATATTCATTATAAAATAGCATTGAATAGTGTTGAAAAAATATCATTTTCTGTTCTAAACTGCTTTATTTAAGGTAAGCTATCAAACAAATTTAAAATTAACATAAAATTCCGAACCAGAACCCTTAATTATGGAAACATTATAGAAATTATGACCCATTATTTTATTCATAACTATTCTAAAACTTTTTCCTTTAATATTTCTTAATCTAACGATATATTTCGGTGTTCTTCGTAAAGACGTTCCTGTCTATTTTACAATAGGAGCAAAACATAGTTTTGGCAAGGCTGTTTCCCTATACCCGTGTAATGCCATCTGAATGTAAATACCACTATAGAGTGCTTACGATTTTTAAAGCAGTTTTTGAGTGAAGTTTGACGCGCATTGGTTTATTTATTTATAGAATAGTTTGTGCAAATTTGCGTAGACCTTTTCCTCAAGAACTACTTCGCAGGTCCAAAAGCTTGAACCTACAGCTTATATAATAATGAGCAATGATATTGTCAATCCTATTTCATACAAAAAACAATGGTTCGTATTTCAAAAGTCTAATCACGTTGTACCTGAAATAATATACTAAATTCACTTATACAAATAAAAATAATTTCTGCTACTCCTATTAATATTTCAAGGTATTACTTATTCATTACTTTAAAAACATTCCAGCTGAACGAAGCAATCCTAATAAGGATACAATATGAGCGAATGCGGGTTTGCTTATCCTTTGAAAATCCCGTAAAAGTAGATTAATGTAATATAATTTTCCAAAAAAGGTCAGGTTTGGAATCATTCATAAGAGAGTAAAAATTGAAAAATGCCATATTTTAAAAATGTTCATAATGGAATCTAATTGAAAATAAACTATTATTCTCTGATATAATTCTTACTTATTAAAATTAATTCATAAAATTAGATAAATAAATGTCATGTTAAATATTTAAAACTGGCTTGGTCCAATATTGATATATCGTGATCCACTTTTAACCATTTATACTTATTTTCAGCAACAGTTAGACTACAAAGGTAGTAAATTGTCGACACTTCCAACGCTGGCTTAGGTATATTAAATGTCTCTCTTTCTCTTCAAATCAAGATTCACTTTCGACTGAAACGCCCCTGTATCCCAAAGTCGTGTAAATACTCAGTCCTAGAAGATTCTCTCGTGAGGAACTTAGATGTGCCTGCAATTTAAGCTCTATTTCACTTCCCTACTTCTGACGTTAATCGACTTCTCAGCTTTTGAAACGGTCGGTGGTGTCGAGCGATGGTTGAAGGGCAGCTCAGGGGGCAGTTTTTTTTCCTTCTCTTCGATATGAATTGTTTTATTCAATTCACTCGTTTGTGTTTACTAGTTAAGAGACCGACTCGCAACATTATCAAAACATGTCTCGTTCATTTCAATTTTTCTCACCCCTCGGCGTAGTCGTATATGGCGGAAAATTAAATATCTTCAAACTAGTCTGATGAAATATCTTATAATTGATTTTTAAATAAAACATACTTCTATAAAAAATAATTCTGTCGAGATTTACTTACAAATGCATTTTGTGGGAAAAGAAGTGTAATAAAAAACCAATTAATTTGTATTTAAAATCGATGACATTTTTAATATGCTATTTTAATCAGAATTTCAAAGGCAATTTAAGAAGTTTTTCTTATAAATCTTCATCAACCAACCATAACACTGACGTTTAATTTTGGGAAATTACATAAAATGGTAGAAAATAATCTATATAGAAAAGTGGCTGATGATATCGGCATATCGGTTGGCTCATGCCATACAATTTTTTCGTATGTTTTGGACATGACACAGCGATGTTTGTTCCCAAATTGTTAAATTATGTCCAAAAGAACCGTCGCATGAGCATCGTTCAGGAGATGTTGAATTACGTCAACGACGATACGTTACAGATTCGCTCAAAAGCGCGATAACTGAAGGCAAAATATGGATACATGGTTATGACGTCAAAGCAAAAACACAAATATCTCGATGGAAGCAGTCAGATGAGACAAAGCCGAAAAAAGCACACCAAGTTCGGTAAAATGTGAAAGTTCTGCTCACTATTTTTTTACTACAATGTCATGATGCATGAGTTCTTGCTTGAAGAAGGGATATTACGAAAGTAATGCACCTGTTCACACATCGTTGGTTGTTCGTGCTTCAGTCACGTATTCACCGGACTTTGTCCCCCTGCAAATGTTTCTTGTTCCCAAAACTGAAAAGGCCCATGAAAGTACGGAGGTTTGCCATGATTAAGGTGATAAAGACTGCATCGGTGGAATCGCTCAAGGCAATCACATAGTAAGTAGGTGAATTTATTGTATATGGGAAATACTTTTCTGGAGATAGACTACAAATTTTTATCCATTAATTCCAAGCGATCCTAATTTTAGAGCGCGTTGCTGAGGCTTAGAGTGGGGGGGGGTTGGTTAATCTGGTGGAGGACTACCTGACGGGACGTGTGATAGTAGACACTAGAGGGAGGAGGTATGAGACGGAGGCTGGGGTACCCCAGGGCTCGGTTCTTGGACCGATGCTATGGAAGTGTGTGTTTGATGAGGTTTGTGGGATAGTATGTGAAGAGGGATGTTAGGTTACGGTGTATGCGGACGATGTGTGTCTGGTATGTACGGCAAAAGGAGAGGCGGAGATAGAAAGAAAGGCGGAGAGAATGTGTAGGAAGATTGTGGAGAAGAGCGGTGCGGACTAGAAGTGGCGGAAGATAATACGGTGGGGTTGCTAGTGAAGGGACGGAGCAAGAGGAGGGAAGTGGGGGTGATGGTGAAGGGAAGGAGAATACGTATGGAGGAGTGTGTGAAATACCTAGGGGTGTGGTTGGATAGTCAGTTATCCTTCCGAAGTGAGGGCAGCATGGCTGGGGAGATTGATGTGTAATGTGAAGGGGCCGGGAGAGTGGAAGAGGAGGATCATTGGTAGGACGGTAGAGCAGAGTATGCTGTACGGTGCGGAGGTGTGGGGTGAAAGAGCGGGAGTGAATGCGTGGGTTAGGCCACTCCTCCTGGCGCAGAGAGCTATATTGCTGAAAGTAGTGCAGGGGTACAGGACAGTGGGTGGACTGGCAAGGACCACCCATTGGACGTGATGACTAGAGCCAGAAATAAACGCTGGAGGGGTGCCACCATAGAGGAAGTACAGGAATGGATGGAGGAGGAAATGGAGAGAAGGTTGGAGGAGTATGAGGGCGCGCTAAAAGGAGCGATTGGGAATAGGAGAGATTGGATGGATCGGAAATTCGGGGAGGTGAACTACTTCTTGACACAGGTGTTCACTGGACATGGGTCGAGAGTAGGGTACCTCCACAAGATTGGAAAAAGAGAGACTGGAGTGTGCGAGAGGTGTGGAGTGGAGGATGAGGTGGGGCATGTGTTTAGATGCTGGAGGAACGAGGAAGTGCTGAAGAAGTTGGAGAGGAGACTAGGGGAGGTGGTGTATTGGGAGAAAATGGTGGAGATAATGTTGAGGGGGGAGGAGGAATGGATGGAGTGGCGTAGTAGAGAGCATGGTCAGGGGGAGATAACGACTCGATATGGCATGAGAGGTGGGAGTGGAAGTTAGGGAGAAGACGACGATGTGAGCGGAGAGTGTGCGAGGGACCGCCGCCCGTCTCGAAGTATGCTAGGGTAGTGATTCCGAGGCGGGGGTAACGGCGAGTTTGAGGTGGGTTTGGTTGGTAGGCATCTCCTTGGGGATAAGTCCAACACTGTTTTGGTCCTGGACCCATTCGAACACGAGTTTCCCATCTCGGCCCGAAAAAAAAGGAACACAGTCAAATCCTGCTCAAAAATCCCTAAGAGCCGCTGACCAATGCAATATTAAACCTGAGTAGGGACTAAATGAAGAAAATTACAGGATTACTTACAGGTCACTGCTCCTATCCTATCCTATCTGCCGGCTGTTCATGAAAAATGAAGAAAAAGCCTCACACATAATCTTCAAATGCGAAGCACTGACTCACTGGAGATATGAAAAGACTGTTGAGCCTGATAAGGGCAACTAGTCTTTTCACATAAACAAGATAAACAAGAAACCTTCAACCAGGCTATTGAATTTGGGTAAGATGCATTTGAAGACAGTTGCAAAACGGGAAAAGTTAACTAAGTAATTAAATACCAACCCACTTACTCTGCTTCTGTGAGTGCTACAAGGACTCAGACCGAAGCTCTTTGGACAGAAAATAATAGAACCAATACAACTACTCAAAATCCCCCAGTCAAACTAGTGGCTTATATAGAAGACACGAAGCTTCTGAAATGGAAGTAGATAATATAGGAAATGGTACAAAGATTTAGTTCAAGTGCCTGGGTTGATGAGCACAACCCAAACGAATGAATTAATGTAAAAACGGTACAACCAAGAGGACAAAAATCCTAAAGGCTTGACTGGATGTAATGCAATAATCAATGAAGCTCTCTGAAAATTATCTAATTTTATCGAGTTGGTTGAAACTCTATCGCTGTTGGATAGCATCTTAATAATTAGGGATTAGATCTGCTATAAAAGCGTGTTTTTAGTCATTTAAATGTAGTGTTCTACACGAATTTTTTTGGCTTGGTTCTTTTGAAATAAATATAAATTCCGTATTGTATATCAGTGTGTAGGTACAATAGGGTTCTCCATATCTGCCTGTTCGTTTTTTCTCCTACGGCCACGTCTCAGAGATTGAAGATTATAATTTGTAATAATCACATACTTTTTTTGACTTTTTTTATTTGTGACGTATGTAGATGGTATACTTAATTCTGAACATCTTACTTTTCATTTCTTGGAAGAATTGAAAAAAATAAGTTTGGCATGTCCCAAAAGAGAACGATCTTAGAGTTTGTTGATTATTTCTCTTGATTGGTCCATCAAACAATAACTGAAATAAAAAAGAATAAATCTAACTCTGGGGAATATGATTTCCAGTAGTAAAATCATTTGAAATAAATTTATTTTTCTTGATTGTGAGTTAAAAAGTTGTATTTTGTCACTTGGGAGAACACAGAAAAAGAATGAGAAGCACTTAAAGAGAACTCGAACAATAATCAGATATTAGCAATCGCGTGAGGGACTTGTTGTCCGCAGAACACGCATCGCATAACATGTACAATCAGGCGCTGTTTGGTACATTATATTGATTATTAAAAATATATTTCATTAGCAGAATAGATACTGTTTTTTTTATTGTCAAAAATTCTTTATAATTTGATTTCTTTTATTTTTTGTTCATTAGAAACATATTTCCTGTTTTTCCAGCTAAATTCAATCAGCCACCTGGCTCCATGCAAGTAGGTGTAATCGGGGTGGGTGGCTAGTGATTAAGGTCAGAACATTATGTTTGTTGGAAAAAATCTACAGATATTTTTTTCATTCTTAAGTTATACAGGTAAAAATAAGAATGCTGCTTTTGGTCTTTTAAGCTAATCATGTCATATTTTTTATCGTAAGGTAAGGTCAAAAGTAGGGCTCGCAGTTTTTGACGATATTAGAGCAAGCAAACAAAAAAAATGCGACAGGACCGTATTTAAGAATAGTTTTCATTGATGATAATGTACTATATCGGATTTTAAAAATTGACATTAAAGAGGAGAATGGAGAGTCTCTGTAAATTTTTTTAACAAATATAATGTTCTCCATACCTTTTTGTCCATTTAATCGTCTTCGTAATTATTACAGTCTAGAATACAGTTGTCTTACCATATGATCAACAAAAAAAATTTGAAATAAATGGCTCATATGATTTGAGCACACATTTTTTCCTATTTTTCCAGTTAAATTAAACTCTAAAATTGCTAGATGGTGGGAGTTAAAATTTGCTTGAATATTATTTGTATTTGAAATCAAACAAGTGGGCAACATTAGATTTATTCCGGTGATAAAACGAGGGAGCACATGAAACTGGATTTTCAAAGGAGAAAGTGTATAAAGTCGCAAAATTAAAAAGTTTAAAGTCGTTACATTTGATTTTTCAATAATGGTGGGAGCGCATTCTATAGCTGATATACGGATCCGTATAATTGGAAGTATTTGTCTATCCATGATATGGAATTGAAATAATATATAATCCACTTTCGCTATAATAATAATGAACCAAAAGCAGCAAAGTTGTAAATATGGTAGCAAAAGAGGGTCCCCACCGTGAATTTCATAAGTATTGCGTGTTTAATAAGAGATGTGCTGCCATCGGCCTTTCGCGATACCCATTAGATATCCAAGAGTTTATGCATGTATTATCCCCATTACATTTTCTCACTACAGCACATCAAATATATAGTACATCTAAGATTAACCGTTTTCTGACTGTCGCTTATAATTTTTGCATTGATATTAAGTGTAGCTGCGTGTTCACTTTTTTTGTTTAATTGAAACAATGTCTTATTTACTATCTGTAGGGCGTATTGCAGTTACTCTTCCTTCACGAATTTTTCCCATTCTTTCCTATTTTGAGATAAGTCCTTTGTTTCCTTCCAGGTTCCTCTTTTATCTAGTAATCCAGGTATAACCTTAACCCAAGATTTTCTTGGTCTGTCCCTTTTTTATTTTTTCCAATTTTGGCTTTCCATACTTTCTTCACCGGTCTTCCTTCATCCATAAATGTCCCCACCATTGCAGTTGTCTTTCTTCTATAAAGTCTAAAATTGATTGTATTCCTAGGTCGTTTCTTATATCTGTTTTTCGTTCTATCGCCTTTTGTTACACTTCTTACTCTTCTTAAATATTTCATATCTGTCCCTGTTTTTATACTTTTTTGTTGTCCTGTTAACACTTATGTTTCACATCCATATGTGAGTATTGGTCGATATATTGTTTTAAATACTTTTGATATTTCTTTCTTATTTATAAATTTGGCATATTCATGGTATATGGTATAGTATAGTTTGTTAGTTTCAACTATTTTAATATTAATATCTGCTTCCTGTTCCGTTTTCGTCTGTGGAAATGTTTAACTTGCTCCATTCTGTCTGTATATATTTTTATATTTATTTCCTCTTTGTCTTCTCCAATGACCCTTAATTTTTTTTTGTTTATTCACATTCCCATGTTAACCACTACTGCATTCCACACATTTATTTTTTCTTGTTGCCCTTTTTCATTTTTGGCGATTAATATAACATCGTCTGAAAATGTTCCTTCACTGATATTTACCCTGCACAATTGCAAATGTCCCACGCATACTTTTTTACCTTTTTAATGATCTCATCAATGTAAATAATAAATAGCAAGGGGCTTAGGCTCCATCTTAGTCCAATATTTGTGGTAAAATTTTCTGTCATATTGTTATTTATTATGACTACGTTCTTAGTTATCTTATACAGATTGCGAAAGTCCCTTTCGTACGCTGCGACTTATACAAGTACGACAAGGAAAATATGAGCAAAACTACGTGAAAGAGAGAGAAGACTTGTTAGCCCAACGATCATTTGTCCCCTCTACCAAAACAGTTGGGCGTGTATTCAGTTCCCTCCTATTTATTTTAACTGTTGTGTTGCCAAATGTACTTATTTGTAA
This sequence comes from Lochmaea crataegi, assembly GCA_947563755.1. Taxonomy (NCBI): domain Eukaryota; kingdom Metazoa; phylum Arthropoda; class Insecta; order Coleoptera; family Chrysomelidae; genus Lochmaea; species Lochmaea crataegi. The sequence continues at coordinate 32,386,723 of OX387422.1, read as the reverse complement.
AAATTATTCCTAATATTAAATATCAATAATTGTTAAATCGAAAGCAGTGTACGGATTTTATTTATTGCAGATTGTAATTGTCCAAATTTTTTCTTGAACTCCATTATTTTATTCTTATTTGAGTTGATCTCACTTATTTTTCAAAAGTCAATATTACCAATCTCGATTTTCTCCCACTAAATTCACCGTTATCCGGTGTTAAAAGTCAAATGCAAAATAAGTTATTTATTACTTAGAAAGTACCAAACATTCTAAACTGGCAACGCTGCAGGAGAGACTGACTCCCCACTCTGTGGGTACGTTCACTCTGGTTCAGTAGTTTCCCAACATGGAAGGAGTGAGGTTGTAAAAGAAATAAAAAAATACACTCGTTATTACGTAACCTGTACATCTTAAAATTCATTTTTGTCAATTTGATCGTTTCTGACCAAGCTGACAATTAATTTCTAACTACAATAGGATATTATGTTATCAATTGTAACTTGAAAATAAAACATTTATTCTTGAGATAAAAATAATAAAGTAATTGGGTATTAATAACTAAAGATCGATTCCATTAATAAATTGAATTGAAAAAAAATAAGTAGATACTTATTCTAAACATAAAATATGAACTTCTTGAAAAAATTAAACTAAAAATCCGTTCTTAAGGTAAACATAATTTTAATGAATTAAGTGCTCAAATAAACCACCTTGCTGTCCCAGGCAATAACCAAATCTGGCATAAAGATTTGATCTCATATCTCTTAGATTAAATGGCGTATTGCTGGCACAAACGTGCTGTATTTTCACCCTCAATTCATTTAAATTATTAGCTCTTTCAAATTCATGTTGATAAATGCTACTTTTCAAAAATCCCCAAAGAAAAAAATCATTTGGAGCTAGTTCAGGTGATCTTGGAGGCCATTTAATTGTACCATTAGTACTAATAATTCTGTCGGGGAATGTAAACCTTAAAAATTCCATTACTATCCTTGAATTATGGACTGGAAAACCATCTTGTTGAAACCAAATTCTGTTCAGATCAACATCGGGTATAAGGAGAACTGCAGGAATTACATGATTTTGTAATAACTCTAAATATTTGGCGGAATTTAAGTTCCCCTCAATAAAAAAAGGACTGATAATGTGGTCAAGTAAAATACCCGTCCAAACATTTAACTTCTGCGGATACTGTGTTCGGATTGGAATGCTTAGATGTTTATTTTCCCGAGACCAATATCTTGTGACGAATGGATTGTGTTTTTGATGTAATGAAAAGGTTGACTCATCCGTAAATAAAATATTTTTTAAAAAGTTCTCGTTAGCATTTTGACGTTCCATCATTTCTTCACAGAAATCCATTCGTCTGATATTGTCCTCGGGAAAAATTTCCTGCGTTGTCTGAACCTTGTACCAATGGTACCCGTTCCGTTTTAAAATATTCTGTACAGTTCTCTTATCCATGTTGACCTCTTCAGCAATTTGTCTTGAAGAACAAAGTTGTCCTGTTTCAACCGCTAAACAAACATTCAATTCTCTAGTTTGCTTTTCGTCGTTTATCGGACGTTCGATTGGATCTTCCGGCTCTTGGCATTTTCTACAGTATGAAACACATCCATATTTCTCGAAATTATCAATTATGTTCAAAATTGTTGTTCGTGAAGGAATTGGGCGATTTTCAAATGCCACAATAAACAAATTGACTATTGCATCAGCCGAATGACCTCCAAAATACCATTTTATAGTTTGCACTTTTTCGCAGGTTTTGTATTTTAATATGGGCATTGTAAAATGTTTTATTTTCAAATACAACGGCTTGCGCTAACCAAGGTCTGTAGCCAAAAGATCACATACATTTAAATGTGAGTTCTCTATGTAAAGGACACTGTTGCCGGATGAAGTTACCTAATAGTGTATCAGCTCGAAAAAAAGTTGACGATAACGTGACAAAAATATCATTTTTACAAATTAATCTGAGCTTCTGGCAACAGCGGTTGAACTAGTGGGGCGATGAATACACGCCCAACTGTTTTTGGTAGAGGGGACTGATCGCTGGGCTAACAAGTCTTCTCTCTCTTTTCAGTAGTTTTGCTCATATTTTCCTTATCGTATTTGTATAAGTCGCAGCGTACGAAAGGGACTTTCGCAATCTGTAGATGTTCTGTATTATTCGTATAATTTTTGCATTAAATCCCCTTTCTGCTAACATTTTCCACAGTTTTTCTCTAGGTACTCTATCAAAGGGTTTTCCTAGATCCAAGACGACGAACAGTTCCTTTTTTTTTTGTACTATACACATTATCATTACTAAAATTTCTATAACCATTCCTATAACTATTTTTACTAATAACCTTACAACTAAATTCAAATTAATATTTGATCTTCTCTCTTCGCTTCTTTATCTGCTTTTTTATTCAGTTTTTTGTCCCCCAACACTTTTAACTTTTATTAACTTATTTTCTTTGTTTTCCAATTTTCATTCTTCTGTTCCAATATACATCTTTCTGTATCCAATTTTGGTTGAGGTTCCTTTCTTATTTTATTCATTTGCTCTTGTTCTGACCACTGTCAAATTTTGAGCAAACTACGACATTTAGTTGGTGTTTGACAGACATTGAAGCAGAAAATAGTGCTGTTCTATCAAGATAATGGTGCAAACGAGTGTAGTTACCATGCCAAAAATGTATGAATTGGGCTACGAGCTGAATCCAGTCTATTTTTTATATTCAGTCCGTGCGACTATTTCGTGTTACCAAGCCTAAGAAAAGCAGTAAGAGTTGTGGGAAGAAATTAGCTTTTTTACATTTTCCTTTAAATTAACAAGGCTGTCTGCTTTCAATGACTGTCAAACACAAACTAAATGATGCAGCTTGCTCAAAATTTGAAAATAGTTTATTCAAAGATGGCAGTTGAGAGCAGTGTTTCATTTGAAGTATTTGCGTGGGATACTAAAAAGTCACTGACTTATCAAACAAGCATCGTACTTCAAAATGATGCTTTTGTAAAACGAGATTAAACATTTATCAACTTAAAAATGTATCCATCTACAATATTCCTTGATGAGATAAGTTGTTACACGAAATAAGTTTCCACTATTTAAAATGACCGTATTTACTCCTTCAATTACAGTAATTCCTTTTTTCTTTGCCAGGATGTTGACATTTTGCCAAGAAGCATATAAAACAATTCAGACTATCTTAAATTGTAATCCCTGTGGACGCAGCCATTCGTTTTACACAATCATCAACAGGTTGTGCTGAACTAAACCTTCCATCCGAAAACAAACTTATTATGTTTGTTCTGAATTTCAACTGTAGGGAACTACAGTTCTCTTCCCACCAATTTGTAACTATTATTATCTCGTTATAGAATTTACTGTGGAGAAATGATACACAGCACTTGTTGCGCCAATTTTCAGGATATTCATTTAAATTTAGTAAAATATTCTCCTTAATTTTTTTTTAAGAAATTATGTTATTTAATTATTTTAAAAAATATACCAATGTTTTTCATATTTCAAATATTTATTACTAACGTTTGGCTCTGCATCTCACCAGCTAGTTTTTATCTTTGTTAGAAAATTTTGTGATTAGGATATCTACTTTTAATAATTACAAGATAAAAAACTTTAATTCAATTTATCTACTTGTTACATTCAACCACTGAAGTAGTGTCCTAACGAGAGAAAATTCTAGATGAAATCTTTGTATAACTACTGTTTACCTTCATTTTAACTTAATTTTATTTCAAATTTAATATTTGTTCTTCTTCTTAAAAATTCGGAGATATTTAGTCGGAGTTAGGAAAGATGTGAATTAAAATTTATCTTTAGTAAATAAAACTTTACAAACATAATTTTTTATAAATCTACGTCTCTGAAAAGATTTAATTTAGTTGGGTCAGCATAAATTACAAAAATGGGATACACAACCCAGCAACCGTCAGCTGTTTTTCGAACACGTATACAGTATACATAAATTGGTATATGGATTACAAGTTATTGCAAATTCATGAAAATTATTTTGACCGGGTGTACAGCAATTTTAAATAGAATACTATATACCTAAAAGTCCCAGGATTTTGTACCAAAAACTTGGGAGATGATGTATGTATGTATGTATGTGAATTGGGGTGACATTCACTGAGACCTAAAAGATCTATTGTGCCCCCTTACTTCTATTTAGTTCCTGAGGAAAGTCTCAGAGACTAGTAGCTCCTTTAGTCCTATTTCCCGGAGGAATTTTAGGATATCTGCAGGCTTTAACTTAGGTAAATGTCCCTTTTCTATTCAGTAATCTCCAAGGTGTTGTGCCCTAGGATTCTGAACTGCTGTGCAGTCCGCAAGTATGTGGATGGAGGTTTCCTCTTCCATACCACATAATCTACATTCTTCTTTCTCCACTATTTTGAGATTTTTCAGGTGCCCATTCAGGCGACAATGTCCCGTAAGGATGCCTGTTAAAACTCTTAGTGCAGTTTTACTTTGACTTATGCATTCATTTGATCTCAACAGGTTGTAGTCACCCAGAAGAATGTTTGATTGCCTAAGTCCTACTAAATCTTTCCAATGGTCAGATCTTCTCTTTTCTTCGGCTTTGCCTATTTCTTCCAATATTACATTGGAGCTGATACCGCAAAAGGTTTCCGGCCCCCAAAAGGGTGTTCCAGTCCCCCTATTTGCTAGTTCATCTGCTATTTCATTTCCTTCTATCCCTGTTTGTCCTGGAATCCACAGTAAGGTGACTAAATTGTTCTCGCCTAGTTCATTTAGTTTGCCTAGGCATTCCCACACCATTTTGGAACTGATAACACAAGAGCTCAGTGCTTTAATGGCTTGGGAGATGATAGAGAGACTAAAAATAATTATAGTACTTTATATAAAATTTTTCCTTACGCCCTTCGTTAACGAGCTGTAGGACTCTAAAGTTGGGAATTAAAAATGGTTGTTTATTTATAATCTATAAAATAAAATTTTAACCGTTCATAAACATCATAATTGCACACTTTTTGTCACAATAAACAAGTCTACACCACACTTGTGAACTCAGGTACGAACTAAGTTTAATAGTTTTTCAGTTATAAATCCAACAATTAACATTTTTAAACATTATTAAAGAGAAAAAGTCCTTTTGTGAGATCTTCATAAAATTAACGGTCTAAGAGATATGGGCAATTTTATGTCGCACACCTATTATTGGCGCATTCACATTTTTTTTAATGTACGGTTTCAAGAAGCATACTTTATTATTAGTAAATTGTTAATAAATAGGTTATAAAAATAACCCTTTAGATTGTTTATGCATAAAAAATTTAACGAAAACGAACAATAATTAAAAAAAGTAAAAATACGAGAATAACAACAAAAACCAAAAACAGGTATTTCATTGATGAAATATTACATTCTCAAATTGTAAGTTAGCAATAATTTATAGCAAATCAGCATACCTACTAGTTAGTGGTTAGTAAAAGATGAATCACTTTTTTAAATTTCATCGGTTCGACTTGGCCATTGTAAGTAACTGAATTTCCCTAAGGACCCATATGCTGAAAAATGTGACGGTCAACCTCATAATAATGTATTACTGAAACAGGTTCAGGACTGACAAAGTTTCTAGTATTTTCATAAGGCTAGTAGAAAATACAATGTGACTTTATACTTGACAACATTTTTCATATTCTGCTCTTTCTACATGTCCTAGCCTCTTCTTAATAACCACAACCATAACCATAATTAGTGTAGTACGTATTTTTGTGTGGATAGATAAACTGAGACCTAATATTGTGCCCCTTCTTCTACTCAGCTCCTAAGGAAATGGCCAGACTAGTAGTTCCAATAGTCCTATTCCTTGAAGGAATTTTAGAATATCCGTAAGCTTCAGTTTAGTCAAGTCTTTTATATTTTATCCAGTAGTCTCCCATGTGTTGTGCCTTAGAATTCTGTTGACTAATGCACTCCGTAAGTATGTGAATGGAGGTTTCTTCTTCCTGTTGGGACATCTGTCAAAACTCTTAGTCTTACTCTGGTCAATCATTCTTTTGATCTCATACTTTACCAGAAGTATCTTCGATTGTCCTAGCCTTACTAGGTCTCCAATGGTCCGATCTTCTCGTTTTTTTCACAAAAACTCAGCCTTTTAATTGCTGCTTGCATGTTCGACAAGCTTATGATCCCTTGCCTTCTATATCTTTGATGAAGTTTGAATTGGGTACATTTTTGTATGGCGCGAATTGCTGTTCTTAGGTTCTTGGTCCGGACACTCCCTACATGTCTGGTAATGGGGTCGTGATCCCATTCCTTTGTGTTACTTAATTATATTCTATTTTGAATTTATTTAAAATGTTATACTTTTTCAACATTCCATCCTGTGGCATATTCTGTTTTTTGATCTCTAAAGAACGATGAACTTTTTTACCAGATGATTATTTCTCTACCGTACCTATATCTTGTTATTCCGGCTACACTTTTTTCGACCATATTTTTAGTGGACTGAAGTTAAGAACAACTACGTCATTAGTGTCCTTTCCTACAGTTTCTAATTATGGTTTTCAGTCTTCATGTTTTGTAATTTGGTTCCAAGATAAACAAATGTTTTTAATTCTTTTTGGAACATTATAAAAAACAGTCGCTGCTTAGATTTTTTCTTTTGTGCAAAAAAGAGGTATGAAAAAATTTGAGGTGAAATTTGTAAGCAGATCACATACGGCAAAAATATAGAAAAGCAAAGAATATAACTTGAAGTTTATATCATTTTTATTGGTTAATATGAGGAAGATAATTTATAAGTAATTTAAATATCGGCAGGAAAATGATCTCACAGAAAGCTGATATATATTCCATATCAGTTTCATGAAATATCGCTTTCTTATCGTTTTCCGTATTCTTTGAGTTTACTTCATATTTATGTAGGGTATGAATAAAGTTCACCTTTTATGGAGTGCTAGAATTACATTCCGAAGGGTTTCTACTTCCGACTTTGTAGCCAAAATGATAAATAAAAATTTCCTCTTCGCTTACACTTTATACAAATAAACATAGGCCCATGGTGTTAAATATTGGTCTTGATATGTTTGGAAAATATGAAGAATAAAGAAAGTTGATAGTAAGAAACTGAAATAGTTTTGAATAATGGATATATCCTTGAAAATGATAAGTGAAAAATTACGTCGTTAACTAAACCTTAAATGCACTGAAGTAAAAAAATTGAAGTGAGGTTGGTAGTCTACATCATTTGTATTTTATTTATTCACTTTACCAAGAAAGCGATTCAACTGTGTACTGTGTAATTACAACGTATGTATTGAACATTTCTATGTATTCATGATAAACATGCAGAAGTAGGGTTGCAGTTCTAAACGGTGTAGCATGTCTATCGACCTGTTTCGATTTTACAGAATAAATCCTTTTAATTACCGCTCGTCATCACTAGCCACTTCCAATTATAGTTCTGTGATCCCAAATTCTTCAACCCTGACCATAAGACAATTGACGTCTGCCAACGGACGCTTCCATTTTTTCCAACTCCACGAGGGACACCCCTTTCCGTCACTGACTGCCTACGGGGAAAGACCATCTTTCGTTATCTTTCATATTTTAAGTATCTTATGAATTTTGCTGTGGTGTGCACAGCCCCTAGGCAAGGATATAACCCCAAGACCTGGGCTATAATATAAGCCCTAGGCAAGGATAGAACCCCAGGATACAGCCCTAGACCAGGAAACAGCAGTTCAGATCAAGTCTATCTACCTATCTTCTTCGAGATCTTCTTAAGACATCGTAGAGGCAAGACCTTCTTCATAAGCTAAGTACCTAAGTACAAATTTTTCCTCACTGTTCATTTCCTGTGGCAGTATAAATATATACATTTTTTAAATTCCTTTTTTTATTTTATTATAAATCCTCAACTATAAAAGTTGAGGGAGATATCGCCCGGGGTAATTTTCAGTCACTTTTTTTATTATTAACTTTTATCTAAATTCTACAAGGCGTTTCTACCTTTTCCGCCTTTGTTTTTTAGTACTTTTTATCAACGTCAAAAAGGTAGTGGCGCCCTCAACTTTTATAACTTTCCTGTAACACTTGTGCAGCATAAACTTGGGGTCGAATCACCCTTGAGAGGAGTCTCTAGCCAGAGCCCTTCAAGCTGGCGTCTCTTAGCGTCACAACGGGCTCAATTTTTTTGCAGCCGTTTGTATCATTAATAAATAATAAACCATGTGATATTGTCACGGAAGTGACAGAGATAACTACTCAGAACTAAAAATGCTACTAGAGGAATTTGGAACTTTTAGAGACCAGGTTGAAAATAAAAAAACAACGAGAACGTATCCTGAGGAAGGCAATTAAAATATCCCATGACTCCTCCATGAGGGACCTGTGTGGAAAGAAAACACTATTAATGGAAACTAAATTATTATGCACAGTATACAGGAAATGTCGACTACCTATTTCAGGAAAATGTTATAAGCTTTATTTCATAGTAAAAAATATAAAGGAAGACATAAATACCATGGCCAATAGGAAGCTAGACAATTCTAAAAGACCCGCTTATGGAATGATCATAAGCGGTATTGGAAAGTCGTATAATGAGGTTCTTGGTAAAATCAAAGAAACGGTTACTTAGATCTACGAAGAATCACAAGCTCCTAATGGTCCTGGATAAGGATAATAACGCAATGATGAAAATTCTGTCCGCGTTAAAAGATTAGAAAAATCTTCAAACCAGAAAAATAGAGACTAACCTTGGCATATCTTCGAAAGACATATGGATGGCCTCGTTATTATTTGTTGGTCGTTTCGTGAGTGTTTATTACCTCGCTTACAAAATTGCAGATAAGATCGAAAGTTCGTTTGTTTTCCAACATCTGCGGGTTATATTATCGACATATAGTTTAGTGCCGAGGGTATCATTTACTATAGTCTCCGGTTCATGTCAGAACATGGAAAGTTTGAAACTGCATGTTCTGAGCTGTCTTGGTTTGTGCAGTGCGAGCACAGGTCGGTCTGGGATGTTCCAATCCTCTATGTGAAGCTGTTGAAACTTGTGTGACCCGTTAGAAATTGTGTGAAGAAGTAGCCTGCTCTTCTAAACTTACACTCTGTCCAGTGTTTTGTCGGGTATAAGACGCTTGGTCCACTGTTATTTTTCATTTTCATTCTGCCTCTCTTCATTGCATTTCCCCGTTCTTCAGCTTTGGACTTGGTCCGATTTCTGTTTCTGCACTTATGCATTCTTACTCTTTCTTCCACCATCAAGTAAATGAAATGAAAATAATGAAATAATGACTCCGTTACTCCAAACTCATTCAGGCCAATTCCACTCACCAGCACACTGTGCAAATTGTTAGAAAGCATTGTCAATAAAAGACTGTTGTGGTACCTCGATCAGAACTCAACTTTATCAAGACTTCAAATCTAGCATCAAATAAATGACACTAATAGCTTGGCAAAATCACTGGAGAAAATGAGAAAATACAATACAAAACTGTACGCCTTACAACCTAAAATACCATAGCCCAGGATGTCAATCATGAATAGAAAATATCGATCATAAGAAGACTACGGATAGAACAAACTCGATTATCTCCTGGGCACATTATGGCCTCTGAAAATCCTCCAAATAGTAAGTATTTTAATATCAAACTAATAGCTGAATATTTCCTTGTTGAATGTAGGGGAAAGATGCCTAAGACTGCGCACTTAACTTGAAATCTGCTATAGAAAAAATCCGGTACACCTCGGAAAAGGGAAACTAAATGTATCATGTAATAAACTTTTAATCCTGCAAACAATAATCAAAACATAAGCATTTGTTTCAAGTTGAAGTAACAAAAAAATAAATTCTAACAAAACTCAAATGCGCACTCTTAGCACATAAGTGGTGAAAGAATGCGCACGGCGCTAATCTAAAAGTGCGCAGGTTATCTAAGAATGCACACTCGTTACTCGAAAGACTAGTGTTTTTGCATTTATCACAATAAAAAAAGCCAAATCCTTCATAGTCGGTACAAACCTCATGGAACCACTTTTTACACGTCGAGCATACAATGAGGTCTAACTCCGGAGGGTCTGTATATGGTTCATCGCGAGCTGGACAAATCCCACAGTGTTTTTTGGAAACCGTTGCTTTTTGAGTAGTTCCAGTTTTTTTATGCCTCTTGTTGCCTTTGGATGCATTAATCTGCCGTTTTGCAGCTCTCGCAGATTTTTTGTGTTCTAGGCGTTGTTTAGTTGTTTCTTGTTCAACCAAGGAATCCTTGAAAGGCGTTCCTGTTATAATTTCAGATTTTTCTCCTACTCTCTTCCGCTTTGTATCTGTGCCTGCTGATTTAGGAAAAGGGCAGATTTCATCCAAAATCTTTGAATAATCTGCTGCAGAAGAATCTTTTGTTGAGGAGGTACCTGGAAGGGTGTGGACATTTCATTTGAACTCGAGGGGAATGCAGGCAAATCAGTTAGAGAAGCAGGCGCAAAATCTTCTTGTGTAAAAACATCAGGATTATAGGGCCAAATGCCTGTCGAAGAAAAACTCTTCTCTGCTTTCTGAAGGGAAGAAATTCTGCTGTAGACTCTACCAAAAAGTTCGGTAATTTGAAATTGCGTTATCACTTTGCACGGATTAGAGACTTGCCACTTATCTGCCTCTTGACTGTGAGCTGTTTTCAACGGTACAAAAAAGCCTACGTCCAGTGGTTGAATTTTATGGCTGCTGTGGGCAGGTAAGCTTAACAAATGCATTCCGTTTTCTCCATAAAAATTCACGGCTGCGAGGCTGATGTGCTAACTATGATTATCCAATAGAAGGAGAACAAGATTATTTACTGATGATTCAATAAATTCCTTAAAATGTTGCAGCCACTTCAGAAAAAGATCAGCATTTATGAAACCACTTTCTGACACTAACGGTAGGGTCTCATTTGGTGCACCAAACAGATGTTCTCTTTTCTCCCGTTTTCGAGGGTAAATTAAAGCAGGTGGTACATAAATCCCTGAAGCACTAAAGCAACATACTGCTGTTAATAGTTGTCCTCTGTCCCCAGAAACTATTTTTCCTACACCCTTCTTCTCTTTGATGGACACAGTTTTGGGGATTTTATTCGGAAAGGTAAGCAGACCAGTTTCGTCCATGTTGAAGACAGATTTTGATGTGAATTTGTACTTTTCGTAGACTGTCTTCAGATTATCATAAAATCTAGAGTCTTGAACTTTATTGAATCCACTTGCTCGTGCAGCACTCTCACCTTCTCCAGCTGCCGTATTGCTAAATTGTGCCGATTACAAAATAAACTTACCCATTTTTTACCAGCTAATTGTGTTCTTTTGTTGAATCTGTGATTTAACTTGCAAGATTCGGCGTATTTGAAAGCTAAGCTCTGAAGATCTTTATACTTCAATCCATAGATCTAATTTGCGTACTTTTTCAGCTAGGTCAGCTTCCATTTCTGCAGTAAATGTTACTTTAAATCGTCCCAATGATTCTGGGATGGTTCCTTCTTTTAAACGCTTCCTCAAAAGGGATTCGTTTACACCGTACTCCTTAGCGACTCCTTTTACTTCTGCCAGCGGCAAGTTTGTTCCTAATTTCTTCTAGTTCTGTTTGATTTATTCGCAGTTGTCGATTGCTTTTTCGTATGTATGGAGCCATATTAACGAACTCTCGAACTTTTAACAATTTGAACCTGAAAGTGAATGATTTCTATCAATGTTCGGCAATAAAATGCAGCATCGTTTTAGACTAAATAACTGTCGTCTAAGTGTGCGCATTAGAACGCTTCAAAATGCGCACTCTTAGGAAACGGTCAATTTTCGCTTCAAACACGAAAAGTTCTAATTAATAATGGCAATAAAGACCATATTGGCTTCTTTTCAGTATCCAAACACATGTCTAAATGCGCTGCTTTTGGGTTTGCGCGGGATAACCTCAAATACATGCACTTTCGTTCAAATAAAAATGTAGAAATATTACATCGTTACGTACCAAATTTTTGAACATTTGATAATTCAGTTCTTGCTCCTCCGATTCCCCTAAGCTCTTCACAGGTTTGTTAGGTTTGTTTCAGCTATCGAAAGAACACTGAACCGAGCACACCACTAACCCCTTGCCACTGTGAACAAGCCATGCGCATTCTTAGATTGTGCGCTATCTTAAGCGCCCTTGCCCTAACGAAGACTACATAATATAAATGGAAACCTTAAAAATATACTTTCTTCTATGAACAAGTATGGTATGGTATGGTTAAAGCCATAAATTGTACCATTCCATCTGTATTTGTAAATGTACTTCAATTGTTTCGTGTCAATGACCTCTAGCGGCTGATACATTAATTTAAACAAAAAATAAATAAATTCTTAATGATTAAACTTCTCCTTTGAAGAGTGTCGGATTATTTGAACAATAAAGTCCTCGTTTTTATGAAATAAAGAGGCAGCGAAATTAGTTATGAGATATAATTCGAAGATTCCTTTCAAAATATTGTGTGATGGAACAAACAATTAAAAGTAGGAATTCGATTTTAAGGCACTGTGGATGTAACAGCAACTTCTGAACCGCTCATTTAAAAAATTATACTGTAGACATTCTGGAGTAAATTATTTCAAGTAGAAGTAACTTCCGCATTCTTTTAATATTTCCTCTTCCATCGCTGAAACTGAATTATTTTCTGGCTGCTAAAATATCATTGTTTGAAGCCAATTAAAATTGTTACGCATAGTAAGCGTCATTACAAGAGTGGTTAGTCAGACGGACGCTTAGGAATTTCAATTAGAATTTGTCACTTCTTGAACACATTAAAATGAGGATGAGGATTACTATGGCTACAACAATAACTCCCTAATAATCCGATATTAGTCGTCGCGTGACAAGGATGATCATCACGTAATTCTATTTTACGATACACACATATAGTTAATTATTAAAAACACCTCACGTCCAAATGTCTCGAAAAACCTTTTTTTGAAATTAAGTTTGGTATTGATCGTAGAGTATTCCTTTTAGAAGAATATTTGTTTATTAAAATTATATCAGAAGAGACCTAAAAACTCAGTCACCATGCATAAGTTAATACATCTAATATTAATGTTATTAAATATTCAAAAAATCTCATTTTGAACGTAGATTCCAGCTCTGTTGCTTTTTAAGTATTGAATTGCTATGACATTTTAAATTTATTTTAGCTTTTGTTCCCTATTGAACTACATTCTGTAAAGAAAGTATCGGGAATTGATCATTTGATAATTCTTTTTGATAAGTTGGCACAACTGTCCTCTATACTAGCTTATATTAGGGTTAGATTTGTAGTGAGCAGGTGTATTAGGCACCCCACTGCGACTCACCAGAGTCTATTGTAGCTCGCACTTATTCATATTTCACCAAAGCCGATTAGTTTATTTGGTGAATTATATTTCAGGTCTGAGGGCAAGAGAGAGACATTATATTTCTGTTGTGGAATTTGTTATATATTGATTTCATTTGATAATCAATGGCGTAAATTTCCCCTTGAAATACAGTCGCGTAGGATCCTAGGAAGGATGTTATTTCTGTTCACACCTGCACCAGAACCTGAGAGTGTTTTTAAGATATTCATGCACCAACATCTATCTGCTCGTAGTAGTTCTTTAGACTTTAGAGCAGTCTGATACGCTCCGTATAAGCCTGTTCTGTTCATTTGGAAATATGCGAAATTCTAAATTTTGTCCAACTAGCCTCACTTTTCAGAACTATATGGAGAGAAGAATTTCCATAGCTGCTGAAGGTGTAGTGCACATATACTCAATAGATTTGTTTGAGCTCCAAGTCCCAAGATTTTCCACAAATCCTACATCTCCTAGGGGCTAACGTTTTCCAAGTGAGCGTTCCATGTTAAGTTTTATATTTAGGATAATCCCCAAATATTTGACTTCCGCTGCAAATGGAATAACCTCACCATTGTAGGAAAGTGGAGGAATTTTCTCTGAAAACTGAGAATATCGTTTAACGTTTTTTGGATGATATTATATGCTACTTTTCCTGACTTAGTCCTTACCACGATGACAAGGTCGCCTGCAGTTCTACTCCTCTTCGTACGAAAGCACTAACCAATTCATCTATCAAGAATGAGCACATTAGGGGGATAGTACCCTGCACTGTGGGAAGCCTCTAGAAACATTGAAGCTGATAGTCTTATCCTGAAGAGATGTAGAGGCTGTTATATTTGTGAGCCTGGCATATATCCAGCTAGTAACGGTTGGTTTTCCGACCTTTTCAGCCAAAGCTAAACCAGTGGAGGTCAATAGTGGATTGTCAGTTGCTCCTTCGATGTCAAGAAATATGACCACCACATTCTCCTTGTTGTTAAGGGATTGGGTGATTTGGGTAACCATGGCACTGGGGCTGGTATAAAGGGACCTAGAAAGAGAATGTTCTTTAGCCTTGGTCGATATACGACTGTGTTTCAAGCAGAGACGATTGCCGCTATAGCCTGTATTGATGAAAACATCAGAAGAGGATATACCGGACAAAAAATTGAAATATTCACTGACAGCCAGGCTCTGCTTAAGGCTATCAGTAATCCTACAACTAGGTCTAGACTGGTGAAAAACTGCAAAGAATCCCTCAACAGGCTGGCAAGAGACAACAAAGTGTCTCTAATATGGGTGCCGGCACATGAGGGTATTGCAGGTAATGAAATGGCGGACCAGTTAGCTAAAGAAGGCTCTAAAGGAGACTTCATAGGTCCGGAACCGTTTTGTGGAATCACAAAAGATTGCATAAGAGGGGAAATCGGGAACTGGCTAGATAGGGAACACCAATTCAAATGGAGGGTGACACGAGGGCACCTTCATACAAAGAGTTTACTGAACAAGGTAGACAAGGAACTCTCAACCAGGCTACTGAAACTGGGTAAGAGACATTTGAAGACAGTTACCGACCTGGTGACTGGACACTGCACCTTGAGGAAACATCTGTACAATATGGGCAAAGTTAGTGAACCTATGTGCAGAAAATGTGAACTTGGTGATGAAACACCTACTCACATACTCTGCTTCTGCGAGGACTTACAAGAACTTAGACGGAAGCACTTTGGAGAGGAAGTTATACAACCATCACAACTACTGAAAATCCCTCCAGTCAAACTAGTGACCTTTATAGAAGACACGAAGCTACTGGAATGGAAGTAGATAACATGGGATATGGTACAAAGATTCAGATCAAGTGCCTGGGCTGATGAGCACAACCCAATTTATGAATGAATGAATGAATGAATGGGTGATTTGGGTAACGCTAAGCCCTCTATACTAAACGTGGAGTTTGACTTCGTTTAGTTCGTTTTCAGTGTTTTATTTTGTCAGTTCATCTCAAATATGTTTTGCGATTTTTACAATGAACAAAAATATCAAACAAAATGTTACAATTAATTCACTCTATCAAAATCACATGCATTCAAAAGCGTTGAGATGCGGTGGAAGACTTGTCTCGCTCTGGCCGGGGCTATGCGTCGTTCGAGAAAGAAAATTCGACCAGATTTGTGGAGAGAAAACGTACCATCTCACAAGGCTGTCATTATGAACAAATTTCTTGTCAAAAACAAATCTTTTGGAACAACCACCGTATTATCGTGATATGGTTTCGGCCGACTTTTCTCTTTTTCCTAAACTCAAATTACAAGCCACTTTCAGTCGATATGAGACATGAAAGAGAATTTGAAGCGATTACTGAAGTCGATTCCGGAAAATGCGTTTAAAAAATGTTTTGATAATTGGATATTTTCGGAGGCGTACGTGTAGGTGGCGATACAATAAATATGAATTAATAATACTTATTTTGTGGTTCATTGATCAATTCTTAGTACTTTTTCGACATATTGATTTTCATTTTAATAACTTCATCGTAAAATAATGTATTGAAATCTCAAAAAACACCAATATTTACAGTAATTTTCTATTGTTGATGAAAATTGAATCATTTTCCCACAGTATGAGAGTTTTCTTTATATACGGCAAATCCCCTATTCTATAGTGCTCTATCAAAGAATAAAAACTTACGAATCACCAAGAATTTCCGTAGTCCCGTTTATCGTTTTAATAGCAATCCCTAACCGTTGCCCAGGAGCGGGTCAACAGCGTATTGTTCATATTATTAATTTTCCATAAAGTAACAAGTTAATATACCATGATAGTGCAAGATTATAGACAGTCCATCAACTCTTACAAAGGCTATATGGACAGTAGACCATATGGGAATACCTAGAAAGACTCAATAAAGTGAGCAAGAACATTACAGTTACCCTACTATGGGTTCCAGGACACACTGGAATAAAAGGAAACGAAATAGCAGATGAACTGGCAACGAAAGGGGATTTAGGGGACCGGAACCCAATATAATATTGGAAGAAACAGCGATATCGGACCACTGGAAAGATCTAGTAGAAATACAATCCAAGATAATCCTGGGATGCGACAGAGTTTTGTCAGGTGTCATAGCAGGACACTGCTATTTGAATGGACACCTCACAAAACTCAAACTAGTGGAGAGAGAAAATGTAGATTCTGTGAAATGGAAGAAGAAAAATTTTCCATTCATACTTGCGAAATGCAAGGCACTCCAGAATCGCACTAGTTCTATCGAAATAAGTTCGTTTTTAAGAGAAAAACAAAATATTAAAACCTTTAGTTTTATGTTTTATTATCGATTTTACCGATTTTCTAGGTGTTTTTTTGCAGGGCAACCATGCAATGTTCAACCCCAAAAAAATGAGCCAGCCCTACCACTTGGTGGTGTATTGTTAATAGAACTACAACTTTTGTGGAAGACGTTTTTCGATAGGAAATGGAAGAACTATACTAATTTCTGAGACTTTCCTAAAGAACTAAGTAAAAGAAGGGCCACAATAGATCAGGTCTCAGTGAATGGTCACCACTAATAAACCTACATACATCGTTAAAAACTATAAATTTCATGATAATTCTGATAAAAAAAAAGTACAAAAAGGTGCCTTTTTATACTGTATTTCCATGTAAACATATTATAATACTTTTGTCAATATCCTTAAAATTCCGTATTGATGCACTGTATAAATTCATAGTTGTCAAAAAATAATAGTTCAATACTATTAAACGCTTTATAAAATTAGAAAAATTAATTTCCAAAGAGCAGACCGTCCACTAAGAAGCAACAACTACTTCTCGGGCTATATGCCCCGACAGACATTGAATTACACTTCTAAAGTAAACGGGGTTGGTATATCTACAAGATATAACCAACCATTCTGGTTTGCGATCCGAAGGAATAACATCACTTCTGGACCGGTTTCGGCGTATTGCGCCTCATCAGCACAAGGTAGATGCCATTCGTCCAGAAGCTCTGAGAGCATAATCCTGGACTAGAGACTACGTTGATATCACACCAATACATTAGCCTCAGTTAAGGAAATGCTAAGAATGCGATATTATGCTCTCAGAGCTTCTGGACGAATAGCATCTACTTTGTGCTGATGAGGCGCAATACGCCGAAACCGGTCCACAAGAGATGTTTTTCCTTCTGATCGCAAACCAGAATGGTTGGTTCTATCTTAACAGATATACCAACCCCGTTTACTTTAGAAGTGTAATTCAATGTATGTCGGGGCATATAGCCCGAGAAGTAGTTGTTGCTTCTTAGTGGACGGTCTGCTATTTGGAAATTAATTTTTCTAATTTTGTAAAGCGTTTAATAGTATTGAACTATAATTTTTTGACGTCTATATATCACGCTTTACTAATATGACAATTATTTACAGTTAACTGTAATTAAGTAAATTCATAGTTATTTATGCAACAAGTGCATAAAGTGGTGCTTTTTTTCACGAGTGGAAAAGTTGACGGCGAATGCGTCAATTCCATGAGTGAAAAAGGACACTTTATGCATATGTTGCATATACTGTTTTTTCTACAATCAAGCAAAAACCAAAAAAAAATGTGTTATTTAGGTTGCTCTAAATGGACTAAAAATGGCGTCGATTTGAATGTTTATGTCTGTCATGATGACAAAACGCTAAGTGAAATGTCAGATGAGTGTAATCTGCAGAGCCATTAGCGGAAATATTCAAAATTAGCGTTAAAAAAACTACTTTATCTCACCATAATGTCACTTTAACTCACTCTAATGTCACTTTTTTAAACTGTTTAACAAATATATATTTTATGTACAAAAATCGATTAAAAAATCGTCACTTTTATTAATGATTGTAGAAAAAAATTTTCATTATACCTTCACTAGTTTGATAAAGCTTCTGTTTTAGCGAAACGCGTCACACATTTTAAATTGAACGTTGGTTCAAATTATAATGGATTTAAGCAAATTAAATTGTTTTATTTCATCGTTTAGTATGGATCTTCAAGTAAAAGGCTCATCTATTCGATTATAATAGAAAATATATTTTTTGTAATGTTTATGGCTTCTTAGAATCTTGGAGTGTAATTTTTTTCAGAAAATAAGGAAACCTACAAAGCTTATTCGGTACGTCTCTGCTCAGTCGCTTTTTTTTCCGTAATGAAATATGTTGCCAAAGGCCTATTGCCCCATTTAATCGCTTTATTGTGACACATTTACTGAAATTCGTTTTTTCATGATAGCGATGACCATTGGCAGAGTTTCACGTAAGCTGATGTTTTATATTTGAAGTTAATCCATTAATACAGTTGTTTATTTCATAAAACATTTAATTATTTAGTACATAGGACATATATTTCTTATGTTCATTCTTTTTAAACACATCCTCTTAAATATTTGTAACCTGCTTTTTCCCCAGGAAATTTTATTTATGCTGTTGCTTGAACGAGCAAGATATTTTTCATACATCCCCTTATTTCAAAATCGAATTGAGAAGTATAACCGACAAAGGATAGAAGTAAATTATACAGATTGGAAATGTAAACAAAAAAATAATAGAGTATTTTTTTACCTGCCAGAATTCCATTAAAAATTATCTTTTTACCAACTCCCATTAAACGGTGGAACTTTTTTATATCAATAGATGTTTTGTTTTTGATTTCACACTCCGTACGTTGAAGATTCACCGAAAATTAGATATTGACGAATTGGTTTTGTGTCAACAATGTGTGGTTAGTGTCTATTAACGTACAATTTTTACAAAAGTACTTTAGAATGTTGTGAAGTTTAGGTATACTCAAATATGGTCTTCATAATATATTTTCAAATATCTACAGTTGGTCCTCCTACTTCGTTGTAAGACTTTTGATTTTTTCTTTTCCAGCCTACAAATTTGTATACACTACTATGTCAAAAAAGCAAAGGAAATTTAACAATTTCTTATACATTTTCAGGAATTGACTCTAGTACTTGCCATGAATTTTATTTTTATTTCATCGATAAAAACGAATGAGTCATATCAGAGGTATACGGTGGTTATTCAATAAGATTTTTTGAGTTTTTGTCAAGAAATAAGTTAACAAGTATAGCCTTGTGAGTTGCTGGGTTTTCATAGTACAAAATCTTGATCTTTTTCGTTTGACTAATGTGTTGTGAACTTTGAAGTAGTCTTTGTATTATAGATATGACTTGGCCTTGTACTAAAATGTGTATTATTGGTAGATTCAAGAGAACCTTCATCTGAATTGTGATATTGATTTTTATGGCACCCGTTATACACAGACAAGCAAGCCTTTGTATGCTACTCAACAGCCTTATGGCTAAAAATGTCACCATACTATTGATCCGCAGGCTATCATTGGTCTAACAGCCCTTGTTGGGTTATTTTTGGGTTAAAACTCCGGTTTTTTCTACACATTCTTCTGCGTCTACCGAGGACAGTGGTTACTTTCTGTGTGGTCTTCTGATGTGGTCTTCTGAAGATGAGTGTTCCATGAAAGCCTTTAATCAAAATGTACTTCTAGGTACTTTGTTTATTTGGCAAATAGAATCATCGTTCCTCCTAGCACTATTGGTTTCATGTCTGGTAGTGCTGTATTTTTTGTATGCACCAATTATTAATTATATTTAGAGCTGATAATATCTAAAGGTTACCGCTGACTCTTTTTTTCTAAAGGTAACTACTCGCCCTTAAAGAAAAAAATGTGTTTGGGTGTTAGTATAAATATTTTTTCTGTATAGTTTTCAAGAGCGGTTCTGTGTAGACTTATTCTAGGGTAGTTTAAGCAAGTTGATTATGATTAAATTGCTTGTAGTTATGTGAATTTTGATTTATAATTCTGATGTAAAAAGCATTTAATTCATATTTTGAAAAAATGTACTTTTTATTTATTAGAGTGAGCTGGATCTGCAAGTGGTGCAGAGGCCATGCCTTAGGTAACCCCATTTTGAAATACGTTTAACTTGATAGTGTTACAAGTACAAACAATTTTTTAGCGGTACAAATTAGACCAAACCTAGTACAAACAATATCAATCATAAAAACTTTTATATTCAAAGGTAGGGGTGCTGGGTACATGCACCTAAGTTCAGAAGTATTATTGGTTCTTCCAAGAATCCATCTGTTTTGCCTTGCAGTTTAATTTTTGTTCTGCTTTTTTGAACATTATTATTTAACACCATCAAACCGTATCAACATATATCGAGATCATTTATTTCGGAATGATTTTTGCTATTGTTCGATTGTTACAAAATTAAATACTTTCACTGAATTTGTATGCTGTGGATGTCATGTTAAACAAACTAATTATATTGGCATATATACTACACTTGTAGTTTAAAATTTCCATAAATGCGTTAGATGCCCTTTTTCATAGTTCTATTGTATTCCCATGAAATTTCGATAGATTTGTTATGCATATTTGGATATACAAATGAATATTATTGATTGAGCTGTTATTTGTAGGATTTTCATAATGAACATTAGTTGTAAACTTCGTACCACAAATATAAATATTTTTTCGGTAAAGGATTTCCACTTATGTCTGATCAATTATTGTGTTTGTGCAAGGAAAAATATATTACTCGAGAAAAAAATACAATCGATTGTACTGGACTTTAACCTCTCACATTGAGGATCGACTGGAAATAATTTGGATCCTCACCAAGCTGTTCCTGCTTATTTGTAAAATTTTTTGTTACTCTAAAATAATGTTTGTCTTATCGGGAAACAATAAATATCCACTATTTGTTCCTTCTAAACTCGAAACATTAATCAAAAAAACAATCACCTACATTACATAATTAGATATTTGTGTAATATATTAAATGCAGAGTGAAAAGTCTAACTGGAACAAATTCTGTAACTTGATAAATAAAGGTTTATCGCAAAATTCCTGAAACACGTCAATTTTTATTTACAATGGGGCATATTAAAAAGAGATTTGTTTATCTTTTTAATAACCGGGGGGGTTGCAGACACCCCCAACTTTTTTTCTAAATTGAAGGGTAGGCTGTTTAATTTTTTATTTGAGAGCTTTTTCAATTGCAAATACAGTTCCATTTTTTTGTTACTTTTTATAAGCAATGTGTCGGATAAAAATGAAATAAGGAAATATTTACTGAAATTACTTTAATGCAATAAATGTTCAAAGTGCTCTCCACCTTGTTGCTGACAATATCCTAATCGATTATAAACATCATTCCGAACATTTTGTAACACTTCCGGCGTTACTTGCCTAATTTCGTCCCTGATTCTTTGTTGAAGCTCGGCGATGTCGTTAGGTTTAGTGGCATAAACCTTGCTCTTTGGATATCCCCATAAAAAAATCTAATGGAGTAAGATCGGGTGATCTTGCTGGCCACTCAATTAGAATAGAATAGAATTTATTGATCTTGCAATATCAAATGACATAAGACAGGTTAATAAAAAAATTATATATATAAATACAAATACAGTAACGTGAAATATACAGAAAATATTACAACAAACTAGAAACACACAGGCACATCAAAAATTACATCAAAATTTAAAATCAAACAAAGTAAATGTTGCAGTTCAGACAAAATTCACCGAGTACTTTCAAAATACTCCTCAACCGAATATGGACACATATCAATCAGATAGTTTTTAGTTTTCTCCTTGAATTTATGCTCTAAAACAATATTTTTGAAACATTGTGGGAGACTATTATAAAGTTTAATTCCCATTACTATAGGTGATTTCTTGCAGATTTCTATACGCTGGAAAGGTATAGAGAAATCTGATTTATATCTTGTGTCATGTGCATGAATGTCACTATTCCACAAATACTTGCTTTTATTTCCATGAACTGATGTGATTAAATCCAAAATATAAAGGCCTTACAATTCTCAAATTTATAAAAACGGGTCGACAGGAGTCTACAAATGAGATGTTTGAAATACACCTTAGAATTCTTTTCTGTGACAAAAAAACATTTTTAGCATGAGAAGAACTCCCCCAAATACAAATTCCATAACTAATCCTAGACTGTATTTCACTAAAATATGATAAACGAATGTGGTTTACATTAAGTGTTTTCCTTAAATTTCTAATTTGAAAACATTTAGAATTTAACGTCTTTGATAAATATAAACAGTGAGTTTTAAAGGATAAATCTGTATCAAATAACACTCCCAGAAATTTCACATCTTCTGTTTTTGTTATGTTTGAGTTGTTAACCAGTATACCAAAGTCAGGGGAAAAGGTTTTTTGGCGAGGATGAAATGAAATGAAATTGGTTTTAGTTGTATTAAATAACAAGGATTGATCACTAGACCATGCAGAAAATCTCAATAAAGCATTAGTGATTTTCGCCTTTAAAATGTTTGGGCCTCCATCGCTAACTCATTTATATATAGGATAAATAACAAAGGTCCAAGTATGGATCCCTGAGGAACTCCTTGTGAATTTACCATAAGATCAGATATATATGAATTTCCTCTATCAACAATTTTGACCTGTTATCCAGGTACAAGGATAACCATTCGTACGATTTTCCCCTCATACCATATTTATAAAGTTTCTCTTTCAAAATAATGTGCTGAACACAGTCAAAAGCCCGACTGAGATCACAAAATATCCCAATCGGGGCTTCACCCTGGTTGACCAAATTCAAATTCAGAACTTCATTATAGAATGATTCCAAGGCTGTTGAAGTTGAAAATGTTGCTCGGAAACCATGTTGATGATCAGTAATTACTTTATGTATTTCCAAAAATTTCAACATCTGCTTCAGCATGGCGTACTCAAATATTTTTGACAAAACTGGTGATACAGAGATTGGGCGATAATTCGACATCTCTTCAGCAGTACCTTTTTTAAAAATAGGAGAAACAATTGAAACTTTTAGTTTAAGAGGAAACACTCCCTCTTCAAAAGAAGTATTAATTATTTATATGAGAAATTGGTTCTGTTATAAAATTTGCAATTTTTTTAATGACAATACCAGATATATTATCAGAACCACATGAGGGTTTATTTTTAATTTTATTCTTGATTATTTCAAGAACATCTTTCGCTGTGACAAATGAGAGAAATAAGCTATTTGTAACAAAATTATTTGAAGGGTACTTTAATGTATAGTTCGGTATGGATATCAATTTTATAGCTTCATTAGGGGCATTTATGAAGTATTCATGAAAATTATTAGCAATCAATAGTGGATCATTTACTGTTGCATTATCAATATTTAAGGTGATAGTTTTCTGAATATTTTGCTTCCCTCTGAGTTCATTTATAACACCCCATACGGTTTTATTTTTATTGCAGGAATTATTTATTTTACTGTAATAATAATGACTTTTTGTATTTTCAACAAGCCTTTTGTGTGAAGACTTTGCTTTCAGATACATAGCTTCAAGTTGCGGATATTTACATTTTAAATTAAACAAATCCTTTAGATTGCTAGATGAATTTTTTAATTCATTTCTAACCCACTTTTTTTTGTTTTTTATTGCCTTTTTTGATTTTATAGTGCAACTAATGTTAAAGTTATAAGTTAGAATATCATGAAATATTTCAAATTTAGTATTTGTATCAGAAGCTTCATAGACGTCCTTACAATTTTCTTTAGATAAATGTGATATTAAGTCATTAATGTTATTTTCACTTATATCCCTAAAATTTATATAGTTGTCAACAATCGTCTGAGAAAATAGATTTAATTTTAGTAGAAAATTGTGATGATCTGATTCAGTATTTATGTCAACACCCTCACATTCATCAAAGTTTGAGTATACTTGATCTAGAATACTGGCACATGAAGCAGTTACTCTAGTAGGAGTCGAATTTTTTGGAAATAATCCAAATGATTCCAAAAGATCAGTAAAATAACGTACCTCGTTAACAGTCATAGAATGGATGTTAAAATCACCAACTAGAAAAATAAAAATGTTAGGCTGAAATAGTTTTCCGAGAAGTAAATTGATATTTTTGTAGAAGGAATCAAAAGTACCATTAGGTGACCGGTAACAGACTAAGAGAATATTTTTATATGAATTACAATTCCACGTTAAACCACATATCTCTATATCCTTGTCAATACAATATTGATTTTATGAAAGACATTCAATTTTTAGATTAGACTTTGCCCAAACTACAACACCACCGTTGGTAATTGGTTCTACCATAAAAACCTATTAATTGATAATTTGGAATATTATAATTAGTTACATCATCACGTAATGACCAAGTTTCTGTAATGCATAGAAATTTTAAATCTAACTCGCAATAATCTGACATCAGTTTGACAATTTTATATTGATTTAGACCTTGAATATTTGAAAGTAAAAGATCAAAATTTGTCTTTTTATTGTTAACCCCATTATTAATATCAGTTTGTACACCTCCTTTTCTAATACTAGATGGGATTTGATGTTCTATACTCGAGGATCCTACTGTGTGGTTGCCATCCCTTTCTTCCTGAAAAAAGACACCAATGCTCCACCAATGCCATATTTCTCTTTTCCGCGCTGTTTTTAGTAGTTGGCGATTAATACACACCTTCATGGAAGCATATAAGTTAGGCATTTTAGATTGGTGTAATTCACAGCTCACACCTTCTAAACGACTTTCCAAAAACTTCTCGAATTCCTCCGGCTTGGTTCCTGGCTTGCGAGTCTTGTCACATGAAGGCTAACCATTTTAGGAACAGTTTCAATATTGCAAGGTGTTTCAGTTTTCCCTCCAAGAAATTTTCTTTTTTTCCTAGGATTTACTTGAGACCATAGTCCATTGCGAGAATGTGCAGATTCATTTTCAGAATTTTCCTCAATATGTATTACATTATTAAGAACAGTTTTAGACTTTGCTTCCAGTACAGCTTCACTAACTTGTTTGGATGATATAATCGGTCGGCTTTCGTTATTTAATTCCTTTTTATTCTTTTGAATAACAGCTGCAAAACTTGTTGACGCTAACAGCTCCTGTCCCTGTGTACTTTGCATCATGGTAGACGGCTGAGTAGCCACTGCCATCACTCCTTTCTTAAGGAGAGGATAAATATCCTATGATACCAACGTTGCCAATACCTTTTTCAATCATTTTGGTTAGGTTTGGTTAGGTTTGGTTAGGTTTGGTTAGGTTTGGTTAGATTATTATTACGTTTTAAAACAGATCATTGGTTAATTTATCGATAAGGGCAAGGAAAATAATTAAAGAAGGTGTTGGCAACGTTGGTATCATAGGATATTTAGCCGCTCCTCCTATCTTATTCTTCTTTACATTATTAGTTATCAGGTTCTGCTGATTAGTTACTGACCAGTTTTTTCTAGTGTCAACTTTATTATTATCTACATTTGTTTTGATTGCCGCTTTGTACTTAATTTCTAATTCAGCATTTTTCGATTTTTCTAATTTTAAATCACTCTCAAATCTTTCAACTTTTTCTTGTAATAAATTGTTAGAAATCTGTTGCTCATTTACTAACATTTTTAAATAGGTTACAATTTCATTATATGTACCTGTTGAATTCGATTCCAAATCATCATACGATTGCGGAAATTTTTTATTGTCACAGCAAATTATTTTTGCACTTATTCTTTGACCACATGATGGATGGTAGATTGAATCACAGTTTATGCACTTTACGCCGTTAGCTACGACTTTTTTACAATATTTGCAGTCTCTCTGGTCATTCACGTCCGACTCAGTTGACGCCATATTGCCATTGGGCCCCTTCTTCCAATCCACCTATTTGGAAACACTTCGTTAAGATAGGTCCGTACATTTTGAGCAAAATGTGGTGGTGCCCCATCTTGTTGAAACCACATCCGTTGGTCAAATAAGTTGGGGTCCAAATTATTGGGGAATAAATTTACTTAAGTAGGAATCAGTTCTTCTTGGAGCATATTAAGGTATGTTTCTCCGGTTACGTTTTCATTGAAAAAAAAGGACCAACTACGCGATCCCCAATAATTCCAGCCCAGACGTTTGTTTTTTGAGGCCTTTGGGTATGGCATTCACGCATCCAATGGGGA
Source organism: Lochmaea crataegi (assembly GCA_947563755.1). Taxonomy (NCBI): domain Eukaryota; kingdom Metazoa; phylum Arthropoda; class Insecta; order Coleoptera; family Chrysomelidae; genus Lochmaea; species Lochmaea crataegi. The sequence goes on along the minus strand of OX387422.1, from coordinate 32,360,399 downwards.
TTTTCGTCAGCCCAATAACGGCAGTTCTGTCGATTGACGTGCCCATGTAATGTGGACGTAGCCTCATCAGAAAACAGAACCCATTCCAAAGTAATTTGTCCATAGATAGAAGCCATAATTCGTTCACAAAATTCGAGTATACGATCAGGATCATCTTCGTTAAGCTCCTGCAGGTTTTGCAACTTATATGGGTGGTTTTTGGCTTCTTTAAGAATTTTTAAAACGCTTGTGTGTCTGACACCATGAACGCGAGCCATTTGCCTAGCTGGTGTAACAGGATTTTCTTCAACTTCCAACAATATGTTCAACTGGGCTTCTTCGTCGTCTTTTAAAAGCTTTTGTCGAGGAGCATCCCTTTCGTGGCCCAACTCCCGATATCGAGTTTAAATTTTGCTAATCGTACTTCGATTAATTGAAGGTGATTCTGGATGAACTTCACTAAACAAACGAGCGACTTCAGCCGGTGTTCGACTTCTGTCCTCATATCCGATCATCATTAAAATTTGGATACGATGCGTCTCGGTTAAATAGGGCATTTTCTTATTTTTCGTTTTTAATTTGCACGTTGAAATGCAAACAAGTACTAACAAATCAATCACATTCAGTTCAAATACATTACATTACAATACATTAAAGTAATTTCAGTAAATATCTCCTCATTCAATTTTTTTCCGACACATTGCTTATGAAAAGTAACAAAAAAATGGAATTGTATTTGCAATTGAAAAAGCTTTCAAATAAAAAATTAATCAGCCTACAGTTCCATTTAAAAAAAAAGTTGGGGGTGTCTGCAGCTCCCCAGATAATTTAAAAGATAAACAAATCTCTTTGTAATATTTACATTTCTGGAAATATTCTTTTATAATAATGTCTCTGGAATTGCTATATTATCAAAATTAATATGATGTAATTCGTCTATAACATGTTTTGCAAAAGCACATTTCCGTTTTTTGAATCCTACATCACTTTTGTGTTGGACACACCGTGATTTCAAATTCCAACGTATTTTTTATCACAATAAAGGGATACTATAAACTACATTTGTTTTCACTCATAACGTTTCTGGTTGTTTCAATTTAGTAAAGAGAGATTGTAACGGGTTTGCTGTCTATGCCTTTAAAATTTGTAACGATTTTTTCAGTTTTTATGTAAGGGATAGATCCAAAAATTATCTTTTGTACCAGTACCAGTCCAAGATTATCTTGGAATCATTTCAACTCTACCATCGGGGATCGCGGTAATAATATCAACCACATATTTTTTTTCAAAGAAATAGCAGATATCTTCTGCTATTTATTTCCTTCAAACACAATCAGCAACCAAGTCATCCATGATATATTGTGCAAAAATGGGAGACACTGAACTCATTGGTGTTTCAAAATTTTGTTTGTAATATTTACTGTTAAACTCAATAATGGCCATATCGCTGTTAATATTCACAATCTTTCTGTTATTGACGGATGGACATATTATCTACATAATTTTTGAATGAGCATAAAAATACCAATTCCACATACAATAAACATACTAGAAATTTCTCAAAACCCCTCGTAAGCAAATTATTTTTCAAGGCATTCAGTCGAAACATCACAAGATGGAATTGTACTTGAAAACGAAAAGTCGGTTTTTAGAATTATTGATTGGAATTAGAAGCTCGCTATACAATTAAAATAGCTTCATAATTTAGTAATCAATGAAGTCAAAGCATTGAATTATTCGCAAAACGATGTGTTTTCTTGCATTTTTCCCAAGTAGCATATAAATATTCGCCGAATATTGGTCAAATGTAGTAAAAAAATTGTGACCATATAAATTTTACTACATTGGACCAATTGAAATTTTACATTTTGCGATGTTGATTCAACATTACATTTTTATATAGATACAGTATAAATAAGTGATATTGGCACAATATAAAAAATCAGGTACTTCACCAATGTATAAAGAATTGCATTGCCAGTGTAGTCCTTATATTGGCTATTTATTGTTTTACCAAGTTGTCCAACATCGGTATTCCATATATTGACGTAATATTGGAATATTCATATAAGCCCTACATTAGCTATTAAAGGTTATTCCAAGTAGTCCAACATTGGCTGAAACTTGGTATTCATATATTGCAGTAATATTGCAACACAGGTAGGTCCTATATGAGTTTTTAATTATATATCAATATCAGCTGAAAGTCTGTAGTCTTTATTGGGGCAATATAGGTATACATACATGTATACATTTATGTATATCCATATTGGCCGAAAGTTTGTTACATATTGAAGAAATACTGAAACACAAATAAATTCACTATGCTGTCCACCAAACTTGTATTACTATTAATATACCGTTTTTGAAATGTATAGGAAGTCGGAATTTAAATTAAACATACATTTTGGGAATAAATAAAATAAAATAAATTTTGTGAATAAATACATAAATACCTATTACATTATATTAAAAAACTAAATTTTAAATTAGATTAAATTATGAATTATTTTCTTAGAAAAATAAATAGACAACAAATATTAAATAGTTGCCTACACATTAAGCAACAAGGCAAATAAATAAAAAAAATTTAATAAAATTTTAATTAGGATGCATAAATCCTACTCGTTTTAAAAACATTGATTTTTGGGATCGTTTGGACATTTTCTAAAACATGTCTGGAGTAGGTATTTTGAACAAACTAATACTCACATTCCTGTACAAAAATGTTTTCGCACAAGACATAATAGGAATAAAATACAGAGAAAACAAAAATAAGGAAACGACACAACCAATAACCATAAAAACATACTTTAATCTTTGAACTACCAAATTACCAAGATACAAGACCCGTTTACCGGGTACGAACACATGTTTAAATTAACTAACCTCACTTAAGTTCACTCGTCAGTAAATTCACTATTTTATATCTACAAAATAATACGTTATTTATGTAGGTAGAATCAGTTTTATCAATATTAATTATATAACTCTTACCTTCCCAAATAACTGCAAACTTACAAAATACAGTATTCACATATAAATACACAGAATAAGCTATTCAGCTCGAGATGTGTGGTGAGTTATAATGAGTGATTGCAACCCTGTGATTGCAAAGAAATTGATATTTTTGGTTGAGTAAAAAATGGATTATATCCCGTAAATACAATATCGTCAAAATAATATTAGAACAAAATTGTAATTTAACATCTAATAGTAATATTGGTCCGGCTTCACACTTTTATTATTGAAATAATAAGTTGTAATTAAAATACAAAATTATTACATGTCTAACACTAGGTAATAGAAAAACAATATTGCATCAATGTTGATTATAAATTGATTGAACATTGTTTCCGAATGTTTGTTCATAATATCGATTGAATATTTTAAATACAATATCGTTTGAACATTGTTAACTATTATTCTTTTTGTTATTATCGGGAACAATGAAAAGGTATACCACAAGGAACATACATCAGAAAATATTGTTAACTATATATTGTATTATCGACATCTAATAATGTTGACCCAACAGCACACTATTATTATTAAAAATAACCTGTATTTTTATTATTGGATAATTGTTGGTCGGACAATATAGTTTAATAACAGAATAACAATTTTTCATCAATGTTGTTTCTAAATTGAACATTGAATATTGTTTCCGAATGTATATAAATATGGATCCACTATAGTTTGTTCATCATATCGATTAAATATTTTATATACAATATTGGCAAAATATTGTTAACTGTATATTGTATTATCGACATCTATTAATATTGACCCAACCTCACACTTTTAAACTGTATTTTTAACATTTGATTATTGTTGGCCGGACAATATGTATTAATAATAGAATAGCAATATTGTATCAATGTTGAATGTAAATTGAACATTGAATATTGCTTCCGAATGTGTATACCTAAATATTGATCCAATATAGTTTGTTCATCACATCGATTCAATCTTTCAAATACAATATCGGTTGAACATATAATCAAACTTACACGTGAGTTTTAATAATTTTTAATTGAACATATATATATATATATATATATATATATATATATATATATATATATATATATATATATATAATCGAAAGCCTCTTTTTTGACATGTTTTTGTTCAGGTTTTATTTTGTCCCGCTAGATTTTCTGCGCTATCACATTACTCCATGTTTTGTTTGGCCGGCCTCTCGACTATTTTTGGATTGATTTCTCCTCTCCTATCTCCTTAACTTGCCTATTGTTGTTTATTCCTGCCAAATGCATGGCAAAACATCAATTGTTGTCTTTCCATACTACTTAATATCGGTTCCTCTTCTAGATCATCTCTTATCTGTTTACTTTGTTTTCTATTTAAATTTAAAGACATTGACGAAATTCTAGCTAAACAAAATAATATCCGTGCGGCTACCATCGATATCTGCCAATAAGAATGTTACAAAAAAGGAGAAATAATATATGCCAGTCCCCGGATTCACGTGAAAAGGTTATATCTCGTATTGGAGAATAACGTCACCTAAGCGCAATCAGTTTAAGGCCGAGTGTTGATAAACACTCGGTGGTAGAATAACATGATGTTATGTAATATTGTTAGGTATGTAATATCACTGTACCACGACCGAGCACTTTAACATAGCGCTTTTCTTCCACAGCACTCGGCCGACACTCGAATCGGGCACCGTACGGTTGGGTGTGTTTCCGCCTTAATTCGATTAATTCGTGTTCAACCGCGCATGTTTTGGAAACTACTAATCTGGTCAAATTCAAATTTTCAGGGCTACTCATAGATGATATGTGCTTCATAAAAATTACATAAATAATGCAAATAAGATTCAACCAAATTACCCTCTTGTTTTCGTTTTTTCTTTACTACGAATTTGATAAAATTCTTCACCGCGCCGGTTTCATTATTTTAAAATGTTCGTAAAACTTTTTTCATATCAGAATGTATGTCCGTGTATTCTTCTATTTCTTAGTCTATAAAATTGATTTTCAGTGTTTATCGTGCATGGTATTTTCCGTTCTCCTTTTTTAATTTGTCAGTTTTTCTTTTTAAAACTAATGTTTCAGATGCATAAAGGCATTCTGGTTTGATAAGTGTATCGTAGTGTCTGAGTTTAGTATACGTAGGGAGTGATTTTTTATTATGAATATTTTGAGATAGTCTAAAGGCGGTGACGGAGACAGCTTCACCCCATTCTTGTATAATTTCAAAATGATATTTAAAATGGAAAATCCTTTTTATTTGCCCATATTAAGTGTTCAAGATTTTGGAGCTAGAGACTAGTCATTCTATGCTTTTTCCAATTAAATATGTATATAGTGATTCCTTTGTAGTGTCTTGTAATTAATTAGAGTGATGTGTAAACTGTATGGACTTTGGCTAGGAATTTGTTATGTGTTTCAAACGAAATCGGTCGATTCATATTACGCTCAGAGTTCAGGCTCGTTTCGCTGTGAAGTCTCGGCACTCAGCATCCGACATGGATTAATAAACATGTAACCTCGATCAGCAGATTTTAAATATCAACACAACATTACTTTTCTACAAAAAAAAAACAGTTCGCATGCACCGTAGTTATTTATCAACAACTGCTTACCCAACCAATGAATATCCTTCAATAATTTTGGGTTGCTCATGCCAAACATTATTTTAAAATAAAACTTTTTTTATTTAGGTAAGTATTACCTAATGGGGTTTTAGGAAGAAAAAAAACAATATCTGACTTCTGACTTCTAAATAAATATTAATATATATAGAAACTCATTAATTATTCAAAGAGGTGCGGAAAGCTGAATTCAATCCACACCGTCTATAATCTTGTAAACCATCCTTCCCCCTGTCAGTCGAGAGGGCAGGCGAGACACTGTTTAGAATCTCTGCGAGCTAGTGTAACGGGGTCGGGTTGTACGTAGGCAATGGGAGCTACGGAATGCGCTTAACATCAATCGGCAGAGTTTCATTTGAAATATATACAAGTTCCTAACCAAAGCTCATATAGTTTATACATCATTCTAATTAATAAATGGCAGACCCGCGTGTATAAGATGATAAAAGCCATCATTCCGTTCTAGTCTGCCCTTAGGGCCTAATTCACGAGAACGTATATAAATGTACATGGACCCAATTGAATTTCTATCCAACAACCAAATATATGCCTAAAGATACCCATTATTATTGCGAGATGAAGGCCCATTTTAGCGAACATAGATAATTTGCCAATGAATATAGAAAATAAATAAATTACGAGATATCGATGCCAGTTGTATGGGTTTAACTCGTACTATTTTTATTATCTTAATGTTAAACGTATTCAACTTTTTCTTATACAGGGTGTTTCCAAAGTGAAATGTTGTTGTCGACGATTCGTCATTCAATTTTAAGATGTTCCTAAAAACATGTCTGAAAGGTTTTGTCGTTAATCGCATACAGCGTGTTGACTCTTTTGTAATAAAGGAGTTGTGGTCATAAGCGAAATTTAATTTAGACCGTAATTTTCCTTAGTGACGCTACTGGTTGCAAAAACTACTAAGAAATAACATTTTTGTTTTTAGTGGCATTGGATTATTGATCATTACTGTGTTAAACCATATCACCAAAAACATAACCAAAATCATAACACGAAAAACAAACAAGACATTTTTATCATTATAATTTCGTTTAGCATCAGTTTGACGATGTCTGCGCTTACTAATATCTGTCCGATATGCATTTTTTGTATGGTAGTACCTTAGAGGCTAGACGTATCCCAGCGTTATCCAAATCGGAATCCAAGCAACAACAATTTTATTTCTGTCTATAGTTTATTTCAGAAAGGTATAGAGTAATAAAACCTCATTAGGTATGCGAAGGGAGCACAGAGTGACCCAACAAATATTTAAGCCACTTTCATAGTTTGGCATTGATTTCATTGTAAAATTCTTTCTTTTTATCAAGTGCAGGTAGTACCACCCGGGTTGGGATCAATATATGGGTTTAGCCTATTGTTATCCATTCACAAACACTGAAATAAGTGTGCCAAAGGCGTGCCAGTAGGATACTCGTAAAAAGGAAAGAATTTTATTTTAACAGAATAAAAATTAGGCATTATGTACATAGTATTAGGTACACTTATTTTTTATTGAAAATTATACAAAAAATACATTATACAGAAATTAAATTATAAAAAATCATAATATTCTTCGTCATCTGAGGAACTGTCATCTCCTCTTGACGCTATAATTAACGGGTCGACGGTCCGATCGATCAAGTAGTCAAGATCCCACATTTTCTCCTCTTCTTTAATGACATGCTGGACTGCTTTTCGCCAGATCTCTGGTGTCACCTCCTTAATGGCTTGATCAAACAGTAGCTTAACGTCTTTCATTTTGAATGTCGTGTTGTGTCTTGCTACAAATCCTTTCACTTGCGCCCATATAAGTTCTATAGGATTTAGTTCGCAATGATATGGCGGTGTGCGCAGCACAGTTACACTATGTTTTTCTGCTATATCTTCGACGGCGTCTTTCATAAAACGATGTTTGTGTAAATTTGCTATAGCTAATAGTTCTTTTTTTATCAAATTATCTTCAAATTCAATACTTTTGGTGGTTAACCAGTCAATAATTTCTTGTTTTCTCCAAGATGAAGTTGGAGTCTTCTCTATGCGTCGATAAAGATAACTCGCGTTATCCATAACTACTACTGAATCAGCCGGAAGATATTTTATCATTTTACCAAAATAGTCTTCAAAAACATCCGAATCCATGTCCTCGTGGTAATCTCCCGTATGGCACGACTAAAAGGTTAGCAAACCTTCTTTTAAAAATCCCTCTTCGCTTCCAATATGGACGATTATTAGTCTTTTCCCTTTACCTGAAGGCACCTTAATACCCGTTGACAGGCCTTCCATGAAAGCTTGGCGAGCACTGGTTATATTTTTGTCTTGCCAGATTTTTGGTACTGTATAATCTTCATTGATCAAGATAAAAGATTTTCTTCTGCTCTGTTCTGTACTGATTTTTTAATTCTTAAGTATTTTCGTCGCCAGCAAACAATTTCATCACTTTCCAGTAAAAGTGCTTTACGGTTATGCTTTTCCCAGGCAAAATCCATATTTCTCAAAGTGGTCCATAAAAGTTTTTTAGTTATCAACGGAATACTGTCATCCTGGCCAAGCTCCATTAAAATCTTATCTAGGGTGGGTATTTCTTTTTTAAAATAAAAAGAGTGAACTTTTCTTCGAATTACACTTTTGGTGTCTTCATCAAGGACTTTTACTGGTCTGCCTGGACTTTTCTTGGGAGGCTCCACTTGGCCTGCTATCTTTCTCCTCCGCAATAATTTAAAAACGGTGGACTTTCCAACTCCAGTCATTCGGGAACATCGGTCGACAGTTTCTTGTACAGTAAATTTCGGGTAATCGTATTTTATACAATCGTGTACATTTAAAATAATAAGTTTTTCATTCACTGATAGTGGAGCATTATTGGAACATCTTTTCGTTGGTGTAAATGTCGCCATTTTATTACTAATCTTATAATACTGTGAACACTATTCACGGCTTAACAGCAAATCCTGATGCGTTAAACTAAACAGATATACTTATAAAGGTAAGGCACCTTGCGGCGCATGGTTTGGCCGAATCTGAAACAGGGTTGGAATTAGGCAGAGGCACTAATAGAAGGTTAAACGGTACCTGTTAAACGCAAAACGTGACTGTATAATCTACTACCTAAGTAATCCCCACACAATATTTCGATATTGACACTTCAGGCCAGAAAACATACTTTTCCTAATTCTCTTACGCAATTACTTGAAATTTTAATATTACAAACAATACTATTTCAAGACCTACGCCTATGGCCGACACCGAAATTGAGCCGAACTGGCCGGAATTCCCCATTTTATTACTCTATACCTTTCTGAAACAGACTATAGTTACGGATATGGGTTAAGTGAGGCCTCTACTTCTAGGAACTAAACTTATATTTTCCTCCGAAGGGCAGTTCCCTCTAAAGGATGGTACATCTAGGCCATGTGGTCTGAGCTTTGTTTGGGTCTCCAAGAGTTGTCACAGGGTTGGGCTACCAGCGGTTCTTAGGGTTGGACTACAAGCTGTTCCTAGGGTTGGACTACCTATGCTTACCTAAAAGTTCAGGCGGATTAGGGATGTGTGGAAAATGAAAATGTCATGGGCCACATAATGTTGGTTCAGCTTTTGAGGACAAAACTAATAAGGGTATTTAAAATTCATGAAATGTTGAATTTACTGAACATTGCAGCATTATGTCCCATGTTAAGAGAATAAAAAATAAATTAATAAGTTCAACAATCTGAAGAAGGAATATACTATGCGTTTAAAAAGAATCAAAGTTATGACAAAGCGTTATGTTGGAATAGTGAAATTAATAATTGCTGCTCAAAAATATAACACTATTCTAATAACTAAGGCCGACACTGGCTGAATTCTATTTTATATCCAGAAGGGAATATGTTTTTAGGTTTAAATAAATTAATAATGTTATTTAATCTTAAAAAATCTTATGAACAGTCTCACAGAAATAAAACACAATTGTTCAATCGTTAATAATAATTTAATTTACTGTTTGTAAGTAAAAAATTGTTAAATGTAAAAACAGAAATATCCACATTAAAAAAGTCTGGGATATATAAACTTAAATGTCCAGAAGTCCAGAATGTAATACTGTCTATATTGGTCAAACAATTCGAAATTTTGAAATTAGATACAATGAACACTTACGAGCATACACGTCAAAACAACCTGATGAATCCCATTACGCAAAACATCTACTGGACACCAAACATTCATTACCACCTAACACAGATCTAGAAGTACTACATATTTGTGATAAGAAACAAGAACTAGATTTCCTTGAAGAATTAGAAATTAGAAGACACTTAAGAGACCCACAATATGAAGTTGTCACTGAACAGGTAAATCTAGGGAGGTCTCCACTATTAAATTGTCTTCTTAAGTAACAATTATAAAGATCAGCAGATATAGTTTTCCATGGTTTCCTATATCATTGCACAGTTATACTGATCTTAAATGGGAAAAAGATATCCAGGATATCCCCATAGTGCTAATAATACCGAAGCTTTAATATTTGTAATATCATATCTCCTTTTTTCTATTCATATATATTAAGTCAATCATAAGATAGTTAGGTCACTCACTACTACATCATGTAGGCATCACATAAAATGTAACCTCTGTCATTTCGACGATGATATGCAAATATCAATATAATTATCAATAATGTTTTAGAATTTTTATCAATTTTTTCATTAAATAGTGGAATTAATCAGAAACAGTTAGTTTCATTTAAAATAGTAATGTTAATAATAATGTTTAGCTTGAAAAAATGAACATTCATGGTGATTTTAGTACTGATTCTGAATATATAATTCATATCAGAAACGTGTTGTTTTACAATGAATCCAATCTATGGTTAAAAAAGTTATTCTGTAACTGGTGTAGAAAACTGTATGATATGCAATAAAAATCACCTCTACGGTTACTCCAAATAAATCTCGTTGATTTCAGAATATCATTTTGGACTTACCACAGCAATCAGATGAAGATATATCCTTTGAAATTAAAGAATATTCGGTAATAGGTCTGGTCTGTAAGCCAAGTCTCAAGACAATTGACAATGTACTGGAAGTGACTAATATGACGGCATCTGGTGGATAGAAAAGATTTTGTAATATAAATTCGAGGAAAAGTCGAAACATGTCGATAGAAATGTTACACCATATGTTTAATTGCAAGAGCCAGATTTAGATTAGATTGTTACCGAGTCGTGTAAACTATTCACCCCTACATGGACCTTTCTCGCCCTCTATATATGCTCAACTTACTTAATTGTTCCATGCATTCGTTCTTAGCCTTCCTTCTATGATCTTTGACCAATCTGAGTACTATTTATGCATGGATGTTTTTTTTGGGTCAACATTCACTGAAACCCAAAAGATTTATTTTGCCCCCTTCTGCTACTCTATTCCGAAGAATTTATCAGAGGCTAGTACTTCTTTCAATCCTATTTTAGTCTTCCAGTTGTTGTTTCCTGGAGTCCTGCTCTGACTTGCATTCTTTCGATCTCAACTGCTAGTAATTTCTCAGTAATATCTTTTCTATCATGCTTAAGGTGTTTTTGAATTAAAATTATGCAACTCCTTATTTCCACACTGTATACACAATTACCAAAATTAGATGTACACAATAACCAATTATCTTGTTGAAATATCTCCTCGTTCGTTTGTGATTAGCCTACTCAAAAATTGTGTGACATTCTTAGTAATTCCAAAAAACAGTTATTTTTATAGCTCCATTTGATATGAATACAATGTAAGTTGTGATCACTTAAGCCGATAAGAGTGCCATACTAATAAATTTCGTTTCATTCTACAATAAAAAAGTCAAAATGCTTCCTCTGTTAACTGCTGAAAAGAATTAAGAATCTAATTTAATAGGAGTTTTCCGTTTTTCTTTATTAATTCCGAGCGAAGCGGTCATTAATCTGTAAAAAGAAACTGTTTATAATCTTATTTAACTCGCACTTATTTCTGATCTTTGGCTATGATAAATAAGAAATTGTCTTAACTGATGTTGATTAAGCCCTCTCTTTATTATTACACTTTACTGTACAACACTTATTAAATATATTAACTTTTCATTTGTTCGTTGACTTATGTGAGCTGTTGCTCTTTATATTTTGGAAACAGGTTATTCTTTATGAATAAAAACTAATTTTAGAATGTTTTAGCATGTTTTCGCAATAAACATTAGAGGGTTCAGTCAAAACAGAAACTGCGTTTTTTACTCAAACTTCATCATATGGCAGAGGATTCCTGACCAATTTGAGTTAGTTGAACAGTTCAAACGAACGTAAACATTTTCTGAATGCTTTAACTAAAATTTCTAATAAATAGTTGTTGAACGGGTACCGGTTCCATTTTCTCCGTTATTTCTAGACTAATTTAAAACAAATTAGAGCGGCAATCCAAAAGTCTTGTGCTTTGCCTTTCCTCGTTTTGAAACATTTTCACGCCGCAAAGTATAAACTGTCTATCTTTTTGAGATCCGCAAATCTGAAATTTCTGAAGCAGTCCCAAGTTTTTCCAAAAGTTATCGAGCATAATATGTCACCAGGTGCGGATTTGGCTTTTCTCATTTTTATAACCAAATCCCAATATAGGTATGTACTACCTACTTATACGGAAAAGTTTTATGGTCAATAACAAAAAGAATTGATATTTAATGTAGAAAAGTATGAACTACCTTAAATAAACAAAGAACAGTTTTTTCAGTAAAAATTTTCCAAGGCTTTTAGAAAAAATCTGCATATATAGACGGTGGAAGCATGCAGATAGAATTTGCTTTTTCACAAATTATTCCAAATACATTATTTTCAAATAAAATTGCTTATGGAGATCTAATTGAATTTTCAAGCAGCGTACTTCGTGATACGCCACTGTATTTTCAGATATTTTGATGTGGGCTGAGCATCAACTTTGAACTAACAATATTTGATTGATGATTCTTCCAATATCTCACTGATGGACAATGCTATTTTGACTGTGGTTTTGATCTGCTATAAAGCAGGATTGGTTTAAAAAAAAACTCATATATTTTTAAGTCACATTTTAAATATAGCCCGTTCAGTATTAAAACCGTTGCACGTCACATCTGTCATAACTGTACTATGTTGCCAAGCCCTTGAAATAATATGAGAATCTAGTATATGTCAAATGGAGTTTATCAAATATTCTAGGTTAGGTTTAGTTATTGATGGTTATTGCGTGCAAAGAAACTTCGACTTATTTCAATTACATACAGAGATGTTACATATAGAACTTTAATTTGTATGTTAACCGTACAGCACTAAGAAATTCTTATTTTAAAAACTATGGAATTATTTTTAGCACTAAAAAGGTATGTATGGAATAGTTAACACTTTTATTTGTATGCTTATACCACACACTTAATTAGTTAGAAATTATGGAACTATTCTAGTATTTAAAATGCATGTATATATAGTATCAAGGAAAAAATATTATCTAATATAATTTTTAGGTTACAATTACCTAAGTACATGTTGGCTTCTAAAATGTTGTCACTACAATATGAAAGATTGATGTAACGTTTACATAAAAATTATAAATAAAAAAGTTCTGATAACCTGGATCTACCTCCTTTTTAAAGGTAGGCAATTTTATTTTATATTTTGTTGAAATAAATCTTAAATTTTTTTTAGAAAAGCCGGGATGTGAAGCTTTAGTGTGTAGGTCATTCTCAACAAGGAAAATCATCCTGAGATATATGATCATTGATCATAGCAAAAGAAAATTGTGCAGCAAGCACCACCGCAGCTCAGAAAAGAAGAGCAAATCCATTCTATTCTCCGAGTGAAGGTATATGCAAATGATTGACTAAATCGTAGCACTGAAATCAATACATATTATAATTATCAGTATATTGGTGAATTATTTATCACTCCATCATCTTCTAATCAATCCAAATTTATATTTACCATTTTGTTTTAGCTCTCCAGCATCTACCGCAACTGAAAGTATTGCTAATAAATGTTTGATCGCAATGAGACCTTTCAATTCAATAAAAACTATTAAATTAATTCTTTGTAGTTTTTATAAAACTTTGTGATATACACATGTACCTTTAGAAAATGCTGCCTGAATTACTTATTTTGAATATCATGATTAAAATAAAATAATAAATAATGCCACCCCAATTTTTATGGAATTGTTTTATTAAAAAGAAACATTGCAAATTTATAAATTAGTTACTACACCGAAAAGTTTGTAATACTGTTTTTTTAAATAAGGTAGAACAATAATTGTCAAATAGAAATCTTTCAAATTTGAGAGGTTCACGGACAAACCAATTCCAACCCGCAACTTCTGGAATGCATCTATCGGCTTGCTTGGCAGTAGCCAGTATTAACTCAATAGGATTTTTAAAAAGATGGTAGGTAATACTTTGTGACTATACTGTTCTATCATATCCACAATGTATTTTGTTGGGGGGTTTGTTTCTGAAAAAAACATTTATTGAAAGGGCAGTATTCAAATAACCAATTCTTTTCTTTTCAAATATATCTATATTATTATTTTTGTAAAAATAAAAGTAAAACAGCATTGATTGTCTATTAGGGGTATAATTTGAAGTAAGAATTTTGAATGTATTAAACTAGTTGTGTAGTCTTCTGAATTCTAACATATAATTTGCTATATCACTGTTCAAATACAGTTTGTATCTACTTACTAGGCTGTAATATAAATAAGCTCAGCTTCAACATTTGTTGATTGAATTCTATATTGTGTCATTAACCTAATATTATCGAAAAGCATTGTCCATAATTTATTAAAGGTTCAGAAAGATTCAATAGTAAGTAATTGGTTTTCAAACCATTTAAAAACATATTCTTCATTCATTTTCCCATGATAATAACTCAACTGAGATTCATATAAGAATATACTTTCTGCTCCATCAATATAACCATTTTCATTCTCAGCATGTAATACAAAATATCTAGAATAAAAACAATTTTGCATTCTAAAATTTTACATTATCATTGTAACATACCTTTTGATATGAACAGCCTACAGCACCATTTTGGAAAATTCAGGATTCATTAATAAAAACAAATGTATACAGTGGTTTATTTTTGTTGAAAGTTCCATAAGCCCTCTTTGTGGATGTATCATATTTTAGTAAACTACTCAGGAACATTCTACATTTAATAATTATTGTTCTTCATCCAATTACTGCAGTAACATTCCTAAAGTGACATGATTATCTATAAAAAAATGTCCATGTATAATTGCCAAGTATTAAGAATAATGTAACAGAATATAATAAATACAGTTGATTGGGTATAATATTGAACTTATACATACTTGCTTCATAAACGCTGTAAATAGTATCAGGAGTAGATGCATCAACTATTGCAGTATTATTAAGTTTCATTTATACGTTTTTTTGGATGTGACTTTAACTTTGATAACTCATCACTACTTGTTAAAAATTACTCACAGTTCTTTGCAGTTTTTGTCACAACATAACCCCAAAAATGTCAAGACGTCAACTGAACCAGAAATAAACCATTTTAATCGCGGCAACAGCGCGCATTTTTGCCAACATAAAAAGTTTTTATTAAGACTGACGTTAGTTTGAGTTTAATATTTAATTAACCTACGAGCTGTATTTGATATGAAATTAATTACGAAACCTTTCTTTAAACATATATTTATATTCTTTAATACAATGCGACCTACAAATTTCAATATTTATTGAGTTTAGAGAGGCTTAACATAGTGATTGACAGAGGATTGACAGCAGCAATCGAATGACATGATATAAACGAACGTCTCTTTTTCGACACTTTGATGACGTGCAACGGTTTTTGTACTGAACGGGCTATACACTGTTCTTTAATATTTGTGTTCATTTTGGTGGTTTTACAAAATAATCAGATCGTGCTTTTGAATGAAATGGATTTATACCTAATAAAAGAAAAATATTGGTTAATGTTATGACGGGTATTTTTATGACAGATTTTTTTTCCAGTTAATGAAATTGTGCTAGAACACGAATATGTTCTTCATAAATTTCTGAATAGATAGATATAAAGGTCAATACGTGTTTGCATTAATTTGTCTATATCAAAAGAAATATTTGATCAAATGGATAAAAAAGGGAAAGTTTGTTATTAAAAAGATCCTTGATAAAAATAACTATTATATAAATACTATTAAGGACGTTTGTGAATTTTTTGCTCTATACAGAAAACAAGAAACAATAGGGGAAATAAATCGGTGAAATAATGATGACAAGCTCATTTTGAAACATTTTAATCTCGTGCTTTATCCGAATTCTCGTATGAAATCCTGGAATAATTCTAAAGTATTGCAAGAGGCAGTGTATAAGCCATCTAGAAAGTAAAATCCGACAGAGCAGCTATACCCTTTTCACCGGAATTCACATAGATTGTCAATTTTTCATGTCTGAAAAAGTCTAATGTAATGTATTTTAGATACGTGTGGCAGGAAATATATTTGCTGACAGAGTTAAATCTTCTGTTATAAAGTCGACAAGAACAGCGAGTATTGAGTATTGAGAATTGTATGCGCGCCACCAAACTTGCTACGCTGACGGAACTCAGTCCGTAGCGGTTTGTCAGACATTACACTTTTTTCATATTCTGTTTAGCATTTTGATATTCGATTCAGGTAGTTGAACGTTTTAAATTTTTAATATTGTGTTTAGTTAATTATTAGTTTTAAGTGTTTTATTTAAATACTATTTACATTTAAGAGTTTCATAAAAAACAAAGTTTCAAGGGGCTAATATCTTGAACTTGCTGGAAATCTGATACAATTTATGCAACAAGAAGCAAATAATGGAACATCTATTAGGCATTTTCGGATGGTAAGTTTCTGCTACCAAACATTCATTAAAATAAAATTATTCCTTTGTAATCCTTCTAGTTGATTTAAATAAATCCTCCGCACCTTTTTTTGTCAATTTGTTACATATTGTACGTAGGGTAAAGTGAGGCACAATAAAATAAAAAATACTATTTTTAGACTACAAATTTATGTGGTGCAATTTATAAAAAATTCTAAGTGATATTATATATTTGTATGTATTCAACATATATTACAGGTTAGAAATCGGGAAAAAAGTATAAAACTGATTTTTGATACCAATTTTTTCAAAGGCGTGTACTTTGTTTCAATGTGCCCCACTCGTGGGGTTGAGTGAAACAAAGCAGCAGGCACAGTAAAACATTAGAAATATTCTAATAACGACGATAAATAAGTTTTTAAATTAAAAACCTTTATTATGGAACATTATTACAAAGAAAAATATATGGGTATATCAATCTCAACATTTTTTTCTTTAGTGACCTGGCCAACGTAATAAAATTTTTTCTTATCTGTAAACTCAACTAACACAAATTCATTTGCTTTTATAACCTCTACTGGAGTAAAAGATAATTCTATAGAATTTTCTTGTTCTATATCGTCAGTGTTAAATGACCCTCCACTTGATGAAGCAGCGGACCATTCATCAAGTGGATCATCTTCATCACTAGACTCATCGACAAATAATTTTTTAGTTGCTTCTTTTCTTTTAGGAATGCTGATTTTTGATTTTTTTGCAGGTGTTTCACGTGCTGCCTTTTCAATCAGATTTTTTTCTGGAGTATCCGTGGCGATTATGCTTCTTCCAGATTTCCTTTTTTTCCCAGTCGTCTTTCGAGGGCCAGCTTTCGGATACCCTTTGAACTCCGCAGGACTTCTAAAAGTTTTATTATCAGTTGTTTCCATTTTACTAGTGCTTTGCAAAATATTTTTTGGAATTATTCAGTGATGGCTCTTTATTTGATTGTGATGAAGGACCAGGCAGTGTTGAGGGATTGATCTACTCATTTTTTAAATGCTCAGGATTCGGGCAGTCAGTTACAAAACTGGCCATATAGTCGGCTTCAGTAAATAAATCGCGCTTATAAGGAAAAATTCCCGTTTTCCTAAAGCCGTTGATAATTGTTGTTGGAATCATGGTCTTTTGATGTTCTTCATTCACACAACCAGCGATGTTATATATTGAGAAAACCTTTCCTGGATTTTGTTTTTGCCAAGAATCTACGGCTGCAGCATAATATGCTTTGAATGGAGCATAATACGAAACATCTAATGGTTGTAGTGAAGTGTGACTATTGTTATACCATTTTCTTCAGCCAGATTAATGACTTCAATGCATATATGGCTGTGGTGATTTACATTATTAACAACATTGGATTTTTCTTTGTAGACAGTGTATGTTTAATAAAATGCCTAATGACCTGAGGGAAAATATCAGCAGTCATCCACCCACTTTTAGTTGCCAATCCTAAAGATCCTGGTGGGCCGTTTATTCACATATGATCTTTGAATTTTACACGAGGAAAAACGAGAGCAGGAGGTATTGTATTCCCATATGCGCTTATAAAACAACAAGTCGTCACCAGTGTACCTTTTTCTCCAGCCGCTACAGTAGATACCCCCTGGATCCTTTTTTGCAATTACTTTGACAGATTTATTTACTACTGTAGAGGTGGCAGTTTCATCCAAGTTCCATATCCTTGAACCATCTGCAAAACTGGTGGAACGTTGTAAGGCTACATCAAGATGATCGTAGAAAGTATTAACGGTATGCCGATTAAAAGATGTGCAGCGAGAAAGACAGCACTTTTCAGGCTGTCTCTTGGACAATGTTGTATTTATTTTCAAAAACCCTCTTAGCCATTCTAAACCAGCAGCCGATTTAGCATGCCAGCTTGGAGGTACAGTTATATTATTAATAACTGCCATTTCAAATGCTAACTCACGTGTATCGCGCGTTGATTCTCCATAACACATTTTGGAACAGGTTAATAAATATTCCGATAGAAGCGGAGTGAATCGAATTTTTGCGTCAGCTCCTTCTTCATTTGCGGCTTATTGTTTTTTCACATACCTGCATAAACAAAAAACATTCAAGGTAATATTTATTACCTATTATTTATTAATATTTATTTAAATTATTACTTACCTATACAATGTACAAAAACTGACATGGTGTTCGTCTGCTGCCCTTCTTAAGGTAAATCTCTCTTCGATAATAAGTTTACCAGCTCTCTCCATTTGTTCGTCAGAGAACTGTCCAATATTGGTTTTTCTTAAACGGTTTCTCATGTTCTTCTATAAAACAAAATCATTTGTTCTATCAATTTTATTCATGTTATTAAATTATTAAGATATTTTTTAGCATTAAAAATTTTCATGGGTTACAGTGAAACATGTTTCAGTGTGCCCCAAAAAAATTTGTTTCACTGTACCCTAGGTCAAAACAACTTGTTAGCATGCCTTTTCATCACACAAACATCAGACTTAATAACAAGAATAATATGGCGATCCATGCCTTATACTCATTCGTTTGATGTACCCAAGAAAAAAATTTAAGTTATAAAAAACATTAACGTTAGAGAAGATATAGTAGTAGTTCAAATATTTACTATACTTACCCAAAGTTCGAAAACGTCCACTCTCAATCACCAAACAACCTCAACTAAACGAATTCGTTACATCAACTGACGGTCCCGCACAGGTCAGTGTTACTACACACAGTTATTTACAATTCCAATGATAAACGCCCGCGAAATTTGAAATGTTTCACTGTGCCCCTTGTTTCATTGCACCTCACTTTACCCTATGTATGTATCTCTAGGTGGAATCTTGTAATATATTTTTAACTCACTTCCCATTTTCGGATCCATTTTAAATTTAGCATATTTGTTCAGTTTTGATGGTGAAAAAAGGTGATGCTGCATCTTTTTCAACAAATAAAAAAGGCATGATATGAATAAAGGGTTGCACTAGATCTAGATGATGTGGTGAAAACTAATTTTAGAAAAACAGTATTAGAAATGTAAGTATGTATGTTTACTGGGATGACATTCACTGAGACCTAAATGATGTATTGTGTCCCCTTTCTTCCTCTTACTTCTTGAGTAAACTCTCAGGGACTAGTAGTTCCAACTCGGGGGCCCGCACTTCCGACTAAGGAAAGAGTCAAGATTCCATCGGAGTGAGCTCTAAAGAAGAGGAAGAACCACTCAAGGTAAGATCTGTTTTATCAAAGGAGATATTACAGACATCTACCGTTTAAAAAAAATACAAAAAGTTACATCTGGCCTCCCATAAAACAGAGGGGGGAAAGGAACAGCGAAAGAGGAAGATGACCTGTTGGAATGATTGAATATTTTATTTTCCACCAACTCGTGAGCTGTTTAAGCTCGAGGTGAACGTTCAATGGAATGAACTTTCTCATAGTTTATATCGACCTCCAAGGTGTCGACGACGACCTGCAAGGGGTCCAAGACAGCGGGAAAAAATGGGAACCCATGAGATTTCCACGATAGTATATCTCAATTATGCAGGACGTGACTTAAATTTTGACTTTCCATATTTTAACACAGATACTGAGTACCTATTAACTTCCATAATACTTTCTTATATATATACAAATTTTTTGCCGGAATCAAGTTAATGAAACAAAACCTTGGACGACGCGAATTTTCCCAGTTTCTGTCCTTTATTCAAATTTTGTAGCTAGGTAATGTTTTGACTATGATAATACCACAGTGGATATTCAATCCATGCGGTAACATTGAAGAAACGGATGTCATATTACATGAGAAACTGATCGGAATAAGCATTAATGAAGAACTGGAAAGTATAGTTTGAAAACGGATATCAGTAGTTATGGCTTTAAAATGACCTGTTATTTTCCTATATTATCGAATATCCCGAAAAAAATGTCAATGCTTTTTTATCTTCATACCTAGTGGAAGGAGGTTTCAGTGCGGCTGTCAATTTCCTAACAAAAACAAAGAAACAACATCACTAACCGAGGAGATTTGAGGTTAAATCTTAGTAAATTGATGCCAAATTTTGAAAATTTATCATTAAAGCACCAGGTTCATCCCTCCCACTTAAAGCATTTATTTTTTCTTAGTTATTCTATGCGTAACAGATACAAAATTTCAATTTGGTTTGTTTTTGTTTGAATTTATTCAATAAATGTATAAAATTTAACATATTTTTTTGTTTATCACTCTCTACTTCACTACTGCTAGAAACAGAAAACTTTCAAAGTGAGTAACTCTATACCAGCAGTCAAAAACACATTTGAAGTTGATGAATTTGCAAAAATTCTCCATTATGTAAGCAGGGGATGTACCCAAAACCGAAAACAAGCCAAGTGGTCGACATAAAAAGTTTGGGGACCTTCGGTTTAGGTATAAACGCAGATTTTTTTATTTTTAACTAGATTAAAAGATGAATATTTCACAGTTAAAAAAATAATCTATTGATTTTATTTAGAATAGTCGCGTTACCAGTATTATTTGATTTTAACAATAGCGAATATTTATCTCATTATATAGGTACTAAGTATGCAAAGCTCTTTAAGTATTATACGGGTGATCTATTGTATTGTACGATTTATTACCTGATTGATTAATTTATGATACCATACATCCACTCAGATGCTTCAAATCCTCTGCACCTCAGCCTTCAGGCATTTTGTGCTTGGTCGTACCGTTCATGTGAAGAGACTGGTTGTCCTTTTAAGGATCCTTAATTCTTGGAGAAATTGTCGCTCAGCCTCAGGAGCTTATATTTCCAATCAGTGAGTGGTTCAAATTCGAAGATAATATGTGGGGCTGCTTCCTCCTCTTCCATGCACAACCGACAAATAGGCTCATCCCTATATATGCCAATTGTATGCATGTGTCTCCTTAGAGTAATCCCATCACTTCCGTTATTTGACCCTTGCTTAGATTTAATATTTGAGTAGTCAGGAACTCCAAGGGTTTTTTGACTAGGAGCTTACTATGTTTCTGCTTTAGCACGTGGCTTTAGTACGTATGATATTTTGTTTAAATTCTCCTCCATTCTGCAGTTTTTAATATATTGCTGCGAAGTCACCAACTCAAAGCGGGCCCTGTCCCTCGACTGTAAATTTTGGTGGCTGCGCCCCCTTCGAGAACATTCTAGTAAATCGTTGTATTCACGCATGGGACGGGCGTGGAAATTCAAGAATCTTCCAGAATTGATAAAAACTATATATACGCGTGTTGAAAATTAGTAAAACGGTCAGTAAGGAGTTCACAGACAGTTTACAGAAGTTCTTAGTGATCGGACAGTGAATGAAATAGCCCTCATAACATTTAATTATTATCACCAAATACTTACACAACTCCTTTTTAGGTCTCTTTCTTCTTACTTCTATCTATCTTCTTCCTTTGGTTATCTCTTCATTCTTTGGCTTTATTTTATACATCGATATCTTCATTTCATTCCTGCATCATCATATCGGATACACCTCTACCTCCAGGATATAGTAAGCCACCACTAGATCTTTTGGAGGGACACACCACAGCACCCGAGCGGTAACAGGTAACCTTCCTACCTTATTTATATCAAGGAATCCAGGGGTTTGAGTAGAAAGCACATTTGACTGAAATAACAAATATATTTATGAAAAAGTATTGTAAGTAGAGTATTTTGTGATACCTACTGAGGAACTTTAGTTTTCCTGGTGTCTTTACCCTCTGTTGAGGACAACTTGTAGATTTATTTAATAACAAATAGCACAATCACTAGAGTTTGTAAACCAGCGTATGCATACAAAGGGTAGTTCTTTAATATAATCCTGTATCCAACCACCCCTAAGGTAAGATTGGATAGTGTAAAACTTTTCATTATAGTTATAATTTTGTGCATGCCTTTTTGATAACCTAAAATAATTGTGGAAAGCTAACTTCACATAAATAGTGTCGTACAGCGGAAATCCCCCAGGGAGTTTTTGGCGTACAATTAGTAGGCAGGCCTTGTTTTCTGTACATTCATATAATAACCAATTTTATTTTATTATATTAAACCAACATTACATCGGTTTTTTTATTCCGAATCCCACCCTGAGATTAACAGGACCTTTTTAATAAGGTAACAAAATGGCATTAACTTACTATTATTTAATTTTACCAGAACCCTGAACATGTTTTTGGTGGTGTATGCATATTTATTCACGATTTAACAGTCTATGTTTTTAATGTACTCATATATTTTATAATAATTCTCATCAATTTATATTGTCTATTTAAACTTTCTTTTTGAATTGAGACAGAAGGACAGGATCGTTCCTAGTACAATACTAATGCAATTTAAGAGAAACTGTAAGGACGTTGGTTTACTAAAACATACAGTAGCAAGTATCGGGAATCAAAATCGTTGGCAGATGATAATGTAAAACTCTTTCCAGGCGTCCTTAATATATTCTAGTCTTGCTTCAACTTAATAAAATATATCAAACACGTTTCGCTTTTAAAAAACACTCAATTTTCACTGAGACATCTGGTAAATAAAATTTCAAAGAGCACAGCAGTAAGTCTCACAATTCAATAAAAAAAAAAGGAAACCAATAGCCAGTCTATAAACGGTCCGAGAGTCAAGTTAATCGTTTCTATATGGATGTATAATGTTTAAGTAGCTCTTTTTAATTTGTAGGATGGTTTAGAAGTCGGAACGCGTTGCCTAGAATTGCATAACCATCTCACGGCTTTGCTAGCTAGAGCACTTCCTGTTCGTTGGTTGATTGTCATGAATTGTGACCAACATGTTATCACTTCTCATTTTACGGTGGGTGATGGTTCGTTCGTGCCAGTCCCCATTGTATTCCAACCTATATTTAGGCATTCTCGTTCCCCCTTTCTTTGCCAGTTCAACTGCTATTTCGCATCCTTCTATTTCACAGTATGTCCTGCAATCCACAGAAGGGTGACGATGCGGCTTTTGCCCATTTATACGTTGCTATAGGTATTCCCATACCATTTTAGAACTGATAACACTAGGACTAAGCGCTTTAATGGTTGCTTGACTATCCGACATGATAATAATCCTTTGTCTTTTATATCTCTCATCACTATTGAACTGGCATATTTTCCTATTGCGAGAATTTCCTTTTTCAAGCATAGAAGACAAATTAGAAATCAGAAATCTTCGAAGATTTCTTGATCTACTAAGTGCCCTATATTGAGCATCCGGTGATATTTGAAAATTTCTATCTCCTTTTTCTGACTTTATGGTCCACCAAACACCAAAAAAATTTTAATTCGTCTTTCCAGATAAAGCTAGCTTTTGGTTTATATTTCTCTTGTGTTAAAATATATTCGATAGACATTTTTTAACGTACCTAGTTTATTTTTTGTTTGAATCAGGCCGAATTTAATTGAAATATAAAAATGCAATCACGAAAATGAGACTTTTCAATAAAACATCAAAGTATAGACTAACATGTTTTGGAGGCGTTTATTATCCCCTATCTCCTAACTTTAAGAACGGTAGGAAAGGAAAGTAGTTTGCCGACTGGGTTGAAATAATCTTCTGTTTAACACGAACAGGAAGTGCTCTAGCTAGCACAGCCGTGAGATGGTTATGCAATTCTAGGCAACGCGTTCCGACTTCTAAACCATCCTACAAATTAAAAAGAGCTACTTAAACATTATACAGCCATATAGAAACGATTAACTTGACTCTCGGACCGTTTATCGACTGGCTATTGGTTTCTTTTTTTTTTATTGAATTGTGAGACTTACTGCTGTGCTCTTTGAAATTTTATTTACCAGATGTCTCAGTGAAAATTGAGTGTTTTTTAAAAGCGAAACGTGTTTGATATATTTTATTAAGTTGAAGCAAGACTAGAATATATTAAGGACGCCTGGAAAGAGTTTTACATTATCATCTGCCAACGATTTTGATTCCCGATACTTGCTACTGTATGTTTTAGTAAACCAACGTCCTTACAGTTTCTCTTAAATTGCATTAGTATTGTACTAGGAACGATCCTGTCCTTCTGTCTCAATTCAAAAAGGAAGTTTAAATAGACAATATAAATTGATGAGAATTATTATAAAATATACGAGTACATTAAAAACATAGACTGTTAAATCGTGAATAAATATGCATACACCACCAAAAACATGTTCAGGGTTATGGTAAAATTAAATAATAGTAAGTTAATGCCATTTTGTTACCTTATTAAAAAGGTCCTGTTAATCTCAGGGTGGGATTCGGAATAAAAAAACCGATGTAATGTTGGTTTAATATAATAAAATAAAATAGGTTATTATATGAATGTACGGAAAACAAGGCCTGCCTACTAATTGTACGCCAAAAACTCCCTGGGGGATTTCCGCTGTACGACACTATTTATGTGAAGTTAGCTTTCCACAATTATTTTAGGTCATCAAAAAGGCATGCACAAAATTATAACTATAATGAAAAGTTTTACACTATCCAATCTTACCTTAGGGGTGGTTGGATACAGGATTATATTAAAGAACTACCCTTTGTATGCATACGCTGGTTTACAAACTCTAGTGATTGTGCTATTTGTTATTAAATAAATCTACAAGTTGTCCTCAACAGAGGGTAAAGACACCAGGAAAACTAAAGTTCCTCAGTAGGTATCACAAAATACTCTACTTACAATACTTTTTCATAAATATTTTGTTATTCCAGTCAAATGTGCTTTCTACTCAAACCCCTGGATTCCTTGATATAAATAAGGTAGGAAGGTTACCTGTTACCGCTCGGGTGCTGTGGTGTGTCCCTCCAAAAGATCTAGTGGTGGCTTACTATATCCTGGAGGTAGAGGTGTATCCGATATAATGATGCAGGAATGAAATGAAGATATCGATGTATAAAATAAAGCCAAAGAATGAAGAGATAACCAAAGGAAGAAGATAGATAGAAGTAAGAAGAAAGAAGAAAGAGACCTAAAAAGGAGTTGTGTAAGTATTTGGTGATAATAATTAAATGTTATGAGGGTTGAGTATAGTAAACTGACAAATTAAACTCACCGTAGAAGTTATGTGGCCTCAAAGTGGTTTCGCCTACGGATGTGGAAACAGGAATTTAAGCTGAGCCAAATTAATATCCACTTATACAAAATGGTAGATCTCCAACAGGATCACTCTAATAAAATCTAAGCTCACTTAAATATATTTTCCAAAAATCAGCAAAACTGCTAAACCATGTGGTCTATCACGAACCTCACACGGAAGAAAAAAAAATGAAATCCATCGGGATATTTGAATCATAAAATCGTGTAATTAGGGTATTAATTACAATTAAAGAGAAAGTATCATTATCAAGAATCTAGCGAATACAATTTATATTATTTCGATCAAATTTTTTATTCGGAATTTATGCTTATGGCGATTGTAAGAATAACGAGTAGACTTTGTAAAAATAGTATGCTCCTGTACACAATATAAACGTATCGAATGAAATAGTGAAATAATGAATTTGAAGCTGAAAATTCGAATAAACAAGAATATAATTCTGTCAGCAAACGCTGAAGTGTTTTCATAAAGAAGTGCTAACAGATGTAGATACATGTGGATAGACCGCATAAAAAAAGATATATAGGATAATATATAAAGAAAATCCGGGTCGAACATTATTGAAAAAAATAACATACATAAAAACTCGAATTCTAGGCAAAACTGTTAAGATCGGTCCAGTATCGATTACGTCATAAAATATTTGCTGAATAAGGATGCAAAAGATAAGAAAAATTTAGACAAATCATAAATATAAAAGCACACTGGCGACACTTTTATCCATCATATCCGTACGGCACTGATTCGACCCCAAACAACTTATTTTACATGGATAGTACGGCACCTATTGCAATATTTATTTTATATTTCAGTAAAAAAAGAAACGTTTGAATATATTGACACGTCTATAGTTTATTTTATTTTATCAAGTATCACCAGACAACTGGAATCTTCTCAAATAATATAGATTGACAAGCGAGTCAATATAGTCGACGTTAATAATAAAAGGGTCTAAAAAGTGAACGCAAGCCAAGGTCAAAAATATAAAGGAATTTAGTATGCGAGTAGAAGGTGGCAGGCAACAAAAATATAGTGCAACTGATAAAGAAGCGAGTCTGTCAGTCAGCCTCTTCTCTTACAATACTTTCTCAATTTCCGTAGGAGTGATGTGACATTCCATCATGATGTCACAGTGGAGTAAATTAACAAAGCAACGCTCTTTAATAACCCCATCTTTTTGGTACGCTTCTTACTCCTTTTTAAACGGCAATGCCTGCCACTTGCCTCAGACGGCTCTGCTATATTTATTTTCTTTTGTGTTCACTGCCGCAACATATAACAGATCGGTTTTTGATAATTGAATTTCTACTGTGTGATCTCTCCACGACTCGAAGATCGCATAATACTCTCTCATTTAAATGCACAAATATAATTTAAATAAAAAAAAGCATTTGGTTTATTTAAACAGGAAAAAGGGGAGGATGTTTTAAATACGCTTTTATTAACTTGGCCTGTATACGAGAGCAGATTGATGAGTCAGTGACTTCTTGAATTTCCTACTCAGTAACTCTAAATGTTCCCGTCAATTGCCATCTATTAATCGACTTCGTCATTCAGTTTGTGCTCGACAGCTATTGAAGGAAGACAATCTCGTGAATTTTAACAAAAATGGAGAAAAAGTGAATTTCGTGTGAGAATTAAACCTAATTCTTTGCGTAAAAAAGCCATCAATAAAACCAAGGAAAGGCTTTATAAATACAATGGTGACTATGTACCATCAAGTCGTGATTGCTCATACTTGATCATAAGAACAACCGTGTGACCACTTCAAAGGAGTGTTTGGCAATGTTCTGCCGCAATCCGAACGACACTTTTTCACCATGGGCTAAACATGGATCCATCACATCACACCAGAGACCAAGGAGCAATCAAGACTCTGGTGGGTCTGTCGTCAACAATGTCAAGATCACAGTTTTTTGGGATGCACGCGCTCATTCACATCAATTTCCTTTTAAAGGGTATGATAATCACCGGCGAACATTGTGCAGAGTTTTTTAACAGATTCGATATTGATTTGAAACAGAAACCACCGCCTCAGGTGAAGAATAGTGCTGTTCCATCAAGACGCATCACAGGTGCACACGTATGTAGTCACTAAGGCAATAATCCATAAATTGGGCCCATCCGGTATATTTTCCAAATTTAGCCCCCTGCGAATATTTCCTGATTACAAACCTAAAGAAAAGGCTTGGCGGCAGAAGCATTGGGTTGAAATTCATTTTTTCCCATTTTCGTTATGATTCACGAAGTTGTCTGTTTTCAATGGCTGTCAAACTATGGAGGGTAGAAGGAAGGAGCACCATCTTGTTTGGGTGACAAGTCGAAAAAGTGTCCACCTGTAAACAGCAAATTATAATTCGAAGATTCACCGAAATGGCGCTCGTGTAGCTAATGGAAATGATCAGAATTTAGGGTTATAAACCGAGTGAAGTGTGCTGGGTTGAAAAATTTAGTATTTTTCGTGACTTGTGTAATTGAGAAATATACAGTATTTAAAATCTCAATTATTTACGTAGTATTTCCTTTTTCAATTTTGTATCTCACTCTAATAATTCATGGCGCTGTTTTTGAAATCTTTCCATTTGCTACTATGGCGCCTCCTTAATTTGCTTCCTTTCGATGGACACTTTTTAATACATGCAGATGGTGCTCCTTCCTTCTACCCTCCATATGTCAAACACAAACTAAATGACGCAGCTTGCTGAGAATTTGACAGTAGTTTATTAATAAATGGCCATTAACGGGAGCAGTGTTGAAAGTTACTGAGCGGGAAATTCAAAAATTTACTAACTTATCACACTGTCCTCGTATAAAATGAAATATTTCAAAATAATTATTAGCCTATTTATAATTTCGTCTTGGCTAAGTACATCAAAATAATAAACATGTAATCTTATAGATAATGTGGGAGATACATAAGAGATTTTACAATAAGCCATGTCATTAGAGCACCTTTTTCGCTAGAGAAATGAAATACTTGAGCTTTCAAATAACTTTATTTTCTTAAAACTAAAATATAACGTTTTTATAGCACAGTGAATTGGAAATTTGAAAAAATATAAATTATTTTTCAACAAGTTTAAAATTAAAATAAAAATTATCAAAAAACGCACTTACAGAAAGGGATGACTTTTATTAGCTGTTGAAAAAAATTAACTTTGTTAAATACAGTTTCGCTACTAGATGGCGATCTTTTTTGATACTGAAAAAGCTTTTGACACAACATAGACATGGAATTGAATAAATTACATAACTGGAGTTTATGAGGCTCACTCCTAATATTCATAAGTCATTTTTCATCCGATACTCACGTATTAGAACATGGTATACCACAGAGATCCAATTTAAGTGTTGTTCATTTTTTGTGGCAATAAACGGGTATGTGGACGAACTGGCTATATACTGCTCAGCACAGACGAGTAGTAGTAGTCGAGTAGTTAGAACACTACAAAACACCATGAACAGAATATTTTTCTATGCTGAAAATCATGGTTTTAAAATGTCTTCAAGTAAGACCAACTGTATGCACTTCTGTATACTTAGTAAACCCCACCGTGAGCCAACTCTTCTCTCACAACAAATATAATTTAAGGAATTTAGAAGATTATTGGGTTTAATTTTCGATACGAAACTAGTAGATCTGGCGGTAAGATGTAAAAATCCTTTGCAATCGACGCTCTTTAATTGTGAAAAAAATAATAATACTATTCATAGAACAATTGAAAATAGGTTTCGGGACGAGTGTAGTCAATTAAACAACGATAGTATTATTTTTGAATGTCTACGTAATTTAAGAAAGCGTTATTAGCTTTATATTTATGACAATTGTGACAATTTGGAAGTTTAAATATATCTTTAAGTTAGGGTTACTCTGAAGTATTACCATAAATACATATAATAATATATTTAAGATGCACTAAGTTTGATTTCTTTATATTATGAATGTAATTAAGTTCACGCTATAACTAAGTATTATACAGGGTGAGTTACGAAGAACTGTACATACTTCTACCATAAGTAGAGGCACGTTGGGGGATTATCAAATTACCATTAAAAAATGTCTTCTTGTTTTGATTATTAATATACAGGGTGAATTATGGATCTTCACCAAAACAATGTTTCGTCATATATTTTCAATGATTAAGTGGAGTTATCTCATTTTTCGCTGAAAGTGTGTATTGGTGTCTGGCAACTAACTGACATATTCAGAATTTAAAAAATCCAGGACCTTCTTCGTGAAAATTTGTGAGACTACTTTATATTCACTTCACCCTGTATATGATTTTTCTAAAATCTGATACAATTTTTTCAGAGGGCATAAATAGACAGTTAGACCTGGATATTTGAATTTTTTTGTTACACTTACCTCACATTTCCAATTAAAGATTCATTTTAGAGACAAATTGAAAATTGGCAATAATGAAATATCTTACTGTATAATAATGTTTAGTTATTAAAAAGAAATCTTTAAAATAAACAGAAACGACACACACTGTGCTCCAATATGGTAAGTACCATCATTTGAATTGATTTACAGGGCCGGATTTAAAAATCTGGCATATCTGGTTCATCTCAATAATTCACCCTGTATGTAACTTTTTCCACCCGTAATAGACAAAAAACAGATAAAAAATGTTTGTAATAACCTAGTTTTCTTATTTGTTTGAGGAAAAATCATGTCTAATTATTTTAATCGGAATGAAATGAAAAGCCCAGGAAATGTTTATTCATAAATTAAAAAATAAAATAAATAACAATATCCAAACAATAAAACAGTTTTAACAATGTGAAACAATGTGGAACAGAGTAAAAAACAATTTAATAAACATATAACGATTATAGAAGATGTTCAAATTGAAATCCATCTGCCTCAATACACTTTTCTTGACGAATGTTTAAATGTGTAATGGACTGATTGTCAGTTGGTCATTTCTGATAATATGGCAGCAGTGAATAATCCTGTCAATGAGCTGTTGCCGCGTATTTATATTTTCCTCGTAGACCAGCTCTTTTAATCGACCCCAAATGTAATAATCAACAGGGTTATAGTCTGGGGATCTTGGTGCCCATGGAATAGGACCACCGCGTCCCATCCATCGGTTTCCATAAATGGTATCTAAATGCTGGCGTACAGCAACGGTAAAATGAGGTGATGCACCATCATGCTGAAAGTAGATCCCAAGTAGGCCCACATTAGCGAGTAGATTGGGTAAAATATTCTGCAAAAAATTTAAATAAACATGTCCTGTTGGTGGACCATAAAAAAAATGAGTGTTGATTACTCCGATCCAGACATTTACAGAGAATCTTTGTTGCGAGCGATATTCTAGAATCGCATGTGGATTTTCTTCGGCCCATTCGTGCGAATTTCGCGTATTATTCATTCCATCTCTGATAAATTGTGCTTCATCGGTGAATAAAGTTCTGTACAATACAAGTCGGTGATTTTCAACCCACCTTGAATAAGCTAGGCGGTGGATTTCATCTCCAGGATGTAACCGTTGAACTAATTGTATGTGGTACGGATGTAAGTTATTTTTTCGCAACACTCTACTCTGTTTAGATTGGGAAACACCTAATTGTACTCCTACTTTTCTGGTACTTATTTTTGGATTTAAGTCCACAGTATCCAGTATATTGTTTTCAAAACAGGATCTACATTTCGTTCTGATTTTATTTTAGGAAAAATACTATTGTTTTTCAAGAAATTAAAAACTGATCAGAACGTTCGATGATTGGGTATTCGGCGTTGAGGGAATTGCCTTTCATACACCCTTGCGGCAGCCCTACCATTACCATTGCAAAAGCCATAAACAAAAATAATATCAGCGTATTCAGCATTTCAAAACTGATAGGGCATTTTTGAAGAAAAAAGTTAAAACACTCTATGAATACCGAACGTAATTGACCTATTAATTATTAAAACACTAAACAAATTGAGATCTAATGTCAAACTAAAGAAATAATTTCAACAACAATCATGTCAAATTGTCACAGCCTACTGCAACATTTATTACATATCAGAAATGACCAACTGACAATCAGAAAGTCCATTACACATTTAAACCTTCGTCAAGAAAAGTGTATTGAATCTTTAATTGGAAATGTGAGGTGAGTGTAACAAAAAATTCAAATACCCAGGTTTAACTGTCTATTTATGCCCTCTAAAAACATTGTATCAGATCCTAGAAAAAACATATACAGGGTGAAGTGTTGAATATGAAGCAATCTCACAAATTTTCACAAAGACGGTGCTGGATTTTTTTAATTCTGAATATGTCAGTTAGTTGCCAGACACCAATACACACTTTCACCAGAAAATGAGACAAATCGACTTAATCATTGAAAACATATGACGAAACATTGTTTTGATGAAAAAGAAGACATTTTTTAATGGATTTGATAATCCCCTAACTTGCCTCTACTTATGGTAGAAGTATGTACAGTACCTCGTAACTCACCCTGTATATTTTTGATGAAAGCACATTAGGGACTATTTGAAAATATGATAAAATACTGGATGCCCCATTCAATTGAGTTGTTTTTTCACATTTTTCAACAACATAAATTTTTAAATGATATTGACCTCTTCATACTTTTTTTAATTACGTTTGTCTTATCTCAAATAACTACTAAGTTAAAGGGGGGTGATCCATTAATAATAAATAAACCTGTATATTCTAATTAATTGGAATTAGTTCTGTTTACTTGGAATGTAATTGCTAATATGAAATGTCCATTTTGAAGGACGAAGACATTATTCTCTTGCTCATCCTGTATAATTAAATTCGCTTTATAATCTTATTTTAATTATCTAGATTATTCCATTCAGTTAAATAGGTTTTAATGGAAAATTGCTTTTCGAATCGTCGATACCACAGTCAATTTCTCGCATCAAAAACAACAATTTTAATTATTAAACACTCGTTCACATCTCCTTCGACTAATTAATGTATTAATATTCCACTCAGAACTGAACACATCGCGGTAACTATCTGACTTCCTAAGTACATAAATACCAACCCTTACACTGTCATTATCTTGTAGGATGAACCAGTTCTCTTAGTAGCATAGTGTATATATAGCGGGGAATTTATCTGTAAGTTTCAAAGAGATGCTGCCAAATCTTGTACTACGATACCTTTCTAAAGGACTTTCAACATTATCAAGAAGATCGTTTAATACAGATAAAAACTATGTCGATTTTGATGTTGAGATACTTTCGAGAGACGTGTTAAACAAATAAACAAACAAACGTCTTCAATATTGTGCTAAAAGTAATCTAAATAAGAAGCTATTTTCGTTAAAGAAACTATATAATTTAGTTATTAACATTATTCTTCGCACATGGCTCTGTACCGATGATTGTTTCATTCTTTCCGAATAAGTTCTCTTTCTTTCGTCAGACTAAGCTTTCACTGGTCTTTCAAGAGTATCTTTCTGACTAGCTTTGCAATTAAAAATATTTTACCAAAATGTTTGTTTGTCTGAGTATTCTTCAATTGCTGCAATCCATTTGAGGCGGTTGTCATCTTTTGACAGCGGGCAATTTTTTCAAGACCCGATACATGCATAATTTTACAGAGGTAATCAGAATAGGAAACCAATTTTTAGCGTAAAAGGATTTTGGAACTTATTTAAGACTGGTCAGGTCATATATTCATTTTTTTTTCAAAATATATATATATATATATATATATATATATATATATATATATATATATATATACAAGGACAAGAATATTGGGGAAGCGGCAAAATTGTAAAATGAGTACTCTTTACACTATTTTCCAAGCTTTCGGAATATCTTTATTTCCATTCTCAAGGACAGAATTCGAGATTGTATTACAAGTTGTTTCAAATGGTAAATACATCTAATAATAATAATTCCAAATGAAATTAAATACTAATCCCAAATGGATTAAAAATTTAACTAATATTGAAATTCCACATGACATTTCATGTTTTTTATCATTAGGACCAAAATTTAGTATCGAGCCAATTCTCGGGAAAGATATTCAGATAAGACATTTACTAACAGATATTGAATACATTACTTCACAAACATCAGATGAAAATTTAAGGAAAACATTAATTTCAAAATCCACTAATATTATCACGAATCATTTACACCAAAAATCGAGTAGTTCTTTTTTCCGTAATTTATATTACAAAACAAAAAAATTTCTTAAGTTGCACCCTAATATAGTTGTTACTAACAGTGATAAAGGTAATTGTACTGTGATCATGTTAAAAGATAACTATATTGAACTTTCCTTAGAAATTATTGATAATAGTTCTTCTTATATCAGATTGAAAAGAGATCCTACGTTATCAATACAAAATAAATGTAACACTATTATTAAAAAACTATATAATACTAAACAAATAGATAAAATTACGAAAGAAAAACTTACTTGTTATAATGGTATACCTGCGAAATTTTATGGTCTTACTAAAATCCACAAACCAACTTTATCAGTTAGACCCATAGTTGCATCTTTATGTACTCCTACTAATTTTTTGGGCTCTTATATTACAGAAATTTTAACAAAAGCTTATGATCTTAATACAAAATACTACATCAAAGACTCTTTTGAAGTATATAAACAATTTAATAAATTTCAATTACCAAACAACCATGTTATTTGTAGTTTAGATGTTGTATCTTTGTTTAGTAATGTATATTTAGATTCAGCTCTGAAGGCAATCGATAAAAATTGGGAAAAAATAAGTCAACAATGTCAAATAAATAAGAAATATTTCCAAGATATCATAACATTTCTATTTGAAAATACCTATTTCACTTTTGATAATCAAATATATAAACAAACTTTTGGTACTCCAATGGGAGCAACAATCTCGCCAATTATAGCATGTTACGTTATGGATAATTTGTTAGACTCAGTTATACAAATATTGCCTTTCAATTTAATCTTCATAAAAAAGTATGTTGACGATATTATTCTAGCTTTACCAGATAATAAAGTAGATGAAGTTCTTTCCATATTTAACAACTATGATCAACACATTCAGTTTACAATAGAGAAGGAAGACGAATTACAAAGTATACCTTTTTTAGATACTAGAATGATAAGAAATTCTAATAACACTTTATCTATTGATTGGTATAGGAAACCAATGAGTTCTGGAAGATTCATGAACTTTTGGTCATATCATAAGTATTCTATGAAAATTAATTTGATAAGGCAAATGAAAAATAGAATAATTAATATTTCAGATCCTGTATTTCATGAAAAAAACTTAAAAATCCTTCATCAATTATTTTTAGATAATGGATATCCAAACAAGTTGATAAAAAACATATTTTATAATAACTCTCCAAATTTGGACATTATTTCAGAACATGCTGAAATTCCCTATTACTATATTTCTTTGCCATACATTAGAGAAATTACACCAAAATTAATTAGAACTTTCAAACCACTTACTAACATAAAAATTGCAAATAAAACATGTTTAACGATCAAATGAATTTATACAAGAGTTAAAGATAAAACTGATATTCTTAATCTTTCAAATGTAGTATACCGTATCCCTTGTAGAAATTGCGAGGATAAATATATTGGTCACACTAGCCAAAAATTAAAAAACCGAATTTCTCTCCATAAAAGTGATTCCAGATTATATCCCGATAGATGTGCTTTGGCCAAACATATAATTGATAAAGACCATATTATGGATTTTGATTCTGTCAGTATTTTAGATATACAATCAAATACCAAAAAAAGACTTTTCTTGGAAATGGCTCACATATCTCAAGAACAAAATATCATCAATAGAAAGAGTGATCATAAAAATTTGAGTGATATTTATTATTACCTTTTGGCTATTGATAGGGAGCATGAGTGTCATCAAATTTCAAATTCGTCTATTTCAAACATTTGAGGTTAAAATAACATCAAACAAATTAAAAAAAAGAAGACGAACCTAGCCAATCTTGATATTTTTAGTTATAATTATATACTATTTCTTTTTCTATAAGCAAACGATTTTGTTTGACATCATTTTGACATTTACTTTTTAAAAAAATTCAAATCAAAATTATTATTATTAGATGTATTTACCATTTGAAACAACTTGTAATACAATCTCGAATGCTGTCCTTGAGAATGGAAATAAAGATATTCCGAAAGCTTGGAAAATAGTGTAAAGAGTACTCATTTTACAATTTTGCCGCTTCCCCAATATTCCTGTCCTTGTATATATATATATATATATATATATAAATTACTAGAAATATTTGCCAACTCAGTAACGGAGACGATTTATTTGGGGATGTGGCAATAAAATACCAGAGAGTACTCTTTTTCAAATATATTCCAAGCTTTCGAATATAACATATTCATTCTCAAGGACTGAAAATTATTAGGATGGTCAAATTATAAAATAAATTAATGTTAAAATTTACTTACATTATTTAAACGAGGATGTCGGTATAATTGTAAAAATAGATAAAAATTAAATTTTATAATTGACATAAACGTTCATTACATATTAAACTCAAAAAACAATATGACATTCATTTTCAGTCCTTGAGAATGAATATGTTATATTCGAAAGCTTGGAATATATTTTAAAAAGAGTACTCTCTGGTATTTTATTGCCACATCCCCAAATACTTTTTCCTTTTATATATATATATATATATATATATATATATATATATATATATATATATATATATATATATAAAAGGAAAAAGTGTACTCTTTTTAAATTTCCAAGCTTTCGTAAATCTTTATTTACATCATCAGGGAACTACAAAAGTGAGAAAAAACATAAATTATAAAGACAGTCCACTACAACAGTTCCATAACTTACGTTAATCGAGAATGATTCCTTGATCTTAACATTGGGAAAAGTGTTAAACAATTAGCACTGAAGAATGAGACAAGTCCAGCTTGCATTATAAGCAATAGCTAACATAATAAAATATATTAAAAATCATTAAGAAGTTAAAATATTAAAAATGATAGAATCCACACAAACACGTGGATTTATACATGTTTTTAATTAAACAATTATTGAAAATAGGTTAAGGACAAATTCTTCTTTTCTTTGAAGTAGAAAAGAAGAGATACTACGACAATAATGACATCAACCAAAAACAATAGAAATATAAATTATTTGGAATACGAGGGAGGTACAAAAATTAGGTAGAGGTTATGATGAAATATTATTTGAATTGATATCAATTTGTTTATGAAAATTATGTTTATCCAAAGTTAATAAAAGTGAGTAAAGATTACTCAAATTTTGAATGTCTGTTTTCTTATTAATATGATCATCCTCCTGAAAAATGAAAGCCATTTCTAGAAATAATCTTTTACTGTAGTTATTTTCACGGGATAAGATCCTAATCCCTTCAAAATCTATTCTATGATCTAAAGAGGAAACATGATTTGCAAGAGAACATCTTTCAGGATGTAATCTTATATCACTCTTGTGGAGAGATATACGACTAGCAAGTTTTTGAGAAGTTTGACCAATATAAGAAAGATCACAGCCATTGCAACCAATTTTATAAATCACATTACTATTATCTAATGTTGGAATTTTATCTTTTAACGGATTGTAAATAGATCTTACTACTAAAGCATTCTTACATGCAAACTCAACATTTTGTAAATATTGAGAAAAAATCTTAGTAAGTCTGGGAGTAACTTCTCTTATATATGGTAAATAAACAATTGAAGTGGTAGGAACCCTTTCTGAAATCGAAAGAGCATCCTGATCAGTTACACCTGCTTCAACTACTGAAAGTGTAGGAATTTGTGTCATGATAGATGACGTATTGAAAATAATCTTTCTTAGTAACGATTTGGGATAGGAATTATCAAGGAACAAATTGAAAAGAATATCCCGGTTCTTATTCTTAAAAATGGGGTCGGAAAGACTCATAACCCTAGCTGTCATTTGTTTAACCAAGTTAACCTTTAAGCTAAATTTATGGTAAGAATTGTAGTTGAGATATCTCCCAGAGCTACATGGTTTTCTATACCAAGCAATTATCATCACATTATCAGGTGTCCTGGTAAAAAGTGTATCAAGAAAAGGCACAGCCATATTTGGGTTTTCCACTTCAAGGGTGAACTGGATATAGGGATCATAACTATTAAAAGTGAACAGGAGGTCATCTGTAGAGTCCTTAGGACAAGCCAAGATAATATCATCGACATATTTCTTGATGAAAGGGATATTGAAAGGAAGTACCGGAATGACTACATCCAACAGATCATCCATTACGTAACAAGCCAATATGGGAGAAATGCTAGCTCCCATAGGAGTACCAAAAGTTTGTTTATAAAATTTATTATTGAACGAAAAACACGTAGAACTGAAAAGGAAGTCAATCAACTCGATGAAAGTATCTTTGTCAATATTGCACTGAACACTGATTGAGGACCAATGTTTGTGTACTGACCGTATGACAGCTTGCAAATAAACATTACTAAAAAGTGAAACCACATCCAGACTGACCAAAACATAATCATGAGGAAGAACCTACCTGTTATATATAATAATCATATACCCTTATACCCTTAGGCGTCGGGTTTGCATTTAATTCTCGTATATAAATTTTTTCCATTCCTTCCTGTTTCTTGTCAATGTTCTCGCCTCTTCCCATGATTTACCTCTCCCTCTTAGTATATTACCCACTATTGTATTCCATGTTTGTCTTGGTCGTCCTTTTTTTCTTTTTATGTGTATTTTTGCCTCATATGTCCTTTTAACTTGTCTATTGTTATTCATTCTCTGAATATGTCCCCACCAGCTGAGTTGTCTTTGTTCTATAAATTTTAGTACGGGTTGGACACCTAATTCATCTCTTATTTTTGTGTTTCTGATTTTGTCCTTTCTTGTTGCTCCAAATGTTCTTCTCAAATATTTCATTTCTGCTGCATGTATTTTGCTTTTTTGTTTACCTACTTGTAAGAGTCCAAGATTCGCATCCATATGTTAAAACTGGTCGATATATTGTATTATACACTTCTACTTTTGTCTCTTTGGTGATTTCTTTTTTGTTTATAAATTTTTGGTTAATGGCGTAGTACAGCTTAATTGTTTTCTCTATTCTTTCATTTATCTCTGCATCTTGTTTTCCTGTTTCTTCAGAAGTTATCCCTAAGTATTTGAATTCTTTTACTTGTTCTATTTGTACATTATCTATTTTAATTTCTGTGTTGATCTTCTGTTTTCCTATTACAAGTATTTTGTTTTATTTTTGTTGATTTTCATGCCTTCTTCTTCCATAACATCTTTCCATATGTTCAGGTTTTCTTGTAATCGGTTTTCACTTCCTGCCATTAGCACCACATCATCTGCAAAGACTCCTTCGGCTATCTCTACTCTTTCTAAATTTTTATACCCAACGAACATTTTCTTCACCTTCTGTTCGCTTTTTTTAATAATACTGTCCATATGTATATTAAATAGTGTTGGGCTCAGTCCCCCTCCTTGTCTTAATCCTATGTTGGTTCTAAATCCTGCTGATTTCATGTTGTTTTTTATGATAAAATTTATGTTTGTTTCATATATATCTTGAATAATTCCGATAATTTTTTTGTGCATTCCCTTTTCTTTCAGTCCCTTCCATACTTTTTCCCTGGGTTCAGTATCAAATGCTTTTTCGAGATCTATGAACGCTAGATATGTTTTTCTATTTTCTAGATGTCTCTTCTCTTCTAATTGTTTTATTGTGAAGATGTGATCCTGCGTACTTCTTCCTGGTCTGAATCCACTTTGTGCTTCTGAAAGTTGATTTTCTAGAGTTGGTTTAATTCTGTTGTTTATAAGCTGTTCATATATCTTTATAATGGTATTTAGCAAGGTTATTCCTCTATAGTTTTGACATTGTTTCTGGTCTCCTTTCTTGTGTATAGGTGTGATTAAGGCTAATCCCCATTCTTCTGGGATTTTCCATCACACCAAGCTTTATTGATAATTTCTAATAACACTTCCAGTCCTATATTTCCCAGATTCTTAATCATTTCCGCTGTAATTCTATCGTTACCTGGCGCTTTCCCATTTTTCAATTTTATAACAACTCTTTTTAGCTCTTCCAATTTTATACTCTGTATTTCGGCTTCTTCGTTTTGATTTGTTCGTTCGACTTCTTCGTTTTGGTTTTCCTTTTCTTGTTCGTTATTTGGATTTCTTTGAGTTTGTTGGTCTAACATCTCTTGAAAATACTCTCTCCATCTTTCTATAATGTCTGCTTCATTTGTTAGTATCTCTTGATTTTTATCTTTTATGTACTGTTCTTTTCCCTGCTTTTCTGTTCTTAGCGATTTTAGAACTTTATAAAATAGCTCTTGATTCCCCGTACTATCTTTTTCCATTTTGTTCCCAAAATCTATCCAGGCATTTTGTTTTGCTTTTATTACTAGAACTTTGACTTTCTCTCTTTGGTTTTTGTATCTTTTATATTGTTCTTGTGTGTTGTTTTTTAAATATTTTTTCCATTCTTCCTTCTTCTTTTTAACCTCTTCTTTAATTTCATTGTTCCACCATGCTGTTTGTTTTTTCCTATTATCTGTTTTGTAAGTCCCGCATAGTTCAGTGGCAGTGTTAATGACTACGTTTTTAAATATGTTCCAGCCCTGTTCTGTGTTTTTTTATCTCAGTGGATTTTTCTTTTAGTTTTTCTTTTGTTTTTAGTTGATATTTTATTGCAACCGTTTTGTTTCTTAGTTTGTATGTTTTTATTGATATGTGACTTTCTTTCTTTACTGTTATTTGTTCAGTTTGTGTACTGTCACCTTTAATTTTTGCTTCCAGTAAATAGTGGTCACTGTTAATTTCCGCTCCTCTTTTAACTTTAACGTTAAGTATATTTTTTCTTTCTTCTTTTTGCGTTAAAACATAATCGATAATTGATTTTTCTCCTCTGCTATGTTGTACCCTCGTGTATTTATGAATATCTCTGTGTTGGTATGAAGTGTTACATATTATCAAATGAATAAGTTCTCTTTCTTTCGTCAGACTAAGCTTTTACTGGCCTTTCAAGAGTATCTTTCTGACTAGCTTTGCAATTAAAAATATTTTACCAAAATGTTTGTTTGTCTAAGTATTCTTCAATTGCTGCAATCCATTTGAGGCGGTTCTCATCTTTTGACAGCGGGCAATTTTTTCAAGACTCGATACATGCATAATTTTACAGAGGTAATCAGAATAGGAAACCAGTTTTTAGTGTAAAAGGATTTTGGAACTTATTTAAGACTGGTCAGGTCATATATTTATTTTGTTTTCAAAATAAATATGTAGAATGTAGATATTTCAAAATAAAAAGAGATTGAGATTTTAAATTGAAAAAAAAAGATTCAACAATTTTTTATTAAAGCTGTTATTTCTATATAATCACTCAGTGTTTATTCAATAGTTTAATAATTATCAATCTTTTTACCGATCATCCAAATTTATGATATCCTATTACATATCAAGATAGATGAGTCGCAAACTTTCATTTCTCAACTTAGGTAATATTTCATTTTTAAGTTCCAATTTAAAAAACAATTTTAGTAGCGCTTATCGTAAATAAAGAATGCAGAAATAAACTTATTTTCTCATAAATATTTTAAAAGCTCTGCAGAGTCAGATCGATAATCTATTGCAAAAATATCCAAATGTGCAAATTATAGGCACGAATGGGTCGAAGACAGCAAATGGAGTCGGTTGTGTATTTTACCATACATGAGATACGCATAGTTGGCCACTATAATAAGATGTCATCAGTGTTCACAGCTGAAATATACGCAGTATGGCTGGCCTTGTTATATGTGAGAGCCCTGGAATGCAACCGGTTTTTATTATACACTGACTCACTAGTTCAGGCACTCAGTAAGAGTAATATAAGTGACCCACTAATCTATACAATACTTATTAGCACAACTAATTGATCTAGAAGAAAACAGTACTGAAGTAATATTTGTGTGGATACTCGGTCAACAGCTCGGTCAACAGCAGATCAGTCTGCCAAAGCATCAAGATTAAAATCAGAAGACACGCAAAGAAGATGTTGAAAATGAGCTAAAGGCATTAATATGGAAGCGATGGCAGGAGGAATGGAACTCTCTCAAGGCTAAGTTAAAATCAGCTAAGCCCAGTGTTAAACCAAAAAAGAATAAAATCCAACTACACTGTGGTGGATCGACTGAGACTGGGTCATACTAACCTAACATCTATGTACATGCTAAGGGGTGGTAGACAACCAATCTGCGAAGAATGTGACAAAAGCTGAAACTAAAACTAAAACATATACTGCCAGAATGTAAACAATACAGTAGGATTAGATGGGTATGTATGTATGTATGTAACACTACTCTTACGAGTAAACTTGAGTTTTCCCCCCTGACCTTCGACGTTAAATGTGTGTCATGAGGAATTATCAGATATTATTGTACCCAAGTTATATAACATATAAATACTTGAATCCCTCACACCACTCCACCGTTTATCCGTTAGAGCACGTTCATGATCAGTTAAGATCAGTGAATAACACAAATTTTTATAATTTATACTCCTGATGATGTTAATCTTGTAGTTTGTGAATAAGATCGAGAAATAATATATGTTGTATTTCTGTTGTGTTATTTGCTAATTACTGATTTCATTCATTATTATTTAAAGATTCCCTGTAGTGAGGGTTGAGATAATGAATTATTGATCGTTAATCCTGATGTCAGTAATCCTAATCAGGGTATTAGAACAAATTTATTAAATTATTGTATTGTTATCGGTCCCTGATAAGTGTGCAATGTTTTCATTTAATCTGATTTTTTAAAGTAAATGAAAATTGCGTTTGAAGATCGTTATAAAAACAAGCATACTACGTACTATGTACCTACAGATAGGTGAAACTAATAAAATATGGATACACATATCCTAAATCAGGTCTATTTTTTCAGGTATCAAACAAACTTCTTATTTTACTTTTTCAAATTAAACTAACTGTTTATAATTAATTTCACTATTTAATGAAAAAACCAATGAAAACTCTTGAATATAATTTATAATTATTTCGAGCAAATATAGTTTTCCTTGGTTTCCTATATCATTGCACAGTTATACTAATCTTAAATGGGAAAAAGATATCGAGGACTAGCTTTTGCCCGCGACTTCGTCCGCGTAGAAGTCTAAAATGGTTCTAATAGGAGTTTTAATTTATAAGTTATAACATATAAATTATTATGTTAAAATGTTAAGGTAAGTTTTTGATTCAAATATCCAAGATCAAATAAAATTGAAATTTCGAGTACTAATCCGATTTAAATATTCTTTTATATTTGACATTCCAATTTTAAAGAGTATTGCATTGCACCAAGCTTTTAAGTGAGTTCAACGTCAAATCGGATTAAGTTTTCAAACGGGTCAAAATAAAATGTAATTTAAATCAAAAGCATTAAGGAGTATTGATATCAACTTCGATGCAAAATAAAACTTTCCACCCCTTTTTAAACCTGTTAGGAGAACAGTTTCAATAAAATACGAACCACGTCCTCCATCAGTTCTGTTAGAATGTTTATGCAAAATTTGAAGAAGATTGGACCAAGGAATCACGTTGTCCCATACAAACTTTGCCACCGTTTTTCACCCCCTTATGGGCAGAATTTCGGAAAATCCTTTCTTATCGGATGACTACGTCATACAAAGAAAAAGAACAAAACTTTATACGTGTTCGAATTATATTTTGGCTAAGATACTTTTAATTCCACCAAAAGTTATTTTATCAATAAAATTTGACTTTTGTTAACAAATATGTCTTTTGTAACATTGAGTATCATTATTTAAAATACATTTTTTCGTTTTTATTTTATTTTATCCCAATTCCTTTTATTTAAATAAAATGAAATATAGAAAATTGCCGGTATATTAAGTAATAACGGCAAACTATTTATTTTTATTTTATCACTATGAAAACTTCCGTAGAAATCCAGCAGATGGCGCCACAAGACGTAACGGGCGAAACTAAATAAACCTACCTATTAGGATTGCTATGTATGTAACACACCTATCTAATCAACTAACGTAACTGTATTAAAAAAGAACTTGGAATTAACAGAAATACCTACCTAACAACAAATAACAACAAATCTCATATGAAGTAAACTCAATCAATAACAAAATTCAAATTTTTATAATTCGCATACAACCATCAACGACGTCTGCCCGGTTGAATACTCTATCGCCACCCGCCGGCCGCTGCCAGGCGCAACAGTGG
Source organism: Lochmaea crataegi (assembly GCA_947563755.1). NCBI lineage: Eukaryota > Metazoa > Arthropoda > Insecta > Coleoptera > Chrysomelidae > Lochmaea > Lochmaea crataegi. The sequence continues at coordinate 32,316,638 of OX387422.1, read as the reverse complement.
TGCGGATTTGTTCGGTGGCGGTGATGGGTCGTGATGAGAACATACTTAACTTATCTACCTATAGATACCTAAAAAAAAACAAATTTGTAACCATTTGTGTAAGTAAATTATTTGTACCTATAATCATGAGTAGAACATTACTTTCTTTACACCGAGTAGATATAATACAAAACAAATTTTTGGAATTTTGAAAAATCCTTCCTTAGTGGATACCTAAGTCATAAAATACGTGTGCGAAATTTTAAATTTCTAACCCCAAGGGTTTGGCCTGTGCGTTTATTTAAAACTTTTTATTTTACCCCCTTGGGGGTTGAATTTTGAAAAATCCTTAGTGGATGCCTTCGTTATGTGAGGAATAAGTGTGCGAAATTTCAATTTTCTAGCCTTAAGGGTTTTATATAAAATACTTGCCCATTTCGTGGGCATACCCTCCTGTATTGCCTGAAGGGCGTTTTTCATGTCGTTTTCAGAATAATTGAACCTTTTTGCCATTTTTGTGTTCGGGAAATAAAGACTGGCATCAGTTAATGACCTACCAACTATCAATTATTGACACCCACGAGAATCACTCAAATATCAACAAAAATATTCTGAAAATGGGGTGTCAATAACTGATCATACCAAAATATGCATTATTCCAAATTCAGTACTGTAAAAATAAGCTGTTCAATGAAATTTCATACACAGTTACGGATTTTTCTCGTAGATGCCCACTTAGTACCATTTATTGACATATAGATGTATCAGTCTTTGATCCACTGGGGTACCAGATACTGAAACTGAGTAATAATTTCATATTGAAAGGGTTCTGTTCTGAATAATGAGTGTCAATAACTGATTCGGCCAAAATATGATTCATAGTGTGATTACTTGCATATTATCGAAAAAATATATCTAACTTCAATGATATCAATGAGATTTTCATTCACCATACTATTGTAGTAGTTATTGACTTAGGTGTCAATATCTGTGTTTCTGCTGGACCAGTTATTGACACCATTATTTTTGTGTTTATTGTACAAAAAATTGTAGTTTTCAGGTCATAAATGGTAAATTTTGAATATTTATTGTGAAAAGAATCGATTTGAGATCATTTTCATCAGTAATTGAAGTTCAACTAGTACTGAAATGATACGATGTTTCTTAAGCTTACCTCTAAGCAAGTTCACCCAACCATGGAACACAACGTAGAGGCCATATTCAAACATTTCGTGATCTATTAGTTTCTGTTTTATCGACATGATTCTTTTTTGTGACTAATAATAATACTAGTAGATGTCACTCTAATCAGTAGAATTCTGTATTCAGTTTACAGATTCCTTATAACAAGCTTATGAAAGCGAAGTGTATCGATAACTGGGGGGGGGGTCAATAGATGGTGACACTACCTTAAGTCAATCACAAGATAGGTCACTTAATATTTGGTCTAGCCAAAATAATAAACATCAAGTAGGTATCACATAAAATGTAACTTCTGTCATTCTGACGATGATATGCAAATATCGAAATAATTATAGATGATATTTTAGAGTTTTCATTGGTTTTTTCATTAAATAGTGGAATTAATTATAAATTGTTAGTTTAATTTAAAAAAGTAATATGAGTAAGGGTCCAAACAGTAAATTCAAACTTCTTATTGTTGGCTTGTGTTATTGGTAAATAAAATATTTGGTGCACTTCCCATTACAATGGTTATGTAAGAACTTTTAATAGAATGCAATGCTTTTATCACAACCAGTCAACTAGCGCTTACGTATCCTTAGAACATTTTCATTAAAAAACACCAAAATAATTCCATAAAAACCCTATTCAAAAAAAACCGCACAAAACAAAAAGTGAAAGAAACAATTAGGAATCACGAGATGATGCAGCGAACAGAATGCGAAAAAATTTCTTTCAAACGTGATTCCATAGAAACTAGAAAATATAAAGCTGAGACATGCAGTTAAGCAGCACATAAATATGCACACAGTCATACCTTAGTACTTTACGTATTGTTTCCAGTTGTAGTTTTGGGGCGTATAGGAAAAAGTAACTGGGGAAGCGGAGAATAGAGAAGGACGGACGCTCTAAATGCGGATCTAAATAAAAATCCAGTAATGTACTAGCACTTTATAGAAATATCAAAATATTTATAACATGCAATATTAGGCTTTTTACTTTTGAACCGAAATTAAACTTATTCTATTTGCAATGTTGAAGAGTATTCGAATAAATCATTTTATAAATCGCCTAAATCATATATCATCTACTACTGTCATCGATTTTCACATCCAAACGATGTAGACTTAGTTTATGAAACAGTAGACAATTTCATTTGTAATAGATAAATTACTGAAAGTAAGTTATTAATCACATGTTTTTTTTGTAAATTATTCAACGTTAAAAAGAATTACTAATGTTTGATACTTTTCTGGAAAATGTATCAAGTGAGATACTTAGCACGGCCCTGTATCGGAAGAACGAAGAAATATGTTGGTACTGACACGCCGGACAGGTTCGACAACAAAAACACCCCGTTCTGTAAAGTTAATAAATTTACGGGTTTCTTGTTGTTGTTACAAGTGAAATAAAACGAACAAATGGCGGGTGTTAACCCAGTTAAATATTTACGCCTTCCGCATTTGAGAAATATTTTTTTAATACATTTAAAACCGACGTAAGACATGAAAACTTTTCAATTAACATACCGGAATTTTTCATCACTAATTTGCATGTCATGTTGTTTACGCTTTCTGTAGTAAATTCTTGCAATGACGCATTTTCCTCAATACAAGGTGATTCATTGGGAAATGCGCATACACTAAAGGTAGATTTGGCACACCGGGGTGATTCTAAATAACTTATATTGTTCCTAACCTATCGTTCTTTACAACCAAGATACAGGGTGGTTTATTAATTTTCCCCATTTTTTCAATTAATCATAACTCATTAATCACCTTTTACATTTTTGAAGTAGTTGGTACGTATGTTGTTTATCTAGTGTTGTAGATTAACATGATAAATAAAAATCTCAATCAAAGTCCGACCATAAAACAATTAATATCTAAGTAAGTTTTGACTGTATAACAATATGTTGAAATGTTAAAATTATATATTTGAAAAGAGCGGGAAAAAAATAAGTAAGACTAAATATATTTGGTGTTTGGTGGCACAAAATTAAAAAAGAAGCAAATTTTCTTCCCCAAATGGTACTTATCTAGCTTTAATCCATAAAATCACTAACTGTTTCTTATTATCTCAATTTCTTCAAACGAAAGAACAGGACCGTATTCAGGACAAATTATTATTATCAATGACTAACATCCTGTATTCGTGAAAAAATGATCATAGAGTTGATTCCTTTCGCTACATTTAAAAAAAATTATGAAAATGATTATTCCGAAAAAAGTTTAACTTTATTTTAAACAAAATTAACGCTACAACAAATCTACATTTTAAAGGTTAAACATAAAAGAAAATTTAAAAAAATAGAATTTTCTCTATCCGCCTCTAATTAACTTTTTAGCTAGAGCATGATAATTTCTCAACTCTTCTGATTCTAATAATAAAATAAAGCAGTCCATACTTATTGTTTAATTTACTAAATAATACACTTTAGGTTGAATATCCCAAATTGTGAGGTTGGCTGATGTCAGGGTATAATTTTGACGTCAGTTGATGATTCTAGAGTTTGTAATTGTGTTGTTGCGTCATTTGTTGATAACAGCTATTCATTACTTAAAATGTCACACAAATTTGATAATCATGAATACTTATGCAGATATGTTGTATGTCTGTGGATTTTGTGATGGCAATGGAAAAGCAGCTGAATGAGAATATTTTCTGATCGAAGGTTACCTAGTGACTGGACTTTTTCTAATGTGTTTGGGCACCGTACATAGACAATTAATAGTAGGTTCACTCGTCGTCGGCACTGTCATGTAGCGTTGATAAAGGCATGCCGAAAAACGGTCGTTAAAAGACGCGTATCGTATATACACGGGTCGCGCGAATTACTACCTTAAATAGCTTGTTGATTTATAGATGGAGTGTTTGGTAAGGGGGCTGATAAAAATGTGCATTGCTAGAAAACTATTTAAAAAAATCTGGAAATCGTTTAACCCTAAAGGCCATCCCTGCAACTTCCCGCTAAATTCAATTTTCAAACGCATGCGATTTTGTCGCTAGTTGCGATGTTTTTGTGTTATTTTGAGCTCTCCAAGCTCAAAGATGAAGCTATTCGATGCTTTTGAGCTCTTCGAGCTCAAAAGTCTTATCAAAGTTCGATGAAACACGATTTTTTTAATTTTCAAACTGCTATAACTTTTGAATGAATCAACGGATTTACACGTGGTTGGCGGCGATCGATGTAGTTTTTGAGCTCTATAAAAAATGTAGAACAAAAAATTGATATGATGAAACATTTCGGAGTTATTACAAAAAAACACTTTTTTTCGATTTTCTTCGACAACGATATCTCACGAACGCATCAACCGATTCTAACGCACTTGGTGGCGATAGATGCGAGTTTTCAAGTTTAAGAGCTGATTAGTTTTTGAGGTCGATCGGCTCAGCCAATTCGGAGATATTTTGAAAAAAGAAAAACATTCTTTTTTCACTTGTTTTGCAATTTCTCGAAATCTACTGGTCCGAATTGGTTCCAACTCACAGGTAATCTAAGTTTGGCGAAGCCCTTTCGAATGACATCAATTGCAATCAAATCGGTCAAGCCGTTCAGAAGTTATAAGAGGTTTACATACACACACACACACATACACACACACACATACATACAGACATACGGACATCATCGTAAAAATAGTCAGAAAAGCTTCTTAGGGCTTCAAAACGTCGAGATTTGTTGAAACCTCGATTTTTGTAAAACGGGGTAAAAACAATAACTTCCCGATTTTTCGAAAATCATTGGGAAGAATCATTGATTTTCTTAGCGGGAAGTTAAAAAATATTCAATATCAAGAAACAAATTTTAATTATTAATGATCAAGTATTTTCTTTTAAAGCTGGATATCTTATTTTAGAAGGCTTCTCACATATGTCATTGGTCGCTTTCCATTTAAAACTAGCACTAATTATCTGCCTATTTATCTTTTTAATATTTTTTTCATGGGTATGGTCTATTTCGCTACGCATAATTGAATTTTCTGAGCCCTCAGTATAAATGTTAGCCTTACAGGAGCGATCATTTCACCACTTTTTAGTTCTTTATTTTTGGTAAATTTCACAGAATCTACTATTAACACTTGTTTTCTACGATCACTAAAACTTACAAAGCTTTCCTTAATGTCTTTTTTCTCAAAAATAGTTGTTATTATTTCAGAATGGAGGGTGTAAACTAAATTCAATTTTTAATAAATCTTGCTATATATATATTGAATGCCTAAACTTAAATAAATATTCCCAGATATTATAATCCCTTGCTCGGTGACGAATTTAGTTGTGTCATTAGAGCACTATAATTTGAATGGATACAAATTTAGGGTAGGATTATCTGATAGTACCTGCTCGGGGACGAGTTTAGGGCCACCCTCAACGCAAGTCTAATTGTCAAATTTCCCATCGATAATTTTCTGACTTCAATAATTTAAAAATATGTTTTTTCAATATTATATCGTCGTTTTTCCCGTCACAGAAAAAAATAGTGTATTATACATGGAAAAAGTACTAGATATTAGCTCTCGAGCTAATATCTAATACTATTAGTCTCTTTATTTATCATCAAGTTTTTGGTACGATGTTCTGGGATATCCGTTATTCTGTCAATGGAAAAACTTTTTGTGAAACTGGTAGGTACGATCTTGATTTAATTATTGGAAATTCGAGATCTTTATTATCATCAGTATTTGAAAAATGTTGCACCTTTTGCAAATCTCATTAACGATTTCGTCGAAATGGTTCTCTTATCTCATTGCTGCATGTTGCGTAAAAGAATTTTTTCAAATTCAAAATTAAAAAATCTTGCTCTGCACTTAGGAAGACGATTGCACTAGGGTCCGAATTCTCACTAGTCTCGGTGTCGTTTCCTCAATTTGGATATTATTTTGGTACAAACTTTTCCCTTATGTAACTTAATTAGTCTTTCATAGAGCTTGTCCTTGACGAACTTTATTATAGCTCCTATATATGTATAGCTTTTTCCAGCCTTTTGACAAATTTGCCATATTTTATGGTACGATGCATCCATTCTTTCTGTAAGAAATAAATAAATAATGTAAGATGTCATCTGTGTATAAACAGATTTCTTGTTTAACATTAAAATAGCAATATTCAATCGATGTTGTTTTGCTATGAATCATTGATTAAAATAGCTTTTACTACATTATATAAATAAAATATTTGTAATTCGTCTTTTTGTTAATTATTTTGGGAAATTAAACCACACTCTTTTTTATATTTTTCAATTCAACGTTATTAAAAACAATTTAGTGTTTAATTTTTGGTCCCTATCTGACACTAACAAAAAGATTCGACAACTGTATAATCAATAATATTTTAATAGTATAAGACCACAAAAAATTTGTTGTCAAAAATGTACAAATATATATAAATAGAATAAAATAAATCCACATATGTATATATACCTTACAAATTCTTACAATATGAAAGTAGAAAATACGAAGAACTATTTAAAATCTTTGAAAATTATACCAGATTCTATAACATACTTTAGAATTCGATTTGCATATAAAAACAATGCTGAATAATTGCATTTGGGTGAAATTTTTTTTAGATGAAACCAGTTTACATTTTTTTTTGTTTTTTCAGTATATAGATGCCTCCTGAAACACAAAATCACAAAAAACTTTCTGCGAAAATGCATCATTTTCCCGACTTCAGAATAACTGAAACTAATAAATATAATAAATAGTATAAACTATGTAAAAATTGAGTTTAATCCTCTTCCCGACCTTTAACAGTTTTCTGTGTGTTCATGTTTAGAAAATTGTCTAAAATATATAACAGAAACGTATTTTCTTGTAACTGGTTTCAGCTATTCTGGTCGAAAAAATGAAAATTATGCATTTCCGCAAAAAAAATTTCGACTCTTTCTGTTTAGAAAAGGTTCCAAATAGTAAATTAACGAATATTTCTTACATAACTGATTTCAGCTAAACGAAAGTTGATCCTTGCATTTAGTAAAAAAATGGAGTCCTAAACCAAACTTCTAAAGCAAAACAAAAAGCAATAATTACAAATTTTCTAATATTTGTAATTTTGTATTAGGTTATTATTATGTCGCGATTTGCGAAGTTAATTGTGTAATATAAACTCACTCTTGTATTAAGAGATAATAAATAACTCAATGGAACATTTTTACAAGGATGCGTAAACTACACGTTTTTAAAAAGATCTTTTAATGTCGCTCCGATACAATTTTCACATGCACACAACACATTCGCCGCATTTTCTTTATAATAAATATGCCGTAATAATAATTAAATAGTTCACTGCAAAGACAGTCCAGCCTGAATACTAGTAACTCCGCTCGTTTACTTCATTCCAAGATATTTCGTTTTGACGTTTTGCCAACATTTTACAACTGAAATGTTTGGCTGGTAAAATAATATTTGAGACTACTTTTTTAATTTATTTAATTATTCTATTATTTATTTGTGCTTCGGAAGATCTGATCTGATTGTATAAATATAAAAAGAACTTCCATTGCTTGTTTTCCTTCCTCTGACCTGTACTGCACCTACCTCCTTTATTTCCAATGCCCTTTTTATATTCACATAATGGGATTAAAATATTTATAGATAAAATAGAAAGTGGGGATTTCGGGATAATTATTTTTAATATTGTCTCAGAATTTTAGTTTGTAATAAACATTTCACTACGAAAGTAATCTTGTGTTTAAAACTAAGTATGTGGCGTCCTAGGGCAAAAAGTGCATTTATCGCCGGATGCGAAGCGAATTGTGAAAAATGTGTTTGAATCATTGAAACATCGAGGTTATAGTATAACAGATGCAGCAAAAGAAATATGTAAGTTGACCAAAACCCCAATATCCACAGTAAAAGACATTATCAATAAGCCAATACATAAACGAAAAATACGAAGTGACGCTAATAAAACCAAATGTGTTGACCAAATGAAAAAAATTTAATCCGAAGAACGATATATGTCCTATACCAAGAACAAATGATACCAGCCTTACATTGTATGAAAAATCGGTTAATTAAAGACGCAACGGGGAATTTTTTTATTTACTACCAGATTTTTGTTTTACTTACTGTCAGAATTCACGTACACTCACTTTGTTCCTTTTCGATTCTATTTCAATTTAATATCAGTTATCATTTAAAAAATGTATCTTTGATACCTTCCAGTGTTTTGCAGATACCCTGTATAGTATAAAATGTTTTTAAAATGTGGCCATTATTAAACTACATCTTTTAACATTTTTTGATAACATCTGTCAATTGGATGAAATAAATCAAAGCGTATACGGTGGGCCACCATACCCTGTATGTTACAACAGATCAATTTGTTTAATTTTAATTAATGAATAAAATTTAAATTTGTTTTTAAAAAATTTACAAATTAAATTTAATTTATGTTTTAGTATCTACGGATCTGTTATTGTTTACTGTACATTGAGGGATTTATAAACTTTCATTTTTAAATCCATAAGGCCAGATACCGAGTCAACGAAATATTGTGAAATGTTCTTTTTTTACCTTCAAACTACAAAAGACACACGTTATCTGTCTATCGCTCGATTGGACCTTCAAGATCCCGAAAAAGATTAGCATCAGTGGCCGAGTGAGATAGACATTGCGCTGAGTGAACCTACTATTCATTATCTATGTACGGTGGTTTAGGTACCATACAGAATACGGTAAAATTGCAACTGTAGCACAAAATGAACGAAATAAAGGACGACATATCGATCTGGAGCAAAATTATCTGAACATTGTACAAAATGCTCCAAAAATTAGTACTAGAAGAATTAGTTAAGTCACTAATGTTCCTCGAAGATTAAAAAAAATCTACATCCGTAACATTTACAACAAGTTCAGAGCCTAAAAGCAGGAAATGAAATAGCTCGATTGGCTTTTAGTAGATGGGTATTACAAAATAGAATAATACACAGGTGTTTATTTAGGGATGTAGCTCAATTTAGGAGAGACGGTGTTAATGGTTTGAGGAATCCCATCTTTGGGCCGAACAAAATCCGTTCGCTATAAAAACAAAAAAATTAACAAACCAGGTTCTCCTTTCTTCAGTGTAGAGTTATTAATATCCGATTAATTGGACCCCATTTCTCACAACTACTAAAGTGTATTTAGAGTTCCTACAAAATGTTTTACCCATATTGCTAGATAATGTAGGAGTTGATGTTGGAGGTATGTACTTCCAACATGATGGGGCTTCACCTCATTTAAGCGTAATAGTGACAGAGTTTTCAAATGACAACTTCCCGAATCATTAGATAGACAGAGGAGGACCTTACATCTGTCCTGCAAGAGTGCCCGATTTTAATCCAGTAGTTTACCATGTCTGGGGTTATTTAAAATCAAAAGTTTATTCAACTGAAGTAAACACTAGAGAGGACCTTCTACGGATAATTAAGGACGGATATGACGAACTGAGAAATGACCAAGCTTTGATTAGAAGGTCAATTAAAAAACTGATATAAGTTATGTTGTTATAATTATTTGGGGTCTATAGTCTATTTCAGAAAGGTATAGAGTAATAAAATGGGGAATTCCGTCCAGTTCGGCTCAATTTCGGTGTCGGCCATAGGCGTAGGTCTTGAAATAGTATTGTTTGTAATATTAAAATTTCAAGTAATTGCGTAAGAGAATTAGGAAAAGTATGTTTTCTGGCCTGAAGTGTCAATATCGAAATATTGTGTAGGGATTACTTAGGTAGTAGATAATACAGTTACGTTTTGCGTTTAACAGGTACCGTTTAACCTTCTATTAGTGCCTCTGCCTAATTCCAACCCTGTTCCAGATTCGGCTCAACCATGCGCCGCAAGGTGCCTTACCCAAAATTTTTAGACCTTTATAAGTATATTTGTTTAGTTTAACGCATCAGTATTTGCTGTTAAGCCGTAAATAGTGTTCACAGTATTATAAGATTAGTAATAGAATGGCGACATTTACACCAACGAAAAGATGTTCCAATAATTCTCCACTATCAGTGAATGAAAAACTTATTATTTTAAATGTACACGATTGCATAAAATACGATTACCCGAAATTTACTGTACAGGAAACTGTCGACCGATGTTCCCGAATGACTGGAGTTGGAAAGTCCACCGTTTTTAAATTATTGCGGGGGAGAAAGATAGCAGGCCAAGTGGAGCCTCCCAAGAAAAGACCAGTAAAAGTCCTTGATGAAGACACCAAAAGTGTAATTCGAAGACAAGTTCACTCTTTTTATTTTAAAAAAGAAATACCCACCCTAAATAAGATTTTAATGGAGCTTGGCCAGGATGACAGTATTCCGTTGATAACTAAAAAACTTTTATGGACCACTTTGAGAAATATGGATTTTGCCTGGGAAAAGCATAACCGTAAAGCACTTTTACTGGAAAGCGATGAAATTGTTTGCTGGCGACGAAAATACTTAAGAAGTATAAAGCAGTACAGAACAGAGCAGAAGAAAATCTTTTATCTTGATGAGACGTGGATGAATGAAGGTTATACAGTACCAAAAATGTGGCAAGACAAAAATATAACCAGTGCTCGCCAAGCTTTCATGGAAGGCCTGTCAACGGGTATTAAGGTGCCTTCAGGTAAAGGCAAAAAAGAGTAATAATCGTCAATATTGGAAGCGAAGAGGGATTTTTAAAAGAAGGTTTGCTAACCTTTCAGTCGTGCCATACGGGAGATTACCACGAGGACATGGATTCGGATGTTTTTGAAGACTATTTTGGTGAAATGATAAAATATCTTCCGGCTGATTCAGTAGTAGTTATGGATAACGCGAGTTATCATTCTCGACGCATAGAGAAGACTCCAACTTCATCTTGGAGAAAACAAGAAATTATTGACTGGTTAACCACTAAAAGTATTGAATTTGAAGATAATTTGATAAAAAAAGAACTATTAGCTATAGAAAATTCACACAAACATCGTTTTATGAAATACGCCGTGGAAGATATAGCAGATAAACATAGTGTAACTGTGCTGCGCACACCGCCATATCATTGCGAACTAAATCCTATAGAACTTATATGGGCGCAAGTGAAAGGATTTGTAGCAAGACACAACACGACATTCAAAATGAAAGACGTTAAGCTACTGTTTGATCAAGCCATTAAGGAGGTGACACCAGAAAACTGGCGAAAAGCAGTCCAGCATGTCATTAAAGAAGAGGAGAAAATGTGGGATCTTGACTACTTGATCGATCGGACCGTCGACCCTTTAATTATAACGTCAAGAGGAAATGACAGTTCCTCAGGATAGACCCATAAAATATGGGTTATTTAGAATCATCTCGGTGTGCCCCATCTAACTTTATTGTATACGCATTTCCCGATTAATCACACTGTATACTACTATTCCAAAAAAGTATCGGGAAGTGGCCAATGGAATACAAAATGAAGGTCCATTCCGTACACTTACGACAACAAATAATCCATTAATCAAAGTATTTTTTAAACGCATTTTCATAAACCGCTACGAATTCTATGTTGTGTCTTGTATCGTCTGAAAACGGAAGCATCGAAGTGATAATTTCAGTTCTGGAGAAAAAAGTTGGCCGAAGCCATAACAGGGGAATATGGTGGCTGTTCTATGAGATTTTTTGAGTTTTTGGCCATAACGCTCAGCTTATTTATTTACTATCCCACCTTTTGGCAAGAAATCCGAGAGCACTACACCGAGTTAATCGAAGAAAACTGTCAATATCACCTTCATTTTTGATCGTCTTTGACGGGCTTTTTTTGGTTTCGACACATTAGTCGAGCGACAACGCATTTCTTGCTCAAAGAATCGCTTAAAATAGTACGATTTGTGAGACACATCAATTTCAGCGGTTACCAATTTTCAGTCTCCATTCTCTTTATTTTAGTGGTTTTAAGTTCAGTTGAAGACGTTGATGGCCGGCCAAAGCGAGGTACAGTTGATCCGGTGAATCTTTTCCCATGCGTCATCATTCATATACAAACGCAATAAATCAATACATTAAGTAACACGTAGGTCGTAGATTGATGGTTTAATTAGGATGTGGCTAAAATGACGGTGAACGTTATTTATTATTGTATTGAAGCTGGTGTAATAGATATTTGTAAATATTTTACAGCCATTTAGCAATATGCAACCTAATCATTTAGTTTGAAAAAACTGTTAGTATTCCAGAGTTTTATGGGGCTATTCTGCAAACTTGCTTTTAAGCAAATTTACTTGCATAAGAGTTAGTATTAATAACAACTTCCTCAGTAGAAACTTTGCAAATCAGTATTGCCCTGTTAGGGTTATGGCTGACAACCATTACTATTGGGCCGTCCCACCCATACAGTTCAACAATGAAAAATACAAATCTTTTGGGTTGTAAAGATAAATAATTAATATTTCAAATATGTATATTTAAGACTCATATATATACAATAGATTTTATTTAATTTTCCTCATAGACAGAATTAGAGCTATCACCAGTATTTATATCTATTGTAATTGGTTGAATGCTAATATCAACTATATTCTGCTCTCGGGCATACCACTTTTGAATAATTTCATGGGTATGCCTAACACATTTTCCCAAATTTGTTGATTACATTGTCCCAGTGCCTCTTTCCACATATTTATAACAGAACAATCTAAATACCCATCTTTACCAATATATTTATTATAATATATGACTTGCAATTTGCCAAAATTAATTCAATAGCGTTGAATTCACAATGATATGGCGGTAGTCTCAGCACTTCATGACCATGTTCTCGTAGTAACTTTTCAATTATATACACGTTTTCTTTTCTATTCATTTTTGCAATTTGTAGCAATTCAAGTTTCAAACTTAATGTTGTTTGTTATCAACCATGTAACAATCTCATTTTTTGTTGAATTAGTAGAAGGTTGCTTTTCTAAAAGAACACTATGATATGGAGCATTATCCATAACAATAAGAGATGGCCCTTCTAAGTTGGGAATTAATTGAGTACTTATCCATTTCATAAATATTTCATTGTTCATATCTCCATGGTAATCAGCTACTATAGATTTTGAACAGAATAATAAACTTGCTTCAGAGACAAATCCTTTGGTAGAACCAGCATGGACAATTATAAGACGTTTACCATCATAACCATCTGGTTTACGTACACTTTTAGTGCTGTTGTCTTACCAAGATTTTGTTTTATTTCCCTTCGAATAGATCCATGTTTCATCCAAAAATACAAGTTCTCTTGGGTGAGTACTTGAAAGGTTTTCTATATATTAACGCAGAAAATTGGCTCTCAAGGCTGCAATACTGGTCCGCTCCATTAAAGCTCTCCGATTGTCATCTTTGTTATATTTGAATCCCATTGTTTTGAACAAAGTGCTCAGAGATGTTTTGCCAATAGATACAATTTCGCTTTCCCTCAATTTACAATTTAAGGTAGTCAAAGTAACATGCTTCTCTAAAACAAAAACAAAAATTATAGTACAGATTCAATTTGAACAAATACTATATTTTTAATGATATTATGTTTGTTCATTTCATTAATGTTTTAACCTTGACTGTTCAAAAATAAGGTAAATTCGATAGTTGAATTAAATTGTAATGTAGTCACAAAACTACTAAAATCTATATAAATACCTTCCTAAATTTTTCTTGAATATACCATGATTTGAATACTCATTACAAAATACCTACACCTACATTTTACCAAAAAATTCTAATTAAATAAATTGATATTTACTCTGTTGGTACATATCATATAATGTGTTCCGTACTGCCATCTTAGCTCCCTCGGGTAGATCAGTTGTTTTAGTTTTAGAACGAGTTCTGCTTTTGCCTGGGCTTGAAAGAATTGGATTATTCTCTTTTCTTTTTTTTAGAGCATTGTTCGTCGAGATATTTTCAAAGCAGCAGCTACCCTCTAACATAAAAAAAATTGATTAATAATAAGTATATTGCTAAACAAGCAAGCACTTAAATTTACTTAATTACAGTTAACTGTAAATAATTGTCATATTAGTAAAGCGTGATATATAGACGTCAAAAAATAATAGTTCAATACCAACCCCGTTTACTTTAGAAGTGTAATTCAATGTCTGTTGGGGCATATAGCTCGAGAAGTAATTGTTGCTTCTTAGTAGACGGTCTGCTCTTTGGAAATTAATTTTTCCAATTTTGTAAAGCGTTTGATAGTATTGAACTATTATTTTTTGACGTCTATGCACTTAAATATTTATGTTACCTCTTGAACACATGAAAGTGGTTCCAAAGGTCCTCCATTTCTTTTTTCTAACTCAAAATACTCCAACACATTCAGGACCAGCTCCTGTGCTTGCGAATTCAACGTTTTTCCAGGCATATTCTAAAAATAAAAACCATTCATAAATAGTTCTGGTCTTTCGGAAAATGAGGTCAATATTTTCTACATTGGTGGCAGCAAAATATGTTTCATATATTTCAGTTTGATGGAGTTCTATCCAGAATCATAATGAAATGTCAATTTAAGGTTAGTTTTCATTACGAAGTAAATAAATAAAAGGTAGATAAATAATATTTACTTACCACAATAATTCGAACACTCAGGTATAAGTTAGTCGTTATAACACCTTTTTTTGAAATAAATGTATATGCAAGGGGCAAAAAAATGGATAAAAATGTAAAATAAAAATGTAAACAAAGTCTTTGGTCTGTCAATATACAAATTCGCGGTTAAACCAAAGAAATTCTGTTGTGTGGGTTACACCTAATCACCCACATTCATCATATGGCTATCTCTGTCTGTTATATTATGTTGTAATGGAACAAACGGTTTCATTTCGGTGGTTTAGGTTCTGTGAGTAGAAAAGAGACGTACTACAAAAAGTAGTATGTGAATAATTTCATACATGGGAAAAGATTCAGCGGACCAACTGTAAATTCACCGTAAGCCTTATGAAACATTTTTAGCGCTTCGGTACTCGAAATTAAATTTTCAATGCAAAATTTAAGGCATTCTCTGTTCGATATTTTCATCCATTGTAAAAATCGCAAAACATACTTGAGATGAACTGACACAATGGAGCACTGTAAACAAACTAAATGATAAATAGCGTTTAAACTCCGAGTCAGTATAAAGGACAGTTGTGCCAACTTATCGAAATAAATAATTTCGGAAATCTCGCGGACGTTGTAAATGATCAATTCCCGGATGACATAATTCAAGCCAAGGTATAGTCAAAAATCTTTTATTGAAGTTATATCGATATTGTAGCTAATATAAGTAGAACAATGTTATGTTTATTTCATTGTGAATAAGATACAACGTTTTACATTGGTAATGATTTGTTTTGAAATTGAAAAAATATTTTATATCATGAGAACTCGTAGAACTTCCATAAAATAATGGCCATTTTTCTACATGTCTTATTACCTTCAGTCTACATAAACCATATTCAGTGATATCTGTCTCTTTAAGATAGTCCAAAACATGTGGCTGCATAATGTGAGCGAAAATTCGTTTTCAAAAGCAGGGGACTTGCCGCCACCATACAACCTCTGCCAACCGCTTTTACACAAAATGACGTTTCATCATATTTGCGGTGTCTACATTTGAAATAGGATGGAATATTGAGTCTTAAAAGACAGTGAAACGAATTTACAGAATAATATTGCATACAGTGTTATCCACTGAAACTTGAACACCCCATTGTTAATATAAATGTATTTTGTTCTGGTAAAATGTACAACTGGACAAATAAAGTTGGAGTAGGGACTATTTTAATAAATGGCACAATCTAAAAACAATAAAGGACTTCGCAAACTATGTACGAAAACAATAAAAAATGAAACATTATTTTCCGTTGTGAACTTATAAGAAAATGTTTGGAAGATAATTAAGCAATGATTAAAGAGACTGCAATTTAAGTGTTTAAATACTGACAAAACAAAAAATAGGCACAACTATAAAAACTTTAATATATGAACAATGGTAATGTTTTTGGTTGTATATTTTCGGTTGTGTAGTTCTATAAGAATAAAAGGACAACATTCACAATGTTTATTTAAATTATAACAACTTTTTCACACTCCATGACTACAGTATGTTTATTCATGACCTATTTAAATTAATTTATTGGCTCTTTCTATTACATCCAACCAGTTTATATACTGAAAATAAAATTGAACGGCTTAATTCACTTAAAAAAATGCTTAACATCAACACATGCTAACCCTAAAGTATTTTACGAGGTACATATATGTGCTTTGATTAAAATGGTAATAAAATTACGGAATCAATTATTTATATATCAATTAAAACCAGTTTACCATTAAAAAATAAACACTTTCTTATTTACAGGACGTTTAGGAATTGAGTCCCTGACTGTTAAGAAAAAAGTTTATTTTCAGAAATTGTAGCAAATGTTTGGAGACACGCGGTACATGATAAAAGCTGACTATTGAGTTCGGTCTGTATAAAAAAAAATCAGTAATATTCGAGTGTTGTATTCCATTTTCACAACATAACATCAGAGTCAGACAGGGGCTAGGAAGCATTGTCGGACGGCTCGTCGGGAATTGTAGCTCAGTTAGTTTTAGAAACGATGCCATTTCTGAAGGGAAAACAACCACCCATCTAGAATCACTGGCCAAAAGACTAACAGCGGCGTACACCATAAAAAAAATAATAACATATTTTTTTTCATTCATTCGTTTGGGTTGTGCTCAACAGCCCAGGCACTTTAACTGAATCTTTGTACCATTTCCCATGTTATCTACTTCCATTCCAGAAGCTTGGTGTCTTCTATAAAGGCCACTAGATTGACTGGAGGGATTTTCAGTAGTTGTGATGGTTGTATTAATTCCTCTCCAAAGTGCTTCCGTCTAAGTACTTGTAAGTTCTCGCAGGAGCAGAGTATGGGACTAGGTGCTTCATTATGAAGTTCACATTTTCTGCACATAGATTCACTAGCATTGTCCATTTTGTGCAGATGTTTCCTCAGGGTGAAGTCTCCAGTCACCAGGTCGGTAACTGTCTTCAAATGTCTCTTACCCAGTTTCAATAGCCTGCTTGAGAGATCCTTGTCTACCTTGTTCAGTAAACTCTTTGAAGGGAGGTGCCCTTGTGTCAACCTCCATTTGAGTTGGTGTTCCCGATTTCCCCTCTTATGCAATCTTTTGTGATTCCTCAAAACGATTCCGGACCTATGAAGTCTCCTTTAGAGCCTTCTTTAGCTAACTGGTCCGCCATTTCATTACCTGCAATCCCCTCATGTGCCGGCACCCATATTAGAGACACTTTGTTTTCTCTTGCCAGCCTGTTAACATCCCTAGATGGATTATGATGTTCACTCCCTCAGTGAATATATTCTCTGGTGACATGCTATCAAAACTCATGTGAAATATGGGTTTCTCTATTATTGTCCCAGTTGTATCAGTGTGTCCTTGTCGTACATTGTTCGGGTCCATATGTCTCCCGATTTCAGCCTAAGAATTGCCATCATTGCTTCCTCCCTTACAAAAAGTTTCAAAGGAGGATGTCCAATAAGAATAAGGGCTTGTCTTTGGATTACAGTTAATATATCAACTGCAGAGGTTACTTCTGTCCTCATCCACCAGACTATTGTTCAATAGGTGATCGTTGGCTTTATCACAGTTGTGGTCACTTCAGGTCGTATTCCCCAGGTTTTGCCCATAAGTCTTCTGCATTGCCAGAAAAGCCTAGTCACCCTGGTAGTAATTTTTTCCAGGTGTGCCTTCCAATTCAGTTTGGAATCAAGGGTCTCTCCCAGATATTTTACTTCTTTGGCTATTTCTCCGAACATCAGTACTCTACCCTGCGGGAGAACTCTTCTATTCGTAAAAGCAACTAGTTTGGTTTTTTTGTATTAACTGAAAGGTCCTCTTTAAGGCACCATTCCTCCACAATTCGTAGTGCTTCTTGTAGGACATTCATAACTGCCTCTGGAAATCACTATGTCGTCCGCAAAGCCCTGCGTTCTTATGCCTTGATCATTCGACCTACAGATCAAGTCATCCACAATTAGGTTCCATCAAAGTGGTAAAAATACTCCACCTTGAGGACATCCTTTAGTTGCCCTAACGGTGTATGTTTTATCATGCATATCTGCTGTTATTCTCCTATGCTCGAGCGTGGATCCTATCCATTTGCATGTGGTGCTGTTAATCCCTCTTTTTTTAAGGGATTTGTTTATTGATGACTTCGATGTGTTGTCAAAAGCACCTTAACATCTAGAAATGTTGAAAGGGCTACTTCCTTATGATTCAGAATACTTTCGAGACCTGAGACCAATTTATGTAGGACAGCTTCTCCTGATTTCGCTGCTTGATAAGCCCATTGTAGTATATGTAGAGGGATGCTCTTAAGCGCTCCTTCAGACTTTTTCTATGGTTTTCACTATGAATGATGTCAGACTGATCGGTCGGTAGTTTTTAGCATGGGTGTACGTTTCTTTTCCAACACCACCTTTGACTCTCTCCATGCAATTGGTATATACCCTAGAGCATGACTGATCGAAGTATCAGAACTAAAGGACCTACTATGATGTCTAATCTCTCTATAATAATACCATATAACATTCGTTTAAGAAGGTGCAGTTTACTTTAATATTTGCCTCTATACTGGTCCTTAATTCGAAATAACTGTAGGTAAATAATATTTTGGCGTTTGTAGGCAAAACTTATGTTGGACGAGTTTTTTTAATAGAAACAATAAATAGAATTCACATGACAATACACCTATTTACAAAACCAAATATATTTTATTTCAATTAGATTAGATTTAAATAGTTTCCAATATTTTTTTAAATGTACGACACTGGCGAATAGGGACCACACTCACTTTAATGTCTGTTGCAGGGCCATGGGACTCAACGGCCACATAGACGGGGTGGATTGAGATCGTGCAATCATGCATAACGTACAGGCTCTTCGGACGACATACCCACATCTGCTCTTCTACATGCTGTTGATATTTCAGTTTTTCGGTAAGTCTACAATTAGCTTATAGGAATACGAACGATTCTCGGTCCCTTTCGATTTATTTTTGATATATCTCGCAATTTTGTTATACGTTTAAATGCATTGTCAAAACATTTTTGATTTTATTTTGATGTAAAACATAACATTCACTATATATCTTATCATAGTTCACTTAAATAGCTCTACAATAACGAAGTATGAAAAAAATCGTACCGTTTAGCACTTTTATTGATACTAAGAAATCAATTTGAAAAATAATCCTGTTTCCTAAAAACCAGGAATTTTTTTGTATTGCTTATATAGCCCTGCCATCTCCTCTGAGTATTTTTCTAGCGTAAGTTTTTTCAACCGCTCCATTGCAATAAATAATAATTACAGCAAGTGCCGCGAAGCAATGAGTCCCGACTTCCAATATGTCTCTAAATGAAACTCTCACAACTCATGGCTTTTAATGGCACTTGTTTGTCGGTTCTCCCTTTTACGAACTGAGGTAATTACGAACTCTTCTTTTGATTGAAAAATGTTAATGGATTATAGATTTTTTTCGATTATTTCAATATAAAATCAATTTTTTCTCGGACCATTCGTAATATAAACGAAATTTCCACTTTACAGACTGAATCCTAATATAAATATCAAAATGCTTTATGAAAAAAAATTGTTAAAGGATTTTTATGATGATAACTGCTTCTTTTGGGGGAACAGAGCTCTTTTGTTTTATCAGCACAAATTTAATAATGGAAGAAATCGGTAAAACCGAAAGAACGAGAAGATCTTAGGGCGAAGACAATCAAAAGTACTCCTGGGAAACTTCGACCAAGTGGGATCAAAGGAATGCATAAGCCAGAGTAAGACTGCACAATGAGTTTTGACAGGTGTTCACTAGTGGAAAAGGAAGAATGTGTGATTCTGTGAAATGGAAAAAGAAACCTTTATTGACATACTTGCGGAATACATGGCAATGCAGAATTCCAGGGCACAACAGAGACTACTGGATAGAAGAGAAAGACTTGCCGAAACTGAAGCTTACGGATATCTTAAGATTCTTTCAATGAATAGGACTAAAGAAACTTCTGGTTTTTATGACTTTCCTCAGGAACTGAGTAGAAGAAGGGGCACAATAGATATTTTGTCACCCCCAAAATGCATACATACATGATAATAATTTCAAAATTAAAAAAAAGTCAAATTCTTTCGAATTGTAGATTGTATATAGACAAGTGTAATATGCTAACGATAATATTCAATAACATAAGAATCTTAATTTAGAACAGCGAGATTAAATTAGAGGAATCTCATTGAAATGTCTTACACGTAACAGAATTGTGACTCTAAGACGGTAAGTTAATTATTCAGGCCGATGGAACAAAAGCCTACACACAACGCAAGAAATTAAAACAAATAATATACGTTTCTCGCGTTGCGGTTAATGTGTTACTAAGTAGAAATTTGAATTCGGCGCTCGTTACAAAAGAGCAGTCGGCTTTAATAACCTTGATCTTATCATTTTTCTTTGTCGACAGCTATCATAAACTTGAATTGTCATAATTGGCATATAAGGTTGACACTGTTTCCATAGCAAACTTTCTATTATCGCTGAATATACCATTTTACAAGGTATATCCACTCATCATTAATAGGTAAATTCTTATAAATGCAGGTCCGATTTCTACATGCATTCTATATTAAACCGATATCCACCACTTATTCCTTATTTATTGAATGAGTATTAGTGTTTTACGACCAAAACAGCACACCGAATTTTAAATCGTACATTTTTCATTATGTTGCCTAACTTAAATTTTCATTTTTTATTGGAGAATGAGACAACCACAGTTTGTGTACAGTCTGGTATTGAGTCTAAAATTTTAGTATGTTATCTATAACACTTTGTATGCAAAGTGTGTTTGTTGGTTATGATCCAGACAATTGATGACCGTTACTTTTATAACTTTATCGATTCTCTAAACAAAGCGTTTTATCATTGCATGTTCGGCTACAATAGCATGTAGTAGAAATTCATTTATTTCACCAAATTCTCAAATTATAAATAATCATTTTTCTTTGGAATCTCATCGATAACACTTTAGGGAGATGTTTAATTTTTATTATTTACTTTTTTTTGGTTCGTATACATAAACATACACGTAACTTTTCATTTGAAAATAATAACATTTCGAAAATTTAAACTTCAACGAAGTAGCAGCATCAGTAAAGCGAGTTATATTTGCGTTTTGCTTTCCATTTTCATTTATCACAATCAAACTATCTCATAAATCACTAAATAAACCTACTTTTATTACTAGTTATTCAAACAGACCGTCCCATTTCGATGATGGAAATAAATTTGTTAGAATTTACTGGTACACATTCCGCCATTCTCAGAGAGAGAGAATCTCGCATTAACAATTTCAATTCAGCTGCATAATAACTACAATACGAGTTTATGATAACGGTTGCAAAATGCGTTTATTTGTTAATTTCATGACCATAGAATGATATTGCGAGCAAACGCATGTTTTCAACATCTGGTTCCAAAGAACACAAAAACAAAAATCATCTTTTATAGAAAAATAATTCTATGTAAATATTGTTGTTCTCATTCGTGCTTGAACCCATTCGGACCAAGCGAGGTACAATTCACTGCTTTTTTCAATAAATTGGTCTTCCTCTGTGTGTATCCTTTTCCTAATGAACTCTCTTTCTTCCGTCGACCAAACTGTTCTTGGTCCTTTAAAATTATCCCCCTGACCAACTTTGCAATTAAAAATCTTTTACCCAAAACGTCTGCAGCTTAATGTTATACCTAATGCATATGAATCTTCCTTTATTGTGTCTGTTTTTGCTTGACTATGTTTTTCTTAAAATTTTAAAATTTGTTTGTCCTTTTTTTATGTGCCTATAAAACCTTCTTCTGTTTCTTTATTCCTTCCATAATTATTTATGGTATCTAGTATTTTCCTTCCTCTTTTTCTATTTATAACTAATGTTTCAGATCCATAAAGGAATTCTGGTTTGATCACTGCGTCGTAGTGTCTGAGTTTTGAATTTGAGCTTCGTTTGCAAATTTTTCAAGATTCGATGTTTGTATCATTTAACCGAGGTATTTATATTAAGAATCACTTTTTATTTTTCCATACAGGGTTGGGATAAAGTATGGAACCAAGTGAATATCTTTTAAACGAAAAGAAAGATATTCATGAAAATTTGCAAGTGAATGCAATGGAACAAAATGCATCTGATGTACATTTTTTTGTTGATAATATACTTCCGGTTTAACCGCAAATGCCATCAACTTCTTCAATTTAAATGGGACACCCTATATATTTTTACAGATTTTGGAAGAGCTTGTTATTTTGAATTCATACATACTAAGTTTAGTGTAAAAAAATTTGTAAAAACGAGGAATATAGCACTTTATCAACCTCCTTTGAGTTTTTTGCATTAGAGCAAAAAACTATTTAGATAAACTAATTGATGTTGTTTGTATGCATAGTAATAAATAAACGAGTACTGTTTAGTTCGTCTTTTGCTCTCCAGGTGTCAAATTCGAATTGACGGAAATAAATTTTACAATTTAGAATGGTTCAATTAAGTGAAAAAGAGCGTATTGAAATTTTAATGATGATCGGTTATGGTGATCGTGTTAGAACTCATGAAGAAGTGTGTCATATTTTTAATAATTTGCATCCGGAGAGAAATCCTATATCACGCTCAACAGTAACTAAAACATTACAACGTTTTAATACAACAGGGATGGTAAAAAATTTGCTAAAACCTGGAAGACCACGGACTGCAACGAACGAAACTGTTAAACAAAATATTGCAATAGATTTAGAAGAATCACTTCAAACTTCCACCACAAATTTGGCACTAAACCATGGTATCAGTCGACGTTCTGTAGGAAAGATATTAAAAAGTGAAAAGTATCATTCGTATAAGGTGTACAGTTGGTTCAAGAATTGTCAGACGATGATTTTGACCGACGGCTAGAATTTTGCGAACGGCTAATGGACATCTGTAATGTCGACGATAATTTTGCTTCTAACATAGTTTTTTCCGATGAGGCAACTTTTTGTTTAAATGGAACAGTTAATCGCCATAACTCAAGGTATTGGTCAAATGAGAATCCTCATTGGATTCATGAAGCACATACCCAGCATCCACAGAAGTTAAATGTTTGGATGGGAATTGTCGAAAATAGGCTTATAGGCCCATTTTTTATCGACGGAAACTTGAATGGTGACAAGTATTTGGATCTACTAAATAACGAAATTATTCCTGCACTTCAACAGAATGGGCAATTACCATGAAATGTTTGGTTTCAGCAAGATGGAGCTTCTCCCCACTATGATAGACAGGTTAGGGATTTTCTGGATGCGAATTTTCCAAATCGATGGATTGGACGTAGAGGATTCATAGAGTGGCCTGCTCGTTCTCCGGATCTTAGCCCGTTAGATTTTTTTCTTTGGGGTTATCTAAAATCACGTGTTTACGTTAGACGACCAACAAACTTACAGGAATTGAGACAAAGAATTATTGATGAATGTGAACTAATACGTGGAGAAGTCTTGGAAAGAGTGACTCAAGAATTTGTTAATAGGATGGCATATTGTCAGCAACTAAACGGCGAGTATTTTGAACATTTGAAGTAATTTTGTTTCTCATTATTCTAAAATAATGAAATGTACACCTATTGTACAACTAACAGTGGGTTATTCCTCATTTTTACAAAAATTTTTACACTAAACTCAGTATGTATGAATTCAAAATAACAAGCTCTTTCAAAATCTGTAAAAATATATAGGGTGTCCCATTTAAATTAAAGAAGTTGATGGCATTTCCGGTTAAACCGGAAGTATATTATTAACAAAAAAATGTACATCAGATGCATTTTGTTCCATTGCACTTACCTGCAAATTTTCATAAATATCGTTCTTTTCGTTTAAAACATATTTACTTGGTTCCATACTTTACCCCAACCCTGTATGTATTGTATTAAGAAGTCTGGAGCGAATTCAATACTGATCATATACTCCGTTTTTGTCAAATGAATTCCTTAGACCTACTTTTCTACAATCTCTTTTAGTAGCTTAATTTGTTTTTAACAATGTCTCGAGAAAAAAAATAATACATTTTACTGATTTTTGTGGTACATCTGATATGCATAGATGGGCTTATAGGGAATTTTCACAAAATCAATTTTATCAAAGAAAAAACCTTATTTCGTGGTGAAGGGACAGATAAGAAACATTAAATTACCTTCATAAGCATAAATCGTCATTAGTTGACGTTTATTTTAGATTAGCTGTGTTGAAAAGTGTAATTGGAAATGCCAGAGCAACTTAAAATGTCAAATAATGTAACGTAGAATAGAACAAAGGAAAAGTTCTATTTCGCCGCACTCGATAGTACCTATACACAAACATAATTTAACGATTTGTAGAAATATCATTTATAGGTAGATGGGCGATATAATCGCATTTACACGTCGGGTGAAATGACAACGGCTGCGTAGTGTCCATATACATATTTATCCCATATATGACAGAGGCACACATACACATACAGACAGACATAACACAAACAGACACAAACACTCACAGAGCCACACACAAATCAGTTTAGAAAAAAATGTGAGTCCAAAAAAGGAACTTGATGAAAACAAAACCAAAGTACAACTTTAAGCGATTTCTGTCGTAATTTAATTGTTACTAGCATAGGAGAATCTAGAGCTAATAGTTATATTGAAAAAGCTGAAGATGATACTGAAAATGTTTAAAAAGAATTGGAAACAATTTGGCAAACACAATAATAATAAATATAGATAGACTGACAGTGATGCGGTGAGAATAATACAAAAGCAGCATTAACGTCCCTGGAATCAAGATGCAAAGCGATTATTTTAATAATTTGATACAAAAAATGGATGACATGATAGCAAAGGGAGAAAATACAAATATTAAATAAATTAATGATGAACAATTGAAAAACGTTATTTATGAACTTAATAATAGGTGTTTATCAGGTGTTTCGCAGGGTAGTTTTTGTTATTCATCTTATACATTAATATTATAAATTATATACAATGTTTTTTGCTGATGGTTGGTTGGTGAAGTCATTGACACTGTTGATATTAGATATTTAGGTTTTTCACTGAATAATACT
The DNA here is from genome assembly GCA_947563755.1 of Lochmaea crataegi. Classification (NCBI taxonomy): domain Eukaryota; kingdom Metazoa; phylum Arthropoda; class Insecta; order Coleoptera; family Chrysomelidae; genus Lochmaea; species Lochmaea crataegi. Next base: position 32,291,372 of record OX387422.1, on the reverse strand, counting down.
TTGAGTATATCAAAAATTTCTTCTTTTCTAGACATATAATAAACCATCACTAAAACAAGAATTACTTTCTAAAAAACTATTGTACCGGGTGTCTGATTAAGAGAGGTAACCCGCTGTGTGTCAGAAACTATTTATCGTACAGCTTAGAGAAAAAAATCTGTAACTCGCATACGAGAAACTGCTTGAAATTATTTTAAAGTTTTCTACTTCACCGCTAGATGGCGTAGTTCACAATAATAACACAATAACATCATTTTTCTATAATAAAAATTTAAATATTCGTAATCATTAGATTATTTTACGTAAGTTTGATCCCTCTATTCCCTCTATCTTGTAAAATAACTGGTAGGGGTGAGTGGGAAAGCTGACTTAATAAAACTTTTGTTCCGCTTTATGGATTGTGACAAACTTTTAGAAATGGAATTCAATGCCTAATAAAATATCATATCATCGTTTGATTCCAGTAGTTTTAACGGTCGCTAGGTGGTGGTGATTAAACAATTGTTTTGTTTTCAACTTTTTTTGGCAATCTTCAAATGCGATGCTATATTTTTTAATAATTTACTTGAAAGAGAATGGAATTTAAGAAAAATGGTGAAAACCGCATCTTAATATCTATTTTCTAAGCGAGGATTCGAGAAAAAATAGGTATACATAAAAATGGGATTTTGACAAACTCAGTAGCATTTTAACAATAACCAACAATTAATTACGTTACAAAAACAGCAGAAATAAACTACATTGACCTAATAAAGTATCCTAAAGATAATGCTTTCCATCTTTTTCGATGCAGATATTTAATCTCTGTGTAGTAGAAAAGACAGCAGCTTCTATTTCAGCCCTGGGAATACTGTCAATTGCGTTTTGTATTCGTTGATTAAGATCTACTGTATTTGCAGATCTTGTCTGAAATACTAAATCTCTAATTCCCCATAGATAAAAATCTAACACAGTAAAGTCGGGAGATCTTGGTGGTCACGGGAATATGCTACCTTTTCCTATCCACCTATACTCATATTATTGGTTTAAAAAATGCATCACTTTATTTGTAAAGAGGGCTGGACAGCCATCTTGTTGTATCCACATATTTTGCCATACTGCTAAAGGAATATCTTCTAATAATATAGGCAATTGTAGTGACTAGTGATAAGTTGTCAAGTATTAGTAGTTAGTAAGTTATAGTACTGTCAACCTGTCAATCAATGTTTGTGTATGTAGTTATATATGTGAATTCTTTTCTAAATATAAACCAGTTAACGCCCATCAATATCATTTATACTACCTCGGTCACAATAATTTTGGCGTGTGAAACATCGAAAATTTGCGAGGTAAGACGTAAATTATCAAGAACCTCTTTATCACTTGACGGTGCCCCACCAGAAAGAATTCTTTAATATTCGAAGCATTTCAATCGTATTCCGGCCATTTTATCAACAATCTCTGTTCAAATTGAAGACTTAATTGGTAAAATCAAGTAATTATACTTATTAACCTTCATTCAATACTCAAATAATCGGTAATAGCAGATCGATATTTAGATCGATAATCAAATAGATCGACTTATCTAGCTTGTCAACAGCGTTTCTTAGTTTTACTTGCTGATTTAATTTGCAACTGTCATCAATATGGATCCTGATCAATTCCAACGTTTCATGGAGCTTCAACAAAGCATGATTACACAGCTTGTTTGCCAGATTCACTCTCAGCAGCCTAGATCACCTTACCCTCCACTACGAAGGGTAAGTGATGGATAAAATGAATTCAAACCAGTTGTAAACACAGCTATGCTTCATAATTTCGACTTTTATGATTCAAAGAGTGAATCTTTTCGCAATTACAAACAACAATTTGAAAATTATCTAGAGATGAAAAATGTCCTGAAAAATAAACCCTACTGTGCACGACTTCTTCTGAATTAATTAGGAGCTAACAACTTCACAATGGTCTCTGCTCATGCTGCACCTCGAAAAGCAACAGAATTGAGTTAAGATCAACTCATTTGGTTGTCCAATATCAATTTCTATCAATTTATCAAGGTGACCAACAGTGGGTTCCTGACTATGTGGCAGTGCTTCGAGGTGAGTTGGCAGATTGTGACTTCGTTTCACCATGCGAATACAAGACGTCCATTGCTGATATCTTCCTTAGGGCTCAATTCATTAGAGATTAGAGGGTTGACGGACAACAGCATCCGATAACAACTTCTACAGTCCAGTTTCTTAAATTGCCCTGGAAACATCTTAAATTGATTCAAAAGTTCTTGCTCAGAAACCAGCAGCTACGATAAACATCAACAAAATTGAATCAAGCCAAAGAAACCGTTCAACATTTCGCAGCCGCTCACAAACTCATATCAAATCAAGACATCATAGCCAACATCGATCTCAATCCCGATCAAGTGACAGACAATCAAGGAATCTTAAGATCAATTTCAAAGAATTTGGTATTGATGCCTTGTGCCTTCGATGCGGCAAAGATAATCACGTATCAAGGGAATGCTAGGCTTCCAACATCAAATGTTCTGAATGCAAGAAGAATGGCCACATTTCTAGTGTGTATTCAAACAATCCTCCAGAATAAGTCATCCAAGTGTTCAGCCAATCAAATGAACTATGACCACAATTTACATGACAATAGTATTCAAAAAGTAGAAGAGAAGTTATCTCAAACAATCAACCACATCAAAGATGAATACAAAGTAACCATCAAAATTGAGGGTGATCCAACTGAATTTGAGGTAGTCTCTTGTTTACCAATAACCTGCCTTCCAAGAGATAAGTTCCAGCAGATTAATCTGAGCGTACCGTTGTTGCCAGCGCCTGAACTTCAATAGTAATAGTTCGTGCTTCTTACAATGGAATGACCAGAATGTACCAGAGCACTATGATGCAATCATAGGGAGATCATGGATACGACAGATGAAAATTAAACTGCATAAAATAGATCAAAATACCGGAAATTCTTCAGTAAATTCTCTGCACATCATCGACCCTGAAAAGATATTCTCCTCATTATCAGACCTGTTTGAAGAGAAGATAGGTGGTGCCCCCAATTTTGAAATAACTCTACCCCTGCGTGAAGGAGTTAAGCCAGTGTTCTACAGAGAGCGTGATGTTCCCTACTCATTGCGGGATTCAGTTGAAAAGGAGCCTGACCTTCTTGAAGCGATAAATATAATCACTAAAACTGACAGTAGCGACTAGGGATCTCCTTTGGTAGTGATTCCAAAAGCTGACGATGGAGTTCGTCTTTGCGTTGTCTACAAAATCGGAGTCAATAAGGGTTTGGCGAATTCACACTACCCAATAAGGAAGACATACCGAACAGTTTGCTAGTACCAAGATACTTCTGTCGTCTCGATTTATTTAAAGCATATTTGCACATCAAAGTTGATAAACAATCGAGTGAAATTCAAACGATTTCAACCCATCGAGGTATCTACCGTATGAATCGATTATCTTTCGGAATCAAGAACGCACCAGCAGAATGCAATCGAATCATTGATCAAATTCTACGATCCATACCTACGACCGAATATTACTTCGATGGAATAGTGGAACACGGAACAATTATTTAAGACGAATGCGAGACTAATCTGATTGTCTGTCTACAGCAATTACGAAAATGTGATCTTCACATGAACCAACGAAAGTGCAGTCTATTTCATGCATCGAGTTCCTGGGCCATATAGTCCAATTCAACGGCATTTCAAAACAAAGATCAGCGCAGTTGTGGAATTACCTCGACCCAAAACAGTTGAGGATTTGAGACGTTTTATTGGTATGATAACTTATTATGCCCGCTCAATTTCCACAAGGACTGCTCCATTGCGTAGACTACAAAAAAAAAACGTGAAATTCAACTGGACCAGCCAATGTGAATCTGCTCTCAACAAACTCAAGCAAGAAATCGCCAGTGAGCGCGTCCTTGTTCCATACAATCCAGAACTACCAATTCAGCTAGCCTGTGATGCCAGTCCTTATGGAATAGCAGGCATTTTGTCTCACACTATTGACGATCAGCATCAACCAATTTCTTTCGCGTCAAGATCGTTGACTTCAGCTGAACAGAATTAATCACAGCTTGACCTGGAAGCGTTAGCTATAGAGTTCGCCATTGATCACTTCTATCCGTATCTTTTTGTCCGACCATTCAAATTGATCACTGATAATCGACTCCTTGAACGAATTTTCCATCAAAGAGCAAAACTTCCTCTCATGACAACAGCCAGATTGCAATGTCGCTGCATTTCTTTCTGGATTCAACTACGACATTTCTTCCAAGAAAGGTATTGAAAATACCAATGTAGACTGTCTCTCAAGAGCACCAATACATCCGAGTCCTCATACAGATAGTTCCATCAACGAAGAAGTACATCAACCTCTCTACTAACCTATCAATCACTGCGCTTAGAGACAACGGAAGATCCAGAAATTTCTGCAACACTCTTCAATCTCCACAACAATCGCATCGCTGACTCTGAATATATAATCGATCAAGACATTGTATTCAGAGGTTCCAGAGTAGTGATTCCTGCAGTCCTTGAAGAGCTATATTGTGCCCATATGGGTACAACCAAAATGAAACAATTGGCAAGACCCCTTGCCTATTAGAAGTCAATTGACCGAGATATTGAGAAACTAGTCAAGGCACAATGAAAATGAAACACAGCCCACCAAAAGCACCTCTACATCCTAGGGAAACACCGGAAGAAAACTGGCAACGAATCTACATCGACTACGCCGGACCGTTCCAAGGTCATCATTTTTTATTGGTAATCGACGCAAAATCGAAATGGGCAGAAGTTGAATCTGTAAAATCAGCTCCAACATTTTTCACAACCATTGAAATCCTGAAATCCAATGGACTAGCAGAACGTAACGTCCAGAAGCTAAAACACAAATTAGCAGCCATGAAAGACGAACCATTCACCAAAAATTTCGAAAAATACTCTACAGGGCCACTCCACTTGCCAATGGGAAGACAACTCCAGAAGAGTTCCTCCACAGGCAGATCTGCACACATTTGGACGCTCTGAAACCGACCAAATTAATGCAACCAGCAGCACCATCCAGACCAGCTCGACATTTAAGTGTGCGAGACCTAGTGTTAGCACGCTACTACGGAAACCACAAAAACTCGTGGAAACCGGGAACAGTCGTAAAGAAATTTGGTCAGCTGCACTACTCAGTAAAATTGGACGATGGGTTCATATTCAAGCATCACATCGACCAATTGATCAAGTCACGCATCAACAAAAAGAAAGTGGCATTTGCGGATGAAGTTGACTCTCCAGCTGAAGAGCATAAGCAAAAACCAGACCTTGGCAACTTGGTCGCAATTAGAGTAGGACCAAGCCAACGCCCAGAGCAAACGACGCCTGCTCGTCCTCCAGTATCTACCCAATGAAGACCAACAGCCACGCCGTCCTGCCAGGTCTCATCGCTTGCCTCAATATCTAAGAGACTACATCGTAGACTGAAATAATTCAAGTGTGGGAGAATTGTAGTGACTAGTGATAAGTTGTTAAGTATTCGTAGTTAGTAAGACATACATAGTGCTGTCAACCTGACGCAATCAATGTTAATGTATGTAGTTATACGTGTGAATTCTTCTTTAAATATAAACCAGTTTACGCCCATCAATATAATTTATACTACTTCAGTCACAATAGCAATTCATCTCTTAAAAATCTTAAGTAACGCTCGCCATTTAAATGTTCATCGAAAACAAAAGGGCCTATAATTTTACCATCTAAAATCCCACACCATAGGTTAACTGACCAGCGACCCTGGGTAAAATCTTGTTGCATCCAGTGTGGATTATGATCAGACCAATAGTGTGTATTCTATTCACAGATCCATTACTGGAAAATGTAGCTTCATCGGACCACATTATATTTGATACGAAATTTGATCATTGTGCTAGATTATTAGGTCTACTTGATGCTAACAGTATCGGATTAGGTACTTGAAAAACTTCCAAACCTACTAATTTAATGGACTCTATTAGATTTTCGTACATATGTATAACGAGAGTGTTTTTGTTGTCTATAATCTTTATAATTGAGATTTTTTGTGCTCAAGAGTGCAAGGGGTATTAAGCAATTTAAAAATAGCCTAATAGTTTTCATCAAATCTAAATAACAGAGACATATATTTTGGCAAACATAGCTGAAGCTGTGGAAGGAATGCGGTCGAAAACATTCGATATTGCCACATTTAACTATGAAAAAGCTAAAGTGCTAAGTATGTAGTGATAATAATTAGAAAATGGACAATATGTCAATAATGATTAAACGTTAGTTCTTTAATGTGCTTGTTTCATTGGATTTTGGCTATTAACATTATTTTTTCAATTTATGAATATTAAAAGATGAACACTTTTCCAAATATATTATGGGTTTCCTTCAAGCCGGCAACGTCATGCGAAAATCATAATTACCACGCCCTCCTACTAACTCCATTGGTGAATATTTATCGAACCGCCGTTACTAGGTAACCACCTGACTTCCTATTGGCAAGCGCGTGCGTGTGTCTTCCCTCTCACTTCGACAATTGATTGACATTGATTATCCAGTGGCGTTTAAAAATGTCAGTTCTACCTTCGTTTTTTCAGTTTTACTTGGTATCTTATTATTTCGTATCCATTATGGAGGGTAGAAGGAAGGAGCACCATCGTGTATGGTTGACAAGTTGAAAAAGTGTCCACCTGTAAACAGCAAATTATAATTCGAAGATTCACCGAAATGGCGCTCGTGTAGCTGATGGAAATGATGTGAATTTGGGGTTATAAACCGAGTGAAGTGTGCTAGGTTGAAAAATTTAGTATTTTTCGTGACTTGTGTAATTAAGAAATATACAGTATTTAAAATCTCAATTATTTATGTAGTATTTCCTTTTTTAATTTTGTATCTCACTCTAATAATGCCTGGCGCTGTTTTTAAAATCTTTCCACTTGCTACTATGGCGCCATCTTAATTTGCTTCCTTTCGATGGACACTTTTTAATACATTCAGATGGTGCTCCTTCCTTCTACCCTCCATAGTATCCATATTGAAATCAAGTACGATTTTTATCATTATTTGTTTTTAACAAATAGGTACCGTGTTTTGAAAAATACCTTACCTCTAAAGCAGAGCATAAATCAGTTTCTATATATAATTATTATATAATAATAATTATTATTTTTAATACTTTTATAAAACCTCGAGAATGCTTTTGATAGTGTGTCAAGGAAACCAGTACTAGAAATTTTGGAAAAAAGAGGTGTAACAGAATCCCTAACAAGAGCTATAATGAGCCTACATAAGAAGAATAGGATGTATATAAAGACTGATAACATGGAATCAGAAGAGTTTACAGTAGATGCTGGACTGAAACAAGGAGGGGTACTAAGCCCGACATTATTTAACCTGGTGATGGACGATGTTACAAAGGAAACGAGAAATAAAACGAACAAGCTCTACATTGGACATAGAGAATTAAAACCAATATATCTACAAGAGTGCCTATTCGCCGATGATCTAGTTATACAGATACATTCAAACAAAAACGGAACATAGGGATTTTAAGCATTGTATCAGAACTGCTTTTGAACTAGTCGACCAACATCCAGCTTCAACAGATTAAAAACACGATTATTACAATCGTTTATTTGGACACCTATAACATATCGTACAATTCCCACCACTCCCTATTCTCAACTGTGGGCGGTCCTTAATTAGCATCAGACAGTCAGTCGATCGATGTGTGTTCAAGCCCATAATTTTGTTTCAATTTAAAGAATCCTATTTTGTTTTATTTACGAATTTATTTTTATTTTGCAAGCCGTTATGGCCAAAAAATGTTTACTAACCCCATCAAATCATTATTCAATACTAAATCGCAGGTCGCACTTCGGACACACCTCGCACATAACTAACAAATTTTGGTAGGTGATGGGGCGGGCTTTTCTACAGTGATTCTGAATCCAGTGGTCCAGATCAATACTTGATATTCATTGAAGTGAACTTATAGAAATGTTTTGTTGGTGGACTATTTAGATCGGACAATACACTAAACCCCTATGTTCCGTTTTTATTTGAATGTATCTGTATGTGCAAAGAATGAAACAGAAATAAAAAACAATTTGCAGATATGGGAAGAAAAACTAAAATCTAGAAACCACAAAATCAATAAAGAGGAAACAAAAATAATGATCAGTAGCAAAGAAGAAAAAACTGTAGATATAAAAATATATAATAATAAGATAGAAAGAGTGGAGAATTTTAAATATCTAGGAGTGTACATAAATGATAACGGAACGCAGGAAATAGAAATCAACAAACGAATTGGAAACGCCTCAAAATTGTACCACTCCATTAAAAATAGTTTCATCGGGAGAAAAGAAATATCATGGGAGACCAAAATAAACGTATAAAACTCAGTATTTGTACCAATACTAACTTATGGGTCAGAGAGCTGGGTTCTGACAAAAAAGCTGAAATCAAGAATACAAACCATGGAAATGAAGTACCTGCGAAGAATTTTAGGAGTGACGAGGAAAGACAGAATAAGGAACGACCATATCAGAGAAAAACTAGGTGTAAAACCAATTTCAAAGACAATCGAAACCAATCAGTTAAGATGGTTCGGACACCTCATAAGGATGAACAACGAGAGACCGGTAAAACAGATATGGGAGGCAAAACGACCCACAAAAAGGAAAAGGGGCAGATCAGTTATAACATGGGATGACACTATCAATAAAATATTAGAACGAAGGGGGATCGATAGAAGAGAAGCAATCAAAATGGCGAAAGACAAAAAGAAATGGAGGAAGTTCGTCCACGAGGAAGAATAATGGAAACATCACGCCCTACACCTATCCTAGGTAGAAGGGTATATATATATATATATATAATAATAATTATTATTATTTTTCATACTTTTATGAAATAGGTACCGTACGCCATTGGTACGTTTATGACAGATATCGGACATGTTTCCTCGCCCTTTAACGTTGCCCCGTAGCTTCAGATATACTAGCCAAACTATAATTAGCTGAACATGTGGTTAAAAAAAAGGAATATTTGGGTTCAACCTGTGTAATGTTTATTTTATTTATTATAATTCATAAATTTGTGAAAGTGTTTAGGGGCAGATGTAAATTGCAGCACTTGGTAATCCTTAATCCGTATACCTGATAAAAGTTGATAATAGAATCTGTAAATTGCAGCGATGGTCAAATTTGAGATTTTAATCCGACTTGTAAATTGCAGGGATTAAATTCTTTGAAACATAGGGGTGTTTTTACAACTTTTTACAACTTTTTCAACTAAACCTAACAAAACCTAACCCCAACCCTCTCTAAGCTCAGGAAAATAGGGGCAAACACCTTAAAACATAGGGGCAAACCTCGAAAAAATGGGAGCAAAACTTGAAAAAGGGGTGTTTTTACAACTTTTTCAAATCTAACTAGGGTAAGATTAACGCTCTTTGTTGGCCGTGCGCTGCAATTTACATAGTTACTACGAACCCATACATGACCATTCGCTGCAATTTACATGTAAGGATTATAGAAACTCTGACCGCCGCTGCAATTTACAATCGCCGGTGTTTAGTGTGCATTTTTGAAATTTAACAATTATATACTTAAACTGTTATGTTGGTAAATCGGATTATTTTAATTCTTTGTAAATTAGGATTAACTATTTAATAAAGATTTTCATTTTCAGACACACAAACACATCTCCATATCCACATATTCGGGCCCGCTACATTGGCCAGCATTTGTCAACACGGTCGGTCGTTTGACGGTCGGTCAAACGCGATGTCCAGTCGATATGTCATCATGGCAATCACACCCCGAGCGCCAATCATTCCCACAGTCCGAAATTGAAAAAGCGCGAGTCACGTTGGCAATAAAGCGGAGCGCTACCCCAATGCGTCCACTGCGTTTATCACAATAACTTTAAGGTCAAGCATTGCTCCGTTTCGTTACACTCTATTCGCCTTCGACGCCCTGAATCATATCTTCTGTCCTCGATAGATTAACCTTTTCTCATCCGTATTACTTTTTCTTTTCAAACAACCACTCAAATTTCACTTAAATTCATCTTCTTTTTAGTTCCCGTCCGCGATTAATTGCTTTCGCTATGTTTGTTTTTACGTTCTTCAATTTTTGATGTACTAATGTACCCAAACTGCTCAATAAAATAAAAGTTACAAGCTTACTGCTGTTTTACTATTACGTACAACTTAACGCCACTTCTGGTCGTTTTTTTATATCGACAGCCGAATATTACTAAAAATACAGACATCCGAGAGGCACTTCGCCGATTCTGATATATTATTATGTTTTTGTACATTCTGAAATAAAACCATTTTTCTTTCAAGAAGATAACGTTACTCAAGGCAGATATAAGGATTTCTGCGGTATTCATAAAGTTAACGACCAATATACAGGGCCTTCAAAACAATGCTTATCTAAAATAATAATACCCCTATTATTGGGTTGGTTGTCATTCTTGCGTGTTGTACTGCTTAGACTACTGCTTGCTGCTTTTGTCTCATGTATATTAGCTTAGGCTAAGGAGTGGTGTGCAAAATCAACCATCGGGTTTACTTCCACGTAAGCACCACTGGTAGGTTAGGTTAGGTTCTATGTGAGTGGGGCCTTCTCGCCACCTCCACTGCGACCCCCGTTGGGTCGCTTGTGGCTCACCCCTAGGGATTATAATTCACCCCGCAGGCCTGTGCTTCTGACGAAGTCCATGGTTGTATTTGGTGATACTTTTTTGAAGTCGCTCGGCTCTAAGGTACTAGAACCGAATATGTTATACCTTACCCTGCCCAGAGCTGAGTATGTTCTCAGCAGTCCTCCAAATTACAGAACCGACAATCCGAGGTCTGAATCAGACTCATCTGCTTTAGGTGGTAATTTGGCCGACAGTGTCCCGATAGAATGCGTAGGTTTGTTCTACTCCATTCCAGGATCTGCTTATTTTTTGTACTCGGAGGGTTGTATATGAACGCCTTCGAGTGAGAGAGCCCCGGTATTTCTGCCCAGTACGTGAAGGTTTTCCTCTCCGCCCAGGTAGCTATGGCTGATCTAGCAGTGCTTTCCGCAATGCCAAAAAATGGTTCAGGTCCGATAAATAGAGACTCTGATCCCTTCTTTGCCAGAGTGTCGGCCTTCTCGTTGCCCTCCACTCCTTGATGCCCCGGCACCCAGGTCAAAGTGACTCTGTTTTCCGTGCCTAGTATATCAAGGGATTGTAGATAGTTATATACTAGCTTAGATTTTATCCTGTTCGAGCTCAGTGCTTTAAGAGCAGCCTGGCTATCTGACAGGATGTGTATGTTCTTTTTAACAACAGGTTGATTCATCAGCTCTTTTGCAGCCAGTTCAATGGCGTATACCTCAGCCTGAAAGACGGTAGCGTACCTACCCAGGTTGGCTGTGATTTCAACTCTAGGTTTCCTGCTGAAGACCGACGCTCCAGCCCCGTTTCCGGTTTTGGATCCGTTAGTGTAAATCACGTAGTCCGTTTCTAGGAAGGAGATTTCTTCGCTGTCCCATTGGTCTCTCGTGGGAATGAGGACCTTAAAGGGCTTATCCACGTGAAGTTTTGTGACAGAAAGATCCGAGGGCATCCCAAGAATGTGGTGATTTTGTATTTCCCTCAGCATTTCCGAGTGATCCCTCAGAGTCTCTCCATTTATTTGCCTCTCCACTGATAGCATTCTATGAACTGCTCTCCTGGCTTCCTTCTCCAAATGAATGTGGAGAGGAATTAGTTGCAGGAGGGCTTCCATAGCTGCCGTTGGTGTTGATGACATTGCTCCGGTAATGGCCAGGCATGCTGTTCGCTGCAAGCCTTGCAGCTTTGCTCTAGCTGTCTTTTGCAGACTTTTGGTCCACCAGACAGCTGAGCCATACGTGAGCATTGGCTTAACCATTGTTTGGTAAATCCAGTAAATCTGTTTGGGGATCATACCCCAAGATTTTCCACACACCCTTCTGAGATTCCAGAGGGATAGTCTGGCTTTGTTTATCACTCTTTCCAAATGGGCGTTCCAGGTGAGTTGTTTATCTAAAATTACTCCTAGATATTTCACCTCCGTCGCAAATGGATTGCTCACGCCGCCTAAAATTGGCTGGCGGAGTCGCTGTAATTTTTTCCTCTCCGTGAAGGGAACAATTACGGTTTTGAGGGGGTTCACAGACATCTGTTCCCTCTCGTACCACCTATGCACTATGTTTAGGGCCGTTTGAAGGATGTTAGAAATTATCTCTTCAAATTGGCCTCTAATAATTATTACTATATCATCAGCATATCCCTGCACATCTATCCCCTGACTGGATAGTTTGCCCAGGAGATCGTCAACCAGTATTGACCACAAAAGGGGAGAAAGCACCCCTCCCTGAGGGCAACCACTGGCCACCATACCCCTTACCGTGACTCCATTCAGTGATGTAGTGATGCTTTTGATCCAGTACCGGATTCGTTTGCAGATTCCTCTGCGCTCCACCGTTCTCCATATGGATTCTGAAAGGGCGTTATTGAACGCTTCTTCTATATCTAGGAAGGCCGCCAGCGCTATTTCCTTGTGACCAAGGGAAGGGCTGATTTTCCCCACTAGTTTGTTTAACGCCAAATCTGTGGATTTGCCCGTTTGATAAGCATACTGGGAGGGATTTAGCGGATACTCCCGTAACCTTCCTTCCCTAATATGCTTTTTTTCTAGACATTTCATTAAGAACGAGGTCAGGCTGATCGGACGATAGGATTTGGGAAGTGAGTTATTCACTTTCACAGTTTTCCGTATAAATACAACCCTCGCCACTGACCATTCTATGGGGATGTACCCCCACGCCAGACTAGCTCTCAGTAACAGATATAAGGATTTCTGCGGTATTCATGAAGTAAACGACCAATATACAGGGCCTTCAAAACAATGCTTATCTAAAATAATAATACCCCTATTATTGGGATGGTTGTCATTGTTGAGTGTTGTACTGCTTAGACTACTGCTTGCTGCTTTTGTCTCATGTATATTAGCTTAGGCTATGGAGTGTTGGGCAAAATCAACCATCGGGTTTACTTCCACGTAAGCACCACTGGTAATAACATGATCACTGTTCGTGTTGTTATTGGCTGTATAAATGATATACCATTATATTGGCTTATTCCTAAGGTGTTCATTTTCGCACTGAAGAGATTTATAACACTGAGCCTATCAATTGTATCTAATTTCGATATTCTGGGTGCCATCTAGCCGTAGTAACATTGTCTTGGTATCGCAGGTCACGGACCTCTTTTCCCTAGCTACCCATGACAATTTTATAATAATAATAATATAGGTCTTTATTCACGAAATTTTTTATAGTTACAACAAAAAACAATAAAATTAACAGTCGAGCTTCAAACCACCCAATTGTGAAATCGGGCGTCTGTTCTACCATCTAACCCTTATGGTTTATGGGAATAATAAAAACACAAAAATCGAACCTCAAGTAACGTCAAATCAGAAACAAGTACTTTTCAGCTCTTCAACTCCATCTGATGCTAATACTAACTTACGTTCTAGCGATGACTCACCCAAATCAAATGCGAAGAAGCCCTTCACGACTGAATTAGGTGCAATGTCAGACTTACTTACAAAAGCCCTTTCATGGAAAGGTTGTTTGGGGCATCAAGGTGGAAATTATGCACTTTGAATATCAGACAACCTCAACAACAATCAACCAATCTCTTCAGTACACAATTATTGACGCAGTAGAGGATATTCCGCAGGATAGTACACAAGTACGTTTCCAGAGCCCTACACTTCGATCTAGAGCTACAGGACATCTGTGTAGATCATGCGAGCTTTTCGTTGTTGGTAGGAGTAGTCAATTCCCTTCAATTGTGGGATGTTGCATCTATGAAATGCTTCTCTGACGTCCTACTTCCTAAACGCTAGCTTGCTAATCTTATAATGGAATATACTACCCATATAAACTACAGGCACTGATCAATCCTACGGCTTCGACGGCGGATCTACAGGGTATCCAGAAACTCTCCTGCCAAACGCAAACTTTAGATACTAAATGTGATTTTATACCCATCTAACCTAATTTACCTTCATCCAAAAGTTCCACCTAAGGGAGTTAGCGCCCTCTGAAAATGATGATGTTAAGTCAGGTTTTTAAACATATCTCAGAAAATATAAAGTGTGAATCCCAACAGACTTTTACGATTCGCTTCTTGATGTTAGCCTTACCTAACTACTCCTGTTATCTTGGATGTATGCAAGTTGAGTATGAAGGAATTATTATTATTATATCTGGACAGAAATTATTTGCTATCATAAAATATTAAAAGGTATATAAAAATGTCATGATCCAAAAACGAGTTGAGCTATTAAAAGATATTGCAGACAAAATAGGTCTAAAGATTTCATTTGAAAAAACAGTATATGACCATTCTTGAATTAGATCAAAAATTCTTGAACACTAATTATGGAAAATTAAAAGGGTTTTAATTATTTGGTGAGATAATACAAGAATCATGACATAAAAAATTCTAAATGAAGCCCGCTGCCAAAAAATTACAACTGTCTTCAGACGAATTTAAAACGTTTATGATAAAAAACCACTGTTTAAGTATACTAAACACTACGACACAGTAATCAAACCAGAACACATTTACGAAACTGAAAAATGAGTTTTAAATAGAAAAACTTACTTTGAATAAATTTTAAAAAGAGGAAGGAGAATTATTAGAAAAATACTAGGCACAATTAACACTGACAATCAAATTTATAGACTTTGAAGTAATAAAGAAGTAGAAGAGTACACAGACATACATTCTGATATGAAAAAGAAGGTTTTTAGTTTCACGGACACATTAAATGAATGGGACCGACGAGGTTAACAAAGCAAAAACGGGAACAATTAAATAGATCGCAGCAATAATACAGATTGCAGGTATAACACAAGCAGACGTTTTAGGCATACAATTTTCAATTTTAAACTTGGTTAGAAGGATACTGTTAAAGAGGGCCAGGAACAGCTTGGTCTGATAAAAAGGAGCTTATTTGGAAAGAATGAAACAAGTGTGGACACAGAGGAAGGCCAACTTATCATAAAAGCCCTGATTGTATCTCGTTTGGTCCTTCTATTTATTAGCAGTTTGTATATACAAACGAAGTAAACGACGACGAAACACGAGTGGAAAGCTGTTAGTTTATTAAAACAAAACTTGTCTACGTGTATACACCGAGTTTAAGCATTGCACTGACAAAAACATAGATAAAAACTTGTTGTTATGCAGTGTGCATTACAAAAAAAAATGGGACGGTTGTAATAATAAAATTATTTTATAGTATAAACTGTTCTTTAGATGTACATGTTGGGTGAATTATTAATACTCTCTGAGGTACTGTAGTAGAAGAGGATGAAATCAGGGGTCACTACTGGGGTTTATGTATCTAGGGATTTAAATCTTAAGCCTCATTAGCATCAGCATTGTTGCGTTGTGACAGGTTTCTTAGAATTTAGGTCTCTCATGCTCATTTCTGTTTACTGTTTAAGATGCCAGTGTCCGTATTATTATAGTGGAAAGGTACTTTCAGTATCCAATTTTCTACAATTTGACTTAAGAAGAGACTCCAGAAATTCTCTGTATTAGTTATGAAATAGCAACAAAATTTATATGGCTACAATAAAAGCATAGCCCTGCTTATTAAAGTTCTCTTTTTTGTTATTTTCTTGTATTTAAAAATTGGGTGGGGTCGCTTTTTGGTTACTTTGCTTAATTAAATTTTGAAGTAACTGCGTTATAAGACATTTTTATAATACCTGATATAAATTGAATTATTTTATCTTCCAATAATTTTCTAGCTTTGCGAGAGGGATACATCAATAAGCGCTGCTTCTATTTTCCATTGTTCGTATATTTTCTTAAAAAAGTTCTTTTTAAATCGTTTAAAATTCTAATTCAATTTGGAATGCCTCAACGTGAAAATGTTCACCTTGGACGTCTTACAGTAAACACATACTCAAACGAGCTCTAAATCGAAACGAGGGAATCTAGAAATTTAGACACGGATTTCCTTATTTTATTGATTTTTTACTATTTTGCATTGATTCTAATTTGAAACTTGACTTTGTTACATCAAAATGCGGAGAGAGTGCTTAAACTCAAAGGAAGATCTTAAAATAATTATGCTACTTGTTGAAATTATTCTAAAGTTCTTTGTGTTGGTATATAGGTACGTCAACTATCTTTTTTTAGTAAATATATTGGTGTACCAGCTTATATGGACACATTTGTACGTAGGCGTAACGTTAAATTGGGCGATGACGACATTTTTTGTTGCTCTGCAATATTGTAGTCCATCTCAAGAGCAACTAAATGGATTAACCACATAAAAGTGGTGTAATTGTAACTGCCGCACTTGTGTCATACAATTTAAGGTGTGTCTACACTGTAAAAACATTCAATATAACAAAAATAGATGTTTTCTTGTTGTGATTTTGTTACCGATTATGGAAACCCCAAACATTTACACCCAACTTCAAGGAATATTAAGTTGTCGTTTTTTTCATGTCCAAATATTACTTTATAGTGTCCCAAACTGATATTTCGCACTATGAAATAGTAATTTTGTATATGAAGCTATTGATGATGGGATTCATTTTTAGAGTGTAGTCTGTAGTGTAGTAAAAAGCAATCCCACTAAAACCTGAGGGGTGGTTAACAGTGACGGCCGACTGACTCGCGACTTCACTTCTAATTGCTGATGCTTACAGCTTGCTGGATTTTGGTTTGGCTTAGCTCGGATGGCTTTCTAGCAGGTATAACAGCGAGTATGTTGATGGAGATTGAAGCCTTGCTCTTTGTTTCCAGAGATGGACTCAAAAGAAGTGTTAAGACGACAAAAGTTTTTTACGTTAAATTTATTTAATAAAACGTCTTCAGAAATCTTCGATATTCTTCTCGTTCTATTGTATATAGAAAAGCATCTTGTACTTGAAAATTATATTATAAAATAAAACGAAGCTGTGAGCCCAAATAAACTACTTTTCAATTATTGCTTATAATATCTGCGTAGTTTTTTTTAACCCCTTTTTATATTGTAATAATAGTTTCTATATACCTATACCTATACATTATCAAAATTGTTACTTTAGTCTAACGCCTTCCCTGTGCTTTTAACACCGAATATTGCAAATAGTTCGAATTGCTCTTTAGGTTTCTTCTAAGTTCTTGTGCATTTTACAGAGTCGTAAAAGATATCGTAGCTGAGGGTTTGTGTATTCTTTAGGATTTCATGGATAATGCCGTTTGACTATACAGTTTTCTTATTCACTTGGTCGATCATTTTCCAACGAGCAAACTTTCAGTTGAAAGTAGTAACAGTTAAATTCCAAATAATTTTTAATCTCTATTATAAAAAGAGTAATCAGTAGATGTGAGTTTTCTATTAACGTTTTGACCCGGTCCTGTGTTAATTCAATGCAAAACAAGGCAGAATCATCGTCCTATAACGATGAGGCGCTGTTTCGACTCTGGGCCAGTTCTGTAACTGTCAGTCCCCTGCTATGTATAACGCATAATATGCAAATCTTTATAGATTAAGAGTAGCCACATAAAGTGTTCTCTGCCAAACACAATAACCGGACTCAGTTGCTCTGTCTTTCTTTGAACTTGCAAGAAATTTGATAAATAGCCCTGTCTTTATGTGAAAAAAGTATCAACATTATAAATATTTCGATAAAAATAAAGCCATTTTCGACGAAAATAAAAAGCAACGTATTTGAATCTATTGCAGTTAATTAATTTTACAGATTTTTCTCTTTTCCTATTAATTGGATCTCTCTAAATTTACGCCTTAACAAAAACATTGGTAATATATATTAACTTCTGGTGTGTTGGTAACTGATGGTGTTTTAGTTAATTTAAACAACTATGCTTCAAATTACTCTCTTCTATTTTAACTCATATGTACTAACCTGTCTAGATTAGTTTCAAAGTTTACAAATAAAACTATTTGATAAAAGTTGCTTTACAAAGATATTTGTTACTACTATACTGTAGGTTCAAATCCAATAAATATCTCCAATATATCTAATTAAAATAGTTTCGAGTTGTTCTTACAAACTTAGAAATAATCCAATATTTTTGTCTTGTGTTTTCCAGAAAAATATAGGATAGCAGTAATAACATGATTTGATATAATATTATTTCAAAGTTACATAATTATTGATAGTTTTTTTAGAATGTTAATTAAATAGTGGAATTAATTAATTTAACATAGTAATATCAATTAAGTGAATATCATGGAGAAATTAATGAAAAACACGTTTTTAAATTGTTTGAAAACCAATTACTATTGAATCTTACTGAACCTTCAATATAATGGACAATGCTATCTAATAATATTAGGTTGATGACACATAATATGGAATTTAATCAACAAATGTTCAAACTGAGCTTCTTCATATTGTAGCCCTGTAAGTACTAACTGTATTTCAACAGTGATATACCAAAGTTATATATAAAAATATTACGACTTATTAAATAATACCTAATATGGATGAGTACAGTCAATAAACGTTGTTTTAATTTTATTTTTATCGAAGTAATTTTTATATATTTTAGTAAAGCGTGATTTATAGACGTCAAAAAATAATAGTTCAATACTATTATAACGCTTTACAAATTTGAAAAATAATTTTTGAAGAACAGAGCTTCTTGACGAATAGCATCTACCTTTTACTGATGAGGCGCAAATACGCCGAAACCGGTCTACAAGTGATGTTATTCCTTCTAATCGCAAATCAGAATGGTTGGTTCTATCTTAACAGATATACCAACCCCGTTTACTTTAGAAGTGTAATTCAATGTCTGTCGGGGCATACAGCCCGAGAAGTAGTTGTTGCTTCTTAGTGAACGGTCTGTTCTTTGAAAATTATTTTTTAAATTTGTAAAGCGTCATAATAGTATTGAACTATTATTTTTTGACGACTATAGATCACGCTTTACTAAAATATGACAATTATTTACAGGTAACTGTAATTAAGTAAATTGTATATATTTGATAAGAAATGAATGTTTTAAAAAAATACTTTTCAGAAACAAACCCAATAAATACCTTTTAGGTATTTAAAAGTAGACCTGTGTATTCTAGGACAATTTTATCAGATTCACATATGTGAGAAAAGTTCATTTGTTGTCTGGGTGATTCTGAAATTTGATCTGTTTAATTACATTTTCAATCCGTTTATTAGCAACACTTGCAGTAGAGGTTGATGGGCTAAAACAAATTAAATTGGACTCGACACAAATACGGTGAAATAATATATGAATATACAGTGCGTCCATAAAGTAACGCATAAATTCATTATTAACTAAATAAAAAATACCTAATATTAGACATTCCCGAAACAGGTCGATTTTTGATTCTAATTTATTATTTTTTCAAATTATAATCTAATATACAGGGTGAACCGCCTTCGTGTGATCGACGACATCACCATTTTTTTTAAATGGAACCCGCCTTTTCTTAAATTTTCGGATTTCCCTTGCTGAGCTGATTCCAAAAATGTATAACACGTTGCTTCAAATTGGTACAGGGTGGGCAAAAATTTCAAGTTACTTACAAAATAATAAATAAAGAATAATTGTAATAAACACATTAATAGTTATTTAACCAACTAGTGTATTAATGAGGGCCATTAACAATCGAGATAATTTAACGCACGAGCAGAGCGAGTGCGTTAATGTTCGAGATTGTTAATTGCCATTTTAATACTCGTGTTAGTTACAAAGCTTTTCCGTCGACTGTATCAGTTGTATTCGTTTTTCTCAATATTTAAAAACTAAAAATATTTATTTGTTTCATAGGTAAGTACTGTCAAAAATAAATAATGACATTGAAATGTCACAGAGATGGTCCCTGGTTCAAATGTCACTGTCTTCGTTTTTCTTAAATTCTTTTTTGGATGTTTTAACACTAATCATTATTATAATTTTGTAGAATAATAAAATAAAACGATAGGTAAGTCAAAAACTAGAAGTATTCTATACTAGGATTCATTTTTTGAAGACGTTATTGTATGTTTGGTTGCCTACACCACAGGTAACTGTCAATATAAATATAATGTATAAGATGTGCGTTGGGTTGCCTGCAGAAAATCGTTGAATATTGTAGGTAAATCATGCATTAATGGGGGTCATTAATGTATGATTTTGTCTAATTTTGAGAACGTTATTAGCATATGTTAATACACGGTCGACGGAAAATGAAATTACGTATTGTTATACAACTACTTTAATACACTATTAAAAACACCCTGCATTATTTTTAACATTGTATCTAAGAGCTTTTATTAGTGATCCAAGCCCCTGAACCATAAAAATAGTTTTATTGTTTGACAGTATTTTTTACCATTTTTTTTTTCATTTGCCGTTAAATACTGTCAAAAAAATTAAAGTACAATTCTGTATTGTTAACGCTTTAGAAAAGGTACGTTTACGTGAAAAATATCCAAGTAATTTATCATTTGCAACTTTTTTACAAAATGCCTTCAACCGAAAGTGTTAGGATTGAAATATTAATGATGATTGGTATTGGCGATAAGATGCGGACCTAACAAGAGGTATGCCAATTATTCCATGAAATGCACCCAGATCGTGAACCTATTTCACAATCTACGGTGAGCAGAATAGAGCGAAAATACAGAGAATTAGGACATGTGAGGGATGCAGCAAAGCAAGGTAGACCAAAAATAAATGAAAATATTCAACAAGACATAATTTTGTCAGTATTAGAAAATCCACACTGTACAGTGCGAGAATTATCTAGGGATTTTGGTATTGGAAAGTCTTCAGTATCAAACATTTTTAAAAAGGTAAAATACCATCCTTATAAAGTACTTCTTATCCATGAATTGGGTGAAGACGATACTTTGACCGAAGAACTGAATTCTGCGAGTATATGATGAACCAAAATAACAATTTCATTGATAACGTTTTATTTTCGGACGAGGCAACGCGTTTTATTTGAACGGTCATGTTAACCCGCAAAACACCCGTTATTGGTCTGATGAAAATCCACAATGGTTGCAAGAGTACCATATGCAAAGACCACAAAAACCAACGTATGAGCTGGTATTGTGAGAAATACAATTATTGGTCCATATTTAATTGATGAAAATTTTACAGGAGCAGTATATGTATACAAAATACATTAATTCCTGATCTGATCCAGCTTTTTCCTGATATTCAAATACCCACTAATTTAGACCGCAGAATCTGGTTTCAACAGGATGGCGCACCGCCACATTTCGCAGTAACTGTGCGCGATTTTTTAAACAGAACTTTTCCACAACGGTGGATACGAAGAAGGGGACCAGTGGAATGGCCCGCTAGATCACCTGATCCCATTAGACTTATTTTTATGGGGTTATTTAAAATCTAAAGTCTGCTCAAACAGACCTGGATATATCCGTCAACTACAAGACCGAATTAGACAAGAAATACAGAACATAACACCCGCTATGCTACAGAATGTTAGAGACGAATGTAATGCCATTTAAATCCCTAGGGACAGATGGTATATATCCCATTCAACTACAAATGGGAATGGATGTATTAATACCAGACGTAACTAAGATCCTCAAAGCTACTCTGGCATGGGGATACATACCGGAAGCATGGCAAAAGGTTGAAGTCATTTACATACCCAACGTAGGTAAAGTATCTGACTTAACGCCAGAGGCATACAGGACAATAAGCCCATCCTCCTTTCTACTAAAAACATTAGAAAAGTTACTGGACAGGTACATAAGAGACGAAGTGTTAAAGGATAAACCCCTAAGCAATCGTTAATATGCCTATCAACCAGGCAAATCTACGTATCTAGCGCTGGATGATATAAACAGGCTTATCTCAAAGTCAATATAGAAGACAAAGAGATAGCGATGGCCACTTTCTTAGACATCGAAGGAGCATTTAACTATGTTACTACGAATTCATTGGTTAATGCAATGACTAGACGGGGGACATCCACAACAATATGCCGATGGATAAAGGCAACTCTGGAGGATACGATAATAAGCCTCACTGTGGGGCAAGTCACCATCAAGGCAAGGACGGGTGGACATACAAGAGAGATTGACAGACAATGCTCAGAAAACACAAATTATCAATCTCACGAAATATACGGCACTACAAGGCCTAAAGCCAATAGTGTTAGGAGGAGAGGTGATTCCATTTGCCAAAGAAACAAAGTACATAGGAGTACAATGCTTTCATGGAACACTCACCTTCAGAAGACCACACGGAAAGCTACCATTATCCTTGGCAGATGCAGAAGAATGTGTGGGAAAAACTGGGGACTTACCCCAAAAATGACCCAATGGCTATACACAAGGGTTGTTAGACCGATGATGGCCTATGGATCAGTAGTGTGGTGGGCAAAGACAGTGCAAGTGGGAACTATTGAGCTATTGAGTAGCACACAAAGGCCTTGCCTGTGTGTATTACTTGAGCCATAAAAACGACTCCCACAAGTCTTGCTGAATCTGCCTCCACTACACATTTTTATACAAGGCGAGGCCAGATCTGTAACTCTCAGAATACTGAAAAGTCAACAACACATAAGCCAAACGCACGGTGCTGACTATCGAAAGCTTATCGAGGAGCTAAAAGCGAATGTCTTAATGGGGCAACCCATGGACGCAACGGCCACGAGATATAGCGTCAATAATAAGTTTCAAATACCAGGTAAGGAAGACTGGAAGGAAGGTGTACCCATACAGGCTGAGTATACGGACGGCTCCAAGACAAAAGTAGGTGTAGGAGCCGGAATTGTAGGGCTAAAACAAAGGATAGCTATTCAAATAAGCCTATCTACACAACGTTCCAAGCGGAAGTGACGGCGATTAACCACTGCGTTGAAGAAACTAAAAGGCAGGAAAGGACATACCGTTCAGTTGCCATCTTCATAGACAGCCAAACTGCAGAGAAGGCACTTGATTCCATAGAGGTCAATTCTAAGCTAGTATGGAATTGTATAGGTGCCTTAAACGCACTTGGAGACCATTGCCAGGTCATGGTAGCCTGGGTACCAGAGCACGAGGGTTATAAGGGCAACGAATTGTAGGATGAAACGGCCGGACAAAGCTCATCAATGCCATTCATTGGACTGGAACCCTTCTGCGACGTCGCAAAGTCGACACTTAATATGGCCACAGGGAAGTGGGTGGCACAGAAATCTCTAGAATGGTGGGTAACCTCACCAGGACAGAGACAGGCAAAACAGTTCATTAGAGGACATTCGCCAACTTTTACGGCAGACCTAATAAGCAAAAGTAGGAAAACTGTCAAGGCCGTAGTGGGTGTGTTGACGGGCACTGTAAGCTTAACAGGCACGCAGAGCTAATGGGGTTGACAGACGAAGCTATGTGCATATTCTGTCACCTGGAAGAGGAAACTGCAGAGCACATCCTATGCCAGTGCGATTGCCTGGCGAATGTGCGGTTTCTTATACTAGGCGATGAGAAGCCACTGGCAAGAAACTACATGAAAGATTCAGTCTCGAGGCTGATTGGCTACTTAAAAAGAATCGGGCTGGAGAATGTAATCTAGATTCAGAGGACCACAATACATCTGGAAAGGTCGCAGTGCAATAGGCCGATTAGCCACCTCATCAAATCTAATGTAATGCCCGGTTTTCTAATGAAATTAAAAAATTTTTGACCCGGTTTGCTTTTTTGTAATATTTTAACCTTGAAAATGGAAGCAAAGATTTCCCAAAGCTTGGTAATGTATAAAAGAGTTCACTTTAGTAAGTAATAATAGTTTGTGTTTTTGGCTGCTTTCCCCGTGAATGAAAGAAAGAATTTTTTATTTAAAAAAATTTTTTCTTAGTTTTATTATATATATATATATATGTATAGGATAGTCTTTGCCGACTAATTAGGTATAAAACCAGAAATATTGGGGAAACGGCAAGTTTACAAAAGTGAACTCTTCTTACTAATTTAACAAGCTTTCGGAAACTTTTATTTCCATTATCAAGTTACAGTAAATTGAGGATTGATATAAAATGGTAAATATATATTAAATGCTAAAATTGGTATTTGAATTTTTTAAAAAATATTGAAATATTGTCATTATGACAGATAAACAATTTCATTTTTTTCCTTCTAATAAGTTATAAAAATTATGTCAAAAAATGGAGAGTGTAGGTTATGATAATGTCAAATTATTATAAAATTTTTTTTTTTTTTTAAATTAATATTTGATTAAGAATTGAAATTTGAAATGTTATTATTGTGATCCATTGATAGTAAGTAGTGATAAATATCACTGAGATTCTTATGGTCACTCTTCTTGTTAATAGTACAAGGTTCTTGTGATATGTGAGCCATTTCTAAGAAAAGTCTTTTTTTAGTATTTGTTTGTATGTCTAAAATATTAACAGATTCAAAATCCATAACGTGGTCTTTATCAATTACATGTTCCGCTAATGCACATCTGTCAGGATGTAATCTACAATCACTTTTATGTAAACTTAAACGACTTTTTAATTTTTGACTAGTGTGGCCAATGTATTTATTATTACAGTTTTTACATGCTATACAATATATTACATTTGATAGATTGAGAATCGGAGTTTTGTCTTTCAATTTTGTAAAAATAGATTTTATCGTGAAACATGTTTTATTGGCAATTTTAATGTTATTTATTGGTTTGAAAATCCTACTCAACTTTGGTGTTATTTCTTTAATATATGGAAAAGATATATATTTATTTATATGTACTGTATTGTGGGATGTATTATTATTGTCTGCAATGTCTACAGTTGGAAAATAATTATACAATATGTTTTTGATTAAATTATTAGGGTATCCATTTTCTAAAAATAATTTATGAAGAATTTTTAGGTTCTTTTCATGAAAATTGGGATCTGAAATTTTGGTTATTCTGTTCTTCATTTGTCTAATCAAGTTAATTTTTATTGAATATTTATGATAAGACCAATAGTTCATTAATCTTCCAGAGCTTATTGGTTTAATGTACCAATCAATAGATGTTATATCTTTATTTAGTAATGTGTATTTAGAAATTGCTCTAATAGCAATTGATAAAAAATGGAATGAAATCAGTCAACATTGTAAAATATCAAAAAAATATTTTCTAGAAATTGTTACATTACTCTTTGAAAATACCTATTTTACTTTTAATTCCCAAATATACAAACAAACCTTTGGTACTCCAATGGGAGCTGCAATTTCTCCAATTATAGCTTGTTATGTAATGGATAATATGTTGGATTCTATTATACCATTATTACCATTTGAAATAATTTTTATAAAAAAATATGTTGATGACATTATTATGTCAATACCAAAAACTAACTTAGATGAGGTTCTTTTCATTTTCAATAGCTATAATCCATATATTCAATACACTATGGAAAAAGAAGACATTGAACAAAGTGTGCCATTTTTAGACACGAAATTTATAAGAAATACTGATAATACATTATCTATTGATTGGTACATTAAACCAATAAGCTCTGGAAGATTAATGAACTATTGGTCTTATCATAAATATTCAATAAAAATTAACTTGATTAGACAAATGAAGAACAGAATAACCAAAATTTCAGATCCCAATTTTCATGAAAAGAACCTAAAAATTCTTCATAAATTATTTTTAGAAAATGGATACCCTAA